>CM028679.1:25290545-26605027 GCA_016760335.1 Gastrodia elata | reverse complement strand
TTTTGAGTATATATTATTTGGCATATTAATTATTAGGCATATTTTGAGCATATATTATTTGGCAGCAGCAGTAGCAAAATTATAGCTTTCAATGCAAAATAACCGAAGGGCTTTAGAAATAAGTAGGTATGCTGGACAAACCTCAATCTAACAGCCATCTGATTTATTCTCTTGTCTAAGAGATCATAGAAGGGAATTTTCTTTAGATCATTATAGTCAAGTAGAAACTGAAAAAAGAAGCATTTGAACTGCCGTTATTGATCCGAATCAGCTGACGAGAAAGGAGCACATGTATACAGCTTAATTGGCTTTAAGTTTGACAAAAAAAAGTCAGTAAGATACAATCTAAATAGCAAATAAAAAAAAAATACTCAAGGTATACCAAGAATGCTTCTCAGAATGCTTATATAGCATTGTAGCTATTGAAAGCAATGGCAAAGATCATTAGACGGTAAGATCCAGAGCTTCAAATAAAAAACAAGACAAATTCATGTAAACGCAATTTTAAATATGCTTCTACACTTACCATAATGTAAGTGTTAATTCCTGATTTTCTAAGTGTATAATGTGGTTAAGTATGAAGTTCATTGATTATCATTTCAAGGATACTTTGAAGATTTAATAAGTGCAAATATACTAGAGCATTAAGGTGAAAAAAGCAAAAGAAACAAAAGACAATATTGTAGATGTTAATAAGCTTACATTGGTTAATAACCAAAAGACAATATATAGTGGTTTGGATGTTAATAAGCTTGCATTCATTTTTAGGGGTGTTTAATAAGTTTTTATTAAGTGAAAATGAATGGGTCAGGTATGCCGTATTGTAGAATTTGTTCTTCTTTGAGCACTACTGAATAAAAAGTGAAAATAAAAAAGTTTGGAAGGGAAAGGAGAGAAGATCATCTCTTGTAACTAAGGGAGGTATTTATAGAACATGAAACGCCACAAAAATATTTATGTTCTTGATGTTTCACATTTTGCAATTTGATGAGTATAGGAATGCTTTAATTCAGTTATTAAGCCGCTTGATCCATGAATGGTTGTGTCCATTACTAAATAACTTTGCTCTAAGCACCTGCTTAAATGTGTCAAAGGAAGCTAGCTGAACATATTAGTGCTAGAGTGACTAGAGATAAGGTGTAATCAAATCAAATCAAGCTCAAGTCAAGTCGAGTTGGATTAGTTTGAGTTTTTGAGATTAAGCGCAATCTCAAAAAAAGGCTCGGGTTTGATAACAAGTGTGTGTTTAACCCAAACACACAATAGTTCATCTCGTCAAGCACAGGTGAGGATGTCGTGGAAGCTTTGAGGGATCGTTCGGTTTCATCACCATTGAGAGTACAAACAAGAAAACACAATTAAAACAGTAGAAAATAATGCATCCAAATACGCACATATTTCACAATCAAATGATCCTATAGAGAATTTCCCACGAATGAAGGATCAATGCCTCTTCTATGTAAAACAATCGAATTTCATCGATAAATACATGAAGATGTTCTGAAGGGATGCTCTTGTTTTCCTCGTAAAAAATTCTTGCAACCCTTTTCAAAATTTCAAGTGCTTTCAATAGAGTATCTTGAAGTTCTGATATGGAGAATTGTGTGTATCCCGCAAGCTCCCCTCTTTCACCAAAAGGGTCTAACGGTAGAGCAACCAAATCACCTTCTATTCCCCTACCAACATCTGACAAAAAGCCTCCTCTACTAACTCGGGTGGGACCTATAGCTCCATTCAATTCCAAACTGACTTTATCTATAATCATATCTTTCACCCTGGCATCAGCAACTACAACATTTACTTCCAAAGCTGCAACGTAATCCAAATCAAGCTCCACCATTGGCAATGATGTTCCTCAGCAAAAGCAGCATCACCTCCAACTACAAGTGTTGTTTTACTAGCATTCGCCGAGCTGCATACATTAGTGAAGATAAACACAACCAAGCCATCCCCTGCGTCCTCAATTGCACAACAATCCTCGCCAATGGAGTCCCATTTGCATGAGACAAAGATCACCCCGCTAAGGACTCCGTTGGCTTAAATGCCTCTATCGCCTCATCTAAGGAGTCCACACTCCCCAACTCCTAAGTTGTTGTCCGGGTTCCCGGAGGCGCAACTCGATTGTCTTTTGGTACATACTTGAACTTTGATGCTAAAGGTTTGAGCAATAGTGCCTTCTATTTTTGTCTAAGGTGAGAATTGAGCTCGAAGCAAATCGATTTGTTATTCACTATTATCAAACAATGAGAACAATAGATCAAGAGATCTTCAAAAATGCATTCTTGGAAGTACCCCTAATTCTTGCCACCTATTCATTGTTTTAGTTTCAAATTTTTCGATCAAATTCATCTCTACCAAGACCCTTCCAATAGACAGTCTAGTTAAATTTGCAGTTGCAAAGTCGATTTTAAGCGGTCTACCAAAGCATGTCCCCAATGAGAAAAGTATCGAATGAGTGAAAAAGCGGACCTTGAGGAGGGGGAAATTAATCTACACTGGAACAATGGGTGGTTCACATGATGGATTAAAAGAGGTTGTCCATTTGAGAACTTTCATTGGACGGTTTGCAACAAAAAAGAACCCCCGGGAAAAGATCCAAGAATAATCTACTTCGTTGGATAGCCTTATGAGCACGTGCGAAGGATCGATCAACCCAACTTGAGCCTCATGACAAGCCCAAATCATTGAAGAAATTCCTAATGGTGAACCATATTTGGACCTCCATTAGAAAGTTTCCCAATTAGGGTAAGCTCAAATGATTTAGCTAAAATTTTCACTTCGTCTTTTGAGAGGATAAGGGCAGGTTTATATTGAAAAAGAGTAATAGGCTTGATCCCAATCAGATCAGTCGGCGAGGAGGTATTCATCAATACCACCTGGAATGAATTGGGAGTGGGGGGGTCGCGTCCCATGTCGGGGACATAGATTTGGCATCGTCCCTGAACCTTCCTCCAACCCCGCCACATCCATAGAGGCGGCCTTTAGAATTGTGAGGTCGTTGCATGTCAAGAAGCCGTCTTCTCCTTCGAGAATTCCACCTGTTCATTCCTCCTATATATATATATATATATTATAAATTATATATACAATAAATAAAATTAAAAAAATAATATATATATATATATCTTAAAAAATTCTATTATAGATTTAGAAATTAACATTTTCCCCCAACACATTTTTTGAATGGCTTAAATCTGAAGTATCTAACAAGCAACACTAATTTTTGTATATATTATTTTTGTTCTAAAGTTACTTTTGACCAAAGTCATTCAAAAAGAACAGTGAGGATTAGAAACATGCAAGAATTAATATTTATGTACTTATAAATGTATAAAAAACTTCCGCTTATTATAATAAAAAATTGCAAATATAACTCGGGAAATATTTTAACTATATACTTACATTAAACATGTCATCCTCTCCAACAGCACCAAATGGCACAATTGTAGCTCCAAACCTTGAAGCCATTCTAACAAACTCTGCCTGTTCCGGCCAGAATAGTTTGTATTCCTCACCCTATAAATCATAAACAATTGAAGAACAAAACAACGAAAAACAACAGGATAGTAATTAACAATTTGTTAGAATGAAAAGGAACATCAATCCTGTAAATGAACTACAAAATAATCACTTTGCACGTCAATGAAAAATAATACATAGTTCTAATATTTATGTAGGCTGATTGGTATTGGAAAAATCATTTCAGAAAATTTTAAATATCGATAAAGAAGCAATGAGAAAACAAAACAGCTTTTCAAGTGATCTAGTTGAAGCAAGTGAAACTTTTTCACACATAAATATGTTCTAGCTTTCTCTTACAATGTAAGAAATATAAACAGTAATTGATGCCCTGTTAAAAGTTGATTTTCTTAGAGATTGCAATCAATTGCTAAAGTTTTTTGGTTAAGTTCAACATGAGGTATAATAAAACTTTATTTTGATCCTTTTTAACAATCAACTCCAAAACAATAGCTACTCCACAAGACTTCAATAAAATATGGCAGTCTAGGAAGGGAAAATGGAATTAGTCCTACCCTACATTAGAAAAACAACTTGTGATAACTTGATCTCGTAAACTCTAGTAAGAGTACCAACATGCAGCAGCATTACCTTCTCAGCAATAACTGCTACTAAATACTAACATTTAGATGACATTAAAACCAAAAATGTTGAATTTTAGTGAAGTAGTCTTAGATTTGGAGCCCTCAGACAGCAAAAAAGGTAATCGGACAAGACTAGTGAATTACACTATTTTGTTATAAAAAAGAAAATAAATAAAAAAGGGAGCAGTAAAAACAATTGAAGCACAAGAATCATAGCTTTTATTCAATTATTTCAAGTTACATATGTGCTAAAGGATATTAATCAAAATAATTTCCTTTAAGTAAACCTGGAAGTAACGCCCATTTAGATTTTTACAAACAGTTTGATTAAGGAATCTACTGTACATGCTTTTAGCAATTTTCAATTGCCTTCAAATTATGAACAAGTATTTTTAATAGTCATGGTGCTCATTCAGCATATATATTCATGGACAATATACATTAATATTTTGAAACAAACCTAAAAAAACTGTATGAATCACAGTTCTTCAGAGAACTACATTACAAAACTTGAACAAATTGAAGATTACCTTCAAGTGGAGAGCTTCCCGAGCACCCCCAGGATACAGTAAGACAAATGATTTCCTTGAAAGAAGCTTGTATAAAGAAGTTCCAGAGACTGGCACTGCTCCCATAGCTCTCACACCATCATAAGCTGATAAATCCAATGATAACATTTCTGAATCTCGATTGAACAAAAAAGGATGAGCTACTCCACGGAGATGGATATTCTTTTCAGTTAGGAATTGGCTGACAAGTGTGGCCAATTCAAAACCCAAAAGCATATGGTATCCGACAAGAATAACTGGCCCTTCTAAAGGAATCCCTGCAAGCCCTTTGACTATTTCCCCATTCTCTAGAGTTGATAGCATTACTGGACTGACAGCCATGTTAATCCATCTTTGAAAAAATGGGATATAATATTAGACTTATAGCCTTTCTATGCTAAGCAGCATCATGAAAAAAAAATACTGATTCAATACATTTCTTTGATCCAAACCAGAAATTTTAATAGCATGGGCCTTTATCTCACCTTGCTGGTTCACTTATCTTTTGAAACTCATATGGCGTCGGTAGGAGGTAATCTGAGACATAATCTTTATGGCTTGACAAGCGATAATAGCAAGTGCCCTTCAGAACATTTACTATATCAAAACTTCCTTCCTGTGCCAGTTTACAGCCATGAATTAATTATGAAAGACTCGTTTATAAATTTCAAATGTGTAAGAAAGATAAGCTATGTTATAATGCATATTATGTCTAAGAGGAATGGGTGTGCTAAATAACAATATTCTAAAACGTATTTTGGAACTGACAACGCCATACACAGTAAAACTTACTGCTATAAAAAAAAAAAAGAGCCAGAAACCGATAAAAACAGGTTCAGTAAATAGAACTGACATCCAGTGGTGCCTTACTTTTAGAATCCAACAGATTTTAACAGAACCACGGGTTGATAGACAACTATTAGAAATCTTAGAATGTGTCAATAAAACTTTTCAGAGTTATTTGTCAAAATAGTCTCACTTTCGCTTCGAGTTTGACTAATTTAGCTCTAAAATATTCAATCCATCAAATTTAGTCCCTAACTTGAGAATATGCCCAATTTAATCCGATAATTATTTATTATTGTTCCACTTAATTCCCAAACATCTCATTTGTTGGGATAAACTCAGGCTCCAAATGAATATATGAAAGCTAGGACATAACTGTTAGGGCACTAAATTGCTGAAAAGTTTAGATATTTGGAACAAAATAGATCAACCTAAATAGTTGATGGACAGCTTTGACATATTTCTTATGTTCTTGAGATAAACTAAGCAGACAAGAATAATTTCACCGATTCCAAAGTGTTTTCATGGCTTATAAAAACAGGACATTCAAATGCTTGTTATCAAATACATAATTTTAAGAGATTAAACGGAGAAAAACAACTGGATATTAACATTGTCAATAAATGCGAAACTTTTCAAAACAACAACAATAACAACACTAAATCTTAGTCCACTAGATTGGGTCAGTTACATGAATCCTTTGTCTACATTATGCACAATCAAATACAATCAAATAGAAGCTACTCCCTAAGTTCCAAATAAAGAAGATCCTTTTAATGATTTCCTCCCATGTCTATTTTTATCTTCTTCTTTTAATATGGACATAATTGACAATACTGAATTTATCTAATAAGAACATCAAGTGGTCTACGCTTAATATGTCCAAGCCACTCAAGATGGCATTCTCTAATCTTATCCACTATTGGAGCTATCCAACCTTTCTGTATGAACTTATTTCTCATTATATCTTTTCGAGTATAACCACTCATCCACCTTAGCATCCTTATCTCTGCAATAATTATTTTATTAGTATGTTTCTTCCTTGTCATCATTGACACAAAAATTATAAAATTTTATATAAACGAGTCAAGTTCAAAGTGTAAGAAATGATCAATTTTAAATAAATGCAAGGCAACATTTTAAATATGTTCATCTATGTGTATAAAAGCAATAAATATTTGCATGACACCTAAAACTTGAGTACTTATATAGCATCCAAATCTTGATATTAAAAGTAACACCTAATCACATATAACCACTCATCCACATTAGCATCCTTATCTCTGTAATAATTATTTTATTAGTATGTTTCTTCCTTGTCATCATTGGCACAAAAATTATAAACTTTTATATAAATGAGTCAAGTTCAAATTGTAAGAAATGATCAATTTTAAATAAATGCAAGGCAACATTTTAAATATGTTCATCTATGTGTATAAAAGCAATAAATATTTGCATGACACCTAAAACTTGAGTACTTATAAAGCATCCAAATCTTGATATCAAAAGTAACGCCTAATCACGTATTCTCATTAACTTGCAATGATTTAAAGAGGCTAAGTGGGGGTTAGCATGGTGTATTATTGAGGATCTATGATTATTTTTTAATTTTGTAACTATTAAGATTTGGATGCTTTATATGTAAATATAAAAGTTTTAGGTGTAACACAAGTAATTAATGTTATACACATAATATTATCTTGATATATATACATGCATTTACATATATATATATATATATATAAAAACATGTTGCATTTTATAAATGTAACCAAAATTTTTAGTACAACAAAAAGGAAATTGGTGATCTCAAAATAAAAAGAAAAAAACATAAAAAAACAAGCAAAAATGAGGGAAACGGTCATCTAATTTCACAGGATCCAAAGGCCGACAAAAGCTGAAATATAACCTACTCTAGAAAGACCCTACGAGTGAAAGCATCTTTGTCGTGGGTTGTAATTTGATATCCGAATGGATTTGGAGTCTTTCCTTCTTTTGCTTCTTTTTCTCTTTACCTTTATACCGAATGAAGCAACCATATAACAGTTTTGAATCGAAAAGGTTATACTTAAATTCCTCGATGAAGTCCACCTCAGAGTTCTTTGACGAATCCAAGTCATCTTCCGGAGTAGACATAGCTTGAGCTTGAGCCCCTTACATGATCGGACAAATGAAACTACAATGCATGTCGATTCAGATTCAAAGAAATCCCCACAAAAGAAGGATCAATGCCTCTTCTACGTAAAACAATTGAAATTTCAACAATAAATGCATGAAGATTTGTTGAAGAGACATTTTTATTTTGCTCATAAAAAATCTCGTCAACCCTTCTTCTCAATATCTCGGGTGATTTCAATAGAATTTCAAGAAGTTGTGTTGAGGGGAAATTCACGTATCTTGCAAGCATCCCACCAATACCGAAAAAATTTATTGAATGATCAACCAAAACACCCTCTAACTCCACTGCCAACTTATGGCAGGAAACATCCCCTACAAACCCAATTGTGTCAACAACTCCAATTATTTCCAAACTGACATCTTCCAGCTAATGCTGCAGCTGCAATAAAGCCTTCTAAAAGCACAGGAGGATCTACCACCGATGGCACTAAATTTTCTTCAACTGCAGCAACATCACCTTTAACCAAAAGACCTATATCACCAGCATTCCTTATGTCACTGACATTATTGAAAACAGCCGCATCCAAACCATCCTCTTCGTTCCCAATCACTTGAATTTCCTCGCCAATTGAGGATAAAACAGCAACACCAGCTAGTTCACTTCCCCAAAGGTTCGTCCGGACTTCCGAAGGAGCAGATCTTTTGTCCTTTGGGACATATCTGAACTTTGATGCTTTAGGTATGAGCACAATTTCCTTTGATATTTGCCTAAGGTGAGGATTGAGCTTGAAGTAATTCGATTTGTCATATCCAACTATCATATAGTGAGCACAGTAGATCGGAAGGTATTCAAAAATGCATTCATGGAAATAACCAGAGTCCTCATCACCTATCCATATATTAGTTTCAAATTTTATGTTAAATCCATCTCAACTAAGACCCTTGCTAAGACGGTCTAGTTACATTTGCTGTAGCGGTCTACCATACTATGACCCCAAAGCAAAAAGTATTGAATGAGTGATAATGTGGACCTTGGGAAGTGGAAATTTTATCCATACAGGAGCAATGGGAAGTTCGCAAGATGGATCAAAAAAGGGTGTCCATTTGAGAACTTTCATTGGACAGTTTTCAACGAAATAAATTCCCTAAGAAAGGATCCGGAATTAGTCTACTTCGTTGGATAGCTTTATGAGAACATGTCTAGCATCAATCAACCCAATGTGTACTTCCTGACATAAGCCCAAATCATTGAAACATTCCTAATGGTAATCATATTAGATATACCATTGGAAAACTTCAACACAAGGGTGTGCTCATAGGATTTAGCAAGGTATTCACCTCATCATCCGAGAGGATAAAAGCAAGTTAACCTCGAAGAAGAACGATTGGCTTGATCTGCTGTTAAGGAGGGGTTTGTCAGAGCCTCCCAAACTGCTTTGGCAACCTACAACATCCTCCCTTGCGGAAGATCTTGCCGAAGATGCAAATCAGAAAGGGGGTTCTCCCCAGGATCACTGTACCAGCAATCAAGCGCTGGAAACTTTGCGCATCCAAAGAGAAGCGCACCACCAGGCAAGTTGGCAGCCAACCTCATTGCTCAAGTGTCTATGCATCGGTTGCATTGCGTCTCCGCACCGATCACATTGCTAGGGTTCTACTCGACCATTTGTATGCATATATATATATATATATATATAATATCAAGATATTTACATAAATAACACATAATTGCATATTCTCATTCACTTACAATAATTGAAAGAGGCTAAGTGGAGAGTTAGCTACGGTATAAAAATGAGGATTAAAGCAGCAATTAGTAAAACTTAAAAATTAAGTGTTGGATATGTAAATATAAAATATTTGAGTGCTGCATGTTAAATTCTCCCTAATAAAATGCATATTGATATTATATATTAGTATGTATAAATGTGTAAAGACACGTGTACATGTATTTGAACAAATGTAAGTCTGACTAATTGAATATACTTAATTTTTAGGGAGTCAATATCAAATTAAAGCAAATAAATATGATTTTAAGGCAATTAAAGTGAAAGAAATTATTGAATGAGCTTCAAGTCTATATCAAAATTGCTAGACCTAATTGGAAAAATTTAAACAAACATTACTTTCATTACACATCAATGACCCATTTTCTTTACTATATTCTCCAACACCCTTTCTAAAGTGTTCACTAAACTCCTTAAGCTTTATACTTGTAATTGGAATTAATTATTTGAAAAAATAAATTTAGAAATAGACCCTTGATTAAAGTTTTTATTAGTTTGGATCCCAAACTTTTAAAAACCTTAAAAATGAACTTCAATTTTGTAACAACATCACAAAGCCTTTGCTCCATTAAGTAAATAAACACAAAAATCCTTAGTCTCCATTGCACACAGTCAAATAACAAACTCTCCCTAATCTTTAAGTATATGAGATCCTTACTAACAGTTTCATGTTATATTTTTTTGGTCATCCTCTTTCGCTTTCAACATGGAAAAAATTCATAAACTAAATTTTTCCTAACCAAAGCATCAAACAATATAAATGCTTAACATGATAAACCATCCAAGATTATCCTCAATTGAAGCTATTCCAACATTGCTAAGAAAAAACTCATTTCTCATGATATCATTTAAGTATGCCCACTTATCCACCTAAGCATCCTCATCTATACAACAATTATTTCATATTTGTTGATCAACGTTTTACTACTGGGTAACATTGTTAATTTGGATTTTCTAAATGCACAACACCCCAAAAACACCCCATCATTTTCATACAACCTACTTAGATTCTATTAATGACTTCACACTATATATCACTATTATTTTGTATGATTGAATAAGGAAATTTGAACCACCAACTTTCTTGATAACATGATCTTCATTTGTTATATCCTTAAAATTATAGCTACTATTATGGTTAAACTTATACTCCATATATTTTTTTTGGATCTAATAGGAATCTGTTAGAATCCAAGGTACACCATAACTCATATATTGCTTTATCCCAGTCCTTAGCCTAAACCAAAATTCTTTAGAGAAATCCCTTGACTTAGTAACATGAATAAAATTGGTTCAAATCCCAAACAATATTTAGATTACCAATAAATGTAGATGAAATTTGATATAAAAAATTATTATTGGGCTCTTAAACTAGCACTGTATACATATTTTTTAATATTAGTGATATTATATTTATGGTGCAATAACAGTGTTGACCTACACTAACAAATATCATGAACTTTTAATATGCTTACCAAAATTTGCCCAAAAAATTAAATAAGCTAAAGTCCCTTGCATTGAAGAGAGTCATTTCAACTCATGGCTCGATTCTATTTTTTTTACAAAGTTGAGTAACCATTTTAAAACAGTTCAAAAATAAAAAATTAAACTAACACAACGTAATAAGAAATCAACTCAATAAATTACTCTTGTTTGACATGTACATATGAAAGTTATCATCCATTTTCTATTTTTCAGAAATTTAATCCAACCTTAAATGCATTTTTAGCCCATCTCAGATTTCTTCCCTCGCTTCTTTTTTTCTTTTGCCTCTTTCCTCCTTACTCGCTCTCTTCCTCTAGCAGTCACTCCTAAAATAAATAAAAAATTTAAACCATTTGCCCATCAAATAACAAACTCTTTTGCCTAAATAAAAATTCAATATTTTTAAACAGCATTGCATCTTCTTACTTCATGGACTTCCATTGAGACTTTCTAAAGACTGAAGTCCTTAAGGTTAACAACCTCATCATATAGGCAAGTTTGAATGCTGATTGATGCAAAGAAATTGTCATTCAACATTTTGAGTTAGGACACTAGGCCCTGCTTCACGAAAGATAAAAAATATTTCACATCCCCAGTTCATTTTCTTTTTTAATCGTATCTTAGTGGCACAAATGATACACAAATATGATATTAAGTGGCCAACAGTAAAACAACTTGCTCAATAGCACATCACAAGATCATTAAAAATACATAATTTAGAAACAGCATTAGCATCTAAAGCTTTGTACATGAAAACTCGATGCCGAAGTAAATTTATTAGCAAACTAAACCTGAATAAATAAGTTCAATTTTTCAGGTGAATGAAACATCAATAAAAGGAACTTAGAATGATGCAATACCAGGAAAAGGTTGTGACTGCTATTGTTGAAATGGCGTACTCTGCATTTGGGCAAGATTTTGCAAAGCCTTGTTGCTTCCTCACAACTAGGAAACAACTGGTCTCTTCCGCTAAAAGAAAATTAGCAGTATCAAGCATCTGTTCTGCGATGACAAAAAATAGAACAAGCAAAAAAAAATACACAACATAAAATATAAAATGCCACCACCTATGCAAATACTATAAAACCTTGTTCCTAACAGAAAGTCTAGGGACTCCTATTTGAATATCACTAAATCTGATGTATTCATTGTTGTTGGTGCGGTTGGCACATATAAATCCAAAAGAAGAAATATTGAGAGACTATCCCAAAGCTTTTTAGTATGCCAAGAAGTATACTAGAAAATAAATGACTAAGAACCAGACTAGACCAGCCCGTTCAAGAACCGGCTGGCCAGCCCGTTCAAGAACCAGCTGGCCAGCTGTTTCTACAATATGTGGTTCAATGCATTGCACAAAACAGCTCTAGAACTTGAACAATCGGCGATTAAACTGGCAAACCATACTAGCTTTTGTTGAACCGTACGGTATTTTGAGGCTATTTTCTAGCATACTTTTTAGTTAAAGAGATATATACACACAATAAATTAAATATCCAAAATGTGGGACTAAATAAAGATAATGAGAGATTTTATTACATCCTTAAAAATTAAATTTGAGTGCTTTTTTATACATTTGCATATAAGAACATAGTTTTTAATAGCAAAATAATCATATAAAATCTTTTTTAATTATATAATTAACACTTAAATCATAATATTACAAAACGAACACTTAAATCTCTATTATTATAAGAAAATGCTATCCAACTTAACTTTTTTTAATTATTTAGATAGAATATGATTAGATGTCATCATTGAAAAAATTAAAATTTAAGCATTGTGTAAATATTTAAATTTATGTTGTATATATATATATATACATATATATATATATTTATATATATTTATATAATATTAAATATGAAAATAAAAAAGGCTTTTGATACCATATGTAAGAGCTATTTTTATAAATTCAAAATTTGCAATTTAATTATTATTACATATTAGTAAATGCAGCACAAATTAAGAGTTAAGAGGCAAATATTAATAATTTTATTCCTTCATCATGATCCAACCTCGGTAAACTTTGAAATTTGAACATTTTGTTGTAGCACTTTCAATAACCGGTCCAACTTTAAAGCTTGAGAAAAATACTCATCTATAAGAAAATACATATTCCAGGATTGAAACCCATGCAGATCAATGATATGAAGTCAATTTCTAGATCTCATATAATGCAGGTGAATATCTTATGTTAAGAGGTGAAGTGAATAGACTTCGTTACATTTTATGAAAATACATGCTTGCAACCTCTTCTTAATTAAAGTGTTAAAACAGGATATTACCGATGTTGACAAACAAGCAATGTTGATAATTTCTCAGAAACATTTGAATTTTTTGAAACATGTAAAAACAATTTTGCTTTATTATATTGTACAATATTTGTTGAAAGGATTCTGCCACTAAGACGGAAAACCTGGGATTTAGATGGAATAATACCCAACATAAGCTGTTCAGGTTTGTCGTACCTGGCAAGTAACAGAATCTCAGATTTTACAGCATACAAACGAGAATTCACATAAGAGGATGCAGCTTTAAGCATTTTTAACTTCCACTGAAGTGATTCTTTTGGTAGAACGTCAGCAAGGAACTACACAATAGATGAATAAAATAACTAACAGCATGCAGATTAATTGCTAAAAATAAATTAATGGCATAAATAGTTATGAAAGTAACATAAAGTTATGAAAAATAGCTATCAAGCAAGCATGGTAAAAAAAGGGATGCAGCCCATGTGGGAAACAAACAATGTGAATGAAATTCAAACTTCTTACTAAATTAGTCACTCCAGAAGATTATGAGAGCCTACTAAGAAGTAAAGCTTCAATTTGAGCAGAAGAATCATTTTCTTGTGTAAGAACATGGATAGACAAGTTCCAACCAAGCTACACAAATGGCTCATCACCTTAAGTGATATTGGGGGAAGATCCACAGTAGGTTACTGAGGCATGTTCCTCAACAGGAATTGCAAAAACAGTGCAGTGAAGACTACTAGGATATAAAAAGGTATTTTGAATCATATTTATTAAGCATCTAAACTTACAAATTTACTCTCATAATACACATCTTTAATTTTCACCAAACATACCACTCAAATCTAAGCACCATCCAAATTCTTTAGAGCACCTCATCAGAGCGACCATCGGAACCTGCCGGTCAACCATGCCGCTGCTTGGAATCATTAGCCGACTTCACAGCAGTAGAACATTGTCGGCCTCCAAATTATTCAGATCGCCAGAGGCTAACCTTGCCACTAGAGCACATGACTCTTCCATATAGTTCGTACCGTGACCGACCAACCTCCCTCTAAGAACTTCTTGGCAGATCCGTGGTGGATAGGCTATTAGAAGAGAAGGTAGGATTTTAGCTTCAAATCAAAAAATTATATGAGAAGGCCCAATTGTAGCAACTTGCATTGTGTTTTTTATTTTTTTAAAACAGTTTTGCATCGATCATTTGTAAGAAAAAAATAGACAGAAAATGTCAAAAATTAAATCACTTAGGTCTCTTGGCGATGAGGTCCAGCAGCGGCATGGTTCGCCGGCAATAAGCCAATCAAGTTTGGGAACCTCGGCATGGGATTGCACCAATGGAATCCTCTCGAGAGCTTGGGCATTCAGCTGCCGCGCCTCCAATATTTGTCAACCATTGTCTAATCTTTTGCACCAAGGGTTTTGAGAAGTAGAAATAAACCAGGTAGCACTCATCTATTCTTCTTCTCATTTCCCCAAAATATTTTATTAAGAAACTTTTTCCATGTCTTCCATTAAGTTCTCATTGGACAAATTCAGGTTCAATGGATGGGCTTTCTGGATATTAATTGACTGAAGGGCCTTTATTAAAGATTCGTTTCTAAATTAAACTGAAATTGTAGAATCACAACATAATACTGAGCCAATGAAGGCCCAAAATCACCCATTAATAATGAATAACAGTACAAATACTATAAAATGACTATTACTTTCATTCTATCAATTTCAATTCAGGCATTTTCATTTTAGCATTTTATTCTTATTATAATTATTTTATTACGCACATTTTTACAGTTATTTCTATTCAATTTTTCTTTCATTCATACATTATTATTATCATTGAATAATGATAATAATAATAATAGTATATCAAATATAATTACTACCTTCAGTGACTTAAAAATACTATCTTCTATCAAGAAAAATAATGAACAAAAGATAGAATAGAAAAGAAGAAAGTAAAAATCTTTAAAAATATCATATCACTTTCATTTTAATGTTGGCTATACGATTAATTTAAAATATTAAAAATTTAAATGCAGATTCAATCAAACTGCTAAACTTTTGAACTTAAAAGGATATGTATCAGATGTCTTTTATTACTCTTGTTTAAATATGTTTTTCTGCTCGGCATCGCACAAATTGATAAAAGTGCTTTTAAAAGTCATAAAATGATATATGAAAAAATTTGGATAACTGAGCAGCAAGGGTTCCATATTGATATATTTTTAGCCCGATCAAACAACTGCTAGGACGAGGCTGTCCGACATCGGGAGTCATAAGGAACCTATACTGATAAGCCTTTGAAGGGGCAGATATAGAGAGAAGTTGGGATATGTAACACAAAAATGAATCCCCATTTTTCTCGATTTTGTACTTGTCCAACAAAATCATGTTTTGTGCTAGATATCAAATGCTAAAATTATATATTTATTTTTATGACAGTAATTATTTTTATACTAAGTTCCAGTGAAATTGAAATAGTTTTGCAGGAATAAATTTATACAGCTTTTATTTCCTGTCAAATTATTGCTTATTTTGCTTATTATTTAACAATTATAATGTTGAAATCTATCAGTACTTAGTTTCACAACTAACTGATATTCAAATGCCCACACTTTTGAAACATGCCCAGATCAGAAATTCGTCCTATAGGAAGGGTGCTAAGAACTAAGCAGTGTTGATATTGTTTCCTGCTGATTTATCGCTCCTTTGACTCTTTTAACAAGTTTGTAATTTTTGCTTTATTTTGATCTCTGTAATTAAAACTTGTGAATTAATGAATAAATGAGTTATGTTTGATGTATATATATTTATCTTTTAAACCACTCAATATGATCTTGCAGCTAGAGGGCTTACTTCAAGAACCGGTGCTTGATTAGCTCCCGCTGACCCAGCATCGGGTCCTCACACCTATTAAGTGGTGAGATCTGAGTTCAAAATATGGCAACGAACATATTTTGAAAAATCTGAAGATGCGTCAGGGCGCTTATACACACATATGGGTGCTTATTTTCAAGTTTGTTTGTTTCCTTGTCAAGTTAAGCATGTCACAAAAACATACTATGCTCTTGGGCACATTGTTTGTGAGTCTAGGCGTGATGCGCCTAGACACGCAAAATGTGCAACTTGATTTATGGTCAGATTAAGTGATTTTTATTTAGGCTCTTATGTGTTATCTTTGCCTTAATCTCAAAACTTAGCAGCTTTACATCACAGAAAAAGAAATATAAATCTAAATTGTAACAATAAAACTTAAAATATAAAACAAAAATAAATCTTATAAGGTAATTTCTGAAAAGAGTGGCCTGATTGTTGCTTTCCTGCTTGCAATCTTGAATCTGTAGTGCCAGTTTCTTAAAATTATTAGGGTCCTAAAAATTACACTAACTAAATAGAAATTATTAGTACCCAAGAGTTATTTAGTGCTTTGTTATCATAAGAAAAAACATTCAACCAGCCGATTTTTTATGATGACAAAATATCATAGTAACTAGTGGAAATATAATAAAGAGCATAAAATAAAAGATTTCCTAAGTAATATTTAAAGCAAAAACTAACAAGAGTATAAAAAATAGATAACCAATCAAACTTCTAAGCAAATCTCCCCATAAATATTAACATGAGTTATTAAAACATAGTTTCTCGTGACCATGATAAAAATTGGACTAGTCTCCCTTGTTGTCATAATAAAAAAGAAACAAAACTCCTAGAGTCAAACAATTTAAATTAACATTTTTTAAGACAAATAAAAATGTCATTCATTAATTTAAAGATTACAAGCACACAAGAAAATGCAAAGATAAGAAAATACATGAATTATATAAATAGAAAAAGATCTAAAAATCTTTTGGCAGCGGATGCTTGAGGATGAGCTATAGTCTGGAGCAAATCCATGATTTCCAGTTGATCGAGTTCGTATCTCCTTCCAAAATTTGAACAACGAGGATCTCTAATCTGCTGATTATAACTAGGAGTGTTTGATCTTGATGGGGCATGTACGAGAGGAAGAGGAAATCAAGGTGAATTCCTGGGAGTTAGAATAAAAAAGCTGAAATGCTGAAAGGATTAAGTGTAACAAGAAAATCAAGAAATTTAAAGTCATGTTTCTTTTCAAAAAAAATAAGTAGCTCACCATAGCAAATTTACAAGAGCTTCTTAGTGTGGTAAGTTCATGTAAGTGGTTTAAAATAGAGAAAGTTACATAAAAAATAATACTATAGAAAACAAGTTGGGAAAGAAGCGTTGGGATGGGAGTTATTTTGGTTGTCTTTGGCTTTTGGCAAAAGGGTGTTTCGGAAAACAATCTGAATGGCCTTAGGGTTTGGTTTTAGATTATTAGCAGAGTGATTATGCGAGGAGGAATATTCAACAAAAATATCTAAATTTATAGAGATTTAGTTAAAGATGAATCTAAGAATTTCAAAGGGTTTTGAACTTGAGAGGGAGAGTCCTAAGTTCTCATTCAAATCTGCGATGGTGAGGATTATATCCTTTCCCCAATAAAATAAAAGGCCGAAAGATCCCCTTTAACAAAGAAAAGATTGACAAAGAATTAATAGACAAAAGGGAGGCAGTAGATATAAAGCTATAGCGAGTGCAAGATGCAAAATGTGGGAAAGAGAAAAATTATCAAAAAAAGAAAATTAGGAGGAAGGTGACAGTGTTACGTTTGGTGATCCTGAAGATGATCTCATGAGCCACCCTAAATTTCTCATCTTTAAAGTGGATGCCCTCCATGGAAACATCGCACGAGAAACAATAATATCCTACTGATCTCCTTGAAGTAGATCCGAATGAACGCTTGAGGAGCTTCCCGAACTTAGGAGCCATTGGGTGAGAAAAAAGGTTAAAGGGCTGGAGAGGATAACAGAAAAGAATGGCGGTCAGAATATGTGAAGAATGTTGTAGAGAAGAGTCCCATTTATAGGAAAGGGGTTCGGTTCCATCGCTTATGGGCATGATTATTGTGAGGACCCAATGTCTGGTCAGCGGGAGCAAATCCAGTACCAATTTTTGTGGTGATGTAAAACAGCAAGTCCTCTAGCCGCAAGATCATATTGAGTGATTTAAGAGACAGATATATAGACATAAAACATAACTCATTTATTAATAATTCAAAAGTCCTGATTACAAAGATTAAAATAAAAGAAAAGTTACAAATTTTTTTTAAAAATATATAGTCAAAAAGAAAACAGAAGATCAGCAGGAAGCAGTATCAGCATTGCTTGGTTCCTAGCATCTTTCTTCAAGGACGAACTCCTAATCTGAGCACGTTTTAAAAGTGCGGGCATTCAAATACCAGTTAGTTGTGAAACTAAGTATTGATAGATGTCATCTTTACAAATGTTAAATAATAAGTAAAATAATCAATAATTTGACAGGAAATAAAAGCTGTACGAACTTTCCGTGCAAATATGTTTCAATTGCACTTAAAACTTAGCATAAAAATAATTGCAGTCACAAAAATAAATACAGAATTTTAGTGTTTGATATTTAAGGCAAAATATGATTTTGTTAGGCAAGTACAAAATCGAGGAAAAAGACGGTTCATTTTTGTATTACATATCCCAACTTCCCTCTATACCTTTCCCCTCAAAGGCTTATCAGTATAGGCTCCATATGACTCCCGATGTCGGACAGCCCCATCCTAGCAGTTGTCTGATCAGATAAAAAGTATAAATCAACATGGAACCCTTGCTTCTCACTTATCAAACTTGTTCATATATCATATTAAGTGACTTTAAAAAGCACTTTTATCAAATTTGTGCGATGCTGAGAACAAAAGCATATTTAAACAAGAGTAATAAAAGACATCTGGTACCTTGTTCTATAAGTTCAAAAGTTCAACAATTCGGATGAGTGACAGTTCGCTCAATCTACATTTAGGTTTTTGATATCTTAAATTAAAATGAAAGTGATATGATATTTTTTTTATGAATTTTTAGTTTTTTTTTTCCATTCTGCCTTTCTTTTATTCTTTTATCTTCATAGAAGATATCATTTCAAGTCTCTGAGTGTAGTAATTATATTTAATATAATGCTATTATTATCTTTATGTAATAATAATAATGATAATAATGTATGAAAGAAATGACAAAGAATAGAAATAACTGTAAAAATTTGCATAAAATAATAATAATAAGAGAATGAAACTGACAAAATAAAAATGTTTGTATTAAAATAGTAGCCAATTTATAGCATTTGTATAGTTTTCATTATTAATTAATGAGAACCATTATAATGTGAATGACATAATTTTATTATTATTTTTCATAATAATTATTAAGTATATATAAAAAAACAAGAAATAGAAAAAAGTTATTTATCATTCTCTCCTCTTTTCCTTCTCCTTTTACTTTGTTGTCGAGAAAAATGGAGAGAGGCCGATAGGACGTTGCCGGGGCTGGCTAGCCTAGCCGGGCTGTTGCGAGAGGGAGGAGAGGGCTGCTGCTCTTTGGGAGAAGGAGGGGAGGGGAAGGCCTGAGGGAGGAGAGTGGTTGCTGTCGAGGGCTGAGGGTAGCTGGGGGTGGCTGGGAGGGTGGCTGCCAGCTGCTATGAGGGAGAGAGGGGCTGTGTGGGTGGAGGAGGGGAGGGGAGGGGGTTTTATAGAAATTTGAGGGGGGAAGAGGGAGAGGGCTGGTCGGCCATTTGGCCGACCATTCCTGCGCCAAAATGGTGTAGGAAAGCCCCAGGCGCGAAAGCTTTCGCGCCTTAAGGCGAAAGGAATCGGGGAGGGATCACAGAAATTGGGGAGAGGAAGGAAAAAAAAAAATTTCTTAAGGAAAATAAATAAATAAACACTTAAACTTAAATTATTCGCATTTTTTCGCCGTTTAGCGTCCAAAAATAATGAAACTTGACACCGAGTTGTGTTACAATGTAACGAACACCCACGCGCCAAAAATTTTCGATTTGGACAAATATTTTATTTTATATTAATTTCTGAAGTTTAAACTTCGAAAATTAACCACGATCAAATCGATGCTCAGAATTTGATGAAACTTTTCGAGCAGCCTTTAAATAATATATTTAACACAACGACATTGAAAACGATGAATTCAAACACATATTTCAATGTTCTTGATTTATTGGATTTAAATAATTCAGAAAAAATATAACAGGAGTTTCTGTTATCCGAATTCTCCCAAACTATGGCACTTTGATCTAAAAATTATTTCTATCTAATGAAAATTTTGCTTGCCCTAATTTGAAATTCTCTGGGGACCTGATTTCTACGGCGAAATCTGACCTAATTCGCAAAGTAACGACATTGGGTCGTTACAATTATAACTTTGCCAAGCCCCTGAAAACAAATTAGACCGCACATGACAACACAAAAATAAAGCTCCCCTGGTTCATCGAAAGCGCATTTTGATGTGGTTTCTAAGCGTCGAGACGCATCGCATTTGAACATGTAGAATACACAACTTGATGCCTACGCATAAACATGTATAATACACATCTAAATGTTTCCAAGAAAACTATTTTTAGTTAAACCTAAAATATAGAGTATATGAGATGAAAATAGAAAAGAAAAAAAATTAAGGCTAATAAAATAAATTTTGGCATCAAAATAAAAAACCTAATTTTGAAGCAAAAATACTAAGAGTTCCTTTTTGTTTTTGTCTTCATTGCGCCTTATAAAAACAAAAATATCTATAACAAAGAAAATTATGTGATTTGAGTTTGGATCTACCTTAAGTTTGTGATGACCCATGTTAGGTTGTAACAACCAATCTAATATCGAGTGATCTTTCCGTATGATCATATTGGTGGTTAAATAAAATAGCAGTTAAACAACATCCAGAGCTATTTAAGTATAAAGAAATAACATTCATTCAATTTAAAGAAAATAGTATCCAGAATTTATTACATAAATATCATTATACAAAAATAATTATCCCTCAAAGGGTAATTAGAATTCATTATTTTCCCGCATCATGCCATTCCTAACGACTTTAAACTATATCAGCCTCCTCTAGCTGTATCAGATCTGGCATTATAAAAATAATGTCTTAGTGCACATTCCAAATATAAAAAACATTAAAAATATATTCTAAGCAAAAATGGAAAGCAAAAATGATAATAATTACAATGAGATATAGTTTATTGCAATCAAAGGATAATCATGACTCCTATAAAGTAAATGTTCTTATGTCACATGCCAAATTTTCAAACGATAAAGTAATATTCGCATAAAAATTCATGTTTATGTTTATGATATTATGAAACAACGTTAGTAGTTTTGATGGGCAAAGCCAGAATCATAAGGCTGGGTTTATAAAAATACATTTAAACATAACCTTCACCTGAGCCCCTCAAAGGCTCCAGATGGCACCCTTATAGCTCCCGAAAACTAGCCCCATCCCTAACCTATTCATGCTCCGTTTCGAAACCCGTTTTGCAACATTTATAAGATACATAAATATCATTTTTGTTTCTCTTACATCATTAGTAGTAAGAACAACATTTTAAGTAGCAATACAAAACAAGCTCAAAACAATGCTTTAGCAGCAAATAAAAGTAAAAAGCATAAAAATAATATCCAGTGTACCTTTTGTGTTTGACTTAAAATGAATCACTCACAATCTTGATGTGTCTACAAAAGTTATAATTAAAATCTTATTTTAATTATGATTTGCAATAGAATGAAGGTTTTATCAATATGATCTAATCACTTAACATATCTATATTTTAGATTTTTTTAATATAACTTTCCATAAGATTTGGATCTATATAGGATTTGCATTAGGTTGATTATATTTATTCTAAATAACTACTTATTGGTTTATTACATAAGCTCTAAGTATTCAATTTAAACTAAACTTGCACTAGATTAGATTCAAAGGAACTAAACAATTTTAATCGAATGACATTCTAAATCAGACTATTGTATAGAAGTAAGAAAATTAACTTATTAAATCATAAGAGTGGTCTGACTAATCATGATTCAATAGGAGAATCATGAGTTAAAATATTAGTCTACACATACTAATAGCAAGAAAAATAATCAGACTATAATCGGATCAATAATATTTACATGAACTGTAAAACTATAGTTAGATAGATCAAATAATGTACTAAGGTTGTGGGTAAATTACATAATTTCCATGCAATAATTTAACTTAGTCTAACATATTCATATAGACATCTAGTTTGACATCTAGCATAACATTCAATTGTTTTATATTTTCAACCTAAGTATGCATGCCAATTTACTATACAACCTTAACAAATATCCACATAAAATTTTGTTTCATGATTTCTGCTTCCTGATTCGCTTCTTTTGTATTATGAATCTTATAATAGAATAACTTAATGAGTAAACATAAGCTGAGATTTGACATTTAGGATTTGCTAATAATGCAAGGAAAGAGATGATGTTACCTTTTTTGATCCAACATATGCTAAGGTGATTATTGAATAATTTATATTATTAACTTCAATATAACTTTTGTTAATATGATATTTATTTTGCTAATTTAATTTGATTAGAAGAATTATTAACTACATATACGATTCTACTTATTAACAGGATCGACGCAAATCGAAGCAGAGTAAGATCCATACCTTCAAATAGGATCGGGCGCAGAGGATCGAGCGGAAGAGGCAATCGGGCTGAAGAGAGATCGACGCAGAGGAGAAAGATGAGCGCAGCAGAGAGATCGAGCGGAGAAGGAAGCCACGCGGAAGGAGAAGATCAAGCGAAGAAGAGGTCGCACGATACGTCTCTCAGGCTTAAGGGCTACGGCGGAAGAAGGGATCAGTTCTTCCTGCTCGGTTGGCTGCCAGGTACGTCCTCACTGTATCTTACGAGAGAGTTCGGTCTGCGAGGAGTCGGGAGAAGGCAATGGTAGAATTGAGCGGCATGTGTTCGATTAAATAGGGTGTGCGTGCGTAACGCACACCCGCTTCATCCGACTGGGAAGACGCTGAAATGCACGTAGATTACGAGAATTAGGGAAATATGGAAGTCGCGTGATCACGGGAGCCGAAGGAGTCGAGCGATCCACATTTCTTCCTAATAGAATCGTCGGCCTTAATTGCCGGCGGTTTTCCAAGATCTTCGTTTCCTGTCTTGCCTTTTCTAATTTAATATGTGCTTAATGACAATTTAAAATTCTATTTTAGCATTAATTGGATTTGAGAAACTTCTTCAATCAAAAATTTAATCACCATGTAACAGAAAATCTTGACGAAAATAGATTTTAGCGAGAGATGCAACCGAAAACTGAAATTTGCGGGAAAACAACAGAATTTGAATTTTGCGAGATTTTAATGTCCTCCTCAAAATGACCTAGGGTCATTACAAAGTCTGTTCATAATTTATTATGGATTTATTTTTAAGCTTCAAATCCAATTTCCTATTATTACTAGATTGGCACATACTTGAGGCATGACCAAATAATCAGCAGCTGTTACACTATTTAATTGGTAACGATTTTAGTAAGGAGTTTCTTATTTTCTTTCTATCGGATCACATCGATCGAGTAATCCTAGGCTTTTGATTCATATTCGTTCAATTTATATTCAATCGATTATAGATAAATTTAAATTCAGTAACCTCTTTTCTGAGTTTTAAATTTTCTGTATAACTAATCTTACTTAGCACTCCTTGACAAGCTTTTAAATATTTTTAGTTGAGTTTTTAGATTTTTAATTTTAGCTTTTTGTGACTCGCTCAAGCTTTTAGATTCAGTAATTCTTATTTTAGAACCTTATTATTATTCTTAGCATTATTAAATGTTCTTCTATGCATTTGGTTGTTTGATCCATGTTCTTGTCTAATTTAACTTCTTTTTCTAATTTTCAAAAATTCTTTCTAATTTATCCCATACTTCCTTACCCGTGGAGAATGATGCAATTTGTACAAAAATATCTTCGCATAAAGCACAATAAAAGCAGGTTAATACTTTGGCATTTGTTTGTGCATTTTTTAAATTTCCTTCTGTCCATTATTAGTGTGAATTTGAAGGTTTAATATACCCTTCTTCATATTGGATCCACAAAGAAATCAATGAATTGAGGAAAGTTTCTCATTTTTATTTTTCAAATATTAAAATCTATTACATCAAATAGTGTAAAAACAAAACTTAATAAATGTTCTAAGAAGAATTTCCATAAAACTTATTTTTTGAGATTTGCAAGCCAAGATAACTACTAAAATAGAGCCGTTAGTTTTTCTTTAAAAGACTCCAAATGAGTTTAAAGAAACTTTAAGAGCATTGAGTGAGTTTGAATATGTGATGACCCATGTTAGGTTGGTAGCAACCAAACTAACATCGGATGCAACTCTCCGCAGGATCATATTGGCGATTAGGTAATATAACAATTAAACAAATATCCAAAGCCATTCAAGTATAAGAAATAACATTCATTCAATAAACAATATCCAAAATTTATTACATAACTTTCATTATACAGAAAATAATTATTCAGGGGCAATTAAAATTTGTTAATTTCTCGCGCCATACCTTTAAACTATATCAACCTCCTCCAGCTGTATCTGATCTAGCATATAAAAATAATGCCTTAATGCACATTTTAAATATAAAGAATATTAAAAATATACTTTAAGCAAAAGCGGAAAGCAAAAATGATAATAATTGCATGAAAATATAATTTATAGCAAAAAGATAATCATAACCCCTGCAAAATAAATATTCTTTTATCATATGCAAAATTTTCAAATGGAAAAGCAATGATAGCATAAAAATTTATGTTTATGTTTATGACTTGATATTATAAAGCAATGTTAACAATTCTGATGGGCAAAGCCAGAATCATGAGGCTGGGTTCATAAAAATGCAGTTAAGCATGACCTTCACTTGGGCCTCCTTAAAGGCTCCAGATGGTACTTACACCTGCCTCTTTCAAGGCTTCAGATGGCAACCTTCACCTAGGCCCCCTTTAAAGGCTCCGGATAGCATCATATATACATTTAAGCATAACCTTCACCTGGGCCGCCTCAAAGGCTCCAGATGGCACCCTTATAACTCCTGATGGACTAGCCCCATCCCTAACTTAGTTCAACCTCCGTTTCGAAACCCTTTGCAACATTCATAAGATTCATAAACATTATTTTGCCTCTCTTACATGATTGGCAGTAAGAGTAAAGTATTTAAATAGCAATATAAAACAAGTTCAAAGCGATGCTTAAGCAGCAAAAATGTAGAAAGCATAAAATTAATATCCAATGTACCTTTTGTGTTTTGATTTAACAATACAATTCACTCACAACTTTAATGTACCTGCAAAAGTTATAATTGAAATTTTTATTAAACTATGAAGGTACTTATTTGCTCTATGAACGCTAATATTGTCTTTCAAAAACTTTTGGTTAACTACGAACCTTGTGGTTCTTTGTTCTTCTTAACTTACGATGCATATTAATTATCTTTGTTTAAGAGATTGTACGAGTTAATTTGGAATAATGTAGAGAAAATTAATATTAAAATTTATGTATTCTTAAATCCTAAGTGAGCTTTCTCTATAGGTTTGAAATGCAGCATAGATTATTTTAAAATGTTTAATAGCATCTAAATCTTTATTTTCCAAATTGCACACATATTGCAAATTGACTTCAAATTGAGAATTCCTTGATTCCATCATTAGTAATTGAGTATGAATTTCATAAAACTGTATGTCAATTAAAAATCTCTAGCTTACAAATTTTGATTCTATGCTGAAACACTTGCATCTTATTATTGAACAAGCTTTGACTCAATTCAGTTAGTCTTTCGATTTCATAACTATATATTACATCAACATTTTAAGTTAACTGCAATTAGATCTTAAATCACAATAATACTAATATGAAAGATTGATTGAATTTACAAATAATTCTCCATAATACTCAAACTAATAATTGAAATTTATCACAATATTCAAAAATAAATTTCATTTAAATTCTTAAAAAGTTTAACCCAGTATAAAATATTTTGATATAACAAATAAATAAGCGACAAAGTGAAATAGTATGCCAAAGCAAATCCTTAGCTATTTGATTTTGATTATTATTATTATTATTATTACTACTATTATTATTATATATATATATATATATTATCCTTTAAGAAAATCGAACGGAGGAGAGTTCTTACCTTACGTCGAGCACGGAATCGAGCGGAAGAAGTCGGCGCAAAGTCGATTCAGTGAAGGCAACCGCACGGCAGCACAGTTCGTGCGCTATGAGCCTCTGACTTCCGTCTCTCGGCGCACGGAACTACGAGCGGAAGGAGGATCAAGCGCAGGGGGAGACGATCGACTCGGATGCGCTCCTACGGCTTGAGCGGAAGAGAAAAGGAAATAGTCGAGAGAAGGCATTGAGGAATCGAGCGGTATGCGCTCGATTAAATAAGGTGTGTGTGCATAACGCGCACCCGTTTCCTTCAGCCTCTTTGCGTGGATCACAATAATTAACGAACAAAAACGGAAATGGCGCGTTTAGTGGCAGAATTTATGGCTAAAACTGTTGATTTCTTTCCTTTGAAATGCTTGGCTATTTTATAAGTCTCTAATAATTTACTTGTATTCAATTCTACAATCAATACTATGATTATGAGTATAAATTTCCCTAAACTTCTTCAGTTACAGATTTAATCCATCTTTAATGTTAACAGGAAAAACGAAAATTTGCGAGAATAATAGAAATTTGATTTTAGCGGGGTTTTAATGTCATTCTCAAAATGACCTAAGGTCATTATAGAATATGACCTGAGGCCCCAATTATAGAGGTAAGATTAGAGTTTAAAATATGGTAACATTCATATTTTAGGAAATCTAGAGATGTGTTTGAACGCATAATATTATTTTTTTATCCATCTATTTCCTTGTCAAGTTAAGCCCTCCGTGTAAACATAGTGTCTGGGGCACATGGTTTGTGCGTTTGGGCGTGACACGCCTTGACACGATACGCCTAGGAGCGCAAACTGTGTCTAGACTCGTTGCCAGATTAAGTAATTTTAATTTAAACTCTTAGTTGTTCTTTTTATCCTAATCTCAAAACTTAGCAGTTTTAGATCACATAAAAAGAAACCTATGTCTAAATTGCAATTGATAAATTTAAAACATAAAAAGGTAGCTGCTTAAAAAAGTGGCTTTATCCTTGCTTTCCTGCAGCAATCTCTAATCAGCAGTGCCACTTTCTTAAAAATGCTAAATTTCTAAAATCACATTAAATGAATAGAAATTGTTAGTACTCAAAAGTTATTTAAAAAATTTGTTATCCTCAAAAGGGAAAACAACCAACTATATGGGTATGCTAGATTCCTAGTCAGCATAAAATGCTTTGGTATTGCATTCTTTTAATTATGCATAGATAGAGAATGTGTTGCTATATACTTTAAATACTACAATATTACATCGCCTTTTTATGTACTATATAATGAGCAAGTATTATACTTTAAATTTTTAAATATGCTTTTAATATAATATTTTTTTTTGCAAGGATTGAGCGCATGTGATATTCTATATTTTAAATATGCATTGTAACTAAATTTTTTTCTTCACCCATAGAATGGGCATGTGTAACGCTTTATATTTTAAGTATCTTTTTATTGCAATAATATTTTATGCGTATGTTTAGCATGTGTAATAGTGTATGTGTTATATATTTTCTTATTCTAATACATTGTTTTCAAAGCATAATGCACGATACAACTCAAAAGCCCATAAAGCACAAAGTGGCATACACTTTAATGAAGCAAGCATTCATCATACAATAAAAATTCTTTTATTATTCACACAACATTAATAATCTCACAAAAATTATTTTATTAAAAAGTGTTTCTTGCAGTTTATGCATATATAACAATAAATATATAGCAGCTTTGTTGATGAGATCACTTGCAGATCTAAATTAAGTTGTCTGCTCTATGTGATATGAAGTAACATGAGATGGTGACATTCAGTGATTTATCATCTTCTGGGAATGGTGTGTGTTGTTACTAAAGTGTATCACTTTTCAACAATATTTAAGCAAGCGATCAATTGATGGTTTTGATCCTAATAATTAAGCTAGATTAGATTAAAATGGCTTTTTAATCAATATAAATAAAATTGAGGAGAGCTAGGGTTCAAACATGCAATTCATAATAAACGTGTGCACAAATATTCTTTTGTTAATGTCACATCACATTTTTGTTATTTTAAATAATTCTACAATCAAGAAGTCTAGCTTTACTATTTTAATGTTGGATTCGCTATGACCCTATCTAGTGCTTAGGATGAATACTTGGATTCAATCTCAGCACATAGATATCCTTGTAATCTTTTCAAAAATTTAAGATATCATTATGGCTAAGTAAAAAAATCCATAATTTATGTAATAATCACTCGGTCTTGATTTCATCTATGGCTCACACACTTCAACTCTTGATTTAGTTAAGATAATGAGCTGCGAAACTAAATGAGATTATGTCACTTCGCTCATAGCTTAACACGCCCTATTATCTCACATAAATTAAGAGTGAGCAATGAATCTCTATAGATGGTCTCAACTCACATGCATCAAATTCATACCTTAACCTAAAGTTTGCAATGGTTTACGTGAACTATGCCACATTGTTCACTACCTAACATGCCTTCTTTGTGTTATGGATTGAACTATGGAGCTAAGAGATATTTCCATAATTTACTTATGGCTCAGATGATCGAGACTTAGTCCATAGCTCGTGCACGACCAGATACGCTCAACGAATAATGCACATTCATTCGTGACATGAACGCTCTAGGTGTAAGGGTTCTCATCAAGCTCTATAAGTTTTCAATATAAATATCGCAAACATGATATTCAAATAGTTTTCCATTCAACAACAGATTTTCATTCAGTAAAAGATAAAGAATATTTTAGCTTAAACATGACATTTCATTTATGAAAGAAACATTACATGCACAACATATAGAATTCATTACATGTTCTTCCCCAAACCCTCCCAAAAAGGGGGGTTAGGCTGTTATTACAATAGAAATAATAAGAGAGCTACAAATAATAACAATTGTATACATTGTCTTAAAAAGAGATAAAATACAAAGCTAAGTGTGAGAATGATATGTAAGAACAGCTGTTAGTGTTCTCTATCTTCTTCTGCCTCCAAGCAGTGCTCTTTTTCTTCCCTGTTATGCTTCCTCTTGTCTTGCTGCAGCCTCCTCTAGAACCCTCTTGAATAGAGTATGAAATTAGGGTTCCCCCCTTTTGACATTTTTCAAACTGATTAAAGAACCCCTCCTTAGTCTTCTCTTTTGACTTAAATAATTTCTCCTCCAACATTTCTCTTTTCAATTATTCCCATTAACTCTTTCTTGAAACTTGGATTTATTAAATTCTCTTATTTTGATTATCCTTTTATTCCTCACTAAGAACTAAGGAATTAACCTTTGCATTTACTTTTGGTATTGGGAGCTGGAGGAATTCAATGCTTGGGTCCTTTCAAATTCTTGTTTGACGCAAATTTCAAGGCAGAAATTCCAACGCTTGCCACGGCACGCTGTGGCACGGAGGTCTCGAGCCATCTGGCACTGCAGCACGCTGTGGCGTCTTGGTTTCGAGCATCCTGGCGTTGTGGCGCATTGGTTTCGAACAGTTTTGGCGTTGTGGTGCGCTGCAGCGCATTGATCTCGAGCATTCGGGCATTGTAGCGAGCTATGGTGGGTTCCTTACGAACCATAGCGTGTTGTGGCGCATTGGTCTCAAGCATTCTAGCGCTGTGGAGCACTGCGGTGGGTTCCTTAAGAACTACAGCACGTTGTGGCGCCTTTCTTCATTAAAAATCTCTTTTTTGATGATTAAATTACTTTTAAGCTGAAATGATATGAAACAAACTAAAATAGCAACTAAACTTACTAAAAACTCACATTTTAAGTAAGAAAATGACTAATTATGGGGCTCATCACACTTTCCACACTTAACTTTATGCTCGTCCTCGATTAAGCAACAAATAATTTCTTGGAATAATTTTGTTTTTAACAAAATGCTTTAGTTAAACGAAAAAATTGAAACATTCAGTTTATTAGTTCAACAATGACAAGCATAGATAGAGGTTGATGACATTTGTTCGGGTTCAAATCAAAGTAACTTTCTCACTATCATTTTTAAGCTGAAATGACAAAATAAACTAAAATAGCAACTAAACTTATTATAAACTCACATTTTAAGTAAGAAAATGACTATAACTATGAGAATCATCAATCACATTACTTTTGTTATTGACTGAGAACAAGAGCTTCCTTATTGACCATCTGGTAAGCAAGGTTAGGCAGGCATTGTCAAGCACCATAACCCATCCAATTGCAATGAAGAATTCCACTTGGCTTTGTGCATTAGAGCTATGACCACCAATATCGAAGGTTTGATATGAGACATCCACATGTCGAGAGGCAGACAAAACTCTAATGACTATAGTGGTATCTTAGCGCAAATCCAAGTATCCTCATAGCAGAGATTCAATCGATAACGAAACCAGTTTTCTAATGGATATACGACAACTTTTAAAAAATAAATAATGGCATGTCCTCTTTCACGACCTCTAAAAGAGACATTAGCTATAGATTGCCATTTTGATGGGTTTAATAAGAAAAGATTGTAGATTTGATACGAGAGACTTCGAGAAGACTTTTGGTGGACCAAACAATATCGGATTGACACAAAATTTGGCGGAGGGATCGATTATGATGTTGAGAAAATTTGACAGGTTTTATTTTAAATTTGTGGGATGATAGACAGAAAATGAAGACACAAACACAAGATAAATCCCAAAATTATTCACACTTAGGGTTCTTGAAGATTATATACACCTTCAAAGCCTTCAATTAAGCACTCCGAAGGAAAGTGATGGCTATCAACATCAACATTAGAGAGTCGTTCTAACGGAGGAGGAAAAAGATACTATCATTCATTTATCTTTTCAAATGACATACATAGGCTATTTAAATATGTAGCCTAAAAACCCTAAAAAACACAATGATCACCAAAAAAAAATAAAAAAAATCTAATACAAAACAAGTATAACACAACTCAATAAAAAAAAACAAATATAACACGACTGGGGTCACAACATGACCCGAAATAAAAAAACATATAACACGACTCAATAACAAATCAGTCCTCAGTAGCAAAGCTCCGTACAAAGGCTAGAGTAATGGGCCTCTACGAAAGTATTCGTAGTCATGTATCAGACTCACCCCTACCAAAAGAACTCTACTCTGCTGAGTTGATCCTCTGAACTCCTCAAATGAAAACAAAGTGTGGTGGTGTGAAGTTAAAAAAGACGGTTATGTGTGTGTAAGTCACCGTTCAGTTTCAAGAAGACATTTGATGAGGAAGTCAAATTTGGATGAAATTTTAGGAGAATAATGTGGTGGACGCTACAAATTTGTAAGTGTTAATTTTATATGATTTGGTGGTTGTTTGATGTTTGTTGGAGGGGCATTTGATGACCGAAATGAAAGTTGATTTTGGTGAAACAAAGTGAAATAATAGGGAACAAAAGATACAACAAAATCAAACAAAAAAATGCAAAGAACACAAGAAAGATCCTAATATTATACACTTTTTTCAAGAAGACATTTGATGAGGAAGTCATATTTGGATGAAATTTAAGGAGAATGATGTGGTTGATGTCACAAATTTGTAGGTGTTAATTTTATATGATTTGGTGATTGTTTGGTGTTTCGTTGGAGGCGCATTTGATGGCCGAAATGGAATGGGTTTTTGGTGAAATAAAGTGGAATAATAGGCAATAGAGGATATTACAAAATCAAACAGAAAAATGCAAAAAACACAAAAAAAGATCCCAATATTATCCACACCTTGGGTTCTTGAAGATTATACATACTTTCAAGACCTTCAATTATGCTGTGGTGGCCCGACGCCGGTTCAACAAGAACTGTCCCGATATCGGGTACTCACATACTGCAGGATCATATTGGCAATTTTGAAAGAAAATGAACACATAAAAATCAAAAGATATTTCTTATTTAATAATAATTCAAATTTTACAATGTAGCCAACTAACTTCTGACAAAGTTAATCTTCCTGAACACAAGATGAACTTTGAAAAAGTAAAATAAAATAAAAGTAAAAGTTACGTCGTAGGTTTTTCCGCTAGTGAAAAATTTTAAAGTTCTTGTTTAAGCTCTCAGAAGCATCTGACCTGGTATTATACATAAAATAATACTGGGATTGAAATTTTCAGTAATTAGAGAATACTCTAAGTACCACAGTAAATAATGAATTACTACATTTTATAATAGCAGAGATGCGATTTAAGGAAATAAGGATGCAGGAAGAATAATAAGGTAAATGCGCAAACGAAATAATTAATTTCCTGCAAAAGATATTAGCTCAAAGATGTAGGTTACTGATGTCATTTTTACAATAACCCATCACGAATGTTGTTACTGATGTAACTTTTTCAATAACAACTCATGAATGTTGTTACTGATGTTTTTTTTCAGTAACAACCCACGAATGCTGTTACTAATGCTATTTTTTCAATAACTAGCCACAGATACTATTACTGATGTTATTTTTCCAGTAACTAGCCACGAATGTTATTACTGATGTCATTTTCCAGTAACTAGCCACAAATATTGTTACTCATATTATTTTTCCAGTAACTAGCCACGAATGTTGGTTCTGAACAATCAACCAAGATGTAGGTTACTGATGTCATTTTTCTAGTAACCCATCACGAATGTTGTTACTGATGTCAGTTTTTCAATAACAACCCATGAATATTGTTACTGATGTCTTTTTTCCAGTAACAACCCATGAATGCTGTTACTAATGCTATTTTTTCAATAACTAACCACAGATACTATTACTGATGTCGTTTTTCCAATAATTAGCCACGAATATTATTACTGATATCATTTTTCCAGTAACTAGCCACGAATATTGTTACTCATATCATTTTTCCAGTAACTAGCCACGAATGTTGGTTCTAAACAACCAACCAAGCTTCAATATGAATTTAGCTCGAAAGAGAAGCTTAGTAGCAGTAAATGTGCAAAATGTAATACATGTCATGTACCGAGTAGCTTTTTCATTAAGATCCAAAATTTGACAGTTCAATTTTGGATCTACATTTAGGTTTGAATATTTTTAAATTAACCTTTTAGAAATTTTTACTTTGCTCTTTTCTATTCTATCTTTCGTTCATTTTTTCTCTTAATAGAAGACAGCATTTTTAAATTAATGAGGGTAGCCATTATATTTGATATATTATTATTATTATAATTATTTTAATGATAATAATAATATATGGATGAAAGAAAAACAAAACAAAAAAGACTATAAAAATGAAAATACCTGAATTGAAATTTAACAGAATAAAAAAAAAATATTTAACAATATTTGTATTATTCCCATTATTAATTAATGAGAATAATAATGTGAATGACTAATTTATTAATTTTATAGAAATGATTTATTAAGTACAGAGTAATAAAAATGAAGAAAGCATTAGCAAAAATTTTCCCCTCATTTTCCTCCTTTATATCTCATCTCACCTTTAGGATTAGGATTTCCAGAAAACGGAGGGAGGTTGGGGTGACCGGAGGCTGGAAGTAGCCGAAGGGGTCGGAAGTGGGTGGTTGGAGGCTAGCAGGTGGCGGTTGGCTGGCTGCTGGCCGGCGGCAGCTGACTGCTTGCAGGAGGAGGCTGAGAAGGGGGGCTGCTGTGAGGGTGTGAGGGAGGAGTGGGGTGGCTGAGGGGGTTAAATAGAGGATGGGAGAGGGAGGGAGAGCCCTAGGGTCGGCCAGGTGCCGACCAACCTGAACCAAAACGGCGCAGGCGGTTCTCCCTGGCGCGAAAGGTTCCGTGCATACAGGGCTCTATCACGCGACAGAGTCCGATCGCAAGATCTGCGATCGATCAGGGGGGAGAAGGAATTAAGGGAATTTAAAAAAAGAATACGTTAAATTTTTAGCATTTTCTGCCGTTTGGCGTCCAAAAATAACGAAACTTGACACCGATGTGTGTTATGATATAGCAAACACCCTCGCGCCGAAAATTTTCGATTTGGAGCAATAATTTATCAAGTAATTTCTGAAATTTTAAACTTTGAAAATTAATTGAGATCAAACCGACGCTCAGAATTTGATGAAAATTTTTGAACAGCCTTTAAATAATATACTTAACACAACGACACTGAAAATGATGGATTCTGACACGTATTTCAATGTTCTTGATTTATAGAATTTAAAAAGCTCAGAAAATAAAGCGGGAGTTTCCGTTATCCAGATTTCTCCCAAGCTAGAGCACTTTGATCTAAAAATTACTCATCCAAGGGTATTTTTGTTTGTCCTAATTTGAAATTCTTCGGGATTCTAATTTCTGAGGCAGGATTTGACCTAATTCGCAAAGTAACAACTTTGGGTCGTTACATATGCATACTAAAGGGGATTGATGGTTATCCACACCAACACAAGAACTGGCAAGTCTTTTTTCCAAGAAATAATATTCATTTAATATCTTTTCCAAATGACATGCATGGGCTATTTATAAATGTAGCTCATAAATCCTAGGCAACCAAAACAAATATAATACGCCTCAACTCGAAACAAAATAAATATAACATGAGTTGACCCGAAACAAATATAACATGACTTGACACAAAACAAAACAAATGCAACATGGCTCAACAACAAATCAAACCCCAACAGATTATCTTCATACAAAGGCTCCAATCATAAGCATCATTTTCATATGTACTTGTTGTCCTGTATCATACTCTTCCATCAAAAGAACTATGCTCCATAGAGTTAAGGTTCATATAATCATCCAAAAATTTGGGTTCTACTTCTGAGGTTCCATCTTTGTCGTCCAAGTGTGTCCTCAAAAGATGGCTTATTCTTCAACCTGATCAAGAACTTGTGATCTCCATGTAAGCACATCAATCTCATCAGTGACAATAGATTCAATTTTAAAAAGAGAATGTGTTGGAAACTTATGTGTTCCCCTACAATAAATTTTATTTTTGCATTCTTTGAAATAAAATTAATAGAAAATAAAAGCAAATTCTCTACATTAAATATAGGACTAACATATCAAATGACAAATACAAGTGACAATCATTAGGACCAATTTTATTAATCACTCTAAACGGATCAATAATCCGAGCATGCAATTTCTTGTACATAGTGGTGGCATACCTCTCAGATCGAATGCAGCATTAGATTAAAGATGATTTGAAATCTTTTAAGAGATGAACAAGCTTTTTAAGATTGAAACTATACACCAATGCACACCCACCCACACACAATCGCACCCACCCACTCCCCGCACGCGCACAATTTATTCCAAGTAATATTAATTCAAAAAATATTTCAATTATTCGTATCACTTCATTTGACCATTTTACCTTGATTAAATAAAGAACATTTGTCGTTAGAAGATTATCAAAGAAGATTCGTGAGTTTCTTTATAGCATTAGACTCCAATTTCTTCCTAAAGGCTTTTTTTTGCAATCCTCTCTTTACTCTAGTTTTTTTTCTAGAGAAATATAAGAAGAATACTTCAGTATGGCAGTAGATTGGTGAATCAATTATTGAGCCATGTAAATCTCTGTGTCTTTGGTTGTATACGTGTGCCTTTTCTAGTTCAATATTTTTTGGTGCGATTCTAAAACAAGAAGATGAAATTAGAAAAACATGTGTTCAGAAGGATGTTACCCAATCTTGCAATGAAATTTCATGCTTTTATAGGTTCAAGTACATATTTCTTAAGCTCTAGACCTCTTAAATATGCTCACCGATTTATGCACCAGTATTTAAGGTTGTCATGCACATGCAATTACATCAAAATGTTGACACTTATTAATCAAAACAGTATCCAAAAACTGGAAGAATTGTACAAACTATGCAATATGTGCTGACCTCATTAAAGTCACTAAGAAAAATCACCAGTAGCAGGCATCTACTTGAAGACATTGAATCGGCTTAATTTTTCATAATTCACATAGCTTACAGCTATTCAAATTTAAATGACCCCCAAAAGCACATGTTACAGCAAGATGATTAAACCACTGAGCTGCTTAGATGGCAGTGGTGATCCCTTCAAATACTACCATCTTTTTGGTATCTAGTTAAAACTATTAAAACCTTTATCCATGAAGGGATATAAATTTGCCGAGCATTTTGAAGTAAATTAATAGAACTATTCAGAGCGCAAGAAAACCGAACACCCATTAAATTTCAAATTTTATCAGAAATTGTTCCAGCCTCTACTAATACCAAAAAGGTTCCATTGATCTAATCAAAACTACCATCATTCCTCCTCTAATTTGTAGTCTGCAATTCTCATATAAAGCAATTTATAAATGTTTTGTCTTCAAGATTAATCCTAAAAAGCAGTTTAATGGTCCTCAAATTTCATTATCACTCCTTTATTGCCTTTTAACAAGGTTTTGATGTCCTGATACTATTTTATTAACATTGTTGGCTATTTGGCATACTAAGAAGTTACCGTATGTAACAGTTTATGAAATTGTGTCTCATGGGGTTGTGACCTGTAGGATGTTTTCCTGGATGAGATAATCCCAAGCTAAAACATTACGAGAACTGTGATCTATACATCTCTTTTCTTTTCAAGTAAACAAACCTCAGCATCTTCACCCAGAGCCAATGGAAAACAAGAATTTATAAAGCCGTTTCCATATAATTTCAAATTAATTTTATTAAGAAAGATATAAAGAATCATGAACCAATGATGCACTGCAGTAAGTTTTAAAAAACATGAAACTGTTAATATTCTGCATTAAATTTTTACTTACAGAAAGAGAAGGAAGCAACATATTAATGCTATCGGATATTCCACTGACAATTTGAGGTATAGAAACTTCATCCACCGCAAAAGCTGATGACATTCTCAAGCTATTACCTAATTATCAATTATATACAAAGGAAGTTAAATATAAAACAGTAAATAAAGAACTGCTAATCGTTGACATCATTAAGTCTATGAAAACAACTTCATGTAGGTTTTATGAACCTCCAATCTCCAATCATATCAACTAATTGCACCTAGAGTGATGATGATAGGAATTTCATCAACAAATGGTGCAAGAGCCTCCAAAAAATATTTAAGTGTTATTATTTGAAGAGGAAATATAAAGTGCTTTTCTTTTTCTATGTAACAAAATTTTTGTTTAATTGTTTTGCATTTTGTTGAGACAAGTACTTTTATGAGCAAAATTTTATAACTTAGATAGTGAAATTTTGAAGGAGCTAATCTTATATGAAATTTGATTGCTAGTTGTATTTATAATATAGTTAAAAGTTTGGTGAATAAAAAAAGCATCAAATAATAAAGAGGCACGGTGGTGAAGACAAGATATGCAAGTAAAAATTAAAAAAATTTCTATAAAGAATAATTAAAATATTAGAATGAAGAGAATTGAAAAACGTATAAACTAACTTATTGTAAATTTAAAATAGCTTGTGAAGTTAAATAATGTATCTGAGATAATTTAGATATTGTTAAGAAAGAGGCACATATATAAGTTAACAAAATTAAGAGATAAGAGAGTCAAAAATTTGAATCAAATATAATATATAAAAAATAATAATACTTCATTTTATGGATAAACGAATTTAATATAAAGGAATAGATTATTTTATTAAGATTTTTAATAAATATTTTATCAAAACAATTAATACAGGCAACTTTATTATTTATAAAAATAATATTAATTACACTTTTATTTGAAATTTATTAAATATGAGATTTGGAATGCTTAAAAGAAAAAAAGAGTAAGAACAAGTAATAAAAATGGATCCAATGTTGATCTAGGTGAAAGAATCTCTCAAAAATATCACCTAATCTCCTCACACGAGCACAACATCCTAAAGCAAAAATTCTTGATGAAAGAATAATATCATTATTTTCATCAATGACAACATTAAGCTTTAGTCCCACTAGGTGGGGTTAGTACATGAATCTTTCGTTTACATTGTGCACAATCAAATAGAAGCCCCACCATGTCTTTTCTAGTCTTCTTCTTCCTTTTTTAACATGGGCAAAATTCATACACTCAATTTTTATAACAAGGGCATCTGTCTATGTTTAGTATGCCCAAATCATCTAAAAGATGAGATTCTCTAATCTTAACAACTATTGGAGCCACCGCACCATTGCTATGAATGAACTCATTTCTCGCTCTATCCTTTCAAGTATATTCTCTAATCTTAACAACTATTGCAGCCATCACAACATTGCTATGAATGAACTCATTTCTCACTCTATCCTTTCAAGTATAACCACTCATCCACCTTAGCGTCCTCATCTTTGTAACACATTTTATAGTTAAGTTCCTTCATACTAGTCCAACAATCAACCACATATAACAGTCAATCATATAATTGCTCTACAAAAATTTTCTTTAATTTTGAGTAGGATTTCTCAATTGCACAACACTCCAAAAGCATTTATCCATACCATCCAACATACTTAAATTCTATTAATCACATCACTCTCTATTTTATCATTATTTTAAATAACTGAACCAAGGTATTTGAATCTCTCGCTCTTCTTGATCACATGGTCCTTAATAGATATCTCCTCGAGGTTATGATTTCTATAAAATACACTTACACTCCGTATATAATGTTTTAGATCTACAAAGAAGAAAATCTTTAGATTATAAAGTAATCCTCCATAACTTGAGTTTTTCTTTAATGCCATTTCTAATCTTATCAATTAATATTATGTCATCTACAAATAGCATGCACCAAGGAACCTAATCTTTGATCGCCCTAAAAGTGCATGCATCTCCACCTTCTGAATTAGGCCTCAAGAGTACACTTTTTGTTAGGTAGATTTGAGTTTTAACTAGACTTTCTCCTAATGAGTGCTTCAGGGTTTAGTTAGATCTGAGATCAAATGTTTCATATAGGCACAAGCCCTTATAGTTAATTACCCCACTTAGTTGTTTAGGAGAGAACATTCGATTAAGGAGTATTATTATCTTTTTAATCAATAGCAAAATGGGGGGCAAGTGAAAGCTGACCCGATCAAGATTCCATGGCTCTGTAATCCTAGACCGACTTCTAATTCAATCTGCCAATATTAAAGAGAACTTTGTCTATAACATTAAGATATTCTGATTAGCAATCATAGAATACCTCATCTTATAGTTTCGAGCAGACTAGGTGGTTTATGTTGATTGTTTAAATATTGAGTTTTAGCATCTTGAATTTCGAGTTTACATCCGTTCGAATACCCACTTAATTTAAGGTGAGGTTTGTATCCGTTGGAATGCCCAAGTTTATGTTTAGGATGAAGCTTACATCTGTTTAGAATGCCCATGATTTGTTTGAGATAATGTTTATCTATGTTTGAATGCCTAAATTTGATTAAGAACAGGGCATATATCTATTTAGAATACCCAAGGTTACATTTGTGATGGGGCTTAAGTCTGTTTAGAATGCCCAAGTTTAATTTAGGATGGGGCTTACATTTATTTGAATGCCCGAGATAGTATTATGGTCTTATCATTTAGACAAGGTGGCCAAATATGATTTGTATTTTAAATCTTTAGATCTTTATATGTCAAATGACAACTTTAGTTGATGTCAAATTATTTTGGTATTAAGATATTTTGATTTGATTTAATTAAACTAAGACATATTAGATCTACTAGAAATCAAATAGCACAACTAGACTAAGACCATTTAGATCAACTAAGAATTGAACATTAAATGTTTCTTTTGTGCATCAATTATGCCTTCTACGTGCAGGAAGTTGGCAAAAGGTGATAGGTACTTAACTCACTGATAGTGGTACATAGTGTCCTGATGGTGGAGCACTAACAGTAGAGCAAGGTAGTTTAAAGGTGGAGCACCCACAGTGATATAGAGCAGCTTTAAGACTTAGATCAGAGGAGATTAGTGAGAGTAAAGCCCTTAAATTCTAATTAGTAAGAGTCTAGGATGTTTGTTTGCAATATTATGAGCATCCCTCCCCATCTTCCTTTTTGTTTGTCTTTTCATATCTTTAATAATCACCCCCTCAATTTCAGGCAACAGTCATCAAAGTGTCTCATTTTTAACTCCATTTTAAATTTGTTCCTCAAATTAATTAATTTATTATTAATTAACCAATAATGTAAGAATTAATTAATTAATTAACTTGATTTAATTATAATTTAATTAACATTATTAATTAATCAATAATTAATCATTTCATTAATTTAATTATTGGCATATTAATATTACCAAATAATTAAATATAAAATTAATAAAAATTATAAATTATTTATTTAATTAATAATTATTTTAATTTATATTAATTAAATTCATTAAATGTGAAAACATTCTCATGAAAATTTCGGCAGCATAATGCTCTGAAATTTTATCAAAAAACGTAACTCTTCCTGGGCCTGAATCTAAGATCAACAGAGGGAGTCTTCTAATCCTCCTGGTCAGCTATAAAGAACATCAATATATGGGATCCTCAAAATCTTCTTTACCTGAACGAATACAAGGAGCATAGATATGCGGGGTGGGTCTTCTCAAGTACTAGTACCATATTATAAGACTGATTCATGTACCTGCAACTATACCTGCTCCAAGACCTGCCCTATTTTATCGCATGATTGCGTGTAATGAAGGAATGAAATGCCTTGGCATTTATATGCGAGGAAAGGAGCAAGTGCACAAACGGTTGCCAATCAACGGTAACTAGGAGTATGCATAGTTAAGTGGCAGTTTGTGGGGTCGTAGGTAGTTCAATATGTGATTTATTGAGATGTTGGCGCTATTTGACATAGCCTTTTCACATGCAACTTCCCCATCATGGCATCAAGTTTATTGCATGTAGGTAATCCATGTAGCGTTGATTGAAGGTTTGTAGAGAAAAATACCAAAGCAAAAACAAACAAAATCACAAATCGCAGCACAATAAAAAAAAATGAAGAACATTAGATTTACATGAAAAATCAAAAATTGGGAAAAACAACAAAGCCACACTACACCACCGAAATTCCACTATAAAAAAAAATAGACGAAATTACAAATCTCTCTTCCTCCCTTTGAAGAAGATGACGTACACCCTGAAAAAATCAGCCAACAAGGCAAGGCACCAATACCGATAATACATAATAATAACAATACCCCCAAATAGACAGACGAAAATTAAAGATCGGGTCGACAGTACATCCCAAGCTAATCCAATCAGGCTCCACAAAATAACTTTGCACTGCGAGGTAAGCATCAAACAAAGGTAAAGACAAAGGGTGGTTTGTATATGAAATCGCAAATGACATTGACCAGGATCATGCAGCACACGAGGGGGTACTTTAAGTAAGAGGAGCGAGAGTGAGGGAGGTGACTGTAAAGTGTTGTAGTGGCGATTGTAGGAGGCATAGGTGTTTGACATAAAACGCTGATATGATAGATACAAGCGCTAGCTCAAGCAGGGATGGTGTCGACAACAGACATGCAATGCGTGCAATGCGTGCAATGCAGAGACATCATAGAAAGTTGATTTTTTTTGTCTTTATTCAACTTCTCCTTCTCTTTATCTCGCTTCTTTTCTTTTTTTTGTTTTCTCGCCTCTTTTTCTTATACGTAAACAATCTTGAATGTTTTCAGTAAGAACATTCGTAATTAAAGCAAAAGGATATGAACTAACAGCAAAGCCTTGATATAATCTAGTTACAATATGAATATCATTAAATAAGCCACCTTACAATCAAACACATGTCACATTCCTATTAATATCTTCAATAACATCAATATATGCCACACAAACTTTCTTTCGAAACTATCCAAAGAACTTCTCTTGATACTTTTTATAAGCCTTTTCAAGATCAATTAAGATTAAATAAAGATCTTTTTTCTTTCTCTAAATTTGTCCATCAAATATCTTAATAAATGTATGTTTCCATGGTAGATCTATCTAGCATAAAATCAAATTAATTTTGTAAAATAAGAGTATCCCGTATTAGTCATTATTCCATTACTCTCTTATAAATTTTTAATGTATGACTCATTAACTTTATTCTCCTATAATTTATAATCTTAAGCATCATATTTATTCTTGTATATATTCATTTTTCACTCATCTGACATCTTTTTAATCTTCAAAATAGTAGCAAATAAGATTATAAGCTAAGAAATTTCTTCCTCACCCAAGCATGTCCACACATCAGTATGGACATCATTTGATATTGCCACTTTTCCACTCATCTTATTTAAAACATTCTAAATATCAACTTTAATAATCCACCAAATGAAAGTGTATTATAATATTATTTTTATAGTTATTTTGGTACAATATTCATTAAAAAGTTTGGCAGAATAATTTATTCATATATATCTAATATCTATCTCTATAGGATACTTTGAATCATCATTTTTATATATTTTAATTTGTGATGACCCGATATTCAAGTGTTCACATACCGCAGTATCATATTAAGAAATTTGAGAGAAAAGAGCATACACATATAAAAGTCAAAAATATTTCTCATTCATTTTAAAATTACATATTACAAAAAACTTTCATCGTACATCACGAACATTGTTCACCTTTTTAGAAATAAAGAGAAAATAAAAAGATAAATAAAAGTAAAAGTAGCACCATCATAGATCCATCAACAGTTTGATAATTTAAGATTTTAAAGCTCTTGTTCGGGCTCTCCCAAAAGTACCTGACCTAGTATTGTACAGAAAATAATACCAGAATTAAAATTCCCAGTAATTAGAGAATACTCAAAGTACCACGGTAAACAAAATAATATTACATTTTTATGAAAGAAAATATGCGATTAGCAGATATAAGGATAAAAATAAAATGCAGAAAAAATAAGAAAATTGCGCAAACTGAATAAAATTTTCCTGCAACAGGTATTATCACAAAGATGTTGGTTACTTGGTATTTTTTTCCAATAACCAATCACGAATGTTACTGATGTTATTTTTTCAGTAACAACCATGAATAAAATGATGTTGGTTACTTGATGTCTTTTTTCCAATAACCAACCACAAATGTCACTGATGTCATTTTTCCAATGATAACCACGAATAAAATGATGTTGGTTATTTGATATCTTTTTCCAATAACCAACCACGAATGTCACTGGTGTCATTTTTCTAGTGACCCTCGAATGTTACTGATGTCATTTGCCAATAACCCATGAATGTTATCACATTGGTCCCGAACAATCAACCAAGCTTCAATTGAATTTAGCTCAAAGCAAATAAGCGAAACTAAGCACAATAAATTATAAAAAGTAATACATATCATATACTGGGTACCTTTGTTCTTAAAAATCCAAAATTTGATAGTTTGACTTTTCGATCTGCATTTATATTTTTAAATTAGCTTTTAGCTAATGTTCTTAGGAGTAATTACTATCTTCTTTTCCATTCTGTTTTCTTTCGCTTTTACATTAGGTTGGCGCTTATTATTACGCCAGCCGCAACTGCAGTTTTCGACACCTTCAATCGCTCTGCTCCGAACTTCTGAGCTAGCTCCTCCGTGACTTCTTAATTGCCGAAGAAAAATCCGATCCTTTAAGTATGGAAAGATTCATTATAACTACTGAAACATGTTTTATTAAGAAGTTTGATCCTGTGTTAGAGAGGTTGAGATTTCATTAAATATTAGTTGTTAAGATTTCTAAGTTTTATTTGCTATTAATAAAGTATGTTCGAAGCTTCAATAGTTCAATTAGAGATTAGGAATCCCAAAACCGTTTACATTTATTCATTCATGTAATACAACTTCAGATGGAGCAGTTACATTTGACAATAAGGACCTTCCCTTCTGCAAGACCATTATCTTCTTCACCTTCCTTTATCAAATGAGAGTCATGTATGTTTGAAACTTTTTATTTATCTACTACTTTTAGCTTACAAAGAAAGAAGTTGTGGGGTAGGTTGTTTATCTTCAGCATTAGCATGTTTCATGTACTAAGTGGCAATAAATTGAGTTCAATCTATTAAATAGTATGCTTAAACATATGAATGCTGAACCATTCATATGAATTTTTGGAGATTAAATTCTCATCTCATTGTAATCATTTATGTTTGGCGGTAGAATGAGCATTCATTGTTGGCGAACATGAAATCTTTCCTTGCAAGTATACTTCTAATCTGATCTATGCACTCCAATGAGTCATAGAATGAGCAGCAGTGACAGTTTTTGTTATTTCAAGGGGAGCTGCACATTCTTTTAAAGATAAATTGGTGTAATGGTTTTTACAATTATAATATATCAAAATACTTGTCTTGTTTGGACCATGAATGGCATCTAGGTTCTGAGGTATCTAGTATGAGCATATGGTGGATTGAGATGTTGTTATAACTCAACATAACGTGTTAAGTTGTTTTAATAACCTAGCACTTCTTTTTAAATAAATCTAACACCAATGATATGCATGATCTCATTCTTTTAATTGTAAATTTATACTAATATATACAAATCATTTGCAGCTAAAGCAAAGACAACTTACATAAGTTACCAAAATAAATGTAAGATTATAAAAAAGTGGCTTTTAAGATGAGTTATATGCTTCAAATTGTCACAAGTCACAAGTCATGAGCAATACCCTTATGTTATAATAGTCAAGATATGAGATCAATAGGCTTAAAGTATTTGTTTATAATCAAACATGGCTAGATATTGATGTTTATTTGCTTTGCAAATATAAGTTCAATTATAGTTATAATTGTAGTTTAGTAAAGGCATGTTCCTCTCTAGAAGTAGGTGCAAATCTAGGGCGTTGTCCTTATGTAGACTAAGGAATAAGAATTTATATTTCATTATTATATGAGTTATTTACAAAACCTAATAATATTACAAATATAACTTTTGCAGACACAGCTGATTTTTGAGTGCTAAAATCAGCATATTTGTATACCAAGATACATTGATCTTACTGTTTACACTTAAATGCTTTTATTGCCGCTTTAGCGCCGTTTTGAGCTTTATTCCTGTTGATAAATGAAATGCTTGATAAATGCTAGAGTAATGTCATAAATAAAATGTGTATGTTTTGTCTTGTGAATGTATGCAAGTGTTCCGAAATGATGGTTGATTATATTAGAGACGGGGTTAGTTCATCGGGAGTTATAAGAGTGTCATCTGGAACTTTTGTTAAGGAGTTGCCCTTATTGAATCCAGCCTCATGGTTCTAGATTTGCCCAGCAGAATTGCTAACGTTGCTTCGTGAAATCAAGACATACTTACAAACATGCATAAAACTTATTATATGTTTGATAATATGACAGGTGACAATATTATGGCAAGAAAAATATTTAGTTTGCAAGATTATGTATTTTTGCTCTAACCTTTGATTTCCTGCAAAATTATCTATTTTCCGCTTCCTGCATTTGCTAAGGGTAATATTTAACATCTTTTATATTTAATATGTGTATTGAGGCATTATTCTTATAATGTCAGGTCAGGTGCAGTTGGAAGAAATTGATATAGCTTAAGGGATATCTAAAGTATGGTGGTGCTAATTTGGCGCATATAGTTTTGATTTGCTATTTAAACTTTAAAATTGAAAGAAAATATTTACTTATATTATTTTTAGTTTGTAATAATCCGAATATTATATTATTTAAATTGAAGGATTGGCAAGTTTATTATGTTGTATGGCTCTATTATTTAATTTATGTCTAACTGCTATTTTCTCTTAACTGTCAATATAATCCTACGAAGATGTACCCAAGGGTAGTTTGGTTGATACTTAACCTATTCCAGGGCCATCATAGTTGGTATCAGAGCAGGATTGAATGTGTTAGAGTAAAATAGCATTTGACATAAAAGCCATATATAAGAAATCATTCAATTTAAAGTACAAATAGACTGGAACAAAATATTTTGTAGGAAATTAGTGACATAATAAGGATTTTATTCAACAGTTACAGGTTTGGGTTTTGATCTAAACAGATGGATTCTCCCAATCATTCGGCGGAACACTCATAGGCTGACTTTAGCCAAGAAGAGTCTTGGCAAGTAAACATCCATTAACCAAATAAAAGCCCCCCACCATTGAAGATCGGATACAAAAATTGGAAGACAAGGAGGAGGCATGTTGTAAGAACCTGACAAGGTTCATGTGCATCTCCTATGAGAATATTACTAGCCTCCAAAAGGAGGTGCAAGAATTAAATGAGGCACTACGGCTAGTACTTCCTAAGTTGGCAGAATTTACCTTGGAGATGGAAGAAGAACATGAAGAATGTATCACAAACTTGGAGGAAGGAAGAAGCCAAGCTGCACTTCCCCCTCACCACACCATGGATACAGCCACTACATCGGGGGCCAAGAAAAAGAGAATGGTCGCAATCAAGTACTGAAAGCTGTGGGCATAAAACCTCAAAATGAGCATATAGATTGCTCTTAGTCATTTATTCATTTATGTCATGAAAAACTATATTTTATTTACTCACTATTGTTACAGTCAAAATTTCCTTCTTTATGTAGAACATTAAATAGTAATGAGCAAGTGTTGTTCTATTCCTATCTTGATCATTAAATAATTATAAATTAAGATCTTCTCTTCTTGATAGATGAATTCAAAATAATATTCTTCAGAATTACCCATAGAGACTCCAATGAAAGTCTCTCTACCTCCAGGGCCATCAGAGAGCAAAACAGAGAGGCTATTAGAAATGATGGCACAGATCTTAGCTAATCAAAATGGCACCGCTACTTATGTGCCTAAATCTATGCCAGTACCTCATACAAAACATCAACATAAAATTAATGGGGCCCTGAACGCTTTCATGAAGCTAAAATCGCCGTCTTATGACGGGTCGGCTCGCCCGATGGAGGCGGAAGACTGGATACAGAAGGTAGAGGTCAAGCTGAAAAATATGAGGTGCCCGGCCACTGATGCAGTGAGGTTGGCCAAGAGCATGTTGAAAGGAGAAACAGAACGATAGTGGATTGTCACCCACAGGACCCAGTTTGCTGGGTTGGACTTGGAAGACATTAATTGAGAAGCATTTACTGAGGCATTCAGAGCTCGGTATATACCCCTCTCTGCACGAAAGAACTTAGAAGATTAATTGAACAGAGTAATACAAGGGGAAAAGAGTTTAGCGGCTTATGAAATCAAGTTCACCAAGCTATCCCGCTACGCCCACAAGCTTGTGGACACCGAAGCCTCCCAGTGCAGCCGATTTCTGGATGGGTTGAAGGACTCAATTCGGACTAGTTTAACACCGTTCAGGCACACCAACTTTGCAGAGCTATTGGATTATGCAACCATGCTATAATATAATAAACAGAGGATAGCCGAACGCCAGGGGAAAAGACAACACTCATCCACCGACTCCCAAGGGACTTTCAAGAGATCTCGGTTTAGTGATCAAGCTAGAGTGTACCAGATCACAACCAAATCCACTGGGGAGAGAACAAACTCCGAATGTCAGCGACCACACCCCATCGGTAGATGCTATCATGATGGCAACAGATGTTACCGAAGTAGTCGACCAGGTCATCGTTATCGATTCTGCAGAGCTGTCAAAATCGTTGATGGAGATATGCTCCCTACTCGTGTGTCGGCCACATGGGACACGCATGCCCAAACATCTACCCCCGCCGCTACGCTGGCTCAAAAGAAGGGACCCGCTACGGGACCTTCCGCCACTGCAAGAGTCTATACTCTAACTCCAGTTATGGCTCCGAAGGACCACAATGTTGTGACAGGTTTTACTTATTACTTGCTCAATAAATTATTTTTTTGAAGGTATTATTATCATATCTTTAAATATTAGGTACCTTACATTTTCTCGATCACCCGTGAATAACTCTATTTGATACGGGTGCAAGCCACTCATTTATTTCTGAATCATTCGTTGGAAAGTTACAATTGTCATGCCTTGAGTTAGAAGAAAAACTAAATGTGGGATTACCATCCGGTGCCATCATGAGAGCGAGAAAATTTTGTAGATGCGACATTCCAATTAGTGGCAAAGCATTTGAAGCCACCTTAGTAGTCCTCCTTATTGCGAATTTCGACATATCTTGGGGATGAACTGGCTAACCCGCCATCAAGCAGTAATTGACTGTCGATGTAAAAAGGTCACCCTCATGAGAGCAGGGAGACCAGTGGCATTTATGGGGAGGCTAAGCACCACCACATCTCTCATCAATGCCATACAGGCAACCAAACTGATACAAAAAGATTGTGATGCTTATCTAGTGACGATGATGGGAGATGAAGAGGGAGTTACTCTTTTAGCAGAGACAAGAATTGCAAGATAATTCTCAGACGTGTTTCACAAAGAATTGCCAGAACTGCCTCCTGTGCAGGAAATATATCGATCTAATTCCTGGAACGTTGCCAATATCGAAAGTACCCTACATAGTGGCTCCCAATGAGCTACAAGAGCTAAACAATCAATTAAAAGAGTTGCTCAACAAGCCTAACATGTCACCATGGAAAGCTCGTGTGTTATTTGTCAAAAAAAAAGACGGTGCCATGAGAATGTGTATTAATTATCGAGAATTGAACAAGGTCTCAATCAAAAATCGATATCCTCTTCCTCGCATTGATGACTTGTTTGATCAACTCGCTGGAGCAATAGTATTTTCCAAAATTGACCTTTGATCCGGATACCACCAGGTAAGAATAAGAGAAGAAGACATCCCGCAGACAGCATTCCGAACAAGATACGGACATTTCAAATTCTTAGTAATAGCTTTCGGGCTGACAAACGCTCCATCGTTATTCATGGACATGATGCAAATGGTCTTAAAGCCTCACTTAGATAAATTTGTGATTGTCTTCATCGATGACATCCTAATATATTCCAAGAATGAAGAAGATCATGAAGTTCATTTGCGAGCAAACCAAGAGACCCTGAGATCTAATGCATTATATACAAAATTCTCCAAATGTGGGTTCTAGTTGAATTATGTAGCTTTTATGGGGCATGGGGTAAGTGCCGAAGGAATCCAGGTGGGTCAGAAGAAAATCGTTTTCATTCAAGAATGGGCACAACCTACGTCTGTAACAGAAATCAGAAATTTTCTAAGTCTCGCTGGTTACTATCGAAAGTTTGTGCAAAGGTTTTCTCAAATTTCAGCTCCACTTACCAAATTAACACAGAAGCTGGTACCCTTTGTTTGGAGCTCGGAATGCGAAGAATCCTTTCAGAAATTAAAGCATGCCCTCACGACGCTCCTGTTCTTACATTACCACAGGAAGGGATGAATTACCAAGTTTATACCAACGCGTTCAAGGTAGGACTTGGATGTGTCTTAATGCAAAATGAGAGGGTAATTGCTTATGCCTCACGTCAGCTAAAGGTGCACGAAAAGAACTATCCGGTGCACGACTTAGAATTGGCAGCAGTAATATTCGCCCTCAAAATATGGAGACATTATTTGTATGGGATAAAATGTAAAATTTTTACAAATCACCAAAGCCTCAAATACATTTTCACTCAAAGAGAATTAAACTGTCGGCAAAGGCAATGGCTAGAACTCATTAATGATTACGACTTGGATATTCGATATCACCCCGGCAAGGCAAATGTCGTAGCTGATGCATTGAGCAGAAAATCGGTTAGTACACTCGGCACACTTAGCACAATCACTATCAACGAGTATCTGGTTAATGAACTAAATAAACTAGAAATAGAATTGGCAACTATGAGCCAATTGAATGCCATTCTGGCTACAAGAGTTACAGAAGCTACAAGGCCAACATTGGAAAAGCGCATAAAATTATCCCAAGGGAAAGACACAGAGTATCTAAAGATGAAGCAAATTATTTCAAAGGGCAAGAGTAGAGATCTTCGGGAAAAGGATGGTTACATTTATCACGAAACTCGATTATGGATACCCAAGGACAAGGAAAGAAGCGCACTGTTCTGGTTATACTATTCATCTAGGAAGTTACAAAATGTATCATGATTTGAAGAAAATATATTGGTGGTCAGGACTAAAGAAGGATGTAGAAGAATTTGTGACACATTGTAATGCTTGCAATTTGGTGAAAGCAGAACATTAGAGGCCCGGATGACTCTTACAACCCCTATCAATCCTAGAATGGAAATGGGTTGATATTGCCATGGATTTTATAGTGAGTTTACCCCGAAGCAAATCAGGAGCAGATACCATCTGAGTTATCATTGACAGGCTCACAAAATCTGCACATTTTCTCCCAATAAAGCAGACAGATCCAGTGGAGAAGCTCGCCAGGATATATATCAAGGAAATCGTTTGATTGCACGGGATCCCAAAGACGATTACATCAGATAGAGATAGCAGATTCACTTCTCGATTTTAAAAAGCAGTGCACGATGATCTGGGTACTACCCTTGCAATGAGCACTGCATTTCACCCCCAAATAGACAGGCAAATAGAAAGGGTAAATCAAGTTCTAGAAGACCTTCTAAGATTATGCATCCTCAACTTCAGTGGGAGCTGGGAAAAGTATTTACATTTAGTTGAATTTGCTTATAACAAATGTCATCAGACTAGTATTGGCCTGGCTCCCTATGAAGTCTTATACAGAAGAAGATGTCTTGTGCCCCTATCATGGACAGAAGTCGGAGATGTTCAAATTTACGGGTCTGAATTGGTGGAAGAAATTAATAAAAAGATCCAACTGATAAAGAGCAGGATAGTGGAGGCTCAGGATCGCCAAAAGAAATACCATGATTCCAAGCATTGGGCGTTGGAATTTCAAGTCGGAGACTTTGTATACCTGAAAGTAAGTCCTATGAAAAAAGTGTTCAGATTTGAAGCGATTGGTAAATTCAGTCCACGATATGTTAGACCTTTCGAAGTGATAGCTAAAATTGGAGCTATTGCTTTCAAAATCAAACTACCTGAGAACCTTACGGCAATTCACAATGTATTTCATATTTCAACTCTTCGCAGATGCCTATAGAAACCGTCCCAACGAATAATAGCACCTGGTATTGCAATCCAACCAGATTTGACATATGTTGAACTGCTTGGTAAAATCATAGAACGAGATAATCGTCGATTAAGGAAAAGAACAATTCCTATGGTCAAAATGCAATGGAAGAATCATAGTGCTAAGGAAGCAACCAAGGAGCGTGAGGAGGATATGAAGAAAGAGTATCCTATGCTATTTCAAAGTTTAGATAATCATAACTAAATTTTTTAACATACATGTACATTTATATTTGTCGTGATGTCGAGGACGACATCGTTCTTAAGTGGGGGAGTCTGAATGACCCTTGGTCGTTACAAAGAAAAGCGCTAACGTCCCCGCCAATCCTAAATGTTTGCTAACTACCTGCTAAAGTATTAACATCCGCGAAATTATGTTGTGTTAGTTTTTCCGTCAAGATTCATTTTGACGTTGATAACCCGCCAAGTCATGAGCAATACCCTTATGTTATAGTCAATATATGAGATTAATAGGTATTAGGTATTGGTTTATAATCAAACATGGCTAGATATTGTTCTTTATTTGCTTCGCAAATATAAGTTTAATTATAGTTATAATTGTAGTTTAGTAAAGGCATATTCCTCTCTAGAAGAAGGTGCGGATCTAGGGCGTTGTCCTTATGTAGACTAAGGAGTAAGAGTTTATATTTTATTATTATATGGGCCATTTACAAAACTTAATAATATTACAAATACAACTTTTGAAGATACGGCAAATTTTTGAGTGATAAAATCAGCATATTCGTATACCAAGGTATATTGATCTTACTGTTTACACTTAAATGCTTTTATTACTGCTTTTGCACCGCTTTGAGCTTTTTCCTGTTGATAAATGAAATGCTTGATAAATGTTAGAGTAATGTCATAAATGAAATATGTAAGTTATGTCTTGTGAATATATGCAATAATTCCGAAATGGTGGTTGATTAGGTTAGGGACGAGGCTAGTCCATCGGGAGTTATAAGGGTAGATCCCATATTAGATTAGTGACGAGGCTAGTCCATTGGGAGTTAAGAATGGGGTTGGGGCCCTCCCAGGCGCTGAACAGGCACGGGTAGCGTCTGGGAGGTGAAGGAAAATCGGGGGGGGGGGGGGGGGGCGAAGAGAGAAAATCTTAAGAAAATTTGAATAATTTACTTAAAGTTAAATTTTCGCATTTTTCCATCGTTTGGCATCCAAATACAACGAAACTTAACACCGATGTGTGTTATGATGTAATGAACACCCTCGCGCTAAAAAATTTCGATTCAAACAAATATTTTATTTTTTATTAATTCCTGAAGTTTTAAACTTTAAAAATTAATTTAGGTTGAACTGACAATCTAAAATTGATGAAACTTCATGAACAGCTTTTAAATAATATTCTTAACACAACAACATATAAATCGATGAATTTAGACACATATTTTGATGTTCTTGATTTATTGAATTTAAGAAAATTCAGAAATTAAAGTGGGAGTTTCTGTTATCCGAATTTTTCCTAATTATGGCACTTTGATCTAAAATTTATTCTCATCTAAGGGTATTTTTGTTTGCCCTAATTTGAAATTCCCCGAGGATCCTGATTTCTGAGGCGGGATTTGACCTAATTTACAAAATAACGATATTTGGTCGTTACATAATTGAGTCAAATTCTTAATTCTCTTATCTCTTAGTTTGATTTATTTGTGCATGTCTCTCTGCCTCAGTAATCTCTAATTTATATATAAATCCTACAATATAGCAATCAAGTTGTTATTTTGAATTCACTATAAACTAGTTAATATTTTTTAAAATTTTTTATATTATTATGTTTAAATCATTCTTTAAATTTATATATTTTTCTTTAATCTATACTTAAGCATCTTATTTTTACCACCATGTACATTTATTAATTGATACTCACCCTTTTGATTCACCAAGAAATAAAACTAAAGAATAATGAAAGTGATAAAGATTAGAGAACTGATAACAAAATAATGTAGTAAATATTATAGGAAAATGAATTATTTTCATAGAATTTTAATAAAGGTTTCAATAGTGATCTACATGAGTAAGTTTAGTACAAGTAAAAATAATCCTAATAGCTTATTCATCGACCGAGTTAATGAAATTGGGATTTAAAATACTTAAAGTGATGAGTGGAAATCTTTTAAGATTGGGCAACATCCTAATTAGTGTGCGTTAATGTTTGAGTGAGAAATGAGTTTCATGACATCACGTGTGTTTTGAAATGCTTTAAATAAACTAAAGAGTGGAATATTGTTGGATTAGATAGCATCCCACTTAATGAGTAAAAATGGTTGGGTGACAATGAAATTTCTTAAGCACACCAAGTTATTTAATAAAATTTTAAAAACTAAAAAAAGTCAAATGAGTTAAAAAAGTATTAATATACATTTTTACAAGAACAAAAACACATGCAAAATTCTACAAACTATGCAGAAATTAAGTTAATGGGGCAATACTTTAAAACTTGGGAGACTGATTGACATAAATTATAATAAGATACTATATTTAATAGAACTAATTTGGTTTATGGCTAATAAATTGATTATAAAAATTATACATTTGCTAAGAAGTATAATGGAGAATTTTGAGAGAAAAGGAGCTTCATTCTATTAAGTGAATTAAAGAAGATGTAAAATTAAGTACTTAAGAAAATTCTCTAAAGAGTATTTGGTAAGAAAAGGGGAATTTCTTATTGAGGTTATTAAAGACATGTATAGTGGTAAGGTTATATTCATATGAGCCAAAAGTACATTGACAAATGATTTTCCTATTTTAATCAATTACATCAAAGATCAGCTCTAAGTTCGCATGTTTTTGCATTTAATGAGTATCCTTACTAGACATATCCAAGAAGAGGTGTGAGTGTTTTTTATAAATGATAATCTTCTTAATGATATAACTATAGATAGAGTTAAACATAATTCAGGTTAAGGAGAGCAACCCTATAATAAAAAAAATCATCTTTGTAATCTACCAAGAAAAAAAAAAATTAAATTTAATCATAATAGAAGTCAAATATCAAGTATATGACATTGAAAGGCATGCTATTCAAGAGAGTAAAAGATTTAAATATCTGGGTTATAAAATAATGGCGAAAAAGGGTGGTGTAGCCAACAAAATTCAAGTAGATTGGATGAAATGGAAGTTGCTTTTTAGGTGTTGTGCAATAAAAAATATCTCACTTAAACTTAAGAGAGAGTTTTTATAAAATGGCTATATGACCAGTAAAACTATATAAAGAAAAAATTAGCTTACAAAGTTGAAGATAATGATAAAATGAGTGTAGCAGAGACGAGAATGCCAAGGTGGGGGATGGGTATATATGAAAGGGCATGATGAGAAAAGAGTGCATTCATACTAAAGTTAGCATAAATTGAGGCTAAGAGTAGAGAAAAATGTCTTTAAAAGTTTAATAATATTATGTGCAAAGCAATATGTCCCAACCAAGAATGTTATATTGATGAATTTTGTGCCAGTCAAAAGAGGAAGAAAAGTTTAAAAAAGCATATAAAAAACTATTATAAATGATCATATATACTTGGAGCTAGGAGAGGAATGAATATATGATAGGGCACAATAGAGATAAGGAATTTATGTAGCTAGCTCCACTAAATGTGATTAAAGATTTGTTCCTTGTTGTTCTTCTTATATTTAATCTTTAATTTTTTTCCTTTCTGCGTGGATTTAAGGTATTTTTGGTTTTGGAAAGCACAAGACTTGCTAATAAATAAATATTAAATTGTTGCAAAACTTATCCACTAGGAGTTTCAAAAAGAAAAATCTCATTGTCAGGACCAATCTTGAGTAAAACTCTCCTTAACTCTGAACTCTTTATGTCTCGCATCTCTACATTAATTTAATTATCATTATTCACCCCTCTAGTAAGCAGGTAAGGTTCCATATATTTAAACACCTTGAGCATATAAATGAATAGTGCATTAGTGCCTCGAGAATGGCAAGGAGTGATTGTGCACACACATGTCCTTTCATTCATGCTCTTTGCATAAATTTTCCAGATATTTAATTATCATTATTCACCCCTCTAGTAAGCAGGTAAGGTTCCATATATTTAAACATCTTGAGCATATAAATGAATAGTGCATTAGTGCCTCGAGAATGGCAAGGAGTGATTGTGCACACACATGTCCTTTCATTCATGCTCTTTGCATAAATTTTCCAGATATTTAAACATGTCAAATAAGAACACACTGAAAAAATCGCCTGTAGAAAAAAAAAACTGCAAAGCATTTTATTAATATGCTTGAAAAAAAAAACTCATCATTAAATTAAAGATTGTCATTAACTTTTCAAGTTAAACTAAAGAATCCTTTAAATGAACATGATGTAACACTAACTTCTATTTCTTGCATATTAAAACTATAGTCAACTGTATGTACATGTTTACAGCAAACCTGCAAGAATATCAAGGAAATATGGGAAGGCGATGTGCATTGGTTCTGGAACAATATCCAAGAAGTATGAATAGAATTGTAGCTTGGATTTAGAGAAACATGTGGCTGTTAAATGAAGCCAAAAAAAGAAGTTAATACCAATATAATGACATTAAAAGAAAATAAAGCACTTTAAGAAAAGAAACCAAACAAATACATGAAATTAATGTATAACAGCATATTGAAAATAAGCAAATAACTTTGAGAAATACCTGGATTAGCTAAAATAAGTACAAAATCAATGTTAGGGTTACGAGCTGCCACAGCAAGAGCAATGCAGGCACCAAGAGATTCACCAACAAGATATATAGGTCTGTTTGGAAAGTAGATGCTTTCTGATTTGATTGTCTTTTCAACGTACTCCACAAGCCCTGATAAATAAAAACAATATAAAGCTAAGTAGAGCATTTGAAAACTATCACTACAACATATTTTGCTAAATCCCTTAAGCAACTAGTGCAAGAAGAACTTGTATAATTTCTTCCAACCATCATTTTTTTAAGATCTCAAACCTGCACACAAGGAGAGCTCAAACCATATTGGAGTAAATGCGTAGCAGCCAATGCTCAGCATTATCCGCCATAAATAGGGTATTTATACAAGAGTATATATATAGATATTGAATATGATGTATGGCTCATATTACATCAAGTTACAAGAATAGCATAGATGTTCAATAGTGTTTTTCCTAAATATCTCTAATACAACTCAAGTTTACAGTCACAAAACGGTGACAAATTTGACAATGAGTTGATTAAATCATAGCAGTGTGAGTGTATTGGTGATAACATCAGCAAATTGAAATATAGTTGGTGTAAAAAGTACCTAGAAGATTTGTAGATGTTAATTTAAAGAAAAAATGAAAATCCACTAGTACATGCTTCAAACAAGAGTGAAATGTATGTGGGCTAAAGGTGCCCACATTATCACACCATAGTTGAGGTGGAGTCTTGAAAAGGATGCCAAGCTCATCGAGTAGAAACCGGCTCCACTGTATTTTGCTGGCTATCATCATGACAAAATTTTATTCGGGCAACCATGAGAGTGGAACATGATTTTAAGTTAGCCATAGCAATTTCTTCTAATTGTTCACAAAAATAGGTGTGTTGGGACCGAAAGAAGCCAAGGTGTTAATCCATAAGAAAAATTCCAAAGAAATAAAATCTATTTGCTTGACAAACCATTTAAAGGAGACAGCTAAAACAAGACTAAGATGAATCATAGTAGTAAGTTTGATGGCCAAGTTGAATGTTTCATCAAAATCCAAGCCATATTGTTGAACATACCCCCTAGCAACTAATCAAGCCTTATCACATGAGATAGAGACATCCAAGTTATATTAAAGTCTAAAGAGCCACTTGCAGGTGAGTACATTTGGTTGATTTATATGTGAAACTAAGGACCAGGTGTTGTGAAGCAAGGCATTGGCTTTCTTCACCAAGGTAGCCCACCAAGGAGTGAATTTGAGACCCTAATCGGTAGTGGTTGAAGATAAGTTGGGAGGAGTTGGTATTAAATGGTAAAGTGGATATTTGGTGATGTATATTTTAAGCTTAAGTGAAGTTGTGTGAGAATAAACCATAGGATATATGTTAGTAGGTGGTGGTTGATGGTTAGCTAGTGGGACGGATAGATAGAAAATATTTATTGCACATGAAGTGTAAGCAATTGATGGGTATCAGATGGAGGTGAGATGCACGATCAGCTGGAATGTGAAAAAGGGTGAAATACTTATTGCAAGGATTATAACTGAGGTGGGTTGAGACGAGGTGGCAAATTCCTCCAAATAGTAACACACAAGTCCCGATCCATTACTTGAAAAAAATTATAATAAGTTCAAGGGAGAATAAAAGCTCACTTGAATCTCACTTATTAGAGACAACAACGATTAGGCCAGATAACAATTAATTTAACAATTAATATTATTTCTCTTTGCTTCTGTTATTTTTAATTGAAGCTATCTTTCAAGCAAAAATAATAACACTTGAAAACATTGACTCTTGAAAGAAAAATTTATGTGGAAGCCGGACAAGCGAATTGTGAAGCTAATCACCTCTTATGGATTGTTCTATTTAGGACACAAAGTGTACGTAATTGCTCGAACGCATTGAGAAGGATATAAGAGGGAGAGTTTGTGCCCACCCTCTTCACACACCAATGATAGCATTTAGATCTATCTGACATGGGAGAATCCATTTGAATCTACTTAATGTATTATTGGTGGGGGCCAGGTTATTTGGATGTATTGATCAGACCATGAACATTCATCTTTCTATATCACTGGGAAGATATAAATTTATATATAGCCTGAGTAAATTCTTCCCCCAATTCAGTTTTATAGTAACATCCAACCCCTTTTTCCAAACAAATTATCAACTAAGTGTCATATCCCTCTAAGACAAACTAAGCAGCTACTTAAAAAAATTGAAGCAATCCTATGCTAACCATTCACAAAGTGCCAGAATAGCACATATCGATCCAAGATAAAATCAATTACATATTATTATCTCATCCACACAACAAAAATATCCTTTTTTCAAACTTTAAGAAATCGTTAAACTCTCTAATTAATTTCTACACTCTAATAGAGTTCTTTCATTATTATAAACAATTGTAACTCATTACTACAACGCTAATACTCTCAAAATTACTCTCTAGTTCTAGGCTACTAATAGTGAATACCTTCAACTATTAGCATTCTAACTTAATAGTATTTTATCAATCGCCTTCAATTTGAGCGGTGGTGTTAACATGGTTTTCTATATCTGCAAGTGCTTTATTTATTACATTAATATTATTTCAAAGTTTTTGTATTAGATAATTTCTAATTTACATGGGATCCTATTCTATATGATGAGTTTCATATGTAAACTATAATCGACCCGAACAAAAACATATTCTCCTCAAAGTGTTAATAGAAACAAGAAATATATCCAAAATGGTTCAAATTAATTCCTTGCAACAGATATAGCAATCTACTACTCATAGCCATCCTTGAGAGTTGAAGCACATGGCTTACCCAAGGTGGACTGCCGCATGAAACAACTGTTCCAAGAACATCACTTGGAAAAAGCCTTCACTAAAAAATCAGTTCATTTTTGTGTTAGCAAAGTAAATAATCTTCCCAGATTTAATAAGCAGAGCTTCTTAATTACTCGAAAGAAGAGCAGGTACCTTTAAATGGAGTTCGATCCATAACCGGAATGTGAAGACACCAAACATCAAATATTCTGAAATGAAAAATCAGGAAAACAGGAGAGAGAGAAATATGATTGATCATCTGAGTAAAATTATAGTAGTTCTATTAGAATTTGCTCATCAGAAATTTGACTTACTTCCCTAATCTCTGATGGTGCCGAACAAGTCCCATTCCAGTTCCATCGATCCCTGCAACTTACCCGGCATTGAAAGGCCAATTAGATGATAAAGAAAGCCCCATTTTGCAGATAACGAAGCGCAGACCAATGAGATAAGAAATAGAAAGAACCTGGCAAATAAAAAAGCAAGGGTAAATCTGTGTGACGGGAGGAGCTGCAGTCGATGGGAGAAATCCATCGCGGAGGACCGAAATCGTGCCTTAAGAGTTCCCTCGATTGATCGATGAAATCCGATAACCCCCGCGGATCCACCACTGATTCATCAAAAACTTCGGCTTCCTGTTTGAGGGTAGTAGGCAGGAATTCCATCATCGGAGACGGCGATAGTGACGGTGATCGTCTGGTCTTCAGATCGCTCAAGTTGCTGAGAGCAGCCGACTCTGCTCGAGAGGTGAAAGCAGTTGGTAACAGAAATTTACGAGAGAAAGACTTTGGATTAGCTGCAGATGGCAGTGAGATTCGAAGAGGGAAGTTGATAGAGGAGGCCATTGGCGACTACTCGCGAAGCCGGTGTGGTCCGGCCCCGTTCAGTTACTTCCTTTTATTTTATTTTCGAAGTTCTACAATACACCCCAAATGCCCCAAAATTTTTAGAACCACGTGGCCCCGTACGTCACGTCAGATCACATCATCATAAACCTAAAACTTAAAAGAACGCTACTTGCCGCATTCTCTCGCGTTCTTTCACGTGAAAATCCTGATCTCTCAGTTCTTTCGCGTGACCCAAATCCCTAAATTCCTCGCCACATTCTCTCGCGTAACCTAAAATCCCTCGCAGCCGATCTCCGGCGCCGTTGCTCGACTGCGAATCGAGATCTCCCACACCGTTGCTCGTCTGCGAATCGGGATCTCCCGTGTCGTTGCTCGTCTTAACTTAATCTACCAATCGCCGCATTGTCTGCGCCAGTCGGCTTGCGATCTCCAGAAAAGCGCCGCATTCTTTTCGGCGACATCGTTTCACAATAAGAAACTCCGCTCTTTTTTCCGACGTGTATCCTATGTTGTTCTGGTGATTCTTATAAGTATTGTTGTTTTTTTTTTTAGGGTTCGATAGTTTGATCTGTTGTTGCTTCAAGATCATGCATCTGGCAGCATTATGGCTCTATGTTTGATGTTGGGATCTAAGAACTCTTCTGTTTATTATTTTTATTTTTGTGCTTTATTTCCTTCTTATGGCCATTATACTTCAATTAATATTCGGCTGTCATAGTTCAACAGCATTTCCATGCCTTCATTCTTCACTAGGGTTTAGGGTTTCCTTCTATTTCGGTACTGTGAAATGGTTTAACTTGCTAAATATTAGGGTTTTGGGGCTGCAGCATTCATCTGCTAGCATAGAGATGGACTGGCTATTCTTATGAGGTTGCAGCATTCGTATGCATTTTCTTGACATTATGTTATGTTTAACTTTAAATAAATGTTATTAGAGTGCTGTTATGAGTTCTGCAACTGGCTATTCTTATGGGTTCTTATACTATTAGATGTTGCACTTTACACAATCTTTCGACAAATTTTCTTTGGTATTGTCTTATGCTCTTATGGGTGTTGATTTTCTGATGGGTTCTATTAGATAAGCATTTTATAATGAAATAATAACACATGACACTGGTGGTAATTTTCATACTAAGAATGAATGATAGGATTAAACCCTACTTTGGTATTTAAGTATCATCACTTGCAGCTTGTTTAGTTGGAAATGCTATCGAATGATATTGGTCATAAGCGTATATGTTACTTTATATTTAAATTTATTATGTTTAATTTGTCTAATTTTTATCTTGGTTCACAAATACATACACATAGATGCTACAAACAGCACTCCCCATTTAATTGATGATGTTAGCAATTTTGAAGAACAAACATTGCCAATGATGGTCGAATTAGAGTTAGAATATTGCTCACAATCAAAAAAAGAAATGCTAGTAGATAATAACTCAAGTTAATTATTGTGCATGTTAATTATTGTGTTATACCAAAATATTAATGATTACATTGTTATAACATTGAATAATGTTAATTATTTTAATGCAGGCTAAGAGATTTAAAATAAATGTGCGAATGAAAGTGATCTTCTATCTAAAAATAATGAAAATTTTTCTAAGGTCCCTGAGATTGGAATGACCTTTGGTTCTCTTGAAAAAACATTTAAATTTTACAAAACTTATGGGTACTACATCGGTTTTAGAGTTAGAAAGCGTTCAAATTATAATTTTTATGGGAAAAAATCTCGATCTGTGTTTACTTATTGTAAAGAGGGGAAGCCACTTCTAACAACTGAAACAATAAAACTATGTAGGAAATTGATAATAAGAACAAGTAGCAAGGCAAAATTTATTATTGTAGATCGTTGTTTAAACTCTAATTGGGTAGTTGATGATATTTTCTTGGAGCATAATCATGACTTGGAGCCTCAAATGGTTCGATTTATGCGATGCTATCATGAGCTACCTTTGACTGTCCAAAGACAATTGATTGTTAATGATAAGGCTGGAGTTCTACTAAATAAATCTATTAATGTAATGTTTACAGAAGGCGGATGATTTGATAATTGTTTGTTTACTAAAAAGAATTGCTGAAATTTTGTGGTAAAGCATAGAGCATTGGATTTAATTACTGGGGATGCAGCTGCCTTAGTTAAATATTTTAAAAGACTGCAAAATAAGGACTTAAAATTTTCTTACAGTGTTGATGTGACAGATGATAATCAACTGAAGAATATTTTTTAGGCTGATTCGCGGTGCCAAATGGCATATGATCATTTTGGCGATGTCGTGACTTTTGATATCACGTATCTCACAAATCGGTATGACATGCCCTTTGCACCTTTTGTGGGTATTAATCATCATGAAAACTTTATTCTTTTCGGTTGTACATTATCATGTGATGAAACCAGTGAAACACTTTGGTGGTTGTTTAAGCGGATATTAGCTTGTATGCATGGTAAACATTCAAACAGAATAATAACTGATCAATGCTGAGCTATGGAATCTGCAATTTTGGAGGTGTTTCCATCTACAAAGTACCATCTTTGTTTGTGGCATATCATGCAGAAATTACTATAAAAAGTAAGCGGTAGACAAGATAAACAAGCGTTAATCTCTGAATTTTCATCGGTAGTTTATGACTCTTTGATTGTGTCTAAGTTTGAACACGGTTTGTTGGCGATGATGGTCAAATACCAGCTTATTGAGAATGACTGGTTCACGTCTCTTTATGAGAAAAGAGCGAACTGGGTGCCTATTTTCTTGAAAGATTTCTTCTATGTTAGAATATCAACTACACAACGAAGTGAAGGCGTAAATGCTTTCTTTGATGGGTACGTGAATTCTAAGATAAATCTACATTTTTTTGTTGAGCAATATGAAAATGCTCTTAAAGATAAGTTGGAAAAGTAAGCACAAGTTGATTTTAGATTATATATTTCCCAAACACAACTTATTTTAGATTTAGTATACGAAGAACAGTTATCTAAAATATATACTCTAAATATATTTTACAAATTCCAGGAAGAAGTAAAGAAATTGATGAATTGTACTATCTCAGATGCACAACTTAATGGGTCGTTTAAAATATATATTGTAATTATGTGGGATGGAATGAGAAAACTTGACTTTAGAGTTGTTTATAATCTCATCGAAGAGGATATGTGGTGCATTTGTCGCTCTTTTCAAATTCATGGGATTGTTTATTCACACATACTCTGTGTTTTGCGTCAAGAAGGGAATGCCAGAATTCCTGAAAAATTAGTAAGCTCACGATGGAGAAAGGATAATTGACAATTTACTCATTTATTAGACTGTAGCACCCCGCCTCGTCGCCGCACGCAAAAGAAACAGTTATAATCAATTTCAGCGACGCAGCGGCGTGCCTCGGGGAGGAATAACCCGTCTCCCCGGATAGTCAGAAAGCTAAACCCATCTGAAGGGTTGCTGACTCAACCTCAAGGAGGGTTGAGAGCTAATACTTAAGATAAAAATAGTATCTTTATCCTAAGTATTAGATAAATACATATATTGGATTTAAAATATAATAGGAGTCTAATATATGTATAAGATATCAGAATTTCTAGTATACTGATCACATCACAATACTAAGTATAAGTAGTATATAATATAGTGTGGAAGCTAAAACAAACATCTAGAAACATTCATCACAGAAGTTATATAAAAATATTTATCTCAGAAAAGAAAAAAAAATACATTCATAATTATTACAAACGGTTTATTAAAATACAGAATAAAGGATAAGTTTTGAACTGAAATAAAATTAAGCAGAAAAGTAGTAAAACTAGAGGAGAGTCCACTAGTGCTCCACTGGCTTCTCCTGAATCTCCTGAGTGTCCTTCTGACCTGGCTCAATATAATGCTCAAGATCTAACAAATTGTTGGATCTCAAAAGTACTCCATGTTAGATAATAAGTCTAATACATCGAAACTAGTCTAAATAGTTATAGTAATTCATTTAACATTTACATAATATAGGTAAATCTGCAGAAAAATCGTAAAGGTAACTGCAAGTATAAAACTGAATAAAACTGTACGAAACTAAAGAAAAGTAAAGTAGAAGCTGAACTGTAAACTGAATATTGAAAGTAAACCAAAAATAGTAATAAATATAAAACTGAGTAATGAGTTGTAAAACTATATTGTATGTCACTGAAACTATGCATCTGAATATGCCACAATACTGTATGTACTGATATGCAACCAAAGTATTACTGAAATGCTATGAGTCGTATGGTCCAATGTATACATACATCTAGTTGGGAACTGTGATACCAATGCATCCTGAAATCTCCCAGTCAATTTATATAATATTTCATAACCCATAAATTATCACTGATACTCATACATCATTATTGATACTCAACATCATGCTTATGCTCATGCTTATGCTTCTAAGCTACATAAAATAAATCCTGAAAATACTTTAAAATCTAATAATGAATTCAAGGTCTTCATTGTGCAGAATCCTGCTAAAAGAATTTTGACTTATAAATTCTAATATCAATAATTAGTTAAAGTTTACAATTTACTTAAAAATCATTAGATGAGATGATTGTATACACATATTTAGCATATTTCCAAGAAATGTGGTCCTTAACACTTAGTTTAATTAAGTCACCATAATAAAATGATCTTTGATAGGAGGCATCACTTGATGGCGATTTGTATCTCAAGCTCAGTCTTTAAGATACCAAACTCACAATCACACTCAGTGTCATAAACAAGGTGACTCGAATTACTTAGTTTATTTAAGCCACACCTATTGAAGCGATCTTCGCTAAGAGGCATCACCCGATGGTAATTTATATTTTAATCAAACTAAGGAATGAGTCCCTATTTATAACACTCTTAATCTTGGAAGATTTACTCTAACATGATTGTATTCATCTAATCCCTTGGGATAGCACCTGGTCATAAGTCTATATTGGAGTGAATCAACAAATCCTGAATACTACTGAAGTAATCCAGTACTATGGGTATATCATACTACACCAACTAATAATCTGGGTTTAGACAACTCTATTTAATCAATAATGATTTATCAAAGCTATTAATCCTTACTATAAATGGGTGAGTCCTACACAAGGCTCCAAGGGTGTGATCATAGCGATCACTCAATAATGATTTCTACCACAAGGGGGGAGTTCTATTCTAGATGCTTTAGGTATTTCCTATCACAATGTGTCAAGATCAACCTCTAAGATTATGAAGGATCATTTAAGATTTCTACCTCAATAAGTTATAAGAGTTCTCCCTACCTTAATGTATCAATAGTTAAGGTCTTTAAACATTTTAATAATGATCATAAAGCAAGACCTTTAAGATTTCACTTTTCTACTTCTTAAGTTAACATTCAAGGTTTACTTATTAGTCTTGGATTTTAATGATCAGATCAGATGAATAAAATCCATCTGATCATACTCTATTCTACAATTACAAGGTAAAATCAAATATATTATTAAAGTTAGATCATTTCATAAATTATTACAATTTTATTTTCCATCTTATGCCAATAGTCTTATATAAGAGGAAATCAAAGATCCAAAGTTTAGATTTAGATGATTCAATCACACATATTCAAGATTAACCTTAGCACTTCTAATTCATTAATTTAAGATCAATATTAAATCATATGCATTATTGGAATTATGTCAATTGAATTATCTTACATTCAAGTTAATTGATTAAGTGATTAAAGTTTAGATCTTAATCAAGATAAGTTAGGGTTTAACCCCTAACATTTCTACAATTAAGACCAAAGGTTAATTTTAAAGAGCAATGATAATTCCATGTGTTATTAGTGTATTATTGATATCAAACTTTAGATTTAGATTAAGTATCATCTACTTAATTAAGTTATCAAGATTTTTATGTTCAATTGTAGTTTAATATCAATTACACACAATTAGGTGTCCAATTAAATATTTAGAGTTTTCTAACATACATCATAATATTATAAAAACATATAAATGTAAAGATGATATAGAATAAAAAGTAATTAAGGCTAACCAAATTCTACATCAAAACAAAGAGATTAACACTTGATTACAACTCTAAAAGACTTAGGTTTCATGCCATTTAGTTGTTAAGGTTATACCCATTCAATATAAGCTTTTAAGAATTCTATTATCTAGTAATTGACACAATACATTTAAGATACATAATCGGTTTTGAGCACTTGATAAAAATGACAAAGTTTCAAACTTAATTTCAGCATAGAATTTTATGCAATGCTCAATTTTAACTAAGATAGGTTCAAATTTGATGTAATTCAATCTCACTGGGTCTTAGGGACCTTAAAATGCAAAAATGGAAAAGTTTTGGTCATTTCAGCAAATTCTGGGCATTTTCAAAAAATTCTGGGCAATTTTATAGTTTCTGGACGCTGTAGCACGCTGGGGGGCGCTGCAGCGCTTCTTGCGTTGCAGCCCACTGTGGTGCGCTATGGCGCGTTGCAGCGGTTCAACTAGTGAAAATACTATTTAATTAATTTATTTTTCATATTTCATAAAGTATTCCTAAAATGCCGCTATAGCGCGCTATGACGCGCTGTAGTGGTCCATTTGCGATTTACTGTTCAATTAGTTGATTAACAGATTTTATATGATTTTTCTCGAAATGACGCTGCAGCCCGCTACAGCGCGCTATGGTGTGCTGCAGTGGCCCAATTTGCAACTTGGGCGATGCAACGCGCTGCAGCGCCAGACGGTATTTTTGCTAGTGCGAAAACTCGTAAAGGCCTCATTTTGAGCTCAAATACTCTCAATCCAGAGCGTTCCATGAGCAGTGTCATATATTAATGGAAAGGTTTTTCCGATACCTTTTCATTGACATCAAAATCGGCACAAACAGAGCATCCTAACTATACAAAAATGGTGCTAAATGTAGGGGTATGCAGAATAGACGAAAAGCAAAACAGTTTTCTTTCAAGAAATGTGATGCCTTAAAGAGCTTTAATGACTTCCATACATGCTTATGAATTTCTAAAGATACATTCAAGCATAATAGCAATATTAAGAAGGCAAGAAAGATGAGTAATTGATACAAGGAGAGTAACCAAAAAGGTACCTTAGCCTTTGGAGGAGAGAGAGAAAACTCTATTTTCTTCAAGACCTTGGAGAGAAGTTAAACTTCTTCTTCTTCAGCAAGCACCCAAAGAAGGAGGAAGGAGAGAGGAGGAGCTCAGCTTTTGCAAAGGGAAAGAAGAAGGAGTTTGGACCCCTTCTTAAAGGAGAAGAAGAAATGATGAGCTTAGGGAGAGAGAGGAGTAGAGGGAGCCATCATGCTTGCCTAAGAAGGGCATGGCTAAGAGGAGAGTGGAGGGATGGCCAGCCAAAATTGTAAGAGGGGCTGTCAGGGAAAAATTAAGAAATTGACTTTTTACTTAATTAAATAAATAATTATTTATTTTCTAAATTACTAAAAATTCAGGTTAATTAAACGTGCTCCAAAAATTCTCAATAATTCACCCCTAACTATTTTGGGGGTGAGGAATTCAACGGTGAAGTCAAATTTTGATTCTAACAACTATTTAATTATCCTATTTTTTGGCGCATTTAATTATATTAAATATTCACAAAAAATTCGACAGCTTCCAAATACGCCCAAAACATCACCCCTACCTAATTTGGGGATGACGATTGCAACGGCGAAGTTGAATTTTGAATTCAAGGTCAAATTAAATACCTCAAATTTCTAACTAATTATATATTAAAATATTCCAAAATAATCGATTGAGCTCCGAAGTGCTCCAAATCTTCAGGGTTTGGTTTTAATGACTAGATGAACTTAATAGAATAATAATTACGATACGATTAGCTAAATTTAAGTTGGGTAACAACCTTAGGTTGTTACATAGACTCTTCAACTCACACTACCAACATCAGAATAATATCTGGCAACTATTTTGTTGAAAGCATACAACATGTCAATAAGATTATTAGCATTGGGAGAGTAAATGATGAGGCTCGTGCATATACATTAACTATCTTACAGGAGCTTAAAGAAAAGCTTAAAGATTTTTATGGTCATGGAGTGCTAAATATAATAAAAGATACTGCTCACGCACACCCAAAGGGACGCCCGTCAACCAAGAGACTTACAAATCATCATGATAGAAAAATGAAGAAAAAGCTCAAGACCTAAATATTTTATACTTATTTTTCATGTAAGCATTTGATTAGTCAGCTCGAATTTGCGTTCTCCTTTTCTCTCTAATTAATATGTCAGCTCTCTAATGAATACGCATTTAAACTAATACGATTTTAGTTGATTCTTGATTAGGCACTTTTTCTTAATTTGTAGTGAATGGGGTTATTTAGTTGTTGTTTTATTTAAATGTTGGAACAAAATATGTTGTTAAATTGATGTTGCTATTTCATTAACTTAAAATTACTGTTTCATTAACTTAAAACTACTGTTTCATTAAATTTCATATGTTGCCAAAATGAAATGTGAGTAAATTCACTGTTCCAAATGGATAGAACTTTGAAACTGAAATTTTGTTTGCAAGCATGCTTTCTCTTAGAACTGGTTGGTGCTAATGTGGAATTTTGTTGTTAAATTGAGTGCCCTTGGATTGAATAAGGTTGTTTCAGCTATTTTTGGTCGTCAAATGAGTAGTGTTTCTTCCCCTGACCATCATACTTGACACAATTTTTAGTCGGGAATGATGGCTTCAAATATTTTAAATTTGAAGTTCATCATTGCCAAAATTATGCTATAATTTTTTGGTTCAAAATGTTGCTACAATTTTAGGGAACTTACTTGTACATCTGACAGACTGTAAATACACGTCTGCGTTTGCACGCAAGTGTACGTGGTCTGAAGTAATAAGTGGAAATTGTTAGTTTCTGGGATTTATCGAACCACGGAGAATTGGTTGTTTTGTTACTAAGGTTTATCTATTATTACTAATGTTTAAGCTATGATGTAATTGGTTGAGTTGGTTCTAAATTAAGCATAATGATCACTAAGTAGAAAGCAAGTCAGATAAAGGAAGAGGAGAGTTGGGTTCATCCCACATGTCATGATAAGTCATTAATGCATGTTAATTCTTCAAGCTTTGTCTTTCATTTACTTAAAATTAAATCAAGTGCACATTGTTCTTCCTTGAGTTTTATCTCAAGGTTTCACAAATTCAAATCTTGTGCACAAAATTAACACACAATCGGTTCTATTTCGGCACAAAGATTCCTATAAAATTTTAGGTTTTGAGTTTTTATCTTATCTCTTGATCAAGGAGATGTAGATTATTAAAATTTTTAAAGATCTTATAAGCATTGATTCTACTACAAGTGTCACTGGCATCACACATAGTTGAGATGAGGGATTAATATGTTGGGCTCAATGACTATGTCACCTTATTCATGAGCACGCAACTAATTCTTTCCCACTATCAATTATGTTGAGCTAAGGAGCTCATTTAGTGGGTCTTAGCATCACACGCATCAACACTTTTAGTTGAGCTTAGATTAAAGTGCACTAGCTCAAGAACTTTCTCATATAATTCTAAGCCTTCTTGTACTCATAGATCTAGTATCTAACCCAATGTGAGCTATGTAGCACAAGACACTTTAGTTCTTGAGTTCATAAGTTCATTTTCCTTTAATTCACAATCAAGACTAAAATGATAAAAATCATTTCTTGAGCAAGGCATTGAGTTCATACATTTTATTAATTAATATATTTTCTTAAGGGATAGAAATTCAATAAATTTGTATTTTGGAAAGTCAATATTTTTATTCTAAAATTAAATAAATAGACATATATATATATATATATATATATATATATATATATATGTTAAATAAAAAATTTAGTAGCTAATCACTTTATTTGTTATTTTAAATTAAGTTTGCTTTATAATTAGCAATCACCCATAACACAGTGCTCCCAATGTATTAGTACTTTCGCTCTGGTTGTTCCATTTATTGAGTGGTTCTTTTTGTGCGATCTTCTGTGTGTTCTTCAGAAAGATCCTTTTAGGAACAAACCTAGGAACTTTTTTGTTTCTCTTACTTGGAAGATTCTTTTAAGAATATACCTTGTAATTCTCTTTTTGGGTTGATTTTAGGCTCTTTTAGAAGTTCAAGCTTATTGTAAACCGATCAACCCATTCTTCATACTATATTTTCATATCAATAAAATAATGCTTTAAAAAAAAAACACTTATTTTGTATATAATTGACTTTTAGGTAATAGCTTGCGAATGTCATCAGCTTCCTTCCTTCTCCTTACAAATTTATCAAAAATATCTCAATACCCTCAATAATACTTAAATTTTTTTCCTCAAGTTATTAATTGCTTTTAATGGATTTATTATTAGAATTTTGACTAGAGAATCTCATTTATTATATAATTCATTGAGCATAACTGCTCATGCACATGCTATAACCCAAAGCACTGATTACCTGAGCCATAAGCAAAATTTTAGTAAATCTCTCAGCTCCATAGCTAATACCATAACACTTAGAGAATACGTTTTATGTAGTGGACGTGGTGAAATAGTTTATGTATGCCATTACTGACTCTAGTTAAGTTATGGATTTGATGCATGTGAGCACTCACTTGTTGAGCTCCATTGCTCACTTGCGATTTATGTGAGATAATATAGAGTGTTAAGCTATTAGCAATGTGGCATAAGCTCATTCAGTTCCATAGCTCATTATCTTGGCTAAATCAAAAGTAGGAGTATGTCATATATTGAATAGAGACCGAGTGATCATAAGATAAAATATAAATTTTGTCACTTAGACGTAAGGATAATTTTTATTTATTAAAAGATAGCGAATATATCTATATGATGATTTGAACCCAAGAGTGTTCATGATAATATTAGATATGGTCATAGTAAAATTAATATTTAAATGATAAGACTAAATCTCTTGATTAGAGAAATTTTAAAATGACAGAAACATGACATGACATTAAGAAAAGGATTTTTTTGTATAATTTATTACAAAATACATGTTTGAAACCCAACTCTCCCCAACTTCATCAAATTAATTAAAAAATCAATTTAGGATAACTTAACATAATTTTATGACAAAAGACCAGCTTCTATTAATTTAAACATTATTAAAAAGAAATATACTTTAGTAACAATTACATACCATTCTCAGAAGACGATAAATCTTGAGATTACACAATTCCTGTAAATATCCACTTAAGTAGTAATAAGTGAAACTGTTAAACATCGAGACGCATTTTCAGATAATAGTGGAGTTCATGATGATAATTTCAAAGTTAAGCGTGCTCATGTGAGAGCACTCCCAGGATGGGTGACTTACTAGGAAGTTATATTCTAAGGGCAAAACCATGATGTCTTTTAGGCCAAAGCGGATAATATATTGGTGCTTAAGAGTTTGGGCTATTACAAACAGTATCAAAGCAGGCCATGGAGTGTCATATATGAGCAAAGTGTTATACAAGGTAAAGTACAACTTCATGTGAGCAGCCTCTTAAACTCATAATGGTCAATGTGCTATATGGTTGTGGGTACCTCTTGAGTCTGTAAGGGTCACCTCTAGTTCTATCTACCAAATGGATAGCTTTTGGATCTGTGTTTGGATACTGATAAGGATATCGATTACTTAAGTTGGGGAGATTGTAAAGACCCACTTAAGTAGTAATAAATGAAACTCTTAAATATTGAGATATCTTTTTAGATAATGGTGGTGTTTTTGATAAGAATTTCAAAGTTAAGCGTGCGCATGTGGGAGCACTCCCAAGATGGGTGACATGCTGGGAAGTTATCTTCTGAGGGAAAAATCGTAAGGTCTTTCAGACTAAAGCTAATAATACCTTAGTGCTTAAGAGTTTGGGTTGTTACAACTATGCCTATGGGTTTACCCATTTGAGCTCGGGGGTCTTCAAACTCAACTTTATATCACATAATGCTTTTGATGAGATTTATTTCATGCTAAATTCATATCTAACATACAGAGCAAAATTAGTTTCAATTAACAAATATTTATAATTCCTTACTTGTGATGCAAATATATTCATGTAACTTTTATATTAATTTATACTTATTATAATTATGGGCACCTCTTGAGCCTGTAGAGATCACCTATAGTTCTATTTACACAATAGATAATTTTTGGATCTATGTTTGGATACTGATGAGGACATCAGTCATTTAAGTTGGGGAGATTGTAAAGGCCCACTTAAATAGTACTAAATGAAAATCTTAAATATTGAGATATCTTTTTAGATAATTATAGAGTTCTTGATAAGAATTTCAAAGTTAAGCATGTTCATGTGGGAGCACTCCCAAAATGGGTGACATGATGGGAAGTTATCTTCTGAGGGCAAAATCATAAGATCTTTCAGGCTAAAGTAAATAATACCTTGGTGCTTAAGAGTTTGGGTGGTTACAGCTATGCATATGAGTTTACCCATTTGAGCTCAAGGTGTAACAATCTAAGATTATTACCTAGCTTAATTTTAGCCTAATTATATCTCAATTATTATTATGTCAAGTTTATTTAGTCATTTGAATCAATCCCTAAAGATTTAGTGCGATCAAGAGCTAAATCCAATATTTTGGATTATTTTTAATATTTAATTAATTAGAAAATTGAGGTATTTATTTTGACATCAAAATCAAAATCCGAGTTCGCCGTTGCGATCGTCACCCCAAAATTAGCTAGGGGTGATGTTTTGGACGCGTTTGGAGGTTGTCAAGTTTTCGTCAATATTTTAATATAATTAAATACCCTGAAAATTAGCATAATTAAATAATCGTCGGAATTAAATTCTGACTTTACCGTTGGATTCCTCACCCCCAAATTAGCTAGGGGTGGATTTTTGGGAATTTTCGGAGTGCGTTTCAAAAATTTGAATTTTTAAATAATTAATGAAAATAAATAAGTAATCATTGAGGCTAACAGCCCTCCATGGTTCGGCGCCTCCATGCTCCTTAGGCAAGCATGACGACCCCCCTACTCCTCCCTATCCCTAGGCTCATCATCATTCATTATCCTCATTTAAGAAGGGGGCATAAACTCCTTCTTCTTTTCTTTGCAAAAGTTGAGCTCCTCCTCCCTCCTTCCTCCTTCTTTGGGTGCTTGTTGAAGAAGAAGAAGCTCAGCTCATCTCCAAGCTTGAAGAAAACAAAGGTGCCTCCTCCCCCCCCTTGCAAGGCTAAGGTACATATATTGTTCCTCTTATTGTCTCCTTCATGTTACTACAATGCTTGAATGTATCTCTAGAAGTCTATAAACATATATGGAAGTCATTAAGGCTCATTCAGGTAGCTCATTTATTCAAACAAAATGCATGCTCTATTTGTGTAGCTAGGATGCTCCATTTGTGCTGATTTTGGTATCGATGGAAAGGTATCGGAAAGACCTTTCCATTGATATATGGCACCGCTCATGGAAAGCTCTGGATTGGGAGTATTTGATTTCAAAAGTATGCCTTACAGGTTTCGTCCTGGCAAAATCGCCGTCTGGCGCTGCAGCACCCAAAGTTGCAAAACGAGCCGCTGCAGCGGCATTTCAGAAAAATCTTATAAAATTCATTAATTGACTATTTGAACAGTAAATTCGCAAAATGGACCACTACAGCGGGTTGCAGCAGTATTTCGACAGAACATATAAAAACATTAATAAAACTATTATAATAGTATTTCGCAAAATGGACCGCTACAGCGCGCTGTAGCACGCTGCAGCGGGCTGTAGCATAATTTTCGGAAAACTTTAGGAAATACCAAAATGAATTAATGGAACAGTGTATTCGCAAGTTGAACTATTGTAGCACGTCATAGCGCATCATAGTGTACCACAGCGGGCCATAGCGCGCTATAGCGCGAAAAGTGCCACAGCGAGCTACAGCGCCAGAAGCGCCACAGCGCTAAAAGCGCCACCGCGCGCTGCAGTACTAGAATCGCCACAGCGTGCTCCAGCACGCTGCAGCGCGCCGTAGCGCCCAAAATTTCAAAATTGCCCAGAATTTTGTAAAACTGCCTATAATTGGCTGAAATGGCCAAAATATCACTGTTTTTATATTTTAAGGTCCCTAGGACCCTATTGGACTAAATTATATCAAATATGAACCTATTTTAGTTAAAATTAAATATTGCATAAAATTTTATATTGAAATTAAGTTTGAACATTGTCATTTCTATCAAGTGCTCAAAACCTATCATGTATCTTAATTGTATTGTGCTTATTGCTAGATAATATAATCCTTAAAAGCTTGTATCAAATAGGTAAAATTTAATAACCAAATGGTATGAAACTTAAATCTTTTAGATTTATGATTAAGTACTAATCTCTTTAGTTTGATTTAGAATTTGATTAGTATTAATTACATTTTTATTCTATGTTATCTTTTCATTTATATGCTTTCATGATATTAGGATATATGCTAGGAAACTTTAAACACTTAATTGTGTGTAATTATCATTAAACTAGACTTGAACATAAGAACCTTGATAACTTGATTAAGTAGATGATACTTAATCTAAACCTGAAATTTGCCATCAATAAAATACTAATAATACATTAATTTGTTATTAACCTTTAAATTAACCATCGATCTTAATGATAAAAAGGTTAGGGATTAAACCCCAACTTGTCTTGATTAAGATCTAAATCTTAATCACTTAATTAATCAACTTGATTGTAAGATAATTCAATTGACATTATTCCAATAATGCATATGATTTGGTATTGATCTTAAATCATTGAATTAGAAGTACTAGGGTTAATATTGAATATATGTGATTGAACCATCTGAATCTAAACTTTAAATTATTGATTTTTTCTTATATAAGACTATTAGCATAAGATGAATACTAAAATTATAATAATTTATGAGATGATCTAACATTAATAGTATCTTTGATTCCATCCCATGATTATAGAATAGGAGAAGGGTTAGATAAATTGTTAGCTATTTAACCTGATCACTTTAATCCAAAACTAATAAGTAAACCTTGAATATTAACTTAAGAAATAGAAAAGTAAAATCGTAATGGTCTTCATTTAGGATTGTTCTTAAAATATTTAAAGACTTTAATTATTGATACTTTGAGGTAGGAAGAGCTTTTGTAACTTATTAAGGTAGAAACTTAGATGATCCTTCATAGCCTTAGAAGTTGAACTTGATATCTTGTGGTAGGAATCACTTAAAGCAGTTAAAATTGAACTTCTTCCTTGTGGTAGCAACATAAATTGAGTGATCTCTTGATGATATCCTTGGAGCCTTGAGTAGGACTCACCCATTTATAGTCAGGATTAATAGCTTTGATGAATCATTATTAATTAAATAGAATCTTGTTAACCTAGATTATTGGTTTGGTGTAGTAGGGTATACCCATGGTACTGGATCATTTCAGTGATATTCAGGATTGGTTGATTCACTCAATGTGGACTTATGACCAGATGTTATCCCGAGGGATTAAACGAATACAGTCCCATTAGAGTAAATCTTCCAAGACTAAGATTGTTACAATTAGTGAACAAGATCCTTAGTTTGAGATACAAACTGTGACCGGGTTTTGCCTCCTATCGTAGTGCGCTTTGATAAGTGCAGTTTAAGAAAACTAAGTATCTTAAGTCACTTTGTATAGACTACTAAGTATATTTGTAATTAGGTCATTTAACGACTTAGCTTGATATATAAATTATGACCGGGTTCTGCCTCCTATCGTAGTGCGCTTCGATAAGTATAGTTTAAATAAGCTAAAGGTTAAATTCACCTTTCTTGCAAATATGCTAAATATGTGTATACAATCATTCCAGCTAATGATTTTTAAGTAAACTCTCAACTTTAATCAATTATCGAATTAGAACCTAGGAGTCAGAATATTTTTAGCAAGATTCTGCATAATGGAGACCTAGAATTCATTATCGGATACCAAAGCATTTTTTGGATTTTTGAATTTATCTCATGTAGTTTAGAAGCATGAACATGAGCATAAGCATGATGTGTGAGTATCAGAATGATACATAAGTATCAGTGATGATCTATGAGTTATAGAATATTGCATATATTGACTGGGGAATTTTCAGGATGCATAGGCATCATTAGTAGACAATATTCCTAACTAGATGTATGTATACATTGGACTGTACTACTCATAGTAGTTCAATAATATTTTGGTTGCATATCAGTAGCGTATAGTGTTGTGGCATATTATGATGCACAATTTCAGTGACATACAGCATAGTTTTATATACGATTACTCAGTTTTAGATTCATTACTGTTTGGTTTACTTTCAATATTCAGTTTACAGTTCAGTTTTACTTTACTTCGCTGTAGTTTTGTACAGTTTTCTATTTTCAGTTACCTTCATAATATTTTTGTAGATTTAATTATATTATGTAAATGTTAAATGAATGACTAAAACTATTTAGATTAGTTTCATTGTGTTAGACTTATTGTCTAACACAGGATACTTTTGGGATCCGACAATTTGCTAGATCCTGAGCAGTATATTAAGCCAGGTTAGGAGGACACCCAGGAGATTCAGGAGGAGCTAACGGAGCATTAGTGGACTCTCCTTCAGTCTTACCTTTCTCTTAGTTCAGTTCAGCACTAATTTTATTTATGTATTTCAGTAAAATGTTTGTAATAATTCTGGATGTACTTTCTTTTCTTTTCTGAAGTAAATATTTTCATACTGCTTCTATGATGAATGTTTCTGAATGTTTGCTTTAAAGCTTCCACACTCTGTTATTTACTACTTATACTTAGTATTATGATATGATCAACATACTGAAAATATTGATATCCTATATATATATTAGATTCCTATTGTATTCTCAATCTAATGCATATATTTGTCTAACACTTAGGATAATAATACTACTATTATCTCAAGTATTAGCTCTCAACCCTCATTAAGGTTGAGTCAGCATCCCTTCAGATGGGCTTACTTTTTAGCTATTTCGGGGAGATGGGTTATTTCTCCCCGAGTGGCGCGCCGCTCCGCAGCCGAAATCGATTATAACTGTCTCTTTTGTGCGCGGCAACGGAGCGGGGCGCTACACAAAGGTCTTTGGACTCAATTTTATATCACATAATACTTTTGATGAGATTTATTTCATGCTAAATTCATGTCTAACATACAGAGCAAAATTAGTTTCAATTGGCAAATATTTATAATTTCGTACTTGTGATGCAAATATATTCATGCAACTTTTATATTGATTTATACTTATTATAGTTGTGGGTACTTCTTGAGCCTGTAGGGGTCACCTCTAGTTCTATCTACCCAATGGATGGTTTTTGGATCTGTGTTTAGATACTGATGAAGATATCAGTTACTTAAGTTGGGGAGATTGTAAAGACCTACTCAAGTAATAATACGTGAAACTCTTAAATATTGAGATGTCTTTTTAGATAATTATGGAATTCTTGATAAGAATTTCAAAGTTAAGCGTGCTCATGTGGGAGCACTCCCAATACGGGTGACATGCTCGAAAGTTATCTTATGAGGGCAAAATTGTAAGGTATTTCAGGCCAAAGCGAACAATACATTGGTGCTTAAGAGTTTGAGTTATTACAGCTATGCCTATGGGTTTACCCATTTGGGCTCAGTGGTCTTCGGACTCAATTTTAAATCACATAATGCTTTTAATGAGATTTACTTCATGCTAAATTCATGTCTAACATATAGAGCAAAATTAATTTCAATTGGCAAATATTTATAATTCTTTACTTGAAATGCAAATATATTCATGCAGCTTTTATATTGATTTATACTTGTTATAGGATGCTAGAAAGTAATCATATAAGAATATTCTATGTACTCCTGAATGACTAGCAACTGTTATTAAATTTTGAGCTTTTGATAATTGATTAAAAGAAGAGCAACTTGAGAAAAGAAAAAGGGGCTTAATATTAAGAAATGAGTTGGAGAGGAGAATCGTAACAACCCAAAAGTTATTAACCAATATTTATCAGTCAAATTAACTCATAATCATCTCCATTAGTCTCTGTAAGGTGTTTAGACCAAATCCAGCAAATTTGGAGTGATTCGGAGCTTAATCAAATATTATAATTATTTTAATATATTTTATTTATTAGAAAATTGAGATAATTAATTTGACATTGAAATCAAAATCCAACTTCATCATTGCGCTCATCACCCCCAAATTAGCTAAGAGTGATATTTTGGAAGTCTTTGGAAGCCGTCAGATTTTTCCCAAATTTTTCAATGTATTTAGATACCCCGAAAATTAGAATAATTAAATCCGGTTGAACCTCGATTCGAAGGCCGTGAACCTCTCGCGTTCGACATCCGGTTAGATTTTTAATTCCTTAGTTAGTAGACCTATATATTTTATTCTAAAGTGATATATATATATATATATATATATATATATATATATCATCAAAATTAAATATCATTAAGGCATAATAGACTCTTCTCAGCATGTTTTATTAAGATGATTTGAACTTGTATAATGCACATTCACTTCATGGTGATTATTAACAGAGCAATGAAAGGATAATTGTCATTTTTCAATGACCTTAAGCAACTGTGTCCTCTCTCGCTTTATTTGTTTTTCATTATTATGAACAGTCTTTTTCTTAATTTTCTTAGCTTGATAGTTACTTCGAGTAGATTCAAATCGTATACTAATGATTCTTTCGATTGATCCCTTCTATTGTTTACCAACGATCTAATATGCTTTGGAGAAGCAAATGAAGCGTTCATATCAACCCTTTTGGACATTGTTTATGACTTTAAAAGTTGTGCAAGTTTAAAGGTTTGTTAATGTGAGAAGTCTGACATTCTATTCTTGAAAAAAAAATGTTCAAAATACTTCTAAGCTAGCCTGGCAAATAAATCTAAATATCTTCTTCTTTTCAATATCTAGGTGTTGAAATTAGACTAAATTAAGATTTGGTTGAACGGGTGGTCTTAGAAGCTCCAATCCTTTGTTGATCATCTTCAACTCCTCAAACATTGGGGGTGGGGCCTAATTGCTTACTGGGCCAACATTATTTATCTACATGCAATGATGGTTATAAGATCAAATTCAAAATGTGCTCACTTTTTATTTGAGAGATCTTAGGGGAACAAAGATTTGCCTTACTAGTTGGTAAAAAGCAACTACTTTTAAAAATATGATGGATTTAGGCTCATTAACATCAATACTTAGTAAAAACTTGTAAATTAGTAGATTGTTTGATAACATATTTTTGTGGGAACACTCGTGATTCTTGAAACCTAGGAGACTCTCTAGAAACCTATATTTGAAAATTTGTGGACCCTACATTCTTTTTGCGTAACTAGTCCTTCACGACTGTAAAAGTGCTTAAATTTGATGGTGGGTTCCCTACAACATTTTTGTCACTTTTCAAGCAGTATGCTATTCGTGAACTTTTCAAAAGAAATTCTAATTTTCTCTTGAATTGGATCATCTATGTATCCATTTGGCTATAAAGAAATAGAATGGTTTTCAAAAATCATTACATATGTGCTAGCACTTTGATGGCTCAAAGGATCATGTGGCAAATCACTATATTAGCTCCAGAACCTCTTTTGGTTTGGCGAGTCAGTTTGTTGTTACTATAATAGAGTTGTCACATATATGAAGTCTGTTGTTGAGACAGTGGGGTTTCTTATTAGAATTTGCAGCATATAGCTGTTTAATTCTCAACCTACATTAATGCTTAGTATCTCTTATAGTTGTGAAGCTAATTCACTAGTTGAAATTTGCATCCACAATATCATACTAACTTTGATATCTTCTCTTTGCTAAAAAAGTATCTACTTGAGATTTATCGCATCATGCTCTTAAAGCCACGACTTGTAGCTCTAGTTGGCAATTTTTTAGCTGATGCAATATGTAGAGAGTGCTCTTATAAGTTTGCAATTGCTTCTTTTGTGCTGCTAATTGATTCTTGATGCTTGAGAATTGTTAAGTGTGTACTAAATATGTCAAATGCTTGTGGCCTTGTTGGTCATGAGGCATCATGGATGCATTCATTGTTTTTTCGTAGTTGCATTTCATATATTATTGTTGTTATCAATGTGTGCCCAACCAAAGTTGCTTGTTCTTGAATTGAAAAGAAGAACATTGTAATTTCATCATGTGTTGATCGGCTCAATTGAATTTTTTGTTAAGATATTATATTATGAGAGCTCTTTGAGCAGCTTCATTGTTCCTCGAAGACTACTGCAGTGTTTGCACGAATATGTTGAAGTTAATGTATTTTTAATTTTGATATTGTATTTTGTTATGTTGTTGTTTTTAGTCTTTTTGATTTTTTTTTTCTAAACTCTTATGATTATGTAATCTATTTGATTTGGAATACAAAATTGGGTGAAAACCCTCAAGTTCTTCCCAAAAGAAGAAAACCATGTGTTTAGACTACAATTGAAAATTAAGTCAAAATCAAAATGGCAACGTGTAGGAATTGAGTAGAAAGAGAAAAAAAAAGATAATATGCATATAAAATAAAAAAGAGCTAAAATTAGTGAGTGTCCAAAAAGGGTGCCTGAGAAGAAATTCAATAGAGAATAGATCATTTCTCTTAATCTAAGAAATCTCGGACTGTAGTAAGAAGACTTCACCTCATGTCTATAAAAGTGAAAGAGAAGAAAGTTGGCAAGAAGCATGAGTGTGAAGAGAAAATAAGCATGTGGCAAGCAGCCATGAATAACCACTTCCTGGTTATATGAGAAGGGCATTTGACTTGTTTGAAGAATTCAATGACTCATACGGGTGGACTTGACAGAGTTTGTGCTCCCGTGTATTCGAGCCCATCACGATGAGCATGATATTGTCACCGGAGCAGAGATGGCCTTGTGAGTAGTGTGTCCAACCCAATATAGCATCCCAATGTATGCCCTGCAAGAAGAATTTGTTTTAAGAAAGAAGGCTAACTTCAAATAAAAAGTAAAATATGTGATTAATAAAATTTAAATTTATGGTATGAGGTAATAACACGAAAGCCTCAACCAATAGACTACAACAACATTCAAGATGATGAAATTAAAGCAACACATAATTGTAGATGACTGCTTTAGAATATACAATTTTTCATCTTAATAGACCTAAAATGTATATATCAAGTGTAAGTTCAATTATATTAAAAGTTATAAATCTCAATGAAATAAACTATTGAGAGCCATGTTGTAAAGAAGAGTAAGATATTCAAATATATAAATTCAATTATTTAAAAAATGATGGTGAAATAGAGACTGATGTGTTAATAAGATTCAGACAAGTTGAATGAAATTGTGGAACGGTTTAGGGGTGATATGCAGTCAAAAATCTCATTCAAAAAGAAAAATTTTATAAAGCAATTATACGACGAATTATGTTATAGGGGGGTGGATGTTGGTTGGCCTAAAAAAAGAAAGTTACAAAGATAACAACGCTAAGGCGAATAGGTGAGCATAAAATGAGAAATGACGTTATACATAACAAGATTGGAGTGGCTCCAATAGTGAATAAGATTAAAGTATGTTTAAATAAAGTCTAAACCATTCAATGATCTTTCTTAAAAAAATAGAGTGTATAATAGAGTGTATGAATTTTTCCTTTATTAAAGAGAGAAAAAAAATAAAAATAAAAGATTTTGCTATATATCTCTTAAGAAAATAAAAAATAAAAATTCATAAAAAATTATCATTAAATCCATTTTTACTTAGGAGCCCATAAAAAATATCTATTTTTAAGAAATATTTAGGAGAAGTAATATTTTTCAAAAATAAACTTTAGAAGAAACTGTGTCTAATGAGAATAAAGCTTAATATTGTAGTGTAATTACATAGATATTTCTAAAATCTCTATGCTTATAAAAAAATATACATCAAAAAATATTCAGGACAATAATTTTTTTTTTATTTAATTTTTGCATATGTGTTTCACAAAAAAGTGTATTCAATGAATAATCTATTTACATATTAAATTAACACATCATCTATATATTTTGATATATACTATTATTTAAATATAGAAATACTCTACTGTTTTAAGTACATTATATTATAAAATTTTGGCTAATAAATAAAATAATTTTAAGTAATTAATTTGTAAATAATACGTTGAGCATTATATTTATTGTTTAAGATAACAAAATTGTTGATAAAAAAGTTCATATTTATAAATTAAAATCACGATACATACTTATTTAACACGTAATTAACTGATAATTGATTGATTGTGCATTTAATAATTCCCTTAATTAAAACAAATTATTTTCATTATATAACTTATTATTATTAATTAATTAGATATTAAATTAATTAAAAATCATGTATTTACAAATATATTATATTTATTAATATAATTAACTTGATTAATCAATATAAGCATAAAATTAATTATTCATTAATAATCAACTAAAATATGAAGTTATTATAATTAAATTAAAAATTAAATCATTTTACTTTATTTTTACATATTTGGTACCACAAAACTTCAATATTTCAAAAAAAACAATAATACTCTTATTGATGCTTCCTCTCATATCTTAAACATCATTAGAACATCTAATCTTAATATTTAACTTATAATAATTAAAATTCACTAATAAAAATCAAAATTATAAAATAATTCAATTTTGAGATTTTTTAAGAACAATATTGTCTCAACTTTTATTCAAAATCTCCCAATTTTGTCATATAATAAAATATAATTTGTTCATTTCATAAAAGTGGGCCCCATTTTTTTCTTTCTATTGTTTTTAATCTGTTTTGATTTTTAATAAAAATTAGGTGAAATATGAGAATGATAGCATTTTTTTTTTTTAGAAAAATATTACGATTTATGATTTAAAATATATATTTTTATGAGCCCCACAAATAAATGAATTTAATAATAATTTTTTATTCCTCTTAACTTCTTAAATCCTAATATCTATACATTTTAAGAGATATATTGGAGCAATGTAACAAAACTCTTTTTTTATACCAATCTCAATTTTACATATATTTCACTAAACTAACCATTTGTCAATTAATATTTGGGGGGAATAAAAAATGTAATTAAATACGGCTGACTTCGAGTCGAATCAGCTTATACTCGAACTCAACTCAGTTTGAAGTTGTTCAAATTCGAATCAAAATATATGACTCGAACTCGACTCGATCAAATTACCATACAAGTCTAAATAATAAGAAATGCTTTGTTAGGGGACAAGAAAAAAAGAAAAGAAAAATTACAATCATACCCTCTGCTCATCTAACAGCTCACAAACATATTTTTGGATAATTCGGATTAAAAAAAATAAAAGAGAGGGAATGGAGAGTCCTAACCGGTGGAAGCTTTCTTCAGCTCCAGGGCTGTTTTGTACGGAGGGGCGATCGGGGGTTGAACCGGGTCCAGGCTTTGGTACGAACCGGCCGGCAGCGGATAGGACCGGTCCGAGTCAAATCCGCTGAGGTCTCCGCACGCCAAAAACGGTATATATACCTTGTTCGCGCCCTCTAACCACGCACTGCCACAGTCTGCGTTATAAAAATTATACAAAAATTTAGAATTCGACTTTAAATACTCAAAATAAAAAAAATTTAATACAAAAAAAATTAACAGAATAAAATACATATAATTTAATAATTAGTGCATTACACTTTTTTATTTATTTATTTTCATTTTTCAATATATGAAAATTCAAATATAATTTTAAATCTAGACGCGGATAAACGGTAAGGCCCGTTCCCCGTTGACTTGAAATTTCGATTGGGCCCCACTGCCCAAATCTTCTTTATTTACACATTAAACACCTAAATTTTAAATATTACAGAATCGTTCAAAGTGGGTTTACATGCAAAAAAAAAAAAAAAAAAAAAAATCTATATATATTACCTAAATGAGAAGTTCCAGAAGGGCTTCCCACTCTTTCAAGAAGGCGATACAAATCCTTTGGGTCAAACCCTTCGGGAGGGGAATAGCCCTCACAAACTGCAAAGGCCTCTGCAGGACAAAAGCATGGCATTTTCATTCATTATCAAATAACGTGCAATATTTACAGTTAAATTGAATGCAGAAAGACCTAAACACAACCCTAAAAACCTTAGCTCCCAAGTCTTTGAGTAATTTGCCAATGTAGAGTTCCTAGAAAATATAATATATTCATTTGGACTAAATTGTATATACAAAATAGTTGATGTACTAATTTGAATACATTGAACAGTTTAGAGGCAAAATTGGATAAATCAATGGACTATTCTGGCAAACTTCTTACAAAGACTTTCTCTTTAGTTTTGGCGCAGAACAAAAAATGTCTCCACGAATGTCAAGGAAACAACTATCACACATTCATGTTTAAAACTCAGGCCTTACCAATACTTGAGTTGCGGCTGCTTCTAGGTTTAGCAAAAGTGACTTGAGGAAAGAAAAGCTTCAGCTGTGCATCAGACAGAAAATATTAAATTTCCTATAAAACTATCAAACAGCGTAAAATAATTTGATTATACTGTAATCAGATTACTTCCACTCAAATTTCTCATATTTTCTCGTACCAAACAGCTCCTTGTGAAATCATTCTAAAAGTGATTAGCATGGATGTATTGATAAATGAAGATATTAGCTAAGTCCCTATTTTAGGCTAAGTTCTCCTAAAAAAAGGATATGGAGAGAGTCTGTCATAAAGAAGAGAGGAATATAGACAATGGGCTTGTGACCAAATGCATGGAATTAATGCTTTACTCACACACCCGGTTAGCCGCAACTTCATGATGCTACTTTATTGATTTTAAATCAATGGATAGAGAAAACAAGACATACATAATCCAGAGCATTTCCTTTCATTTGTCCTTTTGATGCACTTTTGCTACGCTAGAATGAGTTGCCTTCTAAATGGCTTACAAAAGCGAACAGTGAATCGGGCTACAAACGAATTTCTTAACTGCAAAAGATTTCTGCGTCATGGGCTTGAGACATAACATGGTGGGTCACCTTCGCATTAATGCTTTTCTTGGCTACTAGAGAGAGATTTTGAGTTCATTTAAGGATTCATGACTAATGGCTTCTTTTTGTTCGAGAAAACAAGATGCTTGGCCAGCCCATAGCCTTTGCTGAACCAAAAATCAAAGGAGCTTTTACAGTCTTTCTCATATTATCATTATTTCTGTCTCCATTGTTTCATGCGGCTATTACATTGTTCTTTAAAGTGGTTCTAATGAGTTGGGTTCGAGTAAACTCACGTAGAGTCAACTGAAAATCAAAACTTTAGGCTCAACTCTAATTCAACTTTATATTAAATGGGTGGCTTTAAGTCAAGACAACCAACAATCCATTAACTAACTTAAAATAATTAAAGGGCTATTTGACATTGAAGTAAAATGGGCGTAAACTAAAAAAGTTGCCTGAAATTAAGGAATTTAGGTGTTTGACACGAAAAAAATAAAAAGAGTAAAATAAAATTTTGAAATAAAAGTTTTACGCTAGTATAATAAGAGTGTGATAATCATTACGATCAATTCGGCCGATTTTCTTTTGCGCGGAGGAAACTAACGCAGGCGGAGAAGTTCGAAGACGAACACAGGTGTAGAAGATCAACATGTTCTTGTTAGAACGAACCACAGACATCGTTCGGCGAATTCTTCGAAGCATCGACAAATCACACAAATGCAGGAAAGCTCCCCTTCGAACGAAAGAGATTCAAAGCTCCACAGATCGCTCATTTCAAACAGAAGGAGAAACAAAAATGAAATTCATTCGAAGTTTGCTCAATTTGCTCTAGATCTGTGAAGAAGAATCGAGGCTTCGATGGATCGTTTGGGGAACGAAGCAAACGGATTGAACGAAGGAAAATCTAAGCTTCACAGATCGATCGATTGGCTTGATTCGTTCGAAGTTCGCTCGTGACATATGAAGGAGAATCAAAACTTTGACAGATCGTTCGAAGTTCGAAAGGGAACAAAACGAACACTCGACCTGTGAGGGGGTCGACACATAAATTTTTTGCATAAAGAAAAAGTTGGGAGATTAAAAAAATTCTAAAAAAAAGGATTTAATCACAGATTACTCGAAACTAAATACTATGTCGATTACTTCATTTCAAACAAAAAAAATCCAAACATAATAAAATAACCAAATTATATTGTATGATCATTTTTCTGTATTCTAAACAGCCTCTAAAAACTTGCAAGTTTCAAACCTTCCCTACTCTTAAAAGAGGCTATGAAATTTGCTGTTGACCACCATGCCAAGTTGCACAAACACGAAAAACATAAGCACGCAGTTTGTGTAATTTCAAGTTAACTAAAAGAATATTTTGAGCGAGAAAACCCTGAGTTAATCAAAAAAGTAGAAATAGGTTTAGTCACAAGAGAGGAGGGGGAAAATTTTTAACCCAGATTTGAGCACGGATACCGGTTGCTCAAAAAGAAAAACAGAATTAGAGAAATAGACAATAAACAAAAGAAGGATCTACAAATTACAGCTACCAGTTAGCAGCAAAATGCAGGAATACAATCATGCTTACAAATTGATAACTAAAAATTGGATCCTAAGCAATAGATGAAAAGGTGAGCAAAGGCAAGAAGCATGGAGTACAACTAGTATAAAGTAAAGTAAATTTGGAATACAATGATGAAATCATAGCTTGACTACATGCATGAAGAGTCTGTGACCTAGTCGTCGGGTGGTGTTGTATTGATTATTACGGATGAAACCACCATACAATTTAAGAATACACCACAACCCTTAAATCCATTGATGAAAAAATATAAATTAACCATAAATTAATAAAACTCACTAGGGAACTCTTAGGTCAACAAGGTTCTTGGCTCATTTGACTGATTAGTCAAATTAGTGATGTGTGAATTTCATTAACATGCTTCAACATTAACTGTATTTTTATACACATTTTCTTTTTATGCAAATTTCATCACTATTAAGTATTTTGGAGATTGCAACTACCACTTAGCAGATATACAAATGGTATGTTTGCAACTTGTAAAAGGACACTTCAAGGATAAATGAAGCAAGAACATATAACAGTGCTGATTTGAGTAATATTCAATTTCTTGATAACAAAAAAAAATGTATCAAGTCACTAATACAAATGCATTACAATGAACATTATCCCCATTTTCTTTTTTTAATTCTATTTTAATTTTTTATGATAATCTAATTGTACAAACAATAACAATAACATAAATATTGTTATTATTATTATCATATTTATTCAAAATTATAACTAAATATTTATTATTATTTCAATATTTCTCACAAAATACTCTTTTCCAAGTTCTATATATAATTTTTAAAGTGCATTAATAAATATTTTAATGAAATCTAAATATAAAGTTCATCTAATAGAATTTAATAATATGACAATATTTTTTTAATTTTCTATTATTGCCCCCACAATTTTGGCAGTATAACAAAATAAAATATAACTTCAATAACACCAAAATTACATGACCGTTACACAATAGTCCTAACAACTGAAATAGATCAACCATTTGTGTAGAATTTCAGCATGATGCTAAGTAATTCAAGCAACCACCCTAATTTCAATCAAAGATTAACGGTGCACAGGAGTTTTTAATTACTTTTCCAGTAAAATAAAAAACAGTGGAATATGAATCTTCACCTAAGTTTTTCTGTAGAGTTTTTCCACTAGCATTTTGTTTGGAGTTTACTATGCTATCCATAGAAGAAAAAATAGGGTTTGGCTTGCTTGGTAGTGAAGGACTAAACCTTTTGGTCTGTGGGTGCAAGGAATGCACACTGCAGCTCATTGATGGACTCATAAATGGTGTATTGAGCAAAGAGGGTGGGAGCTGCAATCTGTGAGAAAAAGGATGGCGCAATGAGGAGTTTTGATGGCAAAGAAGACCAGATGAATCAATCTATATGAGAAGGAGAGGTCTCTCTGAGTTGTTGATTCAAGAGCATTGGGAAAAAGAAACGAGCAAGTGTTGGGAGATCAAGGGTGTCAATGTCGATTGAGATTGCCAATCCATGAGAAATTGAAGTACGTAGCCTTGGTCAAAAGATAAATCGTAGTTGCAAGAAATCGTAGAGCTGTGAAGAACTTGTGACCACTTGAGTTGAGATATAAGTGAACAAACGTTGAGAATGAGTAGCAGCTTGAGACTATATAACTAATTGCACATACCACTTGAAGCTAAATTTAACATAATGTAAAAGGACACACATTGCGATACAATTATGATCTAAATATGATTTAGATATAGCATCGTGAAAATGAAATTAGTTCAGAATAAAGAGTTGTTTATACCCTAGTAAGACATAATAGAGTACAGAAATGTTCATGCCAATGAAGAGCGATATGACAGAGAGAGAATTTCTAACAAGCCAACTTTAAACATAGAGAAGAATGACTGCATTTAATACATTTCACTGAAGCAATTCAAATATGCCAAACTACTAAGAAACATAGATGCTGCCCATATAAAATTCAAATTACCTGGCAATAAAGAAGACTTGTATCTTTTCCTCGAAAAATCTTTGCAATGAATTTCCCACCCACTCGAAGCACATGAGTTACAATGGTTAGCGCCTATTGTCAATATAAGCAAATAATATCAACAAAATAAAAATGAGGGCAAACAGTACAAAAATGAGTTTGCAAAAATCAATGGTGAATAAACACAAACAGACAAACAAAAGATGACCAAGACAGTATTACAAATATTGGAATAATATTTCTACATGTTGAAAACCTCCGGAAAAAATAACTCACAGCAAGAACCAGTTGTGATTGGACAAACTCATCCATATCATGAAGCCCAGTAACTACAATAAATTCAAGAAATGTTTTCAGAAATATGCTTTACTTCCATTAATGGACAGACCATATTAAGAAAGAAATAGTTTTTTAATATACTACACTCCTTACCATCAGGAGCACCATCACAAACAACCAAGTCAGCCTTGTATCCATCAAAGTGGTTAATAACCTAACAGCAGCAAAAGGCAGACAACAACTAACAATAAGACAACATACATTAAGGAAGAAGTCACAGAAATCTATTGGTTTAGATTACGGGCATACAAAAACAGTAGCTTTTGGTTTAACCAACATATTCTAGAAACGAGGTTATAAATGTTAAAAATTCTAATTTGATAAAAAAGGTAGAGGCATTGCCCCTTCTCTTCCATCAATATCCTTAATGTAAACTCATTTTAAGAGTAATAAAATTCATTACAGTTTTTTAATGGTTGAATCTTGAGATTCACTTTCATATCATCCAATGGTTTATGTAGTGAAGGATTTTTGTGAATAATCAAAGATACAGAACTGGGGCCTTTATTTTACGAGAGCTTGTTTTATAATTAGTAGATCTGGAACTCCAAATTTGCACTGGTTATGGCAAAAGTTATTGAGAGGTTCAATGCTTAATTTTGCCTCATTCAGCATCCTGGGGTGTAATAACCAAAATGAATGTTTAATTTAAAAATAAAATAGTCCAGAAATTTTAAGTTATTTTTTATTAATTTTTAGAATTTTTAATTAATTTTAACTCCAAATTATTAATTAATTAAAAATTAATGGGGATGATTTTGATATTTTGAGGGATCGACATAATTTGCATAAAATTGGAAAAAATTTGAATATATAATGCTATGTAAAATATTATAAATAAAGATATATAATAGTGAATAATTTAATAACTATTTAATAAAAAACTATAAACTTCCCTTATTTATATCGTCTTCCCCCCTTCACATATGTATTAAGGCATAAGAAACTAAATGAAGGAGAAGACAGGATGAAAGGTTTTTGACACTGGAGTCAATGTTGTGAGGTTAGTTTGATCTATTTTCCCTCATTCTTAACTAGATTTTGGAATTTAAGCAGACTAGGGCTTTTCCCAATTTGGAGGAATCTCTGTCAAAAATTTGGTTGAATCTTTGAAAATCTTCCAACTCTTATATTAAGCATCATGCTATGATTTGGTGAGATTTGAGCAAACGGATTGAGTAAGCTCATGTATTCTTATATAACTTAAATAAATATTAATCAAAGGCATATACAAAATTTCAAGAAAATGATTTACAATGTTTAAAGATGGTTTTAAGTAAAATTAAGATTTCAATCAAATTTTATAAGCCCAATTGGAGATAAACCTATATGAACAAAAAAAAAACATAAGCCTAAGGGTTGAATCTTATTTATACAAATACTTATAATGAAATAGTACAAATATTTAGGAGTTGAAAAACAGCAAAGAAGGAAGTTGGCAAACAAGATCAATAACTTAGATGGTTATTACAATTCTAACAATAAGTAAGAGTTGTCTTTTTCTAGATTTTTCATAATTGTTATATTAGAAAAAGATGCCAATGACGTTGATAAATTTGTCAGCACATGTTAAATGAATTTTTCTAACTTTCCACATGATATTTTCTCTTTCATAATATTGCATAAAAATAGATACAAATTAAATTATTTCAATTTTATTATTACAATGAGACCACTTGAGGTAACTTTTGTAGAAATTAAATAACAAATATGCTACAATTATAGATAAATGTGCAAATATAGAATATATCACAATAAAGATTATTGTTCCAATCAAATAAAAATAAAATAATAAATGTTTAAAATGCAAACATTACATGTGACAATTTACGGCTCCCCTTAATAGTACAAGTTGGGTAGACCAATTGCGGTTGAGCGTAACGATCATGAATTAAGAATCCCACATTGAACTCTTAAAGTGTGGGTCTCCTCTTTTGAATGGCTAAAGATAACCAAGAATATGAATCTTACCTTGAACTATGGTGTGAAGGGATATACGGCGGCCAATAATGGGTGAACTAGCTAACCAGAGTTTCCAAAGCCTAGGATATACAGATATAGTAACTTAGAAGCAAAACAAACAAAGAATATATACAGCTTATAGAATAAATGTGGCATGCAAACATAGTTTATTTTAATTAATCAAATATCATTCACTTATTAAATATGCCTTAAATTTCATAACATTTAGAATAAATGTGGCCTAGTAAATTTTATAAAAAATTATTATATGCTCATTCAATTTCAAATATATTAGTTCAAAAATATTTTCTAGCATTTTAATTTTTATAATTTATAAAAAATTTGCATATTGTCTTTTTCCTTGCTTATTATCATTTAGAAATATTATTATTCCACATAGACTGAAAGTTCAACCCTCTTTATTTAATTTTTTATATGCTTAGACGGATGAGCGAGTAATACTCAGAAGGATAGAATGATAAATGATTTCATCAATAGCAAGGCTACGGTGACTCCAATAGTGGATAAGATTAGAAATGTCATCTTATAGATGATTCAGGCATATTAAGCATAAAACATTCAATGCTTCTGTTAGGAAAGTTGAGTACATGAATTTTGTCATGTTAAACAAAAAAGAGAAAAACAAAAAAAGATATGAGCAAAAACCATTATATCCGAAATTTCTACAGCACACAGTTAGTACAAGGAAGCTCGCTTCAAATTGAAGACTCTCGGTTTTCCCTCCCAGTTCTTCAGCATCTCCATTCAGTCTACAACACATGGCCTGCACTTATCTTAGGCAACTTACACCACAGCTCTTGCAAGATGTCGGAATGTCAAATTACAAAGCAGCTCCTATACCTGCAATTCTCGCTGACAGCTCTACCGTAATCTCAGATCCATTTCCAGACCCGCAAATTTACTGAAGTCTTGCTGGCTGCCTCCAGTTCTTCACCATCACTCGCCCAAACATCGGTCTCATGGTTAACCTATGCATCAGCCATCACATCTCATCTTCTCTCAATTTAAACACATCATACCATACATCAAGGGAACCATCCAGTTCAATCTACCAATCACCTCCTCAAATCCATAACTTCATGCATACTTTAACTCGGATTGGACCGGAGACTCCACAGACCGAAAATCTACAGCATAATTATGCATATTTTTCAGAAACACCCCAGTCAGTTGAGCGCAAAGAAACAACACACAATATTGCGATCCTCTACAGAAGCAGAATAAAGAGTCATCGCATCCACAGTCACATAAATTATATTCCTACAAGAGTTTCATCATTCACTAACGCCAGCTACCAATATCTACTGCGACAATGTCTCCGCAATCTCTCTCGCCAACCCCTTTTTCCACACTCGCACGAAACATGTTGAAGTGGATTTCCACTTCATTGGCGATAACGTTAAGAACAAAGAGGTCATCATTCAATGCACACCGTCCAACAAACAAACAAAATACGTCCTCACCAAACCACTCTCGATCTCGCAATTAACCTTCTACGTGATAATCTGACGGTTCAAGACCTCACCATCACCTTACGAGGGGATATTAGAATATAACTATGCTATGTATTTACATGTATGTATGCGTGTACAAGTGTATATATAAGGCATGTATTCAAGCTGAACTTAATACAATTCCATTTTCCATTTCTTGCCCTTTTCTCCATTCTATCAACTCTCACATTGATATGAAAAAATTAAAAACTCCACCTCTATTTTGTGTTTGATGATTATGCATATTATGATGAAAAATAAAACTTCAGCATCTTTTCCTATTGGAACGTTTATTTTAGAATTAAGAATACATAATTTATATTATAGAATGAAGATCGTTGAAGTTGCGGTCTCTGCTCCTATCTCGATATTCAGAATAATGGGTTGAATTGTGACAAAGGGTTTCTTATGTGATCGTATTTTGATATATATTAATCATACTTTCAGCGGGGAGCCCCCTCCTATCGGATACCAATGACTCTAATCAAGTGGATTGAATGCCATTAGTTGAATATGGCAGTCATATGATTGCTCCTATATGGATGGTGATTAAAATTGCTATTACTCCAACAGAGAATTGAGTTTTATGTTATGGAATGAAATCATCGTGATTTCTTCCAAGTCTAATTGAGAATTGGTTGAAAGAAAGTTTATCTGCAGTTAGTAGCTCACCTTTTGCGAATCTTTTTCTCGGAAAAATTTCATCAAAGTTAAAATTATGTTGGTGTGGGGGCCCGATGCCGGTTCAGCGAGAATTGTCCCGACATCGAGTACGCACATACCGCAGGATCATATTGAGCAATTTGAAAGAAAATGAATACACATATAAAAGCCAAAAAATATTTCTTATTCATTTAAAATTCCATATTACAAAGATTTACAAAGTTCACCAAAGATGAACTGAAAAAAAAAAAGAAGTAAAAGTAAAGTAGTGCCGTAGATCCATTGACAATTTGATAATTTAAGTTTTAAAGTTCTCGTTCGAGCTCTTCTAGAAGTATCTGACCTGGTCTTGTACAAAAAATAATACCGGGATTGGAATTCCCAGTAATTAGAGAATACTCTAAGTACCGCAATAAACAAAATAATATTATATTTTATAATAACAGAGATGCGATTAGCAGATATAAGAATGTAATAAAATACAGGAAGAATAAGAAAATAACGCAAACTGGATAAAATTTTCCTGCAATAAGTATTATCACAAATATGTTGGTTACTTGATGTCTTTTTTCCAATAACCAATCACGAATGTTACTGATATCATTTTTTCAGTAACAACTACGAATAAAATGATGTTGGTTACTTTATGTCTTTTTTCTAATAACCAACCACGAATATTACTGATGTTATTTTTCAGTAACAACCATGAAAAGAAGGATGTTGGTTACTTGATGTCTTTTTTCTAATAATCAACCACGAATGAAAGGATGTTGGTTGCTTAATATCTTTTTCTCAATAGCCAACCATGAATGTTACTGATATCATTTTTCCAGTAACAATTATGAATAAAATGATGTTGATTCCAAACATCCAACCAAGCTTCAATATGAATCTGGCTCAAAGCGAAGCTAAGAAGTAGTAAAGTGCAAAAAGTATTATATGTCATATACTGTGTACCTTTTTCTTTAAGTTCAAAAATACGACAGTTTGTTCAAATCTGCATTTAGATTTGAATATTTTAAATTAATTTTTAGCCAATATTTTTAGGAGCAATTAATATCTTCATTTCTATTCTATTCTTATTTCGCTTTCTTATTTGATTGAAGTCTGATTTTTAAGGTACTGCGATAGCAGTAATATTTATTATAATGTTATTATTATCATTACAAAGATAATAATAATGTACGAAAGAAAAAAGATCTAATGAAAATGATGAATTGAATTTGACAAAAATGAAATAATAGTCATCTCATAATATTTGTATTGTTTTCATTATTTAATTAATGAGAACAATAATAATGTGCACGACTAATCATTATTATTAAGTATATGTAATCAAAATAAAAGAATGAAAAATAAAGAAAACAAGCAAAATTTTCCCTCATTTTCTTCCTCCTTTTCCTTCTCCTCTCACCTTTAAGATTAGGATCGCTGGAAAAATGGAGGAAGGCCAGAGTAGCCGGTGGACGGCTGTTCGCTGGTTGTTGGCCGGCTGAGGGCTGCAGCAGGAGGGAGCTTGCTGCTAGGTGGCCGACTGTTGCTGCAGGAGGCTGGCTAGCAGGTAAGCGGCTGAGAGGGGTGAGGGCTGCTGTGGAAGGGGGGTGGCTGAGGGGGTATAAGTAGGCGTAGGAGGGGGGTCGACCCACTTGGCCGATAGCAAGCGCCAAAAATAGCGCAAGATGGGCGCCTAGCAGGTGAAACCTTCCGCCTGCAAGCTCTATCGCTAGACAGAGCCTGCAATAGCAGGCACAGATCTTGCGATTTGATTGTGGGGGGAGAAGAAGGAAATCTAAGGAATTTCAAATAATTATTTAAATTTAAAATTTTCGCATTTTTCCGCTGTTTGGCATCCAAAAATAATAAAACTTGACACCGAAGTGTGTTATGACATAACAAACACCATCGCGCTGAAAACTTTTGATTCAGAACAATATTTTATTTTTAATTAATTTTTGAAGTTTTAAACTTCGAAAAGTAATTGAGATCATACCGACACTCCGAATTTTATGAAACTTCTCAAGCAGCCTTTAAATAATGTACTTAACACAATGACATGAAAAATGATGAATTCGAACACATATTTAATAATTTCAATTTGTTAAATTTAAGAAAATTCAGAAATCAAAGCGGGAGTATCCATTATTCAAATTTCTCCCAAACTAAGGCACTTTGATCTAAAAATTATTCTCATCTAAGGATATTTTTATTTTCCCTAATTTGAAATTCCTCAAGGTCCTAATTTCTGAGGCGGGATTTGACCTAACTTAGTGAAGTAACAACAACGGGTCGTTACAGTTGGTGTTTTTATAGCTGCTATAGAGTACTTTAATGAACTACATAAAATAAGTAGATGTTACATTAATGAAACTAAGGCATAATGAAAAAATTCATTAATAACTGTTTGTTGAACCTAGAAATTTGGATGATAAACATCTTATTGCTAATAAATCTTCTCTTAGAATAAATGTGCTTACATCTCCTGTTGTCAATGTGTCAACACACTCTTTTTTGTTGGTTCACCATGCTTGATGTATAAGAGATTCAGCAGTATTGCAAGATAGTTTGAAAGCAAAAAGCTTGAGTAATAAATGTGCCTGATTTGACTGCCCATATAAATTTCCGCCACTCAATAGCCTGGGTTGATTGAAAAAAATGCCGACTTAGCCATTAGGAAATCATTGCTGGCAGGCTTGCTTCACAATAGAAGATATAGAAGAAAATGTAGATATAAAACAATGAAATTTTTTTCATAATCCACCTTAGAAATGATAGCTAAAGTGAATATGGCTCTTGTCATTAACTTAGTTCAAAGGAGAGGCTATACATTCGACTTGGAAGCACAAAACAAATCATTGATGCATTCTTTAGGGACATTCTCCACTCTTGCTCAAGTCTGGTTGGTGCCAAATTATCCTTTGGGGCTCCTTCCTAAGTTGCAAGTTGTATAAAATTTAGGTTTTAGTTTGTGTTACAAATGATAAACAGAGCATTCCAAAACTTCAAGCTCATGACTATGCAATGAGGGCAATATCTTAGCAAGTCGCTGAACCATGCCTTCTCATTACCAAGCCAATTATCTTTTGAATAATTATTTGAAACATTCATCTCTGTATGCACACAGGCTATAGAAAGTTTTGTCACTAGTGCATTAGTCTCAGCGTATTTTTATTTTTTGTATGACCACAACAATTTTGACAGAATAACTACGCATGCTACTTAGTTTATCTCCCCTTTAAGCTGGAAAAAATGACATTTTTTTGCTTACGTAGTGGTTTGCTGGTTTACATGTCAGGCCCAACAATTACCAGTCCTTAACTTCATTTTATTATTCCTAACCTCATTTGGTTATCTGAAAATCTTTCCTGTCGGGAATAAGCGCTGCATAGTAATTCTACGTTGCTTGCTACCTCATAAAACATAACTGTTCTGGTAGTAAGTTAAGCATAATGTAAATTCATCTAGCTGTCGAATTCACAATTAATCAATCTTAATGGTTTAAGGTCAATAAAAACATTGATTAAAGCACTTACGGTAAAAGAGAATATTATTGCTTCAGAAATACTAGCATTAAGAATCACGCATAATTGCAAGCAGTGCAAACATAATTGGAAAAACAACCCAGATTCTAAGGTAGCGGGCCATTTCAAAATATCTCCTTTTTCAAATAAAAATAGACTTATTTATAGTATTCTGTGAGAGATATACCACTTCAGCTGTTCGGGCATTAGTGATATCACCCTGTACTTGAATAACACCATCAATCGGTGCCATAGGCTGCAAATCAATTGCAACAATTAAAGGACGATCATCACTCCTGTTGAAAATTAAAAAAGTTTAAGCTGCAGCATTTCCTCAAGAATCAAATAAATACAAACATGAAACAAAGTCAGAACAGATGATGTTGAGGTCCTTAACTGTATTTTTTTAAAATTTTTATTTTTGTTGACCATTTCATCCACAGATTAGGATAGCAGTAATTTAGCACAATTAACAAGTAGAAGCCTCAATTCCAGAAACTGAATTCATACAAGAATGTTGTGAATCTTAAATCATACTTAAAGCAAGGAGTGATGGCAGGCAGAGAAGGGTTGTGGGCAGAAAACTATACATTATATCAGAGCAAGTGATCACACATTGCAAATAAATCAATGCTAGACAAAGAATGACGACAAAAACTGGATAAATGCACGTTACTGTTCTACATCAACCAAAAATAAGAAGTCAATAAATATCTCTGTGTAAGTAGCTGTGACCTTTGACAAAAATCACAGAAGCAGCACTATGCTTTGCTATCATTAGAATGGCATTCAGAAAACTTGTTGATTTTTTTTAGAGAATTTGTCCATTTGTATTTTTATTTGAATATAATATGTATATGCTTTATTTCTACAAAAATACAGGAACAGTAATCAAATAAAAATAATAGAATTAATATTAAATAATACTAATGAAATAATAACAAGTATTAAGAGAATTTTGATGAAAATTTCAATGAATTACGGACAATAGCCTATAGATTCAATTTTATATTATTGTGCGGCTCACAAAAATTTTAAATTAAATTAATTCTCATTAATAAATTAACTAATTAAGAACGGTTATTTGTAAAATTTTGTGTCTAGTGGTTTGAATATATTTGAAAATATTCATTATACACAAAAAAATTGCTTAAAGAATAAAGATTCAATTAAAAAAACCAATTAAAACAAAAGGCAATTTTTATTTAACTATTTTATTCATATAAAATAAAATTAGGAGAGATATTGGATGAAAAATTCAAGTTTTATTTTGCACGAAATAGAAAGCCATTTTTAAAAAATCACAGATTAATTTTTTTTTAATACAAAATAAAAAGAAATTAACCAGAGGCTTGTAAGAAATTTAAAGAAAATATAATTAATATTTTCAAATAGTTTAGAGAAAAAAATATAAAACTAGCTTAATTTATTTGATCTAAATAATATAATATAAGAAACTAACTTATTTTAAATTAGACTTTCTTATATGTGTGCATGTTTAAATAAGAAAATTGTAACACTTATTGTTTTCAATTATATTTTCTATTCCAAAATGCCCTTTGTCTATAATGACAATTAACATGGCATTACAAAAATTTAACTGCTAGACAAAATTTACATCATTTTTAAGAGTTGAGAGACAAATTTGAGTTTGAAAGTGTCCAAGGCAATAATTGGAAGAAAAGCATTTTGACAAATTCCTTTAATACTATTCAGCAGTAAGAAATTTCTTGTTTCTAAATCTTTTATATTTCATCTTTATGAAATTATATACTATATAATTCCAAATGAAATTTCTATGGTTACTAAAATGCTATTTTATAAGATCTATGCAACCACCAATTTCTTTGTTTTAATATATTATAAATTAAATACATACTATGCCTGCAATTTTTATAGCATTTATCAATAATGCCATCATTTGAGAGTACTCTAAGAAAGTCAATTTCCAAATGGTGTCAAGGATTTTGCAGTTCCTTTGAGTTCTTCTTGTCATAGCATGTCATAGCATATAGACGAGAAACATTGCAGTGGAACATCAAGCGATCATCGGCTTTACCACTTTCATAAACAAAGACAAACAAGCATACAAAAAAAAAAACATAGCATCCTAATTACAAATATTTTAAGTGAAAATCCCAAAGACTAGAAAAAAACTATAAAATCACACCACAAAGAACTTCACTTGATAACCAAGAAGAAGATGCAAAAGTATGTGATTCTTCAGGAGCTTTCAAAGTATTTCCCAGTCCAACTCACAACTTCTTTTTCCTCAAAGCACTCAAACCCTAAAAGCCTCTAGCCACCATAGCCCACTTAACATCATATAACCTTAAGCATCTCTTAGGTATTTATAACCCTCCCAACATCCCCCAAATGCCTCCATCATACCCGAGAAATTGCTAGATGTTTGCTATGTGTCACCCATGCCCATCTTGGGCATGCCACGTCTCCAATTTCTCATTCTCGCAAGACAATATATCTACAAGCTCCAGCATTCATCGCCTAGCGCTTAAGCGCACCCAAGCTTCTTGAGTTTAACTTGGCTCTGCTGCTAGCGCCCAAGTCTCTGACTTGGCTTCACTGTCTGAGGAAGTATCGACGCTTACTCGCTCAAGCCTCGGCCTGCAACAATCAATCAATGCCTCTAGTGCTTAGGTGAGTCCAAGCCTCGGTTTGTTGGATTCTGGAATAACTCATTACGCTTGGGCGCGCCCAAGCCTTTGCTGCAGAACATTGCCCCGACATCGCGCCCAAGCACCACTTCTCAGCCAATCCAATCCCTTCAGTGATTTTCATACTCAACTTGATCATTCGCGTCCAACTCGCAGTTAGTTGATCCATGATTAACTAGAAGTCACTCCAAGCTTTGCAATACCCATGGTCCATTCCAAGGCCACTCAATTGCACTTGAAGTTTCACTACATCAGACTCTTGCTTGCATTGACGCACTTAAAGTTGCAGATTCAGGTGCACCCAAACTCGTCTCACCACCTTGGACTGCACTCAAGGCTCCACAAAACACAATAACCTCCCACTTTGAGTATTGAGTGCATGCTACCATCTTCATCTTCACCTTGGCAACATCTTTCAGTCTTTGAGACATGGTGTGGCTCAATACCATCTCACGATCACATCCTGAACCCCATTAACATAACAAACAAGTTTGAGTAATCAATCCATGATTTGTCTCAAGCATCTTTTGCACGCTCGCCCTATGACACCTACTGCCCGGGGGAATTCTTTTCACCCACCTCCAAGGAATTCTTCCTTTTTTCAGTGTATCGCACATCTAAGTTCATTGCTAGAATTGGCGTCGGTAGCTGCACTTTACCTCCCATGACCAGCTCCCACCCACTTCAAGCATGTTACAACCCGTAAGAGTTCTTGGGCTCCCTCTCTGATGCCTGATGCTAAACCTGCCTCACCAGAGCCTCCTCTTTAATCTCCTTCCGACTACCAAACTTCTTGTCAAGAGCAAGCATCACTCTCCTCTATAGTCTATTCATGTTTTCATTTGAGATGGGAGATTTGGACCCTCTCATGATGTGTCATTCTGAGCCATGCATCACTGCTAAAGTCGAACTTGTCACAATTTTGCCCTCACTTGTAGCCGCAAATGCACCCTTGGTCATTTTCCAGTATTCTTCTATGAATTTAATCACAAATCCAACTTGTGCTAGCTGCCGACATATATCAGGTTCCTCTTCAAGCTTAGAATATGTTAGACGTCCTTCAGCTGCACATTGCACTGTTTGGCAATCTAATGCCCATGTATCCTTGCTCTGTGATGTTGCACGTAGTGCCATCTCCTATGCTCATGCACCCACGCTTGCCCATTGTGTAAATTTTGAACACCACATTGCTAGGAGTTACAAAACACAACGCTCCTAAATCTACCACCCAAGGCATCGCCTCATATAAGGACAGTATCAATGTATCTTCAAGATTCGCTACGCCTACGCTGACTGCGCTGCCTCTCTCTTGGTTTACACCTCTAACTTCCATCAGTTGCTCGCAAACCCCCTTAAGATGGCCTTCTTCACCATAGCTCCAGCATTCGGCTCGGCTCATATACTTCCCTCTTCTTAAGCTGCTCCGACTTGACTCCAAGTCTCACTCCCAACTCCTTCCTCTCTTTTTTAACATCCAAGCCTCTAGATGCAGATGTCTTGCCACCGGATCTTCTCCTCATCTTTTTGTTTAGGATAAGCCCAACCACATCGCCAAACTTTAAATTTTCAGATTAAGTTGATTTGCTCATCGTCGTTATAAAGTCGTCCCAACTTTCCGGCAATAAGTAGCTATAGTGCTTGAACTTTATCGTCGAATCAAACGTTCACCAAGTTCAACTGACTCGTGACGATGCTAAAATAGTTTACAAGCTCCATCACCAAGCCACAGTCTGCCATCTTCGTGTTAAATAAATTCTTCATCAAGAACACTTTGTTTAATGTTGATGGCTTTCCATACATCCTCGTTAAAGTAGCCATAAGATCCACGATAGTTTTCTCATTCACAATGTGGATGCCACAGATGAAGTCAGGGATAACCAAATCAAACTTAAGATTACTCTATCTAGGATTCGCCATCTTCGTCGCTCATTCATTATGATTTCTTCTTGAAGCCTTCCAATGGAATACACAACGTTTTATGGTATAACAAATCTTCCATTAGCATTTTATAGAATGCAAATTTCATTCGTTAGACTTCTTCATGTTGTACCTTATCTACTTCACCATTCCTCCCACTTGAGCAAAGCTAGATTTGCTCTGATACCAGTTATCGGAGATTTTGTGATGACCCGATGCCGATTTAGCGAGAACTAACCCAACATTAGATACTCACTAACAGCAAGATCTTATTAAGCAATTTAAAGGAGAAGGACTAACAGCAGGATCCTATTAAGCAATTTAAAGGAGAAGGAAAAATGTATGAGTAAAAGCCAAAAGAATATTTTCATTCACCATAATTTAATATTACCAAAATATAATAACCAAAGATACTTTCTACACTTTCAACACTTGTTACATTAATAAGTCAAAGTAAAAAATATAATATTAATAATAAAATAAAAAAGTGATGACATTAACTCTATAAGCAACTTAAAAATTCCCGATAATCATTTTAAAATTCACACTCGAGCCCTCCCAGAAGTAGCTGAACTGACATTGTAAAAATAATATCGGGATTAGAATTCCCGGTAATTAGATAATACTCTAAGTACCACAATAAATATTAAATATTACATTTTTATCAACAAAAAAGAGATTAGAAGAAATATGAATGTAATAAAATGCAGAAAACTATGGTAAATAGCACAAAATAATAATTATTCTAAATTCCTGCAAAAATGTTCTTTTTGTATAATAAGTTAGATGTATGTTACTGGTGTCATTTTTCCAGTAACCAACTAAATGTATATTACCGATATCATTTTTCCAGTAACCAACCAAATGTATGTTATTGATATTATTTTTTTAACAACCAATCAAACATATGTTACTAATGTCATTTTCCAGTAACCAACCAATCATATATTATTGGTGTCTATTCCCAGTAACCAACCAAATGTAAGAGGATGTTGATTTCATACAACCAGCAAAATAATACAAATTTGGCTCGAAGCGATGCTAAGCAGCAATGAAATGCATAGAAGTTCAAAAGGTAATATATAGTACCTTTTGAACTTCTATGCATTTCATTGCTGCTTAGCATCGCTTCAAACCAAATTCATATATATATATATATATGTGTGTGTGTGTGTGTGTGAATGGTGTTATAGCCCAGTGATTGAGGCTTAGGATTTGTTATTTTAGGTCATGAGTTCAAATCTCACCTGTCACACATAAGAAGAAAAAAAAATATATATATATATATATATATATTGGGTACCTTTTTCTCTAAGTTCAAAAGTTAACAGTTGATCATATCTGCATAAGGTTTGATATTTAATTAACTTCTAAGTTAGGATAATTTGTAACTATCTTTTATTAATAAATAATAAATATATAGTTTGCAAAAGCAATATAATTAAAATATTTATATAAAAAAATAATCATAAAATTAGGATAATAAATGATAATAAAATAGTATAATATTATAAGAAAAATAATATTTATTTTCTTCTCTTATTCTTCTATTCTACTCTCTCTCTCTTATAAATTTTTTCTCTTCTTTGTCTCTTTCTTTCTCTCTCTCTCTCTTTCTTCTTACATGAATTTATTCTCTTATGATTCTCTTTCTCTTTCTTTCTCTCTTTTTCTCTTTCTTTTTACATGAATTTACTCTCTTATGATTCTCTTTATCTCTTTCTCTCTCTCTTTTTCTTATATGAAATTATTCTCTTATTCTCCTCTTTTTCTCTTTCTCTTTCTCTTTAATATATAAGAACAATAATTATAATAATAACAACAATAGTAATAATAATAGTAATTATAATAATAGTATTAAATATAGAATTGAAATGATTGAAACATAAATTGCAAAAATAAAAATAATAATAATAATAATAAATAATTAAAATAATAGCTTTATTATTATCATTGTAAATGATAACAATGATAATATAAAATTGAAATGACAGAATTGAAATGCTGAAATATAAATTGCATAAATAAAAATTATAATAATAATAATAATAGCAATAATAGTAGTAATAATTATATTAATAGCTTTATTATTATCATTAATAATAATAATAATAATAATGATAATAATAAAAATAATAATACACAATTGAAATGATAGAATTGAAATGACTAAAATAAAAGTTGCAAAAATTAGAAATAATAATAATAACAATAATAATATTAATATTTAATATTAATAGTAATAATAACTTATTATTATTATTATTATTTGATGATAATAATGATAATAATAATTTTTTTAAAATAACCTATTATTTTCATAATGATAATAATAATTTTTTAAAAATAACTTATTATTTTCATAATGATAATAATAATAATAATATAAATAATAATAATAAATTTATTATTATCATGATAATAATGATAATCATAGTTTAAGTTATTTATTATTACCATAATAATTATGATAACAATAGTAAAAATAATAAAAATATCTTATTATTATCATTAAAATAATAATGATAATAATAGTAATAATAATGATATTATTATTATTATTATTTATTTAAAAAATAAAAAAAAAACAAAATAAATTAAAAATGAAAAGAAAAAAAGAAAGAAAAAAATGAAAAAAATGAAAAAAATAAACCCTAATTTTTTCCCTCTTTCACTCACTCTGATGTGGTTGGCGGCGGCGGCTGGCAGAGGAGGGGATGGCTGGAGGTGGTGGTTGGCAGTGGGAGGAGGGTAGCCGACAGTTGGAGGGGGAGGAGAGAGAGTTTGGATCGTGTGTATAGATGTAATGCCCCGTTATTAGATATGATATATTAATCCAACAATGGGTGTTACGGTAGGACTTAATATTGAGTTAGGAAATTCTAACCCAACATTAAGTACTACCTTATATTATATGAATCTATAGGTGGAAGAAAATTCAATGATTCTATTTTAAGCATTCATTATTTAAAATGTGAAATTTTAAACAACATGAAAAAATAGTTTACAAACATCTCAGAATATTTAATTTACAAGTTTTTGAGAATAAAAAACTCTCATCCTCATATAATGCAATAGAAAGTAATGTTGCTCTTTTATCCAGCTACTGCTCGGGTTCTTCCTTAACTGCAGCACCTGATCTACGCTCCTGATCTACTGTATTTTGATTTTTAAATACGGTAGGACAAAAAAAAGTGATTAGACTTTAAAAATTTAAGTACATTTTAAAGGTAAGCTAAACACATTATTAAGCGGATATCACATTAGCCATTTACAATTTAAAATAAAAACGGTGCAATAAGCAGGAAACTAGTAAGGAGATACAGTAAGAAAAGTTTCTTACTTAAGCATCCTTATTAATCATGCAACAAATAGGTTGGCATGGCAATTTAATTATTTGCAATTAAAGAAAATATAAATATATTCAAATGATATTGTATGCTAATTACTTAAAAACAGTGTAAGAAATAAAATTTGCATTTTTATAAGAAATCTTACACTACATGCATGATTCTGAAGGATTTAAAATGCTATAAAATAATTAGTTTCAATTCAAAAAATTGAATATATAAATATATACATATAGTCATAAGATTATACTTAATCATTCACAATCAATAAGATTGTGAAAAAATACAATTTATAATTTATTTAAATTGTATTTTTGTTCTGTGGGCACAGAACAAGTGAGGAGTTGAGTATGTCTACTCAATTTATCTGAAAGTGGGATCAATTGTAAACACACACATTCCCTCTCAAAGAAATTATGCAATCTCCTGATATACCAATAGCCTGCCCAAGCTTAATGATAGTTGTCATAAAATCTATCATATAAACCCCTCTGAAATGTTTTATTAAAGTATTTATTATATGCACAAAATCTTGGTGTATAACTCAATGTTTGGGTTCAATGCGTTGCAGCACAAGAAATTTATCAAAATATTATAAATCACGTGATATCCATTATTTTCTATTTTTAATTATCTATCATAAGAGTTTGAAACTAATAAAGTCTCTAATTAACTTAGGGAATATAAATTCCTAAGTTAAATAATAAATTAAGTATTGAAGGTAGTGGTTTATTTAATTTTCAAACAATTTACTAAAAAGCTTAGTAATGGTCTATGTAATCTAACTTAAGTTATATTCATATTGCATAAAAAGAAAAGATACTATTCATCTCACAATTCCGTTATTATTCATATTGAAATTTTATTAGTATTCATTTCTCAATTCTGTTACTATTCACATCTATCTTAATATTCCAAGCTTTGATGCAGATAACTTGACAATCAGCGACCTCTTTATCACATAACAATAAAATTCAAACAAAATGACAATATGACTGCAAGTTTATTTAAGAAAAAGCTAAGCTTCTATGATTATCTCGTTAAAAATTCTTCTAAAACACTTATTTCATTTAGCCATAAAACTACAAGACTAGAAGTCATATGATGTATGCTTCATTATAACTAAAATACTACAACTAATTTGGCATGAGTAAAGAAAGGATAACAAGGGAGTATTGCTGTTATATAAAATTAAATTGTGACTACAAAATTAAACTAAAACAAAATTAAACTGATTAGTTAATTTTAGTAAAAAGCATGCTATAAATGATAAAAATTGGATTTGTTTCATGCAATTATGATATTTATCTAAGCAATAGTTTAGTGTTATGCCAAACTTAATGCAGTTGACACCGAAAGGGATGCATCCACATAAAATACCTTGAGCTTATTTATAAAGAAAATTGTTCAAAATCAATTCCTGGATAATATGTTTATGATAAAGATTAAATAATGATACAATAGCTACTTTGTCTTTAATTGGTTCATATGTGCGCAGGCATTAAAGTAAAGCACAGATTCTTTACTCCAATAAAAAAAAAGAGACCTCAATTGTGTGTTATGCATCACCATAACTAATTAGTGATGATGTTCGCATGAAACTAATAATACTGAGTTGCAGCACCATAAGACAAACTGTGCAATATAACTCATTTGACTTCTTCTTGTTAATATGAGATCAAATGTCAAATAGACAATACAAGTAACACACACTAGTAGCATAATATTTCATGCTAAAAGTAAGGTTCAATTTACCAGATTCTCATCGACAGTCACATACGTTAAATTCATCCTATTAAACCTTTGTCATATTTTAACAGCTTCTTTATCATATCTTAAAAGCTGCTTTAACAAAAGTGACATGAATGAAATGCTAAGAACATGAAGCTGCACAAAGAACCCATAAAAATTAATTACAATTAACTGTAATGCGTTTTGCATATTTGATATAAAAAGTAATAAGCAATAAACTTGTGCGGACTAAAAAAATGATAGACAATCGCAAATACATTTAATAATCATTGTAAATAGCATATAAGAGTAAGATGAGGTACCACCAACAAAAACCAGCAAGGTCAGTAACAATGCATATAATGCTAAACTGTATGCAAATATGAATGGCTTTCTCAATTTCAATGAATAGCCCTCTCAGCTTTAATTATAATAATCTACTCAAGGTACGTCTTTTTAATTTCATATATGTATATTGCATATACCAATATCTCTCTCATTTGTCTCTTTCATTAGCAGAAATGAGTTTTAAAATATATATACAAAGCAATTTACAAAAGTACACAGCACTACTGTTGCACTAATACTTCATTCAACGAATCATGCTAAGTGTTGTAACCTTGATCAAGACAAAATGCAATACTACTGCATTAATAAAATTAGAACATGTGTACAACTTACTAAATTATCCGGATGATAAGAGGAAATAGCATCAGAACCTTTGCACGATTCCTCAAAACCACCATCAGAATCCGCACCAACATTATTCTCATTTATGTTACTCAGCATAAAGTTAAAATATTCATTGTATTCCGAATCAAAATGAGCAGCTTCATTAACAAATTTATTAGAATTACTATAAAATATAGCATTTAGATCATTTATATGAAATATTAGATAGCAAACATATAGAAGATATAGCCAGTAGCTCCTTAACTGAATTAAAATTAAAAATGGTTTGAGAGGCTTCATTAGGCATATAAGAAACAACCTCTAGATTTAGAACCGAGACTGCCACATTTTTATATTTATTAACCACAGTGACTCATTCAAAATCATTAAACTATTCATGAGTCGCATTAGGATTAAGCATCACAAGCTATATTGGTAGCAGCATTTGATAATATTAAGAGTACTTTATAAGAATAAGGCCTGCCATTAGAAAGAATTAAAGCAACACAATCAGGCAATGTAAGTTGAGCCAATAAATTCTTACACAAAGTAAGAGGTTCATTTTTCCTTATAATCTTTTTATTGACATTGGCGACCAATACATATTTATTGAAATTTAATCGATGAGCTTTAGAAGGAAACTCATTACCAACACTTGAAGTATGTACTCATATTTAATATTTGAAATCCATCTAGGTTCAAATAATATGTATAACGACCCAATGCCGTTACTTTTCAAATTAGGTCAAAACTCGCCTCAAACATCAGGACCCCAGGGAATTTCAAATTAGGGCAAACAAAATTTCCATTAGATAGAAATAATTTTTAGATCAAAGTGCCCTATTTTGGGAAAAATCGGATAACGGAAACTCCCATTTTATTTTTCTGAATTATTTAAATCCAATAAATTGAGAAAATTAAATACGTGTCAGAATTCATCATTTTTCGTGTCATTATGTTAAGTATATTATTTAAAAACTGCTCGAAAAGTTTCATCAATTTTTGAGCACCGGTTCGGCCTCAATTAATTTTTAAATTTTCAAATTGCAGAAATTAATTAAAAATAAATATTTGTCTGAATCAAAAAATTTTGATGTAAGGGTGTTCATTATGTCATAACACACATCGGTATCAAGTTTCGTTATTTGTGGACGTCAAAGGACTGAAAATTGCGAATAATTTAAGTTTAAGTATTTATTTAATTTTTTTCCTTAAGAATTCCATTTTCTTCCTTCCCCTTTTCTGCGACCCCCCAGCTTACTTCCGCCTTAAGGCACGGAACCATCCGCGCCTAGGCTTTCCTGCGCCGTTTTAACACAGGAATGGTAGGCCGAATGGCGGACCAGCCCTCTCAAATCCCCCTCTTCTCTATAAGACCCCCCAGCCCTCTCCCTTCCTTCCCCAAAACCAGCAGCCCTTTCCTCCCCCTCACAGCAGCCCAGCCAACCTCCCTTCCCCTGCTGGCAGCCACCATCCCTGCCACCCTCAGCCCTCAGCAGCAGCCCCTCTCCTCCCTCAGCCCTTCCCCTCCCCTCCTTCTCCCAAAGAGCAGCCCCCTCCTTCCTCTCTCAATAGCCCGGCCAGCCGTCTCCATCCTCAGGCCAGCCAGCCCCCGCTGCCCTGGCAACCTCCTGCCGGCTCCCTTCCGCCACGTTCGGCCTCCCTCCATTTTTTCCGGCAACTAAAACCAAAATAAGAAGAGAAGTTTAAGAGACAGGAAAAGTGGAAGAAAATGAGAAGAAATTTTTAGTATTTTCTTTTCTTTATTTCATAAATACGCTACTATATTATGTCATTGCATTATTATTACTGTCATTAACTAATAATGAACAATAGTACAAATGCTAGAAAATGATTATTTACTTTCATAATGTTAAATTCAATTCAAGAATTTTTATTTTGTCATTATTACTTTCTGCGGTCATTTCTATTCTGTATTTTCTTTCATACATTATTATTTAAATGATAATAATAATGTTATTATAAATATTATTTATCATATCAGTAACTTAAAAAAATGAACTTCTATCAAATTGAGAAAATGAAAAAGAAACAGAATAGAAACGAAAATTATAATATTGGCTAAAAAGGCTAATTTAAAATATCAATTTCAAAAAGGGGCAGCCGATTCTTGCCTTGAATACGAGTCTTAACGAGGTAATTTATGCTTTACTAATTTAAGTATGCGTTAATGGCAGAATCTAAAGTTTCTTTTTCAGCTTTTAACGAATTGAAAACTTTCTAAATTTAGGGATTGTAACTGAAAATTAAGTTTTAGCAGGAGTTTTAACTAAATTTCAATTTTTACGAGAAAAGTAACTTCCCCCAAACAAATGACCTAGGGTCATTACATCAGCTAACCCAAAGTCACTCTAAGCATTGCAATTAATCCATGGTCCATTCCAAAGCCAGTCCATTGCACTTTAGATGCCACCACATTCGACTATTGCTCGCATTGATGCACTTCAAGATATACGTCACATGCGCTCTCAAACTAGTTGTACCACCTTGAGTTGTACTCGAGACTTACTAAACACAACAAATGATGAAATTATATGATAATATAACAAAATGCCAATACAAGAAAGATGAGTATAACAAGCTTGAAATAAAATAGTGTGGAATATCTCTTAATAACATAGATCAAGTATTTCAACCACACTCAAGCGAATGAGATTCAAAAAATTAGATGTGTCATTTAACTAATATAGGAATCATCTATTTTGATGAGCTAAAAGTAAACAAAAACAATAAAAAAAAATTCTCATCAAATTATGTTGGAGTAGCATCCATTAGTGAATGCTGACAGATGAGCTAAAAAAGGTAAACAAAGTTCTAAAAATTTGTATGTACAATTATAGTACCTAAAAGTTAAATGATATATATATATATAAATACATATAATATGAAATGAATATAGGTGTGTGCATACAATTTTCTCTTATAAAACAAATATTCTTTCATTTAATATATTGGCATAAATATTAGCATAGTTTTAATGCCCATTAATTATCACAAAAAACTCACATATGTACATAATATTTTATCAAGTAATATTATTTTAATAACATTTTAAATTATTCATCATATTTCAATTTTTATGATTATAAGAAATTTGCATTCATTCAAATATCTTATAACTTCTATTTTATTTAAAAATGCAATATTCAAGTTAAAAGCTCAAACTATTAATTATTTTTTTTTCAACTATATTAAAAGCCATGTAAATGGAAAAATATGAAAAAAATAATAAAATAAGCTAAAGTATGTGTGTTCATATATTTTCCTATATTTAATTTTATACATATATATTAAATGAGGGCTTTATTGTTTAATTGCTCTTTCTATATATTTGGAAATATCTATTTTGTGTATTGAAAAATAATTGATGCTGAAAAGAAGAACGATGATCCTTGTCAATACGGTCTACACTCCCACCTCAGCATGCCAAATATTAGGTTGAGTCATAACAAGAATGTATTGGGAAAAAAATGGCAAAGCAATGATTATATTTTGTGGAAATAAATAGACAAGAACTCCAATCGAACAACACAGCTTTTTGAAACAGCGAGCCTTCCGATCATTGGATTGTCTTTTGCATGAAAAATGATTCATCAAAAGAAAGAGAGCCACAGTCTATCGCCAGCCTAAACTGCATAAATGCATCTAAAATGAGCAAGCAACGTGTCCATTGTGCACAAAGATTCATGCGCAGAGTGATGTTGCCAAAGCAGCAAGTGGAGAAACGAATGCCTACATGGTAACTAGTTAATAGCAAAAAAGGCATTCATTTTTAGTACTTCATACCCCATGGAAAATCAAAATATTTTGGCAGGATTCACGATGGAAATTTTAATAGGTGAGTTCAGCAATTTAAATAACTTTCCTCATTTCTATGGTGCAAGCTTACAACGTCAACATTCATCATAAGATGCCGACCATTAAAGAGCAGGAAATTGGAATATGATTTGACAAATATAACATACTAAAAGAGACAAATAGCTACAACAAAAGAACATACCTACAGTCTGGATTCAGCTTATATGGAACATACAATTTCCGACTCAAAACCTGGAGAAAAAAATTGGAATCAACTCAAACTGCAAACCCCAAAACAAATAAACATATCAAGATAATCATCAGCAGCCTATTGCAACATTTTAGATCAGTATTTTGAATCTTGTTCTCAATTCAATTCTTTGGAGTTCTAATTAATTGTCAAGTCTAGTTGCTCAAATCATATAAACGCATCTTTTTCCCCCATAACAAAAGCCTTAACTACCTACACCTTAAATCCGCTGTCTGTCTAAATACTACAACCATTTGTTAATCTATGTTTCAATCGTCAAAGTTCAACAACATAACAAAGTTAACATTCTATGTTTACCTTGCTTTTATATTCACTGTCACAACAACAGGATTTATTCAGCAAAGAGTCTGATTCGAATATATAATACTTAATCTTCATAAATTGCTAGATATATGCAAGACAAAAGGCACTACATTACACCTGCACTTTCTCTCTAGCTCTACTGTTAAGATTCTAAACCTCTTTAGAATTTGTAGTTTGAGCAACATCGAGCGATTATGAGAAAATACAAAAGCAAAAGGAAACCAAAAAATCACAAGCAAACGAACACAGAGAAATTATGCGGAAATCCGATAACGGGAAAAACCACGACCACACAACCAAGAACGATTTCACTATGAAGATAATAGGTTTTACAGAGTACTCGAGAAGCCCTAACTCATGGAAGAAGAAGAAGTGCTCACCTGCTAGGTAAACACAACCCAAGCACATCACTTCTATTATGCCCTTCCCTAGGTTCTCCAACTCAAACCCTAGCCAACACAAGATTTCTTGCTCAAAAATCTTTCCATAACTTCATACAATCAACACATCCATTTAGGCTTTTAAATAAGCTTTAAGCAAAACCCTAAAATGCCCTAAATCAACTGGCGGAAGTTCAAAATACCCCGAGGGGTACTTAGGGTACTGCCTAAATTTGTGACAAAATTTTCGCGGGGCGCCACGGCGCACCGTGGCACCTTGCTCCCGAATCCCAGGCGCTAGGACGCGCCTGGAGCCCCACTATCGAATCCCAGACATTGGGGCGCGCTGTGGGGCCCAATTCTCGAATCACAGCCGCAACAGCGAGCCATGGTGCCTAACTTGCTGCCAGTCCAGTGCTTCCTTTTCCCTAAAACTCTCTGGTACCCACCGGAATTCCATCGACACCTCCCGTGTTGATCTAATACATCCCAACATCTACAACCCTAACGATATTGTTGAACAAGCTCTCTTTATTTCAAGGGTGGTTATTATTTTACCATACTATTAAACACAACATCAATAAAAGAGCATTAGTCAGTACAGCGGTGCCAAATCATGACTACTAGTTACAAGTTGCGAAATTATCTCCGACATTAATGCCTTTTATGATTTTCATAATAGATTGTAATATACTCTCATTATTTATGATGTTCTCTGTAATATTATCACCTTTATTACTTGCAGTTTGCTTGTATATAAACACCTATTTGTATGCTTTTAGTGATAATTGAGTGACAATTGCCTCCTTTAAGTTTCCCCAAATGGCTCCAGAGCCTCATCTAATCCAGTCCTCCATTAATCCATTTTGACTGCATTGTCTCAGGAAAACGGCTAACACTCGTTCACACAAATTTCTTTGCATGTCCATGACTTAAATCTTTCTCGACCATTCAACTCTTCAATGTGAAGCAGCTCAATTCCCTTTCCGTGATCTTCATTATCATGCATCCTACAACAGCACAGATCCAAACTTAAGCCTCATATCCAATCTTGCGCAAAATAGCTCAGTTATCCCCATGCAATCCCAATCACATCAACTACTACATCTGCATTAACTTTACTTCTCATTGACCATAACACTTACAATGCCACTCTTCTACTTGCCTCAGCCTTCATGCAAAGACCTTCGCCTTCGCCCTTCCTAATCTACACATCTTTAGTATTGCTTGTTCATATTATAATGCAATGAAGACTAGTTAAAGTTTGAAGATATACATATAGATATATATATATATATTATTAATATCCATTGGGTTTTGTATTTATATAATGATCAGGATACAACAAGTATGGAGTTGATGACTTTAAACAAATTAAAATAAAAACATAAAAACAAAAAAGAGAAAATAAGAGAAAAAACCAAAGTCACAAAAAATTCCCATAAGAGAACCTCACAAAATGAGGTCCAATAAATGACAACATAAAATGAGAGAGAAAGCTAGAGATCTCCAAATGAAAAGTCAATGACCACTTCTTTTCATAAGATTGTAGCATGACTATTTTGAGTTGGATCATTTCTTCTTTTTCTTACTTCTCTTCTTTTTCCCCTCTTTCCTTGAGAAATTTTCAAGATCATCATAGATATTTGTTTCAATTTTACTATCCAATTCAGAACGTCCCCCAGATTCACCCCATCAACCAAAGAAGGCGAGGTTGGAGAGTTCAAATTAACATTTTTGGAGCAATTCTGTAGAGCAAGTCATCAGCATCCTAACGTCATAAGAGAGATCTTTAGAATATATCCCCTCATCATAGATCCTCAAAACTTCACGGACAACCAATATCACACCCCGAAGTTTACTTGATGAAAACGCATCATAACCAGAAATGACTGTTTGTGTCGCGATTGTCCGACAACATTACCTCAGCTTTCTCGACATGTGATGACCCATGTTAGGTTGGTAAGAACCAAACTAACATCGGATGCATCTTTCCGCAGGATCATATTGGCAGTTAGATAAAATAGTAGTTAACGAACATTCAAGCCATTCACATAAAAGAAACGATATTCATTCAATTTAAAATAAAAATAACATCCATAAATTATTACATAAAATTCAATATACATCAAACTATTAATCCTGGAAGGGGCAGTTATTTTCCCGCGCTACGCCTCTAGACTATATCAACCGCCTCCAACTGTATTTGATCTGGCATTATAAAAATAATGCCTTAGTGCACATTCTAAATATAAAAGATATTAAAAATATACTTAAAGCATAGTAGAAGGCAAAGAAAAAATGAGATAACATTTGCAGGGAAATACAGTGTGTTTCAAATAAAAGATAATCAAGTCACCTGCAACAATAAATGTTCTGTTCACATGCCAAATGTCAAAAGGAAAAGCAATAATTGCGTAAAAATCTATGTTTATGTTTATGTCTATGATATCATGAAGCAATAATAGCAGTTCTGTTGGGCAAAGCCAAAACTATGAGGCTGGGTTCATATGCATTTAAGCATAAACCTTCACCTGGACCCACTTAAGGGTCTCAGATGGCAACGTGCATTTAAGCAACCTTCACCTCAAAGGCTCCAGATGGCACCCTTATAGCTTCCGAGGACTAGCCCCGTCCCTAACCTAATCATGCTCCGTTTCGGAACCCTTCTTGCAACATTCACAAGACACATAAATATCATTCAATTTCTCTTACATCATTAATAGTAAGAATAATATATCAAGTAGTAATAAGCTCAAAGCAATGCATAAGCAGCAATTGAAAGTAAAAGCATATAAAGTAATATCCAGTGTACATTTTATGTTTGACTTAACTAGATGAATCACTCACAATTTGAGGTGTCTGCAAAAATTATAATTGAGATTTTATTAATCTATGAGACTATCTATTTATAAGATTTAGAACTAGTATTCGTGTTCCCTAGTTTACCTTTAGATGATTACTTAGATCTAAATCTTGTAAGAGTAGATTATACAATGAAAATATTCATAATTCTAATTTATCATATTTTACTAAACCTTTCTTTTATCAATACCAAACCCATCTATTATGTTAGGGTAGAACAATGTGCTTCATTCAAGCAATATTTCAAAACCTCTTGAGCTATTATTTATGATCTATTTTGGTATGAACTCAATGTTATAAGCTAGGATATGAGGTTGATAATATTTGATTAAAATTCTAACTGACTCCAAAATTTATCAATAGCTGATTTGGACTGATTAGAGGCCTTCCTGATGTTGGCTAGTATGATCTAATCTTAGTACTGTAATATTATTATTAATTATTTTAATACTTCATAAAGCAAAATAAAAACCTAGTCTTAGGTTAAGTGATTAAATATGACTAATTGCTGATAATCCTTAAGTTTAAATCATTATAATATTAAAACTATTTTTTTAATGATATAAAAATAAATTATTTAATCTATTTATGGCAATTATTTGTTAGTAATATTATTATTATTATTATTATTATTATTATTATTATTATTATGGTTTATTATACATGTATATATATATACACACATATATATATATATATATATGTATGTTTATATATATATATGTATATATATATATACATATATATATATATATTACATATATAACCCTACACATTCTATTCATCCCTAATCGACTCAAAAGAATGTCTTACCTCACGGACGGGTCGAGCGAAGGAAGTCGGCGCGCAGAGAAGAAATCGGCGTGCAGAGCTCCGATCGATCGGCGCGGAGAGGAGGCGGAAGGGGTCGGCTCAACGTCGATTGGAGGTCGACGTACGCACGAAGACGTCGAGCGCTACGAACCTCTCGGCGCTACGAATCGCGTCTCCTAGCTCTTCGATCGGCCGCCAGGTATGCTCTTGTTGTCGTTCTCTTCTGTGAGGACTCGATCACTGAGAGGAAGAAGCGAGAGGGATTCGAGGGTGGTGAGAGCCTTTCGGTCCTTCGAATAAATAGGACGTGTGTATGTAACGCACGTCCATTTTATTCGGCTTAATAACCGTAAGTTACGGTAATTTCTTTAAGTATTGCGTCTTAATACAATGGTGCTTTTATTTGTTTCCGGTTTCAAAGAGGACAGCCTTAAATATTAATCTTAATGGGGAGGTTATGCTTTACTGATTTAAATACGTGTTAATGACGAATTTTAAATTTCAAATTACAGCTTTTAAATGAATTCTAAAACTTCATAAATTAAGAATTGAAACTGAAAAATCAAATTTTAGCGGAAGTTTTAACTGGAAACTGATAATTGCGGGATAATTGGCGAATCGGGAATTTCAGCGTTTTCCTTATAATGACCTAGGGTCATTACACGACATGTCGAGCCAAATGACTAGAATCAGCTATCTCGATGTGCCAAACATCAATCAAAGGAGAACCAGCCATTGTGAAAAGAAGATCAGCTGCCACTGACACTAGCGGTACAACTGTTGAATCACCATCCATGGCAAGAGCTTCCATTGACACCAGCGGAACAATTGTCGAATCCCCATATGTGGCAAGAGCTGACACTGAAAGAGGTGGGCCATCCACAACCTAAATGACTTCATTGAGAGAGTGAGGGCCTTCGTGGACACTGTTCTGCTCACCAATCTCCCCAATTTCTTCCAGTGAGGAGGGTTTTTCTAAAACAACTCCTAGTTTTGGAATGTACATCATTCTCAATTTGGTTTTTGGGATTAGATTTAGAGCACTAATTTTTTTTTGGAATAAGATCCAGGTGTAGCTTAAAATAATATGTGGAATTGTGCCCAATTAGATTACAGTTTGAGCAAATGGAAGGCAAATCTTTGAATCTCATCTCTTTTTAATAGCCATTGCATTCATCTCCTATCCAAATTATATTTTTGAAACACTCGGTAAGATCGATTTCCACAAGGACTCGAGCCACCAACGGTCTAAGGAGATTTGTCGTAACAAAATCTGCCTTGAGTGGTTTGCCGAAATATGATCCCCCATGCGCCCCAATGTAGCACAAGGTAAATGTCTATCAAAGATTGCCAAATGTTTTGAACCAATATAGCTCAGCTAACATATATTTTAGAGTCCATTAAATACTTGGGAGAATTGCAGACATAACATTGAAATGTTTCTTTAATTACATAATAAGCACATAAAATTTGATAGCCTTACCCATAATGAAATCTCATCATTTTCAAAGGTTGGAAAGAGAACCAAAAGCTAATCATTTTGTAAACAAAAAATTTGGGTATCCAAACATAAGAATATAAGGATTTGGGTGGTAAACAAGTAAGAAAAATATTTTAAGCACCTTATGAATAGATATTTAAATGCAGTCTCTTAGGAAGTTGAGGAGCTTACCTCCCCCGAGCAAAGTAGAATTTAGCATTGAACTAATTCTTGGGACGAACCATCTCTCTAAAGCATCTTATAGGATGACACCAAAGGAATTACAAAAACTTAAGGAGCAACTTCATGAGCTATCTGAAAGAAGTTTCATCCGACTCAACAGTTCCCCCTGGGGAGATCTAGTATTTTTTGTCAAGAAAAAATATGAAAGTATGAGGTTATGTATATATTACCGTAAGCATAAAAAGATAACTATCAAGAATAGATAACATCTGCCTAGAATAGATGATCTCTTTGATCAGATGGTCAGTCACAATATTCTCAAAAATTGATTTAAGATCTGGTTACCACCAACTCTGTATAAGAGAGGAAAGATGTTCCAAAATCTGCATTTAGAATTCGGTATGGGCATTATGAATTTTTGGTAATACCCTTTGGCTTAACCAATGCTCCATCTTATTTTATGGATTTAAAGCATCAAATATTGAAGCTATATTTAGACTCATGTATCATTGTATTCATGGATGATATACTGATTTATTCTTAGAGTGCTACAGAACATGAAGAACACCTCGGAATCATTCTAAATCTATTAAGGCAATACTAACTATATGCAAAATTTTCCAAATGTAAATTTTGGCTGCAATCAATGTCTTAGGTCACGTGATCAGCAAAAGAGGGATATCAGTTGATCCTAATAGTGCAATTCAAGAATGGTCTTAGCCTACTTCAGTAATAGAAATTCGCAATTTCTTAGGTTTAGTCAGTTACTACCACAAGGTTGTGAAGAACTTTTCCCAAATTTTTATCCATCTCGACCATCTAACTCAAAAAGGTGTACCTTATGTATGGGAATCTTCGTATGAGAACGCCTTCCAAAAACTTATGGAGTGTCTGATAACAACCCATATATTAGTTTTACCTATAGAGCGAAATGATTAATAGATTTACAGTGATGCCTCATTAAATGGTTTGGATTATGTGCTTATGCAAGAATGCTATGTAATAGTGTTTGCTTCCAGACAACTAAAGATTCATGAAATGAACCATCCAATTCATGATTTAGAACTGGCGGCAATAGTTTTTGCTCTTAATATTTGGAGGCACTACTTGTACAGAGTAAAGTGTGAAATCTTTTTCGACCATCAAAGCCTAAAATATATTTTTACGCAAAAAGAAATAAAGTTAAGACAATAAAGACGATTGGAACTAGTTAAGGACTGAGATTTATCAATCAATTACCACTCGGGAAAGGAAAATATCGTAGTCGATGCTTTGAGTAGGAAGGGAACAGCCAACTTGTACATGTTATCTTCTACTTTGTCATTGCTTAGAGAAATGGAGGAGTTACAACTAGATGTGTTACTACCTTCAACTGCCATTCTGTATCAGATGAGCTTGGAGTGTTGCTAATCGATAAAATCAAAGTAGCGCAAAGGAAGGATAAGGACTATCCATTTTTGGTCTCTTCTATGAAAGGAGGAAGACGATCATAATTGAACCTGGATTCAGATGACTACATTTGGAGGGGCCCAAATTTTGGGTACCTAACGAGTTTGATTTAAACTCCAAATTGCTAAAGGAGGCCCATCATTCCAAGTATACTCTCCATCCAAAGATTAATAAAATGTATCAATATATGAAAGTCATTTTTGGTGGCCAGAGATGAAGAAGGATATTGTTGAGTTTGTGTCTAAATGCAAAGCTTGTAACCTCATCAAGGCTGAACATCAGAAATTGGGAGGATTATTGCAACCCTTAGCTATTCCTCAATAGAAATGGAAAGATATCTCCATGGATTTTATAATTAGGTTCCCTCATTCTAAGTCAGGTAGCGATTTTATACCAGTAGTTGTAGACATACTAAATCTGCGCACTTCTTACCCATACGACAAACAGATTCAATGAACACGCTAGCTAAATTATATCACAAGAAAATAGTCAGATTGCAAGGCGTTCCAAGAACCATTGTATTTGATCGCGATAGTCGCTTCACATCAAGATTTTGGCGAATGGTCCAATAGGACCTTGGTTCACAGTTTTGTCTCAGTACCGCCTTTCATCCCCAAACGGATGGACAAACTGAAAGAGTAAATCAGACTTTGGAAGATCTTCGCTTTTGCGTGTTTAAGTTTTGAGGAAGCTGGGATAAACACCTTTCGTTAATTGAATTTGCTTATGACAACAGTTTTCAAGAAAATATCGGAATGTCTCCTAATGAAGCCCGTTATGGAATGATGTGTATCACTATGCTTTCTTGGAGCGGGCTCAGTGATGACAAATTATTGGGATCAGACTTAGTACTTAAGGCTACCGAGAAAATCAAATTAGTTCAACATCGAATGAAGGCAATCCAAGTTAGGCAGAAACAATACTTTGACTCCAGCCATCGGCACGTCAAATTTGTAGTGGGAAACTTTGAGTATCTTAAGGTCAGCCCGTACAGGGGAGTTTCAAGTTTCAAAGTCTCCGAGAAATCAAGTCTGAGGTATATTGGTTGTTTGAAATCTTGAAACGGATTTGGACAAGTTGCTTATCAGCTCACCTCCGCACCTAAGTTTGATGCATGATGTCTTACATCTCTTCTTTAAGAAAGTGCTTGTCAGAACCATCTATGCGAATTGAAGTAGAAAAAATAGATCTACAACCAAATCTCAATTTCGTGGTTGAACCCAAAGAAATCCTAGATCAAAAAGTTAGGCCATTGCGGAGAAACTTGATTTCTATGATGAAAGTGAGATGGAAGAACTACGGGAATGAAGAGGCAACATGGGAAAAAGCGTCCAGTATGAGGAGGAACTACCATAGTTGTTCACCTAATGACTGTAAGTACCTAGAACATTTTAATCCTCATTAATGAAAATAGTTAAAATTTGAATTTTGATGTAGAGACGACATCCTTTCCAAGTTGGGGAAAATATAAAATCCCAAGATTTTAAGATAATTAAATTGCTATTTATCACCTATTTTAATTTGAGTAAATCGACTTTTTCCACCTTCTCTCCGCTCACGTAGTTCGCGGCTTACTTCGCCTTTGCCAGGATGGCCATAAAGTGTTTTTCATTAATAAGACAATCCGCGGACGAGAACTCCTTTCGCGCAGCTCGCACCGGCTGTGAGACTTGTGCTTTCGAGTCACCCATTTGCTCATCCATCTTGCTTCAGGTTTAGATACGTAAATACTTCTTTGTCTATAAGTAAAAAGTAATGGTTATATTCAGCTTGAACCTTTTGTTCTTCTTTTTTCGGTTCAAACCAAGAAGCTAGAAGAGTGAGCTCACGCTCAACAAGACAAGGCTGCGTAGCAGATTGCCTTTTGTAGCTTTTTATACTAACCGGGAGGTTATGCTGTAAGCCCATACTTTCCCGGTAGAGTGGAATCACATTCCCTCCCGGTGATATCTTTTCATGACCCAGTGTGCCCCATACTCGATCTAATAGATATCAAAATATTCCTGAGCCTATTTTTGACTTTCAAGAAGATTTTTTGAATGTTCTTTTATTTGCTTCGCAACCGCCCCGTGGGTTGGTCGGAGCAGCGGGCAGAGCCCAGGAATGAGTCCGACCTTCGACTAGCGTCTCAACTATCCTGGCTTTTAAGCTCCCACGGAGCGGTACGTAAGTAAAGGAATCCATATCTTATACGTCAGGAACGTCACCTATCTGAGCTTCAAGACAAACTAGTGGTTAGGAGGTAGGATCCTTTTCTTTATTCTTTTGAAATCTAAAAGAAAGCCTCTAGAAACCCAAACAAGATTTTCGGCCGGCACACGAGGCGCTAGCCAAGAGGGAAGTCAGAAGCAACTCCAACAACTTGCTTTGCTTGCCTAAAGACTCTGCTACTGGGACTCGGTCGGAAGAATCTACTGCAGCCATCTCTACCCACCTTTCTGAATTCTAACCTCAACCAGCCATGACAAGGCTGAATTGATTCTAACCCGTTGTTGTTTAGAAAGACCGGGAGCTGCGCATTGAAACCGCGGCCCATTTCATGGGTGATTCCATATCGGAACCAGAAAACGGATGTTTTTGTTAAGAAACCTCGAGAGTTAGCCCCGATATCGGCTAGTTCCTCGTGGCAGGACAGGATAACCACAACAGCCCCCGGAGGTTTTGTTCTTTTCTCTTTTTGAGCTAGCTTTCCCATCTTTGACTCTACTATTCGAGCTCGAGCAGCTAAACGCCTCTGGAAGAGTGAATTTGATTTAATATTAATAGCGCAGACTCTGTGACGTCACCCACTCAAACTCTTCCTCCATTGTCCTCCCCTTCTTTCATTCTCAAGTCCGCTACCTCTTTTTCTATTCTCAGGCTTTTATTTCGCTTCACAACTTCAAGTCTTGAAAGATTAAATAATAAAAACTTTCTTGAATCTATAAGGCTAAGGATCTCTGTCCGGAAAGGGGAGAAGAGAAAGATCAGAGAAGTTTGAAAGAGGCCGCGCAGCGGATAAGCTTCCAGGAAAGGCCCCGTAGGGGAGAGAAAAGAGAGGCTCTGAAAGAGAGAGAGTGGACCACACACTCAGAGATTTCGGCTTACCGAATGCAAGACTAGGGCGGCGCATAGAAAAAGGCCGCGAAGCTCCAGAACAGAACCTGCACCTAAACACAAGAACGTAAGCTTAGAAAAGCAGGACAAAGCCGGTGGTTAGGCAGACGCCCTCACGTCTAAATTTGCTAGATAGCTCTTTAGACTGACCGGTAGTCATCAATTATTTTTGCAAAAAAAAAATACAAAAATGTTAAGATTAATTTTAGAAAATTTTGGGAAACTTTTAAGAATTTTTCGATGATTGGATGTTTCTTAGTTATTTTATAATGAATTTAAATTAAAATAATTATAAAAAATTATTGGAGTGTCAAAATTGAAATATTTTTAAATTTTGAATTTTATACTATCAAATTAGCTAGCAACAAAAATTTCATAATTTTTGAAGCTAAAATAAAGAATTTTGCCAAAATACATTTAGAATTAAACTAATTGAATTATTAAATAATTAAAACAAAAAAATCGAATTAAACATTTATCAAATAGAAATGGCAGAAATCCCTCGGTCTTGGTCGAACACAAAACACCAGATCCGCGAGATCTAGGTCGTTCCTCCTTTACGGGATCTGATCAAATGACGGAAACGAATCACCATTTTAACGAACGACGTTAGCCGTCTGACAAAGATCGAACCACGATGGCTTGATCTCGCCCGAATGGACGGCGCAGATGGCGTCGTGCGTCTAACCTCGTTTCGTTCGAAAGCGAACGCCCATAGACTGGACTAGCGGAACCAGTTCAGTCCGGTCCAGAGGCAACGAGACCCGAGTCAGGTCGGGTTCAAACCCAAATTCTGGCTCAAATCACTTAGCCAAATTGGACCATTTTGATGTCTATGAATTCCTCTCATTGTGACTTAACATTTGAACTAATCAGTTTCTATTCTTGTGGTACATTTTTATCTAATTTTGAAAAATACAAAAAATTTATTTTTAGCCAAATTAGATCTTAATTAGACCAAAACTTTTTGAGGATTTCGCCTGTAAACAATCTAATTAAGTGCACACTTTAAGGTTTCACAAAAATTTGCCTCATTTGAGGACAAATTTAGGTCAAATCATTTTGAGCCACCCAAATCCCCTTTGATCAAATCTCCACCCTTGGATCTATCATAATGCCATATAAATACTCCTAAACCGTATAATCCTAATTAGAAACATAATATTATGCCACAATTTTTATTTCCTCCATTTGAGAGCATTTTCCAAAACCTTGATTTCCTTCCTCCTCCTCACCCCTCCAAACCCTAAGAACTTCATCCCTAAGTAAATCTAAAGGCAATGAGAAAATTTTGAAGGCTCCAAACCATATAAAGAAGGAGAATCCAAGCTGCACTCTCTCAAATTTCCATCAAAACTCTCTTACTTCAAGGTAACCTTCTCCCTTTATATCTCTCATTCTCTCTCCTCCACTAAATCTCATTCATGTTTGATTATAAAGTGAATGAATAGAAGATGATTGAAGTCTTAATATACTCTTGACACATTCATAATGGTATTTCTTAGGTTACATAGTTTGCAAGTTTAGTTTCATAAAAATTCAAGAAAATTTTCTTAGATTCATTCATTTAACTATTTTGCAAATTTTTATCTTTACTTTATGTCATCATAACTCTTGTTTTACTCATAGTTAGTGGTTGTAATTTGACACATATTCCCCTATGTATTGTTAACAAATAACTAGAAGACACCACAATTTAATTATGCCTCTAAGGTGTTCAAATATTGCTTCAAAGTTGATGAAAATTTCTGTTTTTACTTGAAAAATATTTCCAAGAAATTTTTTGAATTTTTGTCAATTTTGGAGAGTCATATCTTTTTAAATACTTGAATCTAAAAGTTTTACTTTTGCACATTTATTCTTCTATATTTTGTTGACAACTTCACATAAGATTTTACAAGTCCATTTGGACTTTAAAGTTTTTATTTAGGCAATCAAACTTCAGCAAAACACTTAATTTACCCAGAAAAGTTTTTTGACAGATTTTAGAATTTTTCATGTTATATTTATGATATCATAACTTATGATCTAATAGTAACCAATAGCTAAAATTTTGCATGCTTATTTTCTGTTATATTAGGAACAACTTTACTATTGAACATAAACCTAACTTTGTTATTTAAGTCTTAATATTCATGTCCAATTTATGAAAAAAATGTATGTTTCTTACTTGAAAAATTTCAAAAACAATCAGTATTTTTCTCAAATTTTGCACATGCATAACTTTTAAAATACTTACATCCAGTAGCTAAGACTTGACATGTACAATCTCCTAACAATCAGAAATAATTTTCATTTAGACATCAGCAGCAGAAAAAATTATTTGAACCTTCATTAGGTGTCCAAAGTTCACAAAAAATACTAATCACATCACCTAACTAATTTTAGAGTTTTCACCCAAAATTTATAATTTTGACACCAAACCTATAAATTATCATTTCTTAGGCATATAAATGGCAGATTTATGTATAAGAATTAATTTTTAACAGATTTATATAAGGAAACTTTTGTGAAAATAACGAACAAATTAAGTATGTTGAGCTATTCTAATAGTATTATTTTTAGTATTATTTGAGCTTATTTTCATTTGAAATTTAAACAATTTTTGCATGTACCCCATTTTATATGTTAGTTAAATTGCAATTACATTCCATAAATGCCTGTGATAATATTTGTTATGAAAGCCTTTGGAGGAAGAACAAATTGAATATGTACAGGTAGGATTTGCTAGCAACCCATGGTAAAATAAGAATGGATCTAATCCCACTAGGAAGGAGCAGAAATTCAGAGGAAAATCTCATCAAAATAAAATAAAATGTATCTGAGTCTTCCACTGAAACTTAGGGGTCCTAGGCCCATTGAGATATTTACGTCACATGGTACATTATGCTAAGTTTTTCCATTTATTTCATTTCATTTCATTGCTTTAAAAATTACTTAATTTCATTTTATTAATACAGTGGGAATTATCTTTTCTCAAAATTGCAAGCTAATTATTATTGAAATTGCAAGTTCCTTCAAAATTTGATGCATTTGATTCATAATATATATAAGATCCTTTAAAATTTGATGCATTTGATTCATAACATATATAGGATGCTAGAAATTAATACTTTTTAAGTGCTCTATGTACTTCTACTTAATTAGCAATGTTGATAAATATTATAAGTCGTGAGAATTAAAAGTGAAGGTTAAATTGATTTCAGGAGCTAATGGAATTCAATTATCTAGAGTGAGAAGAAGACTCACAAATTTAAATTTTGCATTTATTTTGTCATATTAATTTGAAATAATTTGTGTAATTTTTATTTATATTCTACCTCTGTACTGAATGAACATTTTTATTATTTAATGTCTAGTGTTGAATATTTATTTTAAATTATTACTTGAAGACTCTTGACCCGAAGATCTTCAGGTCGTTACAAGTATAGTGCTCTAATTAAATGGAGAAATAAAGATGTATTTCAACATGAATATATATTTAAATTTGTAATGCGGAAAGCATAGATAATTACAAACAAAATATCAACTCCACATCTGTACATACATACTGAACTTATAAACAATGAAAGAACCTAACATTTTTTAAAGCAAGCCTAAGAAAAATATGGTTAGACAGGTAAGATCCATGTACAGGAGTTAGACACGGTTCTTTAGTTCAATCATGGGCTTTCAACCCAATAAAATCAAGAGTTGTAAAATTCATAGATTAATAATTTAGAGAGCAGTGTTAAAATAAAATATTGAAAAGAGAAATTTAGACGTTAAAACGGGAATGAATACTAAAATGGCAGTTCAAAAGCAAATGCAGACATGCAGAAATTGGGTATGTTGATAGAAAGAGTAAATAGAAGACCAAAGTTTTCAGATCATGAATTTTGACAATTGAAAAGGGCATCTAGCAATTAAAAATAACCCAAATAGAATTCCAGACCTCAAAAATCAGCTAATCCTGGGAATAGTATAAACCCATCCATATTTATGTGCCTTTAATTTAAAAAGCATAGCGGGTAAATTTCATTATTGAACGCAACATATCATAGCTACTAAAAATCTAAACTCTCACAAATTTTATCGAATATTTTAATAGGATACAATTCACTAATAAATCAGAATCGGTCATCGGTATAGACTATAGGATTGTTGCACTAAAAGTGCAGCAGAGCAACTCATAGTTTCAATGCTTATTAAAATCAGTAACATTCTCAAGTTATGCACCGAACAACTAAAAAGCAAGTGCAGTTTTTTGATGAATACCTGACTCCAACTACCAGGCGCAGCACATAGATCAACTACATGCTTCACTCCTGCAAACCAAGAATGAAATATTTGAGCATGCGTAAGAACTTAATTCTGTGCAGTATCAAAAATTTAAGTGCACTGTTAAAGTAACAGCATCAGATAGAATCAATAAACATATTAACAGTAAATTTGTAAGGAAATATGAAAGAATCTTAAAAAAGGCATGCCTGTTGCATAAAACCATCAATACAGTGATCAACGGAAGATCAAGATCTTTGAAAGGAGTGCAAGATCTCAATAATGCAAATATAAGAGACCAAGAAAATAATCTCACTGACACTAGGTACTAATCCATAACATACATAACAGTAACAAAATAGCCTAAAGAGCACCAAAAGGGAAAATTGTCAGCAAACAAATGTGCCACAGTTATAAACAATGAGTGACGCACAACATAACATGTACAAAAAAGGAGAAAAAATTACATTGTTATTAATCATTTGAAGCTGTACCTGTATCTATAAAATTGCACATTTACAAAGAAAAATCTTATTACTTGATTAGAACTAATTATTCTATGAATTGTTATCTGTGGATAACATATGAAATGCAAGATATGATGATCCATCACTAGTAGTAGATGAGCCAGGACATTTGGAGAAAGTGATCCAAGGGAAGTATGAAATCCTTGTTTAGTCAACCTAACAAATACCCTACAAGCTAGCAGATTAGATATTCACAATGTTTAGTTTATTTATCCATCCTTAGAAAGTTTATTTTCGAATACCTAACAGTTAAAATATTAGCAACCTTGTAATTCTTACAGAAGCAGGTAATTCAAGAGTTTTCAACTTCGTTTTGTTAAGCATAACAGGGAATGTGCTTTATGAATAATTTCTTATGCTTAAAATATTATCCAATGACCAAAAACAATAACACCAAGCCTTAGTCCATTATGTAAGACCAATTGCATGAATTCTTTGCCTCTATTATGTACAATTAATGAACAACTCCTAATAGTTTCTTGTCTTTTACGAACTTTCTCTTCATCTTTTAGCATGAGCAAAATTTAAAAACTTACCTTTTCTACCCAAAGCATCAAATTGTCTATCTTAATATACCCAAACCCCCTCAAGATAACTTTATCTAAACTTAACTAGAACAAAAGCCACTCAATTTTGATAACAATAAATAAATTTCTCATCATATCCTTTCTTGCATATCTACTAATCTACCTTAGCATGCTCAATCTCCATAACACTTAATTTATCAATTTTTATGTTTAGATAGACAATAATTTGTCCCATATAGCATTGTTCATCTAATGGGAGTTCAGTAAGACTTTATGTTTGAAAGGGGACTTTGTTATCACAAGACACTCTAGAAGCAATTCATTTCATTTAACCAACTTGAATTCTACTAATCACATCATCTTCAATTTCACCATTATTTCTTATAACTGAACCAAGTTATTTGAAACTCTCGCTCATCTTGAAAACAAATATTGAACAATTCTTTTATAAATATTAAAACTTCTATTGTAATAAAGCTAACCATCCAAAAAATTTACTCCATCTTGGATATACTAAGATGAAACCTATTAGATCTAACAAATATTTCTCCATAACACAAGCTTTGATTCCATCTCTTGTTTACCAATAAGAAAAATATCATTGGTGGATAACATGCACAAAGTGACCAATAAGGACATCCATAATTAATATAAAAATAATACGGACAAAAATCATAGCCTTGATACAATCCAATTGAACAAGAAAATCATTAGATCAGCCCCCATGTATTTGCAGATCATTATGCAGACAAATAACCATCATGCCTTCATCCCCTCTTAACGCCTTCCAACACTAGTTGTCTAAGAGATCAACCAAATTTCTGTCCTCCAAATCAATCCCAAAACCTCTTTTGCTACTTCGCCCACTACAGGAAATAACATTTTAACTGGTACAAAGCTAAATTTTCCCTGCATCCATAATATAGCAGTTCTCCATTCAGTTGCAAACCTACAGTTTTCCTCCAAGCAACTTCTATCATCTGCTGCTATTATTTTACAACATCCCTGTCCAAAACAAGACAACGTGCAGCCACCCTTGCAGCAACAAAAAAATAACTAAATTTATGTTCAGCTGTATTCAAAGCCCTTCACAGATCTTTTGCTGCGGAAGCAGTTGTAGTTCAACCTCCCAGTCGCAGCAGGATTTGATATCTTGGCTTTTTAATCATAGAACAATAGATATTTTAATCTTACAACAATCCCTATTGTTGTTCAAAATTCAGAAGTTTTGTTATTCTTCTTAAATAACCACCATTTTTCTATTTAACCCCTTTTAAACTTAGCCTTAGGTAGTGTAACGACCCAAAATCGTTATTTTGCAAATTAGGTCAGAATCCCGTCTTAGGAATTAGGATCTCAGGGAATTTCAATTTAGGGCAAACAAAACTACCAGTAGATAGAAACAACTTTAAAGATCAAAGAGCCCTAATTCAGTAGAAATCCGAAAGACGGAAGCTCCCGTTCTATCTTCGAAATTTCTAATTTCTGAAAATCAAAAACATTGAAATGCGTGTCTGAATTCATCATTTTCAGTGTCGACGTGTTAAGTATATTATTTAAAAGTTACTCGAGAAGTTTCATCAAATTCTGAGCGTCGATTTGTTCGTGGCAAATTTTCGAAGTGTTAATCCCCTAAAATTTAAAATAAATAAAATTATTTGTCCAAATCGAAAATTTTCGGCGCGAGGGTGTTCGTCATGTCGGAACACACCTCGGTGCCAAGTTTCGTTGAATTTGGATGCCGAACGACGAAAAAATGCGAGAAATTTAACTTTAACTAATTTTATTTATTCCTTCTCTGTCCCCCCCTAAAAAAATCGCAGTTTGCGATTTCTTCCGCCAAATGGCAGGAGCAGCTTCCGCGCCAGGCGGAAGCCTGGCGCCTGCCTGCGCCGTTTTTGGCGCAGGCTGTCGGCCCATAGGGCCGACCCCGACCTCCCCTGACCCCAGCCTGAGAATCGCAGGCTCTGTCTTGCGACAGAGCCTGCAGGCGGCACTTCCGCCTGCCAGGAGAGGGCCCGCCTGCGCCGTTTTGGCGCAGGATGCGGTCGGCCCCCTCAGCCGAACCCCCTAGCCTGCGCTTATTTAAGCGTAGCCCTCCCCTTCCAGCCCTCCTCCTCAGCCTTCCAGCAGCCGGCCACCCCTCCTCAGCCCTTCCAGCAACCGGCCAGCCCCTCCGGCAGCCCCCTTCCAGCCGCTTTCGGCAGCCCGACAGCCTCCGGAAGCTCCCGGCAGACCCTCCCAGCAACTTCCGGCAGCCCGGCAGTCCCCTCCAGCAGCTCCAGTAGCCACCAACAGCTTCTGGCAGCCTTCAACGGCCACCAACAGCCCTTCCCAGCCAGCCAGCTCCTCCTTGTCGGCTAACCAGCAGCAGCCCGGCAGCCCCGCCAGCCAGCTGGAGCCCTTGCCAGCCTCCGGCCAGCCCGTTCCAGCTTCCCTCCGTTTTTCGGCGGTCTTAATCCTTAAAGGTTTGAAGATAAGTTTAAGAGAAGAAAAGATGAGTTATTTTGCTATTTTCTCTACTTAATAATCTTTTTGAAAATAAGATTACGTCATTCACATTAATACGGTTCTCATTAATTAATAATGAAAACTATATAAATATTATAAAATGACTATTATTTCAATTTAAGCAGTTTCATTTTTGACCACCACTCCTACTATGTTCTTCTTTCATTCTTATATTATTATCATTGAAACAATGATAATAATAATATTGTATCATTATAATCGTTATCCTTGATAATCTTAAAACACTTTAATAATTATAACTGCTTTAATAGCAGCTTAAATCAATCAAACTTTAAATGCGGAAGAAGAACAGAATGAAAGAAATTAAACTCCTAAATCATTGATTAAAAAGCTAACTTAGAAATATCGGGGACTTAAATGCAGATTGAGCGAACTGTCACTCATTCGAGCCGTTGAACTTCTGAACTTAAGAACAAAAGTACCCAGTACATGACATGTATTACATTTTGCACTTTTACTGCTGCTTAGCTTCGCGTATTTTGCTTTGAGCCAGATTCATTTGAAGCTTGGTAGGTTGTTAGAAACCAACATCCTTTTCGTTCGGGGGTTACTGGAAAATGACATCAGTAACGTTAATGTTTGGTTAGTTGTTAGAAACCAACAGTTTTTTTCATTCGGGGTTGTTGCTGGAAAAATGACATCAGCAACATTCGGGGTTGTTACTGGAAAATGACATCGGTAACATTCGGGGTAGATTACTGGAAAATGACATCAGTAATCTTTATTTGACGAACATTATTTGTTGCAGAAAATTATTTATTTCGCGCTATTACCTTATTTTCTCCTGCATTTTATTTTTGTCTTACTTCCGCTAATCGCATCATTTAAAAATGTAAATATTATTATGTACTGCTGTACTTAGAGTATTCTCTAATTACTGGGAATTCTAATCCCGGTATTGTTTGTTGTACAATACCAGGTCAGGTACTTCTGGAAGAGCTTAAGCAAGAACCCTAATGCTTGAAATTTTCAATTTGCAAATGGATCTGCGACGGCACTGTTTTTGCTTATTTATCTTTTATCTTTTCTTTATTCTTACTTTTGTACGACGAACGCTGAAAAGACCTTGTAATGTGAACATTTAAATAAATAAATAATATCTTTTGGTTTTCATATGTATATGCTCTTTTCCTCTCAAGTTACTCGATATGATCCTGCGGCAAGTGACGCCCGACGTCGGAACGGTTTCTTTTGAACCGGCGTCGGGGTCCTCACAGTTGGTATCAGAGCAGGGTTGAGTACTTGTGGGAGAAAAGGACATACATATACAATATGGATATATTCAATCTAAGAAGATGTTAACAATTTAGGTTAATAGTACCAGATTCAGAAGTGATATCTCTCATTCTTCCTTGCTTTTAAATTGTAAGAGTAGACTAAGACCTTGTTATTACCCTTATTTTGTGCATCTAGTAAAACATAGGTTCTTTGATTAAAGCAACTTTTTATAAACGAGCCTATTGCAAATGAAAACTTTTGAAATCAAAATTTAGCAAACTTTATTTATTGTTGCGATTAATTATTCGTGTATTCAGTAAGTTAGGATATCTTCTAAATTCTAGTTTACTAATCATCTCCAAACAGATGAATTCCGATGAAGGCTTCCTCGCAGTACCCACCGAAACTCCTGTTAAGACAACAATCTCCTCATCTGCAGCGGACAATAGAACGGATCGTCTATTAGAAGCTGTTTTGCAAGCCCTTTCAAACCAGGGGAAAGCCTCCACCTCACTGCTCACATCAGAAGCCCCTCAAGAGCAAAGGGTGCAAGTAAATAATGCTCTGCAAGCCTTCCTCAAACTCAACCCTCCTACTTTTAACGGCTCGACCAGACCCATGGAGGCCGAAGACTGGATCCAAGCCATGGAGAGCAAGTTGGACAGTTTAAAGTGTCCTTCAAGCGAGGAAGTTAGGCTAGCGAAATACTTGCTAAAAGGTGAAGCCGAGAGATGGTGGAAGATCATGTTCGAAACCACCTTCAAAAACATCAGTCTGGAGGACATACCGTGGGCAGAGTTCACGGCCGCATTCAGGAGCCGCTATATTCCCCATACTGCCCAGAGGATACTTGAGAGCCAATTCATAAAGGTAGCTCAAGGTGACTGGTCTGTAGCAACTTACGAGACAGAGTTCACAAAACTCTCTCGTTATGCACCAAAGCTTGTGGACTGCGAAGCTTCAAGGTGCAGTAGGTTCCTAGAAGGTTTAAAGGACAGCATTTGCACTAACTTAATTTCTCTTAGGCATACAAACTTTGCCGATCTATTAGACTGTGCAACTATGCTTGAGCATAACGAGCAGGTGATCGCGAAAAGACAAGGAAAAAGGCATGATCATCCCACAGAGGATCCGGAGAGTTACAAGCATCCCCGTTACCCTCCACCAGCCAGAGCATACCAAATGTCTGCAGAAGCTTCCAGGACCAATGAATGTGTTCCTTGTAATCGACCTCACCCGCTGGGGAGGTGCTACCATGGTCAAGGCGTCTGTTTTACCTGCGGGCGCCCAGGTCACGGTTATCGTTTCTGTATCGCCAAGAAGACAATCGATGGAGATATTATCCCTGGGGCAAGATCTGCCCCAAGACTGAACTCAGCACCAGCAGCCCCCGCCATTAACCAATGAAGAAGAGATACTCCTAGGCAAGTTGCAGTAACGACAGCGCCTACCCAAAGGAATGGGAAGGCTCCTCAACCAAGAATGTACACCCTCACCCCGATCATAAAACCTGACGACAACGACATAGTATAAGGTATTAATCTCACCCAGATTTAAGTTTCGTTTGTGTGATGTCGAGGACGACATCGTTTTTAAGTAGGGGAGTTTGTAACGACCCAAAGTCGTTATTTTGCAAATTAGGTCAGAATTCCGTCTTAGGAATTAGGATCTCGGGGAATTTCAATTTAGGGCAAACAAAACTACCAGTAGATAGAAACAACTTTAAAGATCAAAGAGCCCTAATTCAGTAGAAATCCAAAAGACGGAAGCTCCAGTTCTATCTTCGAAATTTCTAATTTCTGAAAATCAAAAATATTGAAATGCGTGTCCGAATTCATCATTTTCAGTGTCGACGTGTTAAGTATATTATTTAAAAGTTGCTCGAGAAGTTTCATCAAATTCTGAGCGTCGATTTGTTCGTGGCAAATTTTCGAAGTGTTAATCCCCTAAAATTTAAAATAAAATAAATTATTTGTCCAAATCGAAAATTTTTGGCTCGAGGGTGTTCGTCATGTTGGAACACACCTCGGTGCCAAGTTTCGTTGAATTTGAATGCCGAACGATGAAAAAATGCGAGAAATTGAACTTTAACTAATTTTATTTATTCCTTCTCTGTCCCCCCCCTAAAAAAATCGCAGTTTGCGATTTCTTCCGCCAAATGGCGGGAGCAGCTTCCGCGCCAGGCGGAAGCCTGGCGCCTGCCTGCGCCGTTTTTGGCGCAGCCTGTCGGCCCATAGGGCCGACCCCGACCTCCCCCGACCCCAGCTTGCGAATCGCAGGCTCTGTCTTGCGACAGAGCCTGCAGGCGGCACTTCCGCCTGCCAGGAGGGGGGCCCGCCTGCGCCGTTTTGGCGCAGGATGCGGTCAGCCCCCTCAGCCGAACCCCCCAGCCTGCACTTATTTAAGCGTAGCCCTCCCCTTCCAGCCCTCCTCCTCAGCCTTCCAGCAGCCGGCCAGCCCCTCCGGCAGCCCCCTTCCAGCCGCTTTCGGCAGCCCGACAGCCTCCGGAAGCTCCCGGCAGCCTCCGGCAGACCCTCCCAGCAACTTCCGGCAGCCCGGCAGTCCCCTCCAGCAGCTCCAGCAGCCACCAACAGCTTCTGGCAGCCTTCAACGGCCACCAACAGCCCTTCCCAGCCAGCCAGCTCCTCCTTGTCGGCTAACCAGCAGCAGCCCGGCAGCCCCGCCAGCCAGCCTCCGGTCAGCTCGTTCCAGCTTCCCTCCGTTTTTCGGCGGTCTTAATCCTTAAAGGTTTGAAGATAAGTTTAAGAGAAGAAAAGATGAGTTATTTTGCTATTTTCTCTACTTAATAATCTTTTTGAAAATAAGATTACGTCATTCACATTAATACGGTTCTCATTAATTAATAATGAAAACTATATAAATGTTATAAAATGACTATTATTTCAATTTAAGCAGTTTCATTTTTTACCACCACTCCTACTATGTTCTTCTTTCATTCTTATATTATTATCTTTGAAACAATGATAATAATAATATTGTATCATTATAATCGCTATCCTTGATAATCTTAAAACACTTTAATAATTATAACTGCTTTAATAGCAGCTTAAATCAATCAAACTTCAAATGCGGAAGAACAGAATGAAAGAAATTAAACTCCTAAATCATTGATTAAAAAGCTAACTTAGAAATATCGAGGACTTAAATGCAGATTGAGCGAACTGTCACTCATTCGAGCCGTTGAACTTCTGAACTTAAGAACAAAAGTACCCAGTACATGACATGTATTACATTTTGCACTTTTACTGCTGCTTAGCTTCGCGTATTTTGCTTTGAGCTAGATTCATTTGAAGCTTGGTTGGTTGTTAGAAACCAATATCCTTTTCGTTCGGGGGTTACTGGAAAATGACATCAGTAACATTAATGCTTGGTTGATTGTTAGAAACCAACAGTTCTTTTCATTCGGGATTGTTGCTGGAAAAATGACATCAGCAACATTCGGGGTTGTTACTGGAAAATGACATCGGTAACATTCGGGGTAGATTACTGGAAAATGACATCAGTAATCTTTATTTGACGAACATTATTTGTTGCAGGAAATTGTTTATTTCGCGCTATTACCTTATTTTCTCCTGCATTTTATTTCCGTCTTACTTCCGCTAATCGCATCATTTAAAAATGTAAATGTTATTATGTACTGCTGTACTTAGAGTATTCTCTAATTACTGGGAATTCCAATCCCGGTATTATTTGTTGTACAATACCAGGTCAGGTATTTCTGAAAGAGCTTAAGCAAGAACCCTAATGCTTGAAATTTTCAATCTGCAAATGGATCTGCGACGGCGCTGTTTTTGCTTATTTATCTTTTATCTTTTCTTTATTCTTACTTTTGTACGATGAACGCTGAAAAGACCTTGTAATGTGAACATTTAAATAAATAAATAATATCTTTTGGCTTTCGTATGTATATGCTCTTTTCCTCTCAAGTTACTCGATATGATCCTGCGGCAAGTAAACGCCCGACGTCGAAACGGTTTCTTTTGAACCGGCATCGGGGTCCTCACAGGTAGCATCTCATCAAAGAGTTTCCTAACAAAATGCATTATGATATAACAATAAAATCACGGAAATATTTAATATTAATGTATTACAACATAGGACGGAACTACTGAATGAATGGAATTTTGTCCTCCAAGCCAACAGTTTTATACAAACTTCAAACTCAACAAATCATTATTAATTTTCATATATAAGAAAATGATTGAAATTACATTAAGATTAAGTAAATTTTATAGCAAGTTAACCATTTAATAATGTGAGAAAAGATAACTATATAGTAAAATATATCACTGAACAAAAGTATCAAGTGCTTTCTTGATCAACAATAATCATGTACTTTTTGATCAACAATAATCAAGCACTTTTTTGATCAACGATAACCATATAAGTTAAAAGTCATTTGAAATATTGATCAAATGAACTTAAAAATTTTACAATCTTGTATGCGACTAGTGATAATAATGCCAAAAAGAATGGATGGCCTAGAACTTAATTTGAAGACCAGAATAAATGAAAAGAGAAAAGTAATTCTCCTCTTGAGAGGAGAATAGCCAGTTCCAATATATGCTTAAAGCATTAGCCACGCCTCAGCTCATTGAAATTCAGCTTGGTGAATCCTCCATCTCCATCAAATTCCATTAAAAAATATAAAGAAGGTAATGGTTTGTTATTACTAAGATTTTTGTACATCTTCCAGCCAAAGTTATTATTGAACTATGATTTACCCTCCTAATTCTTTCACCCTTCTAGCATATTCACCCATCATTGTTGCATACCACTAGCTCCAACATGAACCCAAGATGCAAAACATTTTTTGTACACTATAGCCAATATGTGCTACTCCCACTAGATATGTCAATTAACAATTTATTGTTTCGAATATATAACAAACTTATGTTAATATTCTCATCTAAACTACACTCAACTCAACTAATAGTGAAATTTTTATTTCTTCATCACTAGGATTCACATAGCATAAAAACCATCAGTATAAATCAGCTTTGGGGACTGTTGGGCAAGCAGCATGGTTTAACTTTAGTAGGATTTAGTAAATCTTTAAATCCTGATTTAATACATCTTGTCGGTTAGATCCTAAAAACAATTTGGCATAGAATTTAATAAAACCTGTTGAATATTACCATAATGTTTGACAAAGTTTAGAGAAAAAAACAGTAACTAGTTAAATCAATCTGCAGCCGGAAGCAGTAAATCTAAGATTTATCTGATTTTAAATATTAGGGAGTAGAAAACTCAAATAATCCCTTGCACTAAAACCAAACTTCTTAAAAATTATAACCTTCGAAGATATTGAACTCGTCATCTATCTGGATGAGCTTGAACGCACTTCTTGCACGCCAGCCCTCTTCTTTGGCCTTTCGGTAGTAAATATCCTACAACCAAAAGCCAGCACAGACAAGTTGGGGAATGCGAAAGTGAAATCTAGTAAAATACGAATCGGACAAGAGAGAACTATCGAGGGTCATTTCAACTAAGCGCACCCTTTTATCCTTAGATGCCTTTCCCATACTATTTCACAGCTTGGAAGAGGAGGATGGTTGAGAAAGAATTGCTAGCTACTATGGGTTTGAAAAAGAAAGAAAAACGCATGTGGAAGAGACTGGCTGTCCGCCGGAGATTATAGACAACGTTGAGAAGCCACCGTTGGAACGTTCCTGATCTTTGCTTTGGCAGCGCAAAAAAAATGACCGGTTCAGCTCGCTCTAGGCCGGTTTGGGCCGCACTACTTTGATGGACCGGATATTTATTTCTAATTAAAATTTTATTTTTATTCAAAATAAAAAATAAATTATTTTTATTTTATATATAAGAAAATACTACAATACCCCAATAAATATTCAACACTTTTTTCTAAGTTATTAATGGGTTTTTAATTATAATTATAATAGTGAATCTCATTTAGTATGAATTAATCACTAATTTTAAATATATTAATAATTATTTTAATACAATAATAATTATGAAGTATTGGAAAAAATATTTATTGGGTATTGTAGTATCTTCCCTTATATAAATAATAAAGACTAACAATTATATTTTTCTCTGAATATAAATTATTTTAAAATATAAAAAAATCCAATATTAAAAAAAACCAATTTTCTAGAAGATAAACTAAATTATCTTTAAACTAATGATATATTTATTTTATTGATTTTCAAATATTTTAAGAATTGTATTAATTTTTTTTTAATTTTCTAATATCCTAAGGTAGATAGGTGAAACATTGGTTATCATAATTGAATCATAGCTACATATGATAAATTGAATCAATTTTACAAAAATCTAGTTTGTGATAATGTGTGTACTTAGATCTAATGATATGAGTGTTTTTAATACTAAATGTGTTTATAAGTATAAACTTATGTGCATATTCATTATATTTAAGAGGTTAAAATAGCATAATTATTTTATTTTTCTTAAAATGCTTTGAGATTAATTAGGCTGGCTTCGAGTCGAGTCAGCCCTTACTCAAACTCGGCTGGAATTTATTCGAGTTCGAGTTCAAGTCGAATTCTAGTTGAGTTCGTATCGAGTCGAGTCATTTTGAATCATTTTAAATAGTGGTCGAGTTATACATCTTGACTCGAGTTCGAGTTCGAGTCATTTTAAATAGGGATCGAGTCAATATATCTAAAGTTCAGATCGAATTGAGTTCAAGTTTCAAATCAAATTGTCAGCCTTAATCTCATCTTATGTATCATATTTTAATAGCTAAATCAAGATATTTATAATTTTATGATTTTAAATTTCTAATTTTTTTCTAATGACATCACATTCACAAGATTTTCATACAATAGAGTAAGTATCATGATATATATATATATATATATATATAAAAGTCACAGAGCCAATAATTAAGCTTTTATACATAAAGCATGTGATTTTTAATTGTACGATTTATTTATAAAATTAAAATTAGAAAATGTGAGTGGAAGAATATAAATTTTTGAATTTTAATTATTATTTGGAATAAAGTTCTTAAATTTTAATTTAATAAAATAAATTAAGATTATTAATTTAATCTAATGAGTTAAGTTGTGAGATATCTAAAGATAATGTTAAATTAATAATAATTAAGATTCGCTAATTCTAAATTATCATCGACAACACATTTAGTTCGTATTTGAATCTGAACTAATTTCAAAAAAAAAATTAAGATTTAACAAAATTTGCAAAAAAGTGTATTACAGAGAAGGATTAAACTTGGGAAAGAAGTTATGCTGCTGCTATAGAAATCCTGAAATCATGGTTGCTGAAACCAAAAAGACCACAATTTTGTAGAAATTAAAGATGGGATGAATCATATAGAAAACACAAAAGCAGAAAAGAGATGACAATTACTCGCAGTTCTTCACAGAGAAATTACCAATCCAAATTACAGATGAGAAATAAAAAAAGGATTATAAGAAGAGAAAGAGGAAGAAAAGCAGAAGCGGGGATGGAAAAAAAAAACTAAGTTTTTATCATTGAAAAAGTGTCAGTCTTTTTTTTCTTCCTTCTCCTTCGGCTTGCTCTGTTTGGTCTTCAGGAAGCAGAAGCAGGAGCAGCAGGGGCACTGAAACAGGAACTTCATCTCTGTTCTAGCCTCTTCTGACACTAACTAGAGATATAAAACAAAAACACTATACAGTAAACTAAGTAAATATAGAACAAAACTCTCTCTCTCTCTATCTCTTTATCCTTCAATATATATACATAAAGAAATGTTCTTTTTTCATGGCATTTTTTGTTAAGAGAAGATGCCTAGAAGAGGAGTCCAGCTCTATTAGTGGAGGTAAGGATAAATAAATGAAGTCCCTTTCATTCTGCAAATATAATATTATATTATATATATATTAAAAATGAAAATAATTGTATTCAAGAAGATAAGTTTTACACTAATTTTTAACAAGCTTTAAGCGCTGTTGTTGCTGTTGTTCTTCTTTTCTCTTTTCCATAAACGTAAGTAAATCTCGACAAACCACGCGAATGTTCGTATTTTTGTGCTGTGCTTTTGTGAATCTGAATCAGCGACGACGATTTTAACATGCTAGAGCATCCCAAATTTTCTTTAAAGTTAAAATCTATATCACTTTTATCGTTTTAATTCCTTTTGGAGGGCTTCTTTGCCACTTTGGAAAATGGGCAGTTCTTGGAAGGTACTCTTTAGGTAGGACTTCCTAGGTGGGGGCTCAAAAATTAATTTTGAGAAAAGTGAAATCTATCACATGATATCACATGATCCGATGATGCATGATGGACATCACAAGCACTTTGGCGATTCTAGAAAACAAAAATATTGGGTCTACAATGCTTTCTCAATGCAAGACTTGGAGATTTTTTTTTTTTTTATTTTGTATGAAGAAGATGAGTATGATGATGATGATGATGATGAGTATGATGATGATGGGTACTAGTGGGAGTACTGATGAAGGTATGTAGCAATTTCTTTGAATATTCCAAGGCAAGAAGAGCAGCATTTCGTTTGAGCTACATCAAAATTGATTTGGGAAAAGGGAATAATATAGACTACTTCACAAATTTGATGATGGTACAATGGTAGGCCATCACTAATTTGATGTTGATTCATACATTACAATTTGACATTCCAACTACTTCTTTACCCTTTTTTCCAACCATTTGATAGCAACATATATATATATATATATATATATATATCTATTAAATGTGGTTTTTTAATTTATTTGTAAGGATAAGATTTTTCAAGTCATTGAATGTCTACAATATGATTTATTTTAAGATTAAACAAATATTGGTATGTAATTATTTTTGAATAAATAATAGAGATTTTATAGTAAAAAATTTATTTTAAGAATAATATATAGTCATGTTAATGATCATAATTTTTTTTTAATTTCTTATATGGCAACATTTATTGATTTGCTTAAATTATTTGATCAATTAGCTAAAATTTATCTGTTAGAATATTGTTATTTTTATTTTTTAGGATAAATTTTTAAAATTCTAAGTGTGTGTGTGTAATTTTAAACTATACATTTTCAAATAATATCTATTATTTTAATAAATTTTATTTTTATTTTGTATCATTTAATTATATAATTTCATTTTAATTATATAGTCATGTATGATCTTAAGCTATACATTTTCAAATAATATCTATTATTTTATTTTATATATTTTTTTTTTGTTATTTATCTTTTGTGTAATAAGTATAAAAACATTATTATATCTATATTATCAACATTATATAAATATATACAATAGTTATATTCTTAAATTTTTACATAATATAATGATAAATATAAAGAGAAAATGCTTATAAGAGAGAGAGAGAGTAGGAAAGAAAGATAATGAATGGGAAATAAAAATCGACAATGACATTTGTTGGCCACTACTTTTTGATTATTGTCGGGCGGTTTTTCTAATTAAGATGGGAGGGAATTAGGGCAGACTTCGATTCGAGTTAGAGTATAGTCAAATTTGACTCATTCAAATTTGAGTTCGAGCTGACTCGAACTTGATTTGAGTCAACTCGAAATATCATTTTGATTCAAATTTTCTTAGTTTGAGTTTGTTCGAATCAACTCGAAAAAATAAGAAAATATTTTTAAAAAAAGTCTGAATTTCAGAAATAAAAAATACAGTAAATAGTACATAAGCTTTCAAAATTCAGCCTACATATAAGCTAAGCCAAGCAATAACCTGTAAAATATGCACACAAAATAATATAATAACACAAGTGAAAAATACAATAAATTACAAATAAACATAAGATTGCAAATAATGCTTATCTGAATTAACATCAAAATGTCTGAATCATCTGAATGATTGATTCTGATTGTGGCTCATATATTTTCATAAAGACTCATATTAATATGATTTCTTAAAGATACTCAATAGTAATCATTTATTATAGGCTCAATTTAGCCATCTCAAATGATTCCTCAAATTCAAATCAAATAAAAAAATAGAAAAATAAGTTCAAATACTTTATAAAATAAAAAGCTATTACAAGATGATGCAACAATAAGTTAATAACATTATATAAGCATTGCAAGATAATATAGTAATACAGTATGTTGTATGTATTTTAGGATTTTTAAATATATAATAAATTATGAGCCTTTTTAAAGTATGTATATTTTATATAGGCTTTTCAAAAATACAGCAAAGGTAGCCCAAGCAAAAGTAGTTCAACAGCAAGTTAGCAACCCAAGTATAAGCAAAGGCAGGAATAGCCCAAGCATTAATATAGGCAGCAGCAGCCCAAGCATCAATAGAGGCAACAGCAGCCCAAACAATAACAGATTAGCAGCAACCCAAATATATATATGATAGTAATAATTTATGAGCATATAACTCTAATCTTATGATTAAGCTGTAAGTTGAAATTATGTTTTATCAGTTATAGTCCTTAACACTTACATCCTAATAAATTATTTAATATTTTGTCATATTATTTTTATATTTTCTTAAGGTTTTCAGTCTTGTAATAAATTATTTGTATATTTTATGGTTCAAAATACAAGTGCAAACTGAAATTATGATTCTATTTACATTCTATACTTTTGGTTAATTTTAAGATTCTTAGACATCTAGTAAATCAAAACAGCAACAACCGAGGCAGTAGAGGCAGCAACAACATAAGTAACAATAACATAGGTAGTAGTAGCAGATGCAACAACATCCTAGGCAACAGTAGCCCAGGCAACAACAGCCCAAGCAACAGCATCCCAAGAAGTAGCAGCTAAAGAAATAATAACCATAGCAATATAATAGTAAAAAAAGTACAATATAGTAATAATAAGTTTATGAATTTTAGGATTCTTAGACATGCAGTAAACTAAAGCAGCAGTAACTTAGGGAGCAGTAGCCCAAGCAGCAGCAGCAACCCAGGCAGCAACAGCAATATAACAACCCAAGGTTGTTATTGAGCTTAATTTTAGCTTAATCGCAACTTAATTAAGTTCATCTAGTCGTTAGAACCAATCTCTAAAGATTTGGAGTAATTTGGAGCTCAATAAAATATTTCATATTATTTTAATATTTAATTAATCAGAAAATTGATATTTTTAATTTGACTTTGAAATCGAAATCTGATTTCGCCGTTACGATCCTCACCCCCAAATTAGCTAGGGGTGATGTTTCGGACGCGTTTAGAAGTTGTTGGATTTTCATGAATATTTTAATATAATTAAATACCCGGAAAAATATGATACGTAAATAATCGTCAGAATCGAAATTCAAATTCACCGTTGAATTCCTCACCTTCAAGTTAGCTAGAGGTAAATTTTTGGAAATTTTCGGAGCTCTAAAATATGAATTTTTAAATAATTAAAGAAATAAATATTTAATTATTTCTTTTCCTATTTTCCTCCTTTTCTTTTCCTTAATTGCATTGCTGGCTGCCCCTTACCTCCATTTTCGGCTGACCCATTGCTCCCCATCCTCTCCCCCATACTTGATGGGAGAGAACTTGCCTCCTAGCTCTATAGGCCATGCCTCCCTCTCCACTCTTTTTCTTCCTCTCCTTTATGAAGGGGCTCAAACTCCTTCTTCTTTCCCCTTTACAAAAAGCTGAACTCCTCCTCCCTCCTCCCTCCTTCTTTGGGTGCTTGCTAAAGAAAAAGAAGTTCAGCTCCTCTCCAAGGTTTAGAAGAAAACAGAGTTTTCTTCCTCCTCTTCCTGTAAGATCAAAGGTACCAATTTGCTCATTTTCCTTGCCTCCTTCATATTGTTATTATGCTTGAATGTATATTTAGAAATCCATAAGCATGTATGGAAGCCATTAAAGCTCTTTAAAGCTTCACATTTTCTTGAAAGAAAACTGCTCTGTTTTTCGTCCATTTTGCACACCCCGGCTGTGGCGCCCTGCTCCTTAAGTCCACAATTGTGGGGCCCCCGTACTGACAACAAGGAAGTACGGTGCTCCAACTGTGGCAAATCCCAAACTTAAGTAAAGTTAGGTAAACCCAACCTGCCTTAAGCTAATGACTTATCACCAAGTGCTATAACATACATCAATATATATATTTAAAAATATCAAAGTGGCGGAAGCAATAGGCGAGTAGTAACATCCACAAGCATGCATAGTAGAAAGAGAGAAAACAATATAGTAACTCATCGAAATACAGAAATGAAATACATCCAGAATTAATTATTACAAACTGAAATTTAAAGAGAATAAAAATGTCTCTCAATCTCACTGAAATAAAATACAATATATAACTAAACAGCAGCAGCACGATCCTCCTCCTAAACCTGATCCTCTTCTGCGACACTGCCCACGAATACGTCTGAATCTGACATTTGTCGGTATCACAAATGTCAGGACCCCGGCCAACAAAATAAAAAGGTTACAGTTAGATAATTATCTAAGTACATTTTAGGATATTTTAATAAACTAAATATTTTAAAGATATCACATTTAAATTAGCTAAACATGCAAGCAGTAATAAGTGCAACAAGCTATGGAGAAATAGTAACTATAAACTATCCATTTATAGCTAGCACTAGTATGAAGAACATACAATGCGAAATAAGCAAGGTGAGGCTAAAAGCTAAAAGAAATAGCAACTACAATATAATTCTGAACCTAACATGCTTTATGATCATATTAACACATACTGAGTATATAAAAGAAACACAAGTATTGGAAGCATGCAATTTTAGCATCCTAAACATGCCAATATATATAAGTAAACCATACGAGTATACATATAATATGCTGGTTAAGAAAAAAAAAAGGCCACTCAGACATGTGGCAAAAGCCAAACAATCTATGAAATGTAAAGCCACTAAGATATGTGGCAAAGCGAGCAAGTACTGAAAATAAGGCCACTGAAGCATGTGGCAAAGCAAAACAAAAAATAATACTGAATAATCCAGCTAAAGTAGTAATAAGCCTAAGATATAGTACTACCATACCAGCCAATATGCCATACAGGGGCTCCAATATCAATCAATAAATCCCCAGTCTAGCCATCCAAATATGATAGTTCTGAGTCCAATCTATATAATACTACTATTGAAGAGATAGACTAAGCTAGGACATATTCTACCAACTACAAATAAAGCAAAACTGAATGATATGCAATTCAAATACTAACTTAGGATGTATCATCCATATCCTAAATTTTCCTATTATGCTCAAGGAATAAAGCTCAATAACCAAGGTATGCCAAGCAAATCGAATCAAAGTAAGCAAGGGACTCAATCTAAACTCATGTGATATCTGATGTTATATAATTACCAAATCTAGCTACTCTGAGAAGGTACAAGTTTAGGATCTCCAATATCCAGCTATCGAGTAGAATCTCAGATTTACATCCTTAAAGTTAATATTAGAACATAACAAGTTCTAATCCAAAATCATGTGACGACTATATAGTTTAAGTAAATAAATCAATAACCTAGTTTATTAATATTTTACTCTCTTACCCAAATTTTGATCAAGTAAATCAAGATTTAAGGATTCAGGACTTGAACTCCACTTTGGTGTTCAAAACCTAAACCCAGGGGGATGCCCTAATAAGGATCTAGGGTTCACACTATATTCCAAAGTTAGGGATAAAGAATCCTATAAGCTGAAAGATCCAAGAACTACGAACTTAGTGAATGGTTATTCTACTGATCATAAGATAAAATAATCACTTAAGAACTTTGAGAATCTAAGATCTATATTAAACCTTTAAGATAATTTCATTATCCTATAGATTGAATCACCATATACGCATAAGGAAAGCTTCAAAGGGTTAAATAATCAATCATTTAAAGAATTTCAATTGGAAATGGTTCAATTCAAATTGAGGATCTAAGATCTAAGATCTAAGGATCTGATATTTGATTATTTTAGACTTTGAACTAGATTTTTACTTAGAAATTTCCATTTGTATTTCTTTTAGAATTTAAGCTCATAATTTAACTAAATTGAACTTATCAAGTGGTTTTAATAATTGAAATGATTAAATTTAAGTATTAAGCTTAAGTGACTTCTTTAAGGTCACTTAAGATCTAAGTGTCTTAATTAGGGCTTAAATGAAAATTTCTTAAATTAATGATCACATTATTAATATTATTAGTCAAAGAACATTTATAATCTATCTTAGGGTAGATTACTAAAATTTTCAAGGTTTATAGGGCATTTAAGCACATTTTGGTCAAAATGACCAAAATGCCCCTCTTAAGGCTAAAATTAGGATTTTAGGGTTTAGTTATCCAAACTGGATTTAATCTATTTTAAGGTGCTTCATATGAATTAATGAAGTGGGGAACACACTTATCCTAGGTTTTGACAACTTAATTAATCTAATTAGCACTAATCACTTATCTAAGCCAATTAGGATGATTAATGAATTTAGGGCATTCTAGGGTAATCCAACACTATCCATAGGTTTTACTATACTTAAGATAACATTAGAAAATAACTTGTCCAAAATCAGAGATTTAATTAGGGTTAAATTCACTAATCCTTAATTTAGGTGATTAAAGAATGATTAAGAATATTTAACATCCAAAATTAGTTTTAAGGGTTTGATATTATTCTCTAGGGTCTAAGGAGCAATCAGAGCCCTTAATCTCCACATTTAAATATTTATTAAATTTAATATGATTTAATTAAGGATAGCAAAGAGTTGAGCAATTAATTTTAAATCCAACCATGTTATATGAGATTTTATTTTATATTTAGATTCCTTGTATTTTTCTGATTCAAATGGTATATTGGATCATACCATTTGGATTTATATAACTAAAGTTATTCAATTTATTTAATCTGTATTTTTATTTAAATGAAAACCATAGATTTAATTTTCTGATTTAAGGAAATTAAATCCAAAAATTCGATTATTTTCTGTCGGCCCAAAACCAAAACATGCGGGTCGGGGGTCGGCCCGACCCAAATTCATCGTCTTCTTCCTCGAGCACGCGCTTGCAGCCCAAACCCTAGGGCTAGCTTGCAGCGCCAAATTCTACGTATCCCGGTCACGCCACGCCATGATTCAATGGCTACACGATCCCTGTCCCTAGACGCATCGATTAAGCTGAGAAGCCTAACTGGGAGGCACCGGATTGATGGAGTGCCATTTGACCGAGGCCTCTCAGGAGACACACCTGTGATGAGTGAATTCTCCTCACAGAGCCCATGGATCCCGGTATTCTCGCTTCCTACACGTTCAGAGATCCAAGAGGAAGTGATTGTAACAACCCAAGGTTGTTACCCAACTTAATTTTAGCATAATTAGATCGTAATTATTATTCCATTAAGTTCATCGAGTCATTAGAACCAAACCCTGAAGATTTGGAGCAATTCAGAGCTAAATCCAATATTTTGGATTATTTTAATAATTAATTAATTAGAAAATTGAGGTATTTAAATTGACCTCGAAATCAAAATCCAATTTCGCCGTTGCGATCGTCACCCCCAAATTAGCTAAGGGTGATGTTTTGGACGCGTTTGGAAGTTGCCGAATTTTTGCGAATATTTTAATACAATTAAATGTGTCGAAAATAGGATAATTAAATAATCATCGGAATTAAAATCCGACTTCGCCGTTGAATTCCTCACCCCCAAATTAGCTTGGGGTGAATTTTTTGGATTTTTCGGAGTGCGTTTCAAAAATCATAATTTTTAAATAATTAGGGAAAATAAGAAAAATAAATAAGCAATCTTTGGATCCCCTATTTGCAATTTCCCCATTTATATCAAAATGTTTTTAGGCTGGCCATCCCCATGCCTTTCGGCTGGCCATTCCCCATTCCTCCCTTTGCATTAAATGCTAAGGCCATCACTTCCCCTCTAGCCCCTCCTTAGCCATGATGAGGCCTCCCCTCCTCTCTCCTCCTTTAAAAGGAGAGCTCAGCCCTCCTTCTTTGCTTGCTGAAAATTTCTCCTCTATCCCCCTCCATTGTTGGTTGCTCTTGTGTTGAGGGAGAAGAAGTGCAGCTCTCCTCCCTTAGGTTGTGAAGGAAACAAAGGTCCTCTTCTTCATCTCCTTCCAAGAACACAAAGGTACCCGTTTGCTTCCCTCCTTCTTGCCTTCTACATATTGTTATTATGCTTGAATACACCTTGGAAAGCTTATAAGCATGTATGAAAGTTATTGAGACTCTTAAAAATTGCATAGAAAGATGCTCTGTTTTCCTTCATTCTGCATACCTTTGTATTCATTATCATTTTTAGTATAGCTAGGATGCTTTGTTTGTACTAATTTTAGTATCGATGGAAAGGTATCGGAACTACCTTTCCATTGATATATGGCACCACTCATGGAACTCTCTGGATTGAGAGTAATTAAGCTCGAAAAATGACTCTCGTGGGTTTCGTACCTGGCGAAATCACCGTCTGCCGCTACAGCGCGCTGTAGTGCGCTGCAGCGGATTGCCGCGGACTGCAGCAGACAGAAAAACTTGGAAAAAATGCACATTAACTAATTGAACAGTAAAATTATGAAATGAACTGCTACAGCGCGCTGCAGCGGTCCGCACGTCATTTCATGAAAACTTAGGAAAACGACCAATAAATTAATTGAATAATAGATTTGTGAAATGGATCGCTACAGCGCGCGGTCGCGCGCTGCAGCGGTAGTTTCGTGAAAATCATAAAATCATTTTAATGAAAGTAATTGAACAGTGGTTTTTTGCAAAATGAACTGCTACAGTGCGCCATAGCGCGCTGCAGCGGGTCACAGCGGGTTGCAGCGGACCGCAGCAAGCCGCATCGCAAAGGCACTATCGCGCGCTGTCGCGCGGAAAGTGCTATAGCGCACTACCGCGCAGAAAGCGCTACAGCGCACTACCGCGTGAAAAATGCTACAACGCTCTCTAGCGCCCAAATTTTGCAAAATTTCTCAGAATTCCAGAAATTGCCCAGATTTTGTAAAACTGCCCAGTTTTGACTGAAATGGCTAATCCCTTTGTTTGTTTTAGGATTTGATTAGTATTAATCACCCTCTTATTTTATGTTATCTTTCCATTTATATGCCTTTATGATTTTTAGGATGTATGTTAGAGAACCTTAACATTCAATTGGACATATGGATATGTTTGAATTGACATTAAACTACAATTGAATAAAGAATCATGATAACTTAATTAAGTAGATAATACTTAATCCAAATCTAAAGTGTGACATCAATAATACACTAACAATACATTGATTTGTCATTGACCTTTAAAGTAACATTGATCTTAATGATAGAAGGGTCAGAGGTTAAACCCTAACTTGTCTTGATTAAGATATAAATCTTAATCACTTAATTAATTAACTTGATTATAAGATAATTCAATTGACATTATTCCAATCATGCATATAATTTAATATTGGTCTTAAACTATTGAATTAGAAGTGCTAAGATTAACATTAAGTCTGTGTGATTGAACCATCTTAACCTAAATTTTAGATCCTTGATTTTCTCTTATAAAAGACTACTAGCATAAGATGAATAATAAAATGTTAATAATTGAAGAAATGACCTAGTCTTAATAATATCCTTGATTATATCCCATAATTATAGAATAGAAATGAATTAGATGAATGGTTAGCCATCTAATCTAATCACTTTAGTCCAAAGCTAATAAGTAAGCCTTAAGTGTTAACTTAAGAAGTAGAAGAGTGATATCTTAAGAGTCTTACTTTAGGATCATTTTGAAAATATCTAAAGACCTTAATTATTGATACATTGAGGTAGGAATAAATTTTGTAATCTATTGAGGTAAGAACCTTAGATGATCCTTCATAACTTTAGAAGTTGAACTTGATACGTTATGGTAGGAATCACCTAAAGTACTTAGATTGTGGCACACTCCTTGTGGTAGCAACCTATGTTGAGTGATCCTTTGATCACATCCTTGGAGCCTTGTGTAGGATACACCTACTTAGAGTAAGGATTAATAGATTTGATAAATCCTTGTTGATTAAATAAAACCTTCTGAACTCAGATTATTGGTTGGGTATAGTAGGGTATACCCATATTACTAGATTAATTCAGTAATATTCAGGATTGGTTGATTTACTCCAATGTGGACTTATGACCAGGTGCTATCCCGCGGGATTAGCCGAATACAGTCCCATTAAAGTAAATCTTCCAAGACTAGGAGTGTTATAATTAGTGAACAAGATCCTTAGTTTGAGATGTAAACTGTGACCGGGTTTTGCCTCCTATAGTAGTGTGCTTCGATAAGTACAGTTTAAGCAAACTAAGTATCTTAAGTCACTTTGTGTAGACCACTAATTATGCTTGTAATTAGGGCATTTAACAGCTTAGCTTGAGATATAAACTATGACCGGGTTCTGTCTCCTATCGTAGTGTGCTTCGATAAGTACAGTTTAAAAAAGCTAAGGGTTAAATCCACCTTTCTTATAAACATGCTAAATATGTGTATATAATCATCCCAGCTAATGATTTTCAAGTAAACTCTCAACTTTAACCAATTACCATAGTTAGAATCTTATGAGTCAAAATCTTTTTAGCAGGATTCTACATAATAGAGACTTTGGATTCATTATTAGATTTTTAAAGCATTTTCTGGATTTATCTCATGTAGTTTAGAAGCATGAGCATGAGCATAAGCATGATGTGTGAATATCAGAATGATGTATAAGAATCAGAATGATGTATAAGTATCAGTGATGATCTATGAGTTACGAAATATTGCATACATTGACAGAGGAATTTCTGTATGCATCAGTGTCATCAATAAACAGTATTCCCGATATGGTGTATGTAGACATTGGACCGTACTGCTCATAATAGTTCAGTGATATTTTGGTAGCATATCAGTAGCATACCGTATTGTGGCATATTCAGATGCACAATTTCAGTGACATGCAGCATAGTTGTATATATGATTACTCAATTTCAGATTCAGTACTATTTTGATTTATTTTCAGTATTCAGTTAGAGTTCAGTTTTACTTTACACTGCTTCAGTTTTGTACAGTTTAGATAGATTTGTACTTTCAGTTACCTTTACAGTTTTTTTGCAGATTTACTCGTATTATGTAAATATTAAATGAATAATTAGAACTGTTAGATTAGTTTCGATGTGTTAGACTTATTGTCTAACACGAGGTACTTTTGGGATCTGACAATTTGTTAGATACTGAGCAGTATACTGAGCCAGGTCAAGAGGACATCCAGGAGATCCAGGAGGAGCCCGTGGAGCATTAGTGGACTCTTCTTCAGTTTCTTAGTTACTTTCAGTTCAGTATTTAGTTTTATGTCTGTTATTCAGTAAATGTCTGTAATAATTCTGGATGTACTTTCCTTTCTTTCATGAGATGAATGTTTTTTTACTATTTTTATGATGAATATATCTGGATGTATGCTTTAAGCTTCTGCACTCTATTTTTATACTACTTATACTTAGTATTGTGATGTGATCAGTATACTGGAAATGCTTATATCTTACACATATATTGGATTCTTATTGTATTCTAAATCCAATATATATATTTGCCTAATACTTAGGATAAAGATACTACTCTTATCTTAAGTATTAGCTCTCAACCCTACTTGAGGTTGAGTCAACAGCGCTTCATGTGGGCTTAGTTTCCAGCTATTCGGGGAGACGGGTTATTCTTTTGTGGCGCCCCGCACCCTTAATCCGCCAAAGGATTAGGTTAAGGGTGGGGTGTCACTCTGGCTAACCCCTCACTTATCATTGGATTAGGATAGTCTCCACAATCCACCTGATTAGGGAAGGATTAACACATAATCAAACTAACAGTCGCTGTATAAGTAAACAATAGAGTGCAGAAGTAAATTAAGGAAATGTAAACCATCCAAGTGTCACCGTGCAAATAGGAAAAATAGAACTTAGAATATAAGCATACAATCCAAAAATACAGTCAATAGTACATGTATCATTATATAATTTAAAATATTTAAATATAACGAAAACCACTCATCCTCACTTGAATATAAGGGAACTAGACGACAGCTTCTTCCACGGGCTCCTCCTCTGGGTAAGGCTCCACACATAACTCTTGCTCGTCTAACTGAAAGGAGTCTGCCATTATCAGTTTCACAATGTAGGGCCCCAGCCAAAGAAAAGAAAAATCTAGTTAGACAATTATCTAAGTACATTTTAAGCTAATGAATTATTGTAAGTGTTTAAGTAATATCACAATTTAATAACATCTAAGCAACATATATAAATAAAAAGGAGCAACAAGCAATACAAAGAAACATGAAAGCTATAAATCATCATTTATAACTTAAGCAAAGAAAAGGAATGAGGCCGAGACATGCCTCGCATACAAACTAAACAAGGAAGGGCATATAAATATACATAACTGTCATGTGCTGTAAGAAAAGTTCTACATCCTAAACATGCTGGTGATCAACAGAAAATATGCCAATTAAAATAAATAACTCAGCAGCGGTACATATAAATAGCAGCAAGTTTTTAATATCCTAAACATGTATATAAAAGCAGTACAAGGAAATAGCTGACGGAATAGAATACTGAAAGGTAAACTACCACAACTGCATATAAAGTCACACGCGTATCGACTGCCATACAGAAAAGAGCTACTCAAGCCCATCGAATACCAAAGAAGCTTAGCACCATCACGGCTAAGTCATAAACTGTGTACCCCTAGCGACATAAGGAGGCTAGGCAAATAAGCACACAAAAAAAACAAAGGGTCTTAGCACAAGTACAGTTAAGGCCCAATTGTATGCCCCTAGCGACATAAGGAGGCTAGTAAACTAAGCATACAAGGCAACCTTAACGCCAGTACGGCTAAGGCACCAACGGTTTACCCCTAGTGACATAAGGAGTCTAGTAAACTATGCACACAACAAAGCGGATCCTCCCCCTAGCGACATAAGGAGGCTAGTAAACTAGGCACACAACAAAGTGGATCCTTCCCCTAGCGACATAAGGAGGCTAAGCAATAAGGATATAACTGAGAGGTAACTCATAAAACCATTATCTTTTCATAAATCACTTTAATATTTTCACAAGGAATCTAAGGAGTCTCCATATTTTCCTAACAGTTTATTCATGCATCAAAAATCTTGTATGATATGCTCAAGAAAATATGGCATAAAAATCAAGGAACGCATAGCAACAAAATATCAAATAGAAGCAAAGGATTCTACTAAATATGGTGATATCATTTGTTTTCTACTTAATCTGCTAACTATTCTAAGTTATATAAGTTCAAGATCACCATTTTCCTACTATCGAGTGTAACCCAGAAATTCATCCTTATAAGTTAAAAAGGATTGGAACTGATCAGGTTCCAATCTAGTTCAATCAGATAGACGTTAAATCAATAAATCATACGTCCTAGTTTTGTGAATTTAGACGTTCTAACTAAGATCTGATCAAGATCTTATAAACCTATAGATTATGGATTAAACACTACGAGAATTAGGTTTAATCACATAATCCAAAGGATAAGACCTAAGTTCTAGGTTTTATTCTATTAGTGAGCTACTAGTTAAGGCAAATCCTATTAAATAATCAAACTTAATAGGATGAATCTCCTATCTTAAATCTAAAGTTAAAAGACAAAATAATCAGAACGAGTTGCAAAATAAAAGAAAGTCTATAAACTAATAAAACCAAGGTTTCACCCATTGGGTAACCCAATTTACCCAATGAATAAACTCTAACCTATGATCTAGTCCTAGTCTCAGGAAGTGTCCTTAAGGTGTAGTGTTAGAGACTTAGAACTCTTGGAAGTTGACTTAAAGGTTGATTTCGCTCACTTACACATTACTAAGTTGATTATGTAATTGGTCTTAGGGTTCTGGAATGTTATCTAAAGGGGTAGGGACACTTAACTCAATTTTATGGCAAAATGACCATTTTGCCCCTACTTTAAGGGTCAAAAAGGTCAACTTTTGACTTAGTAGTCAGAATTGATTTCTCTTAGTTCCAATTGATTCCTTACTATCTAACTTGAAAATAGACAGTAAGTACGCCTAAATCGGGCAAGAAACAGTCAAGTTATGACTAAAATAAGGCTAGGGATAATTTGGTCATTTACCTAAATTTCTAGGGTTCAGATCTTAAATATTATTTTGTTATAATGATGACATTGAAATTCTAGGCTGGTTAGCATCTTGAATTTTCCAATTTGGAGTTGATTTGACTAAGTTATGGCCGTTTGAAGTATAGGGGTATTTTGGTCATTTTTCACTAAAGTCAACTCTAAATTCTATGGTTGACTTTTTATCCTGATATCCGAATGAGAAAACTAATACTACAACGGTGATGGGGCCGCTCTCCTGAGCATTTTAAGACCCATATTGACTATGTTTCGATAATCGGGTAAAAAGTTATGAGACTAAAAAGGTCCTAAAATGCTACCTTGTTATACGTACCCCGAAATAAATTTTTACATTACGTTATTTGAATCCTTATATTTTTCTGAGTATTTTAAGACCTATATTGGCTATGTTTGGATCATCCTACAAAAACTAATTAAACTTTTAAGATTTACTATTCAAAAATACAATTTGACTTATTTTACTATTCATTTATTCAAATTGTATTATTTTACTGTTCATTCCTAAAGTTTTTATATAAAATTTCTGAAATCATTAATCTTTAATTAATCTGTGATTAATTAGGCTTAATTACTAATTAACATTAATCAATCTATTATTTAAATAATATTTTACTGTAGCAAAGTAATTAGTGCTAATCACTATTTAATTAGTCTTAATTACCTGTTAATACTTAATTAAAAATAATTAATTAGGTTTTACTGTTCAATGATAATTAATTAACCTAATTACTATTTAGGGTTTAATTAACATTTAATTAACCATAATTAATCTCTAATTATACTTAATTAACTAAAGTTACTGTTCAAAAGTAATTAACACTAATCATAACTTAATTAACCATTAACGGTAAATAATTAAGGTTAAACAGTAATTAATTAATAGTAATTTAATTAAATTTTAATTAACAGACAGTGGGCCCACTGGACACGTGGCACTGTGGGCCCCACAGGGGCTGACTCAGTTCGGGTGACTTGGCAGTGGGCCCCACCTGACACGTGGCACTGCCAGAGGCTGCCACGTGGCACTGTGGACCTCAAGCGACCTCGCTGAGGCTGGGGGAGGCCGCGGATTGGCCGGACGGGGCGGCCGCTGCGCCGCGTGTCGCGCGACGGAGCCGTCGAGGACGACGGCTCCATAGCCGTTGGATCCGGGCCCGATCCAACGGCTGCGAGGGCGCCGTCTGGATAGACGGCGCCGTCAGTTACAGTGACGGGTCCGTTAAATACTTAACGGCACGCCGTTAAGTATTAAAATATTATTGTTATTTTTTTTTTTGAAAAATTTCCAGAAAATTTTGAACATGTTTTTCCTAGCTAATTTGGGGTCAAGGAATTCAATGGCGCAGTCGGATTTTCTATCCGACGAGTATTTTGATACCTCGATTTCCGTGATATTTTTATTATTAAAATATTCGACAAAATTTTGACGACTTCCGATTTACACGAAAACTTCACCCCAAGCTAATTTGGGGTTAAGGAACGCAATGGTGGCATCCGTTTTTTGATCGGAGGTCAATTTAAATAGGTCAATTTCTAGGGTTTCTAGATTTTCAAAAATCAGGATTCAATTCGTTTGACTCCTGATTTGGACTAGGTCTCAGAGGTTGACTCCAATTGGCCTAATTAGCACTTTTAATTGTGTTTAAGACTTAGGGTTAGCCCTAATCAACTATGGTAACAACTCGGGTTGTTACATCTTTCCTCCTCGAGTAGTGCACCGTTCCGCCGCCAAATTACTCTTTGAGTGCGGCGACGGGGCGGGGCGCTACAGTGATAGGGTGAGTCAAGGAGTTCTGGGATGGTCTGGATCAGTGGAGTGCTACTCGTGATAAAGCGAGTTGGAGCTCCGGATGGGTCGATCGATCCTCAGTCAAATCGATCAATTCGATAGCACCCAACCCTTCGATATGGTTCAACAATCATTGACGAGCACTTTTGACGCCTAAAGGATGGCTAATTGTGCAGATGGTGCACACCATTTCCATGAACCAGAGCTCCATTGGCAGTGCGAATTCAGATGGCAATTTCACCATCTGGCCCACTGCCAGGCCTCTCCTGAAGGCTCAGACGCTACTGGCAATCTAGGTGAGAACCTATCACAGCATCTAGGGTTAGAGAAGAAGTGAGCCGAGCTGAAACCAGCTCGACAGAGACGATAAGGTCGGAGGCTGTACCTTGGTTTGAAGAAACGCAGTGACAGAGAGGAACTGGTTAGCTTGGGAACTCTCCAAGCAGTCTTAGCAGCTATGCTAGGGGTCTGAACGCAAGACCTTGCCCTCTATCAGCTGTACTCAGCAGGTTCAGTCGCCGGGATTGTCGAGCGTTCCAGAGCTTCTTCTGGGAAAAATTGTGGGTCTCAGTGAGCAAAGGAGGTCACTGAGGTGCGCCAAGGGTATTTATAGGTGAGAGGAGGTTTAGGGAAGGATGCCATGGCTAGACGCCATGGTTCAGGCTCGGGCAGGTGTGGAGTCCCGAGCTTCAACAATTTGGGGCAAGCATGCCCTCAGGACCCAACGGGTATTATCCTGCCAGAACCAGAAAGATCCTAACGGCTGGGCGGACGTGGCAGCGGGAGTGGGAGACAAAGTCTACGTGGCGAATTTCCGCTGTCGGCAAAATTCCCGTGAGAACGAAGATCCACAGTGGTAGGGCTCATCTCCGTCGTCTGATGCCGAGACCGTTGGGAATTGACGGCCTGATGCGGCCTCTATTTAATCGAACGTGGATTAAATCTCGAGCGTCGGATCTAAGATGCCGATCGGGCGCCTGGGATTTGATCATGGGGCGGAGCGATACGAGCCTTTGGATTACGCGCTGAGATGCGTGCTAGAAATCCCACTAGCTTAATATTATGCGCCGCTGTCGGGACCCCGCAGCGGATCTGCCGTAGTTCCGACAGCAAATCCCACCGAAATAAAATTAAAATAAAACTAATTAAATATAAATAAAACTAATTAAATAATATATAATTATTCTTAAATATTCTAAATCTAATTTATGACCAAACCAGCACTCAAAATTCACCCTTAGCTAATTAGGGTATAAGGAATTAAAAAATAAAGTAAGATTTTGATTTGTAGATTAACTTAATTTAAGTATTTTTTCAGGGCTTAAAAATAGCCAAAAATACCAAATTTGCCAATTAAGCTCCGATTAATTTCAAACTTCTGGGGTTAGGTTTAATGACCCATTGAACCTAATTGAATCAAAATCAAAGCTTGGATTAGCTTAATTAATCTAAGTTTAGCTGAGATAACAACTAAGGTTGTTAAAACAATCATTAGACTAAGGAGTAGAGTGTCACTCTGGCAAATCCCTCACTTATTATTAGATTAAGTACAATCCCCAATCCATTAATAAGGGAAGGATATGCTCAGGATATAAGTAAAGAAAATCAAGCACTAAGTAAATAATGTCTTAGAGTGTGGAGCAAAAAATGTACATCATATGATCATCAGCATGTTTAGGATTAGACTTTACTTTCAGTAGTTTGACTTACTACATTATATATGTATATGCTCATTTCTTGCTTAGTTTGCTTGATGTGTGCTTTTGCCTCATTTTCTGTTTAGTTATAGATGCTATATTTATAACTTACCCTATTCTTTGTACGCTCACTGCTCCTATTGCTTTTAGTTTACTTTTTGTTGTGCTTAAGTTAAAATTGTGACATTAATATATAAAAATTAATCAGCATAAAATGTACTTAGACAATTGTCTAATAAGATTTTCTTTTATTGGTTGAGGCCCTGCATTATGAAACTGATAATGTCAGATTCATATAGGTTTGAGGAGCTATGTGCTGATGAAGAGGAACCTTACTTAGAGGAGGAGTATCAGCTAGGAGAGCCAGACACTGTCTAGTCTTCTTCCAGTCTTTTTGTGAGAATGAGAGCCTTTTGATTTATTTTCAGTTTTTTAAACTATTATTAAATGTTATAATAATGCAGGTACTATGACTGTGATTACTTTTTTGCACTTTATTATTTACTGAGTTATAGTACTATTTCTTACTTGATGTATGGTGAATTGATGTAATATTTATTTCATTTTGCTTTTGCACTCTGTATGTAAGTTAGATGTAGTGATTGATCTTTATAGTTATTCTGTGCACGTCCTTCCCTTATTAGTGGATTGTGAATCTTACTTAATCCAATAATTAGTGAGGGATTTGCCATAATAGCACACCACCCCTTGAGTCTAATCCTGCGGACTAGGGGGTGGGGGCCACAAGTACAGTATAAATTTCTGCCTTAGATTTGAGAAGCTAAGTGATACGATATTATATAGTTCAGTTAAGTTACAGTTCAATAGCTTGTTTAGCCAATTTTTTTTGATATGGCAGCTTTAAAATAATTTGTTCCATTTTATGTTACTTTATCGCTCATCTTTAGTATAGTACTTGCTTGCTTATGTATATGTCATGATGCTAGTTGTTGATTCAGTCTACTTATATATATCACAACTCAATTTACTTTCTGATAATTTGTATAATATCATATGATCATCAGCATGTTATGATGAGTCTTTCTTTTCAATGTTTACAGTTTATTTTATATATATATATATATATTGCATAACTTTGTTATAACTTTGGGTTGATGTATATCATTTTACTTCAGTATTTGCTTAAGTTATAAATAACTTTATTGTAACTTTGGGTTGAGGTATATCATTTTACCTCACTATTTGCTTAAGTTATAAATACATTATTTATAACTTTCTCTGTTCTTTCTTAGTTTGTTGCACAGATTTGTTTGTTTTAGTTATTTAAGAAAATTATGATATCATTTAATACATAGAATTAATCAGCATAAATGTACTTAGACAATATGTATAATCAGATTTTCTTTTCTTTTGGATAGGGCCCTGTCATTGTGAAACTGACAATGATAGATTCTGAGCTGTTTGAGGTGATTGAGCCATGAGTGGAGCTAGATCAAAAGGAAGAGCACCCTACTACTGAGGATATTTAGTTTCTTATTTATTTTCTTATTAGGCTGAGAGTTTATTTTTTTTCAGTTTAAACTTATTAATTGTTGTAATAATATAGGTACACGATGTATTTTCTTTTCACCGCGTTATTTTATTATGAGCTGTATATTTCTTATTATCTGCGTTATGTATAATGGAAGTAAACTCAATCTTTATTTGCTTACGCACTCTGATTGATATGTATGTATTTAGTGAATGATTCTGCTGCTTCATAAGGGCTTATTCCTCCCTTATTAGTGGATTATGGATTATACCATAATCTATTGATAAGTGAAGGATTTGTCAAGTGACGACCACACCTTAATCATACTTGGTTGAGGGGCGGGCCGCCACAATTACAGTCTCATAAAATATTGCATGTTTAAGAACCTTAAAATAAAACAGAAGTACCGAATATAAGCAAATTCATAGTACCAGCTTGTACTTGCAACTTGAATCATAAAACATATAAACAACTTACCACAAGACTGAAAATCCTAAAAATAAAAAAATAATATGACAAAATATTAAATAAATTATTATATTGTAAGTTTGTAAAACTATAACTGTAGAAATGCAATTCTACCTCATGACTTAACCTTAAAAACAGTATTACAAGGCCACAGACTCATAAAATATTGCATGCCTAAGAACCCTAAAATTAAATAGAAGTACAGGATATAAACAGATTCAAAAATATCAGCTTGCACTTACAGTTTGAACCATAAAACATGCAAACAGCTTACAACAAATCTGAAAACCCTAAAAAATTTAAACAACTTACAAATCTTTGCAGATTTTTGAAACATATGAAGAAGCCAAGAACAAAAAGCCAGCTAGATCAGATTGATAACTTGAAAGAGAAGGATCCGACAGCCTTGAGAAGGCAATAAGCGAGCAGAAGGTGAGAAGCTAGAAGAGAAGAAGGCGAGACTAAAGAGTCGAGACTCGATAGGAACTGACCTCTGTGGACTACGACTGAACTGTAAAAACATATCTGAGTCACGGACATACCGAAGCCATTATCGCGAATTTAAATTAGCGATAATATTTTTGAATTCGCTGCACTGTGCAGTGAAAATTCAAAAAAAAAAAAACATATCAGAGTATCGAACCGTGGCCGGTCGGGTGACGGGCGAGCGTCGCACCTGACTGCGCTACGGTTTTCTTCAATAAGTAAATGCGGCTGCATATATTCGTACATTACTGGTCATTATATTTCGATTTGACTCGAACCCAATTCGAGTCGAGTTAACCTAACTAACTCGAACTCGACTCAAATCAGGTTCGAGTCCAGATATTCAACTCGAGAATCACTTGAAAATTGAGTCGAGTTCGATTTTCGAGTGAGTTTCAAATTTCGGGTAAAATTGACATCCCTAAAGGGAATATATAGAGAAAGGGGGGGGGGCAAACAAAGACCTTTGGAACACCAACAACCATGGAGGTAGACATTATCATGGTCAACAATGAAATGGACTGGCTATGTGACAACTATGGAATCATATTAAGGAATTTAAGCTAAGAAGAAATGTAAATATTCATTAAGAGAAATAATGTTGATCAACATCTAGAGCTACTATAGTTTAATTATTACAACTTTATATATTGAAAGAAAATACAACTTACATAAGTAGAGAGAAATTAAACTGTTAAAAACTTTACATTTATTACAAAAATATATATTGAAAAAGAAATTAAATGATTCACATTTGTTAAATTTAGCACTAGCTTTCTTATATGGTGTAGCAATAGGACATTAAGGTGCACAATCTTAAACTGTTAAAAACTTTACATTTAATACAAAAATATCATTTTCATGTCCTCTCTATAGCTATATTTTAGCTATGACATTTATAATTTCAAATGTTCTCATAAACATTTAAGAAAATTGACAAATTTTTTATCTTTGTGAAGGTGCATAATGTGCATATTGAGATTTAATATACAAAAAGATATTTATTAATCAATAACTCAATTACTTTAAATCAGTTATGTATTTCGTTATCTTTAATAATATGATCTTCCATTATTAATTACTAGGGTTGGATTCGATTCGAATTCAATCGAGTTAGTTAAAACTCAAATTTGAAATCTTCAGATTGAGTGCGGCTCAAACCCAGCTCAATCTCGGATCGACCGAGTTCGAGCCGAGTCAAGTTCGACTCTCAAAAATAGAAAACATTGTGTTTTTCATAGGTTGGGCGAGAATTGAACCTGAGGCCGGAGGGAGAAAAACTGAGACAACATTACCACCATGCCAAGTTGTTCTACATATAAACTAAGTTTTTATATTTTATATATTAAAAAAAGATCTGGATATCCTTTATAAAAAGCGCAACTCTGATAGGGGGATGAACCTGAGACAACGTTACCACCATGCCAAGTAATTTGTTCTGCATACGGTATATACATATTTTTCTTTATATATTTCAAAAGACTCAATTGTAACTTTGATTTGAACCACACTCAACTTGAACGAACTCAACTCGATATTGATTCGAGTCTAATTGTTCAGCACAAGAATCACCTCAAAAATCTGGAGTCATAGACTCAAAACACGAGCGAGTTTCGGGTAAAATTAAGGGACACCTTTACAATATCATATCCCATATTATAATTAGAGTTACTCCTGTATAATGATAAGCATTGCTGCACTTACACACTAATATACACCAAAAAAAAAAATTTATATTAATTTTATATACTTTTTGATATATATTTTTATACAATCATAACATTTTTCTATAATTATTTACAAAAAAAGGGAACAATATAGATTCCAAGGTAAGTATGGCTCCTAAGATAGTAGTAAAATGGAGTTTCCCACCACTAAAACAAAGGACATTTTTTCAAGGACAGCTATCAAATCAAATAATATACAACCGGAAGCATGAAAAGAAAGTGATTTCTATTTCACATCTAAAAAGCATAATTTCATAGGAAGTATATTTTTCAGGCTTTAAAGCTAAATCAGCTGAACAAATTATTTCTGAAGAGAGTAGTGTCAGTATAGACAGCAATAGCATAGCTGTTCTTTGCTTTTTTTTTTTTTTATACACAATCTCAACATAATTAATATATTTAAAACACTTAATTAACTTAAAAAAATTGATAAGACAATGCCTAATCGGGCCTAAGTACTGAATCCCGAACAGAATTTCTTTCAACAGACATATGAACGTTGTATGATTAATTTCATTTCTTAATGGATAAATAATAAAGCTTCTCGGATGATATATATATATATATATGCAAAGATTGTTAAGAATAAACAATGCTGAATGTACTACCAATAATCATGACAAGAACATACCCCTTCTCTGAAATGATGGAAGCGGTGGGAATCCCGGAGAACAATCTCCCTTCCGACAATCTTTGTGATCACTTTGAACGCCGAGTGGCAGTCCCCGCACACCCTCAGATTCTTGATGACCCTGACGGTAGCCCCCGGCGGCGTGCTGATGATAGCGAACGCCACCGCCAGCTTCTCGCTGTGAACCCTCAAAGCAGTTTCCTTCTCTTCCTCGTCTACATCATGCAATACTGACTTGGTGTCAGGCAGATATCCAGCTTCCATCATCCTAGCAGTGAGCTCGTCCAAGTATTTGTATATCTCTTCGTGCCTCGGGTGCCTCCGGTCGCCAACCAAGAAACACTGAACCGTCCCCTTGAGCTCCACCAAGCTGTATCCCGGGGGCTTCAGCAGCCCCCGGCTCTTCATTAGAGCCCTCATTCTCACCACATCCTTCCACCTCCCCGCGTCCGCGTAAATGTTCGACAGAAGAACGTAATACCCGCAGTTTCTTGGGTCGAGCTGGAACAGCTTGTGTGCGGAAATCTCGCCAAGCTCCACATTCTTATGGGTCTTGCATGCGCTGAGAAGAGCCCCCCAGACCACGCAGTCAGGCTTGACTCTCATTCGTTTGACCAAAGCGTAGGCTTCTTCCAGATGGCCCGCGCGGGCGAGAAGGTCCACTATGCAGCCGTAGTGCTCAACGCCGGGATCAATGCCGAAGTCCTTCCTCATTGATTTGAACCAGTGGCGGCCCTCGTCCACGAGCCCAGCATGGCTGCAAGAGGCGAGAACCGAGACAAGAGTAATCCCGTTCGGCTTGACGCCAGATGAAATCATCTCGTGGAAGACGTTCACGGCTTCCCGGCCGTGGCCGTGCATGCCGTAACCAGCAACCATGGCCGACCACGACTTGATGTTCCTCTCGTCGCCGAGCCTGTCAAAGGCTCTTCTTGCAGCGTCGAGCCGGCCGCACTTGCAGTACATGTCGACCACTGAGGTGCCCACATACACGTTGTCCTCCAAGCCCATCCTAATCACCTGGGAAAAAAGCATATAATCTCTCGATAGAACATTCAGGAATAGGAGGAGTGTGATTAAATGGTTCAACACTTACCAGTATTGGTTGGCTCTCTAATCACATTCGATAACTCATTTGGTTGCTAATGCTAAGTTATCTAAATAAAATCGAAAATAATTTCAAGCGTTCAACCGAAGAAACCTATCTTTATTTACATGCCCAGTTAACTGCTATTTCATTAAGTATGATGACATAATAATGATCAAAGTCATTGCGTACTAATTCTCATCATTGTATTCATAATCATTATTTTCAAGTAAAGGCAAAAGCAAAGCAAACTTCTCAATAGAATACCCAAAAAAAATGCAAAGGTATTTTATACAAATAATCGACAAAAACAAAACTATAAAATAAAGGAGGAAATTTTGCGAGTCTTTAAGATCTACAACTTCGGTATCTTAGGCTTTTCGTCTGTGAAAGCCTCTACTGTAACGGCTGAGGAAGTGATAGGTTTTTTTAGTTTGAACCCACTGCAGCTTGAACAGAATTAAGGGGCTGTTTGGCATGATGCAATCTAAGTAATTTGATTATAGTGTAATCAGGTTACTTTATTGCGGTTTAGTTATTTTACATGAAATTTAACATTTTTTTATTTGGCATGATGTAATATGTAAGAGTATGATATTTTGAATAAATTGGGGTTTAAAATTACCCAAAAATATTTTTTTTAGGATTTTTGTGTTGAACGAACGAACAACAATCGAATCATCCGAAAGATTTGTTCATTCAAACGTATCGTTCGATCCGTTCGTTCAAACGAATCACCGGAGAAAATGCTCGACTCCGTGATCTTATTCTGCCGGAGCAGACACTCGCTCGACGCCGGAGAAGATGCTCGCTCGGCTCCGCTTTCTCGTCGACTGCTCCGTTTGTGCGAGTAATCCCAGTTACCCCCGATTTGGGCGTAACTCAATTACCTTGTTTCTATATATTAATACAAAATTGAATTACAGTGAAAGTTTTCACCCATTTTACTTCATGTCAAGTGCCGGTAATCTCAATTTACCCTCATTTTACCTACAACCTCTAAAAAAAACTTGGCCAACTCTTTCAAGCTATCAATCATCAGTACATCCTGACCTATCCCCAGCATATTATCTGTATAAAATAAAATAATAAAATCATCTTTAGAGTATATTTTGAAGTACCCACAATGATCTAAAGATATTTTGTTATAGCCTTGACTTATCATGAATGAGTTAAATTTCCTGTACCACTAGTTGAAGCATGATTTAGCCTTAAGTGAATCCAACAAACAGGTTTTATAGCATAACCTTCCATCCTTTCACTTTTCAAATAATAGATTTATCTATATTTCAGCGCTTTCTTTCCAAAAAGTAATTTCACCAGATTGTATGCATGGTTGTCTCTCAATAATTGCATCTCAACCTGCATAACTTCTAGCCATTCCTTGTTCTCCTCAACTGAAATGGCTTCCTAGTAAAACTTTGGCTGATCAGCATCAATGATTAGTACATACTCATCAACAGAATCTCTAGTAAAAGGTCATTGTTGCCTCATAGATCTTCTAAGTACAAGTTCTTCTTACTCAGTTTCATCTGCAGTTTCTTCAAGATTTTCTTTATCTTCATCACCAACATCAGCATACTCTCCCAATTAATTCAGAATATCCCTCTGCATACGAACTGGTCAAAATCCTCATAGTCGCCTACGAAGTATACCACTTCAGCTTTCTCAATGTGTTGAGTGTTCTAGTCTACGAGGAAATTGCATCTTGTCTTCTTATCACTATCTTCTATACTGGATCATAGAAGTTTTATCCAAAGTTGTTCATCATGTATCGAATGAAAACATATTGCCTCACCTTTGGATCCAGCTTAGAGTTTCAACTGTGGGTATGCACACGTAAGTCTTGCACCGAAATACACTATAACCAACTTCTTTTTCTGACCATACCCAAACAAGAACATCAAATTCAGCAGTTCACATGGTGAGAGATTCAAAACATGTACTGTAGTATCCAATGCCTCCTCCAAAAGGACCTTGACAACTAAAGACTACAACAGCATGCACCACACCCTCTCCACCAAGATGTGGTTCATTTGCTCCACCAATCGAATTAATTGTGGAGTTTTTGGTAGAATCCTTTAATGATGACTGCAGTGATCATCAAAATCTCCACAATACTTTTCACTATTATTTATCCTTACACATTTCAATTTCAAGACACTCTTTCTCTTTCCACCATAATATGAAATAATTAAAAGACAACACACACTTGGTCTTTAGACCTCACATATAAACCCAAATATTTCTAAAATAGCCATCAATAAATGTTACAAAGGTCAATGACTCACTCAATGTTCTATTCCTCGTAAGATCACAAACATCGAGTGAATCAGTTCCAATTTCTTGATCATCTTCGAATGGCTTGAACCTTTGAATACGATTCTATTCTACTTGTGAAACACTATTAGCATTCTATTAGAGCTCCTTTCTCTACTTCTGATAATAGTCCCTCTTTGTTCATCTTCTGCAGTCCCTTCTAGTTAATGTAACACAGTCTATTGTGTCACAACAACTTATTTTCAACTTTAGTTGCATTTACAGAGGGATCCACAATCTTCACTTGTAGCGCATATAGCCAAGTGTCCTTGTCGCGCGCCACGACCAAAGATCCCTTTTAGAAATTTCAGAGCTCATCACTAAGAGTTTGACAATATCATTCATCATTCAATCTTCCACTTAAAATTAGAAGCAAACAAATGTTTGAGATGTGCTTCATCTCCTTCAAGACTAAAGTGCTAATGGCTCTGGAGACGCTATCATTATCCATACGACCTCACAACAAGTAAGAGACTTAATCGTGGAGGTTGACGAGCAGGCGTGCTCTCCCTCGATGTGGCATGGATTGATGCTCCATTGTTGATCCCCCAACTAGTCTCTTGATCAGTATGACTGATTTTGTTTTCTTCATACAAAACATCAACAATGTTTTGTGAATTATCATCTTCATCAAACTTCGTCTCCTTTTTGCTATCTTCAGATTCCAACAATACGTTTCCATATGGCCCTTCTTGCCTGAGTGAAAGCAGTCGAGATTGAAGTGTCTTCTTCCTTTGCTTTTGCTTTTATCATGATTTGGAGGTCCCCTATTTTTGTTGCGACCTCATTGTTCTGTGATGAGTACGTCTTGGGATGTTGAGGCTCCTTATGATTATCATTGCATCTCTTTGTTCAAGACGCTACTCTTCACCAACTATATGTAGATTTATCCATTTGGAGTTGAGATTGACAACGATGTAGAGAATGTCTCCTAGGAATCATGCAACATGCCCACTAACCATAGGCCCTGAACTTCAAGTTTGTCCCAGCTAATTGGTTGAAAATTTCCTGAAGCATGTTCAGGTGGTAAGACATGGGCTTTCCCTCCGTATAATTGAGCTCTATCATTTGCTTGATCAGGTATAGCTTGTTATCGTCAATCTTCCTTTGGTACAACTCCTCAAGTTTCTTCCAGAGCTCCTCAATATTCTTTTATTTGCATATGTGGTTTAAGTTGTCTGTGCACTGCCTGATGTAGTCACAAACCTGACGGTGGGACAATTCTCATTCTTTGTCAATCTTTGTACTTGGTTTTGAATAAAAAAATTTGGCAAATAATAACCTTTTACATAAATCAGGTTTTCCATTTTCCCCTTCTAAATATGATAGCTTGAACCATAAAAAATAATCATCTTATTGCAATTACTTTCCATGACTCTTAAAGAACACATTTCTCAACTCTACCTCTCTTTAATACTACTTGATAAGAAAATACGAGAGGTAATGCAAAAGCAAACTTCTCAATAATATACCCTAAAATTCCAAAAATATTTATACAAATAATCAACACAAACTAACTACAAAAAATGAAACAATAGAATATATCCCCAACAACAGATGACCGATGATTCTGCAAGAGCCTTCAAGATATGCAAATTTAGCACCTTAATTTTTCATTTCCCAAGGCCTCTACTGTGGCTGCTGGAGAGTGATAGGTTTTTAGGGTTTAAACCACACCACAACTTGAATATAACACACCCTTATAAGTGTCACATGCGCCAAAGCGCGTGATGGTTCAATGAACCGTCTAAAATGTGCGACGTTCAAAGTGACGATCAAGTTTTGCCATTATGATTTTGCGCAACTGTTTAGATTCACAGCAATTATGACGCATTTGGGCGTGTCCATTTGTGCCTGGGAGCATCCATTCGCATCTGGGCGGACAAAAACTAATTTTGAATAAACTAGTCTCAACAAAAAACACCTAAGCTTCTTTTACAATTTACTTAATAGCAACATGACTTGAGGTTCCATATACGAAAATTAATATCGTTAGATATATGCAAATCTGTTATCAGTTGATGTTTGCCAAGTTTCTTCATCCTTGTTAAACCATAATTAGTTTAGGGTGATTTATAGATCCTTAAGTACATACCCATAAGCTCCGATTCAAGAAGTATTGTTGCTTTGCTGAAGAAAAAGCATTGACAAAATTTAAAGCATGTACACAAAAAAATTAAATTTGCAAAATAAATAATTAGTGATGGAGTGTTGCATTGCGACAAACCTATTAGTTCTTATTGTAACGACCCAATGTCATTACTTTTTCAAATTAGGTCAAAACCCGCCTCAGACATCAGACCCGGGAAATTTCAAATTAGGGCAAACAAAATTTCCATTAGATAGAAATAATTTTTAGATCAAAGTGCTCTAGTTTAGGAGAATTCGGATAACGAAAACTCCCGCTTTATTTATCTAAATTATTTAATCCAATAAATTAAATACATGTCTGAATTCATCAATTTTCGTGTCGTTATGTTAACCATATTATTTAAAAGCTGCTCGAAAAGTGTGATGTCCCGATATTCAGGTGTTCACATACCGCATGATCATATTGAGCAATTTGAGAAAAAAAAAGAGATAGAAAAACCAAAGATATTATTCATTCATTTCAATAGTTCATATCACAAGATCTTTTCATCGTACTCCTCGTACAAAAGTGAAAAAAAAAAAGATAAAAGATAAACAAGCAAAATAGCATCGTGGATCTATCAGCAGTTTGAACATCTTAAGCATTAGGGTTCTTGCGTGTATTTTCCCAGAAGCACCTAATCTGGTATTGTGCATAAAACAATGAAGGGATTTAAATTTCCAATAATTAGAGAATACTCTAAGTACTGCAGTAAACAATGAAGTATTACATTTTATAATAGCAAAAATGCGATTTGTGAAAAAGATGCAGGAAAAATAACAAAGTAAAAGTGCAAATAAAATAATTAATTTCCTGCAAAAGATATTAACTTAAAGTTGTAGGTTACTGATGTCGTTTTTCCAATAACCCACCACAAATATTGTTACTGATGTCATTTTTCCAGTAACAACCCACGAATGCTATTACTGATGTCATTTTTCCAGTAATTAGCCACGAATGTCGTTACTGATGTTATTTTTTACAGTAATTTGCCACGAATGCTATTACTGATGTCTTCTTTCCAGTAATTAGCCACAAATTCTATTATTGATGTCTTCGTTTCCGTAATTAGCCACGAATGTTGCCACGTTGATTCTGAACAACCAACCAAGCTTCAAATAAAATTTGGTTCAAAGCAAATAAGCGAAGCAGTAAAAATACAATAAAAATTTAATACTTGTCATGTACTGGGTACCTTTCGTTCTTTAGGTTCGAATGAGTAACAATTTGCTCAATCTGCATTTAAGTTTCAGATATTTTAGCATTTAGTCAATGTTCTTTAGGAATAATAATTATCTTTTTTTTCATTATGTTCTTCTTTTGCTTTCTTACTTTTTGGTTGAAATTTAATTTGTTTAAGTTTATTGCGACAGCAATAATACTTATTATAACGTTATTATTTATAATGTACGAAAGATACAAGACAGAATGAAAATGACTGATTTGAAATTAGAAATAATAGACATCTTTATTAGATTTTCACTATCATCTATTATGATAATGTGAACCATGTATTTGAGATAATAATATTATTATCATTATTATCATACTAATAATTTATTAAGCATAGAATGAAATAATAAAAAGAAAATTCATTTTCTTTTCTCCTCTTTTCCATCTCTTACCTTTTAGATTAAATATGCCAAAAAACGGAGGCAGGCCGAAGGATGCTGGTTGGCTGGCTGAGGAAGGTTTTGTAACGACCCAATGTCGTTACTTTTCAAATTAGGTCAAAACCCGCTTCAAACATCAGGACCCTGGGGAATTTTGAATTAGGGCAAACAAAAATACCATAGGTAAGAAAAATTTTAAAGATCAAAGTGTCCTAAATTGGGAAAAATCCGAATAACGGAAGCTCTCATTTTATTTTATGAATTATTTAAATTCTAAAAATCATAAACATTGAAATACATGTCCGAATTCATTGTTTTAAATGTCATTGTATTAAGTATATTATTTAAAGGCTGCTCAAAAAATTTCATCAAATTCAAAGCGTCGGTTTGATCGTGGTTAATTTTTGAAGTTTAAACCTCAAAAAATTAATATAAAATCAAATATTTGTCCGAATCGAAAATTTTTGGTGTGAGGGTATTCGTAATGTCATAACACACCTCGGTGTCAAGTTTCATTGTATTTGGAAGCCAAATGACGGAAAAATACAACTAATTTAAGTTTAAGTAGTTTTTAAGAATTTCCTTAAAAAATTATTTCCTCTCCCCCCTAAATTCCTCCGCCCATACAGGTGCTAATTAGCGCCTTAATGGCGCTTTAAACCCCCCATTATCCTGCTCCCTTCCTCTCCCTTTCTCCCTTCTTTATTTAAGCATGCTGAAGCCCTCCCTTCTCCTCTCAAACAGCAGCCCCAGCCCCTACCAGCTCCCCTACTACAGCCAGCATCCCCCTGCCCAGCCTCCAGCAGCCAGCCCTCCCTTCTCCTCCCTCTCCCACAGCCACTAGCAGCCCAACCTCTCCTTCCTGCCCTCCAGCAAGCACCCGGCCAGCAGCAACCCCTCCCGCTGCAACCCTCCCCCGGCTGGCCAACAGCCAGCCATCCGGCCAGCCAGCAGCAGCCAGCCCCCGCTACCCCGGCAACCTCCTGCTAGCTGCCTTCCGCCACGTTCGGCCTCCCTCCAAATTTTTCGGCAACTCCAATCCATGTAAGAAGAGAAGTTGAAGAGAATGAAAAAGAGGAAGAAAATGATATGAGATTTTTAATATTTTATTTCCTTTATTTCATTTCTTATTAATAAATATACTACTGTATTATGTCATTGCATTATTATTGATGTTATTAATTAATAATGAACAACAGTACAAATGCTAGAAAATAACTATTACTTATATACTGTTCTATTTCAATTCAAGCATTTTTATTCTGTGATTTCTATTTTCTTATTATCACTATTATTAATATTACGTTCTGCAATTTATACAATCATTTTCATTCTGTCTTTCATACATTATTATTATCATTATTATTATTATTAAAATGATAAAAATAATATTATTATAATTATTATTGTCACGTCAGTAACTTAAAAATACGGACTTCTAACAAGTTGAGAAAACGAAAGAAAAACAGAATAGAAACGAAGATAATAATATTGGCTAAAAAGACTAATTTAAAATATCAAAAACCTAAATGCAGATTGAGTGAACTGTCACTCATCCGAACTATTGAACTTTTGAACTTATAGAACAAAATATCATATATATATTTTATTACTCTTGTTTAAATATATTTTTTGCTCAGCATCGCACAAATTTGTTAAAAGTGCTTTTTAAAGTCACATAAAATGATATATGAACAAGTTTGGATAAGTGAGAAGCAAGGGTTCCATGTTGATTTATACTTTTTGTCTGATCAGACAACCGCTAGGACGAGACTGTCCGACATCGAAAATCATAAGGAGCCTATATTAATAAGCCTTTGAGGGAGCAGGTATAGAGAGAAGTTGGGATATGTAACACAAAAAATGAAGCCCCCTTTTCCTCAATTTTGTACTCGCCCAACAAAATTATATTTTGCTTCAGATATCAAACGCTAAAATTTTGTATTTATTTTTGTAACTGCAATTATTTTTATACTAAGTTTCAAGTGCAATTGAAACAGGTTTGCAGGGATAAGTTCGTACAGCTTTTATTTCCTATCAAATTATTGATTATTTTGTTTATTATTTAATATTTGTACAGATGACATCTATCAGTACTTAGTTTCACAACTAGCTGGTATTCAAATGCCCGCACTTTTGAAATGAACCCAGATCAGGAGTTTGTCCTTGAAGAAAGTGCTAAGAACTGAAAAGTGCTGATACTGCTACCTGTTGAACCACCACTTTCTTTTTTACTTTGTTTTTAAAAGTTTGCAACTTTTATTTTATTTTAATCTTTGTATCCAAGACTTGAGAATTAATGAATAAATGAGTTAAGTTTGATGTCTATATATTTGTCTCTAAAATCACTCAATATGATCCTACAGCTAGAGGACTTGTTGTTTTATATCCCACAAGAAATCGGTGCTGGATCTGCTCCCGCTGACCCGGCACCAGGTCCTCACAGGTTTGAGGGTTGTGACGGCTGGCCGGAATGGCTGCAGCAAGAGGGCTAGCTGTCAGCGGCAAGAAGGGGTTGTTGGGTGGCCGACGACTTGCTGGCTGGCTTGCAGTGGCTGTTGCTGGCTGCTGGAGGCTGGTGGGGGCTGAGGAGGAGGGGCTGGCAGCTTGCTGGAGGCTGGCAGGGGCTGAGGAGGAGGAGGCTTGGCTGCTGTTGGCAGTGGGAGAAGGAAGGCTGGAATGGCAGGAGGGAGATGGGTGGGAAGGGAGTTAAATAGGCACGGGGAACATTCCCTGCGCCAAAATTGAATGCGCATGGCTCCTGGCGCAGTTCTAGCGCGAAACCTTCTGCCAGAGGCGGAAGGATTCCTTACGGAATCGAGAAATGATGAATTTGGACACTCATTCCAATGTTCTCGATTTATAGAATTTAATTAATTCAGAAAATAAGACGAGAGCTTCCGTTATTCGGATTTTTCCCAAACTAGGGCAATTTGATATTTATAATTATTTTTATCTATGATGTTTTTGTTTGCCCTAAGTCAAAATTCTCTAGGATCCTGATTTCTAAGGCGAGATTTGACCTAATTCGCAAAGTAACGACTTTGTGTAGTTACAAAAAATTTCATAGATTTTTGAGCGTCGGTTCGGCCTCAAATAATTTTTGAAGTTTGAAACTTCAAAAATTATTTAAAAATAAAATATTTGTCCGAAAATAAAAATTTTGGCCCGATGATGTTTGTTACATCGTAACACACCTCGGTGTCCAGTTTCGCCAAACAGCGGAAAAATGCGAAAAATTTAACTTTTAAGTAATTATTCTAATTTTTCCTTAAGAAAATCTTTTTTTTCTATTTCCCCCCTTTCTGCAACCCCCCGATTTCGTAAGAAACCCTTCCGCCTCTGGCGAAAGGTTTCTCGTCAGAAGCGCATTTCTTGCGCCATTTTGGCGCAGAAATGGTCGGCCCACTTGGCCGACCAGGCCCTCCTTTTCCCTCCGTTATTTAAACACCCCCCACTAGCCAACAACAACATCCCCTCCCTACCAGCCCTCCTCCTCAGCTCCCTGCCTCCCTGTCAGCCCTCCAGCAGCAATCAGCCACCCAGCAGTCAGCCCCTCTTGCTGCAACCCTCCCTCAGCCAGCCAACAGCCAGCCCCCGCTGTCCCGGCAACCTCTTGTCGGCTCCCTTCAGCCACGTTCGGCCTCCCTCCATTTGTTCCGGCAACTCTAACCGAAGTAAGAGGATAATGAAAAGATGAGAGAAAATAATAAGAGATTTTGTTATTTCTTTGTTCTTTTATTTCTATATACTTAATAATCATTATTATGAAGATAATAATGATAAAATTACGTTATTCATATTATTATGATTCTCATTAATCAATAATGAAAATTGTACAAATATTATAAATTGACTATTATTTCAATTTAAGCATTTTATTGTCATTTTCCTTTTTCCTTTTTATTACTATTGTTATTAGTACTTTTTGCAATTTATACAATCATTTCCATTTCGTCTTCTTTCTTTCATACATTATTATTATCATTATTAAATAATGATAATAATAACGTTATATTAAAAATAATTACTACCCTCAAAGACTTAAAATGTTATCTTCTATCAAGATAAAAGAATGAAAAATAGCAAAATGGAAAAGAAAAAAGCAAAAATCATAAAAATATCATCACTTTCATTTTAATGTTAGCTAAAAAGCTAATTTAAAATATAAAAAAAAACTAATTGCAGATTGAGCGAACTGTCATTCATCCGAACTTAAAGAACAAGATACAAAATGCCTTTCCTTACTCTTGTTTAATATGTTTTTTCCGGTTAGCATCGCACAAATTAAAAATGCTTTTAAAAGTCACATAAAATGATATATGAACAAGGACAAGTGAGTAGCAAGGGTTTCATATTGATATATTTTTAGTCTGATCAGACAACTGCTAGGACGGGGCTGTCCAACATCAGGAGTCATAAGGAAATTATACTAATAAGCCTTTGAGGGAGCAGGTATAGAGGGAAGTTGGGATACTAACACAAAAATGAACTCTCATTTTCCTCTATTTTGTACTTGCCCAACAAAATCATATTTTGCCTCAGATATCAAATGCCAAAATTCTATATTTATTTTTGTGACTGCAATTACTTTTATGCTAAAGTTTCAGTGCAATTGAAACAAATTTGCAGGGATAATTTTATACAGCTTTTATTTCCTGTCAAATTATTACTTATTTTGTTTATTATTTAACATTTGTAAAGATGATACCTATCAGCATTTAGTTTCACGACTAACTGGTATTCAAATGCCCGCACTTTTAAAACGTGCCCAGATCAGGAGTTCGTTCTCAAGGAAATGTGCTAAGAACTAAGCAGTACTGATACTGCTTCCTGCTGATTATCGCTTTTTAACATTATTTTAAAAGTTTGTATATTTTCTTTTATTTTGATCTTTGTATCCAAGACTTATGAATTAATGAATAAATAAGTTATGTTCGATATCTATATATTTGTCTCTTAAATCATTCAATATGATCCTGCAGCTAGAGGACTTATTATTCCTCACAACCGGTGCTAGATTAGCTCCCACTGACCCGGCACCAAGTCCTCACACATATTCTCCACACGATGTGGAAACATCCAATAGAGTTAAACAAAGTATGTATTCACAAGACAGTGGTAAGAATTCATTATTTATTATGACTATCCTTGTTGATATTTGTGCATGTATAAAACAAAAGATTGAATTATAAACCACACCAACCGTGCTTATAAATAATATAGTCTTCATGCTAATCTTAATATTCCAATTATGAAGAGATCCATGGGTTTAGAAGGGACTCTGAATCTTCAAGCACAAAGAACGTTGCATTTGACGATATACCATTTCAAAATGAACAACACAAATTCAAAAATTGGTCTGCATAGTGACTCAAAGGTTATATTGAGCTGTTCAAAGAGTTACTATAAGACCAATACAATGTAGGAAAAATGAAATTTTAAGGGAATCTTAGCCCATGATAAATAAGCGCTATAAATCAATAACTAGAAATGACATACTGAGACAATGACAATGGCTCGTTTTAAGAACATGAATACTAATTTCAATTCAGTATAACTATTATCAAATGAGTGGATGGGCTTGGGCAACGAACTACACAAAGTAATTGCAAGTGCTGACATTTGTGAAGAGGTTAAGCAGGTTGATATTTAAATAATTTGTAGCAAATTAACCTTATCACTTTTGGCAGGTTTGCTAATTAAGCACCATTGGCATATGCCTTTGTCATACGAGTAGCCAAAATAAAATAAATTTAGAAAAATCTCATTTCATCAGTTCAATCGAGAAACTATATATGGCAAAAATCATTGTAGATGATGAGGCTAGACAAACGTAGGCATTGCATATATGGCAGTTAAGAAGGTGGTAGATATTGGAGAATACAATACCACTGTTGAATTTAGGGAGCATAAGGTATTATCTTTAAGAAGGTGGTGTATATTGGAGAATACAATACCAGTGATGAATATAGGGAGCATAAGGTATGAAATTGTAAATGGTGAGTATGTGGAGTCACGACAAGAAAATAGTGGAATGCAAAACTTATCAGGCATTCTCTGGACAGAAAATGAACGATCATATGAGAAAAAAGACAGGAATTGAGAGAAAAGATGTCCAAATGCTTGCAGCTACATATGCTGGCTAGTTTGAGTTTTATCGCCAAACAATACAGATACAAGATGCAATGATGGATAAATGCTTTGAAGCGTATTTGCAATAATGGATGCAATCACTGGTAATAATGGTAAATGGTTCATGCGTTGTGAAAGATAACTCCTGAAAGAGCAGATAGAACACATCTTAACCACTCACCCTAAATGCTCAATCGCAAGAATTTGGTTATGATTGTATGAGTGCTAAAATTAGCATCAACGTTGATTGTGTTTTCCTCATTTCACAATATAACATTGTTGGCAAATTGGTATATTAAATTTTTATGTAGTTATAATAATTGATCTTTAATCTTTTTAGATATGGCCAATGTGTTAAGAGGCTGTGTTGATGTTAAAACCCCTGGCATAATTAAGAGGTTGGACGAAGATAGCAAACAGATGATTGAGATTGAGAATATATTGATCGAAGACATCTGCACTAGAAAACCTTTACAAACTCCACAGCTGATGTTTCACTCGCCATACCCATCTAGACAGCACTCAGTCCACATTCAAGTAGGTCACTAAACATAATCTTGAATTGTTGTAGGCAGCCATCAGAAGCAATTGTGCAACTAAGGGGCATGTTAGTCTAGTGTGAATTGCCTATAGACTCGAGATGCATCAAGTAGATAGATAAGTTAGGGATTTTTCTCATAGGCATTACAACGCAAACTTTTAGATATATAAGTGAATTCCTCCGGGATTCATTGGAGACGATTAGTGGGAGAGCTTACAACAATACCTTCATCAAAAATTGAATGCTACTCGAGCATCCAAAATAATTCAATGTTATATGAATAAATGATCGAGAGCTTATATCCATGCCTTTTTCCAATTTGTGTATATGATTTATGGTTGGAAGGGATCTGCAGCCGGCATGAGGATTCTTCGATGAGCATTTAACTATCTACACATAATATGCCCAAACCTTTTAAGAGAAATTTCTCTAAACTTATTGTCAATTGAAGTAACTCCAACCTCCATATCTAAAATGTTATTTTAATAACTAAAACTAATCAATCCACGCTTGTGATTACACCAATGTACAGATTCAACCCTACCGTCTCCCTGGGGCTATCACTTAGATTGTTAACTTCCCAACCAAGTATGGATTCGAATACTTCTCATCAGGACTTTAACCTAGATCAACTTCCTAGGAAGATATACAAAGCCCATCGGCGAGTCTTTCACAAACAAGTCAATGCCCTTTCTAGGACACTGACTCCCATAACTACCATAAGTTGCAATAGCAACACTATCTAACCATGCATACATATATAAGCTTATTATCAAAAAAATAGAAGCTCACCAACAAATTGGATTATAAATTTCATTGATTGATTCATTTCATATAAGAATTAGGATGCCGCACTGAAGGCTGTATTAATATGGTACGTCCATTTCAAGCAACTATCAAGAATAATGATGATGTATAAACCCCCAAACATTATTCCAATCACTTAGTGAAGGTTTTATGCATAAAAATAAATAAGGATATGACAATATTTGTATAAATGATTCAAAATTTTCAAATTTATATGATTCATAAGTCATTACGAAGGACATCATAAAAATATCAATAAATTTGCGACAAGTAAAAGATAAGCAAGAATTGAAAAAATAGCAATCTAATAAAATTCTCAAAATTTCATGCAAGGATTAAAGGATGATATTTCATAGTTTCCTAATTAAGCAATAATCAGGGTATATGCATGTTTTATTAAAAGAAACGAGCATCACAGCATTGATAATTCTTAGAAAACAAAAATGAAATAATAAATTTACTAAATTTCTATATACCTTAAGTATAGTAACCATTGTAAAAACAAGAAGTGATACTTTACAAAGTTTTCCCTGAGCCTTGCAGCATTTAGCCCTCACAATTATAACATCAGCTTAACTTAAATCAATCTTGAGATCTCCACAGTAACTGGAAAGCTTTTGGATAGTCTCCTCTTCCCTTAAAATAGCCAACAACTCAATGAGTATTTATAAACCTACCCAAAAATTATATTATTCATGCGTATAAGCACATGCTTATGTGCATTTAAGCGTGCGACTAATGCACGCCAAATGAAGCCCACATAACTTTAAGCCGAGCCGATTGTGGATGTCTGTTCGCGAGTTATAGTTCATTTTGGCGCACTATAAAGGTTGTATGGAGCACGCCGAGTCAAGATTCATGTCCTTAAGTCGGTCATTCGCATATGAGAGTGGGTTAACGTGCGTTTGGGCTTGCGACAATTGTTGTATGGACGAGATTAAATCAATTTCCACATAATTGGATCATTTCATCACTATGCCACCATGTTACTTGGCTGCTACTGTAACGACCCAATATCGTTATTTTTCAAATTATGTCAGAGCCCACTTCAGACATCAAGACATCGGGGAATTTCAAATTAGGGCAAACAAAAATTTCCATGAGATAGAAATAATTTCAAGATCAAAGTGCCCTAGTTTGGGAGAAATCCGAATAACGGAAGCTCCCGCTTTATTTTCTGAATTATTTAATTTCTAAAAATTAATAACATTGAAATACGTGTCATAATTCATCGATTTTAGTGTCGTTATGTTAAGTATATTATTTAAAGACTGCTCGAAAAGTTTCATCAAATTCTGAGCACCGGTTTGATCGTGATTAATTTTCGAAGTTTTAATCTTCAAAAATTAATTAAAAATAAATATTTGTCCGAATCGAAAATTTTTGGCACGAAGGTGTTCATTATGTCATAACACACCTCGGTGTCAAGTTTTATTGTATTTGGATGCCAAACGGGGGAAAAATGCGAAAAATTTATTTTTAAGTATTTTTATTGAAAAAATTTCCATTTTTTTCCTTGCTACCCTTTTCTGTGAATTTTAGCGCCTGCACCCGATTTCTTCCGCCCCAAGGTGCGGAACCTTCCGCGCCAGGGCCTTTCCTGCGCCATTTTAGCGCAGGAATGGTCGGCCAAATGGCCGACCAACCCTATCCCTTTGCCCCCCCTCTTCTCTATAAACCCCCCCTCCTTCCCTCCCTCACACCATAGCAACCCTCCCTCTACCCTCTTGCATCCCTCTCCCTTCAGCCCACCAGCCAGCCACCCCTCAGCCCCTCCTCTCTCTCCCAACAGCCCGGCCAGCTGCCCTCCAACCACCACCCCTCAGCCCCTCCTCCCTCTCCCAACAGCCCGGCTAGCCTCCTCCCTTTTCCGGCTAGCCAACAGCAGCCAACCCAGCCCCTCCCTTCCTCTCCCGGCCAGCTGCCAGCAGCCCTCCAACCAGCCACTTGCCAACTTCCGGCCTCCCTCCGTTTTCTGGAAATCCTAATCCTAAAGGTATGAAGAGAAGTTTAAGATAAAGAAAAAGGGAAAAGAAAACATGAGAATTGATTTTTTTTTGCTAGTTCTTCGTTCATTTATACCTACTAAATAGTCATTAATATGAAAATAATAATGATATAATATCATTATTCACATTAATATGATTTTCATTAATTAATAATGAAAATCATACATATGTTATAAAATGACTATAAATTCAGTTCAAATGTTTTCTTTTTGACAGTCATTTCTGTTATGTTATTTCATTCTTATATTATTATTATCATAAAGATAATGATAATAATAATATAATATCAAATATGATTACTATCCTCAACGACTTACTAAACGTTATAATAAATATTACTGCCATCGCAGTATCTTAAAAATTAGACTTCAATCATAAATAAGAAAGCGAAAAAAGAACATAATCCAAATGAAAATAAATGTTACTCCTAAAAATATTGGCTAAGAGCTAATTTTAAAATGTCCAAAACCTAAATGCAGATTGAGCGAACTATCACTCATCCAAACTGTTGAACTTTTGAACTTTTGAACTTAAAAGAATAAGGTACCAGATGTCTTTTATTACTTCTGTTTAAATATGCTTTTTCTGCTCAGCATCGCACAAATTTGATAAAAGTGCTTTTTTTTAAAGTCACATAAAATGATATATGAACAAGTTTGGATAAGTGAGAAGTAAGGGTTCCATGTTGCTTTATACTTTTTGTCTGATTAGACAACCGCTAGGATGGGGTTGTCCGATATCAGGAGTCATAAGGAGCTTATACTGATAAGCCTTTAAGGGGATAGGTATAGAGGGAAGTTGAGATATATAACACAAAAATGAACCCCTTTTTCTTCAATTTTGTACTTGCCCAACAAAATCATATTTTGCATCAGATATCAAGCGCTAAAATTTTGTATTTATTTTTGTGATTGCAATTATTTTTATGCTAAGTTTCAAGTGCAATTGAAACAGGTTTGCAGGAATAAATTTGTACAGCTTTTATTTCCTGTCAAATATTGATTATTTTGCTTATTATTTAACATTTGTAAAGATGACATCTATCAATACTTAGTTTCACAACTAACTGGTATTCGAATGCCCGCACTTTTGAAACGTGCCCCGATCAGTTCATCCTCGAGGAAAGGTGCTAAGAACTGAGCAGCGCTGATACTGCTACCTGCTGATCCACCGCTTTTCTTCTGACTCTTTCTATTTTTAAAAGTTTGTAACTATTCTTTTATTTTGATCTTTTGTATCAAAGACTTTTGAATTAATGAAAAAATGAGTTATGTTTAATGTCTATATTATATTTGTCTCTTAAAATACTCAATATGATCCTGCGGCTAGAGGACTTGTTGTTATCGTTGCTATTGATATCCCACAAGCAAATCGGTGCTGGATCTGCTCCCGCTGACCCGGCACCGGGTCCTCACAACTACATTACATGCATCAGATGCATTACGATGTGCTTGGGCGTGTCTGGATAATCGCATCTAGGTGTGTTTACTGCCATGTCTAGGCATGTTCTCCGCCACGCCTGGACGTGTTTTCTGCAGCATCCAGGTTTTAACATTTTAACAACCAAGAGTAGTTATAGGTTTTACGATAAACCACAAGAAGTAAATTCAAACATGGAAACCCTCTACCCTTCTTAAGAAAAAAATCCTTAACAAGAATAAAAGTAACTCTAGAGAGCAATTCAAATTGCATCTCCAAAAGAATGTTCATAACTAGATGATATTATCTTTTGTCAACATAAACAATAAGGTACACACATTGCATTAGTGTAGGTGGCACTCTCTAAGTTCATATGTGATCGATAACATCAATGGAATTGAAATTTACAATATCGTGTGCATCAAAAATAATTAATTTGGTTGTGTGGTTGGAGGTCCAACAACAATTTTCACTATCCCTGAGAACTTTATGTTGCACATTGCATTTTACGTTCATATGTACACATAATTGTGATCTACTTCAAGCTAAGAGTGATTTATGCAAGAGAAAAGTGAACTAAACACAAGACAAGTTGATAGAATATATATGCTAATCATCAAATCAAATTTTAGCCTAAGAGTTTGAGTTAGGGTAGATAGCCATTGTATTTTCTATACAACTCGCTTTACCAACTACAAGGTGTTACTAAATCCCTCCCACATATCTCAATAATCTTCCTTATGTAAGAGCTCATCACCACATCCACACATATTTCCTCTCAAATGATAGCTTTCCAGCCCCATCAAGAATCGTGAATCTATTGGGACATGTACTTCACAAATAGACGAATTTCTCTTCACAGCATAGATCACCTGAAAAAGAAAATCGAAGCAGACAAACTAAATTAAATAAGCACACAAACACAAAATTTACATTGTTGGCTAATTATTGACCTACAACCACAAGCCTAAGAAAGCAATATTTTTTTATTACTTAGAAGAAAAAGAGAAAGATATTACAATTGAAAAGAAAAGCTCATGTTCGAAGTGTATCCTCCCATTTTATTTTATCCCATTTATAAACTCTTAGCTCTCACGTAACACCAAAATAAAAAAATTTCACGATAATTTTCTTAGTCAAATGAGATGGCTTCATGAGAGCTGATTTTCATTTAATAATCAAAGAAAATTAAATTTTTCATCAAATCTTTTTATGAATGAGACATCTTTTAATTTTTTTCGGTCAAAAATATCATAGTCAAATATAATGACTTCAAGGGAGCTTATTTTTATTAGCCATTATTTGATTAAAATAATATCCACATGCATAACAGTCTCCGAATTGGATATCGTTTCTTCAATCATCAGCTTTCTCCCTTTCTTTAAGCTTCCTCTAATATAAATCTCATGATAATCTCCCTCTGATGTAGCGCCTCAAATCACCAAGTACTCTAAAGGCCAAATAAGGCAATGAATAATAGTAACTTTTGGATGGCGACTGTCTTAATCAGCATATGTTTAGAATTCTTTACAATAAGCTCTTCTCCAATAAAAAGTTACATCATCAATCAGCATACGGATGTGATGATACTGTAACTATATATGTTTTGTTCATGTATGGAATACAAAATTGCTAAATAAATTGTATTTTAACTGTAGCAATTAAGTATACTGTTATCTTATTCTTGACTCAGTTCCTTTAAGAATTCTTCAGTAATAATCTATTTTCCTACCTCTAATACTATCATATGCCCAGCTTCAATGATTGAAAGAGAAGCACTCTTCAGAAGTTGCGGCATACAACTAATAGTTGTCCCTCCAAGTGTGAAGGCATACCCATTGTTGCTTTTTCAACCATCGAGGTCTCCACCCAAATCAACATCTAAATAACCTTTCAAAACTATTGATGAGCCCAATAATTATAATTAGTTTCTTGTTTATAATGCAAATTTTTGGTAAGATTAGTTTCGGTTTTAATGCATTTTATATTATTTCAACTCCGGAATAATCTAACAATGAAAAGAAGAGAATTTGCCTGAAAAAGAGCACTACGGCGCTCCATAGCCCAGGGTGCTCAAGGCAAACCGCCGCAGCGCGGCACAGCATTAGGCTGCTCGAGACCAAGGCGTCATCGCGCGTCGTAGCGCCAAGTTGTTCGAGGTAAGCCGTTGTCACGCGCCCCATCGTCATGTTGCTCAAAACCAAGGCGCCACAGCGCGCCGCAGCATCAGGCTGCTCTAGACCAAGGCGCCATAGCACCAAAACTGCTACTTTCTCAAGCGCCACAATGCTAGCTTGCTCAAGACCAAGGCACTGCAGCGCGCCACAGCGCCAGGCTGCTCGAGACCAAGGCTCCACAACATGTCGCAGCGTCAAACTTACTTTTTTTTCAGGAGCTATAACGCACCATAGCGTCGGGTTGCCCAATACCAAGGTGCCACAGCGCAGGATGGGTCGAAACCCGCGTGCCAAAATTCTTTCTTGAAGGCTTGTTTCAAATAAGTATTGGGAAGACCAAAAACTCTAAATTCCTCCAATTCCCTACATCAGAAATAAATGCAAAAGGCAAATCTTCAGTTCCAATGAAGAATAAAGAAATAAAGAATCAAATAACTCCAATTCTTTTGGGAAGAATTAATGGCTAGATCGAAGAAGAATGGCTGCAGGAGGAACTATAAAAGGGAAAAAAAGACTAAAGAAGAATTCTAAAAATCAATTGAAAAACACTACTAAAATGAAGAACCCTAATCTGAGAAGGATAAGATCTAAATGAGACTGAATCTTAAGGAAGAGGAAGCACAGAGAATAAGAGAGAAGAGCAAGGCTGAAGATAAAAAGAAGATGAAGAGAACGCAAGCAGCTGTTCCTACATATCGTATTCTTGACTTAGCTTTATATTCTTATATTTGTCAGAGCAATTTATGTACTCGTTATCTCTTGTAGCTCTCTTATTATTTTCATTGTAATGGCAGCCTACCCCCCCTTTTGGGAAGGGTATGATGAAGAAGATGTAGTGAATCTTAAATGTTGTGCATGTAATACTTTTTTGATTGAAGTGAAATATCATGTCGAGCTGAAAATTTCTCATCTTTGAATGAATGAAATGAAGTTGTTGAATGATAAGCCAATCTGATTATCTATTAAACTAAATTTTTCTTAGAAAATCTCATTGAGCTTGATGATTGCCCTGTCCAGAATCTGTGCATTCTTGAGCATTGATGTCGCGAATGATTGTGACATCATTCATTGAGCAAAACAGCTCGTGCACAACTTCTAAATGAAGGCTTGATCATCTGAGCCATGAAAAAATTGTGAGAAAATCTCTGAGCTCCATAGCTTAGTTCATAACACTTGGATGAGGCATATTAGGTAGTGGACGAGGTGACATAGTTCACCTAGGCCATTGCTAACTCCAGATTAATGTATATCGGATTGGATGCGTGTGAGCCGAGACCCATATATAGAGCTCCATTGATCACTCTTAGTTTATGCGAGATAATAGAGCGCGTTAAGCTATGAGCGAAGTGACATAAGCTCATTTCGCTTCGCAGCTCATTACCTTAGCTAAATCAAGAGTGGAAGCGTGTGAGCCATTGATGGAATCAAGGTCGAGTGATCAGAAATTAAAATATTGATTTTACCGCTTAGACATAAGGGCAACTTTTATTCATAAAAGGGTCACAAAAATATCTGTGCTAAGATTGAACCCTAGTGTGTTCATCTAAAGCACTAGATAGAGTCATAGCAATTTCAATATCCAATTGGTAAAACTAGACCTCTTAATTATAGAATTAAAATAAAGACAATTAAATTATGTCATGACATTAAAAAGAGTATTGGTGCGCACATATATTATGAACTGTATGTTTAAATCCTAACTCTCTACAATTTTCCTCAATTTGATTACAAAACTACTTTAAATTAGATTCGTTTAATTATTAGGACAAAAAAATCTTCAATTGTTGACTACTTAAATATTATTGAAATGAGATATACTTTAGCAACAACACACACCGTTTCTTGAGGACGATAAATCTCGGGATCTGACCATCCCAGATTACTTCAGACCACAGACACAACACCATTCCCAGAGTACTGACAAATGAGGACCCTAATTCACACATTATTGAAAGGAGATATACTTTAGTAACAACACACACCGTTCCTAAAGGACGATAAATCTCAGAATCTCACCATTTCATATTATTTCAGACCACATACACTTGCGTGCGAGCGCAAACTACGTAATTTAGGCCTGTCAAGTTTTTGGCATCATTATCGGGGAACGGTTGTATTGTATTAAAGACAATCCCTTCGTAAATAGCGTTTTAAGCATTTGTGAATATATTTTTAATTTTTGCATTTGATTTAATCTTTCTGATTAATTTAGTCACTTTCATGTGAAACTGAAATTTGCTTAATGTATAAACCTGAGTTGTGATAAAAAATTTCTTGTTTGACCCAAACATCGAACGTACATTATCACGACTTAGGAGGCATCTGATTAGGTCAAATTTTATTTCAATACAAATGAAAAATTTAGGAGATAACTTCGGGGAGGTGCACCAAAACAATCGAAGGAGAGTATTGAGAGATTACGCTTTGCCTACAGTTAGGGAGATATTATGCCATTGTAAGACCTGATGTTGAGGCAAACAACTTTGAAATTAATAAATCTACCCTCCAAATAGTCCAAAATAACAAATTTAGTTGGCTGGCAAATGAGGACCCTAAAATAACTATCATATCGGAAGGTGTCACAAATTTCTAGAAAGTTTAAGATGTGTCAATTAGAGTCTTAAGCTACAAGAGATAACGAGTACATACATTGCTCTTATATAGATAAGAATATAAAGGTAAATCAAGAATACGATACGTAGGAACAGTTGCTCGCGTTCTCTCCATTTTCTTTTTGTCTTCAGCCTTGCTCTTCTCTCTTATTCTCTGTGCTTCCTCTTTCTTAAGATGCAGCCTCCTTTAGATCCCCTCCTTCTCAGATTACGGTTCTCCCTTTTATTGGTGTTTTTCAACTGATTTCCAGAACTCTTATTTAGTCTTTTTTCTTTCCTTTTATAATTCCTCCTGCAACCATTCTCTTTCAATCCAACCATTAATTCTTCCTTGAAAATTAAAGTTATTTGATTCTTTATTTCTTTATCCTTCATTGGAACTGAATATTTGCCTTCTGCATTTATTTATGATATAACTTGAAGAATTTAGAGTTTTTGGTCTTCACGATACCTATTCGAAACAGGTTTTCAAGACAAAATTCTGGCGCACGCTACGGCGCAGTGGCGCAAGGGTTTTGACACATTTTGCGCTGCGGCACGCTGTGGCGCTTTGACCTCTGGCTGGGTAACCCAGCACTATGGCGCGCTGTAGCGCCTGAAAAAAAAGTTTGGCAATATGATGCGTCGTGGCGCCTTGGTCTCGAGCAACATGGCATTGTGGCACACTACGGCGCCTTGGTCTCGAGCAAGCTAGCAAGCGCCTTACCTCAAGCAGCCTGGCACTGCGACCCGCTGTGACGCCTTAGTCTGGAGCAGCCTAGCGTTGCGGCGCGCTACGGCGCACTGCGGCGGCTCGCCTTGAGCAGCCTGACGTTGTGGCGCGCCATAGCACACTGTAGCGCTCTTCTTCTTACAAATTCTCTTCTTTTCTTTGTTTGATCATTCTAGAGCTGAAATGACATAAAACACACTAAACAGTAACTAATATTAAAAAAAACTTGCACTTTAAACAAGAAACTAACTATACTTATAGGGCTCATCAACTACTTTTCTCCTTTTAAAACAAAGGGTCATACCTAAAGTTCTTTTTAAATATTGTATAATCCACTTGGATTTTCTATGAAACGGCTCACAAATTCCGTTGCATGAGCAATATATAGCCTTGTACACACTAGCACGTACATCAAACTGCCAAAGTTGATGCATATGAAACTTAAAGACGCTTTTTCTTTCTTCTTCAGCCTTTGGTGACTACTCCTTAGGCAATTTAAAATATGCTTTTAGAGGAGTCTCTCAAGACTGACTTTCCAACAATAAACCTACTCAGGACATTGTCAATATAAGTTTTCCTAAGATAAATTTAAGATTCCTTCATATCCTTGTCTCGATATTCTCATATCAAGGATTTGCTTAAAAGCTCTCAATTCCTTTAGTTCAAATTGTTAGATAATTATTTTTTCACCTTGTTGATTTTTTGCATGTATGATACTACAACTAATATGTCAATAACATAAAGCAATAATATGATATAGCAATTTACAAACCTTTTAAAGTAGCCATAATCATACATCTCGCACAATGTGAATCCATTCTTTAATATGAAATAATCAAAATTCATATACCATTTTCTCGATATTTGCTTAAGCCCGTACAAGCTCCTTTGTAATTTGCACACAGGATATTTATTTCTTGAAACAACAAAACCTTCAAATTGTTCCATATATCTTTTTCCATCTAGACATCCAAGTAAAAAAGCATCTTTTACATCAAATTGCTACAAATTAAATCTTCAATAGCAATAATACTGAGAATTGTTCTAACTATAGGCATCTTAATTACTAGAGAGAATACCTATGTATAGTCAATATTATGCAGTTGTTGGAAACCTTTAATCACTAATTTGACTTCACATTTTTTCTTACCATTGTGTTCTTCTTTTGCATGATACTGTAACGACCCTTGGTCGTTACTAAGAAAGTTACTAACATCCCCGCTAATCTTAAATGTTCGTTAATTACCCGCTATAGTATTAATGCCCGCAATTTTCTATTTTCCGTTAGTTTTTCCCGCCGAATTTGGTTTTGACTTGATAAACCGTCAACGATTTTCTATCCTTGCTATTAATCTAGTTAAAAAAAAAATTTAATAATCACGTGTTACCTCCAAATTTACCGCCACTTGCCAGTAACGACGCCTCTATCAGGCGTGAACTCTTGCGGAAGGGGGGGTGACGCTTCGAAAAGGAGGAGAGCCGAAAGCATTTATAGGCGGACATAACAGATGATACCCGCGCATTTTAGCTATCGCAGCTCCCGCTCTGTTTCCTCCTCCGCTCTTCTCTACTCCAGACGCAGAGCCAAAGCCGACGAAGCCTTCGACACCAGCAACGACGCAGCCGTAGCCTACGAAACCTTCGACGCAAGCAGAGACACAGCCGCAGCCCTCGGAATCCCACGACGAAGCCGCAAGGACGCAGCCGCAGCCGCAGCCCCGACAGTTTTCGACGCCGCTCCTCGATCCTTCGTTGACTCTCCATCACCCGCAGCTTCGACGACAAGAACGTTTACGCACTTCAATCGGACCTCCAAGAGAAGCTTCGACTGGATTCCATTTTCTTGAAATCCCACTCAGTGCATCTGAGCTACTTGTTCCTTATTATTCCGTTTTCTAGAAAATCAACCTGATTTCATAGGTACAAAATCCTATCCTTCCAATTTTGCTATCTGCAATTACCGTAATAATTTAGAAGTAAAGTTTTTCATTATTTATAAAGTTTGTAATATGAAAATCGAATGTCTTTAGATATTAAGATAATACATGTTTTGATCATTTGAAAGATTACCTTTGAGTATTAAGCTGAAATTCAATAATAAATGAATTCCAAGAATATTCTAATATCTAGTTTCATTATCATTAATGCTTGCAAGAGATTCTAATCATATCCTATGTTTGGAATATGTTCATTACTGCTGTCTTATATTAGAATCCGAATAGATGAATATGATTGATATAATTAGGTTAACTTGCAATAGTAGTATGGTGTATACTTTTGCTAAATCTCTAATATTAGGCTTTAACAACTTATCTTGTTAATCTAAGATTGTTTCAGTGGCAGCTATCCAAGTTATTGGTAACTTATTCAAGTTACAATGGCTGCCATTGGATATTATCTAAGCCGCAATTGAGGCTGTTCTAAACAACCATTTGTAATAATAATGATAGCTTGAATCTCAAATTGGCAGTTGTTTAGAATTTAATTTTTGGCTGAAAATATCTTATAGATTGAGCAAATTTATGGGTCATTTCTGAGTATAAACCTTTTTAAATCAAAGTACAATGGAGTTAATAATTTGTTGAATTAGGGAATTGAGTTTGATATTTAGTTGGCAAACCCAAAACTTGAATTTGCATATATGAAGTTCATGATTCTGAAAACATAACTATGAATCTAAACTTCCAATAGAAAATCTGAAACATGATGAAATCTGAACATGTCATGATATCTCCATAATAGAAGCAATGGATCTATAGAATTCAGATTTCATTCAAAACATCGTAATTCCAAAATAAAATCTTCCTATAATTATTAGAACTACGTAAGTATGAAAATTCAACTTATCTTTATAATCCACGAATAAAATTTTTGAAATAAGATCACTAGTATAGTTCATAATAGATTCAAACCAGAAGCAGAGATATTATCAACCTTCATCACAGTGTCCTCTACTAGTAGTCAAATAATATTTTCTTCCAACACCTTAATCAAATTTTAGCAAGATCCATTGTAGTTTTAACTAACACGACAATTAAGGAATATGTGAAAAAAAGGGAATATAGAACTTCAAAATTTAGTCTAAGAATGAGCATCAAGATCTGATAGAAATTGCATTAAGTCATATGAAGCCTAAACAATCCCATTGCAGTACATTGAAGTCTTATTTTATTAAACTATACTTATTTAACATCCTAAAAGAAATGAGAGTAGTTTAGTTAAATTAGAAGACATAGAAAATTTAAGTTCATAAATTAAGGCAAATAGCTAAAAATCCAAAATTTAAGAGTAAAAGTATATATTTTATTACAAACCATCATTCTTAAAGACTAAGAAATATAACAAATTTAATGTTTGCAGACGCATCCGCTTTGTGAGTACCTTTCAGGAATTCAAATACCAAGGTACATTGATTTTACTGTTTACACTTAAATGCTTTTATTGCCGCTATAGCACCTCTTTGAGCTTTATCCTTGTTAATGAAATGAAATGCTTATTAAATGCCAGAGTAATGTCATGAATGAAATATATATGTTATGTCTTGTGAATGTATGTAAGGGTTCCGAAATATTGGTTTATTAAGTTATGGATGGGGCTAATCCATCGGGAATTATAAGGGTGCCATTTGGAGCCTTTGAGAGGATCCAGATGAAGGAGTTTCTCTTATTGAACCCAGCCTCATGGCTCTAGATTTGCTCAACAGAACTGCTAATATTGCTTCGTGAAATCAAGACATACATACAAACAAACATGCATGAAACTTATTATATGACAGGTGACAGTATTATGGCAAGAAAAATATTTAATTTGCAGGATTATATATTTTGTTTTAACCTTTTTATTTCCTGCAAAATTTTCTATCTTCCGCTTCCCGCCTTTGCTAAGTCTAACATTTAAACATCTTTGTACTTAATATGTGTATTGATGCATTATTCCTATAATGCCAGGTTAAGTGCAGTTGGAGGAAGTTGACATAGTATAAAGTATATCTAAAGTACGGTGGTGCTGGCATTAGCAATAAAATTTTGATTTGTTACTTTAAAGTTAAACGGAAACATTTATTTATATTAATTTAGTTTGTAATAATCTAAATATTGTATTCTTTAAATTGAATGATTGGCAAACTTATTATGTTGTATGGCTCTATTGTTTAAATTTATGTCCAAATGCTATTTTTTTCTTAACTGCCAATATAATCCTGCGGAGATGTACCCAAGGGTAGTTGGGTTGATACCTAACCTAACCCTAGGAGCATTACAGATACACCCATTATTTTACATAGTCTTCTTATCTTCTAGTAGTGACATATTTTAATTTTCTTCAAAGAAATCATTTCTTCTTTCATAACTTGCTCCGACTTAATAGAATCTTCAACTTGTATAGCTTCTTTAAAATATTTTATCTCTACTATGTATGTCAACACTAGATATACTATAATGCAGAATATCGTTGTGCGGGTATTGAATGTCAAAATAATCTTCTTAATTGCGGTAAATTAATTGATATAGAGCATTTTGTATAGGAACTTCATGTTCTGCACTCTCCATATCAACATTTGAGTTCTTTTGAACTCTTTGTACATCTTCAGTATTAATGTCTACAAATATGGCTTTTTCGGGGTCTTCCTTTATGCTATTTGACCCTTCTAAATGATATTCTTTATAAAGCTTGCATTCACCAAATGTTACATCTTTGAATCTTATAGCTTTTTTATTTTGATCATCCCATAATTAATAACCAAAATAGTTGGATCCATAATTGATAAGACAACATTTTTTTACTTTTGCATTAAGCTTATCTCTTGCATCAGAATCACTATGCACCCAAGAAACATAACTGGAAATTTTCAAATGCAAATAGTTCATTTCCTTTCTTAACCATTCCTCTTCAAGATCTTATATCATAATGGAACTGGTGGTTATCTATTGATTGATAAGCTCCAGTATTGATTGCATCAGCCCAAAATACCATTGGAAGCCCATAGTGCAATCTCATGCTTCTAGATCTTTCATTCTCTCAGCAACATCATTTTGCTCTGATTTCCTAAGCATTGTTTTCTACATACGAATCACATACATTAAGCAATATTCATTGAATTCCTTGCCATTATATTCTCCAGCATTATCAAACTTCAAGCATTTGACTTTTAGCTCGGTATGATTCTCGACTTCAGCTTTTCATGACTTAAAAGTAGCAAACACATCAGATTTGTTATTAAAAAATAAACTCATACCTTCATTGTTCTCATCAATAAAAATGATGTAATAGTGTGAATCTCCAAGTGATTGAACAAGGGCTAGCCCCCAAACATCTGAATGTATCAACTCTATCTTCTATGATTTAGTTGTCTTTGAGCCCTTAATGAATCTAACTCTTCTTTGTTTGCCAAGAATACAATCTTCGCATAGCTCCAAATCAACAAACTTAAGATCCAAAAGCTTTCCTTTAGATACCATAATCTTCATTCCTATTTCACTCATGTGGCCAATCCTTTGATGCCATAATTTTGAGCTTCCTCTATCTGCTATCGCTACTAGATCTTTATTGTCTGCAATCATGTACAACTTTTCCACATTTTTGCCTCTTACCACAACCATGGTTCCCTTTAATACTTTTCACCATCCATCGCCAATTGTTGTGATATAACCACAATTATCAATTCGGCTTGTGAGAATAAGATTTCTTTTGTGGTCTAGAACATATCTCACCTCTTATAAAATTCAATGTATCCCATTTTCAGTTCTAATTTGAACTTCGCATATTCCACAATATTTGGCAGTTCATAATCCGCTAGATAGACTTTTCCATACTTTTCTATAATATAGCTAAGTATAATTCTTTGCAAGGTGCAAAATGAAAAGACACACCTGAGCCCAAAATTTAAGACTTTATAAGACTTTCAACACAGCAAACCAAAGCATCGGTAGACTCCCCACTAAATGAACATATTGAATCATCATCTTTTCGATAGTTCTTGTTCTTCTTTGGTACTTTGCACTGATATTTGAAATGTGCCTTTTGATTGAAGAACATACATTTTTCTTCTAATATTATGTTTGACTTTTTCCTCTTGATTTAAATCTATATTTATCTCCAGAAAGAACAAGATCCCTGAATCATTTCTGTGATTATCCTCACTTAGAATTATACCTCTAATATCATTCAATTTTAAGTTGGCGCTTCTCAAGGAATTGTTCACTGCAATCATTGTCACTTACCAGCTCTTCGATAGGGAAGACAATAGAATTAGCGCCTTAACCTTACCTCCAAATGTAATATTTACAGATAATAATTGATTTGTAATTACGTTGAACTCATTTATATGATCAGTCACAAATGCTCATCTCACTTTTAAATTAAACAAGGAGCGCCAACCTTTTAAATGTTGATTGATTCTCATATATGTTTGGTAATGCTCTCATCAAACCCGTCATCATTATTTTGTTGACAATAAATGCCACATTTGGCACATGGTTAAGCGGACAACTCCGAGTGTTTGTCAATCTAAGAAATCTCAATCTACTTATTCCTCTTTTCTGGTTTTATCCCAAACAAAAGTAAATGTAACTTCTTACGTTAGTAGAGGTAATCATTTATTTGCATCCTCTAGAATCTGAAGTCTTTCCCATCGAACTTGTTGATCTTCACATTTTTCATCATCAATCATAGCTTATATTTATTTCTCAAATCTAATGCTCTAATACCAGTTGTTGAGATATATACTTCATAGAAAGATGAACCTATTTCACACAATATAGGATCACCACAATATAGGATCACCCGAGAACAAAATTTGAAGCAAACAAAATAATAAGATAAACACATGCAAATATCAATGATTATTCATCTATGTCAATATCTTGTATTAGAGTAAAATTCTTTTATTAATTATAAGAAAGTGAGAAGGATATTACAAAAGAGAATAGAAACTTTATCTTAAGATGTATATTCCTATTCCATTTCATCTCCCATTTATAATATCTCAACTTTTACATAAAACCAAAATATGAAAATTTATGACAATTTGCTTGGTTAAATGAGGTAGCTTTGTGAGAGCTTCCATCATTTAATAATAAAAAATTTAATTAGAAAGTCTTCAGATCAACAGATCCGGTCATGTCTTCATGAATGAGACTATTTATGAATATTTTGTCACAAGTTTTCATGGTCAAATATTATGATTTCAATAAAATTTAACTTTAATCATAATTTGATTGAAATATTCACCACACGCATAACAATACCAAGGGCCAACACAAAAACATTAACACAACAGGAGATGCATGCTCTTAACCTTACTAAAAGGCACTAAGACAAATGGCAGCCATAAACCGCATGTATCATGTGATCCTATCCAAATCATTGCCTTTGACATTGCCATTAATGAGAAGCAATTCAAAAGTAGAATACAGTTAGATTAGATCCAACAATACTCAAACCCAGTTTGAACCCAAAAAGTTTAAGGGTGTGGGCCAACCAATGTCATTTCTATATTGCTCACCTTCCCAATTACATGTTAGACTAGATACTCACATATCTCAGCAACTTAGAGAAATGTTATTAAAAAGCTAGCATTATTGAGGTGCTAGAATTATTAAAATTAATATGACATTGTTTAATTTAGCAAGCTGTTATTTGCCTAATATTTTAAGTGTTCAATGCACCCTCAACAACAAATTCACTACAGTTCATTGAAATTGTGTAGAAAAGTTCCCTTTGTTGTTGACTAGTTATAGCATTATCAATGATAAAGCAATCCCTTCTCACTCAGTTAAAATGATGTCAAACCGATAGTAACACGAAAAAAATAGATAGAAAGGAGAGAGAAACTAGCCTCACCTCTCTTAGCTACACAGCTCATCTCTCTCTTTGATTCCTTAGCCCCAACCATCGAAACGCATGGGAAAATAAGGTGTCAGCTAAATACTAAAGTCATTTAACCAAAACTTTCATTCTTCAACAAAAAATTATTATACAGCGTCACAATGTATCAATGCTATTCATTCATGGCTTTATCAATGTTCAATCTAAGCAAACGTTAACACCTCGTTCATTTTGATCCAACACGTTAACACCTCGTTCGTTTTGATCCAGCCAAATGGTAAACACATTAAACTTGCAATCTGACATAAAATAAATCCTTAGAAATGAAAGACAAAATAGAAATATATGCACATGCAACATACCTGATTATGGATGAACTTCCTAATCCAAAGAGACCCAGTATGGGAGCCAGCAAGAAGTGTAGCCAGCATTGTGCTTCACCTCCCCACCCCTCACCATAACCGAATACAAATTCAAAGCCTTTGCGAACAGCCCGCTCTGATCATAAACAATAATCATGGAGTTCCAATACACCACATCCCTGTCAGCATTTCCATCAAACACCTTCCTAGCAAAAAACCCAAATGCCCGCTCTTAGCATACGCATCCACCAAGGTATTCAACACCCCAACATCCCTCAACTCGATCTTCAACACTAAATCATAAAACCGCAGCATCGCCATTCTCTCTGAAATCCTCGAGTATGCTGACAAAGGCTGATATGATAAGTTCCATCTAAATCTCCGTATAAAAAGGCAATCGTTATATCTAACTACTCCAAATGTAAATATTCAATAACAACAATATTGAGCATTGTTCTAATTATAGTCATCGTAACTACTGGAGAGAATACCACTACAAAGTAAACTCTGTTCAATTGTTGGAAACTTTTAACAACCAACCTGGCTTTATATTTCTCTTATAGATATGTTCTTCTTTTATATAAAACACCCACTTGTTTTGGCTGAGCCATCTTACCTTATAGAAGTTGAACTAACATCCATGTTTTTATTCTTCTTTAAAAAAACTCATTTCCTCTTTCTGAGCTTGCTCCTACTTAATATAATCTTCAACTTATATAGTTCATTAAAGTATTCTAGCTCTCCACTATCTATCAACAATAGATAGTATAATTATAAATAATATCATTGTATGAACCTTGACTATGATGACCCATGTTAGGTTGGTAGCAACCAAACTAATATCGGATGCATCTCTCTGCAAGATCATATTGGCGGTGAAGTAAAATAGCAATTAAATAAACATCCAAAGCCATTCAAGTATAAATAACTAACATTCATTCAATTTAAAATAAATAGCATTCAGAATTTATTATATAACTGTCATTATACAAAAAATAATTATCCCTTGAAGGGGCAGTTAGAATTCGTTAATTTCCCGCGCCATGACTTTAAACTATATCGGCCTCCTCCAGCTGTAACTGATCTGGCATTATAAAAATAATGCCTTAGTGCACATTCTAAATACAAAGAATATTAAAAATATACTTTAAGCAAAAGTAGAAGACAAAAATAATAATAATTGTAGAAAAATATAATTTATAGCAAAAAGAAAATCATAACTTCTACAAAATAAATATTCTCTTGTCACATGCCAAATTTTCAAGCGGAAAAGCAATAATAGCATAAAAATTAATGTTTATATTTATGTCTATGATATTATGAAGAAATGGTAGCAATTCTGATGGGCAAAATCAGAACCATGAGGCTGGATTCATATGCATTTAAGCATAACCTTCACCTGGGCCCCTTTAAAGGCTCTAGATAACAATAAACGTGCATTTAAGCATAACATTCACTTGGGCCCCCTCAAAGGCTCCAGATGGCACCCTTATAGCTCCCGAGGACTAGCCCCGTCCCTAACCTATCCATGCTCCATTTCGGAGCCCTTTTGCAACATTTACAAGATACATAAACATCATTTGTTTCTCTTATATCATTAGTAGTAAAAATAATGTATTAAGTAGCAAAACAAAACAGGCTCAAAGCGATGCTTAAGCAGCAAATGATAGTAAAAAGCATAAAAATAATATCCAACGTACCTTTTGTGTTTGACTTATTCAAGATGATTCACTCACAATTTTGATGTGTCTACAAAAATTATAATTGGAAATCTATTAAACTTTGAAAGTATTATTTGCTCTATGAACGCTAATATTGGCGTTCAAAAACTTTTGGTTTACTACGAACCTTGTCGTTCTTTGTTCTTCTTAACTTATGATGCATATTAGTTATCTTTGTTTAAGAGATTATACGAGTTAATTTGGAATAATGTAGAGAAAATCAGTATTAGAATTCGCATATTCTTAAACCCTAAGTGAACTTTCTCTATAGGTTTGAAATGTAGCATAGGTTATTCTAAAGTGTTTAATAGCATTGAAACCTTTATTTTCCAAATTGCACACATATTGCAAATTGATTTCAAATGGAGAATTCCTTAATTCCATTATTAGTAACTGAGTACAAATTTAATGAAACTGTATATCAATTATAGATCTCTAGCTTACGAATTTTTATTATATGCTAAAAATACTTGCATCTTATTATTGAACAAAGTTTGACTCAAAATAGCTAGTCTTTCGATCATATAACTATTAAAAACTCCAAGGTTACATCAACATATTAAGTTAACTGCAATTAGATCTTAAATCTCAATAATACTAATATGAAAGATTGACTGAATTCACGGATAGCTCTCCATAATACTCAACTAATAACTGAAACTTATCTCAATGTTCAAAAATAACTTTTATTTTAATTCTTAAAAAATTTAACCCACTATAAAAGATTTTGATATAACAAATAAATAAGGAACAAAATGAAATAGTATGCCAAAGCAAATCCCTAGCTATTTGATTTTGATTATTATTATTTATTATTATTATTATTATTATTATTATATATATTTTTTATCCTTTTAAAAGAATCGAACAGAGAAGAGGAGAGGAGAGGAGGGTTCGCACCTTAACTCTCGGTCGAACGCACGAAAGGGAATCGGCGCATAGTCGAGCAGAAGGAGAGGGATCGAGCGTTAAGAGGGATCGATCGGCGCAAAGAGAGACTATCGTGCGCGCTGGGACGTCGATTGCACTCCTGTCGGCTTTCATTGTCGACCGCAAGGATCGAGTCACCGTTGCCTGCTTGCCTTCTTGCCTGCTTGCCTGCTATGCGCTTCCGTCGGCTACTGCGCAGTTCGTCCGTGCGGGAGAGAGTCGAGCGACTGAGAGGGAGAGAAGGCTTGGTCGAGTGGTAAGAATCGTTCGGTCCCTTTGCGATTAAATAGGGCGTGCACATGTAACGCACGCACGTTCGGCAGCTAATGCCCGTAGGTTACGGGAAACATTCGAAAAAAATTGGAATTAACTTATTTGCCGACGGTTTCAACATGGATAGCAAGTTCTTGCTTTTAAAGAGGTAATTTATATTTTACTTAATTTGATAACGGTTTAATGACAAATATAAATTCCTATTGAGTTTGAAAAACTTCCTTAATCAATATTTGTAACCAAATAGTTATTTTAGTGGGAGATTTTAATGAAAAGGAAATTGAAATTTGCGAGAGATTTTAACGAAAAAGATACTGAAATTTGCGGGACATTAACATTTTCCTTAAAAATAACCTAGGGTCATTACATTGACTGTCTAGATGATCTTCTTAATTGGAGTGGAATAATTGATTATGGAGCATCTTGCACAGAAACTTCATGCTCTGCAACCTATATATTAACATTTGAGTTCTATTAAACTCTTCATACATCTTTAATATTGATGTCTTCAATGATGGATTTTTCAGGTGTTTCCTTTGTGCTTTTTAACCCTCTCAAATGATGTCCTTGTAAAGCTTGCTTTCAAATATTACATCTTTGGATCTTAAGATCTTTCTATTTTGATTATCCCAAAACTAATAAAATAATATTTTTTTGCCTTTGAATCAAGCTGATCCCTTGCATCAGTATCAATATTCATGCATGTAAGGAACAAAATTGAAAACTTTCAAATAAGAATAGTTTATCTCCTTTATTGACTATTTCTTTTCAAGTATCTTAATCCTAATGGAATTGATAGTCATCTATTGATTAGATAAATTGTAGCATTGATTGCATCAGCCCAAAACATCTTTGAAAGCCTATAGTGTAATCTCATGCTTCTTGTTCTTTGATTCAATGTTTTATTCATCCTCCTAGCAATGCCATTTTGCACTGATCTTCTAACTATAGTTTGTTGCATACAAATCCCTTGCATTTAGCAATATTCTTTGAGTTCCTTGTTGTTAAATTCTCCACCATTATATCAGGCTTCGTGAATTTAACTTTTAGCTCAACTTGATTTTCCCCTTCATCTTTCCATGACTTAAGAATAGCAAACACGTCAAATTTATTTTTTTAAAAATAAACTCATACATTCCTTGTTGGGTAATCAACGAAAGAAACGTAATAATGTGAACCTCCAAGTGATTAAACAAGGGCTGACCCCAAACATTTGTATGTATTAGCTCCAGCTTCTCTGATTTTATTGTCTTTGAGCCCTTTGTGAACCTAACTCTTTTGTTTGCCAATAATATAATCTTCGCATAGTTCTAAATCAACAGATTTGAGATCTTAAAACTTTCCTTTAAACAACATAGTCTTCATTCACATTTCACTCATGTGGCCAAGCTTTTAATGCCATATATTTGAACTACTAAATTTTTATTATCTTCAATCATGCACAATGTTTCTACATTCTTACCTCTTTCAACAACCAGGCCTCCCTTTATTACTTTACAGCCTCATTGTCAAATATTGTGATACAACCATTGCTATCAATCTAGCTAGTTAAAATAAAATTTCTTTTTAAGAAATTGTAACATGTCTCACCTCTTACAAAATCCAATGTGTTCCATTTTCAGTTCTAATTTGAACTTCACATTTTCTCACAATATCAAGCAAGTCATAGTTCGTTAGATAGACTTTTCCATATTTCCCTACAATATAAATGTGTACTAATTCTTTGCAAAGTGTAGAGTAAGAATATGCATTTGAATACAAAATCCAGGACATAGAACTTTCAACACAGCAAACCAGGACATCGTCAGACTCCCAACTGATTGAGAATAATGTAATAATTCTTTGCAAGGTGTAGAATAAAAAGATAAAATTCAGAACTCATAGGACTTTCAACACAATAAAGCAGGGCATCGGTAGACTCCCCACTGATTGAATATGATAAATCATCATATTTATGACGATTCTTGTTCTTCTTTAGTGTCTTATACGGATATTTGAAATGTTACTTTAACTGCAGTTTAAACATATCCTATAATAAAATCTTGTTTGACTTTTTCCAGTTGATTTAGATATGTAAATATCTCTCCCAAGGCTTTTGAATTGGACCTTCCTTTGCACTCAACATTTAAAGCAGAACAATATGAATTTCCTGATTCTCCTTGGCGAATATCCTCACTTTGAATCTTATATTTGATATAATCAAACTTTAAATTTACACTCCTCGATGAATTGCACACCAGTCACTATCACCGACCAAATCTCCAATAGAGAATATAATAGAATTAGTGCCTTTACCTCGTCTTCAAGCATAATCTTTACAAATTCTAAACGCTTCTTATCTCATTTTAAATTAGGGATTTTTACATGCATAACACAAACTTAATAATATTATACATATTTAACACAACTTCTTTAAATATTACAAAAATACCAATTTTAAACTCAAATCGTCAAGGAGGCCGAGCAATTGAGGGATGGCGAGCTCGGGCTTGAGCACTTGGCGGCGGCGGACATCCTTAGAAAATTGGTGGCGACGAAAGTGAGAAGAGTTTGAGTTAAGAAGTGGGTTTTGTGAATTTTTTTTTAAGCTTGCATTCTTTTTGTAATATTTAAAGAAGTTGTGTTAACAATGTAAAATACTATTAAGTTTGAGTTATGTATATAAAAATCCATTTAAATTAAATAAGCAGCACATAAGATATAAATTATTTGATGCTGATAGCTTCTCACACATATTGGATAATGGTCATCAAACCAGTAGTCAATATTTAGTTAACAAAGTCGAATGCCACATTTTCGCACTAAGTTAAAGTGCATAACTCCAAGTGTTTGTCAATCTAGAACATCATATTCTGTTTATTCCATCTTTTTTGACTTTATCCCGGACAAAGGTATATGTAACTTCTTCTGATAAATGTAATCCTCCATTTGCATCATCTAGAATCCAAAGTCCTTCCCAATGAACTTGTCAATCTTCACATTTTCGTCCTCAACCATAACTCACAATGACCTTCTCGAACATGATGTTCTGATACAAGTTGTTGATATATATATATACACACGCACTTCACAAAGAGATGAACTTCTCTTTACATGGCATAGAATAACCCGAGAAAGAAAAATTAAAGCAAACAGAATGATGAAACTAGCACACACAAACACAAAGAATTTACGTGGTTTGGTGATTATTCACTTGCGTCCATAGGCTACACCTGAGTAATCTTTTTTTATTATTAAGAAGAAAGAGAAGAAGATATTACAAGAAGGAAAAGTAAAGCTTATACTTAAGTTGTATTCTCTAATTTCATTTTATCCCTTGTTTGTCATCTCTCAACTCTCCTATAACACTAAAATAAAAATTTCATGACAACTTGGTCAAATGAGACGGCTTTATGACATATTCCTTCTTCACTTAATAATCAAGGAAAATTAAATACAAGTTTTCTAGTCAATAAATCCGGTCAAGTCTTCATGAATGAGACTTTGAATTTTTTTTGGTCAAAAATTTTTATGGTCAAATATGATGATTTCAAGAAAGCTTATATTTAGTCATTATTTGATTCAAATAATCTTCGCATGCATACAACATCAAGAGCCAACACAAGGTCATTAAGACAACAGCATGCATGCTCTTCACCTAACTAAAGGCACTGAGACAAATGGAAGCCACAAATCACATGTATGAGGTGATCCCATCTAAATCATTGCCTCGAACACCAGTTATTTATGAGGAACGAATCAAAAATAGCATAATGCTAGACTAGATACAACAATAATCAACTCAATTTTAACCCAAAAAAGTTTATGGGTGTGGGCCAACCAATGTCTTACTACTCACCTTCCCAATTACAAGATATTAGACTAGCCACTCTCACATATCTCAACTAATTTTAATGCTAAGCTCAATTTAGCATTTGTAATGACCAAAAACTTCATTCTTCACCAAGAAAATATTGCATAGCGTCAGGATGTATCTATTCAATTCATTCATAGCTTTAACAACATTCAATCAAAGCAAGGGTTAACCCCTCGTTCATGTTGATCCAGCCAAATGAAAAACACATTAGACTCAGTCTGGCATTACACAAATCCTTAGAAATGGCAGCTGAAACAGAAACATATGCACAGGCAGCACACCTGATCATGTATGAACTTCCCAATCTGGAGAGCCCCAGCATGGGCGCAAGCAAGAAGGGCAGCCGACATGGTCACCGCATTGTGCTTCACTTCCCCGCCCCTCACCATATCCGAATACAAATTCAAAGCCTCTGCCGACAACCCGCTCTGAGCATAAACAGCAATAATGGAGTTCCAAGACACCACATCCCTGTCAGCAATTTCATCGAATACCTTCCTCGCAAAGCCCAAATGCCCGCTCTTAGCATACGCATCCACCAAAGTATTCCACACCCCCACACCCCTCAACCCGAGCTTCAACACCATATCATGAAACCCCAGCACAGCCATTATCTCCGAAATCCTAGCGTAAGCCGACAAAGCCGAAACGGCTGCCGCGGAGTCTACTTCCATCGGTCCCTCCTCGGCCAAAAAATCCCGGAACATCGATACGGCATTCAGGTAGGCATTGTTGTTCACGTAGCCGGATATCATGGCGGTCCAAAGAACTGAATTAGGGTTGGGAGAGTCATCGAAAGCCTTGCGGGCGTCGTTAGGAAGGCCGCACTTGGCGTACATGTGGACGAGGGAGGACGCAACAAAGAGATCAGGGTGGAGGCCAAGGCGGACGGCAAGAAGATGGAGTTGACGGCCTGCCAAAGCCTCTGCTATGTCGGCGGCGGCGGTGATTGCTGGAGGGAAGGAGGACCGGTCGGGGGTGAGACGGAGGCGGCGAAGGGACGAGAAGGCGCGGAGAGCAGTAGTGGCATCTCCGTCCCGTGCGAGATCGGCCATTGCAGAGTTCCATGATGAGATGGAAGTGCGCTCGATCGCGCGGAAAAAGTGAGCTGCTAGGGTTCCGTCGGAAGCGGAGGAGGCGGGAGGGAAAGAGGAGTAAGCTTTGGCGGCCAAAAAAGTAAGGGGAATGGAGGAGCCAAGAAAGCTGGATATCAAGTTCTTCATTCCAGGTGGTATTTTCATAATAACAACTTTATAAATATAAATAAAGTTAAAATTCAAAATAAAATACAATTTTATATTGGTTTGCTATATAAATTAACTTATAACTATTTTAAATATGTTGAGAGGCCATTTGGTTCAGTGTTATTTGAAAAGTTATTAAGATAGCATGTTATTCAGATAATTGTGTTATTTAGATAACAGTGATTATTTGGTTCAGTGTTATTTAAATAACAGATGTCAATGTTATTCAGATATATATTGTTTGGTTCAATGTCATTCATGTTATATTACACATGAGATAAGAATACTTGTAACAACTCTACTGTGAAAGTTTGAGCGCGTTTGGTATCCTGGATTGCCCAAAATAAATTCGCAAAGTTTAAATTTCAAAGGCTAATAATATAAAAAATATAAATCGGAATTTGGAAATTTTTAAATATTTAAGTTAAGCATCATATGATGATGCTATGTTTTAAATTTTATTAATTTTCAAATTTTTGATTTATCGTAATTAATTTTCAAAGTTTTTCACTTAAGAATTAATAAGAAAAATACTTGTCCAAATTCAATAATTTTTGGACGCTTCCGTTCGTCTCGTCGAGACGGTCGTTTCAATACCAAGTTTGTAATTTTTGGAGTTCAAATAATTTTAGATCATAGCACGGGAAATTTCAGTCGTTAGATTTAAATTTCAGCAATTCTATTAGCTTTATAAGACTCTAAATCATCCTAAAACCTATTTTTTTTCTTCTATCCCACAGCAACCCGAGTTAAAATCAAAAGCAGCCACTGAATACGTCTTTTCCTTCTTCTTCAGTGCGACCATTCCCTTCTTTTGGCGAAGGCAATTTCTCCATGGTTGAACCTTCTACATCTCAGGCAAGCCTGCTAATCCTTAATAGAGAGAGCTGTTTCTTCTTCTTAGGCAAAGGATATCATCGATTCCTCCCAGCCGACCAGCCCTAAGAAAATTGCAAGCTTTGCCTCTCCAAACTCTCGGCAGATAGCCGAGAGGCCTCGCCTCCTTGCTCTCGGCGAGAGGCCAACGGCCTCTTTTAGCCTCGCTCTCGGCTGGAGACCGAGAGCAGCTACCAGCTCGCCGTCTCCTTCTTCTCCCAACCGAGATGCTCTGGAGCTGCTACAAGATGTGTTTAGTGATACTATTAGATTCTCCATCTGATTTAACATTCCCATCATAATTTCCCTTTCTTCTAAGTGAAGGTTAATCTGAATTTCAGCATATTCTTAATCATTTTCGTTTCGCCAATTATTGATTATATGTGAAATCGAATGTGCTTTGAAATGTTTTTAGCTATTGAGTCATTTAAGGGTCAGCCAATTATGCATTTATTATCACGTTTACTCATATTATCCTAAACATTATTTAGTATGCTATTGTTGCAAGGTGCGTATAATTTCTCTTGACTAGTTTAAGACTTCAAAGCTTCGATTTATTTTATCATAATTTAATCATGTTAAATCTGTTAAATCGATTTCAATCTTAGTCTTTTATTTTCATTAAGTTTAACTTCAAATTTCTTTTCATTTATAATATGTGGAATTTGTTTAGTATTGGATACTATCATGTACGTCAATCTCCTTTACCATATTATACTTCCATTTGAATTGTGATAACAGCAATTTTAGATTCATTTCCTAAATTTCATTAAATCCGAAAAGAATAATGCGGGATATTTCTCATAAATGCAAATAGTTAAGATAGATTAATTGTGATTTTAGATCGAATGATTTAAATTCAAATCTCTTTAAATTTATAATATATCATATGTTTCGATTCATATCAAAATAGAAAATAAATTCCTTCCCAAACATTTACTTTTAAATTATTATTTAGCGATCTTAAATTAGATCGCTACTATATCATTCGATTAAACTCTAAAGCATTCGAGTGTTTATTATTTCATATGTTCCAGTATACATTATTATTAGGGCATATCCTCTATAACTAAGGATTAATTTTCTCTTTAAAATATGAGGAATTGATCCAAATTACAGATTCTGAATTAAACTTTCTTTCAAAGTGGGTATCGAATCGTAAAGTTGCGATTATCGACGTGTATTCTGATGCCCTAGAAAACCTCCCATTTTTATGGCGACCGGGGATTGAAGTTCGAGAGTCTTTAAAGAACAATTCATCTCAATTGAAAATATGTACATTTTTATAATTCAAAAAGGACATATAAAATAAAATAATATAATCCATACTTCTTTTATACATAGAGCCAAAACATATATGAAAAGTTATAACAGTTTGAATTTTACAAAATATGAAATAAGAGATATCTACATTCTTCTGCTTCTTTTAATTCTTCTTCTTTTAATATTGGCAGATCTTCTAAACTTTTTAATTATCAAAACCTGAAAAATTCAGTTTACCAATCAGGTAGAAGTACGCAAATTATTCTTATAAGAATAAATCTAGCATCCTATAATATGTATGAATCAAATATGAAAATAACAGAAAGACTGCAAATAAAGTAAGCAATTTCCAAATGCAATTTCTGTCCTACAAAATAGTTGTGAAAATCAACATATATGATATAAATTTTATCAAAAGTATTTGTAACAATAAGTCGAGTCCGGAGACTCCTAAGCCCAAATGGGTAAACCCATATGCATAATCTGTAGGAAGCTTATCTCGCCACCCGTCGGTAGCTTACTCAAAATAGAAATTGATGGTGTGTCTTTCCTCTGGATTTGCCTACTTCCTACAAGAGGTTAAATCCCTTCATATAACTCCCAGGGGCTTGCTAGCTAGCCCAATCTGTATAGATTCCAGTTTTGCATTCCACCCTCCAAAGATAAACACCACAAAATATATATATATATTGTGTTTAATTCTTTTTGTTACATGCTATTTGATATAAATATTTTGCAAATTAAAATGCGATAAGCAGTGTAAATAGTACTCAAATGGAAAATGGCTTAAATAAGAATATTGAAATAAGACTTATAAGTAAATTTGCGTACCTGACTTGTTTTGACTCAAAATCAATCAATTCAATTTCTTTGATCTACCAAAATAATTAAATTTATTAATATAATGTTTTTATCATGATTATGTTTATAAAATGACTATTTTGAATTATTTTTATTAAGTTATATAATTATTTATGCTTTATAAGGTCAAATTTGGAATTTAACTTTATAAGGGCATTTTAGTAATTTTACCCTTAATAAAATATAAAATTTATGTTAGTTTATTGAGGATTATGTCCTAAAGTTTCTATAGAGCCTGAAATTATTCAATTTTGATACAAATTAGCTAAATTATAGCTAATCTAATTTCTAGGGTTAATAATTAGGGTTAAATATGATTAGTGAGTGATTAGTGAATTTGGTCACAAAATTATTAAACTAATTATATATTTAGATTCTAATTTACTTTATGAGTCATTTAAAACTAAAATCACTTAATTTGGATTATTATATTTGCTAATATTAGTTAATCAAGTTTTTAGAATGATTAGGGTTAATTAGGAGATCTTAATCATTGGATCCTAAATATTTTTGCAATTTACTAAAATTTAGGTTTTTCTGATAGATATTTGGATTTCTTAATTTTGAGCTAAATTGAATAACTTATGGCTATTTGAAGTTTCTAGGGTAAAATGCTTAATTAGGGTTAGGTCATAATTACGATTAGTCAAATTTTAATCCAAACAACAAAATTAATACTTTTAAAATATTCTTTATGATTTTTTGAGTATTTTAAGACCCATATTTGATATATTTGGATAAGCATGTTTAAAGTTATGGCTAATCTAAATTTTGTATTATTTTTGTAATTATTTAAATATTCAAAATATCATTATGTTAAGTATTGATCCAAATAAAATTTTGATAGTTTCAAATTAATCTTTTATTTTTACTGATTAATATAGTATATTTAATTGTATTTTTTTGAATATATATTTTATAAGTTATGGATTATTAAAGTTTTAGGATTTAACTAATTAAGTGTATTTTTAATATTTAACTTAATTAATCTTGTCTAATTATTTTTAAAGAAATATTTATCTTCTATTTATAAATCTATTACTTATTAATTTATATTTTCTGATTTATTATTTATTAATATTTTATTAGAAGTTAGTTATTTTAATTAAATTTTATATTAATGTTATTATTTAATTAGTACATTTGGTTAATATATCTAAATAGATTTTTTGTTTATATTTATCTTACTGATTTTTATATATATTTTTCTTATATAAATTTTCTGTTAATTATTTTTCTATTATATATATTATTTTATTTTATTTATTAAATATATTAAAATGTTAAATTTCTATTTGCAAATACATTTATTTTTATGTTTTTATTTAATATATTTTAATTTATAAATTTTATGTTTATTCATTTTCTGTATTTTGATTTTACTAATTTTACTTTATTTTATTTGTAATATATACGTATATAATATTATAAGAAATTAAATTAATTAAATGTATTATTTTTATTAATCTATTTTATTTATTTATTAAATATTTTAATTTATCTGATAAATATTTTAATATTTTTCATAATTATTTGTGTATTTTATAATAATTATTTTTATTAAACTTCTTATTTTTTTATTTTTCTGATTATATATATATGTATATATTAAGTATATTATATGTATATAAGTATTAATATATTTATTATTATAATCTATTTATCTGCAGGAATTGATGTCTGATGTGTCCTTCTTCCACGTGGCGGCTGCAGACTGGCTGGCTCAGCTATGTGGGTCCCACCGGGTGATAAGGTGCTGACAGAGCTCTGTCCTGCGAGACACGTGTCCTCGCGGGATTGGAGCGTCAGCTGTATGCGGGGGCCCGCGTACTCGAGTGCTGTGGAAACGGACAAAATCCGTGGAGACGACCCGGCCCTTCGACTCCTTCTTCTTCCGAGACTTCGCCGCGCAAGAATGTCTAGGGCTTCAAAATCGGCAGCCAAAATCTCGGTGACAAGAGTTGGTTCATACCCCGATCGAAAGGTCTTGAAGTAACCTTTTAATCGGTGTCTAGATCATGGCCGGAGGAGGTCTACAGCTCCGGCAATAGTTAACCCTAGGGAGTTCTATCGACGAGGAAATCAAATAACGGGATTGACTGTATACGATCAGTGAAATTGATTCAATTGTGTTTGATTATTGCCGATCAGATCGGTTCAAATGTTAATCTAAGCTATGAAATAGGTATACGAATTTAAAAATATAAAATCAAATGCTTGGATTAAGATATCGAGTACCTCAATTTTGACGGTTCTGGTTTTAGGTCTCTCGTTTTCTTCAACTGCAACGTTTCGATTGGTGAAAAGCGATGGATACAAGGAAATGGAGTCTTAAATGGCTTCATAAGCGGTGACGAACGCGTGGATTCACCTGGATATGCCGCGTGCTTTGTCGCTTGGCACGCGTCACGAACCCTGCGTCGCGATGAGGATGACAAAGTCAGCGCCGTCCGATGCTCTGATCAGACGATTCACAGAGTCCATCTGATTAAACGTAAAATTACAGATGGCAAATACGACGTTTACTTAATGTGACGGCGTCGTTAGTACTTAATTAAATAATTAATTATTTGATTTATTTTAATCAATTTAATTAATTAAACTTATCTTAATAATTATATTTCAAAAAAAATTTAAAAATATCATTCCGAGCTAATTGAGGTCTTCTAAACGCAATGACGCACTCAGATTTTTGATCCAACGAGTATTTAATTACTCGAATATTTAGATATTTAAATAATATTAAAATATTCGTCAAAAATTTACGTCTTTCAAATATATTCAAAACTTCACCCCTAGCTAATTTGGGGGTGGTGAACGCAATGACGAAGTCAGATTTTCAATCTGGAGTCAAAGTTATTTAAATATTAATAAACAAATTGGAAGATGATTTCTGGTATTTTACAATTTCAGTGCTCCGTCGAACAGACGACGCTGTCTTGAACCGGCAGGTTCGAGTAAATAGAACTGCGCCGTATTAGGGTGTCATGGTAAGTGGAAAGCAAATCTTAAATGATTTCACCGAATGTAATTATTAGATGATTCATTCAATTTAATAATTAAAGTAGATAAAGAAATTTAATTGATACGAATTTTATTTCTTTTGAAATTGTAAATTTATAATAATAACTTTTCTTTAATTTCTGTGATTGAATTATGTTTCATGCCAATCATTTAATCTAAATTCTTAATGAAAAATCCATCTTAAGAATGTAGATTCAAATATTAATTATTAAATTAATGTAGGATTTAATTTTACGGGTTTCTACGTCAAAAATTAGTTGGTAAAGGTTAAATGCTTTATCTAATTTACATGTGATTAAGTATAATATTAGAATTTAATAATAAAATCCCATTAAACCCTAACTTGCTTATTACATAACTAAATAATTTAATATAATATACTATTTTGATCATAAAAATTTGTAGATCCTTATTATGCCATTTAATTTTAATTTCACTAATTATTTTATTAAATCATTATTTTATGATAATTAATTAATTAAGATTAAATTCTAAATCTAATTTGTGGCATAACTTGACCAATTCATATCCGATTTGGACACTTCAATAGTCCATTTCACTTACAAGAATGTGAGAAACATTTTGAAGTCAATTTTAGGTTTTAAATCCTAATTATATTAATAACTTTTAAACCCTCATTAGGAGTCTCGAAAACCCTAAAATCCCGACGTTGTCTGATTTTGACATACTTAGTGTTATTCTTCTCCTTATACAATAAGAATTTAATATTTATGAATTTTATTTCATTTTGGACAACTATTGGTGATTTTAGGTTTTGGCTCTTTAATTAGTTTCATGCTTTAAGTGTTTAAAGCCCTAAGATAGTAAACTTGCTTTACTATTTTCTTCACATGTCAATTTTCCATGACATGATTATATTGAGCTTAGTTCTCATAAATTAATTGTATAAATCATTAGCAAATTGATGGATTCATCTTTCAACCTTAGGATATAGCTTATAGGAGTAAATTGTAGGTGATCCTCTAGAATTAGATGTTATACCTATAAAGTGTGTTTAGCCTTAATGCTTGTTTAGTGTAGGTTATGATCTTCTTAGTCATAATCCTAAGTAATTAGGTTTGAGCTTAGTTCTCGTCTTTTTAAATATGTGAATCAATTACAAAATTGCTTGATTTATCTTTCAACCATAAGGTAGAAATTCTATGATTGATTTAAACATGAATTATAGTTGATCCCTAGATCTATTAGTTACATCCATTAAGAGTAGTCAGCCTTAATATTTTTTAATTATAGATTATTGAGTTAATTAGGACTAGCCTTTAGTGATTAGATTGGAGCCTAGTTTAATTATCATAATCCTTAAAGCCATCTCTTGAATATTTTAAGAGATAGTAATAGGAGTCCTAATTTATTTAGAATAGTTTAAGAATTCTATTGATTTTCTTAATCTTTAATTATTAAAAAATATAGAACTTATAGTTCTTAATTCCTACATTTACTTACTATAAATCTTTCATTTTACATTGACATATAATTAGTTTAGTATTTGATTTGGAAAGAACCTTCAAACTACAACATAGCCAGAGAACTTTAGTGGATTAAACCTTAACTTCCCATTTCCTCAAGTTGATAATTCTTAATCTCGACCCTTTCTTACTAGTCATCTAAGCCTTTATTTAATTATCATAATTAAATTTTATGGCTCAGGACTAGATTAAAACTAGCTTCTTTTTTCATTGATTATACTTATAAATTATTTTGTCATATCATAATAAATGAAATGAAACTACTATTTTCAAAACCCTAATTACTACTATTAATTATAATAAAATTGAGATCAGTATCTCAAAGTTAATTGGGAGCTCAATTAGCTCCAATAATTAAGTAGATCATTAAAATTATATAACTTTAGATATCACTTAATTGCAATTATTAAATTTTCCTTGAATGTTTGCTTAGCTTTGAGCCTTTTTCATTTGAATTATTCATATAAGACATTGTGCATAAATAAAACTTTCACATTTAAAATAATAGGGGTTGCTAATTGAAGTAACCAAGGACAGGCTAAATTGGAGAAATAAGAATCCTCATATTCTCAGAGGGTGGATATTTAGGTGTAAGGTACATTTGAAACCCTATTTTTTTAATATAGGTTAGGTAGATGTGCTTAACTCCTATCTTCATTCTGTAAGTCCCTGCAGAATGAGACCTTTTCTAATAATAACTTCAATTAAATAATATGTGAGATCTTCTACAATCTCATTGATTGTGAAGACTCATCATAACTTCTTAGCTGTATTTCCTACATAGTCTTAGGTTATCTTTGTCTTAGACTACGAATCTAAGATACCTTCCCTACTATGTAAGCTTCACACTCTCTATCTTCAGTATTGTGTTTTGCTTACTTATAATACATTTAGAATACATTATATATTGCTTAATTTCAATTAATGCTTTACTGTTTCTTTTACTTACTCAGCACAAGTTCATCGAACATATACATACTTTATTTTATTTACTTTCATATGCACTTTAGTTGCTTTCTAGCTTATTTAAGATGCTTTTACTCTTGTTTCATTTGCAGACTATGATGTATATTTAAGTGAGTATTTTATCTCACTTTGCATTTTTCTTACTTACTATTTCCACACTTGTATGCTTACCTTCTTGCACCCTTACTTGCAAATATTGTAACTAGTAGTGATATCCAAATAAATTAATATAATATTTAGCATACTCTTAAAATGTGTTTAGACTATTTAGCCTAACTAGATTTATTTTTTCTTGGCTTTGCCCTATCATATTTAAATACCAAAATATGATAGATCAGGTGTATTTAAAGGCTAGTGGAGCTGAATTAAGTGTATATCTTAAATTGCTTCCGCTAATAATAAAATAGAAATATAGCTTATTAACTTGTTATATGCGCGCTATTTCTTTCTTTTAATTTATTCATAGTTCTAAATAATTAAAGTCATTTATTTCATATTTACTATGCTTGTATTGGAGTTTAATTAAATACTTAAATGCTTGGGATGAGATGAATAGATGAATGAATATAATTAAATGTTAATTAAATTATTAGTTGTATATTTATTTGCATATTAAACTGGAATTTAGCTACACATCTTCTTTGAATGTTAATTGGATTTAGTTGTATATTAAATTGCTTATAGAATTGGAAACTAGTTTCTTATCTATGTTGATAAGCTTTTCTTATCTTCATATATGTATTAATGTGTGAATTGAGTATACCTTAGGGTAAACAATTGCTATACATGTGTTTTTCTCACTTTAAACTTTGGAGTTTGAAATAAGCAATCCCATGTAATAGATTGACTTTACTTTAGAATTGGAAATGAGCAATCTCATGTAACGGATTGACTCTATATTAGATTTGCAAATTAGTAAATTATATGTAAAGGATCGTCTCTATTTTAGAATTGGAATTAAACAATCCTATATAGTGGATTGATTATATGCTAGTTTTAGGTTATTTTTCTTTCAAATTATAACTTCTATTGGAATGAAAGTCTTATATGTCTACCTTGCAGGTGTTTCTTTAGCCAATTACAAAAGAAACTCTGCCAAAAATTTTAAAAAATTTATGACTTATAGTTTTTATTGAAAATTGTAGACTCATATTATATATGTTAAATATATAGAAATTTCATACTTAGAAATACAAGTACTTATAATCATATATCTCAATTGTTCTTAAATTAAACCCTCATATATCATTATATATTTCACATGTTAAATACTTAATCTTAATATCTAGACTTGCAAGAATTTACATAAATAGTTTTAATTTACATATCCTACATGTATCGCTTGATTAATTTTATTTCATTCTCATATGCATTTCATACAATATTTCATTATAATTCTTTTCATCTTAACTTAACACCCTCATCTAAATTTTTGGCCAAACACGGTATCTAATGATTTGGATTAGTTTTTTTTTAATCTAATATTAGATATTGTGGTGATGTATGAATGTTGAGTTAAGTGATTCTCAATATTGGGGTCATCATAATACTCCCAAATAAGATTCTTTCATTTCATAAAAAATTTTGTGAAGAAAAAAAAAGATAGAGCAAATAGTTCCATTCATTGTTTGGGTGCAACAAAGACCATTAACAGCAGCCTAATTTAAGGAAAAAAACGAACTTTAGATCTTAAGCAATTTATACATTTACAACAGCATCCATTTATCACTTTACTTCATTTAGAACAAAATTTTCAAGATGATTTTCCCAAATTCATTTTAAATTGAAGATGGAAACTATATTAGGCTTGAATAATATACATAACACATCCTCCTTCATATCAAATTGTTCGACGACAATACAGAGGACCTGAAGAATGTTTGGCCAAATTAGTTCATACAAAGCTAAATACAGCTGGCGGAAAATATCAAATTCATAATGCCAAATGACTTGAGACTATAGAATCTGGATCAAGGTTGACAGCATCCAAACTTTGGTGAAAAACAAAGACCCCAAGTTTCTCTTTTTACCAATACAATATTCTTTTACCAACACTATTTTTAATTTGCAAACACAGGTCCTCATTTCAGTAGCTTAGATTGTTTCGAAAGCTTAAAATTAATATCAACTTATCTTTGTTTCAACTTGATAGATGCAATAATAGATCATTATCCTTCAATAATAAGCAACATCAACATTGCTTCCTGCTCACACAGCTTCCTCACATTGAAGATAAAGCATTCCATATATATATAAAGAATATCACAATGGCATTTTTAAGATAACATTTATCTCAAATGAAGCATGATGTTGATTGCACAAAAATAAACTTATATATATTCTCATTTGAATTAAGCATCAAAACTACAAAATATGAATCTAACTAATCCAATTGTAACAACCCTAGGTTGTTACCATGCAAAATATAGATTTTCCTAATTAATTTTTAGTATAATTACCTTTAGAACGTTAATTTAAGCCTATCCAGGAGATTTGAAGTCCATTGGACTTCTCTAGGTCAAATCTGCAATTTGATCAATCTAGATGCCTTAATCTAGACCCAAAATAATTTGACCTCAGAATTAAAATCTGATGGCATTTTTGGATTCCTTACCCCAAAATTAGCTAAGGGTGAAATTTTGGTGCAATTTGGAGTTCATTTTGGCCATAATTCAATTTAATTTAAATTGGCTCATTTGCACATAAGGGTTCCTATTAAATTATAATTGCAAATATATCCTTATACCTAAATAAACGGCCAGGATCCGCTGTGCGGACCGCGGCAATCCGCTGCGGAGCCCAGGTCACGCGACCGCGGCATTCTGTGAAATCCAGCCGTTCCGCCTTTTAATCTATGGCCAGGATTCGATCCTGCGGGACCGCCGATCTGTCGTTGGATCTGTCCTGTGGATCCTACGGCCAAGATCGCTCCTGCGATCGGCCGTTAAGATCCGAGCGATCCCAGCCGTAGCGCCTTTTGATCAATCGATCATACGGCATCCGCGGGGTCTGGCACAGTGGATCATCGTCTCCGCCAGATTCCCTCGCCCGACAGGAATTTTTCCCGTACTGCCAGCTGGCCATCCGGTCTGCCACTCCCCTCTCCAGCTCAGCAAACTGTTGCGGAGCTTCCCCTAATGGCTAAGGAACCCCAATCGATCCCCGTGGCCCGGCCGAGCTTGAATTGGAATTTTGAAAGCTCGGCCATGGCCCGAACCCTCCGACCCGCCTCAACCCAATTCAAGGCTCTTGAAGGTTCATAGCTCTTCCCTGAGGCTATAAATAGCCTTAGCTCTCCTCCATTTGATCCTTGCAAATCAATTGGAGTCGAGCTTCCTTCTCCACCATTGCCGATTGCTGAAGCTTCTTCCAGGCGCTCCCAAGCTTGTGTACCGCTGATAGGAGAGTCTCCTGGAGTTCAGGAACTCTCAGAGAGATCTAGGGCAGCTCGGCGAGCTAGGAGGAGACCTCTTCCCCTTCCGCAAGCTTCCGGACACATCTAGGTTTCCCAGTTGCAGGTTCTGAGCTAATAAGGCTCAGACCTTATTCCATTTGACGCAGTTTTGTACTTATTGTCGATTCGAACTCAGCTATATCGTAATTAGGGTTTAGGTTAGCCCCGATCTATCGAATCGATCGGTCAGGTTCAGTTTCTTCTGGATCACCTCAGTCGAGTAAGGACTCAGTGATCCAGGCCACCCCAGACCAGAGGGCTTCGATCCGCCTCACCTCCCTGATGGTGTAGGGATTGAGCCTGGGGTCTAGCATAGCCTCTGTGGGGAGAATTATCTCCCCGCAATAACTCAAATGGTGGAATCCTCGGGTGAGTAAGGTCTGGCTGATCCAGACAGCCTCACAAGGGGCTTCGAGTCCCAATCGACGCGTCCGACTTCGGTGATGGAGTAACGATCGATTGCTGGCCGAGCCGTGGTCTGGAAGTGTCAGAATTTAGGGCATTAGGGTTCCCTATTCAGCCATACCTGTCGGGACGGAGGATTGGGGATGACGGCACTGTGCGGGCCGGGTCGACCCACGACCCGCGCGGTGCGACAGTGCCGGGTCTCCCGGGCCCCGGTCGACCCGCGCATTTTCAGATACGGGCCGAGCCGTTTTATTTAAATAAAATTAATGGAATTATTTTCGTTAAGGAAAATAATTCAAGTAATCAAATCATAGGATTTTGATTAAATAAAAATACAGAATAAATTATTTAAATAACTTCTAATCCACTTGTCCAAATCCTATAATATTATATATGAAAATAATCAAAAAAATCTCAGAAACCTAAATATAAAATAAAATCATGCATCTGATGGTTAGATCTTTAATTATTGCCTAATTACAATGGATTTTAATTAGGGCAGATTAATAAATTTACTTATCCAAATTGCATATTTAGGGTGCCATTAGTTCATTGATGTTAATTAGATTGTATGTACTAAGTAGAATATTTTTTTGAGTTTTGTAATCTTAGTTATGCCCCAAATCTTGTTAAATCTTGATTTGTAAATTTTAGGGTTTATTCTTACTGGATCTTAGCAAACTTAGACTATGATTTCTTGTGTGATTAAGTAGAACTTGCATGCCAAATTTCATATGATTTGAATGGTTGGATTTATACTTATGTGCTAATTCTTTTTGATTGGAATTAGGGTTTGATTAGCACTAAGTAACCCTTGTTTTAGAACTTGAATTATCAGTTTGGTTTAGAATAGCAAGCAAATGAACTGAATTCATTCTTACAAACTTATTAAGTATGCTTGAATAAACTCAAAGATATAGAATCTTAATTATCTTAATTGACTTAAGAAATCTTAAGATTTGGATCAAGCTTCTAAGACTTGATCTAGGTCTGAGATTGCCACCAATAATATATAATCAATCCACTGATTTGACATTGATCCTAAATGCCTAACTTGATTTTTCTTAAGGCATGAGAAGGGATCAAACCCTAATCTACTTAAGGAGAGTCCAAAACCTTAAGAAACCAAACTTAATTATATTGATTACAAGACTTTGAATTGAACATTTTCCAATAATACATCCGATTCATTATTGATTCTAAACATTGAATTAGACAAATTAGGGTTAACGATAATCCTATGTGACTTCTTGATCTGAATCAAACCTTAAGATCCCTGATTTTCTCCTAAAGTAAGATGACTAGCATATGAAGATTAATAAAATCATATTGATTAATTAAGCGATCTAAATCTTAAAAATATTCCTGATTTAGATCTTATGATCTTAGATTGAGAGTGATCAGATGATCTAATCATCTGATCTAACCATCCTAAACTTAAATATGACTCAGAACCTAATAGCTTAATGTTAACATTTAGAGGAGATAACCTTAAAGTTTCTCTTCATAGGATCATCTTGAATTATTTAAAAGACCTAAATTCATATATCATGATGTAGGAGGCCTTGTATGAATCCTTGAGGTAGAAGTATAGAAGATCCCATCACCTTAGAGATTGATCTATTCTCATTGTGGTAGTAATCACTTAAGACATTAGAAGAGATACATCTCCTCGTAGTAGAATCCATATTGAGTGATCTTGGATCACATTCACTTGATGAAACTTTGTATAGGACTTACCTATTAGTTTAAGACTTGTAGTTTTGTTTTATTAAATAAATTTGATTGAACTTGGATTATTGGATAGTGTAGTATAGTATACATATATTACTGGTCCCCAGTAATATTCAGGATTGGTTGAGTCACTCTAAGTAAGATTTATCTTTATTGCTATTCTGTGGGCTTAGGCGAATATAACCTCACTTAGAGTAAATCAATCAATCCTAAGAGTGTATTAAACGGGTACCTATTCCTTAGTTTAATTGAAAGACAATTTGCCATCGGGCAATGCATCCTAGTGAATATCACTTCAATAGGTTTGGCTCAAATAAACTAAGTAACAGGATTCACCTTCCTTAAGACGCTAAGTATGATTGTGAGTTAGTGACTTAATGCTTAGTTTGAGACACAAAATTATCATCGAATGGTGCCTCCTAATGAAGATCGCTTCATTAGGGTGGCGTAATCAAACTAAATATTGTGAGTTCTACCATTGCATCATATTCAATATGTGTATACAATCACCCCACCTAGTGATCCTTAAGTAACTAAGCAATTTTAACCAAATATCGATCTAGAAATTTGGAGGCAGAATCCTTCTAGCAAGATTCTGCACAATGGAGACTTAGGATTCAATACTGTTTCTTATACTATTTTTCATGGATTTTAGGATTTCTCATTCATTAACATAGTGGCATAAGCATAAGCATAAACATGAGTTGAACTCATTCCTTCTATTGTGACACATGGGTATCAGTGATATAGTATGAGATACGGAATATTATATACACAGACTGGGGAATTTCAGGGTGCATCTGTATCACCATACTGACTTCCTAACTGTTGCGCTTATATTGGACCGTACTACTCATAAACCTTCAGTAATAATTTTGTGATATATCGTGGTATAACATACTTGCGAGCATTATTTCAGTGGCATATAGTGCAGCTTATAGCATCCTTCTCAGCATTTGACATTTCTTTCACATTGGTTTATGAGCATCTGATATTTTTATTTACTTTCAGTATTTAATTTTGATGCAGTTTTACTTTGTTTAGTTCTTACAGTTCAATTATTTGATGTCCTTACAATTTTTCTTGCACTTTTACTTTATGTTCTTGCACATTTGTTATGTTTAGTTTAGCTTGTATGGCTAGCTTCGATGTGTTAGACTTCTTATCTAACACTGAGTACTTTTGGGATCCAGCAATTTGCTAGATCCCTAGCAGTTATTGGAAGCAGGTCAGGAGGACGTCCTAAAGACTCAGGAGGAGCAATTAAAGATGTAGGGGATTGAGCACCTGCTTTTACTTTCTAGTTCTTTCTAGCATTTTAGATAGACTCTTTATATTTTTGCATTTTTAATGGTTTGTAATAAACTTTGGATATACTTTTACTTTTCTTTTCTAAGATAAATATTTACTATTGCTTGAGATGAATGTATTATGGATGTTTTACTTTTAGCTTTCGCACTCTGTTATACTGCTATACATAGTATTGTGATGTGATCGGCGTACTGGAAACACTAATATATTTTATAATGTACATGGGTTCTTTCTCGCTCCCTTGAACCTTATGTACGTGCCAGTTTAATACCTAAGATAAGTATCTCATTCTTATCTTAGATATTGACTCTCGAACCTACTCTTAGGGTTCGAGTTAGCGGCCTTCAGTATGACTCTGTCTCTTTAGCCTATTCGTGAAGATGGGTCTTACTCGTATGGCCCACCGCTCCCGAGTAGCGCATCGTTCCGCCGTCAAACCATAAAATGATACTTGTCTTTTGCGCACGGCGACGAGACGAGGCGTTACACCAATACTCTGCAAATCTAAAATAACAAAAAATAAATTTTATTGAAAAGACATCTCATATTGAATTCTTCCACAGGAACTGCTGCACAAACAACTTTTTTTTCCTTTTGTGGTCGTAAAATGAATGACGATGCTATTGATGAATTTATATAAGCAATGTATGAGAAGCATCTTTTAATATCCAAATCTGAGAAGCCCTCAAGTCGATTTAATTTAGAGTATACATTCTCCAAAATATTATCTCGATGGCCAGTGGTGTATAATGCATCTACCATTTTTAGCACAGCAGCAACTATGTCTGTTAATGCCTTAACCTTTGTGTCGCGATAGAGCTCATATGACTTCTTTTACCCTTTGTAATGAACTTTTCTGAAGTTGAAGAAACCCCAGCAATCTTATTATTCTCAGTTTGATTTTGTGTGTACTCATCATTCTCAATGTTCTCTTCAATGTGATATGGTTGTGATTGCATAAAATCACTTGACAAATTATGTTCTTCTTTAAGAATGATGACATTATTTGCATTTGTGAAAGGATCATTGCTATCTTGCACCCACCGTTATGTTGCATGGCCTTCATCGCACACCATTTAAAGAAGATCATAATTAAGTATTGGCGTATTCAAAAATTGAGCCGCATTCTTGCATATAAGTAATTTATGAGTTAATAATTCTAATAAAAATTGTATTCAAAGTAATGCGTTATAATAAAATACTTATGAAATTTGGAGTGCCTCCAACTGTCCAATCTTAATGATATTTTCACTTTCATCCCAACTAGCACCTGACAAACACTTCTGAATGATGTCCCATCTACGCCTTTGGCTCCTAACTCATTGAGTAATATGATCAGTCGTTACACCTGGATTGTTGATTATATTATTTAATTTTCTTGCAACTTCAGGATATGCACTTGTTCTCCATTGACCATTACACTTGAAATTATAATCAGTGCTCATCTCAGTCATCATCTTAAGAAGTTCATTTACCCATATAGACTATCACAGTAAATAATTTTGGCACTTCCCATGGCTAAAATTACACTTGAATGATGTCCCATCAACTTTTAGGTTTGTCATCCAAGATATTTTTAGTGTTATTTGTCTTGTTTGATTGCTTACGAATGGGAAGCTTGGAAGCCATACAATCTGCACATCGAGGTCAAGAACATTAATATATAAATTTCAAGTAACATTTAAATAATACAATTTTTAATGCCAACATCAAAATTATTTTACAAATCACTAGTAACACAAATCTATATATCAAATATTTTCTTTGTACTTGTATATATATTATAATTTGAATCAAGCATCAAAGCTACAAAATGTGGATGTAATTAGTTAAGAATACTGCAAATATAAATTAACAAAAAAAATATCATTAAAAAGATATTTCAGATTGGATTCTTCCGTAGAAACTATTGCACGAACAAATTTTTACAAATCATTAGTAACCCAATTGAATTTTGCGATCCCACATTTGTCGGCATAAGTCATCCCTATGTTATACCCATTCAATATTGTCATGAATAACTGGTTGGTTGTCTACTGATATGATTTCATTAATTCAAGATTCATCGCTACAAACTAATCGATCTCCTCCATATTTGGTTATCCAACTATGAATTATACAAGAAGCGACGACAATATTAACTTGGGTTGGATATGGAAAAAAAAGCTGCAATGATCCGAATAATATTTTAAAACGATTCTTTAAAGTGCCAAAAGCTCACTTAGCTGTAGTCCGTAATAATGAATGTCATAAGTTAAAGAGCTCTTTAGCAGTTGTAGGCTCACGATTTGTCCTCTCTTAAGTGATACCATGTCTCGCGATATGGACCTATAAATCCAGACTTCGTAAAGTATCCAGCATCTACAAGGTAATACTTTTCATCGGGCACCTTAAGGCCATTTGGTCTCTCCAAAGCACTCCGCAACACCATTGCATCATGCACAGATCCTTCCCATCCTGCCAAAACGTATACAAAATTCAAATCAAAGTCCACAGTGGCTATGATATTTTGCGATGGATCTCCTTTTCGGCCACGAAAATGCTGCAACTTAGTCTATTGGCATGGATGCTTTAATATGAGTTCCATCAAGAGCTCCAATACAGTCCTAAATAAATGAAGCTATTACTTATTATTGTGGCACAATCAAATTATATCGTAAACACGTATAAATTAACTATTACCTTAAACCATGGCATATACCAAGCCCTTTAGGCTATCTTTGAATGTATTTCAACTTTAGGAGGAGTAATCATTTCATTATGCAATGCTTCAATCGCGTGCAAAACTTGATAGAAATATTTACTAACAGTTTCACAGGATCTTTTGAATATGAAGATAACTGACCTTATACGTGCACTTTGCCCTATTATATATAAAAATATTGCAACTTGCTCTTCAACTGAAATATAAATTGTTGGCCTTAAAAGATTCATAGATTTTAATATATCACACAATCGAAAGAAATGTTCCATCTTCATGCGAACCATAAATGCTGAAACAGAATCATTGCCTTCATAAAGATCTCGCAAATAATCATTACGTTGTATGCTGCGCGCAAATAAGCAGTACAGCTTGGTTTTGTATTAATCAATGCATCATCATCACTACTGTCATTCTCTAATATAGTCAATATAGCTGCACATACGCCAACTATTGCCTTTTGTTTTGTTGCTTTCATCTACGAGAACATCATCTATTATTATAAAATTTGCTAGAATAATATATTAAAATTTAACTATTCAAATTATGTTTTAACTTATAAAAATATACAACCAACTAAAAAAGAATCATTATTTATTGCATTAATGATTAATGATCACACGTGCTCCATTGTTAACCTTGAGTACGGCAAGTTTTAAGAGAATAACATATCTAGAGCCATAATCAAAATCTTAAAGTATTACAATTTTAATAAAAATAATAACCGGTGATAAGAAAAAATGATGGCTACAATCCTCACCAAAAATGAGTGCAACAACTAGCTCATAAAATAGAAATATCATTCATTCATTATTTAAAAGTTTCATAGCCATAAGAGAATATCATATCTAGAGCCACAATCAATATCTTAATATATTCTGTGTGAATTAAGAAAATGCCCAATTACAATCATCACCCACAACGAGTACGACAACTAGCTCCTCAAATGCAACCCAAGTAATTTTGTAGACTCCTAACAACATTGATTTTGTGGGAACTAAGAAAATGCTCAAAACAATGTTAAAGATATATGCAATCTATCTTCTATAAATAACAAGGGATTAATGTAACAGCAGAAAAAAAACTTACTAGAGGGACTCGGGCTCGGCAAGGAGCGGTGAATGACTGAAATGAATAGTCTCAACTACGTAGCCTTGTCAAATACAACTGAGACGGGAAACACAAAGTCCTCTTCCCACAGAGTTCAATGTGTTTGACGGAATCGTATATAAAGAAAAGGCAACGAAGAACCCTTCGGTGCGTTTGGCTCGGCAAGGCAACGAAGAAGGCAGCGATCGGCGAAGGCAACGAAGGCTAGGCGAGCGGCGAAGGCAACAAAGAAGGCAGCGATCTTAGCGAGCGACGAGAGGCGAATGCGACCTTTCGTGCGTCTGGTAGCGACGGCGGCAAAGGCAGGCAAGGCTCGGCGTCGAATCTCCAAGTCGCGCGCGAAGTACCCTACCTCTCCCGTCTCTCCCGCGATAGATTGGCGTAATGTTATCTGAATGTCAGTCGATTTTCGTCTGACATTCAGATAACATTATACAATGACATTTTTGTAATTTTTGAGATGTCATTACTCAGATGACATCAAACCAAACAGCCATTATCTTATCTACAATTTTAAATAACATCACATTACACTCAATGTCAGCAAACCAAACAACCCCTGAGTCTCTATCATGGAAGAGTTTTTTTTGTTGTTTACTATTTTTATATGTTATATCCAAGTGTGATTTTTATTTGATTCACCTCCAATTAGTCTATGAATTTTATGTGCTCATTCCAAAGCACAATAACCCTCCCCCCACATAGTAATCTCCCACTTGGAGGTTGATGGTAAAACGGCTCAACCTTGGCCTTATCATTGCTTGCTAAGGCCCGCTAAAGCTGGGCAAAACTTTTAGCATCATTGTCTTCATAAACATATGTACTAGACTCTGAGTGGTGTGAATCTTCTCTAGCATTAGACATCTTTCCTCGAAAGGTGCTATAATGACATTGAATGCATCATTCTTAGATATATTATTGATACTTTGTTGTCATTGTGCAACATAATATTCTATTGCTTATTGGCCAATTCTTCCATGAAACTTCTCATTCAAATCTTCTCTTGACATGCCCTGTAATGGCAACATATTCTGCTTTTATTGTAGACAATACTATGAGCTTTTGCAACCATGATGTCCAACTCACTACAACGCCTCCATGGTAAAGACATCCCATCGCATTGTTTGCTACTCGTGTAACTTGCTAAATTTGAGTCAGCATAGCCTTGTAGCTTGTTTATAGCTCCCACTACATGGGTTATGTCACAGCAAGTGCAAATCATTGTGTATCTTAAGCTTCAGACAGTTGAGGTGTATAGAGTTTTCATACCATTGGTTTTTGATGATCGTTCTTGTGACAAGTAAAGTAACTCTCTAAAGCTTCATTGGCTGACTTTGTCACTTCTATGTTGAATATTTGCATAGTTTTCTCATTACAAATATGCTAGCTCTGCTTCAAATTCTTGTCATCATGTTCATACGGATCCCCATCATAATAATTTGTTTTGCAATCTAATGATCCTTCCATTTGAACTTCTTATATAATTGCTCATTAAGGTGTTGAATAACTGCAGCATCAGCTTCTATAATTAATGTATTTACCACATATAATATATGATTAAATAATCAATATTAAAAGGCTTGTACTTGTGATAATATATATATAATCATATGCTTTAAAATATGAAAAGTTCAAAGAAAATAGCTAAAACATCATTAGGGTTAGAAGACAGCCAATGTACGATGCAATTACATCATAAAATGCATGTAGCATGCATTCATTCCACATATAGATACGAATATCTTAATGTAATAAATGAACTCATGATAAACATGACTATAATAAATACATATAAATGTGTTTTTTATCATATAGCATGTTTTAAGGGCCCATTAATATAGATTATTATTAAGAATCCATTTTCATAATCTTAAATTTGAATATAGTCAACATCAAACGCACAAATTATTTTGATCATATAAACTATATTTTGATTCTCATATATATATATATTTATGGTAGTCACATGAAGCATGAAGCTCCTCTCGTAACATATTATATGAACAAAAATGTTATTTAGATTAGTTGATGTGGCATTCAAAAAAATTCATTCAATAAAATTTGGACATTATTTTAATACAAATTTAAGAAATAATATTTGTATTATTTTAATATAAATAAATAAACAGTGATAAAATGATGTATAAATCTTATTGGATGAGTTTTTTTTTATGCCACGTCAACGAGTCTAAATAGCATTTCTCTTGTAAGAATAATTGTAAAATATAACATTTCTTAGGTTTATAGAGATTTTAGAAGGTGCTCACACTGGTACCCAGTTGCCCTGTTGAGATAAAAGTTGGGGTGAAAAGGGTTTCAAAGCGATGCGAAAAATAAAAGCTTTAAATCGTTGAACAAATCAAAATAAAACAAGAAGAACACGTGCAAGCAATCACATGACAAACAAAGAAATTCATGTAGTTTGGTGCTAACACCTGCGTTAACTGGAAGAAGAGCATAAACAATTTCACTATTGAGAGACGATTACAAAGATTTTAAAGATTAGCTAACCTTTACACAGACCATATAAACATTTTTCTTTATTCAATTGGAACAGCCACCTCACGCAAAACCAAAAGGAAGTTGATTAGTTTCGGATTTTTCGCCTCTTTAACCCTAAAAAAAGCTTAAGAATATATATAAGCGACTTAGAATTGGATTGACTGGGTCGCTGGGGCACTCGGCCGATGCGGTGCTTTGTACGCGCGTCCCACTAGCTATTCAAGCAACACCAGTATCATTAAAATATTTATTTGTAATATTTGAAATTTATTAGGAAAAAATATGATTATAAAAGAGAATTAATTACATAAATATTTATTGGAATATTCAATTATTTTAATTTCCAATTATTTTCTCAGAAAAAATAAAATTATTATATCATTTTCATATTAATGTGTATATGATGGTGTAAATTGAAACAATATAATTCATCTTTCTTCTCCACCAAATAATTCCAGAGAACCCTTTGTTTGTTTGAAAGAAAGATCCAATGAGTTAAACTACTAAATAATAGTAAATTAACTATAAATATTGATTTTTTCTTAAACAAAAAAATAATTTAATATTTTTCTTATAAGAGAGATAACTTGATTATATGATACCTAAAAAAATTTATCAAATAAAAATTGGATATTATTTTAATATAAATTTTAAAATTAATATTTATATTATTTTAATATAAATAAATAAATACTAATCAAATAATATTCAAATTCTATTAGATGATAATTTTAAATAGCATTTTGCTTCTTATAAATATTTTGAAGCTTAACTTATAATTTATTACTAGTAGCTGCATATTTCTGGTATGTAGTAATTAACTATGGGCGAAGTTGCAACTGCCAAATATATACTTATTTAGCTATATATATTAGCTACATTTTTTATTGCAACTTTACCCATATTTTTATTATACAGAATTAGCACATAATAATTTTAATTTATTAAAATATTTATCTCATATCTATTTATAGTTTAAGAAATTAAGATTAGTAGATTAATAGATTTCTAGTTTTTATATATATATATATATATATATATATATATACATATGATAATAATAATAATAAAATATAAATACATATATTGGTAATTAAAAGGATTGCATTGTAATGGGTAAAATACATAATTAGATTTTAATTTTGTAAATATTAAATTATGAGTGCTTTATTTGTAAATAATAAGAAATCCTCCAAATCTTATCTTAATATAATGAAAATTATTCAGTAATGTTTGGTTTTAAACTGAAATTATTAATGGTGAGCTTAGAAAGCCCTGAAAGGTCTCAAGAGTCTTAAATATATTTATTTTTAATATATATATATATATATACATAATATTTGAAAAAAATAAAAAATAAATTAATATTTTATATCTATATATATATATAATATCTTATCTTAAAAGTTTTAAATAAATTAATATTATAAGAAATAAATTTAAAGTTTATATATATATATATATATATGAGTATTATTATATTTAAATATTAATATATATTAAATTTATAGATGATGTGCTAATTTAATATGTAAGTAAATTATTTATGAAATATATATTTTTTGAGATTATATGTAAAAATAAAAAAAAATTATATTGATGCTAGATAAATTTCAACATAATTAATATATTTTAAATTAGTGTTAATATATATTATTGAAATTTACTAGTTAAGAATTTTATTATAACTTATTAATGATATTTAAATATTCTCATATAAATGTGGCTATATTATTTAAAATTATTTCTAAAATAAAAAAATGAATTAAATTTATCAAATGTAAATATAAAATAGAATATATATACTTATTAGCCTCTTTATTTTAATTATTGTTTATTAAAAATTTTGAAGCATTTAAAAATAAAAAGTATATAGTACTTCAAAATTATAATTTATATTTTTTAAATATAAACTTCAATAAAAATAATTATTTTAACTATAAAACTTGAATATATTTAAATAATTTCTTATAAATTTTGATTTATAAGAAATCCCCGCTCAGAGTAGAAGGACGCTTCCACTGTGCTCAAATAAGGAATCTGAGGCAGCTTTTACTCCAATCTCTCTCTCTCCTCTCTCTCTTACTGCGACAAAAGTAGAAATGCTCTCGAGGCTTTGGAGAGAGGAAGAAGGAGGAGAGGAGGAAGAAGACGCCGGATCTTGGGCAAGATCTAGAGCGGGAGACTCCGGCGAGGAGATTTCCCTTCCCTGCCTAAAATCCATTCTCGATGAAGACTGGTACGCCTCCGCAGCATCACCGGCAGTCAGCATTAACGCGGGCGATACCTCTTTCGCCGGAATCAACCCATCAGACGCTTCCCTCCTCCTTCCTCCGCCTTCGATCGACTCCTCCTCCGTCTTTCCGCTCGATCATTCCGTCCACCATTCCTTCTTTCCATCTAAGCCCGCCCTTTCGTCCCTCATCCCCTCCGTCTGCTCCAACCCTTTTGACGCCGGATTCGATTTCTCCTCCGATAATCCAGCTTTCTTCCACCCTTCCTCTGGGTTCGCCGGCGGCGTGTTGGGATTCAACAGCGCGCAGATCGGCGGCCAGGATTTGTTTCCCGTGGCGGCAAACCCTACTTCCTTCGATTCGTTCGAATTTTCTCCCTTTCTGAACAGGGGAAAGATCCTAAGGCCGCTGGAGATCTTCCCGCCTGTTGGAGCTCAGCCTAATCTTTTTCAGAAACGGGCTGCGGCGGCTCTCCGCCTGAATTCAGCCGCCATGGGAGAGGAGAAGGGGGTCGATTTAGGGCTTCTGGGCCAGGAGAGCCTCGAGAAGATGCGGAGACTTGAGGAAGAGCTTGATGATGCCAGCATTGATGCTTCTGGCTTAAACTATGATTCTGAGGATGCTTGCGATGTTGCTGCTGAGACTGCGTTGAAGGCTGATGATGAGAAGAATGAAGGCGCAGGCAATGTTTCCATCACTGGTGTTAGTCTGAGCGGCGGCGGAGGGCCGAAGGGGAGGAAGAAGGGGCTTCCGGCTAAGAATTTGATGGCTGAGAGGAGGAGAAGGAAGAAGCTCAATGACAGGCTTTACATGCTAAGATCCGTTGTTCCCAAAATCAGTAAGGTGAGAATTTTGTGCAGCCCTTTATCTCTTTCTTTATATCGATTTGTGCAGTGACATGTGTGCATTTCTTAATGAGAGTTACTTTCATACCATCGGAATCGTATTTTCTTCAGTGGCTTAAACTGAACTTTTGTGGGGATTGTGAATGAATGTGAATGATTTTGGGGTTCTGCTCTTTGGCCCGCTGGAAATGTGCTGACTAGACTTTGTTCTTGTATTGTTTGGATTTTTGGCATATTAGGGCACGTGCGAGCTAGTTTAATTCGAGTTTGACAGGCCTTTACGATTAAGCTGAAGTTCTTGAATTGGCAATATGTATTAAAATAAATGTCTACATCAATCTTGACTATTGTCTAGTTCATCCTTCCTAAGAAGTTGTTTTGAGGCTTAGTGTTTGATTTCGATTAACTGATTTAAGGGTTTATAATACTTTTTTGTAAGTTGTATGTCAGTAGTGCAGTGCCCGCAAAGACTAAATAAGTTTAGTGGCTGCTACAGTGCTCATGCCCAACTCTTAGCTCAAAACTATTAGAACAGTAGCCCTCAGGAAAAAAAAAATTGGATGGGATTATGCAATCGGTTTTGTATTTTTCACATTTCATTTGTCTTCCTTGGTGCACTCCTCTTCCATAATATTTTTTGTCAAATATTTTTAAAATAAAATTTTATATTTTGTGCTGTGGTAGATTTTTTGCTTTGTTTTTCTTTGTTGTTTGCTTGCCGTTTTTTTGACCCTTTCATTGGTTATCATTGAGCAAGGCTTAGGAATTGGGTATTCCCACGGAATATTATTATTAAGCGGTGATTTGGTGCATAATTTTTATTGATACTGCATTTTCTGCTTGAAACGGAGTGATGATTGATGTTGAGTAATGAGCTTTGGATAGAGCACTCACATTAGAGGGGATTCTTTAAACTTGTAAGGGTAGATTTAGCTCCACGATCACAATGGATGACTAAATTTTCTATCTAAAATATGTATTTTTGAGCGGTTAAACTTTTCAGTTGCCTTCAATTTATCCTCCCTAGCAAGTCATTTAGATCATTTTACTGGTATAAGTTCATTGTGTTTTTAAACGTAAATTCAGTTGTATTAGAAGCACAAATATCGATGACATAACTATTAAGAATTTTGTGATAAAAAGAGCGAGAGGTTCAAATATCTTGGTTCAATTATTCAAATTAACGGTGGAATAATGAGTGATGTGATTAATAGGATCCAAGCTGATTGGATGAGATGGAGAAATGCTTTAGGAATGTTGTGTGATCAGAAAATTTTACTCAAAATTAAGGAAAATTTTGTAGAAACTTACTACAAAATAAGTGTTACAGAGATGATGATGCTTAGAGGATGAGTAGGTATGCTTGTGAGGATAGAATGAGAAATAAGTTTATCCGTAGCAAGGTTGGAGTGGCTTAAGTGATGGATAAGATTAGAGATTGCTGCCTTAAATGGTTCGGGCATACTGAGCTTATACCGTTCAATGTCCCTATCAGAAAATTGAGTTCATAAATTTTGCCCATATTTAAAGAGGAATAGTGAGAAGAAAATATTAGTAAGGATTTTTTTTATTTGGAACTTAGGGAGGGACTTCATTTTGATCAGGCACAATGGTAGTAGTGCAATACCAAGTTTTTTGGTAGAAACATTTGTGACAAACAGGTTTTGAGATGCGTCGTCCTGTGGGCAGCAGTTACTAGAATTATTGTTAATAGCTGTTTAAAAGTTTTTGCCATCATCATCAATTCTTTTTCAATTTTTTCGCGAAGGTATTTTCATAAGAACAATATTACAGAGCCAGAAAAATCATCATAAAATGATTCTTGATGTGTTGGCAACTTGTGCATTTAAAGAAACTGAGTGGAATACATAATCTGTAGCAGTCCTTGAAGCCTCTTTCTTTTTCCCTCTCTCTATCTCTATCTCTATCTCTCTCTATCTCTATCTTTTATTTAAATATTAATATAATTACTTGGAACGAGCTTAAGATCATTTCATTATTTCACTTAAATCGTCTGTGCTTTCCTATGCTTTTTTGTTACTTAAAAATCTACATAAATTCATTCTCAACAGTGCTTGTTACATTATTTTTCTTAGAGAATTTTATGTCTTCAGAATCCAGGTTCATTTCTTTTAGTTTTTGCATGCTACTGTGCATTTTTGAAAAGTATTACTGAAAAATTTACTCTTTTTAATTTAGATGGATAGAGCTTCCATTCTTGGGGATGCTATTGAGTATTTGAAGGAGCTTTTGCAGAGGATCAATGACCTTCACAATGAGCTTGAGTCCACAAATTCTGCATTGCCCATTTCTAACACAGCAAGCTTTCGCCCTTTAACACCAACGCCGCCAGCCCTTCCTTGTCGGATAAAGGAGGAGCTCTGCCCAAGCTCTTTACCAAGCCCAAATGGCCAACCAGCTCGGGTTAGGTTCCGCTTTTACATAAGATCAATTTTTATATATTTATTTATTTATTTGTTTTGCCAAGGCTAAATTTCTTGACTTATGATTCATAGATATTGTTGCATTGAACTGCTGTTTAGTTTTAGTTAAACCTTAAGAATCCATTTAGTTAGGTTTTATTGGCTTATCGTATAAGGCTACTGTTTTATTTAAGTTGGCTATACTAAAATCATTTGTTTTAAGTTTGAGATGATTGCTTATTTATATAAATAATTAATTATTTAGTATAATAATTTATAATATAATTAATTAATTAACTAATATAACTAATAAATATTCATATTAAATATTTAACATTTTAACTATAACTAACATTATTAAATGCTGTCATCAACACTAAATTATGATCAATTATAGTTAATGTCATTAATTAATTTGTAAAAATAATTTGTTCAATCATTTATATTTAATATATTTAGTTATTTAGATATATTAAATAAAGTTAACATAATTATTTAGGTTAAATAACATCAATAAATAATAATGAATAACTATTTTAATATTCTAATTAATATAATTGATATGCTTATATAAATTATTATCTAATTTAGTTATAAGTAATACAATTAATTATCAAAATTAATGTAATTAGTAACAAATAATAACTATAAATTCATAATTATAATTATCCTTAGTAGATAGATTAATTAATATTAAATATAAATACTACAAATATTGAATGATAGTAAGCATAATCACTAATATAATTACCATACTTAATTATGATTACTTTTTTTACTTTTATTATTTAATGAATTATATTAATTTATTTTAATTAGTTATATTGTCATTTAATAATTTATTAAAATAAATAATTATGTAATTAAACAAAAAGTTAATTCACAATTAACCATAATATAATCAATTTGTATCAACTATATATAATATCATTAATTTTTATGTAACACATAATCTTAGTTAATTTTATTTAGTAACATTAATATAATGGATTGTAGTTAACATTTTTTTAATTGAATAATTAATTAAATAATTTAACATTATTATTATTTTAATTATATATATTTGAAATATTAACATAATTAACTTAACAATCTGTCTATCAAAATTTTTAAAATAGTTCTTCCTATTCCGCTTTTGTCAATATCATCAAAGACTAAAAATTTAAAATTTAAGCTTTAAAATGGGCTCAAATTAAATAATCTAGACGTAATGAAACATATCTGATAAATTTCAAGAAACTAATTTGGCAAATTTAACTTAAAAAATGCATGGGAATTTTACATTCTGCAGCACTTAAAACAGTAAAAAAAACATATCTACCGCCCAAAGCTTAATATTTACAAAATAAGTTCTTCTTTTTGCATGACATCTCATATCTCCTATAATCTGAAGGATTTTAAAAATGCTGAAGTGAGAATGTATTATTTTTAAATTTTAAGATATTAGTGTCGAATATGTGTATGTATTATTTAAAGATTTAAACACATATATATATATATATATATATATATATATATATATATATATATATATATATGTGTGTGCGTGTGTAAAGATTATCTTTTTTTTCTTACATAATTGCTAGCATATGTTAGTTTTTTTTTTTTTTGAAGAAGTTGAGGCTTAATAAAACAAATATGTGGCCTTAACCTGCTGTGCGTTTAAACTCAAAAGCTCAATTACTAAGCCACAATATCATTCGCTTTTTAATCTGAGTTATTTGTGCATGATGATTGAAAACACTGCTACTGTTTGGCTAAATCTGATTTTTTGTTCTTAGATGATAAACTTTCTTGACAACAGGTAGAAGTAAGGGTGAGGGAAGGGCGAGCGGTGAATATACACATGTTTTGTGCCCGTCGGCCTGGCCTCCTCCTTTCTACAATGCAAGCCCTCGACGGCCTTGGCCTCGACATTCAGCAGGCTGTCATCAGCTGCTTCAATGGCTTTGCCCTCGACATTTTTCGAGCCGAGGTACTTCTCCCTCCCCTTTCCATTTCGAATATTAATTGGGTTTAAGGTTTAGGGTTTGATGATTGCTTGCATGGTATCCAAACTTTAGGTATTTAGATATCTAATACCGAATTCTTGATATTTAGAATGCATTGCTAAAGAAGCGCTGTCATCCCTTCATATCTTTTGTTGTGGTTGAAGAATTCTAAGATTGGCGAAATAGCAGTGCTATATTTGCCGTTAAATCGCATAAACTTTATTGATAGTTATACATTTTTGTTAATGTGCGGTCCGCCGAACGCAATTTGGCTCCTCTGTTGGACTTAGTTCACGCTGTCGACGTTTGGCTAGCGGAGCAAGTCTTCGGGCTTCAAGAAATTGACAGGGATTTTCGAAATCTTGTTGTTCAGATGAAACGGTAATCCTGGTTTCCAAACTGTCCCTACATGTTAGAAAGAGATGGTCGCGTTGCCCAAAACTTGCATATTTAATGGTTTGGGGATTTGTCGTGCTTTTTGAAATGAGTGTAGTTTTATTGAAAATGATATATAACAATGACCAAGTTTCAAGTGTTGTGTATGAAATTGTCCAATTAATTAGACATGTAAATATGATTGATTTGGGTGATATATATGAAATTTTTTTAGAAGTAAATTAATATTGTATTTTTTTTAATTTTCAGCAAGCAAAAGATGGGCCTGGTGTTTTGCCAGAAGAAATCAAAGAAGTTCTCTTGCATTCTGCAGGCTTCCAAAATGCAGTGTGAGGGTTAGGAAAATGTTTTCTATGTATTTTAATATCTGCCTGAAAATAAATTGCTTGTTTTTTTTTTTTTTTTTTTTTTTTTTTTAAATTAGAAGATCAGGTTAAAAACTTCAATCATTTGCACTTTATTTTCTTTTATTTTAGTTTATTTTCCTGTAATTCAATATGCTGGAATTTTTCTTATCTCAATGTAGTTTACCATGCATTAGTTAAATTTGAGTAAATAGTCATTTATAAATAATATTTTTAATGCATGAATGTCTTATATGTTGAGAGGATAATGATTTAGCTTTATTTATTTAGTTGTTTATAGCTCTTAAATAGTTAGCGAATAGTATTTGGGATAAGAAAGAGGAATGCATCATTAATAATTATATTATTAAAACATATAGTATACTTAGTTTATATAGAATATTGGGTATCAAAGTTGATTTGAAGTGAATGGTGAAAATGACATAGTTAGGAGCGGGTGGTCTTGATTAATAGATGTGGTTTTTAAGATGGTGGAATTATTGGAGGTAATTGAGATAGTGGATGGGAGTTGGGACGACTATCAGCTTGTTGTGCAACTTGTAAATTTGATTGGGCGGTAAAACTTTAGCGAGCCTGACTGCCGATCTGCCATTAATAGAGGTATGTACTAGTTGGATCTCCTTGTTCTTCACCTATTGTTGGATAAAGTAAAAGTCGACCTCAACGCGCTCTTTTCTTGCACAGAAGATATGATTGTTGGCAAGAGCAATGATTGATGGATTGTCATAGTGGATGGATGCTGGTGCGGATGGACGAGTATTGAAGTCTTTGAGGAGCCATCATAGCCACAAGGTTTCTGTAGAGGGAGCGCAAATGCTCGGCATTCTGCTTCAGTAGATGAGATGGCAACTGATTATCGGTCTTTGGCGCTCCATGAGATGAGTGCATTATCTAGGAAGATGCAATAATCCCGAGTAGGCCTGTAGGCTCTGATCGCCAGGTATGATGGGTAGGCCGCAGTGAAGGGCGCCTTGGACATAGCACATGATTTGCTTAAAGCTGCTCGCAGTTGCTATGGAGCAGGTTGTGCATAACCTAACATATTCGATTAACGTCTGGTTATTGTTAGATATTAGAGAGAGCCAATTAGTTTTCTATAGAGTTGTGGTTAGAAAAAACAGCATCGAGGATTGCTTCGGATAACAAATCCAAAGCATCAACTATTAGGCTATAACACTGTTCATGATTACTTAGATTTTCAATAGAGTAAAGAAAACTGTCCAATCTGTGAAAACATTTTCTTAGCACTATCCACATCGTCCAAAATCTCACATGGCCAAGAAAACAAAACTGAGTATGGAGTATTAGTTTCTTGAAAGCTCATAAATTTGCTGAAGAAAAATGTTATTCGGCTCTCAAATATCTTCAAAAAAGATGGATGACTAAGATTTTATATTTAAAATATTTATTTTTTATGGGCTTTTACGTGCAAAAATGAATTTAATGATATTTTATTTGAGAATTTTTTTTTTTATATTTTTTGGGAGATGTTTGAGAATTTTTTGAGAGGTCTTCTAAAGTACAAGCGACTTTTTGTTAAAGCTAATAAAAATCTTAATAAAATATACTTTATAGTGACTTTTGTTGTTCAAATAATTTGCTTAGCTAACATTGCAAGCTGAAACTCTAGCATTAGTATAAAATCCTCTCATAAAACATTAATTTTTCTTATTAGATTCTTGTAAAACTTAATCACCTTACATTGGTTGGGGCTAACATCATCACAAGTATAATTTAGACTACATTAGATAGAAAAATTCTATTATTTGGAGAAGAAAGCTAATAATATTCTTGAAACCACCAAGTTCATAAAGCAGTTTGAGTACAAACTGTGAAAGTTTTAGGCCAATGGTCATATCTTTGAAGCTTGATGATTTTTATCGAGTTCAAGCCTTTTAGCATCCTGAGCTTGAGCTTTGCAAGCAAGCATGGGTTAAGCTCGATCTCAACAAAATTAGTTGAGCTAAGCATGAGCTTGACTGTACTCGATGATGCCCTTATCAATTGGTTGTGGTAAATTTTTCTAAACTCAGCAATATTGTGTCTGCTCCATAGTGTCTCGTTCTTTTGTCATTTGCAATTTGTAGAGGCACATTCTTGTCATTTTCAAGTGACATCTCCCATGTCACCTCCATCAATTCATAGCCACATAGTTGTAGGAACCCTTTGTGCTTTGTGGAATTAAGGGAAGAACACACTAATTTAAAATAATAATAATAAAAATTGAGTTTACTCACTTTCAAGACTATATTTTTTTTTTAAACTTCAAGACTAAATTCATTTAGAGAATAGTGATTCCATCTATTGGGAATTAAATAAGAGATGTTCTCCATGAGTTTGGCACAATCATACTAGGAATTTCACATGATTGGCCACAAATGGCAAAGCTTAAATGGATATATCAGGGGATTGAAACTTAGCCAAGTTTCATCATTTTGCTACTTAAAAGAAGAGATCAAACTTATACCTCAAGCTAGATATAGTTACAAAATCTTACTCAATGTATTTGAAAAGCCTTATATTGCATCAAATCACAGGTTGTTAGTAGCTAGAGGAACCCATCCAAATCATAAGCTATTAGGGGGCACTTTTAATTCAGTTATTTGGCTATATGATTCCCTTTCATTAGCTCCAATGGACCACTTAGGAAACTTCAAAATTATGGCTTTAAATTTTGTTTGTTTCTTTGTGAAGTTTGAAAATGATAGTGCAAAGTATAAATGCAATCAAAAAGGTCTAGGATTCCTCAAGGTACAATTCTTCAGCATTGATGATTGGACGATGAGTTTCACTTTGATTATGAATGTAACCTTTCACACTCTAGTTTATGCAAGTTTCTTAATGTTCATGCTGAGATTTTAGGGAAAAGTCAATATTTTAAGAACGATTATTTTGCTATGAAAACCACTTTTGGTAGATGCGCCTACTCTTAATTGAGATATGAGTTTGCATGTTTAGGATTATGTTGAAGATGATATATCCAAAAAGTTGAAGACAATATCAAATGAGTTCCAAAAGTCTTTTCAATCACATGCTCAATTGAAAAGATTTTACAATGCTTTATTACACTTTTGGCAATGTTGGCCTTTAAACAAAAGATTCTTTTTTATGGAATAGCCCATTGCTGAAGTCAATCTTCAATTGCCTAACAAAACATTTAAATTTAGAGATGCGTGAGCTCACTTTGAAGTTCCAGTTGTTGACAACAATATTAAGTTATGTCAAAAAGATATGTTGAACCTCAAGAGCCTCCGAAAGCTCTTAAGCCACAAGATACATCTGTGGCCCATTCAACAACTTTTCAATAGCATAAACAAAAGTAGCAACTTTCATCTCAAGGTGTTAAGAAGCAAGGTGGGATTGCAACATTCATAATTCTAAACTTAGATTCCAAGAAATGGAAAAAGGGCCCCCTTGGGAAAAAACTGGTGGTCAAGACTCTTAAAACCATCAAATATACAAGCGACTTCGATACAAACTGTGAAAGTTTTAAGCCAAGGGTCATATCTTTGAATCTTGATGAGCTTGAGTTTTACAAACGAGCCCAAGTTAAGCTCGGGCTCAACAAAGTAGATGAGCTTGAGTTTTACAAACAAGCCTAAGTTAAGCTCGGGCTCAACAAAAGTAGATGAGCTACGCATGAGCTTGATTCTACGCAATCACACCATTATGAATTGGTTTTGGTAGATGCTAAATCAAAAAAATTTAAACTCAACAACATTATGCCTCCTCCCTAGTGTCTCTATGATGTATTTAGCTAGAATTGCTTCACAAATTCCAACTTATCATTCAAAGGTACGGGTGCTAGTATATGTACAAAGATTTATGGTTACAATTTGCGGAGGCAAATTCTATTGTCATATACAAGTGGCATCCCCATGGCTCACCTCCATCAATTCATAACCATACAATTGCAAGAACCCTCTATATGCTTTGTCTTAAGGGAAGAACACATTTATTTTAAAAAAAAGAGCTCCCTTACTTTCAAGACTTGAAATTAACTTAGAGAATGGTGATCCATCAATTGGGAATCAGACAGGAGATGCTCTTCATGATCTTGGCACAATGGAGACTAGGTAAGCAAATTTCACATAGAAACATAGCTAAGTTTCATTGTTTTGCTACTTAGAAAAGCGATCAAACTTACACCTCCTCGTGCTTTACTTGAGCTTTATATTACATCAAATCATTCTATTTCAAAATTGGATGGGTTCCAATCCCTTTGGCTACTAACAGCTTCAAGCCTCCTAGTGCCTTTCTAGTCACTTTGCTCTTGAATGTTGAAAAGAAAGGCATGGTGACATTAAATTATTAAATCAAATAGTATCAAAGTAAAGTGCTATACACAGCCCAAAACAAGTGAAAAAATAATGCTCCACTCCAAATTTATTACATCACACACAAAAGAACATCACAACCGTCCAATTTATTTTTAATTGCTAAATTGCAACATATATATATATATATATATATATATATATCTATATCTATATGGTTTAATTACATAATTAAAAGATTAGATATTTTATTGGGCATCATCAATTTGGGTTTAGAGGAAGCCACTTTTCAAGGCTGACAAAAAAAGCAAACAGTAACATCAATGGGACGAGGATGCTTCACTTTCATATAGTTTGCACGTGCTGTTAGATCAGGCATCTTGTCTGGAGCTCTAGCATTCATTCGTGGATTTTTAAAAATTTTCTGCTATTTTTATTAAAAAAATTTCATATTCATAAATATTTTTGAATAATAATTAAATTTTTTTTTTTAAAATTGTATGAGAAATATCACATTCCCCTCATCTACACTTGAGAAAAAGTTGAGCACAATAGTCAAACTCAAGAGCTCAATCACTAAGCCACAATACCATTCACACCAAAGTTCGACGATGAGAATGTCTATGGAGAAATAAAGCTCATGCCTACTTGAAAATGCACAACACCATTCATGATTTTACAACTAGAAATGTCATCTCTTCAAGCTTTAAATCTCCTCTACGAGATATTATAATACAAATTATAATTAAATAACATATATAAGGCCTAAAGTAATATATTACATATTTGGCAATAAAATGCACTATTTACAACATTACTCGATAACACAGCCCCAGACCATCTAAGAAAGCTAGCCACTAGTAGTAGTAGAAGCTCAAACAATGGGGAACCAAAGCTATCCACCCAAAACCTCACTCACTCTTGAAGTAAAGGGAAGAAGGCATTAGAGATGCAAATAATGAAAATTTAAACAAAAAAGAAGAGCGAGCACTCACACTGCTTAATATCTAGGAAAGAGCATCCTCCCTGTCGACTTCGTCGCCGAGCGTTCCCGGGTTCATCTTCTGCACCTCCACTTTGGTGTATATGTAAATTTTTCTAGCCATGCTGCAGAACTCCCTTTATACCACAAAATATTAAGAGTTAGGGCATATAATCTAGTCAGTAAGGATGAAATTAGGAAGGGGGCTCACTCCCAGGGATCGTCTCCGGCGAGCATCATATCGCCCTCGTTGTCAGTATACACGATCATCCAGTTCTTATTGGAACACAGTAACTCGCCGCCGAATTCGAACATTCTATCCAATTCTGCGACGAGTTCAGCATAGCCGGCGAATCTAGTGAGATCCACCGATCTTCCAAGAGCGATGCCTTGCTTGTGAACCTGCAAAAAAGCATTCTTTAACAGCGAAGAAGAACAAAGCAAATCAGCTTTAGTTTTTGACATCTTAGTATTGCATGATTTATACTTTTATTATTAAATTTATAATACATTAGTGAGGAATTTTCAATAATATGAGAACATAACCTCTAAATTATATGTATTATATTCCTGAGGATCAAAACTGGTGAATTTTATTTGCTCCCACTAGGTGAGGTCAACTACATGAACCATTTGCTACATAAGCTACATGCATGTGAAATCAATACTAAGTATTTTCTGCCTTTTTAAAGTCTTCCTTTTTTCCTCTTTTAACACAAGCAAAATGTATTAACTCAACTTAGCTGTCCTAACTGGGGCAACTAGCATTCTACGCTTAATACGAAAAGACTAAGGTTTTTTAGTGAGGGTTTATGTTCACTCCCCTATCACTAAACGCTAATACGAAGAGACTAAGGTTTTTATTAATAATTTATACAAATATGTATTATATGCGTACAAGCAAAACAAAAACAAAAAAATAGCAGGGCAAACCTTTGTGCAACTTCTCACAGAACCAAAGGCAGGCATACTCTGGAAATCTTTGGAAAGCGGCGATTGCCGGCATTTCTCTGCCGAGGCGGTATCGCTAGACTTTCCACCTTTAGAATGCTCCGAAACTTGGTCAGATTCAAGAACCATATTTGCTTTTGGTAGAAGACGTTCAGAAGTCACATTTCCATTAAGTTGAACCCCAAACAGCTTGTAATTACAGCCTTCTTCAGCCTTTTCATTTTTATTACAGGCCTTTATGGAAAACTGTGTTTTTGGAAGATCTGACTGGAACAACAAGCTTTCAGCTGATGAGGAATGAGGGCGGTCTAAGAAGTTACAAGAATAGTGAAGCTGAGAACCCGGCATCATGTCGAAACTGGTTAAATTGGCACTTCTTTCCAGATTCAAGTAAGGACGAGACGGCACTGAAGAAACAGGCCAGCTAAGCCCACATTTCTGAGCAGAGTGCGGCATGGCGAAAGGGAGAGAATGAACGGGGTTCTGAAATCCGGGAATCAAGTTTGCAAAAGAAGGTTGATGGTGCATACCAGCATGCATCCAGCCATCAAACTGTTTCTTATCTTCGATATGGGAAGAGGACCAAACGATGGGTTTTGAAAGGGATTCAGGAGCACTGCTCTCAGACACGCTGTTTCTTCCCTGCACTGCTAATGCAATCCCAGGTGGAGGGGATGGGTCTGTGGCCAGCTTAGAAGTCCCTAAACAAGATAACAAAAGTAGCATTCAGATATATAAGATCACAAAACCTAGAATAGGCATCAAAATATGACCCAGCATGAAAACACCACTTGAACTCAATCTGGAAAAGGTATAGACATAATATTTGAGTTGGGTTCATGCTAAGGTTTCAGCTAGTATAGTATTTAGGTCAGTTTGAGTTGACCAGAAAAACCTAAATCTGATCCGTATGGGGTTAAACAGGCCATGTTTAGATAAAAATGAGACATGTTTAGGTCAATCGGGCTGTGTTCGAGCCAAAACGCTTCAATGCTTCAATAATGCATGCATATCCATGATAAAATGAGTCCTGCTTAGGTCAATTGGATTAGATGTAGGTCGGATTCGGGTTGGGAATTTTGACATGTTTATGAAACTGGTGGAGTTCAGCTTGACACATTTTAGGTCAAGTTATTTTCGAGTCAAACCTAACCCAACCCGCTAATCCATTTTGATACATCTATCTACAAGAACTATAAATCAATGTGTTTGTACCTTCCCTGGTAAGAATAGAAGAATCGGAAGAAGAAGAGTGGAACAAGCTTATTCGAGGTCGTTTTGGCCTTGGAACCGGAAGAGGGTTGACCGGAGGAGTTGAGGCAGGCTCAATTTGCCACGGGGAAACTCGGTCAGGACGAAGAATAGAAGAATTTTCGTCCCAGCGTACCTGCATTCGTTAGAGTGACCTATGTGCAGAAGAATAGCTCAAATAAATAACGAAAATCTTTCAAGCTTGTACCTTCAGGCATCTCCATTTTGAGCCAGGCCAACTGTTAGAATCACAGTCTCCTAAGCCAACTATTGTACCAGTGAACCTATATTCAACAAGGAAAGCAGAAGATTAATTAAACTGGATTAGGGTACTTAGCAGTATTTATCAAATATGCCATACCTTTGTTCAGGTGACTCCTCGCCTTCAAACCGCATTTTGAACCTCATCCCAATTGAATGGTTGTTTTTGAAAGATTCCATGTACTTGACACATGGAATGATGAACTCAGAAGGGCTCGTCCTGTTATATTTTGTGCCAAAATGTAAATAAACATGAACACAGGTTTTTAGGGATGTAAGAAAATACTCGTAATTTGCGAACAACTCGTGTTAAGCAGCTTGTTAAGAAGTTCATGTCTGGGTTGCTCAACAAGGAAATAAAACGAGCTTGGAAAAATATTTTGGGCTCATTTCCTTAACAAGGCAAACACAAATAGAGAATGGTTCAATCGTATTCTTAAGTGAATATGACACAATGTGCCTAAGAGCCGAAAGCAAGTTTAAACTCATGCCAAATTGTAATTTCAAGCTGATAGAGCCAATGCATCGAACTGAACATGAACACAGGCTTTAAAATCAATTTTGAACACAACCCAAACTCGAATGGACTGAATCAGAAACAAGTCAAACTCAAACACATACTAAGCTCACTCGAGTTTGGTTCGTTTGCACCCCTAATTGACATGATCTGCATAAACCTTTAGGCACCATTTCACCTTGGTTTGTAGTACACAGTAAACATGGTTCCTGCCGAAACAGCATGCCATGCTGTTGCAAGGACACCAAGATGCATGCTATGGCTAGATATGACTGATGAAGACATGTTGGCTTGCTGTCTCATCGCTCTTCTCACGCCGACACGCAGTTCTCCATTTACTCCCCTATCAAAGCATTAAAAATTCCTAACGTTGGTTAGAAACGATGAATATTGTGTACAATAATGTAATAGTTTCCATTAAGCCGAAGATTGTGGTTGACCTTAGAAAAATAAAGGCGTCACCAGCAACAAGCCTCTTGGAACTTACAAAGACACTCCACCCGCTCTGAAGAAGATGCCTTCTTGGTTGGCCTGAGATTTTTACACAAAAAAGATTAGTTATAAACTCTCTTAGGATACAATAAAAAAAGCGAATTTTAAATTTTGAAAATAAGGAATTATTATAGATCAGCGAAATTATTTTTGAATCAATTGGAATAATTTTGAAATTTACTACACAAAGCTGTAACATCCAATTTATTTCCCAAACATAACATTTTAATATAGACCGAAAAACCCAACCAAATCACAAAAATAAAGAGGTGAAAAAAGGAATGGAATGATAAGCCTAAGAATGCAAGTCCAAGTATCACGTCAGAGAACGAGTAAGACTTGCCACCGGATTAAACATGGCATTCACAGGATTGAAAGAGACGAAAGTTTATTTTATTAACAAGCATGAGCACACAAAAACCCTACACAGATTTGAATGAATTAAGGACATCATGCAGAAATCTTCATACTTTAAACCACAAAATAAAGAAAAAATCAGTAGCATAAAAACTTGTGTGAAATAGTGGACGTATAGTTAATGGCACAAATGAAAACCACATGTAAATTTCTGCACAAGCAGTGCAAGCTACATTAAAATTTTTCAGAAATTTATTTTTAATAATTTTTTTTACTGTGAATGACCAAAATATGTATAATGGCCAAGCAACTCTAGGTTAGGACAGGTTGCTTTCAGAGTTGTTGTTCCTAAGCCCACAAATTTTAGTCCTCTAAAACCAATTCCATAAATAAGTGCTAGTATTGATGATTGCTTAGCTGGTGAAAACATTTTTTTCTCCACTTTAACTAAACTTGCTTTGAAACGAGTGTTGAATCAAATGTGATGCAATTACAAACATCAATCAAAGGAAAAAATCACCTCCTTGTTTAAGAGACAACAGGGAAAAATGGAATCCTAATGATTCAATTTCAGAAGATTCAGGCTTCGCTCAAAATTAAATCAAATCTATATAGGCTTGGCTTGAAATTACTCACGCTCACGTGCACATACACACAAGATTGGGCTCATGGCTTGACTTGTTCGTCTTGATTCAAGTATAATTAATTCAGTTTTCAAGCTAAACTTTCAACGGTTGGCATGATTATGCACTAGTTACTAAATTCCATCGAATATTACAAAAATTCAAATGTAAACAAAAAATATAGATTTTTAATTCCTCTGTAAATAAATTATAAACCGTCCTAATTTTTTCACAAATAATATGATGAATTATTAAAGTAATTTCTTCATTGTCAAACCATAAATTTGGCTTTTCTCTAAGAAAAAAAATGATTAATTAGATACAATTTGTAAAATTATGGATGGTTATGTGGCTTTTCTCTTATTTTGTTCATGATTTGTCATTTGTTACAACATCTGACTTTGACACTCCAAAATCTTATTTATGCCAAGAATTGTTTTGTTCTTATTTAAGGTGAAAATCTAAATACATAAGCAATTAATTAATATAACATAATATAAAGTATAAAATATCAAATTTAACTAACTATTATAATTATTTAATTATTATACAAAAATAAAATGTTTTAATTAATTATAATTAAGGTAGATGTTTGCAAATTCCGGCTTTACCATGGTCTTATGACTGCTTTCCTCCACTCTAATGACTTTTACAGTTCTTTTTAAGAAATCTCTACACATTTGTCTCCCAAGCAACCATTTGACAAAAAATGTTGCAGCTGTTCAAACTGTAAATTAATGGAGAGCAATTCCAAAAGAACCCTAAATGGACTGAAATGGAAGGTTTCCAATAGAGCATTAACCAAATGGCCTGCATTCTGGTAAATTCTAAATAAACACCAACAACTGATCTACATGAAAATAACCTAGCAACACAAAAGACAACTGTGAATCATTCCACCGAATACCAAAAACTCTTTAAATCAACAAAATCATGGCATTGCAAAGAGTCCTTACCACGAAAAATATGACGAAATCGCCACTCAACTCCATGCAAATCCTTTGCCACGAGCTCTTGCGTTGGAGGTTGCTTACCCATATCCTGAGAAGAAGAGCAGAATAACAAGCATTTCGAATCAATCAGCAAAGCTCAAAAAATCTAATATATATATATACATACATACATATATATATATATAAATTAATTGTATATGATGACGATCAGCATCATAATGCGCGTCTAAAGTAAAAAAATGTACCAGAGGAGGAAGACACTCATCCGCATGCCTCCTCAGAACAGAAAACCCTCCATGTGTGCTTGTATCTGAAGCAGTCAGAGTTTTGCAAAATGAATGTGAATGAGGCCTTGTTGGCGGCAATAGCAGCGGCTCCTTTTCATTGGCAGGCTCATCTTGCTGAAACAAAACAATAAGCCAAAAGAAAGAAAGAGAGAATTGAATCCATAGACTTCTACATTTGTCAATCTTTAATGCTTACAAGAGCCGGAAAAAGCCAATCTCATACTTACATTTGGCTCAGGGAATAGTGTTATCTGAGCGTACACCTCATCAGTATCTACTTCAGCCTGCCGATCAGTAAAACGCTTTATCATTTCGGCACAAATCTATAAATACCGTCAGTACATGGAGAAGGGGGGTCGAGAAATGTGGGAAACCTTGAGCTCAAGATTGACTACGCGGCAGAGAATCTTGGAAGGCAGATTGTAAACCGGCATCTTGTGGTCGGCCACCTGATTCGTCGACGCCTCCACCTGAATGACCATCCCGAGACAACACAGACGAGAATTAAAAGGGGGAAAGACGAACGCAAAAGGACAAGAGAAAACGGAGCTGCCTGCTCGATATGGCCCTGAGGAAAGTAGAACACCCGCTCTCCGACGCGCGGGACCGCGACAAGCGGGCCGGCGCACGCGTGCCACAGCTCGTTGTACAGCGACTCCTCCATCTCTACCACCCAAATCAAAAAATTCATAACCCGGATAAGAAAAATGAACTGGGAGGCATGGCCGGAGCTCACCTTTCCCGGTGAGCGGAGGATCCGTGCAGGAAGAAGAGAGGCTGTCTCCGTTGCCATTGTTGCCTCCGCTCGTCTTCACGGAAGCTTCCGACGACGCCATCGCCATGGATCAATGCCGGAGCTCTCGCATCCACAGAGCAACGAGCCAAGATTCTGAAGATCCGATCGGCGAAGAAACCCTAGAAATCGAAATCGGTGGGGTGTGGGACTGCGGAAGGAGCGGATCATGTGCGCCCTTTTCCTATCACTCGCAATTGCCTCCGACTTTCTCCCCGCAGCTCTCCTTTTCTCCCTTTAGAGGAGCAGAGAAGGACGAGAAGAGAGAGAGAGAGAGAACAGTGAATAGAACAGTGGAGAGAAAAATCCAGCTGCTAAAGTCCTTCTTCGTACTGTAGTCGACCAGAGGGCAACAGGCTCGGCGACGGAACGGCGATACGGACTCACTAAAATCCTCTTGGACACGATTCTTCGACACGATCCATCGACACGATTCTTCGACACGATTCTCTTGGACACGATTCAAGGTTAGGCTGATTATCCAACTATTAAGACTAGAGATCCAAGGTTCAAAGATCGAACCATAATTACTCAATAAATCATATTAATTAAATGATACTTAAGATATATTAAAAATTTTAATTTTTACATCACTAACAACTCTATTTATATATCATTTAGAGAATTATTAAAATTTAAATAGAGCATTATAAAATAAATTTATTTAAAATAATTTTTCGTTATAAAAAAAATCTTAATTTTTATTAATATTTGTTTTATTTATTTAGATACAATTTATATAAATTATAGATATTCATGATTTTGTTTATCTCTTAAAATGAAATAATTTAAATTAATTACTTCATAAAATCTTCCACTATAGTTATTTAAGAACTAAAGCAATTTAGTCCAAATAATTTTAATAATTTAGCCTAACTCATATTAAGAGTTTAAATAAAGATGTTTTTGTATAGGTTTTAAACCTTTTTTTCTTAAATCTTATTTTATTTAAGTCCCAACATTCCTATTTTAATCTGAATTATTTTTATCTAATACTATTTATGCTATATATATATATATATATATATATATATATATATATATATATATTGTTTTTTATATTCGAGAATAAGTTTAATCTCTGTCTATAAATAAAGTAAAATCGGGCTAAAATTAAACCAAATTCAATCAGACGGTCTGAATCGATTCGTTGATTGAATCTTAAAATCGGTCTGCCAATTTTACACCGATAAGAATAAAAGTGGTTTAACCGAACTTTAAAAATTGGAATCCCGAGAATGCAATATTATTCATTTTAAAGTTATGAAAAATTATTAAGAAAATATAAATATATTGAAAAAATTAAATAATTAAAGGATTTAAAAATAATTAAATATTATTAAAAAAGGCAAAAAACTTATGATTTGTGAGAAATCTTTTGAATATTTTATTTTTATAATATTTAAAAAAACTTTGTAATTTAAATATTTCATCACAATTACAATCATTTATAATTTTGGATTCATGGTGATTTAATTAGCCTCCAATAAAATATCTTATTATTTTAAATTTAGTTAAATAATTTGTATTTTCAATGAAATTAATTTACTAACTCAGAATGGAGAATTCGTCATCTGATCTGACGACCACGAAAATCCTAAAATGAGGAAGAGTCGGTTGGCTGAGATTTTATCGGCCGAGCATGACAATTATGAAAACCTTAAACCCAAATTTTAAGGATTTTGATTAATCATATAATAGCCGTCAGGATCCAACGACTATAAACTAATCCTGGGAGTTTTATTTAACTCTGACGAGTATGATTATTTTCCCGTTTCATAAAATGTCTTAAGACATCCCAAGCTTGATAATTATTTAGGAAGTTCAATCAATATAAATTTAGTTATTGGTTTTTAATATTATTTATCCCCATGCATGATTAATGTAGAAAAGTGATATGGTAAAATCTAGGGTTTAACTCTCACCATGCATATGCAGCTTGATTGATTTAATTAAGCTACTAATCATCATCCCTAATTTACTTAATTCATAGAAAATTTGATTAGATTTAGGCCACCAACCTTAAAATGTGAATGGAGGCTAACACAATAAAAGCCTCTTAAACCTTGATCATTTTAATTCCAAATCATCATGTTGTAGTTTGAGTTCTTGATTTTGTGTTAGGCATATTCCTTTTGGTCATTTTGGGATTAAATGGAGATAAAAGATGTTTTATATAAAAGGGAAATATTGTAAAAAGATATTTTGTGGAATGATAATAATAATATTAAAAAACAAATTAAACAAATTATGTAGCACAACTTGACATTCAATGTGATACATTGGGTGAGGAGGTGAAAGAGATTTTTGTACTGTTCTGTTATACGGGACTGGAGAAAAGAATGATGTAGCAAATTAAACAAATTATGTAGCACAACTTTACATTCAATATTCTCAGGCGCCTGAGAGCCGGTTTCACTTCTTGCTGGAGCGCTCAAGGGCGCGTCTGGGTGCCTAGCTTGCTATCATTTGAGCACCAGACTCTCTGTTTCTAGCTACTTCCAAGCGCACAGGGGCGCGCCTCGGTGCCAATTTTGTTGTTGGTTGCAAAAGACTTGCCCCGAAACTTCATTTGTATTTTGTTGATGATTCAATTGGTCTCCACACCATAACAACTCTAAATTGAGTTACTTAGTTTTTTGTAGTATATTTTGTAAATGCACCGTGATAAGTGCTTAACCATACCGATGGATGCATCCCCATATTATTTTATATTTATAATATGGGACACATTGTATTGCGAGGTGGCGCTTCAAGTGCTTTAGAGCGAGCACATGAATATTTTAGATTAATTTGAGCTGAATTGGATGTGGAATGAAATTTATAATGATGATGAGAAAATTCTAGGTGCATGGGTGGTGAACTTTTATGGGCTGAAGAGTCAACGCTGGGGTATGCACGAGCGTCATAGATATTTAGCAGAACTGTGAAGGGCCGAGACTTGGACATTCCAAAGCATTGACAATCTAAAAGAGTTTCAAACCGGATCGAAGAGGCGGCACTTGGGCACTGTCAAGACCCACTTAAGTAGTAATAAGTGAAACTCTTAAGCAACGAGGTGCCTTTTCAGATAACGGTGAAGTTCCTGATAATAATTCTAAAGTTAAGCATACTCATGTGGGAGCACTCCCAAGATGAGTGACATGTTGGGAAATTATCTTCTGAGGGCAAAATCGTGAGGTCTTTCAAATCAAAGCGGACAGTACCTTAGTGCTTAAGAGTTTGGGCTGTTATAAATGATATCAGAGAAGGTTATAGGGTGTTAGAAAGGAGCTAGTGTCATACATGACAAAGTACCACTTCATGTGAGCAGTCTCTTGAACCCATGATGGTTAAGGTGCTACATAGTTGTGGTACCTCTTGAGTCTGTATGGGTCACCTCTAGTCCTATCTACCCGATGGATGGTTCTTGGATCTGTGTGTGGATACTGATGAGAACATCAGTTATTTAAATTGGGAAGATTGTAAAGATCTACTTATGTAATAATAAATGAAACTCTTAAGAAATGAGACGCCTTTTCAGATAACGATGAGTTCCTGATAAGAACTCTAAAGTTAAGCGTGCTCATGTGGGAGCACTCCCAGGAAATGTGATCTGATGGGAAGTTATCTTCTAAGGGCAAAATCATGAAGCATTTCAAGCCAAAGCGGACAGTACCTTAGTGCTTAAGAGTTTGGGCTGTTACTAACACGCTCGGTGTTTTATTGTGCAACCAACTATACTAGAAGACACGGTGCTTGGGCGCCAAATGTCTTCTACATCATGCTTATTCCAGAAACTGAAGGGCCAGTGCTTGGGAGTGCTAAGCACAAGATGAAGGATAACATGCACAAATGCAATTCTAAGCACTAGATAGCAGTTTATTTTGGGATATTCAGGGGTAGGGAGACTTCGAGTATCTAAACCCTTATAATGTTAGGGTTTGTAGAAGCTTGCATTGATTATTTGAGGTGTTGACTAATAAAGATGAGAATAATATATAAGTCATCTTTTTCATTGGAGAAAAGAGCTTTCTTTTGTTGTTAGAGTTGTAAGTATGTATTTCCTTCTTCCATAAATTGAATTTTCTTGTGGCTGCGGCTCAATGTTTTTCCCCATCTTGGAGTTTTCAAAGTAAATCTTGTGTGTTTGGATATGCTTGTATTTTTTCTGTATTGTGTTTATTTATGATTGTATTTTGCAATTTTTCATACTAATTTTTTCCACTAATGATTGAGCTCAGGATTCTTGATTGGTGTTTGTGATAACTCCATAATTGCACAACATTTTTCTTTGCATTCATCTCCAAAAATCACAACTGGTATAGAGCATTGTAAACTGTGAGCAAATGAAGCAAGATATAAGGCTTGTCGATCTTTGCCCTGTGAAAAATACAAATAGAGAACCTACTTCATCAGAAAAAGTTGTACCAAACACAAGGACGAATAGAGAAGAAATTCTCAAATATAAGCAAAGACGAGTAGAAATTGCTCGATAGAATAACTTTGGGTCTTGTCCAACTTCCGGTTGCATCTTCAGCCGCCTTCAATATTATCAATGGAAAGACCTTAATTGATCTCATGAATATGTTGTCAAGAATGTATAAGAAATCATTAGCATCTAACAATGTTTTTATTTTGATGAAGTAGCTCTTAAACATGAAAATGACAGACAACAATTTAGTGGCAGAACATCTAAATATTTTCAATATCGTGACGAGCTAGTTGAGTTCTGTAGATATCAAGTTTGAGGATAAAGTCAAGGCACTGTTATTGCTATTATTTTTGTCAAATAACTTGAATTGTTTTGTCACAAGGTGTAGCTCGAAAGAAAATGCTACCATGAAGTTTGATGACAATGTTAGTTTGATCAATAGAGAAGAAGTTTGGAGGAGATCGAATGGTGAAACATTACCTTAGCTACCAATGTAGAAGGCAGAGGACGAAACCTGGACCAAAATGTGAAACGAAACCATCTCCAAGAGGGAAAAGTTAAAGTCTAAAGGACGCATCGAATGCTAGAATAGCGATAAGAAGGGTTATTGCAAAAAAAAAAAACTACTCAACTCCTAAAAAGGTGCAAGTGCGGGACAAAAGTATAGCAAATCTCATAGCAAATGATATCCCGAATGCATTAATATTATCGCTAGATAACACAAAGTCTTGGGTGATAGATTCAGAATAATCGTTTCATATAACACCACTTTCACCTAAGAATCGTGACAAGTTATCAAAGTGTGTAGTGACAACAAAGGAGAATATCGAATGAATGAGGTACCAAATCAATAAAGTATCAGATGCTTAAACATCAACTAGTACGGAGGATTCATATTTGTGGCATAGAAGGCTCAAACATAGATGATTGAAATCTCTTCTCTCATGAGATAAATTTCACTGTTAAAAGTTTATTGAATTAAATTTTTGTGAAAATTTTGTGTTTGGAAATTAAAAAAGTCAATTTTGTGAAAACTTGGAGAGAATCAAAGTTACATAAATTGGAGTTGGTGGACGAACATTTGGGGTCCAACTCTAATTTCTTTCTTAGATAGTTTTATCAAATTTACTACCTTCATTGATGACCACACAAAGAAAAATGTAGGTATATTTTATGAAAAACAAGTATGATTTTTATGAGACCTTTAAGAGGTTGCTAACTGTAGTTGAGACTGAAATCAACTCTAATTAAAGTGTTTGAGGTTCGACAATGGCGACAAATATCATGACAAGGAATTCAAAAATTGACATGCATAAAGAGGAATTAAAAAAGAATTCCCTGCCACAACAAAACGATATTGCGAAAAGAATGAACTAGATAATTATGGAACACATCAGAAGTATGAGCTTGCAAGCAGGACCACAAAATCATTTTTGGGTTAATGATGTTAACACAACATTTCATCTTATCAATGGTGAACCATTGGTGTCGGCTAAAGAAGTTGTCGAAAGAGAAATGATGTGACATCCCTCAATCCTGGTTTCCAGCAGGGGTGCGAGGATTGGAGTTACGTCATCTAATTTGTCAAGGATTGTATTTGAAATTTAGAATAATAACATAAACATCACAGATAATTGCTTAATTAATTTGAAAACAAGAAAATTCTTTTTATTTTGATATAATAGCAATTACAAGAGTAGACTTTTCTTCTTTTTTAAAATACACGAAGAAAATAATAAAGTAAAAGTGCAACGATTGATTATTCAGTGTTGTCCTAGTTCTTCAGTGGCATCCAAACCTGATATTTACAACGCAAATGCACATGTTATATAGCAGCATTTATAGTGCCATTCCACGTCAGGATGAAGTACATTCAGCTATGCTACCATTTCATCATGATGCTTAATGTCTAAAATGCTGGACAAGATTTATACGTCTCAAAATCCAGCGAAATATGTTCACAAAGACAATGACACTGAAAAAAATGAAACTTTACTTGGCTTGACATAAGACTAGACTTGAGCCACCACTCACCACTATAAGAAAAATATCACTAGATGGAGAAGAAGAAGGAACAACTTGCACTCAATCTCCAAGTGGGAGACTAGTGTGTGATGGAGCTTCAAGTGATTTGAAGTGATAACATAAATATCTCAAATCAATTTGAAGTGAACCGGATGTAAAATTAACTTGACAACAACAAGGAGAATATTTGGGTGCGCTCAATCACTAGATGAAGTTTTATGGGCAAAAAAGTAGTTGCTTGGGCGCCCTCAAGCACCATGGATATTTAGCATAACTAAGAAGAATCAAGCCTTGGGTGCTTGGGCATATGCGCAAGCATCGGCAATTTGATGTTCCATAACAAGCTGAAGAGGTGGAGCTTGGGTGCGCCCGCTGTTTCACTATGCAACCAGCAATACCCAAAAACTCAGCGCTCAGGCGCGCCCGCTATTTTAAAGTGCAGCCAGCAACGCTCGAAAATCCAGCGCTTGGGCGAACCCGTCGTCTCACTATGCAACCAGCGATACCTGAAGACCCCCAAGCATCGAAGTCCTAATGTCTTCTACAACTTGTCTATTCTAGAAATTGAATGGCTGGTGCACGCCAAAGCACCAGATGAAGCATAACCTACTAAATGCAATTTCGGTCATTTGGGAATTGGGAGACTTATAGTATATAAACCGTTATTATGCAACATTTTATAGTAGCTTACATTGATTATTTGAGGTGTTTGGTTATTAAAGAGAAGATCTCTGTTTTGCTCTGGAATTGTAAATTTGTATTCCCTTCTTCCTTATAATGGGTTTTATTTGTGATGATGGTTCTGCAATTTTTGTACTTATTTGGGTTATCCACATAAATCTTGTGTTTAAAAATGTTTATGCTTTTTTGTGTCATGTCTATTTTGGGCAATGTTATGTGATTTATCTTGCTAGTTTTGTTCCACTGGCAACTGAACTCGGGAGTTGCGATTGAGTTTGTGATAACTCCATAGTTGCATTCATCCCTAAATATCACTCACATTGTCCATATCAAATATTGCACACTGTTATTTCCATTATGTTTCAAAGTACTAAGAAATGAGAGGTTGTCGTAGTTGAAAGTCCTCTTTCAACTAGAAACGAAAGTGAACAAGTATTATTGTAGAAATCAAATATGCACAGTAAACCAAGCAAATAAACACTCGAATTTATGTGAAAAACACTTTGCATGATAAAACCGTGCACCCACACCACCATAAAAAAACTAATATGAAATCAAGAAGATACAGGCAGTTTACAATATTTAGTACATCACACAACTTTTAACCCAGCACCACACGGTAGCACAACTCACAATTGTGCCACATCAACCCCTACAATCATGGGATATGCCTGCCTACTGTGCGGTGCATCTAAGCGCATGGCAATCATTGTCCCACGTGTCCTGAGTCAACTCCATGAGTGCCTGTATTGTGCATGTGCTATCAGTGCAATTCCAATAGCACATTAAGTATTGTCAAGTTCAATCCATTTCTGCATGCATCATGATCGTCCATACGTGCCCGAGCATGCATTTGATCGTGCTTAGACGCTAGCCTCTTGCTCCGCCATACATGATTGCACACGTCTGAGATTTCCAAATTCCATCTTGTTGGTCCATGATCCTTGATGCGAGTCTCATCACGCCTGGGCGGGAGCCTTTAGTTCCATCAATTAATGCGAACACAATTGTGTTTGCCTTCAACTAGAATGGTTGGCACGCGACTTTGCACCTAAGGGCACCCGCGGTTTTGGAGCACAAGAGGTCAACACTCGGGTGTTCCCCAAAATTTGTTTTCTGTGTGCCTTTGTGTTGCTACCACAGCCATTGCAGGCTTGGGCGTTCTGAGTATGCCTGGTGTCGAGTTTAGGGGTGTTTGGTGTCACACCTGGGTATGCCTAGTGTCTCCTTTAAGCCATTTCCTAGTGATGCACTCAAGGCTCCACCAAAACATAACACAAACTATAGAGCTTATCATGATGTATGACTTAATGGGCCAGCCAATAAAGAAAAACAGAAATAATTATACAGTTATTCTACTTTCTTTTTGCATAATTCTGACCAGTATTATACTGCACGAGTACATTTAAAATGGATTACTGCAAGTCAATAGTTCTACAAAGAACAACAAATCATTATAGTGCAGAGAAATTCTTTTGAAAATTGATATGTTGCACATGTAAAAGGTGACATTTAAGGGAGAAAATCAAAATTCTATAAGAGAATATACAATCATTAACAAGGAGAACTTCAAATCCTTGAAAGCATCGACCATCCAAGTATGATGAGGTGCTTAAGGAGATACCCCCACTAGATGGCTTTGCATTTGGGAAAGGAAGAAGACTTACTTGAAAATTAACTTACAGAAAAGCAAATCACAAAGACATGTCGATGAAGGAAGATTATGTATCAAATGGCAAGAAGGGACACAATGATACAATAAATACAATGGTCTAATTATTGTTTCCTAAGCAACTATCCAATCCACAGAAGTTTTCCTTAAAATAAGAAGCACATAATCAAGAAATTATGTGTTAAATTTATTGGAATTGCTAGGTTATCCTGCTATCAGCTCCACTATTTTTACAATATAGCCGACTTTATTTAGAAATAGATATAGAACCTTTTGAAAATATGGCCAATATAACAGAGAAGACGCCTCGTAGAAGTATAATTTGGTTTTAGCCTTTGGTGAATGCTTTTGCATATGTTATTGTTTTAATTGATAAGACTAGGGAAGGAGTGGCAAAACTTGAGTTATGGAAAATTATTTTATAATCTAAAAGTTTTTATCTTGGTAGATCTAAAATAGAATATATGAACTGTCAGTGCAATTATTTTAGAAGCTATAATCTCGATGACATAACTATTGAGGACCATGTGATCAAGTAGAGCGAGAGGTTCAAGTACCTTGGTTAATTACTCAAAACAAAGGTGAATTAGAGAGCGATATGATTATTAGGATCCAAGCTGATTGGATGAAATGGAGAACTGCTCTGGAGTGTTGTGCGATCTTAAAATTTCACTCAAAATAAAAGAAAAATTTTATAGAATAGTTATACAACCAACTATGTTATATGAAGCTGAATGTTGGCCAGCAAAGACGATTGGAGTGGCTCCATTAATGGATAAGATTAGAGGATGCCACCTTAGATGGTTTAGGCATATTAAGTGTAGAACATGCAAGCATCTGCTAGAAAAATAGAGTTTATGAATTTCACCCATATTAAAAGAGGAAGGAGTCCAAAGAAAACATAGAAAGAAACTATTGCAAAGGATCTTTTCTCTAATTAGAACTAATGGGGATTCTATTTGATCGTGCACAATGGAAACAAATAATTCATATAGCCAGCCCCACCTGGTGTTGTTGGTGTCATCGTTACTGATATAATCATTTACATTAATTATTTTTAATAATCATCATCAATGCTGACATTAAATGTAACTCCCTAACACACCCATTGCAATAAAAATCTTTGACCTCTAAATAGATGAGACTATCAAACGAAGTTTACATTTTGACTGTTAAAATATTGCTGTTTTTGGTATTTTTAATAATCATCATCAATGCTGACATTAAATGTAACTCCCTACCACACACATTGCAATAAAAATCTTTGACCTCTAAATAGATGAGACTATCAAACGAAGTTTACATTTTGACTGTTAAAATATTGCTGTTTTTGGTATACACAAAAAACCATTTACGTGTAAACCTGGGAAGCATGAAGTTCTGACATTATCAAAAGGGCTTTTCGATCCTTAGAAGCCTTTGCAACTGCTAATCCCACAGACAATAAGCTGAAGATCCTCCTGTTGCAGCAATCATAAGCAAGTAAATAAATAAACTAAAAGCACTAGCGTAATATGCGAATCAGTTGATGTCTTTTTATTGATACCTCATGTAATATTAAGCATGTAATGCTAAAAAAACCATATGAACAACAGCACTATAAACAATAATGCAAATGCTATAAAAAACTAAACTTAATCAGTAGTGCCTGTTATATAGAACAGAAAAAAAAATGAAAATATTAGTCACAATAATCATCTAACTTAAACAAGCATCTTTATTGTGTGCCTAGATGTCACTATATATTCTTAAGTTTCATGCAGTACAAGATTTCCCCCAAATCAGTGCAAGATTACCCATAAAAGTGAAAACATCTATGAACTTTAATGTAAACAAAATTTTGATTAAACAAAAATGGGTGATTATCCTTACTATCTCAAGAATCTATACAAATCCAAGAATCATACAAAAAATTTCACAGAACTCAACTTGAGCTAAATCAATTCAAATACAATATAAAATAGGTTCATTGTGGTTTACAATTGTTGGAAAAGTCAAGTATTGAAACTTCCTCGAATTTTGACTCGATATAATAATGCATTCATATAATACTTGTGCTTTTGTATGAAGCATACAAAATGTATTTTGAGTAACTTCAAATTTAATTCAAGTCAATTATGAATCAAAACAATTCAAGTAAGCTTTACATGAAAATTTTGAGTTCAAGTTGAGTTATAGTTGACACAAATTTGAAAATACTAAAATCTAGTTGACCCAAACAACTCCAAAAAACTGGCATTATGCAGAATTCAGTCAAAGCAAAACTGATACATATTACATTTAGATTTTACATTTCATTAACCCTCACATAAAATATCTGAAAAATTATTCTGAAAAAAAAAGGAAAGTTACCAAGGTTGGAGAGGAAGCAACCTTAGTCTTCCAGCATCTCTTCCAGAATAAGATATTGGCCAGTTATTGAGTACTTCGCTCTACTAATCCTTCTTGTTGACCCGTTGTTTTGATTAGACATGTTCTTCAGGAAAAATGAATCTGTTCGACCACCTTTTTCATTCAAACGAAAATAATTAAGGATAAAATGTTCAGGAATGAAAATTACAACATTTATATGGTTATCTAAAAAGCAAAAGCCATCATCCAACACAAATTTGTTGGCAGCTTATTTGCAATCTAATTAAGTAATGCTATGCAGCCATGTCCATAGCCGCAAAAGCATTATGATGCTGTGGTGACTATTTGCCACAGAGATCCTGGTCAGCAATAAGTAAACTTCAACAAAAAAATTTCACATGCAAGAAAAACTAAGGAAAAAATATTTCAAACCCAACCAACAGCGATAAAGGACCGAGGCTGCAAGCCAACCTCTCCACATATTTTTCTTCCACCTAGTTCTCAAAACGATTGGAAGAAGAAGAGGACTCAAGAGGTGTGAGTCGACCTTTTTGGTGAGCTGCAAACTCCTTCGCCGACTAATATTTTGCTTCAACGGTGACTTCAAATCACATAACATCATCACATTCCTTTAAGCCGTCACTATTGCTCACCAAATTCATTTCTTAACAACTATATTCAGTGGCCAAATTTAGTTGTAAAAAGAGCATGTACAACATTGTCCTAGTTCTGCTGGAGTCAGAAATTGCCACAGATCCAGGGGAAAAGAGAAATGAGTCAGGGAGCCAAGTTAAGAAGAACACAAAGGTCAATGAGTAACAAAGGTGATAAATGTTAAATTACACTATTATAACTAATCTATAAAAAATATAAAAAGGATCACAAAAGGTTCCATGAGCGCCGGATTAAAGTCTATTGCTCGTGCAAGAACTACACAAAAAAACTAAAATTAAAACAAAAGACCCCTTTGGTGAAGGGCAGAGCCAGTCTATCATACGAACGGCAAAAGGTGACAGAGATCTGATCTTCCAAGTTTGGCTCAACATTAATAACATGTTCTAAAGTGTGCCCACCATTGGGGGCCACTTCTCCTGGTCCTTACCTGATCTAGCCTCTGCTTGCAAAATCAAGTATAAACTATTTTAGATTCAAGGTATTGAATGCTCAAAGAAGTTTTCCCCCTCATCAAGTTTTTAAGTCAATATACGTGGTTTCTGGCCATGCTTTTACGATGAAGGGCGGTCACAGTTGGATGAGAATTCATTCTAGAAAAGATAACCTGAGAACCTTACGTATGATTAACATCACATTACTTGCTAAAATTTAACTATGGCCTTTTCCACTTGGGCGAGGTAGAGCAGTAGGGTATTTAAGGATAAAGGAAGGATCTTTTCGGTTATGGTTGATGATGTGGCGCTCCTTGATAGATCAGATTAGAACATGTGTGAGGAATATTAACATCTCTGATTGGTTCGTATGTAACAGCTACTGATACTGACGAAAGTGGATAAGGACATTGTCTCGGGCTTGATTTGGAAAGAACCAAACTTGACGCAGAGTAACTGGCTAGTCAAATCACTCGGTGAAGACATGAATGGCTCAGATTTAAGGAGATCTATGAAGACCTGCAATAGACTGATTCAAAAAGCAAGGGTAATGATTATAATAATTAAGTGTGGTAAAGGATTAATAGAGCAATCATGTAAAGACACGTGGACGACTGAGAATGTTCGTTAAAAAAGTGTAAAGCAGTTCTCACATACCTCTCTCCATCCATCATGTTTATTGATAGCTCCTATTTATATCAGCTAATGGATAGATGTTATTTTCTATATTTATTGGTATCAACACTGTGATAACATTGAGAGATGTGTGGAGGGCGAATTCTACATAAACCTCAAAGCATAATAGAATCAAACAATATGAAAAATTATTTATACAAAAGCATAAAATATTCTAAAAACATTGAGATATTATTTTAATGCAAGAATTAAAATGAGTTTTTTGATAATTATAATCAAATTTTGTTTGGTTAAGAAAAAGAAACAAAATGAATATATATATATATATATACACACACACTACAATCCTTCTAAATAAAATAAAGCACTTTCCCTTGTCATACCGTAGTGCATCACAAGACTTTAATGGCACATTGACATGCACTAAAACATCACATTATTGGATGTCATCATTTTTCTTTCAGCGTGTTAAATTGGGACATCGAAATCATACTAAGAAAATATATGATATGTAAAGAGAGGTGCTCTTATATTTCCAAGGAAAGTAGACTCTCTCTCTCTCTCTCTCTCTCTCTATATATATATATATATATGTGTGTGTGTGTGTTAAGAAAAAGATTGCCAAAATTGAAATATAGAACTTGTTAGAAATTTTAGCTTGGTATGCACATGAAAGTTCAAATTCTGAGAGTGTGAAGATTAAGGCATAATAAAGGTATAGGAGATTTTATAAAAGTAAGAGACGTACAGCACTTGTAGTCTATAAAGAATGCACGGAAATTATAATGTGTAGCTTTGAGAGAAGTATTACATTAGGAAATTAGAACAAAAGTTAGAACTAAGTTAAATTCTATCTCAATTTCCTAAAACCTAAGAAAATGAAGCGCATAGAATACCTTCAATAATGAATATGAACTTTATCCATATCTTATATATAAAGAATAAACTTGTATTGTCTTGTATTTGCGTATCCGAAAATAGAAGCTTGCAAGAGCCACCAGGTTTCAACTTTAAACTTCGCAGGGAAAAAAAAAGGCAAACTACGTCAGAAATGCACCTTTCAAATATATAAAAAGCATTTATTTATTGATACGGCAATGGAAAAATATGAAATTAAAGAACGAGATCTTGCCAAATGTCTAGATTTTAATGTCCAACTAGAAGAAAATGGAAGGTGTTATGCCATGTTCATATTAAATGAAATCAATGAAATCTAAATATAATTTATGAAAAGACTATCACAATAGTTCATTGAATCTTATAAAATATTCAATTTAATCATTGACTCCCCTGTAAACATTTTTATTATTCCTCTGATTTTTATTTAAGGGGCTGTTTTGGAATGGTGTGAAATGGGTGAAAAGTAAAAGCTTTTCAGAGAATGTTAAATTTCCGGTGTTTGGCATTCAGTTTTTCATTGCAAAGTAAAATTTGGGTGCAATATAATTACAAAAAATACCACCGCCGTATTTAGATTTCGGCCAAATTGGCCAAAATTGAAGATTTCATGGAGCTCCCTCATGCGAAGCAACGAAACGTGACGTTAGAGCTCCCTCTTCCCCGACACGAAGGTGCTCCTTCCTCACGCGATCCACGCCTTGGACGTCACCTTCAATGTTAGACTCCACGCCTTCGTCCACACCTTCAGCTTCGTTCACGACTTCGTCAAGGCCTTGGATGTTCGAACGAGCAATTTGAACATTTCAAATTCTTTCGGAGAAATCGTTCATATTGAGTATTCGATATATTCGAATCGAACGATAAAACAAGAATCGTTCGATTCGTTTTAATAGAGACCCTAAAAAAATTTTGAAAAAAAGAAAGAATAAAAATTTTTGAGGAGATAATTTTACACCCATTAATCAAAACGCCACACTCTCAAATTAATTCATTCCAAACAAAAATATTGTAAGTTTTCTAAAAAACTATCAAACAACAATAAAGTAATCTCATTAAACTATAATCAGATTACTTTACACTAAAATTACTCAATTTTTCTCATGCCAAATAGCCCTTGTGCGTTTTTTTGTCCTCCCATTATCTTTCCATTGAATCCGACCATCTAAATTATAAATTTAAGGGCAAATGTGTAATTCAGTCAGCGATTTTTATTTCCGAATGCGTAATATAATTTCTCTTTTGCGATAGTTTGTGATTTAAGGGTTCGCTGTGTCGATATCTTTGTCTCTTTGCGTCGATCTTTTTGTCTTTGTTCCATGTAGAACAATCGACGAAGGCTTGGCTCTCTGCGTCGATGACGCTTTCAACCCTTCCGACGTCGACGCTGACTCCAACTACACGTTGCTTATGGCGTTGACGTCCGCTTAAGCAGAAATACGCCCCAATGTCGATGTCAGCTTACAATGTCAATGTCGGCATTAGCTTACAATGTAGAGCAATCGACAAAGGCTCAGCTCTCTGCGTCAACGACACTTCCAACCCTTTGACGTTGACTTAACAAACTTGTTTATTCTTAAAGGGTTTTAAGAAAAATTTGTAACTTAATATAAAAAAACATACAATTTTAATATAAAAAATAATCTCAGAACATAAGATTTTAATGTGAGCTTGAAGGGTCATTTTTTTCACCAATTTATAATACTTCTCTTAATATTAAAAAAAATAGTATCATACTTAAAGAATTTTATTGGCCAAGTCCTAAATTGACAAATTTACTCAAATCATATTTAACGGCTTCCATCCAAATTAATGGCATGAGACCAAAAACAACACTTAATTAAAAACCAAGCAATTAAAAAAAATATTTGCAAGGGTCAAGAACTATATTGAATAGTTTGCAAAAGTCAAGGGATCATTTTGATAAATTTCTCTATAATTTGCAAGAGAGTCTGGTAGACATTTCTATCAACAAATAAACTGGTTTTATTTTCTTAGTATTATTTTGGGCTACCTTCTACACCATTGATGCTCCCCGCATCATCCTAACTACAGAAGTGCTCATCATATAGTATATATATATATATATATATATATATGTATATAAATATATGTATACATATATAGTATTTTGAAGTCAATTCATCAGCTGCTATTATTCGCACATCACCTTTATATTCTCCACTGATTTACATGGTATCAAAGAGAAGCATATTCCTAATACATTAATTTCAACATTCGCCATCTATTACCAATCAAGCTCGATAAGAATAATTGCTCCATTTGGAGATCCCAATTCCTACCCATATTTAGAGCTCATGATCTGATACGATATACTGATGGTAGCATCGCTCCACCCCCACCAGCTTTACACAATTCCACACTACCCAATCCTAAGTATACATCTTGGTTTAAACAATATCAATTAATTTTGAGTTGGATAGATTATACCCTAACCGAACAGACAGTCGCTCATGTACTCGACAACAACACTTCCTTTGCAATGCGGAAGTTGCTTCCTGCCATTACGTCTCTAAATCTCAAGTTCGGTAGCAATAACTATAATCAGCAGAGAAGTATCAAAAAGGATCTCAATCCATGGCCAGTTTCATACAAACCGCATAAAACATTGCTCACCAACTCTACATTGATGGCTCTCTAGTTTCTGAACAACAGCTTGCCCTCAGCATCCTAGCATGTCTTAGATTAGAACACTCCTCCCTGGCTGCTGCAATCACCACTCAATTGGATCCTATTCCCCTCAACGAATTTACCAGTATATGATTGAATCATGAAATAATGTTTACTGAACCCATCACAATGTCGAATAGAAACAACACTCTCTAACCACTTTAGCAGCAAGTCTTGAGCACGCTACTACATATCACACTACTACATATTACGCTCCACACAGAGGCCATGGAAGTTCATTTTGTGGTCGCTGCTGAGAACATAAAAGAGGTCGATCCATCAATATATGTCAGTTATTCAACTGACCAAGCCGCCTCATAGTGAACTGCTTCTATCAACAAATTTCAGGTTATATCAACCAATTCCTTTTTTGGCTAAAACAGATTGTGTGATGTCCATGATTAGAGAGGGATATACGTTGTGAACATAAAAAGAAGATACTGTATGTTAGACCCCCCAATTTATATATCATATGTGAACAGTTTATGTACTCTTGTCTGATTGGTAACCTAAATTTTTCAGGTGCTGAAAATTATTAAATGATGGGTTAGCTACTACATTGGGAATGCTTTTCTTGCTGAGCTTGTTGGAAGAATAAATTAGAAAAATTGTTGATCATTCCTAGCAGATCTTGTTTATATGCATTTGTTAAGTTTTATGAATATAATTTGTTTATATTATACAGCTTGACAGTAATGTAAATTTGGATCCAGAGGCTAATGATATTGATGAATGTTTTATAATAGAAGTAATCAAAAGTGAAATCTTTCAATTAAATCTTAATGAATCTCAATTACTGCTTAATTCCTCAGCCTTGATCTTTGGGCCATCACATAAAACCAAAGATATACAACTCTACACATGATCTAACACCCCAAACCGGTAACACCATTCCTCACATATGCATACAAGCCACACCAGATTCACAATGAGATGCTACCATGAATAATTATCTGCATTAATGAACAACAATACTTAGAAACTTGTGCGTTCTCCCAATAACAATATAGTGGGATGCAAATGGCAATTTCACCTAATATTTCATTAAGAAGGATCTATAGTCAATACAAAGCAAGATTCATTGCCCACACTTTTCCTAAGCAAGAGAGGATAGATTATCATGAAACATTCAATCCAGTGATCAAACCCATCATGATTCTTCTAGTATTGACTCTTGTTCTTACATACAACAAGACTATTAGATAGGTTGATTTTGACAATGTGTTTCTGAATGGGGACCTCCTAGAAGAAATTTAAATGGAGTAACGACCAGGTTTTACCACTCAACCACAGCTTGTATGCAAACTTACAAAGCCATCTACTAGACTGTTTTCAATAGTCTCAAGCAGTCTCCAACTGTATGGTACTCACTACTATCTTCAGAATTACAACAGTTTAGGTTTGTCAACACCACCAGTGCTCCTAGTTGTTCAAATTCCAACATAACAACAATATTTTGTTCTTTTTGGTATATGTCGATGATGTGTTTCTCACTAGCAATAATGAACAGCTTATATAAGACAATTCAATTTCAATCTCAGAAGTTTGCCGTCAAGAATATAAGGAATATAAATATGTTCCTCAATATTCAGATATTGCGCACAGCCATCTCCATCTTCCTCATACAACAACATCACATCGACAACAACCTTGCTCAAACAGACATGCTACATTCGAAACAGCACCATGCTACAACAAGAAGAGCATCCATTCCAGCAGCCCCATTTTCAGATCCTACGTTCTATAGAAGCATTGTAGGTATATTACAATGCCTCCAATTCACAAGACTGTGGACATCAAATTCAAGGTCAACAAGGAGTGTCAATGTAGGGACCCAGTGCCGGGTCAGCGGGAGCTAATCCAGCACCGGTTGCTGTGGGTGTGATAAAATAACAGCAAAAAGTCCTCTAGCCGCAGGATCATATTGAGTGATTTAAGAGACAAATATATAGACATCAAACTTAACTCATTTATTCATTAATTCATAAGTTCTTATTACAAAAGTTAAAATAAAAGAAAAATTACAAACTTTTTAACAGAATAGCTAGAGTCAAAAAGAAAACAGTGGATCAACAGGTAGCAGTATCAGCACAGTTCAGTTCTTAGCACCTTTCCTCGAGGATGAACTCCTGATCTGGGCACGTTTCAAAAGTGCGGGCATTTGAATACCAGTTAGTTGTGAAACTAAGTACTAATAGATGTCATCTTTACAAATATTAAATAATAAGCAAAATAATCAATATTTAACAGGAAATAAAAATTGTACAAACTTATCCCTGCAAACATGTTTCAATTGCACTTGAAACTTAGCATGAAAATAATTGCAGTCACAAAAATAAATACAGAATTTTTAGCGCTTGATATCTGAGGCAAAATATGATTTTGTTGGGCAAGTACAAAATCGAGAAAAAGGGGGGTTTATTTTTGTGTTACATATCTCAACTTTCCTCTATACCTGCCCCCTCAAAGGCTTATCAGTATAGGCTCCTTATGACTCCCGATGTCGGACAACCCCGTCCTAGCGGTTGTCTGATCAAACAAAAAGTATAAAGCAACATGGAACCCTTGCTTCTCACTTATCCAAACTTATTCATTTATCATTTTATGTGACTTTAAAAATCACTTTTATCAAATTTGTGCGATGCTGAGCAGAAAAAACATATTTAAACAGAAGTAATAAAAGACATCTGGTACCTTGTTCTTTAAGTTCAACAGTTCGACAATTTGACAGTTTGACAGTTCGACAATCGACAGTTCGGGTGAGTGACAGTTCGCTCAATCTGCGTTTAGGTTTTTGATATTTTAAATTAGCTCTTTTTAGCTAATATTATTATCTTCGTTTCTATTCTGCTTCTCTTTCATTTTCTCAACTTGATAGAAGTTCGTATTTTTAAGTTACTGATGTGGCAATAATATTTATAATAGCATTATTATTATTATTTTAATAACAATAATGATAATAATAATAATAATGTATGAAAGACAGAATGAAAATAACTGCATAAATAATAGTAATAATAAGAAAATGAAAATGATAGTATAAAAATGCTTGAATTGAAATAGACAACATAAAAGTAATAGTCATTTTCTAGCATTTATACTGTTGTTCATTATTAATTAATGACATCAATAATAATACAATAACATAATATAATAGTATATTTAGTAATAAGAAATGAAATAAAGGAAATAAAAATATTAAAAATTTCATATCATTTTCTTCCTATTTTCCTTCTCATGTTACCTAGAGCTGGGGTTGCCGAAAGCCGAGGGGAGGCCGGATGTGGCTGAAGGGAGCTGGCAGGAGGTTATTGGGGCAGCGGGGGCTAGCTGGTCGGATGGTTGGCTGGCTGGCCGGACGAGGGAGGGCTACAGCAGGAGGGGCCGCTGGGTAAGGGAGGGCTGCAGCAAGAGGGGCTGCTGCTGTCCGGCTGCTTGCTGGAGGGCATGAAGGAGAGCTGGGCTGCTAGTGGTTGTGGGAGAGGGAGGAGAAGGCTGCTGCTGTGTGGGGAGAGGAGGAGAGGGCTGCTGCTGTGTGGGGAGGGGAGGTGAGGGCTGCTGCTGTGTTGGGAGAGGAGGAGAGGGCTGCTGCTGTGTGGGGAGGGGAGGAGAGGGCTGCTGCTGTGTGTGGAGGGGAGGAGAGGGCTGTTGCTAAGTGGGGAGGGGAGGAGAGGGCTGCTGCTGTGTGGAGAGGGGAGGAGAGGGCTGCTGCTGTGTTGGGAGAGGAGGAGAGGGCTGGCTGTTGTGTGGGGAGAGGAGGAGAGGGGAGGGCTGGCTGCTGGAGGCTGGGCTGAAAGCTGGGGGAGTGGGCTGCTGTTTGGAGAAGGCTGGAATGGGGAGAAGGAGGGAATGGGGGGCTGCTTAAGTAGAGAGGGATTGTGAGCTGTGGATAAGGAGGGATTAATGGTGCCTTAATGGCTCTAATTGGGTGTGGATAAGGTCTTAATGGCGTATGGGAGGAAGATTCTTCCGCATGGGAAGAAAAGTATCGCAACATTGCGATTTGCGATTGGGTAGAGTGGGGGGAGGAAGGAAAAAGGAAGAAATTTACTTAAACTTAAATAATTTGCATTTTTCCGCTGTTTGAGGTTCAAATACAATGAAACTTGACACCGAGGCGTGTTATGATATTACGAACACTCTCGCTCCAAAAAAATTTTGATTCGGACAAATATTTTATTTTATATTAATTTTTGAAGTTTAAAACTTCAAAAATTAACTACGATAAAACTGGCACTCATAATTTGACAAAACTTTTCAAGTAGCCTATAAATAATATGCGTAACATAACGACACTGAAAACGATGAGTTCTGACACGTATTTCAATATTCTTGATTTATTGGATTTAATTAATTCAAAAAAATAAAATAGGAGTTTTCGTTATCCGAATTCTCCCAAATTATGGCACTTTAATCTAAAAATTATTTCTGTCTAATGAAAATTTGTTTGCCCTAATTTGAAATTCCTCGGGATCCTGATGTTTGAAGCGGGTTTTGACCTAATTTAAAAAGTAACGACATTAGGTCATTACAGTCAAGTCATGCATGCTCCTATAATTGATGATTGGCAAAAGATTAAGTGTATTCTCCAATGCTTAAAGGTCACACGCTCATTTGGTATAACCTTAGAACCTTGCAAACATCTTCATATAACCACATATAAACAATAATGCCTAATGGGTCAGAAATTTATATGATAGCAAGTCCATCAGGAGATATTGCATATTCCTTGATTCTATACTGCTCTCTTGGTCCTCAAAAAATATAAAATGTCGCCCGCTCAAGCACCAAAGCAGAATATAAAGGCATTGCAAACACCGCATGTGAAGTGATGTAGCTTTTAGACTTGCTTAAAGAACAGCATCAACCATAGTCCTCACCATCGACTATCTTCTGTGATAGCCTAAGTTCAATTTATCTCACCGCAAAGCCCATAATTCACACGAGAATGAAATACGTTTTGAAGTTGATTATTACTTTGTTTGAAATTTCATTCATCATGCTCAGCCCACCGTTCAACATATACCAGCACAACTATAGCTTGGGGACAACCTAGCTAAGGCTCTACCTGCTACTCCCTTTGACGCTATCATGTTAAAGCTTATAGCTCCTCAAAACTGCTTTTATTTTCTTGTTATGATTCTGTGTTGTTTTTCCCTTTCTACACCCAATAGTACACAGGCTGTCTTCTACACTATTGATGCTTAACCGCATCATCCTAACCGTAGAAGTGCCCATCCTGAAGTACATATATTGTAATCAGAGGTTAATTCATCAACTGCTATTATTCGCACATCGCCTTCATATTCTCCGTTGGTTTACAATTTCACATTTCTCAGACATAAATGAAGGGCTTCTCTACTTTAAGCAAATCATCCAAAAATAGAGACAGATATTACCCGTAATTGACCTAAACTCATTCAACGAGTTTGAAAGTAAGGAAAAATAATTATTGAAATTTTAACTTAAAGGCTGCTTGGTTCCAAGACAGCGGCATTTTTCAATATAATTTAGGATGTTAACATATATTTGATGTTGATATTTGTTGCTACTAAAGACACAACATCCCTTCTAAAATTAATTTAACAGTTTTATAAAGCATGCTTGAACGCTAGTTTGAGATTGATAAAGGAATCGAGTTCTAGATCAAGCTCAAGCACAAATTTGAGCTAAACTATATGAGTTCTCTCTAAGGAAATAAATTGTTTTAAATTCAAGAAAATATTATATAATTTATATATTGAGCACCGAAACTATGATGCTTACTAAATAATGACCTAATAATATTTATATATATAATCATCCCTATTTATTGATTAAAAAACCCAAACAGATTGATAATTTGTACTATTAACTTTTAAACGAGCTACCATATTCTAGAATAAGAATTTTATAGCAATTATTGCAACTTGCCCAAATTCAGTAATGATAAAGACAAATGCCAACATTATAATCTTTTATGCATCCATTTTTTAATTCCAGCTTGTCCAATTCTAATATGATTATTTTAATATTCAGACAGCTACTGTGATGGCCCGACGCCAGTTCAGCGGAAATCGTTCTGACATCGGGTGTTCACTTACCGCAGGATCATATTGAGTAACTTGAGAGAAGAAGAGCATGCACATACAAAAGCCAAAAGATATTATTCATTTATTTCAATGTTCACATTACAATATCTTTTAAACACTCCTCGTACAAAAGTAAAAATAAAGAAAAAAGATAGAAGATAAACAAGCAAAAAAAATAACGACGTGGATTTCATCGGCAGTTGAACATTTTAAGCATTATGGTTCTTGCGCGTAATCCCCCTAGGAGCACCGGACCTGGTATTGTACAGAAAACAATACTGGGATTTGAATTCCTAGTAATTAGAGAATACTCTAAGTACTGCAGTACACAATAATAATTACATTTTAAAATATGCGATTAGCGAAAGTAAGGCGGAAATAAAATACAAGAAAAAATAAGGCAATAGCACGAAATAAACAGTTTCCTGCAACAAATAAAGATTACTGATGTCATTTTCCAGTAATCAACCCCGAATGTTACCGATGTCATTTTCCAGTAATCAACCCCGAATGTTACCGATGTCATTTTCCAATAACAATCCTGAATGTTATTGATGACATTTTCCAATAACCCCGAATGTTGCTGATGTTATTTTTCCAGCAATAACCCCGAATAAAAATGATATTGATTTCTAACAACCAACCAAGCATTAATGTTACTGATGTCATTTTTCCAGTAACCCCCGAATGAAAAGGATGTTGGTTTCTAACAACCAACCAAGCTTCAAATTGAAATTGGCTCAAAGCAAATACGCGAAGCTAAGCAGCAGTAAAAGTGCAAAATGTAATACATGTCATGTACTGGATACCTTTGATCCTTAAGTTCAGAAGTTCAATAGTTCGGATGAGTGACAGTTCGCTCAATCTGCATTTAAGTTCGGATATCTTCATGTTAGCTTTTTAAACCAATAATTTTAGGAGTCAATTCATATTTACTTTCATTCTGTTCTCCTTCTGTTTTTAAGATTGAAGTTCGATTTATTTAAGCTGTTATATTCATTAAGGCGTTATGGTTATGATAATAATAATGTACAAAAGAAAAGTCAGAATCAAAACGACTGAATTGACAAATTAAAAATAATAGTCATTTTTATAACATTTGTATTGTTCCTATTATTAATTAAAAAGAATGATAAAATGTGAAATAACTAAATATAACTCTTTTATAGCAATGTAAGATTAGAGAAAAGAAATGTGTTATTCAATTTCCTCCTCTTACTTTAGAATTAGGATCGCCGAAAAACGAAGGGAGGCCGGAACAGGTTGGCCGAAGGCTGGCCGAGGTGGCAGCAACAAGGGGCTGGCTGGAAAGGGCTGTCGCTGGCTGCCGGAGGCTGCTGGTCGGTCGGCAAGGAGGAGCTAGCTGGCTGTGAGGGAGGGAGGCTAGCTGGAATGAGGAAGGCTGGCTGCCGGAGACTGCTGTTGGCTGGAAAGAAGGAAGGCTGGCTAGAATAAGGAAGGCTGGCTGCCGGAGGCTGCTATTGGCTGGGAAGAAGGAAGGCTGGCTGCCGGAGGCTGCTACTAGCTGGGATAAAATATAAGAAAATAATAAAAGACTTAAAGTTAAATTTTTAGTATTTTTTCGTTGTTCAGCGTCTAAATACAACGAAATTTGGCACCGATGTGTGTTACAACATGACGAACACCCTCGCACTGAAAATTTTCGATTCGGAGTAATATTTTATTTTATATTAATTTTTGAGGTTTAAAAACTTCAAAAATTAACCACGATAAATTCGGCGCTCAGAATTTGATGAAACTTCTCGAGCAGCCTTTAAATAATATACTTAACAAACGAAACTGAAAACGATGAATTCAGACACGTATTTTAATGTTCTTAATTTTTAGAATTTAAATAATTCAGAAAATAAAACGGGAGCTTCCGTTAATCGGATTTCTCACAAACTATGGCACTTTGATCTAAAAATAATTTTTATATATTGGTAATTTTGTTTGCCCTAAATTGAAATTTCCCGGGATCCTGATTTCTGAGGCAGATTTTAACCTAAATCGCAAAGTGACGACTTTGAGTCGTTACAGCTACCTATGTTAAGTTAATTTAGTAATTATTGTCAGGCCCAGAGAATATTTGTCTTATCTTTTGAGACTGAACTTGATGTGAAGTTATTTTATTTATCAAATTTGGTGGCTACCAAACCCAGGAACTTATTTGCACCTAATTCTGCATACTTACTAACATGTACACCTTTATGAAATGAGAAAAAACAAAATGGGTTTTCAAAACAAGAAAAAGAGGAGAATAAAAAGCCCATGGCTTCTATATATTTGACATGCTTCTAGATAACAAAAGCACTTAATTTTAACGCACAAAAGACTTTAAAAAAATTTTCAGCCTCATTTAGAAAAATGGATAACTAAATCTTCCTAATCTTAAGAAAACATTATAACGCTCCTGAGTAGAAGCATTTTGAGCAATAAAATTCCCTTTAAAATGTAATTGCACAATTTCATGTATCATTTTCTCAGCTTACCGAGCTTTGCAAATAACTCTTCTTGAAAATTCACAGGGTGTTGAAACTTTTTTGCAAGGTTTCAAATCAAAATATAAAATGAATTAATTATTTTAATTAAAATCATTGTTAAATATATTGTTTAAAATAAAAAATTTTACTTCCATAACAAATGAACACTTGATTAAGAAAATACTTGATTTTTGTACCATGGTAGTGCAAGTTTAGATTTCAGTTGAAAAAATTACACTGATTAAAAATGATACATATATTTAAAATTATCAATTTAGATATAAACATCATTAAAATCAGTACTTAACCAAAATGACCATTTCAACAAAAAACTTGATTTTTTTAGCATGTCGGCACACATTTTCTGAATTTGATTACCGATCTCAAATTATGTTAATGACTAGATAGCTTGTCCTCTAGGCAACAAAAACCAATTGTCGAACACGATTTTGGCACAGCGGCTTGTGAGTCATGCGGTTGACTAATTTATAAACAAAAGATTGATGGGACAAAGTTTTAGTCAGCAATCACGAGATGCAAAACACAGACGTTCAATCAGGTGTATGGCCACAAGCCATGTTTGGATGAAAAGGTTTCTGCTAGATCATGTTTGGATAAAAAGGTTTATGCTAGATCTGCAACCACAAACTAAAATAAGATGAATATAGCAAGATCTATGATCACAAGTGTTGAAATCGAGAACAAGTATTGTAAGATTTATAATGTAGAAAAAGTAACATACCTGGGATCTACAATCACAAATGCTGAAATATCTTTAATTTTGGTGAGAGCCTTCCCAAGATTTCACTCTCCTTTGAATAACTTAAGAAAAATTTCTTATTTTTCTCTTAGTTTCTCTCTCAAGTTCTCAAGCTGACTGTACTCTCTCTATCTCAATCTCACTTCAACGATTTTTATGGGTTATGGAGGGTTTGATCTAATAAGACCAAAGCACACTTGCAATGTTCAATCATTAGGGATGTGGGAGAGTAATTTGAAGGCTCAGTCTTGACTGTCAACAAATGGATGTAGGTCATGAGAGTGGAGGAAGCACACATAAGTAAGCAATGCCAAAGAAATAATTGAGTCGAATGAGAGGCCCTAGAGCTACGACATGGAGTGTTAACTTTGCTATGCGCAGGAGGTTGGGAGCTTGAATGTATACAATCGCTTTTTTATGGTTCACTTTTAATCGCAAACAAATATTTCACAATAGGTAACAAAGAAAGAAAAAAGAAGAGAGTGAGGGGAGAAGAGATGCAATTGAGGAATAAATTAAAGAATGATTTACTGGCCTAGGGAGGGGAGGTCAACTTCTTCAAAGATAAAATGATGAGCTATACTCAATTCTAGCAGGAGAACATTCTCCAGAGTGAAGTTCTCATTTGAATTTCCTTCATGGAAAGTGTAGCTAATATAATAAAAACAAACTTTCTCCCATGTAAACTCCTGTATTTGATGCTGACGGTAATGCTTCCTCTCAATCAGTGATATATATTGTGGTATCGCAAGCCTTAATTTCAATTTCTACATGAAGAGAAATCTTTGATGTGAATTTAAATTATTAGTTGAATGTTTAATCTTTGTGTAATTATACAGAAAAATAATCTCAGTGAACAATGCAAACTCATGTCTTGTTTAGGTGATCGCAATTAAGTTTGTACTTTCATCCAAATTGATTTTTATTGAAATTTTACCACTATCCTAGCAACTTTTTCATGATTTTGCTTTAAGTTTTCAATTTCGAACATATATGACTAGAAAATCAAGTATGACAAGTTAAACTATTGGAACTTTGAGTTTTGAAAGGTAAAGATAACAGCTAAAGGGAATAATGTTTCAATCAATTCATGTCATAAAGTGTGGGAATTGATGAATATACAAGTTATATGGTCATTCACCTATCTCTCAACAAGAATGTCACTTTCAACATCATCAACAAGAATACAACAACGAATGTGATAAAGATTTCTTACTTGTACGAAAACCCCATAGGGAAACACTATACATTTTCCACTGTAGTTTGAAAGTGCATAAGAGATTGTTACATTGAAAGCAAATAAATTAACATTATGCAACAGCAACAATCATTTGAAAACATGCATGCAAATGTGTAGTAAAAAAAAAAACTTTTAACTAGTCACATTTCAAAGGGTGCGTGTGCAAACCTTTTCTAGTGTTTCATATTCTAAATTATGATAAAACAATGTCTTCTATAAGCTTACTTTGCGTGTGATATGTCATTTTGACAAGAGAAACTGTCTTAACAAATCACATTTTTAAATGGTGGTGAGCAAACCCTTTCTTGTCTTTCATATTTCTAAACCCTGATAAAAATAATGTCATCTTAAAGCATACTTTGCATGTGATATGGCATTTTGACAAGAAGCCAATGCATGAACCACGGCAGCATCTCTATCTCTTGAGCCATATTTATCCTGATATTTTCTGTAAAGAAAATCACACAAATCATTTGTATGTATTAATTGTAAATATAATTTAGTATTATAAGTGATAGAAACATTAACATTGTAAAACACAATCTAATGACATTGTTTGTGTACAAAACGAGCATTTTGAAAATATGCAGGCTTTTCTACATAGGATTAAAAGAAATATTTTAATTAACTAGGAATAAGAGTTGTAATGGCAGCTCATAATCTAATTTCAAGCATATTTGAGAACAACCTTGATGTTAAATCAAAGCCTGCTAAAGGAGTTTGGTTTAACTAAATGAAGCCTAGCTGAGATATTTGTTTGTTTCGTTACTATCAATTCTAATTCAATCCATGTAAATAGTTAATTTTCCAAGTCAATCCTTGTAACATCGTGTGTGATGTAAGTACTACATAGATCCACAAATACATGCATACATCTCAAATGCATTCAACCGAAAGCCTAAATTTACACTAAAGGTTCAGAGGTTGGGACAAATTGATCTCAAAACTAGTCAGGCCTAGTTCATTCATTCAATCCAAGCCCAAAAACAGATGAATTTGCCTTTTCAAATCCTAAATTTTTTAGTAATTCACAGCCATGGCTCCTATGACAATGATTTTGTATTCAAAGAGTTCTTTCAACAAAAAATGTCGCCATTGTAAATTTACATGAGAGATCTTTTCATGTCTGTGTCAATACCAAAATTAATTATCCCTTTGATCATTTGCAATAAACGGATTACAAAGTACTGAGGACATGTAATCACTTACCCCTTAGCGAAGAAATCTCCAAAATCATCAATGATAACCGCTGATGGAAAACTTTCAAGCAGATGAAATGCTGCAAAATATTTCTTAATTTCGGCATCATTTTCAACATACCTGTTATTAGAAGTAGTATCTCAATCATTTTAATAAAGAACTTGTACTCAACAGAATTTTTTTTATTTTGTTACAGGATTTTCCTATAAAAAGATCAGCAATCACAATTCATCATTATTAGCTACTTAACAACTACTTGGGGACAGGTTTATAAATCATTTTCCTCCATTCGTCAGTAGAGAAAACACGAGCAGACTTATGGTTTCACTTCATTGAACTAACAAAAACATCTACAAAGCAGAAAATGAGTTTATACAAATAGCAATGATACTAATTTATCTAATTTCATATCATGTTCTAATGCAAATGCAGCAGTAGTACTTCTTCAAATGACATTTGTTGCAAAGAAGCAGTCAAATTTATTAACTTCATATTACAAATCATATACAGATTAGCTGCAATGTCAATGGCGTAGTAACTATAAACATGCTTGCAATATTCGCCACTATCATAATGCCATAAACATAGATAAGGAAATACAAAACATACTTGCAAGAACTATTCTGCACACCAAGAAATTAAATTGCAAGCTTTCGGTCATTCAAGAAAAATTCAAATTAAAAGATTATCTTCACTGTGAAAACTTTTAAAGTAAATATAAACTGGTTTGAATGGGCAACTACATTATGTACATGCATTTTCCTCCTCAATCTACCTCTAAAGCATCAGCCAAAAATCATAATGTTCTGAACAGACTGGATTAGCCAAATATTCTGCAAAACTGATAAACTAGGATATTACAGTGGTTAGCAGATGATACCTTCTCAAACTTTTCAGAACAGAAGATGACAGTAAGTTGAAGAGGAATAAACATTTTTTTTAAACTTCCTCTTAGCCATAACAAGTTTTCATATGTGAACTCTGCTTTTAATAATAGAAAAAACGAGTTTCTTACTTAATTAGAATTCTGCTGAAAACGGGAGAAGCAGGATCCATGCCCTGTCAAAGATGATTCAAAAAATATGAATAAATTTGAGAGATTCGGTAAAATCAAACTAAGTTTGTGGAAATCATCCAAGTATATTACCTGAGATAGAAAAGGTGGTTTGAATTCTAATCGCTTCTTATTGCAGATAAATACAACATTTCGAGAACTCTCCGTCGCGCAATTGAAAGCAAATTGGAACAGAAGGGAAGTCTTCCCGCTGCATTTAATCAACAGAGAGTGGGGGATTTTTTAACTTTAAGAAAGAAGACTCAGTTATGATTGCAAAAATACCATGCCGGAGGCCCGGAGAGAAGAAACAACTGTTCGGAGGTAGAGAAAACACGAGCAGAGTAACCGGCGAAGAACCGCTCCGCCATTTTTTCAGCCCAAAAATTGCGCGGGTCAAGTATTCGACGAAACTCCCCGGAGGAGAATCCCTTGCTTCGAAGTTCAATGAAAAAAAAAACCCAACAAATATCAAAAACTAAAAATCCAAAGTCAGCCCTAAAAAAGAGGGGCACACGGATATATCCTAAATGTCCCTTCAAAAAAGGAAACATAGTAGCGAGCCACGTCGATAATAAAGATCAAAGTAAAATCTGCATAACGAATCAACAAGCAAATGACTAGAGCAAAAATTATTTGATGCTCAATCAAGGGGGCACTGCAATTGAAGTTGTTCTTCATCGAGTAAGTGCCTCCTATCCATCAGATGCAGACAATGATATAATGAGACCGTTTAACTATCTATGGCCATCAAATCCTTTATCTTTACAGCAAAAAATAGTTAGAACCCCACCTCCTATCTACTCTATCATCCATAAAAGTGTTAAGCAGCTCAACAATCAAAATTAAGCCCCACCAAATTTAAATAATATATATATGAGCAAAAAGATGCAGCAAGTAACGACAGCCCTCCCACTTATATCCGTTATTTAGATATTGATCTTTTAGGTATTTATTAGCAGTTGGTTGTTACAATGCACAATCGAAAATTGAAATGAATTCTCAGAGTAAGAAAAATATGAATGTCTGTGATGCATTTCTTATATGAAATGAGATCAACCCAAGAGGTATAGCACTATTTCTTAGCATATTTCCCATATAACATTTTCTTTAGTAGTAATGTTTTTTTGTTAAGTTGTAGCTAATGGAAAAGCCAATGCACTCTCATTCCTATGATCTATTTGTGATATACTTAAGCCAACTCAAGTTTGAGAAGTTATATAAATCATATTAGTTTACCAAATGCTCTATTAAAGGAAATCATTGGCTACAATACCTATTGTTGATCATAAAATATATCTGAACAAGACTCAAATAGTTTCTATAAATTATGTATATAAATTTGTTATTTGTCATCAGAATAATACTTAATTATCATTTTTATATATATATATATTAAAATGCAGATAATATGACATTATCATATATGAGTATATGATTGATATAATATAATTTTTGTTTTTTTGCGTATATAAAAGTAAAAATATATATTTATTTGTAATGTTTATGATAGTATGTATATTACTTTTCTTAATATATTTAATGTTAGAAACAATCACATTTATATAGTAACTAAGATATTATAATTTTTATTAAAATAATATTCAAACATTAACATATTATAAGATTAGTGATTTAAGAATTATTTAAACTAATAACTTGGGGACTTTTTAATTTGAAGTAAAATTTAGGTAAAGTAAGAAAATTTCGAGTAAAGTGAGATATGTACATTTAGGTTGAAGTAAAACGAGTGAAAATTTTTACTATTCAATTCAATTTTGCGCTCTTATATAAGAAGACGGCGTAATCCAGTTACACTCGAATCAGGCGTAGCTCGCCAATACGTATGATCAAACGAAGAAGCCGAACGAGATGCAGGAAGACCTCCCCAAGAGAATCCAAGCAACTGTGACTGCGACAACGACTTGAAATCTCCCTATTCTCGCAAGAAATCCAACGATTCTTTTCGTTCTTTCGACCGAACGAATTGTAATTGTTTAGTTTGAGAGACCTAAATTAACAAAAAAAAAAAAAAAAAAAAAAAAAAAAAGACAAATTTTATAGGATAATTTTACTCAATAATTTATTCAAAATTTCAATTCTCATATTACTTTATTACAAACAAAAAAATCTCAAATTTTTTAAAAAACTATCAAAATACATTGTAATGAGATTAGCTTATACTCAAAATTTTCATATTTTAAAGTACCAAACAGTGCCTTAGTCTCTAATGATCTCTTTATTTCTATTATATTGAATATTGCTATACTTACACATTAATATACAATAAAATATTTAAATGATGTATCAATCTAATGTGTAAATAAATTATTGATTGAAGATATTTTTTTGTGAGGTATATATGTATTCATCATGAATACTTTTTGGAATAGCATTTTTCTATTACATTATGCCATGATTATGATTTGATTTTTTCTTATATAATATGATACTAGCCCCATAAATTACCCAAAATGAGTTAAGCTGGAATAAATTTTCTGATATTTTTTATAACAACTCAAACTCTTAATCATTAAATTATTATCAATTTTGGCCTAAAATATTTTACCCTCAAAAAATAATTTCATAGCATGTGAGCACAATTAGCTTTGATATTTAAATGTTCCAATTAATACTAATTAAATAGGCTTTTCCAATAATAAAATTCTAATTCTAATATGAATTCTTAATTATAATATATATATATATATAATAATTAAGATTTATTAATTAAAATTATGATTATAAATTATTAAAAGCATCGCCATTTAAATTTATGAGTATATTTATATTATCTCTTTTATTTTTTAATAAATTTATACTAAGAGTATATCTCTTTTATTTTTTAATAAATATTAAAATTAATACAAGAAAGAAATTTGTCTGCTTGTGTTTCTTATTGAGCAAAACATTCAATGGATGACATTAATTTAGTATTTAAAATGATTTTTCTTTGAGGAAATCAAAATCATTTTGTATACATATAATGAGATTAATATAAATAACCGAATTTAATATTGATAATAAAATTAACACTATTTATTTCCAATTAATATTAAAAATTAATTAGCAAATTAATAATCTTTAATTTAAATCATGATTATAAAATTTCTAATAAAATTTTAATAAAATGAGAAAGACGGAATCAATTTGTCTTTATATATAGCATAAGAGATTCTGTCATTCAGTATATATAAACTGAACCAAAGGGAGTTCCTTTCCCAGCAGAAGCAAGCTGAGAAGAGTCCTGCGTTCGAGGTGAGAGTGCTCTAATATATTAATTAATTAGTTATTATTTGTTGTAAATCCATTGGACTTTTTAGATTAAGAGATTTCTTCATCTTCTTCTTCGTATGCTCTGCTCTGTTCGATTTTTGAAGCATGGTTTCTTCATCTATTTCATACGTATAATAGCTACAAATTTATTTGATTTTTTTTCAACAAAAAAGAGACTCTGATCTGATCAGATTTCTCAGTTGATGTCGAAGAATAAATAATTGTACTTTAGAAATTTTATATTCTGATTGTTGATGTCAAGAAATCATCTGAACAGAAATCAGTTGCAGGTCTCTCCTCTCTAATCTGCGAGGATGGATGAATTATAAATTTTGAGTTGATCCAATCAAATTCCATAAAATAACAGCTGCTCATAACTTAACCATAAAAACCTCTTCTTGCAGAGTAACTTAGCTGTTACTAATAGGAAGATTAAAGAAAGCATGCCTTACAAACTTATGAAATCAACTAAAAGAAGAAGAAATAAAGATGTTAGATCATTTATCGTAATTCTTCTTTAGAGAATTTGGTATTAATAGCACTAAAATTTCGATAAAGTCTATCCGAATTGCAGGCAGAGAATGCTGTATTCTAAGCTATGGGTTCTACTACCATTACTGTCTATTCTAGCATACTCTCTTGAAGGAGAAACTATACCTGTAAAAACACAAGTCTTTCGCTCTCCTCCATTCTACCTTACACCAGGACTAGTTCAGAACAAATTCTATCATGATATTCCCTTCCCAAGAGGCCACATAGCTCTCAAGAGCTTTGAAGCAGAGGTAGTCGACAGCAACGGAGATTCAGTTCCCCTCCATGAAACATACCTTCATCATTGGGTGGTCGAAAGATACTACAGTCCAAAGGGAGTCCCATTTGATAAAAACAAGTTCATTGTGGTAGCCAATTCTGGTCCTTGCAGCAACATCGGGCAGTATTTTGGGCTTGGATCTGAAACACGAAAGACAGACACATGGATCCCTGATCCTTACGGCATTCAAGTTGGGAATCCTGCTGAAATTCCTGAGGGATATGAGGAAAAATGGCTTCTGAATGTTCATGCTATTGATACAAGGGGTGTAGAGAATAGACTAGGATGCACAGAGTGTAAATGCAGCCTTTATAATGTTACTGAAGATGAGTACAGTCAGCGGCTTCCTGAGGGGTACATTGGGGGTCTTCGCTGTTGCTATGATGAAACGCAGTGTTCGATCAGAAGAGGATTTAGGGGAGGTTTAAGAAAGCTTTACTTGAGGTACACTGTGAAATGGACTGAGTGGAGCTCGAGAATTCTTCCTGTTAAGATTTACATACTTGATGTGACTGATGCCGGGGGTATGGTCGCCACTTCAATTACTGCAAAGGCCTCGCCTTTAAGGTGCAAGGTGTGCAATTATTACCCCAAAAGTGCATTGAAGTATGTCTGATTATATGTTTGTAATCATTAAAATGTCATTTGATGCAGGTGGAGTACACTGTACCTTCTTGCAGTTCTTCAAGTGAAGCTAATGGAGACTGCATCGATGCAAGGAGAACAAAGGTTGTTCTTCCTCATGGTGGGGATATCATATATGGTGTTTCACACCAGCATACTGGGGGCATTAGTTCTGCTTTATATGGAGAGGTAATAATTACGAACTACCCATAAAATCTTATTCTATTAATCACCCCCCACAACCGCCCTTCAAATAATCATCCACATAACTGGTTTTCATTAACTATTCACATAATCCCCTTGAATTTAACCAACTGCATATGCTCTACATATTCGTTCGATTTGTTTGAACGAATTCTTAGAATCATCTTGAAATTTTCTTAGGATTTCTTTTGAACGAATTAAACGAACGAATCGTTCAAATCGTTGTTGTTTGGAATGAACGAATGATTCTTCAGAATCATACACCGGAAAAGATGAACTAACAGAATCATTCGTTCGAAGGTGTCTTCCTCTCTACGGCTGCTTTGCTCTGAGCATTTTCAAAATTCACCCTCGCTTAATATATATATATCAACACAAAATCAAATTATAATATAAAAAAAATTTCACCTGCAAATCATTAATCTATGTTTAACCAAAAACCTTACTTTGACCAGGATGGTGATGTGTTGTGCTCCTCCAAAGCAATCTATGGCAGGGGAGAAGAAGCAGGGGACGAGGCCGGGTACATTGTGGGGATGTCAACTTGTTACCCCAATCCCGGCACTGTAAATATCAAAGATGGGGAGCTTTTAACTCTAGTTTTCAACTACAGCAGTGCTGAGATGCACAATGGAGTGATGGGCCTCTTCTACCTCTTGCTGGCAGAGCCTCAGCCGAAGCTCAACTCTTTGTTCTCCCTTGAATTGAAAGCGCAATGTAAGCTGAAATAATAGTTCTGAAATGGCTTAAAAAATATTGATCGTCAGATCTTTCTGGATTCTGATCGTGTGTTTGGGTTAGGGTTTGCGGATCTGATGGAGCATGGGTGGGGACTCTGGCTTGCGGGAGGATTCGTGGGTGTTGCTGCTACTGCAATCTATTACAGAAGGCGTGAGAGACAGAGCTATCAGATGATTTCTAGCAAGACTTAGAATATATTCGTGTGGCACCATTACTCTTATATAAATATATGGGTTAATGAGTTTAAATAAGACTTTTTCTAGTTATATAAAGGTATCCTTTGGGAGATTTTAGTAAGAGAAATATAGTAATTTGATTATAATATAATCATATTAATTTATCGTTATTTTATAATTTATTTTTAAAAATTTATAATTTTTCAGTTTGAAATAAAGTAATGTGGATTTAATATTTCGAATAATATTATAAGATAAAATTACAAAAAATTCATAAGTTTGATCGATTTCGACTGTCATTTCCAAATCTATTTCGAATGAAATTCGTTGATTGAAATTCATTCAGATTAGATCAAGGAGATATAGATTTCGTTCGTTTATGATTTATGCGTTCGTTCGACCAAAAGCTTTCACTTGAATAAACGAGCTAAGGATTTTGTTCACACGATCCATTTGTTTGTTCGAACCAAAATTGTCTAGTTTGGTCCATGAGCAAACCTACTCAGCAAGTGCTTTACTTAGCACATTCTAAAGATTTTCTTGCTCCTTTCTTATATATACAGAAAAATATTATTTAGATTCGTTAATATGATACTTAAAAATAATCATTCAATTCAATTTAAATATATATATATATATATATATATATATATATATGCAGCAACACAATTTGTGCGTTCAACACAGAATTTGTACGTTCTCATATATATATATATATATATATATTAATAAAATAATAATAATAATTTTATAGAGTATCACCTAGATACAGCATTCATAATAATAATTTAATGATTAATGTAATATACTATAATGTTATCAATGCATCTAAAATTATTATTAAATTAATAATATATAATATTTATTAATCAAAATCATAATTATAACTACATTAAAATATCATTGCACCAAATATTTTTTTTTAATTTGAATTATATTTTGGAACTTCTTTTAGGCATTTATTATCTTGAATTAATTTATAATAATATTTTGATTAATGAATCTTAATTAATATTTACTTAACGATATATTTAGATCCACTAATTACGTTATACATTATTGTATAATTTGAATTATCTCTTTTTAAACCTTTCTTTTTTATTTTGAGTTAAAAATTTCTATATTTTCTTAGATGTATATTATTTCAATTTTTCCAAATTATTTGCTTAACTTATAAAAAAAAAATAATATATATATATATATATATATATATATTACTTTAAGTATTTGTAAATTATAACAAATTATGAGCATCAATCACTAAGTTACAATTTCAATCACTAATCTTAAAATTGATATGCAGTAAAATTAATGAATATTTTTTAAACGGTAATCCCATTTTATACCACTATAAAGCTCTTTCGTGTAAGAAAATTTCAGCCGAATCCGCAGAAATTATGGTTTGCACAAAGTAAAACACGCGTTGAAGAGAAGATGTCGTTCTCGATTGTTCGATTTCATACATGTCTCCGTCTTCATGAATCGTTCGCCTTCATGGATGATTTCACGAAACGGATACTCTAAATGGTCATAGATCTTTGTTCGATTCGAACGAAATCGATTTCGTCGTAGATCTTTGTTCGATATTATTCCAATTAGCAGAAATCCTAACAAAAAATAATAAAAAAAATATGATTATGTGTAAACATATGATTGACGCATCATCATAATTTTATTATGTATATGATAGTGTAAATATAGCAAAGTCCAAATTTTAATTATCGTGCTTTCTATTATATCTAGCAAATGGTAGAAAAATGATACTTGTTTGGACCATTTGCCCACCGGAAGCTAAAATTTCACTAATTAACTGTTAACAAATGCAATTAAGATTTCACTGTTAATTAAAGTCTTAAGATACAGATTAATTCTTTCTATAGTTTGTGGGGATATTTCTTCTTTGCCGAAAGGAGTTCGGCAAACGCCCTCTTTTAGCGATTGAAAAATTCTATTTGTATTTATTAGATATCGATTAAATAAAATTTTTATGTTTTTTTTTATAAAGTTTGGTATTATTATTTTTAATAGAAATGATATTTAGATCTGCTGATGTGGCATACAGAAAAACTCATCCAATGAAATTTGAGCATCATTTCAATACAAACTTAAATAATAATGTCAAAATCCTATTGTATGAGTTTTTATGGGTGTCATATCAATATTTTTAATAAATAACTAAAATTAATTACTTTAGAAATTAAAATAAAATTATATACTTAGCAAGTTTTTATGGGTGTCATATCTCATCCGATGGATGATGGCGATTCAAAACCGTGAAAAGACCCATAACCATTGGATTTTAAATACGGCGAGATCGAATGGCTGTGGCTTGATCGATCGCTACCAATGAGCCCGACCTGATCAGCGCCGACCAAACCTTAGAAAGTAGGGCTTTTGTATTATACTTGCTAGAGGAGAAATATCATTAGAGTAAATTAGGATTTTAATTAGCACTCTAATTATCCTTGATTTAGGAAAATTTAAGGTTTAACTAAGCAGAGCATTTCTTAAGCTAACATTCACCCTTATCACCCACACTTGTGATATGGTTTGAGTGATTTATGTTGACTATTAATGATGAATTCTTTAATGTTTTAATTATATTTTAGTATATATTAAGTTTATAGGGTTAACCAAACTATATTTAATCTCTTATGGTCAGAACGAAGCCTTATCCTCAACTACCCAAACCATAATCTCATCTTAGGATCTAGTAGCCTAGCTAGTGTGCTTGCTGATTTCACCTAGAGACATGATGTAATGATATGTTGGGTTAGTGAGACTAATCCAAAATTATGTGTTATAGTAACACCCCATATTAAATTAGTGAGACTAAACTGGGTTAAAACACACCATCCAATTTAAATAGGCAAATTTGACGGTCCAAATTCATGCAAACCCTAGGCATAGCACACAGTCCAAATTTTTTACTGTTTTATCTCAATTTACTGTCTTAATATTATATGCTAATAATTATGTTAATTACTTATTTAACAAGGTTAATTAAGCTACATTAAATTGATTAGCATATATATATATATTAACGGTTAATATTTAATTATATTTACTATTTTTAATTAAATTATTTAATTAACTAATTTATTAATTAATTTGTCTCTTATTTAAATAAACCTAATTAAATCTTACCCATTAAATTTAATTGGTAATTAACTAATAATTTCACTTATAACAGAACTTATATACTTATATATATAATTATATTTATATTATTTATATTTTTATATTTTATAAAAATTTGTGCAGCTAATAATGGCAGGCGGGACCCACCTGCCACGTGGCAGGCCTCAATTGGCCTCGGCAGAGACCGAGTTGGCCCCACGGCTCCCGGTAGAGGGACACACGCGAGCCCACAGAGCAGCACGCAGCGAATGGGTTCGTGCCAGCTAGCTTAGCTTAGCGCGGTAGTTGAAGGCACGGGCTCCATGGGCCTCGCGTCGCTCTCAGACTTGCGAGCGCTGCGCAGCGAGGCCCATCACTGGCACCCGAGACCTGAATAGTCGCGGGCGGGCCTCGGATCGGCCCGGCCGGACCCGATGGGGTCCTTCATTCACGCGGGCACCCCGAGAGCGGGGAGCTAGGGCACGGTCGTTGCCGGCCTTCTTGACGGTGCATGGCACCGGCCCGCACGTCGTTGGGTTACGCGAAGCGAGAGCTAGCCACCGACTACTGGATCGGCCTGCGAGGTGGACGGAGTCATTGGGGAAATCTAACCCTAGGTCCTAGGGTTCGGGACGGACGATTCCTAATGGATTCTACTGTGGACGTGTGTTCAAATTCACTCGATCGAGATCGTCTAGACTCGATCAGACACGCTATGATTGCAATCCAATTGTTGAAATAGCATTTCGAATCAATACACTAAAGAATGGGGTATGAATGAAGTGGGATTAGGGGGTACCTCGATCGATGGTTGTGTGGGGCCCCCGTACTGACAATAAGGAAGTACGGTGCTCCAACTGTGGCAAATTCCAACTTAAGTAAAGTTAGGCGAACCCAACTTGCCTTAAGGCAAGGACTTGTCACCAAGTGCTATAACATTCATCAATATAAATATCAAAGTGGCGGAAGCAATATAATATAGAGTAACATCCATAAGCATACATAGTAGGAAAAAAAATGCAATATAGTAACTCATCACAATGCAGAAAGTAAAGTACATCCAGAAAGGTAATTATTACAAACTGAAATGAATAATTGAAAATGAAAGACTCTCGTCCTCACTGGAATCAACAAGACAAAACTAGCTAGACAGCAGCTGGAAGGTCCTCCTCCTGAACTGGCTCCTCCTCAGCGACACTGCCCACAAACACATCTGAATCTGACATTTGTCGGTATCACAAATGCCAATTCCCCAGCCAAAAAAATAAAAATGTTACAGTTAGACAATTGTCTAAGTACATTTTAGGCTATTTAAATGAACTGAATATTAAGGGATATCACATTTAATTTAATTACACATGCAAACAGTAAAGGGTGCAACAAACTATGAAAGAAGGGATTACTATAAACTATCTATTTATAGCATGCAACATATATGTGAAGTAACATACAAAACACTAAATAAGCAAGATAGGGCTAAAAGTAAAATAACTGCAACTGCGGAATAAACATGATCCTAACATGATTATGATCGAAGTAAAACATGCTGAGTATAGAAGAACATAAGTACTGAATATGATAAAATTATAACATCCTAAACATGCCATTTATACATATATTTAAGCCATAAAATATACATACAACATACAGATTATTATGGAAAGGAAGGCCACTGAGACATAAGGCAAAAGCAAAGCAATATATGAAATATGAAACCACTGAGACATGTGGTAAAGTGAGCAAATACTGAAAATAAGGCCACTGAAGCATATGACAAAGCAAATCAAAAACAAAACAATTCAGCTAAAGTAGTAATATGCCTAAGTCCTAGTACTGCCATACCAGCCAATAGGCCATACAGGGCCTCCAATATCAATCAATCAATCCCCAGCCTAGCCATCCAAATATACTAGGTTTGAGTCCAGTCTATACAATACTACTACTGAAGAGGCATACTAAGTTAGGTCATATTCTACTAACTGCAAATAAAACAAAACTGAATGATATGTAAATTCAATACTAGCTTAGGATACTCCATCCTAAGTTTTCCTACTATGCTCAAGGGCTAAAGCTCAAAATCCAAGGTATGCAAAGCAATCTAGTCAAAGTAAGCAAGAGACTCAATCTAAGCTTATGTGATATCTGTTGTTGTCTAATTACCAAATTTAACTATTCTAAGAAGGTACAAGCTTAGGATCTCCAATATCCATCTATCGAGTAGAATCTCAGATTTACGTCCTTAAAGTCAAATATTAGAACTTAACAAGCTCTAATCAAAAATCATGTGACGACTATATAGTTTAAGTAAGCAAATCAACGACCTAATTTTATGAATATTTTACTCTCTTACCCAAATCTTGATCAAATAAATCAAGATCTAAGAATTTAGAACTTAAACCCTATGTAGAGTTCAAATTCCAATCCAATGTGATAATCTAAAGAGGATCTAGGTTTCTCACATAAACCTAATTTTAAAGGTAAAGAATCCTATAAGTTGAAAGATTCAGGAACTAAGATCTTAGTGAAAGGCTATTCTACTAATTATAAGATAAAATAATCAATTAAGAACCTGAGAATCTAAGATCTATATTCAATCTTTAAAATATTTTCATTATCTTATTGATTGAATCATCCTATACCCACATGGAAGATTTTAAAAGATTAAACAATCAATCATTAAAGAATTTCAATTGGAGGTGGTTTGATTCAAATTGAAGATCTAAGTCTAAGATCTTAAATCTAAAGATCTGAGTTTGATCACTTTAGACTTCTAGTTAGGGTATTGACTTAAGGGTTTCCATTTATGATTTTCTTTAGATCTAACTTCATAATTAACTATAAGGAGCTTATTAAGGTTAAGATTTGACAATTCCAAGTATTAGATTAACATTAAACCCATTTTGACCTTCTTAGGTCACTTAAGATCTAAGGGTCTGAGTTTTGATCACTTTAGATCTTAAGCTAATAATTTTACTTAGCCATTACTACTTACTTTTCTTTTAACACTTAATTCTTGAGTTATCTTAACTGAACTTATTAATGAGATAATTGACCATTTCAATTATTAAACTTAAAGTTTAATACTATAGGATCTTTATGAGGAATGCTTAAGGTTTAGGTATCTTTATTAAGGACTAAATGAAGATTTCATGGATTAATGATCACATTATCACTATCCTTGTCCTAAGACTTCAGAGAACATTTCCAATCTATTTTATAGTGGTTTACTGAAATTTTCAGTCCTCAAAGAACATTAAATCACATTTTGGCCAAAATGACCAAAATGCCCCTCTTAAGGCTAAAATTGGGATTTTAGGGTTTTATTGTCCAAATTTGTTCTAATCTATTTTAAAGTGTTTCATATGACTAATTGAAATGGGAACCACCTTTACTTTAGGTTTTGATGACTTAAATGATCTTGATTAGCACTAATCACGTAATTAAGACACTTATGGTGATTAGTGAATTTAAGGCACTTTAGGGCAATCCAACCTTAAACTTAGGTTTTACTAGATTTAGTATGATATTAGGAACCATTCCCACCCAAATCAGAGGCTTAATTATGGTTTAATTTACTAACCCTTGATTAGGGTGATTAAGGAGTGATTAAGAAAATTAATTATCCAAAATTAATTTTAAGAGTCTGGAATTGTTCCTTAGGGCATAAGGAGCAATCAGAGCCCTTAAACTCATAGATTGAATGTTTATATGATTTTATAAGATTTATTTAAGAACAGATAAGTTTTAGCTAATATTTTTAAATCCAACCATTGGATCTAAAATTTTATTTTATATTCAGATTCCTTGAATTTTTCTGATTCAAATGGTATATTGGATCATATCATTTGAATATATATAACTAAAGTTATTTAATTAATTCATTATGTATTTTTATTTAAATCAGAACTTTATGTTTTAATTAAATTAAATCACAACCATTAAAAATACATTCTGATAATCATTTAATTAACCGCGGCCCAAATTCCAAACCGCGCTGGTCGGGGCTCGGCCCGGTCCAAAATCGACTTCGTCTTCCTCCCCGACTACGCCCGCAGACCAAACCATAGGGTTACCTTCTGTCACCAAATTCGTCGCGCACAGGCCACGCTAGGCCCTGATCTCGATGGCTACACGTTCCCTGACCTTGGACGCGTCGATTAAACTCAGAAGCCCTCACTGGGACGCTCTGGTTCGCTGGATGCCTATTCGGCCGAAATCCCTCAGTTGGCGCACCTGTGAGGAGGTAATTCTCCTCACAGAGTCCATGAGTCGCCGATGTCTCGATCCCTACACGTTCAGGGATCGAAGATGGAGCGATAGGGCGCAACGAGAGGTCTTGAGATGGTCTAGATCGCCGGGGTGCTACTCGGCATTTTCTGCCGTTTAAGCTCACGACTGGATCGATCGATTCCAATCGAATCGATCGATCTGGTCGAACCCAACCATCGTTACCCATTTACAATCATTATCGAGGGGTATCGATGCTAAATGGGTGCCTAATTGCTCGATGGGGACGCCGCATTCGCGTGGATTAGTCTGACTGGCAGTGCGTTCTCAGAGGGTGCTTAGGCCGTCTGGCGCACTGCCAAGGCTCACTAGAGGTCCAGGATGACCGTTAGGAGCTAAGGGAAGGTCCCAACACAGCATCTATAGCTTGAGGAGAGGCGAATCGAGCTGGATGCAGCTCGACAGAGAGGGAAAAGGTTGTACCTTGGTTTGAAGAAACGCAGGGACAGAAGACAATGCGGCTGGGCTGGATTGATCCAGAAGGTTGCAGAAGCTCGGCAAGGGGGTCTGAACGCCAGACCACGCCCTCTATCAGCAGACGCGGCAGGACCAATCATCACGATCATCGAGAGCTTCAATGGCTTCAGCTGGGGAGTGGAGTGAAATTCAGTGAGCAAAGGAGCTCACTGAGAAGCTTGGAAGGTATTTATAGGCCGGGAGAGACCTGGGGAGTGGATGCCAGAGCTCTGGTTTGGAGCTTGGCTCGGCCCGAGGGTTCCCTCGCCATTGCCTCTTAAGGAAAGGCCCAACCATCCCTGCGGCTCGGCCATAAACGGGAGGGTGCTAACGGCTTTGGATGACCTGGCGGGAGAGTGGCAGACAACGAAGACGTGGCGAATTTTTGTTGTCGGCCGAATCTCTGCGAAGACGAAGATGAACGAACAGCGATAGGGAGATCGGGAGCCGTCTGATGCGCGAAGTTGTTGGGAATGGATGGTCTGATGAAGATCCCAGGTAATGGCTGCGCAGATTTAATTCGAGGCGTTGGATCCCAGATGCCGATCGGGCGACTGAGATTCGATCATGGGACGGAGCGACGCGAGCCCTCGGATCTGGCGTTGAGATGCGTGCTAGCGCATCGGGTGACTCATTGCTATGCGCCGCTGTCGGGACCCCGCAGCGGATCTGCCGCAGTCCCGATAGCAAATCCCGCCAAATAATTTTTTATTAAATAATTTAATTTAATTAATTAAAATCATTTAAATAATATTTAAATTATTAAAAAATTATTCAATTTCAATTTAGGGCCAAATGAGCTCCAAAAATTCCCAAAAATTCACCCTTAGCTAATTTGGGTATGAGGAATTCAAAAATGAAATCAGATTTTAATTTGGAGATCAAAATAATTTAGGTATTTTTTCAGGGCTTAAAAATAGCCAAAAATACCAAATTTTCTAATTTAGCTCCGATTGATTTCAAACTTCTAAGTTTATGTTTAAATGACCCATTTAATTCAATAAAATCAAAATCAAACTTTGGTTTAGCTTAATTAATCTAATTTTAGCTAGGGTAACAAACTAGGGTTAGGTTGTTACAGGCTGTGACGGTGGGAGGACCGAAGAGGCTCGATCCTTGTCCCGGGCTCACCGTTCCGCGAAAAACGCTCCTTTAGGTCGCTAATGGGTAGAAGTAGGGGGCGACAACGGAGCGGACGAGGCTGCCGAGCACCTGGCCGCGGCGAGCGCGCCGCATGCGACTCGCGAGACGATCTCCGTGAGGGAGATGACGCTTCGCCCTCTGATTTTTTGATCAGACCGCTCGGATTAGCCGTAGGCTCAAATGGCATAACCGCTAACGGCATTGGTTGAGCGGACGACGCCGTTAGTTTAGGATTAAAATAATAGTATTTTAATTAATTTCTTATTTAATTTAAATAATTAAATTTATTTCATAAAAATTCCAAATATTCACCCCTAGCTAATTAAGGGGTGAGGAACGCAACGACGATGTCGAATTTTTGATCCGACGAGAATTTTAATTTCCCAAGTTTCGGGGTATTTAAATATTATTAAAATATTTGCTAAAATTCTGACGACTTCCGGTTAACACTAAAACATCGCCCCTAGCTAATTTGAGGGCAATGAGCGCAACGATAAAGTTCATTTTTCGATCTGAGGTCTATTTAGATAGGTCAAATTCTAGGGTTTCTGAATTTTTCAAAAATCAGAATTTGATCTATTTGACTCTTGATTTGGACTAGGTCTTAGAAGATGACTTCTAATGACTTGATTAACACTTAAAATTAAGATTAGGACTGAGATTGACCCTAATTGGCTAGAGTAACAACTTGGATTGTTACACTCATGCTAACCCGGCATTAGGCTTCCACAGGAAAAAAGCTTCTTATGGTGACCCACCAAAAAAAGTTGAAAGATATTCTTATTGTATGTATTACAATGAAGCAGGAATGAGTCATCAAAAATTTTAACTTAGGAAACCAAAATAACCTCATTTCAAAAGAGTTATTATCAAGAATGGGATTTCCATTCAGAGGATTGCGACACCCAATGAGGTGTATTTCACTAGATGATGTTGAGATGCAAGTAAATTGACTTTGCCAACCAAAATCTACTTATTTGTGAAATCTTATAAATCATATCATTTGTGGTATAGTATCACTGATAAGGCTTTATTGGATATTCATGAAAGCTCCTACTTAAGTGACCCAAGATGTTGCTAGAAACAATCTTGAAAGGTGAAATGAAGGGATATTTTTAAGCTTAGGAGAGGTATTTGCTCTTTTTCATTAGAGAAGCAAAGGAAAACATTCATAAAACATGTATCCTTAGGCGTCTGCTCCACTGTCTATAGGAAGCCTAGGAACGACTAATAACGGCTCAATTAATAATATAGAGTAGCTTATTTGGGTTGATAAAATTGGTGCTAAGTTTACTTCCTCGGGCTTTCCCAAATCATAAAAGTAAGTAAAGCTCCAATTTCATAATAATTTTAGTGCTTAGTTTCTGTTGGGTTAAAATCTAACTACTTGCTAATCATCAACTGCTTAGCTTTTAACTATAGTTTATGCTACAAAAAGCATTTGATTATGGTGCCAATTGTCTATACCAATCCTAGCTTACTTAAGATGATATCAACACAATATAAACTTGTAAGGCTCTCAAATAGCTTCTAAGTTAAGCCTTAGCGAGTCAATTGTGCGACTTGTGAAAATTAAACAAATCTTGATGATCTATGTTTCTTAGGAGATATTTTAAAAATAAATAATATTTTTCTTAACTAATTCAAAACTATGTTAAAAATATGATATGTATAATTTTTATTTGAAAATGATTATAAAGTGCATTATCTTAAAGTGATAATAAATATTCATATGTATTATTCTTATACAATATATTCATGTAAATAAATAATTTTGAAAAATCTTCTTAACATTAAAATGCTATATTTATACAGGAATATACATCAAAAATTATTTATGACCAATAAATTTTTTTTATTATTTTTATTCTTGCATATAAAAATTACAAAAATTGTATTCAATTAATTATCTACTTATAACCTGAATTGAGAATACATTAATGACGCAATATAAATTAATTTAATCAAGCTACTAAAGTTATATTTTAACAAAGAGTTTTGCTCTTATATAAATATCTCTCAAAAAATATGGATGATTATGATTTAGAGAGTTAAGTGTAATAAAAAATTATTATTAAATCTAATTGTGCTTGTGAGACCTATTAAAATAGATATTTTAAATTTTAAATTATTATTATCTATAATTTTTGGGAGATATTTGAGAGTGAAGTAATATTTTTCACAAACAAAAATCAATATAGGATGAGTCGGATACCATCGAATGATTTAAAAAAAATAATGCAAGTTGCTATAATTTTCAATTAGCTGCTAAATGATTACTGTCTATACTTAGATTTCATAATAATTTATAAAAAAATATTACTTAGCTCTCAAATATCTCCCAAAAAGTATGAATAATTAGAATTTAAGATTTAAAAAATATATTTTTATGAGCCTCACAAATAAAATTGAATTTAATAAAAAAATTTTATTTCACTTAAATCCTAAAATCCTAATCATCAATATATTTTGAGAGATAATGAAGAGTCATGGAGTTAGGTGGGAGACACCTCAATGAATTACAATCATTTATTTTATCCTTTATTAGAACTTTACAAATTATCGTTTTTTTAGGCACATCATTTAATATGTAAATTGAAATTTAATATTAGAACTTTACAAATTATCTGTTTTAAATAATATTTCATAAGGAGCATATATTAATAATTAAGAATCTTGTTATAATTTAATAGGATAATAAAAATAATTTCTAATTTATTTATTCTTTTTAAAATAATAATTTTGAATTAAGTTAAAATAATAATAATGATAATATCATAATATTTTCATAAAACATATAAATGATATAAAATATTATTTATTTTATTATTCTCAATATAATTAATATGATATTAATAATATTTAATAATAATATGAAACAAAAATATAATAATAATAATAATATATAATAGATATAAATAATAATATATATGACAATAATAATATTCCTAAATAATTAAATATGGATCATAAATAATAATAATTCACTCATTATTATTTGTATAATAAAGAAAAGTTGACACTAATAATAATAAAAGTTAAATGAAAAATGAAATTAATAAATAAAAATGATTGTAAGGAATAATAATAATAATAATAAATAATTATCTTTATTAATAAAGTAATTATTTAGTATAAATATAGATAATAATAATATTAATAACTACTATTAGGATAAAAATATCATAATAATATTATGAACTTAATAATTTTTTAATTAATAATAATATGATTATTATAATTTTAATATTATTATTATCATAATTTTATTATTTATAATAATAGTAATTATTATTATTACAAATTAAAAAATAGAAATGAAATAAATAAAATTAATAAAATTTCATTTTTCTCTCATATCTCTGTCTTCTCTCACGCTCACTCCCACTGGTTGCTCGCTGGCACCTACTAGAGGAGGGGAGGGGAGGGAGTTTGCCGACGTTGGAGCAAGGGACGGGAGACCGAAGGCAGTGGTTGTTGGGGAACGGGAGGAGCGGCGGTGAAAGCCGATGGAGATAGAGGAGTGGCGGACGAGCGAAGGCTGGCCAGTTGCCAGGGGGCCAAGGCGGGACCTGCCAATGATGTGGCCGACAAGCGAAGGGGGGGGCGGGGCCGACGAGTGAAGGGGGGCGAAGAGGGAGGGGGACCAAGCGGCCGATCGGCGCGTGCCCTAGGCACGAATCCGAAAGAGGGCAAGAAGAGGGGGGAAGAGAATAAGATTTTATTGAAAAAAATTAACTAAATAAAATTTCATATCAAATTTTTTGTATTTTCTTGAGCAGTATTTTGTTTTATATTATTTTTCTTAGAGAGACCACTAACTAATCATGTTGCTGAGAAATTGTTAGAACAAGAATGAAACACAAAACACAAATTGCAAAAATAAAAATAAATTAAGAACATCAGATTTATGTGAAAAATTTAAAATTGAGAAAAATCACGAATCCGGGCCGCACCAAAATCCGCTTTGAAGAGAGACTGAGAGAATGTTGCAAATCGCTATTTTCCTCTCGTCTGAAAAGAAGATGATGACCACCGGTTAAATTTTCGGGGGTTCCGCCACCAACTGCCTGTGCAACTGGGCGATGCGCCTCTACAACCTCCGACGACCTCACAGAGACGAGTTCGACTCTCAAAAACCCCACCAAAATATTAAATAGCTTGATTTTAAGAGCCTTTAATAATCACTCCTTTTTAGAAAACTTTTGCTACATAGCATTCATATATCTCTCAAAAAATACAGATGATTAGAATTTAAAAAATTAAGTATAATACAAAATTATTATTATGTGCTTAACCTATAATATTCTTAATAATACTCACTTCTTTGCTCTATTATTAAAATATTTAAATTCAGTGTAAATTTGATTTTAATTAAGATTTATTTATCAAAATTTTGATTATAAAATTTTTAATTAACTAAACTTATAAAAATATATTTAATCTTAAATTTCTTACTAAACAAATAATTTATATAAGCCATTCTTTCCTTTCATAAAAAATAAATTAAATACACGTTTCTCAAAAAAACTTTAATTTTTCTCTTTTGATTTTCTTAATTATAATTTTTAAAGATTTTTTTTTTTTTTTTTTTTGAAGAATTTGAAGGCATTCCCCAATATATTCAATAAACAAATCAAAATTTCTCTAACTTGGAGTTCCAGGAAATGAATTCATAAAAATTGCAAGAAAGCAAAAATGACAAAATAAAAATCTACAAAACCAAAAGAATCAACTAAAAAAACTAAAAGGGTTAAGGATTCAGATTCTCCAGAATGAGGCCGACACGAGACCAATGATCCGCTGGACAGCAATCGAAAGACCAGTATAGTATCCGAGTAGTATCTGAAAGGCGAGAAAGCCACCAGCAGTCGAATGGAGTCTCTAATTACATCACAATCCCTCATAGCCCCAGATTTCTCCTACAGCCATCAACAAAATCCAGAAACCGTAACGCAACGAAAATGCAAGTGAACAAAACAATCAGCATCATATCGAAACTACCAGAGATCCAATTTCATCCAGCCCTCCAAACGAAAATAATACTTGAGAATAAAGATCAAAGTCAAGAGGAGGCCAGAGAGTCGCCAAGAAATAAAGTCAAAAAACATTCCGAACATGTGCAGAAATATATATAAGGGCATCTGCTGAAAAGAAGAAAATCATCTACCCGAATATCACAGGGTAAGCAGAGAAGCCTCTGCCTAAAAACCATAAAAGAAACAAAAAGAAAGGCATGCAGAGCAACCCTCGTCAACCACCTCAAAGACCGGACAAAAGACCAAGGCCCTCAAAACTGATTATGGCCCAATTTTGTGATCATTGCACCATTGGGACATAAATTCCGAAGACTTCCAACTATTGATCATATTAATGAGATTCAATTTGATGTTATTAATGATATAAGAGATCTTACTCTTAGTATTGTTGAAGATATGCGCATTTCGTTCTTTCCAAATGGCATCAATGGACAAGTCAATAGCCAAAAGAATACCCATTTTTCTCTCAATATTAATATTTGAAATATCATCAATAATTTGACTAATAGAATGAGGAAATAAATACCCACAATTTCTCGACAGAAATTGATGCAAAATCTGAAAGACAACATCACACTTAAAGAAGAGATGAGAGTGAGACTCATTCTCAGTAACACATAAATGACATAAAGGAGAGCAATTTACGCCTCTATTGCTTAACACATCAACAGTTTTTAAACCTCCATTTAAAACTTTCCAAATAACACATTTGAATTTTAATTTGACACCCTTGGTCCATATACAGGACGACCAACTCACGTCCGGCCAAGCTGAAAATTGAATATCATGAGCGTCTTTAAAAGTGAAATCTACCTTAAGTTGAAATAAATGAAGATTTCTGGCACAATCATAAGTGATATACTGATTTAGCAGTCTGGCAACTTTAATTAAGCTTTTCCAAAAGGGAGAAGCTACTTTGATGTTAGAAGAAGAGCTCTCAAATATTCTTAAACGATTACTTTTCCATCATAAAGTGAGAAGAGAGATGTTACAATAGACAACCCAGCATAAGGAGAGCTTACATCTTGTTAGGAGCTTAGAGGGGCAGATTAAACCGAGTCCTCCTTTTCCCAATAGAGAGGCAATCTTTATCCAGGCTATTGTATGCAGCTTGTGATCTAGGGAGCCGTGGTTTAAGAATTTCACGCATAGTTTCTTAATGATGTTAATAATACTGCAAGGGATCAAGGTAGCTTTGAACCAATGCAGAAGAAGAGGCCATACTGAAAATTTTAGAAGTTGAAGGCGACCAACTAAGGCAAGGGATTTTTTAGCCCATCCGAAAATCCAAAAATACAATTTAGAAATAAGAGGAGCAAAGGAGACCATTTTTGGTCTAAGAGGGAGAACCGGGAGACCCAGATATATTCATGGGAAAGTGACCAATTGTAAAGTTCCAGATTTCCAAAAGCTCATTAGCATCATTAACATGCTTTGAGAATTAAATATGCGATTTTTTCTCATTAATGTTGAGACCAAAAGCCTCCAAGAAGTCATTAAAACATCTTTTAAACCCAACTATGTTGTCTTTAGAAGCTTTACCAAATAATAAAATATCATCCGCAAAAAGAAGATGAGAGCATCTGAACTTTCCACAAGAATATGGTTGTATTTGATTTGTGAGAGCAGCTTCCTCAAGGGAGGAGGAAAGAAAGTTCATGGCAATAATAAATAGAAGAGGGGATAATGAGCATCCCTATCTAAGACCTCTAGAAGAACCAAAGTAACCATGAGAAGTGCCTTGAATATTGATAGAGAAATGAATATTTGAAATGCAAGCCGTAATCCAGTTAATAATTTGCCTCGGAAGGTTGATGCAATTTAGAGCATTAATGATTAAATTACGATTAATACTATCGAAGGCTTTCCGTAAGTTAATCTTGGCGCAAAAATACTTTTCAGCAGGCCAATTAAATGTTCTAATTATTTCATTAGCCAGAATAACATGGTGGGACAATTGCCTGTGTTTGCTGAAGGCTGCATGGGCATGATGAATTAAGTTTGGAAGCAAAGAGGAAATACGTTTTGCCATCAATTTTGTGATGGTTTTGTATATGGTATTGCAAAGCGCAATTGGCCTAAAATTCTCAATAGAAGCACTTCCTTTACCTTTTGGAATAAGAGTAATAAGAGTGTGATTAAGCCATCTTGACATGATGCTCTTTTGGAAAAAATAAGAAATAGCTAGATAAGTAAAATTGCCAATGCTATTCCAAGCCTTCTTGAAAAAAAGAGATGTGAAACCATCCAGCCCCGGACTCGCATTATCCTTAATAGAGAACAGAGCAGCTTTTATATCTTCTAAACTAAATGGCCTGTAGATAATATTATGTAAATTTGAATCAATAGTTGCATAAGGCGGAGAGATGATGTTGCCGTGACCTTTGATATCGTTAAGCAATAATGAAAAATGAGAAATGGCTTGATCCATGGATAATAGAGAACAAGTGCTGAAAAAATTCTTTCTAATTGCCATATAATTATAAAAAAATTTAGGTTATCCTCCCCAAGTGATAACCAATGAGCCTTGGAGCGCTGCTTAGCCCAGGAAATTTCATCCCATAAAGCATTATTTAAAGAATGATGTAAAGATAATAAATGCTGATGATGATCAACCGAACAGCTGTAAGAACTAGAGGTTTTAAAAGCTTCTAATTGAGCAATACACAACCTTTTGACTTCCGAAGGATTGGCTAACTGAATCTGATTTTTCAGTTTGAAAACCTTTTAAAGATGAATGAGTTTTTGATGCAGTTCAAATAGAGGATCACCCCGATACGATTCATTCCAGGTTGAGTGAACCAGCAAAATAAAATCCGAGCTATTGGTCCAGAATTTTTTAAGCAAAATCTTTTAGGAAGTCTTAAAGCAGGAGGCCCAGTAATGAGGAGAGGTGAGTGATCCGATGTTCCAGGGCGTAGCACCTTATAGAAACTTCTGAAAATTTATATACCAATCTTGATTTCCCAAACATCTATTAAGTTTGGCCTTAATTGGAAAATCCAATATGTGGTTATCCCAAGTATGAAGTCCCCAAGTAAATTGCAAATCAATCAAACCAGCAAAATTTAAATAATTATTAAAGGCAACTAGTTTGGGGATCGAAGGGGAGGAGCCACCAGCTTTTTCATGGTTAAACCGAATACAATTAAAATCACCAGAGATAAGCCACGGCCTACTGAGATCTTCATGGATAAGTCAAGTCTTCCCACAGCTTTAGTCTTTTCAATTCATAATTTGATGCATAAACAAAAGTAATACAGCATTCAATTTTGTTGTGAACAAAACGACCATGAATTAACTTTTGAGTGATGACCCTTGGAGAGAAGGAAGAGATAAGAGGGTTCCATTTCACCCAAATCCGACCTACATCGAGGTCATCGAAGTTGTGACAGTGGTCTTCAGGTTGAAACATGTTAAATTTATTTAGCTTGAAGGCTGAGGAAATATCAGACTTATTAATTTTAGGTTCTAAAATACCCAGTATATCGGGAGTATGTTCCCTCATTTGGGATTTCAAGTCAGCAATACGAATGCTAGAGTGCAAACCTCGTACATCCCAAAATAGAATTTTTTGAAACATTAAATAAGACAGCTTTTAATGGGGAAGAGAAAAACAGGAAGGAGGAAAAAAAAAGTGGAGATAAGAGAAGGGTGGAGAGAAGGAGAAGTTATTTTGGTCGATTTCGAAGAGAACAACTCCGACCTTCAAACTTATGAGAATCAGCCCCAATTTTTAAATATGGGAAATTACCAATGTCACCACAAAAGTCAAATTATTTGCCCTTAAGAGAAGTAGGGAGAGGGTTTTTGCCAATAATGTTTAAAGAGGGGGAAGAGGATTCTAGAAGAATTCCAGGATTTTCAATTGGAGAATTAGGGCCAAAAGTGAGAAGGGCGTCAAGGAAGTCATTGAGATCCTGAGAGGGCCTCGGGGTAGAAGTGTGAATGGGATAAATATAGTCCATTCTTATGTTTGGGGGAGCAGAGAGTTCCATAATAGGTGAAAGGGGAGTTGGATTTTGAGGAGGATTCAATGGGACTAGATCCTTAGGAGGAGGTTTGGAGAGATCGACTATGCTAGATCTAGCTTGCTTGGAGCGACTACGACCTCGAGTCAAAGGTGGGGGAGAAACCGGACAACAACATCCCGCATTTTTAAACGAATTGCATTTACCACAAACAGAAGGAGTCCAATCATATTCAACCTTTTGATTTATAATTGAACCACCAGCCCTAATAGAGATTGACTCCAAAAAAATAGCATTAGTAGAGACTTCCACACAAACCCTAGCAAAAGTGAGCCTTTGTTTTGATGCAGTGAGCGAATCAGCCATGATAGGGATGCCTACTTTACTTGCAAGTTTCGAAAGAGTACCTTCGGACCACAGGTGCAATGGTAGTTCAGGGAATCGTATCCATACCGATAAAGATTTAAATGAAGATGCCGTAGGAATGAAGTGTCTGTTCCAAGGCTTTACAAGGAATGGAATACTGAAAAAGAATCACGGACCTCCTTGAAGAATTGACTACACATCTTCATCACAGCAGAGCTTGATCAAATAATAATTTGAACTTAAGGAAAAAAGAGAGAATGAACCTTTTAATTTCTAGGTTTTCAACATGGCATCATGTAAGGCTTTATAAGTATGCTTACGACCAAGACTGAAGCTGACAATACAATGTTTCTAGTGCTTTTCACCCTCTAATATTTCATCTTCAGAGACATCTATAACATCTTCCACCGAAGGAACGAACGATAAGTTGAAAGCCTTCTTTTCTTGATGAACCGATTCGAAAAGAGACCTCCAGGAGATGGAGTCAAAAGAAGAAGGACCTCCGAAAACCGGCGCAGCACCTAAGATGCCAGAGAGTGGAAGAGGAGAGGACGCAGGGGGAGGGAGATGATGGGGAGAACCCATCGGGGACGGAACTCCCCCTCGAGGGAAGCAAATGTCCGCAACTCAGATGCCCTAGCCGCTCACCCTTCTCGAGGGAAGCAAATGTTAAAGAATTTATTCAGTGGAATTTTAATTTATTATTATATAATTTCAGTTGTTTTATATTGGAAGTTTATATACTTTTAAAAATAATTTAAATATGAAATAATATATTAATTTCTTAATTATTCTAATATAATATCACTTATATTATTTTTTGAAAAATGCTATGGTTATACAAGAATATACACTAAAAAGTATCCAGGACCAATTAATTTTTTTTTTTTTTGTAATTTTTGTATATAGGTCTTATCAAAAAATGCATTCAACCAATAATCTACTTATACATTGGATTGACACATCATCTATATATTTTAGTATATTCTAGTATGTAAGTGTTTCAATACTCTTCTTTTTTATTTAAATCACAAAATTATATGTTTAATTATAAAATTATTAAAAAGTAAAGTATCTAAATTTATATATATTTACTCAGCAATTTACATCCAAATTATTAATTAATTAGAAATATTATTTGATGATCAATAAGATTAGGTATGGTATTAAAAGAATAATCTTTTGTATTAAGTATACAAATTTAAAGTTTAGACTATAGCTATTAATTATAAGAAAATATTTCGATACACTTACACACACCAAGTACAATCATATTCAATGCTAATTAAATTTTTTCTCAAAAAATTAATTACATCAATCATTATATAAAATACTATAGTTACATTAAGAATATACATCAATAAATATTCAGAATTAATTAAAAATTTTCTTTTTTATAATTTTTATATATAAATCTTATCAAAAAATGTATTTAACCAATAAACTATTTACACATTAGATTGATATATATTTATATATTTTGGTGTATACTAATGTGTAAGTGCAGTAATATTTCTATAGATAATATGATATTGTAAATATAACGGAATTCTAAAAACAAATATTTCCTTGAATCAGTGCTGACGTAGAACACACATTCTGATGCTGATCCAAAAGTCTCGATTTTACCCTTTTGATTAAAATTCGGATTTTAAATTTATTTTAAATATAAATATTTATTTAAATAATAACATTTTCTATGCGTTTATTAATAAATTTGGTCCCTAAAATTAATAAAAAAATTCATGCAGAGTTTAAAAATAAAATAGTTTTACATTAATTGATTATTAATTAAAAAAAAATGAAATTTTCATTAATGGATTTAAAATAATCTAATATATAACTTAAGTTTCTTAAAGTTATCATTAGAATTATTATATTTTTCTCATAGTAAGCATATTCCATGATAATGTGTTAGACATGAGTTGAGTAGGTCACACATGTGCTTTAAGGGTTAGACACGAGTGTCTGAATTATTATAGAAATTATGATACCGGTTGGGCAGTGCGACAGGCATCCATCGTACGTCGAGCGTCGAGCAAGTGTTAATATCCAAAAAGAAAGATTTTAGGAGCGTTTCAACTCCGCGTAAATCGCATATTTCGAAATTTCTTAACGCAAAATTATTTTACTTAGTAAATCCACCATACATAATATAAAAATTATAATCTCAAATTTAAATTATTTTACATTTGAATCAGCACGATGTGTCGAATGAGTTTCAGCGGGTTTCGATACGAGTGGATGCTGGGCAGAGCAGAGCGCCACATATGAGATTTCAGCCCTAGACTTGAATAGCTTTTCTAAAATCGCTTAACATCTAAATCATCTTAAATTAGATACAAAATAGTACAAATACAGTTCCCAGGCTCTCAAAGCATTCATTCTCTTCTCACGGATTCGTGGAAAGATAATAGATTACAAGTCTTTGAAATTCCTTCATGAGTGAATCTATAATGATTTTAGGGATAAAATTCAAGTGGTGCGGGCCTCAACCTTCTTCTTGCTCTGTCTTTTGTGCACTATAAGGATTGGCACAGCGGATTACTCTTGTAGTGATGATGGTTACGATGTATCTCCAAATCTCCTACCATTAAGTTTTCGCTCGCTTCAGCTTTTCCTTTTTTGAGTGCACGTTTAATGGCTTTCTGTCAACTCTATTATTTCTGAAATTTTTGTCCCCAGCCGACGGTTTGATGACTGCCTTTGATCTTAATCTATTGAACGGGATATTTTGGACAGATACTCAAAATTTGATGCTCTATCAAATCTTTAGCTCGGAATAGTCCTCTAACTAAATTCCAAGTCACTGATTATTATTTTTAGTCGGTTTGTATTTTATTTTCTTTCGATTTAAACTCGATTTATCAAACAAAAACATTCATTCTCCCCGCTGACCTGAGGATCTACAAAATACTGCGAACACGTGTCGGTGTCATGTCCGTTGGATCTTTCAATATCATAACCCGTCACGCCTTTGTTGCGTGCGGCGGTGGCCATAAAGCGTTGGCGCTAAGCTGCCATACCCCTAGCAGCGCACACTAATGTTTTTCCTCCAATTGCGCCACGTGTCCTTTATTAAAAACACAATAATATGCAGATGATGTAATAATTAATATATAAATAAATAATTTTGATGTTATACAGTTTTTATTCGGAACCAAAAGATAAATACAATTTTTTTTGTATATTTTATGTAAATATAATATTGAGTATTGCTACACTTACATTAGTATATACCAAAATATATAGATGATATGTCAATTTAATGTGTAAATAGATTATTGATTAAATACAATTTTTAATAAGACTTATATACAAAAATTATAAAAAAAATAACTAATTAATCCTGAATACTTTTTATTATATATTTTGTGTAATCATAATATTTTCCTTTTTTTTTTATTTTAAATCATCCGTTTCTTCAGCATTAACAGCAGATTTAAGAAAGTAAGCCTGTTGCAACAAAGCTTTTTCAGTGGTTCTAAGAACCGCCGCCGCGCGGGAATATGACGACGTCAAAACTTGAACGATTTTTCGCCGTTAACTGTTTAAAAGCAGAAGAGATTCATAAACGGAAATGGACAACAGAAACGACGGCGTCAAGAGATAACGGTCTATTCCATTCCCCGTTGGATCGCGGTGCTACTGCAATCCTGTAGCCGCTACTGATGCTGATCCTTCACTGGTCCAACTCGGTAGTGGAGGGACAGGATCGAGCGGGACCCGATCGAGCCGGCTAATCTGATGGGGTACAGGGAAGGCAACTGGAAATTGGAAATAGTACGCGGATTTAGGAATTGTGTTCCGGTATCTGCTTTTCTTCGTCTTCTCGGCCCAATCCACCGCCGTTTATCCCCAAACCCCGGCCCACCTTTCTCAATTGGTCAGGAGAGGCATTTACGAATTTACCCCTCCGTCTTAGCGATATTAATAAATCCCAACTCCTCACATCTTTTCTTCTTCTTCCTTGCTTCTTTTTCCGACCTCGTCTCATGCATCTTCTTCGTTTCCAGCTCTCGAGATCTCTCCCGGAAGCTTCTTTTTTAATCTCGACGGAGAGTTGATTGGGGCTGTCCGGAGCTTGAGTCGCCGGAAAATGGCTTTGGTTTTAGGCGGGAAGGGGAGGGAATAGCTTAAGAGGGAGATTAAATTTTGTTTACTTCGAAGGCAAGGAACCAAGACGGATTTGAATTTGGTTGCTTGCAATGCAGGGGAAAGGGTGGGATCGGGGGGTCATCAGCTTCCGCACGGCACGGATTCCGAGGGGATCCCTTCGCCGAAACCCTTCCGCGTTCTTCGCCTCCTCTTCCGGCTCCTCCTTGCCTTGCGCTGTAATCAATTCTGGTGCCGATGTCGGCCTTTAAATGCAAAAATCAGCTGGTCTATCTTGTGCTCTCTGGATCTGCGAGACTTCACTGGATTTGTGGTGCGAGTCGCAGCTCCTGCTACTTGAAGGAGAACTGAAGAAATTGGTCCGAGGTACTATTTTTTGGGTTTGTTTCTCGAATTCTTGCACAAATTCAGTTGTTCGTAGCTCGATTTTGTGCTCCTGGCTTCTAAGTTTGGTTTGAGCTCTTCTATTCAATGGATTTGTTTTTTGGGTGGTTTTCTGGATGATCGAACTGATTTTCAGCAGCGCTACTTGTTTCCGTTTAGATTTGCTTGCAAAATTTTTGTTTGAGCTGATGAATTTTTGGGGTTTCTCTTTAATGTTTAGCATGGTGATCTATTTGCCTGAATTGCAGGGATCCATCAGGAATTGACTCAATTATAGGAAATTTAGTCTCAAACAAGGAAGGCTTGTATTTTGAATTGTGAATTGCGCTTGATTTTTGTTTTGCCTTTTTGGGGAGTTGAAGCTGAATGATGCGATCTCATATCATGGATCAGAGACATCTGTCGTCGCTCTTCATGCCATCAGCTCCATCATCTTTATTTTCTGAAGAAAATTGCGTTCCTTCGGAGGTGAGGCAGTTTAGATTCTTTGTGCATCTTCAGAGTTTTTTTTTGTTTCAGAGCATTGATGAAAATTTATTAGAGAAATTAAATTTCTGCTCTGTAGTTTATTTAATGTATGTGACAGACGTCACTCATATTTTTGGATGAACCCTTTTGTAGCTTAGTAGTTATATATAGTATGGAACCATTGCTCATTATTCTTCTCCTAACTATATACAGTATGAACATAATTTTGTGGCTAGCTTCTGGGGCCGGCTGACCTCTTTTACTCTTTGCTATCCCATCAATCTCTTGTTGAAGTTATTGATTTCGATTTTTTATTCTGATTTTCTTACTATGTCCTAATTTTAGCTCAATTTGTTCATATTGATATTTGTTTCCCAGAGGCAACTTGGGTTTCGGAAGGCTGAACTTGTGCCAGAAAACTCTGGTGAGTTTGATGTAACTTATGATGATTCATCCAGATTTGCCATTTTCCCCAAAAGCAGTTTACAATTATCATCAATAGTTCCAGCTTGTTTAGGTTCACATTTTTGTGAAACCTTTTTTAAATTATTTTGTTATTTTTTGTCAAAATTTTGTTATGTGTTCATAAAAATTTCTAAATTGACTTGGATAAGAATTTAGAGAATCACTCAACAGGAAGTTTTTGCTTTCATATCTTGTTAAACAATATTCTGGTTGATATTTTGTGCTGCCTTTATTTTTGTCAATCTTATTTTGGGGCTATTTTATTCATTTTGATTATATTTTCAGTGTTATTAAGATGTTATTGGATGCCGATAACAACAGCGCCAAACCTTAGTCCTGTTAAGTGGGGTCAGCTACTAAAATTCTTTGTCTCCATTGTGCACAATCAAATAGCAACCCCTCTCTAAATTCAAATTATTTGAGATCCTTTCTATTAGTTTCTCGCCACATTTTTATTGGTTATTTGATGTCGATGTTTTCAAGAAATGTGTTTTGGCTTGATGCTATGCTATTTAAAAGTATAAATATCGTATTATTATATTGGAGTTCAGTACATGCAAATAAAAATACTTTCTTATATATAAATTTAAAAAATCTAAAGCCTTGCTTATTTCTCTAATGAAAATATAAAAAGCAAAGGTAGATGATGCCATTCTTTCTATTGCAACTCTACTGTCCTCAACATGTTGCAGAATCTGCAAAGCACTGCAATGTTCAACACCCTATAGCTGACGAAGCTCTGGGAATCCTGAAAAAGCTCTTCATCCCTCTTCCCTTTCTCTTGTCTTGCCATTCACCTTCTTTCCCCGAGTGAAATAGAAAAAACAGTGACATTTGATATCACCTGATTTTGGAATGCATCAGATGTAGGGAAATAAATGACATTTTTTGTTTGCTTAGATAACATGATTGCCATCAAAACGATTTAAATTTCCTATTGACATTTTATAGCATTGAGATGTATGCTAACCAAACAGCCCCTCTGTAATGTAATCATCATTTTCGTTTATTTTATCCAAATTAGTTTAGTGTAGACAGTTTGATTTTTTATTTTTTCATTTATTTCTAGTGTTAATTGTTTGGATTGTTAATCTATTTTAATATCTTAATTTCAAGTAGCTTCTATTGGTATAAATCTTAGTTCTACTGCTTTTTCTGAGGTTTTAGAAGTTAATGCTGTTGATACCTAGTGTTTGAGGTTTATGGCTTGATATCTCATATCATGGGTTTAATTGCTATCTGCCACTATTTGCCTCTTATTTGAAGTTCACCTTTCCTCAAATAAAAGTTGTTCCAGTATATGTGTGCATTTTTCTTAGGGCAAGGGTATTCAATTGGAGAATGAAAATTTAATTTAGTTTACTATTAAAAATTTAAATTTGATTAGTTTTGTTAAAATTATGCTGCAAACTCTATTTCACAGCTTTTTAGGTTGAATCTCATCCTTTTCTTTTAACTAGCACTACTCACCTCCTCCTTAGTGCATTAAAGCTTGTAGGATTTTTGTTAAAAAGAATGAAATGTGTATATGCCAAAGGAGCAAGCATTCATATATTTGATTTTTTATTGTGATAAATATAAAAGAAAGATATTTAATGCAATCATTTGAGTGTTATTTATTCAAAAGTATTAACCATTAGGTAAACCATAAATGTAAGAGAATAGGAACTATAAAAACTTGAGTATTTACACAAATAACATATAAATTGAATTTTTTACAAATCTATCAAAGATTCTTGGAATCGAAATCTGACTTGTATTATTTGAAAGGATTTAGTTAAGTTGTAAATATTTATGTAGTAACAAGGATTTGCGTGATTGAATTGTAATTATTATAGTTTAGTGCTTGATATTTAGTTTTTGTATTCTTTATAGAATGAATATCTTGACTTGTTGGGATAAGGATTATAGTGATGATGAACTGTAATTAAACCCAAAATTAGGCAACTTTAAATATAACTGCAATTAAAACATACAATTTGTTGCTTGATTTCATGCATGCTATAGTAGTGATAAGTATTTCATGGATAATTGTTCTATAGGTTAAACTATTATAGTTTTTTTTGCTTTTTGGAAGGTGTATTTTGGTTAAAAAGTATATATCCTTTGAATTTATCTTTTGTGGCAACATGAATAATTTTAGTATCATTGTATGACGAATAGCCTTTTTTTAGACTCGCGTGTATTGTAGTTTTGTGGGTGTGTTAGTGTTATTTGCTAGATAAGAAATTATGTTCAAGATAAGCAAATTTTTATTCCCCATCCATTTTGCCTTGTATAGTTGAGCTAAGGAGAACTAAGAAAACTTGAACTGTAATTATTATATTTTAGAAAATAATATAAGTTAGGAATAATTACTTAAACACCACTTTAATCTTACACATTTATGGAATGGATACTCACCCAAACAATAAACTACCAACCTATTGCATTTATGCATGTTGTGATCAAACTCTTGTTTATGTTACAAAATTGAGGAACATGGGCAAGGTTTTTTTCATGTTTATTGAAGTACGTGGTTTTATTAAAAATGATTGTGAGAGTGTTCATTGTGCAAATATACAAATTTCAAGTGTTATGTATAAATGCAAAGTTCTTACATGAGCAGCATTTGGGAGTAAAACATGAAAACAAGCTAATTGTTATACATTTTCTTTTTTATTTACCACTTGTAGTGTGAATAGTGGCCACACTATCCATCATGAATGTAGCAAATATAATCTGAAAAGAAATTGCTTCTGAAAGCTAAATTACCTTTTATCACGGCAATGGCATTATAGAAATGGATGATTATAAAACATTTTACCAAAAGGTTGGAATGAATTTTACCAATTTGTAAGTTTCAAGGTAAATAAACTGTTAATTAAAATTTACCATAATAAGAAGCTTGTGTGTGTCACATGCTTAACGTTTGGAAGAAAATATATTAAAGAATCTGATTAATATTTTTATTGATTACTATTAATTTAGTTTTACATATTAAGAAGTTAGTATGCACGTTGGACATGCTTTCTTCTAATATATATTTTAGGAGAAAAGGGTGGCAAGAATTATTTGAAATGTTGGAGCTAAGGATTTGTATTCAATTTATGAGACGGTACAATATGAGGTCCGTTATATTTAATAGGATCTGGAACCCCTAGAAAAAAATATAAAATATTAAATGTACAAAAGGTGAAAAGTTTAACTAGTGAAATAATATTTATAAACCCTAAGTGAAGCTGCTTAAATAAATAATTTATATTGTTAACGCTTTTTAACAAATTTAAGATGAATTAGTATACATATTTTTAAATTTGGATACTATATCTTGAAAGTGTTTGGGACGAAATGTACAAATAAAGGTTGGTGGTTGGGCGATTGAATGGGGCTCTTGAAGGCGGCAGACAAAAGAAAGGTTGCAAAAAATGTTGGTTGGAACAAGGTTGCTTTAGTTGGCTGGGGGAGTATGATTGCTTGTGATGGTGGTTTGAAACAAGGCCACTGCACTTGGTGTTTTGAACTAGGGTTGCTCAAGTTGGTTGTCAGAGCAAGCCGCCTGAATCAGTGGCCGAAACAGAGCTTGAATGGGCAATTGAAAAAGGGTCTCCCACGATGACTATTGAAGCAAGCCCGCTTGAGTTGGTGATTGAAGCAGATCTGGTCAACCTTCTTAACAGTCAGAAGGAGGGTCAACCCAACCCATTTGACTTACTGATCAGAAGCTGGGCCAACCGACTTGACCTCTGGTATCAGGGCAACCTAATTTGGATCAAAGAAAAGCGCCTAGCTTAGCTATTGAAAGTAGAGCCACTCAAAATGACAGTAAAAACATTGCCACTCAACTCAGCGGTACAAAACAAGTCTGCCTAACAGTGAACGGAACACAACAGCTAACTGAACAATGCCACTTGAGTCAGCAGTTAAAAATACGGCTGCCTGATTTGATGGTTGAGCATGCATGTAGATGAGATCTTGAGTGGTTATTAGACCTTGAGGACTTTCTTGATACTTACTGTAATCGAGGGACATTGAAAGTGATATTGGAGGTGAGAGCGGAGGGCATTGCAATTGGAGATATAAAAGTCATGGAAAGGGAGAAGGATGCTGGAGCCGGAGCTGGAGATGTAGCCAGAGTGCAAGGCATCTTATGGTAATTTAGTAATATATGGCTCTGAAGCTCCATATTGCCATAGCTGTGAGGGAATTTATGGGCGTTGTCTGTTGTATTATTACATGGCCATGGGACGATGCAACCTTTGATAATAAGTACGATTATCCATCCAATTTTTTGATGGATAGATGAGCTACTTGTTTTACTTTTATAAGCCAAGAATCTACTTGTTGGCAGCTTCCTTCATTTCTGTGCTCACTCTTTTTCTTTGCGTGGACGTATGAGGATGCAACGTGGAGGAGCAAGAAAAACAGCTGATGTTTCCAGACCATCAGGCGATGGTTAGTGTGGAAGCTGAAGGTTGCTTGACTGTGTAGGTGGGGGAGATGTTAATAGTAGAATTTTTAGTATCAAAATTAGAGCTCTAGTTATATGTTAGAAATACCGGGAGAAGAGATTATATTTAACCTTTAATAGAATAAGATTTAGAATGCATTATGAAAATTCATAATAAAATTTAAGCAATAAAAATAAAAACTCACATGTTTGTCTGCTTGCATAAATAGCAGTCAGTATGTATTATCATGGATGATTAGAATCCACAAGATAATCTAATAAATTTTTATGAGAATCTACAGTTGAGCAGGATCATAAGGTGCACTTAAGGGATATAAAGATGGCTGTGAGAACGTTAGATCAAGTTTAAGTAGATGATTTTTTTTTTTGTATGGAATGATCTTGGTTATTATTATTTGAGATGCTGAGCATCTATTTGACCTACGTGATGGTGCTTTATTACTTTTCGACTTGTAAAATTCTCGGTCCTTGTATTCGAGGAAACTTAGTTAGTTGTTGCACATCTACTAAAGGCAGGTTCATTTTCTTATAGACTCGTTTAATTGTTACTTTTTTGAACGTCTTATGATAATGAATGTGACAAACATAATCATCATTAGTATGAGTTTTGATAAAGCATGCTATCGGCCCACATATTTATCTATTGTTCATTAGATTTGATGAAGAAGAGTAAGATGTTCAAGTGCCTTGGTTCAATTATTCAAAATAATGTTAAAATAGAGAGCAATGTGATTAATAGGATCCAAGCTGGTTGGATAAAATTAATGAGCACTTTTGGAGTATTGTGCGTTCTGAAAATCTCACTCAAAATTAAAGGAAAATTTTATAAAATAGGCATACCATCAGCTCTGTTATATGGGGCTGAATGGTGGCAAGCAAAGAATAAACTTGACGATAAATTAAGTGTTATTGAGATGAGGATACTTAGGTGAATGTGCAGGGTATACTCACAAGGATAGAATGAGAAATCAGTTTATCCATAGCAAGGTTGGAGTGGCTCCAATAGAGGATAAGATTAGAGAACGCCGTCTTAGATGGTTCAAGAATATTAACTCTAGACGGCTCAAACTTGGGAAAATTATGGAGCACACTATCACAAGAAATCCATTATATGAAGAATACAAGATTACAGAGTACAAACCAAGACTTGAATTTTTGGAAGAACAGGGAGATAACAGACTCTGCCTAGGAATACACCCAAGCCCCATCTCTCTTCAACATCCTCTTAAACTCTCTCACAAGCCTTTTTCCAAGGGCTTTCTGTTAATCTCAAGAGGCACTCACACCCTTACACCCCCTTCTGTTAATTAGGGCTTTTAACAAACTTTAAAATAAGTCCAAAATCATTTGAAATGGCTCACAATCCCACATCTTTGTTCCATGGGCGCCCTCTCCTCGGGATACAAACCTTATAGGGCGGGGAGCGCCTGGGCGCCCGATTTGTTGCCGGCTAGTGTAGCCTTGCCCTGGATCCCATTAGAACTCTGTTGGTACCTTTTTTGATGATCCAATTGGTCTCCACACCTTAACAATCTTCTAATTTGAGACTAATTGCGATCGATCCATATTCAACTATGGAATTTCTTCTCCTTGGATTCAATCCATGCAAAGGATGTGGTGTGGCTCACCCCGCCTTTGATCATGTACCAAGGCCAATTGAAGCTACACCTAGCTCTAGTTTTTGTGACTTCATCTCTTCTTTACTCATATGACCATGTCTTTGGTGCCAAAGATCAGTCTTAGTTTTAGCTCATGCAATAAAATCAGATGCTTTATTACTCGCATATAGTGTCCCATTCATATTGTCCTGGCTGTGACCAATGCACCTCTGAACACTTTCAATGAGTCTTTGGTGAAGGTTGCAATATAGCCTGCATGGGCTATTTGACTGACATAGATTACATATTTTTTCATACTTGGAACATGTCTGACATCCCTTAGTCTCCATACGGCTCTATTCGGTAACTTGATGTTGGCATCACCCTTTCCAATAATCCTGCATGCCTTGTCATTTCCCAAGCTGATCTTTTCCATATCATTTCTAGTGTAATTTATGAATGCATCTTTTTTAGGAGTTGTATGAAAGGATACACCAAAATCCACAACCCAGGATTCTATAGTCTCCGAAGATAAGAATAACACATCTTTGATCTGCTGTAACATTTGCATAATGATTCACATCTTGATTCTCTCCACCTGATTTCGTTAAGGTGAGATGGTCCTTCAAGTGCCCTCTTTTTCCATTGTTCCAGCACAAAACATTCTTTTTTCCAGTTTTTTTTTTCCTTTTCTTTTTCTTTCAGTACTTAAGGCTGAACTTGAAGTTTCACCACAAGCCTTTTTTCGAATTTCTTCATTCAACACAAGTCCCACAATATCATCGAGTTTCAAACTCGCATTTCTTGATGAGTTATTGACCGCATTAACTAATCCATCCCAACTATTTGGCAGTGAAGATAGAGGCAACAAAGCTCGCACCTCGTCATCAAACTTGATGTCCACAAATATTAACTGGCTTGTTACAGTGTTAAACTCATTCAAATGTTCGATCACAGAACTGTTGTCTACCATTTTCATGTTGAATAGCCACTTCATCAGAGAGAAACCTTATTGGAAGCCGAAGGCTTTTCCTACATCCTTGTTAAGGCCGCCATGAGATCTATTGATGTTTACTCATTCACAATGTTGGACGTCACTGATGAAGGTAAAGAAAGACGAATCAATCTTGTTTTGTTAAGGACTTCCCATTTTCATTTGCCATAGTTGCAGGTTTCTTTTCTCAGTGGCAAGTACAACATCTTCTGGTACAACAAATTCTCGATTTGCATCTTTCAGGATGCAAAGCTCGTTTCATTGAACTTTTTGATCTCGTATCTTTCTTTGTCTGTCATTTTTCTCCCACTCAAACTAACAAACCCTAAAATCACTCTCTGATACCCCACTTCTTAGAATTTATATGGTGGTTTGCGGTGAGATTACTAAAGAAAAGCTCAGAAATTCATACATGAGCACTAATTCACATACACAAATTATAAACATCCAAACACGAGGATTTATGTGAAAAACTCAAAATTTGGGAGAACTACAGAGCTACACCACCACAAGAAATCCACTATATGAATAATATAAGATTACAGTGTATAAACTAATAGTTGAACCTTTGGAGGAACAAGAAGATGACAAACTCTGCCTAGGAATGCACCCAAGCCCTGTCTCTCTTCAACATCCTCTCAAACTCTCTCAAGTCTTCTTCCAAGGGCACTCTGTTAATCTCAAAAGGCACTCGCACCTTTACACCCCTTCTGTTAATTAGGACTTCCAACAAACTTTAAAACAAGCCCAAAAGCATCTGAAACTGCCTACAATTTACCCATGGGATGCCTATTTTTGCTTCTGACCCGTCATAGGCACCTGGGCACCCACTTCTCTATTCCATGGGCACTCGGGCGCCCACTGCTCATGCTACAGACCCTGTAGGGCGCCTGGGGTGTGCCTGGACGAGCCCGGGCACTTGGTTTGCTGTCGGCTAGTGTAGCCTTGCCCTGTAACTCCCGAATATCTGTCGGCACCTCTTTTGGTGATCCAATTGGTCTGCACTCCTTTAACACCTATTAGAAAAATTGAGTTTATGAGTTTCACCCATATTAAAAGAGGAATTAAAAGAGGAAGAAAGACCAAAAAAGATATAGGAAGAAAATGTTAGGAAGAATCTTCAAAGGATTCATGTAGCGACCACACCTAGTAGGATGGGATTAAGGCTTGGTGTCGTTGTTGTTGTAGCATCGCCATATTCTATAAAGGGTTTAAGAAAGAGCTGGTTATACTGCTGGTATGCTTCTTTAGGCTCACGTTACAGGTCTAAAGCTTGGCCTATATCCTTCTTTTAACTATAAACAGTCATAAGCTTCTACCTTTGTTCTGTTTTCAGTTAATAAAATAGTTAAGGTAGGCTTTTATCCTCGTCAAAAAAATTTTAAGGTAGCATTAATTTTTTTGAAACTATATTTGTCAAGAATGACATAATTTGCTTGGAAATTTTTAGGCTCTAATTTTTTCTATAAAATAATTTATTGAAGCCTTCCAGCTCTGTGGAACAATTTTTAAAATATCTTGTGTATGAAAAATTCTATGTTGCCATTAAAAATCTAGCCAAAGAAAAATATTTAAGACATCGCCTAAGCGAGAGATGTGAGAGAGAAAAGGTGGAGAGAGGACCTTGTGCAAAAAATAATACACCAATTATTTTATTACATGGATGGTGTTGTAGCCTCAAGTGTTGGCCCCGATTGAGGCTCAAGTTTTATTATCCCAGGTATTGAGTTCAAATCCCACTGCCACATTTTTATTTCATATTTGAAGATCACCTAATTTCAAAATAATTATTTATTACAAATAGAATACCCACATTTGCCTGTGTACATATGTGGTTCCATAACAATACTTCTTGTGTGTTTATATATGCACTGAATGACTGGCATTTTCTAAGTCTTCTATTTGCTTTTCAGGGCTAGAAGAAATGTCATTAATGCCTGGAGGCCAGTCAATTTCTTCATCTTTGGAAAAGCTTCATATAGTGAGTGGAAATTATATGAACATTCTAGAACTTCCCCGAACTGTTCTGTCGAAGGGGCAGAAACCAAAGACATCTTTTAGGAATCAACTGTTGGGCACCGAAAGCCCTCCTAATATATCATTGACTCATTTGGGAACTTCAAATCAGGATATCTTATTTCAATCAAATGCTTTCATGCATACAGCACCTAATGGTTTTCACTATGAGAACAGCCTCTTTTCTAGCTCATTGTCGGAAACATTTAGAAAATGTGCGAAATTTCTTTTATTTTTAACTAGTCGTATTGATTAGTTTTTTATACCTATATATTTACCATCTGCATTATTTTGTATTTAAATCAAAATTGATTTCTCTTTTCATGTTTATAATGCAGCGGGGCTGATGTCAATTGATACTCAGTTTGGTAAATCAATAGATGTAAATGGCTCTAAATTTGAGGAAGAAGATGAGCCTTTTGAGTCTTTGAAAGAAATTGAAGCCCAAACAATTGGAGATCTCCTTCCTAATGACGATGATTTATTGTCCGGAGTGATTGACGATATTGAATACATTGCACAGGCCAATGGTGGTGATGAAGATGATCTATTCTGCAGCGGGGGAGGGATGGAATTAGAATCAGATGAAAGTCATAATTGCAGCAGAGCTTCTGATTTTTCCCATGGAGTGACCTCAAGTTGTCAAGTTAGTGGCAACGGCACTTATGCCTGTGAACTAATGCATGGAAAGCAAATATCACGAACTCTTATTGCAAGAAATATCAATAGCAATGTTGAAGATGCTGAATTGAAGATTCTGTTTGAGGTACTTTTTTGGTTTCTTACTTACATAGCATAAAAAAGTTTTAATAATACTTGCCCAACACTCAGACTTTAATATTTACAAAGTAAACATTTTCTTCTCTACATTCTAAAGTGCATGAGATCTCCCTCATTTCTACTTGTAATTAAAAGAATTTTAAGATTGGTGAAGCAAATATATTTTATTTTTAAATATTAAAATTAGGCGCTATGTATGTAAAGGTCCCTTGTTTTAACAGATCTTTTACATTTTCACACCCTCACCTAGTATTATTCTTTTCTTTAGCAATTTGGAGACATTTGCAAACTTCATACTGTCAGCAAAAATCTCGGGTTTGTGTTGGTGTCATACTATGACATACGAGCAGCAATGAATGCGATGAGAGCTCTTCGGGACAAATTGCAAAGACAACATAAGATCGACTTAAATTATTATTTTCAAAAGGCAAGTATTTACACGAGATTCATTGTTCTTGTAATCAAAGTTTACTCGACCATTTTTCTTTTAATTTTAAACTTCAAACCATCCTAAAATAAAAAAATAAAGTTGGTATTATATAAAGACCATTTGAAATATGATCATTTTGATAATCTTATTCATGATTAGAACTAAGTGCATCTTCTGCAATTTTACAACAGGACAACTCTACTTCCGAGCACAACATCAACAATGGTACTCTTATTATACTCAACCTCGATTCCTCCGTATCACATGATGATATGCGCCATATATTTGGTTCTTTTGGCGAAATAAAAGAGGTCTGGTGCGCTAATATTTTTTTGATATAATTATTGAATTTTACGCATGTCTAATTCTCTTTATTGATGGTCTGCAGATTTTCCATGATCCACATAGTCAAAACCAAAGAGGAATAGAGTTTTTTGATGTTAGAGCTGCTGAAGCTGCCTTTTATGCTTTAAACATGAGTGATATTGCCGGCAAGAGAATTAAGATCGAGCAGGGCAGTCCTCATGTTGGATGGCAGTGGTATTTTCTCTTCAATTCATTTCTCTTTCGATTTCCTCCTACATTAATGAATTAATATCATCTCCAATGCCTCAATTACTTGTATATCTTTCAACTGATTGTCTCCTCAGCATTAGGTTGCTACATTTATGTAGCAACAGCTACCTGCTATCCATTAAGTTTAATATTATAACTGTATTGTTTGTTTTTTGATAAAAACATTTCTTTTTGTTAGCTGAACGCAACGCAATTAAATAACTAAAACGTTGTAAATAATATGCATGAGTTATAATTAGATATAGAGTGATTTTGCAAGTTTTAAAAATAACATGAACGAAAATCACAAAATCACTTCTTGCACCTGTCACCGTTGAAATTCATGGAAACATTTTTGAGCAACGCTGAGGGAGGAACAGTGAGATTTGCCAAGGTAGAGGACTAATGAGGCTAATAGTATTTATGTATCAAAAGCATAGTAATTAGTAGTAATACACCTTAGTTTTATATGCATTTTGTTATATTTGTATATTTATTTATATGTACACTGATTGATCCCTCATAATGCACTCCTAGCCAGCCTTAATAAATCGCTTGCAGAAAGATTCTGCATTTTGAGCACACTATGGGCAAAATGCTCATTAGGTTCTAAACTTTAAAATCATTACTCCTTCATAGTTTCTAGCAATTTTTTCTTATTTCTTAAGTTCGACTGTATTTAACAACTTTCTTCTTTTTAACAGCCTAGGAAAACACTCATTATTAGAATTGGAGTTAGAAGGTTCTTCTACCATGTCCCCTAATAGCAACTCGTTAGAAATTGATGGTATGGTTTTTTTTTTTTTAAGATTTGTTTTCTTATAATTTGATATTAATTACATGGTTTTTATCCCACCGAAATGGTCTATCTGTTCATCCCAGTTTCCTTGCGAGCCAGAACTTATGGAACTAACCCTTCCATTGGACTAGATAAAGGATCTTATCAGAGCCCGTTCATGGAGAGAAAATTCTCAGGAGCATCTTCTGCACTTCCTCATAGCGCTTCCTCTCCAATTAGGGTAACAATTGCCGGAAATCGTGGCAGTCAATCTAGCCTTAATGATCTGAGCCATTCTTTGGGACAGATGGGCTTAGGCTTTCAAGCCATGTCTACATTGCATCCTCATTCATTGCCTGAATTCCATAACGGGTTAATTAATGGCATCCCTTTTAGCGCCCAAAGGCCAACGGGCACTAATATCAACTCCAGGATTCCCGACAGCATTGATAGTCAGCAAAGTAGACAGACTGCGGGTCACATCAGCAAACATTCCTTCGATCCTAAAGATGGTAATTTGTAATCCCAATTAAAGGCAATAAAATTATGGATCTTTACAATGTACATATCCAACAGTCAAATTTTTAATAGCTTGTGCGATCGCTATGGATATTATAAAGGTTTTGGTATTACATATGTAAATATAACTAAAGTTATTAGTAAATATCACTCCAATTTATCTCATCATGGATTCTGTGCATTGCACCAATCCTAAGTTAACACAGAACTGTCACCCATTCTATAGTAGCTTTCATGTAGAGCATTTCAAGGCATGCCTGCTAAGCATATATATATTTTTTCTTTCTGTCAGCTTTTGAAATTCCCGGCAAAGCAATCTCCCCTATGAATGGGCATCAGTACATTCCAAGCAATTCGAATACGAACTTCTCTCCCGGCTCTTTGATGTGGCAAAATTCACCGTCGTCGTTCGTGAAGTGCATGCCCACTCCGCCCCTGCAGTTGCGCGGCCTTCCGAGAGGCCCGTCGCATGTGATGAACAGCTTCGTCCCTCTCCACCTCCATCACGTCGGCTCCGCGCCCGCTCCGAATCCTTCGCTCTGGGGACGGTGCGCCACGTACGCAGGTGACTGTATGGAGGCGCTGCCCGCTTCTTTCAACCCGGGCTCTCTGGGAAGCAAGGTGTTCTCAGGAACCTCTCCAATGCATCATCCCTATGGAGCCTCTTCCCATAACCTCTATCCCCACGACTGTCGCCACTGCGTCGACCCATCGGCTTCTGCGCACGCCGGGAGCCCGTCGCCGCAGCAGAGGTCTCACTTGCTTCACGGGCGGAATAGCCTAAATTGCGCTATCGGTTCATATGAGTCTTCGGGCGACAGGATTAGGAGCCGGCGGAGTGACTCTAGCTCAGCCCAGGTTGATAACAAGAAGCAATTCGAACTCGACATCAATCGAATTATTCGTGGGGAGGATTCCCGGACTACCCTCATGATCAAGAACATCCCTAACAAGTGAACTCTTTTGTATCCTTCCATTTAATTCCATTTTCTAATTTTTTTGGTTGCTTGGTTTATATTTCAACAAGTCTTTCAAACTTGTGATTCCTAGGTACACTTCTAAGATGCTGTTGGCTACGATTGATGAGCACCACAAGGGAACTTATGATTTTATCTATTTGCCTATTGATTTTAAGGTTATTATTATTATTAATATTTTTGTTTTTATTATTATGCAACATAATTGGTGTATGTTTTTCTTTTTCCAGAACAAATGCAATGTGGGCTATGCTTTTATCAACTTGAATGATCCTAAGCATATTATTCCATTCCACCAGGTTATTTATCTTGAGCCCCTCTGCAATTACTTATAATGCACATAGCCTAAGATTTTCCCAAAATATGTAATAATGTTATTGCCCAATTGATGCGTTGGCAATAACGGCACCAATCCTATTTTCAACATTATACGCCAACACAGTGAACTATCTTGAGAAAACCTTTTTCTTGGTCACTGTAGTAAGAATGGTCATTTGATTTCTTATAAATATTTAAAAGAGTCTCTTTTTTATAGTTCTCAAATTGCTCAGTTAACTCTTAAATTTGATACAAAAATTAGGTCACAGTGCAATTTCAATAATATTATATTAACTCGTATCTCAAATAAGCAGTATTTAAGGAAGGACAGATGCGATTGAAGCTGATAGTTATTACATTTTATTATTTTTTTTACTGTAACTAAGAAAGAATTAAATCTATCATTTACTGATTTCAAGCACGCCTTACATTGTTTTTTATCGTGAGACTTGACTATTATTTCTAGTGTCAATTAACATGATCTAATTGAAATTTGATCGTTAGACTTGACTTGCATTGTTTTTAAGAGTTGATAGACTAAATTGGGATTTATAGTAAGGCCGGCTTCAAATTGAGTTAGAGTCGAGTCTGCCAAGATTCGAACTCAAACGTTCGAGGTCAAATTGACAGCCTTCCAGTCAAAGGATCATTTTGAACAATTTTAAAAGTCCTGTCTATTTTAGCAAATAACTCGTACAGTGACTGCAGGCGTTCAACGGTAAGAAATGGGAGAAATTCAACAGCGAGAAGGTGGCCTCCCTGGCCTATGCCCGAATCCAGGGCAAAGCAGCCCTCATCGCCCATTTCCAGAACTCGAGCCTGATGAACGAGGACAAGCGCTGCCGTCCCATCCTCTTCCACTCCGACGGCCCCAATGCCGGCGACCAGGTGATCTTCATTTTCGCCTAAGTTTCAAGTCTAGGCAATATCATCATATCAAATGATGCTTTGAGTTGGTTCAAATGACTCGCTTGCATATGCCAAGTTTTAGATGATAGTTTGTGGTGCTGAGTTTATGAAATTTTAATTAGTTATGAATTATATTTTTTGAGACATTGGAAAGCATATATGGATGTATTATATTTTATTTTAATATAATAGGAGCCTTTCCCGATGGGAACGCATATACGGGCGAGGCCAGGCCGGAGCAACAGGGCTGCGAACAGCGAGGAGCCGCCGCCCCATCAGATGAGCGCTGCTGCTGCTGCGGACTCAGCCAATGGGGACGATCTGTCCAACAGCACAGATTCCTCCTCTTCATGCTCTGTCAGAGATTGAGACCCATTTTTCCCCGGGAATTCATTATTATTTTTAATCCTTATTATAATAATAATAATTATTATTATGTCTGCTGCTGAAAACCAAAAAAAAAAAAAGATTTTAGTGGCTGAAAGAAAACTAGGATGGGGGAAAATTGTACAGAGATTTTGGGAGGAGACAAGGGGTGGGGGCCAGCATTGTTTATATAATATATATATATATATATATATATATATATATAATGTATGCATCTCAGGTATTTTTAACATGCCCTCCCTCTCTGCACATTATTCTTTTTCTTTTTTTTTTGTCATTTTTTCTGTTTTTCAATTGCAAGTTTTGCGGCTCTATTTCTTCTAGAGCCTTTTTCTTTTTAATTTTTTTTTAAATTTTTTTCCCCTTTGCGAAGCTGTTTCTCAGCTCTGTTTGTAACAAATCTAATATATATATATATATATATGTTATAATAACACGGATTGTAGCTTATGTTCATTCTCCTTCATCGCTTTTTGACAACTCTGACACCTTAATATGTAAATTATAATGGTTGGGAGTATTGTTGTGCATGTATTTCTTTTATTTTATTGTTTGTTGTTTGATGTTTATATGATAAAGAGCTGGGAATTCCAAATGCAAAGGATTGTTGACATGTATTTTTATTGTCTAATATTTTGTTGGGGAATTTAGTATTCTCATGCTTATATTTTATATTACAATTTTAATTGAGTAATTAAGCATCATCATCATCATGTATATATATATATATATACACACACACAATGTTAATGTGTTGGATTGCCTTTTTGTTGAGTTTGAATAATTTATTTTTGTTTTTATATTAGGACATGTGAGACTCCTCGTTTTTATTTGATTTAACTAAATTTAAATGATTATTAAAAATAAAAATGGAATCACAAAATAAAGATATTTCACATTAAGTTCATAGTTATAAAATTACATAAGGGTTGTCTGATATGTTGGGATTTATAATGTAAATTGGTTATAATGTAATTTGGTTATAGTGCATTTTGATTATACTGTAATTTAGTTATGCTATAGTTGTTTAGTTGTTTGTTAGGAATGCAAAAAGTTGTAGAGTATAGTTGTTTGAGTAATGTAATGGTGAGATTATTTGTAAATTTTGCTTTTAATTTCTATGAGTCGGCGAGCTCCATCGTCGTAGATGAGTTCCATTGTTGCGCCAAACCATGAAAATGAAGGCCTGCCGGCTTGTCGATGGGCTCAATTGTTGCCCAATCTGCGAAGGTGAAGACTCGTGTCGGTGTTAATGAGCTCCTTTGTTGCGTCCAACTGTGAAATTGAAGACCTGCGTTGGCGTCGTCGCTGCCATCGTCAAACGAATGTCATCTAAAGAATTTGTATTCAATCTTTACAAGGTCTAGATCAAAGCTTCCAAAACCAAAGCTAATATGTAATATTTCAGAAAAAACTAAAAAGTAATACTTATTTGTATTTTTAATTTTGTGACTCGTATTTGCTCTCTTAAATTTTTGTGAAAGTTCATTCTTCTAAGTTCTAGCAATTACTTACTTCAAATTTTATTTATTAAATATTGTACTATATATATTTCAATTTTATGGTTTCAAACCTGCCTATACACTTGATATAGAAGAGTGTTATATGGTAGAGAGCAACTTGAACTACTTATAGAGTGGAAATTGAATAGGGTGATATGTATGTATATATATATATATATATATATATATATATATATATATATATATATGAAAATTGATATATGTCTTATATTTATCTCCTAATAGTTCTTGATGAGTAGGATGTTGATGTGGTGCCATAAGCCACATCAACATCTCTATTTTTATAAAGCATTTAATTCGCATTGTAGCCCGCATTTGTTAAGGTTTTGCTCGGGAAGCTGATCGGGAACCATTCACGTTGTTCTTCTTGTCGGAATGGTGAGGAAGCTTTGCTGTTCTTGTCGGGAGCCATTTGTGTTCCCGATAGCGAATGAAGCCTCTACGCCAATCTTGTAGGAAGCCATTCACGTTTGCGACAGCAAACGAAGCCTCTCCATTGATCTTGTCATCAGTCGTTCTCATTCGCAGCAGCAAACGAAGCCTCGTACGGACAGAAGCGAAGCAAAGCGAAGGTGAGAAGCTACAACGAATGAAGACTCGGACGATGAGAAAGCTCAATCGATCTTGTCGGAAGCCATTCGCGTTCGCGATAGCGAACGAAGCCTCGGACGGTCAGAAGCGAAGGTGAAAAGCTACACCGAACGAATACTCGGACTGTGAGGAAACTCTGCCGATCTTATCGGGAGTCATTCGCAACACGAACGAATCCTCGAACGGTCAGAGGCAAAGCGAAGGTGAAAAGCTACAACAAACCACATTATTGAGGCCTCCACGTCGGTGAGGTCTTGCATATATTCAAACCACATTATAGAGGCCTCCACGTCGGTGTGGACTTATATATGTTTGAACCACATTATTAAGGCCTTCATTTGTTAATTATTTTTATTGCATTTGTTTATCGTATTCTATTGTATGTGTTCGTTGTTGTAACAACTCAAAGTTTGTTAATAAGTATTTATCGGTTAAATCAACTCATAATCACCTCCATTAATCTCCATAAGGTGTTTAGACCAAACCCTAAAAATTTGGAGCAATTTAGAGCTCAAACAAATATCATGATTATTTTAATATATTTAATTAATTAAAAAATTGAGATAATTAATTTGACTTCAGATCAAAATTTTGACTTCGTCATTAAACTCCTCACCCCCAAAGTAGTTAGGGGTGATATCTGTTTTCCATACACAGTCACATCTGATATCTGCTTTTCCATTTGACGAATAATTATCTAAATTATGTACGTTAAATATGTTTTATAAATTTTATGATCAGTTTAAGAAGCTAATGAACTGTATGTACACAACTATTGAGTTAAATGGGCCCGTTAAGTCCTATACAGTTAGTGAGCTTGATAATGACAATAACAAAAAGTATTGTGTTGCATATAATTATATACATAATAAGACATGTTGCATTTGCAAACTTCTATAATCAAAAGGCATGACATGCTGCCACATTTTATTTGTTCGACGGCATGAACATATATCAGTTATCCCATATTGCTACATTGCAAATCGTTGGAGAAAAGATTTTAAGAGATTACATGCATCTATATATATGCCACCAATCTATCGAGGTAAAAGTTTATTATCATATGATACACTACCTATCATTTCTATAGTGATATTATTGAGCTTGATTCAGTATCTGAAAATTATTAAGAATACGCTTTAAAGCTTTTAAACGAGGTTTGGGAAAAACTTGTTAATTTTCACGTCAAAAATCGGTTCAACAAAGATGAAGCATGTTCAAGTACATCAGATAATGCAATACAAAATTATTTAACTGCTCATCCTAAAGGGAGGCCTCCAAGCAAAAGAAAGTCAATTCATTTCGAGAAGGGAACAACACAAAAACGTACAAAGAAGATGTGATGATTTCCTTAGTTTCTTGTGAACACCCAAAACATTTACGGAATGTCCACTTGCTCTAGAAAGAACGAACTAAAGAAATGCTTTTCTCGTTCTTTACAAAGCATCGTTTATCATCATGAATGTTCTTGCCATGCCATCATCATCGTGTGATTCTTGATAGTGATAATATGCTTAAATTTAGTTCAGCTTAATTCGTTAATGTCACATCATAAGTAGAAAAAGTCTCATCATAATTTCTTCTTCAATAGTTTTTCTTCGGTTGCTGCTAAAAACAATACAATTGTTCCAGTAAAATTACAATTTTGGCGCCTATTTTTTGTTAATGCATATTATTTTATATGTACATAGTAGGTAGATTTGCAATCCCAGATTGATGGATGAAGATGTGATAATGTCCATATTTTCATGTACTATTTGTCTTGTAAGATAGGGGATATCAATGAGTTGGGTCAAAAATTATGTTTACAATCAGAATAGTGCATAAACTAAAAACAAAGCAATTCAAGCTTAACCTTGCAAAACATGTGTCGAATGTTGCTGCATATGTTTGATGCATTATAATATATATATATAAATAAAAAAAAGAAAAAGTTGATCAGTTAATATCCTTCAATTACCTCTCATAATCTCCGTATATTAAATCTCATATTTCATGTTTTCAATCTCATTTTTTGTAAACTATATACATAATATTTGTTTTGAGTTTAAAATGCCTTGGCCCATTCGTTTAAAATGCTAAGAGAGTTTTATCTGGAGATATGTTATGTTTATATGGTTTAATTTTACAAATTTATTTTTTAATTATTAAATGAATGTACTTATTAGTATGAGCTCTATGTTGCGCAAACCAATCACTTATGTTGGGAATCCATAGTGAAATTCATCCCCAAAGTGTACTGCGTTCATCAGTCTTATCCAGTGATAGCATGCGTATTGAACTTCTTGATGAAACAACTCATGATGCTTCTACTAATAACTGATTTACTATTTTTTATAAACCAAGGTAATGGTAATAATCAATTTAATGATGAGCATTAGATTACTCTTGTGCTCTTTGACATACTTTATGATTTCTTATAAGTGCAATTTTTTTTAGGGCACATCCACTGGAATTAGTTATTATACTTTTCAAAAATGCTAAAGCTGTGTTTCATTGTAGTGTATAAGTTGGCATGCCCTCTAAGATGCATTTTTAGACTTATCAAATAAGCTTTTGAATGCTTGCATCGGGTGTCACTTCCCATTAAGTTTTTGTATACAAACATATTAACAACAGGATTTCTATCATTTTGTCTAATGCTATATGCTGTGATACTCTCCGACTTCCATTGTTGCTTATGTACCTGCTCATAAGCTTTGTTGATAGAATTATTGGTTGCTTAAAGTTTGGGTACAAAGAGATTTAATTAGTTTGATAGTTTAATTTTAATTATGTAGCCTAACAATGTAAAACTGATCGGTTATTTTCATGTCAATCTTTCTTGCTTGAATTATGCTTAAATTTGAACTTTATTGAGTTTTTATTGCTTTTAGTTCTTACAGATATTGAGCACAAACTTTATTTCAGTTATGTTGAAAACGTTAATCTGGCACATTTTAATATTTTTGTATTGGAATATAATTACTGAAGATTTGCTCGAAAAAGTATGCAACATGAAATGCCTCACGGCTAGATGGCATTGTCTTGGATACTAATTCTTGTTTGTTATTTTCAGGTGCTCCAACTATCATCAAAATTTATGGAATTTGAAGAGATAGGAGTCGCAAAGCAGTTACAGATATGTGATTGCAAGTGGTGACTTTTGCAAGTGAAGGAAAAACAACTTAGTTGACTAATTGGTTCAGAATAATGTCTGAACAAATCATATTTTAATATGATGTTTTGAAGCACCATCTCTGCATTGTTTTGAAGCACCTTAAGGATTAGTTGAAGTCTGCTTCTCAAGGTGAAGAGTTGCGGAGTTGTTGTTTGCGTCTCAGAATTTGAGTTCAAATGCTGCTTCAAGCGATTTCAAGTTGTTTGAGTTATGAAATGTTATGATCAACTTTTCAATTATATTGTAGCTGATTTATATCCGAGGAGAGAAATAGAATTTCTTACAAAGAAAAAGTTTTTTCCAGTGTAAAATCTGTTCGCCTGCCATCACTTAGTTCGTTTCCTTGTCGAACTCTCCCTTCCTCGATCTCTCCGAGTATTCTTCGGCACGAAGAAAGAAGAAGGTTCCTCTCCTACGATGCACAACTGCCATCAACCGAGCATTTCCTCTCCTGCGACGCACAGCAGCTCGTTTTCTCTTTTGCGCGATCTTGGCTTTTTGATCGTATCTAACGTGTTGTGTTGTGTAATCCCTTTCTTTGATCTTCTTCTTCTCCGGCTTAGGTTTTTATTGGTTGGTGGTTGGCTTAAGTTTATTTTTTTTTCTGATTTCCGTCTTTGCTTTTTGTCTCATTTGGCAATCGCACCTTTTCTTCAGTCCGAATTTTCTTCTATTTGCGGCGACGACTTGGGACTCGACCGCCTCCTCCTACTCGAAGGATAAGCCTTAGCCTTTCTCAGGGTTTAAAAGGTCACTTAGGTTTTGTAAGTTTTTAAGAGGCTGTTTGATTTATTGACATTGAGTATTATGTGATGTTATTTAAAACTATAGATAAGAAAGTAGGTGTCTGATTTGATGTCATTTGAGTAATAATATTCTCAAAAATTACAAAAATACCATTATTGTATAATGTTATCCGAATGTCCGTCGAATTTCAGATCGCCAATCTATCGCGGGAGAGACAGAGACGGGAGAGGTAGGGTACTTCGCGCGCGACTTGGAGATTCGACGCCGAGCCTTGCCTGCCGTCGACGCCGAGCCTTTCCTGCCGTCGCCGCCGTCGTTACCAGACGCACGGAAGGTCGCAGTCGCCTCTCGCCGCTCGCTGAGATCGCTGCCTTCTTCGTTGCCTTCGCCGCTCGCCGAGCCTTCATTGCCTTCGCCGCTGGCGGAGCCTTCGTTGCCTTCGCCGATCCTTCATTGCCTTCGCTGAGCCTTCATTGCCTTCGCCGAGCCTTCATTGCCAGACGCGCGGAAGGGTTCTTCGTTGCCTTTTCTTTATATGCGATTCCGTCTAACACATTGAACTCTGACTTTAAAATTGGTAAAATAACTTATTTTCTTAAACTAGGCACTGTTTTTAAATTTGATCAGTGCATTAATTTTTTTTTATAATTTGACTAGTGTAGTTGAGGATAAGGATTTCTTATCCTTGTGGCATGAAATCATCTGCATGAAGTTGATTTGTGTTGCATAAATCGTCATTGCAGTTGTGTGGTTGTGTAGTTGTTATACCCAATTTATTTGTTATTGTTGTCTTAATAGATATGTCCTATTAATTGGATTGATGGCTGCTGCAATTGAAATTATTCGAGTGTAAATAGGTTTATGATTTATCTTTGTTTTCTTTCCATAGGGAGTCAATAATAGCAACAAAGCATTTGTCCAAGAAGCAGAACTCATCTTTATTTGCTCAATTTCAGTTTTTGGGGGTATTCTTACCTCATGTGTAATATAACATGAATGACACTAAATCAAACAGCATGTATCTGAATAACACTCACATCCGTTATTTAAATAACACTGAACCAAACAGCCCCTGTTATCTGAATAACATGCTATTTGAATAACATGCTATCTTAATTACTTTTCAAATGTCGGTGAACCAAACAGCCCCTAAGTTTATACATAATTTTTTTTATAAATGTATGCATAAACTCTGAACTGTGCGTTTAATTTATAAAATAATTTGTGCTGGATTTGTGCCGTGAGTTCAGTTTCTTAAAAAATTTTCTTAACTGCGCTGAATTTAAGAGGATTCATACATAATTTTGTTATAAATTTACTCTTTCTCCTGATGTAAGATTAATACTTTAAGTAGCATGTTGGCATGAAACTTAAGTTCATTTGTGATGTGTCCCATAATGTTGAGGTGTACAATGACCAATTGTTTGACGGATCATCTCTTGATACTTCCTAAAACTTTGAAACAATGGACCAAAATTCAATGCCATTGTTTGATATGGTAGCTTTGATTTTTGATGAAGTGTTTTGATCTTTTGTATTAATTACATTGATCATTTGATTTATTTTAAGGGAGGGAAATTCATTTGAATTGCCATTTGCATATCTTATTTCCTTGTTTTGCATTTGTTGTATCAATCATACATAGTTTTTACCTTTTTCATTCAGTATTGGAAAATTTTCAGGTTTCTAATTAATTTGGAACCAATCTTCCTCATCTTAATAGAATCCCTGATTTGGGCGTTGTATGCTTCCGCCAGATCTGATCTTTGCCTCCGCCGCCATGATGGCATCCTGACGGAAACTGATGATACTTGTTTCGGTAAAGGTTAATGCCTCTAGTTTTCATCTGATTTACTGTCATTTCGAGCATGAATTTGCCAAAGAAGTTTGGATCTACTTTTGTCAGCTTGGGATTTGAATGAATGCTGTGGAGTTGAAATCGAATCTCCGATCTCATTTTTTCAACAAATTAACATGCAATTCAAATTTGCTTTTCATCGTGAGCATGTGAATGCTGACCATATTAAGAGTGATGATAATAGCATTAAATTGTGAGATTGATGCTCCTCTTCTTCGTTCTAGTTGTTATTATTACTATCAAACGAACCTGTACCAGATCCTCTTTATCTTAATAACATCTCTGCTTTTAGTATTTTTTTGTTATCCTAGCTTTGATTGAGCCAAGGCATATAGGGGTTCTTAGTTTATTTTCCTTTCTTATTCTTCTTTTTCTAGATTCGATCTCCGCTACTGACCGAAAGATTGAAGCACTCGATTCCTTGCTTCGGTAAAGGTTAATGCCTCTAGTTTTCATTTGATTTACTGTCATTTCGAGCATGAATCTGCCAAAGAAGTTTGGATCTGCTTTTGTCAGCTTGGGATTTGAATGAATGCTGTGGAGTTGAAATCGAAATCTTCGATCTCATTTTTTCAACAAATTAACATGCAATTCAAATTTGCTTTTCATTGTGAGCATGTGAATGCTGAACATATTAAGAGTGATGATAATAACATTAAATTGTGAGATTGATGCTCCTCTTCTTCGTTCTAGTTGTTATTATTACTATCAAACGAACTTGTATCAGATCCTCTTTATCTTAATAACATCTATGCTTTTAGTATTTTCTTGTTATCCTAGCTTTGATTGAGCCAAGGCATATAGGGGATTCTTAGTTTATTTTCCTTTCTTATTCTTATTTTTCTAGATTCGTTCTCCGCTGCTGATTGAAAGATTGAAGCAGTTGATGATTCTTTACTTCGGTAAAGGTTAATGCCTCTAGTTTTTATCTGATTTACTGTCATTTCGAGCATGAATCTATCAAAGAAGTTTGGATATGCTTTTGTCAGCTTGGGATTTGAATGAATGCTATGGAGTTGAAATCGAAATTTCCGATCTAGTTTTTTCAACAAATTAACATGCAATTCAAATTTGCTTTTCATTGTGAGCATGTGAATGCTGAACATATTAAGAGTGATGATAATAACATTAAATTGTGAGATTGATGCTCCTCTTCTTCGTTCTAGTTGTTATTATTACTATCAAACGAACCTGCACCAGATCCTCTTTATCTTAATAACATCTCTGCTTTTAGTATTTTCTTGTTATCCTAGCTTTGATTGAGCCAAGGCATATAGGGGAATCATAGTTTATTTTCCTTTCTTATTCTTCTTTTTCTGGATTCAATCTCCGCTGCTGACCGAAAGATTGAAGCACTCGATGATTCTTTGCTTCGGTAAAGGTTAATGCCTCTAGTTTTCATCTGTTTATTGTCATTTCGAGCATTAATCTGCCAAAGAAATTCGGATCTGCTTTTGTCATCTTGGGATTTGAATGAATGATGTGGAGTTGAAATCAAAATCTTAGATCTTGTTTCTTCAACAAATTAGCATGTAATTTAATTTTGCTTTTCATTGTGAGCATGTGTGTGCTGAACCTATTAAGAGTGATGATAATAGCATTAAATTGTGAGATTGATGCTCCTCTTCTTCGTTCTAGTTGTTATTATTACTATCAAATGAACCTGCACCAGATCCTCTTTATCTTAATAACATCTCCGCTTTTAGTATTTTCTTGTTATCCTAGCTTTGATTGAGCCAAGGCATATAGGAGATTCTTAGTTTATTTTCCTTTCTTATTCTTCTTTTTCAAGATTCGATCTCCGATGCTGATCGAAAGATTAAGCACTCAATGATTCTTGTTTCGGTAAAGGTTAATGCCTCTAGTTTTCATCTGATTTACCGTCATTTCGAGCATGAATCTGCCAAAAAAGTTTGGATCTGCTTTTGTCAGCTTGGGATTTGAATGAATGCTGTGGAGTTGAAATCGAAATCTCCGATATGGTTTTTTCAACAAATTAACATGCAATTCAAATTTGCATTTCATTGTGAGCATGTGAATGCTGAACATATTAAGAGTGATGATAATATCATTAAATTGTGAGATTGATGCTCCTCTTTTTCGTTCTAGTTGTTATTATTACTATCAAATGAACCTGTACCAGATCCTCTTTATCTTAATAACATCTCCGCTTTTAGTATTTTTTTGTTATCCTAGCTTTGATTGAGCCAAGGCATATAGGGGATTCTTAGTTTATTTTCCTTTCTTATTCTTCTTTTTCTAGATTCGATCTCCGATGCTGATCGAAAGATTGAAGCACTCAATGATTCTTGTTTTGGTAAAGGTTAATGCCTTTAGTTTTCATTTGATTTACTGTCATTTCGAACATGAATCTGCCAAAGAAGTTTGGATTTGCTTTTGTCAGCTTGGGATTTGAATGAATGCTGTGGAGTTGAAATCGAAATCTCCGATCTAGTTTTTTCAACAAATTAACATGCAATTCAAATTTGCTTTTCATTGTGAGCATGTGAATGCTGAACATATTAAGAGTAATGATAATAGCATTAAATTGTGAGATTGATGCTCCTCTTCTTCGTTCTAGTTGTTATTATTACTATCAAACAAACCTGCACCAGATCCTCTTTATCTTAATAGCATCTTCGCTTTTAGTATTTTCTTGTTATCCTTGCTTTGATTGAGCCAAGGCATATAGGGGATTCTTAGTTTATTTTCCATTTTTATTCTTCTTTTTCTAGATTCGATCTCTGCTGCTGACCGAAAGATTGAAGCACTCGATGATTCCTTACTTCGGTAAAGGTTAATGCCTCTAGTTTTCATTTGATTTACTGTCATTTCGAGCATGAATCTGCTAAAGAAGTTTGGATCTGCTTTTGTCAGCTTGGGATTTGAATGAATGCTGTGGAGTTGAAATCGAAATCTCCAATCTCATTTATTCAACAAATTAACATGCAATTCAAATTTGCTTTTCATTGTGAGCATATGTAACAGCTCAAACTCTTAAGTACCAAGGTATTGTCCGTTTTGGTCTGAAATACCTCACAGTTTTGCCTTCAGAAGATAATTTCCCAGCAGGTCACCCATCCTGAGAGTGCTCCTACCTGAGCACGCTTAACTTTGGAGTTCTTATCAAGAACTCCACCGTTATCTGAAAAGGCGCCTCGATGTTTAAGAGTTTCATTTATTACTACTTAAGTGGGTAATCACAATCTCCCCAACTTAAGTAACTGACGTCCTCGTCAATATCCACACATAGATCCAAGAACCATCTATTGGGTAGATAGGACTAGAGGTGACCCCTACATGCACAAGAGGTACCCACAACCATGCAGCACCTTAACCATCATGGGTTCAAGAGGCTGCTCTCATGAAGTAGTACTTTGCCCTGTATGACACTTAGCTCCTATCTGACACCCTATAATTTTTTCTGATACCATTTGTAACAGCCCAAACTCTTAAGCACCAATGTATTGTTCGCTTTGGTCTGAAATGCCTCACAGTTTTGCCCTCAGAAGATAACTTTCCAGCAGGTCACCCATCCTGGGAGTGCTCCCACCTGAGCACGCTTAATTTTGGAGTTCTTATCAGGAACTCCACCATTATCTGAAAAGGCGCCTCGATGTTTAAGAGTTTCACTTATTACTACTTAAGTGGGTAATCACAATTTTGTAACAGCCCAAACTCTTAACACCAAGGTATTGTCCGCTTTGGCCTGAAAGGCCTCACAGTTTTGTCCTCAGAAGATAACTTCCCAGTAGGTCACCCATCCTGGGAGTGCTCCCACATGAGCACGCTTAACTTTGGAGTTCTTATCAGGAACTCCACCGTTATCTGAAAAGGCGCCTCGATGTTTAAGAGTTTCACTTATTACTACTTAAGTGGGTCATCACAGCATGTGAATGTTGAACATATTAAGAGTGATGATAATAACATTAAATTGTGAGATTGATGCTCCTCTTCTTCGTTCTAGTTGTTATTATTACTATCAAACGAACCTGTACCAGATCCTCTTTGTCTTAATAACATCTTTGCTTTTAGTATTTTCTTGTTATCCTAGCTTTGATTGAGCCAAGGCATATAGGGGATTCTTAGTTTATTTTTCTTTTTTATTCTTATTTTTCCAGATTCATTCTCCGCAGCTGACTGAAAGGTTGAAGAACTCGATGATTCCTTACTTCGGTAAAGGTTAATGCCTCTAGTTTTCATTTGATTTACTGTCATTTCGAGCATGAATCTGCCAAAGAAGTTTGGATTTGCTTTTGTTAGCTTGTGATTTGAATGAATGTTGTGGAGTTGAAATCGAAATCTCTGATCTAGTTTTTTCAACAAATTAACATGCAATTCAAATTTCTTTTCATTGTGAGCATGTGAATGCTGAACATATTAAGAGTGATGATAATAGCATTAAATTGTGAGATTGGTGCTCCTCTTCTTCGTTCTAGTTGTTATTATAACTATCAAACGAACCTGCACCAGATCCTCTTTATCTTAATAACATCTCTGCTTTTAGTATTTTCTTGTGATCCTAGCTTTGATTGAGCCAAGGCATAAGGGGATTCTTAGTTTATTTTCCTTTCTTATTCTTCTTATTCTAGATTCAATCTCCGCTGCTGACCGAAAGATTGAAGCACTCGATGATTCCTTGCTTTGGTAAAGGTTAATGCCTCTAGTTTTCATCTGATTTACTGTCATTTCGAGCATTAATCTGCGAAAGAAGTTCGGATCTGCTTTTGTCAGCTTGGGATTTGAATGAATGATGTGGAGTTGAAATCGAAATCTTAGATCTTGTTTCTTCAACAAATTAGCATGTAATTTAATTTTGCTTTTTATTGTGAGCTTGTGAATGCTGAACCTATTAAGAGTGATGATAATAGCATTAAATTGTGAGATTGATGCTCCTCTTCTTTGTTCTAGTTGTTATTATTACTATCAAACGAACTTGCACCAGATCCTTTTTATCTTAATAATATCTCCGCTTTTAGTATTTTCTTGTTATCCTAGCTTTGATTGAGCCAAGGCATAAGGGAATTCTTAGTTTATTTTCCTTTCTTATTCTTCTTTTTCTAGATTCGATCTCCGATGCTGATCGAAAGATTGAAGCACTCAATGATTCTTGTTTTGGTAAAGGTTAATGCCTTTAGTTTCATTTGATTTACTGTCATTTCGAGCATGAATCTGCCAAAGAAGTTTGGATCTGCTTTTGTCAGCTTGGGATTTGAACGAATGCTGTGGAGTTGAAATCGAAATCTCCGATCTAGTTTTTTCAACAAATTAACATGCAATTCAAATTTACTTTTCATTGTGAGCATGTGAATGCTGAACATATTAAGAGTGATGATAATAACATTAAATTGTGAGATTGATGCTCCTCTTCTTCGTTCTAGTTGTTATTATTACTATCAAACGAATCTGCACCAGATCCTCTTTATCTTAATAACATCTCCGCTTTTAGTATTTTCTTGTTATCCTAGCTTTGATTGAGCCAAGGCATATAGGGGATTCTTAGATTCGATCTCCGCTGCTGACCGAAAGATTGAAGCACTCGATGATTCCTTGCTTCGGTAAAGTTTAATGCCTCTAGTTTTCATCTGATTTACTGTCATTTCTAGCATGAATCTGTCAAAGAAGTTTGGATCTGCTTTTGTTAGCCTGGGATTTGAATGAATGTTGTGGAGTTGAAATTGAAATCTTTGATTTTGTTTCTTCAACAAATTAGCATGTAATTCAATTTTGCTTTTCATTGTGAGCATGTGAATGCTGAACATATTAAGAGTGATGATAATAGCATTAAATTGTCAGATTAATCATCTTCTTTGTACTAGTTGTTATTATTACTATCAACCGAACCTGTGCCAGATCCTCTTTATCTTAATAACATCTCCGCTTTGATATTTTCTTATTACCCTAGCCTTGATTGAGCCAAGGCATAGAGGGGATTCTTAGTTTATTTTCCTTTCTTATTCTTCTTTTGGCATATTTGATCTCCACCGCTGACTGAAAGATTGAAGCACCCGATGATATTCTCATTTCGTTAAAGGTTAATGCCTCTAGTTTTCATCTGATTTACTGTCATTTCGAGTATGAATTTGCCAAAGAAGCTCGTATCTGCTTTTGTTAGCCCTCAGCTTCTAACAAAGTTTTGTTGGTGAATTATAATTCTAATATAAAGTCAATCAATTACATGAGATTTCTTATTTACAATTCTAATATAAAGTCAATCCGTTATATGTGATTGCTTATTTTCAATTCTAATAATTTGAAGTGAAAAAATACATGTAGCAATTATCTATCCTAGGATATGCACATTTCACATCACTTAATACATACATGAGGATGAGGAATTAACAATAATTCTCAACTTTAACATACAACTACTTTTCAATTCTATATACAATTAAATTTACAACTAGTATACAACTACTCAGCTGGTATTTGAATGAATGATGTGGAGTTGAAATTGAAATCTTCGATCTCATTTTTTCAACAAATTAACATGCAATTCAATTTTGCTTTTCATTGTGAGCATGTGAATGCTGAACATATTAAGAGTGATGATATTAGCATTAAGTTGTATTGATCCTCCTTTTCTTCGTCCTAGTTGTTATTATTATTATCAAACGAACCTATATCAGATCCTCTTTATCTTAATTACATCTTCACTTTTAGTATTTTTTTGTTACCCTTGCTTTGATTGAGCCAAGGCATATAGGGGATTCTTAGTTTATTTTTCTTTCTTGTTCTTCTTTTGCAAGATTCAATCTCCGCCGCTGACTGAAAGATTGAAGCACTCGATGATTTCTGTTTCGGTAAAGGTTAATGCCTCTAGTTTTCATCTGATTTACTGTCATTTCGAGCATGAATTTGCCAAAGAATATCCGGTCTTTTTTTTGTCTGTTTGAAATTTGAATGAATGATGTGGAGTTGAAATCGAAATCTCCAATCTAGTTTGTTCCCAAACAACAGAAATCATAATTCTTAGATTCTCTTCAATATATTAGCAAGTTATTTGCTGTTAATCTTTAATCTACTTTGTTTTCAAATATTAGAGCTCATAAATCTTGGTCGCTTTTCATTGCGAGCACTTTGACGATGAGCATATTAGCAAATGTCAAATATCTCTTGTCTACTTATAATCCGAAGGATTTTATGATTGGTGAATATTAGTGTTTTATTGAAAATATTAAAGTTTGGGGCGCTAGATATGCTTTATTTAAATATTAAGCTGCCATGTTTGTGAAGACCCCAAATTTTTTGCTGCTTTAATTGTTATTTGGTCTCCCTCTTGTTGACTCTTTAGCTTATTTTTCAAATCTCTTTTCTAATTACTATTTATCTACTTTTATGCTCATTTCTATGAATTGCTTCATTTTTGATGTTGATGTTCAGGTACAGTTTAGAAGCCAGTTATGACATCAAATATGTGGTACTATCACATAAAGCCTCTCTCCAGCACACTTCTCATTGTTCTCCCTTTCCTACTCATTGTTTTTCTCTTTGCTTTCCGCTTTTCCTCTTTTTCTCCTTTCTTCCACACTGGCAACCCACTTTTACCCTTCTCATATGAGCAACCTGTCCTATGGAATGCTCGCCAACTTGTTGAATGGAGACCGTGCGGCTGGTGGTCTGCCAAAGCTACCACAGGTATGTATGATCAGAATCAGGTTGACCTCATTTTGATGTTAGTGTAAATCTCCCACTTTATCTCTGTTTATGTTGCATCTTTACTCCTTAATCTGTCTAAACTGGCTTCAATGCAGAAGATTCCATTCCTTTTTTTGTTGAAATGCTGCAGCTCTTCCTGCTAGAAGCAACGGCTACATCAGAGTCGACTGCTACGGTGGCCTTAATCAGATGAGACGCGATGTGAGTATGGCTCCAATATACCTTATTCTTTTCTTCACTTCATTTTACCATTTTTTACTTGGGATTCTTACCAACATTGAACCCCACATTTTTTATATTCATATCAGGCACCCAATTTTTAATCTTTACAAAAAAAAACAAACTTTCATCTCTTTATTTTTAAAGTTCTTGACACTCTATATCTGCTTATAATTAGAAAAATTTAAGATTGATGAAAAGATTGAGCTGAAAGCTTAGGTATATGTGCATTATAAAGATTTTGGTGATGTGTATGTAAAGAGCCCTTAATTCTTTTGTAAAGATTTATGTTTTGGAGTAATTTTAGTTATGCGATGGAATTGGGATTGCTCGCTTACTGAATGCTACTTTGGTGCTACCCAAGTTTGAGGTTGCCGCCTATTGGAATGAATCAAGGTGCTGGTGTTAAAATTAAGCTATTTTTTGAGCTCTCTTTTTCTATTAAGATAGTTGCTGATAAGCTGTTTTCTGCTCAGTGGATTTGAGGATATTTTTGATGTGGACTACTTCATACAGCAGTCGAAGGATTTTGTGGAAATTGTGAAGGAGTTGCCATATGATCTTGCCTTCAAGCAACCTTTCAAAGTGAACTGCAGCAAACGGAGAGGGAATTTTGATTATGTCGAAGCTGTTCTTCCAGCACTCAAGAAGCACCGCTATATCTCGATCACCCCCGCAATGAGTCAAAGGAAAGATAGGTACGTTTATATTTTACAGTAAACATCATGTTTGATGCTTTCTAAGTTTAATGCTGAATAATTAGCAAGTAATGTAGTTAAGAAAAATGTTTCAGTACTTCCACCGCATTTTCTTAGGAGATTAGATGTTTTTAATAGATTTACAATCACAATTTTGACTAGTAAATTCCAATTAATATGAGTTAAACTTTAAGTTTATATTGATTAATTGCATTAGAGCATCCAAAGGGACACTAGAGGGGATATTATAGTAGCTTCCATGCAGAGATGAAGATTTTTCTTGAGCTCAAATTACAAGGGTTTCCATCTTATTATTTTTAAATGCTATATATATATATATATATATATATTTTTTTTTTTTTTTTTTTTTTTGTTTGTTGAAGAAGTTAAATCTTAATAAGATAATTATATAGTCGGTGGAATTTGAACTCATGACATGTCAAAAACTATATTCTTAAATTCTTCTCAATAATTAGTATGAATCATAGGTATTAAATATCCTGTCTGGTTCAATGTTTTTTGAATTTTCTTAAAATTTTCAAATGCATCATATTTATTACAAGAAAATCACCCACTATATTTGAAATAAACGTAACAACATCACCATCATCGTTTGAATCCAAACGAGTCTTTTTGGATTCACAACTAGATATTTGTATTTCTTTCCATGTGCCATTAATCTCGCATTAAATTCATTTCTATAACACATCTTTCATCACTTAACTAGCACGACTTTCTTATTCTCAATTGAAACCAATCAACCTTTACCTAAGTATTCCTGGATTAAAAGAATAATTAAGCACTTTTGGTTAAAAAGAATAATCAATTAACTTTATATTAGAGCTACAAAATTTGTTTATGTCAATCCTATCGTTAATATTAAGAGCCAGCTCGATGAGACTTCAAGCTCGTCCACCTGCAGGTACCCTGCGTACGCAAAGGCCGCATTGTGCCAGTCCTGCTACAGGGCACTGCGGCTGAACGAGGCACTGGAAATGAAGGGGAGGACGCTCCTGGAAGCCATTCCGAAGCCCTTCATCTCCCTCCACCTCCGATTTGAGCCGGACATGGTGGCCTACAGCCAGTGCGATTACCCGGCGCTCTCTCCCTCTTCCTTGGCGGCCTTGAGCTCCGCTCGCCGGGACGGCAGAAAGCCGCTGGCCGGTGACGCTGCCGCTGCGCTGAGGAATCGCGGGAAGTGCCCTCTGACGCCGGCGGAAACCGCTTTCATTCTCAGATCCCTCTCCGTCCCGGCGGATACGAACATCTACCTCGCCGCTGGCGATGGCCTGATGGAGCCGGAAGGCCTGACGAGGTGGTACGCCAATGTGCACACCAAATCGTCGCTCCTGGATCTGCGGGGATTGGGTGGGAACGCTGGGGCCGCACTGGACTACTTTGTCTCTGTCAACTCCGACGCCTACGTCGCCACGTATTTCGGAAACATGGATAAGATGGTGGCGGCCATGAGGGCTCTGACGGGGAAGAGGGGTACTATCTTCCTCAGCAGGAGGGCCTTCGCCAACTGCACTGCCGCCGGCATGCGGGGAGAGGCCCTCGCCCGGGCAATGCGGGTGGCGCATTTTGATGACTATATTATGGGTAGAGGCACCGCCCTGCCCGATTGCTTCTGCCCCTTTAGCCTTTAGTTATGCTATCAACGTGAGATTCAAATGAGAAACAAATATGTGGTCGGCGGGAACTGAACCCGTGCCATATGATATCAAATCATGCCACAATTCAGATGAAGATTTAAGTTCAAGATGCTGTAGTATAGTGATTAAGATTAAATATTTATTATCCCAAACTTTTTATATAGTGATTATATATGTGCGTGTATACTACAATTAGAAAAAAAACTTACATATACATATACATATATAAAATGTTGCTTCACATAATTGCTTTATATATAATTAGATAATGAACAAACTAATTTTTACATACATACTTTATATTTATTTTTAAAGATTTTAATCTAATTTTTAATAATACATAGTTATCAACAAACAAACATTCTTTATTAAAAAAAAATAAAAAAAAAAGAAAATCGCCGTCTGTGGGAATCGAACCCACGACCACATGGTTAAAAGCCATGCGCTCTACCAGCTGAGCTAAGACGGCTTACGTTAACTTTGAAAGCATTTAATATATAATTCGTTATTTCATCTTATCTTATCTTTACCTTTTTTTTTGAACAACAAATACACCACCAAGCCTTCATTGAGCATTAAATAGAAGCACTTCCTAAGTTTCAACTAAGAAGGTTCTTTCTAATAGTTTTTCCTACCTTTTTTTTTTCTCTCCTCTTAATAAATTTGAAAATTTCTAAGAAATGCAATGAATAGTCTACAACAATTAACATGCTTGAATAGTCTAAGTATGCATTCCTAATCCAATATTAGGGCAATTTATTTTATCAATAAATTTCTCTTTATTAGCCAATATACAACAGCATATAATATACTTGTTCATATAATTTCTTTTTAAATTTTAACCGCTCCTCAATTTCATCCGAAGGAGCTCGATTCTATAAAGAAAATATTTATTTATGTATTCAACAATGGAATTAAAGAGTGTTATTTTGATCAATTGGTTGTTATGTGACTTTAAAAATTAGATATTTATTGAATAATATTTAAACATTTGAGTGGAATGCAAGTAAATACCAATTGTAATCTGATTTATTAGAGTTGGCACTCTAAAATTTTTTATTGGAATGTAATTGATTTTTTTCTTATGATTAAAATTATAGCATAATAATTAAAGCTCAAATTTATTCTCATTTATAGATTAAGAGTTCAATACTTATTGATCATATATAAATATTATTTGAAATTAGGGTAGATTATAATTTCTCTATTTTCATATAATAATGGGTTGAGTATGATGCTCAAATAATATATTAAGAAAATAAATTTAATCCATTGAATAAAGAAAAAGAGGCATATAACCATAATTATTTATATTTTCTAAGAAATCACACTTTATACATCTCATATAATCAACTTATATAATAGCTACATTCATAAACATAATTATTAAACAATATAGCATTACTATTCTATAAAAGTATTAATAATACACTAAATTTAATCTTCAAGAAAACCATATTGAAATAAGAAAATAATATTTTTTGAAAACTATTTGAGAATATTTTGAAGATCCAAGTTCTTGAGACAAGTTGGTTGCCATATAATAAAAATCAATAAAATAATTAGCAATTCCAAACAATACAAATTAAATGAATTAATATTAATTGGCATTAATACAATAATATCAATTACTCACTAACGGCTCTTTACAATCGCCATATCTCCATCTAACAAATATAACAAAAATGCATAAAAAATATCACATTTTTAACATATATTTTGCCACTTTGTTTAAGAAAAGATGACAAAAAATAAGCTAAAAGTTCAACGCTCCCTCTCTTCTCTCTCCCCATATTTACAGCATTGCCTAACAAACAACCTAAACATAAGCCATTAGATGAATGGAGAGAGGCGGGATTGTGATATAAATCATCATAGCATTCTTCTTTTTTAAAAAAAATGCATCTCTCAATCAAGCATTCTAGCCATATTTGTGACACCAGCTTTCGCGGAGATTTGAAGGCAGAAGGGCAGCAGCACGATTGGTCTCACCTTCCGGCGCCGGACATGAGATTCAGGAGGAGGGCTTTGTTCTCGTACAAGGATCCGGCGTCCTCCCATTCTGCAGAGGCGGATAAAGTCATGAGGGCGACCACGATCGACCGCATGGTCGGCCGCAGCTGGGGGTTCTCCTGAGTGCAAGCCCTCCCCAGTTGAGCCATCTGCAACCATTACAAAAGTCATTCGCAAATGCATTAATCCATTTAAATCTACTATAAGATCATGAGATAACTACTACCTTCAACACAGAATCAGCCGAGTAGTTGTCGCCGAGCCGAGGATCAACTAGACTCCGCAGTTCTTCTATAGGCTCCTGTTGCCTGAGAACTCCTTCAAACTGGTTCAATAAAGTTGAAGTAGATCATTCATCAGACGTTCAGAAATATTTGTTGGATAGATTGTGCAAAATGGAAGGGTAGGAAGATTTACCAGAGAAACCAGGCCTCTAGTTTCAGTGGAAGATTCATCTGTCTTGATTATAGCCGTTTTGGCTGAAATAAGCTCATAGAGCACAACGCCAAAAGCATAAACGTCCACCTTTGGAGAAACAACACCATATTGGGCATATCTGAGAGAAGTTGAAGGTCACATTATCATTTTATTAATGAAAAACTCATCCGTGCACACATTTTTTTATATTTTTATAATAATAATCCCGCTCTTATCATCTATCCACACTGTATTACCATCAATTAAACAGATGATACTTACCCAACTTGCCATGAATATCATGATCAGCACAAATAATTTTGGGAAGTCTTTTTGATCCCTATAGTTTTGTTTATGTACTAAATTCATCGTTAAAGTTTTGGTTTATTCAGTAGGTCCATGCAATTATCTAAATGTATCAAGCATGTATCAAATTGGTCCATAAAATAACAAAACTATTGAGACCTATTCGATAAAAGCAAAATTTTAAGAACGAATTTGATACACAAGTAAAGTTATAGGGATTGAAAATGCAATTTCCCAATAATTATTTATATAGGGTAGTGTTAGGGCTGACTGGCTGGACTGTTCTGAGTAAAAAGTGAAAAATAAGACAGAAACTGATGCAGATTACATACTCTGGAGGCATATATCCAAATGTTCCGACCAACCGTGTTGGAAATGTAGTTACAACTTCTGTGAGTTTTGCTAATCCAAAGTCCGCAACCTGTGAATTATCAGTTCTCTTAGTGTTCCTTGGTTCGAAGTAAACAGACATAGTGAGCAGATGCAATGTAAGGAAAAAGTCTGATTTTGGCTTCTTTTTTTTTTTTTTTTTTTTTTTTTTTGTAGTTGCTGCACTTGTTTGCTTTGGCATATAATGCAACACCAAAAAAATTCTACATTTTGAGTCCGGTGAGAACGAACACAAGTCAGGAAAGTGTTCCAATATTGGCATAGCATTCCGCCGCAAGGGATTATAAAAATTAAAAAATAGTGTTTGTCCCTCATAAATATTAGTTTACCATTTCAATGTTTCACTCAAAAAAACTATTGTAAGCGAACTCAATTATAGATATGTAATTCTCCCAACATCTACCAAAATTGATAACATATAACCCAAACAGTTCTCTCTAATTGTAGATATGCCAGAGGGTGGAGCTAAAGGCCAACCTCATAACAAGATCTATTTGAAAGCAGACATTAGATTTTGACACTTCATGCAATCTCTATCTCCCAGTCATTATATCCAATAGGCAGGAGTGTGCTGACTTTATCAATTTGTCAACAGTCTCTGAACTCGATCCAAGCAATATCTAACTACAAAGTCTGCCAGCTTGTTAGGGTTCTGATATAAGCTGACCTGACGAGGAGAGCAAAATCGGCGATGTGCCCTGAAGCTCATAAGAACTCTACCTACCTCACGAGGTGCAAAATTTGGGAGACTTTAAAAGTGAAGAAAAACACGTCTTCAGGATATTTCAATTACCTTAACTTTATTTTGTGTTTATCTCACCACAACCACATATGTTAAAAAAATAAAAAAGGATTTTTACATTCATACACAAATTTAATAATATTTTATATATTTAGCACAACTTTAAATATTACAAAAGGACCATAATCTTTAAGAAAACCACTTTCTAACTCACTCTTCCTCACTTCAAACCCGAGCTCGCTGTTCCTCAACTGCTCGACTATTTTGAGTTTAAAAGTAATCTTTTTGTAATATATAAGTTGTGCTAAATATGTAAAATACTAATAAGTTTGTGTTATGTATGTAAAATCCCAAATAAAAAATGTGAAGAATTAATTTACTTTGAAATAAATTCACAACTTCAAGTGGTGATACCAACAAATTTTTTTATTGCAAAACATAAAAAGCAAAAAAAAAAATTTGTTAACAACCTTCCCATGAAAATTTCTATCAATCAAAATGTTTGCTGATTTGATATCCCTATGAATGTATACTGGAACAGTGTGCTCATGAATATACTCTAACCCTCTTGCTGAATCAAGAGCAATCTGAACCCTAGCAGACCATGGCAAAGGATCTCTCCCTACAAAATAGATACAAGTGCCGCCGCAACTAGTGGAATTCAATATCAAAAAGATTAAAAAAGCAAAGCGGCAATAATGTTACCTCCTGATTCGCGTAAATGTTGGTTCAAGTTGCCATTCTCAATATATTCGTAGACAAGGAACAAAGAACTCTCGATGCAATATCCAATCAAGCGAACCTAAATGAATTGCGATCATTATCAGTTCTCGGATTAGTTGGCAAAAAACAGGATGCATATTATAAAACCTTGATACTTACAAGCATTACAAGTTTTAATTTTTAAAATCACAAAGACAAAAATGAATTAAATAGTTTCCAAATTAAACATATACTACTACTGTGCCAAAACGAGAGATAATTAAAGGCCATTTGAATCATATGGAAGTATAACATATAAAATATGTACACCATTTTTTTGGTGATCATAATTTGTGAGTTTTACTATACATTATTAAAGATACTATTCACTATTAAAGGTGTGAAAAAGAATTAGTATGTACAAATATTATACAAGTAAAATTCACCAATTTACAAAGGTTTTCAGAAGCTACTTGAAGCATTCTTAGTTTAATAGTAAAGTATTCAAAGTGGCAGCATAATTTACATAAGAAAAGAAATGAAATTTTGAGTACCAGATTCAAGTGATGAACATGTGTTAAAACCTTCAATTCAGCCAGAAATTCTCTAGATGCTTGCATATCCATTTTCTTGATAGCAACTTTCTGTAAATTTAAGATGGGAAATATAAAAAATTACTAAACAATAAATAAAATAATGCACAGATTAAACGAGCAGTTCAAATGCATAACACATGAAACTCGTGCATTTTACAAATGGTCACTCTTCCAAGAAAAAAAGGAGGTGACGTGATGTGTGTTGCAATCAAATAAATGTTTTTTTTCAACAACAAAAAACAACGGGTTGGGGCTTTGTTCATGCTCCTTGAAATGAGGTTGATTTTATTGGAAATAGAGGTGGTATAATGGCTCTCTTAAATATACAAGCTTCGAGTGCTATGTATATAAGGATCCTAAATTTTAAATATTGTAATTTTATTAAATGATAAATTACAGAACCAACCTCTCCTAGTTCTGCGTAGTAGACAGCGCCATATCCCCCTTCGCCAATTTTATTAGACAAATGAAAATTATTGGTAGCCTTGGCCAGCTCTTCATAAGAGAACTCCACAGACTTTTCAATTGTGATTCCTGTGAATGGAGCGCTACTGCCAACTGGAGGTGATGCTTGCTCTTTATAAGCTGGAGAGACTGGTTTTACAAAAATAGAAAAATATATTGCTTTTTTTATGACTGTTCAGTTATTATAGCCCTAAGAAAAAGATAAGCATCTCAAAAACTGCCCCAATTACTTCAAAACAATATGAGAGAAGGTGGTTAAAAGGGGAAAGAAATGAGGTCCCGTGAGCAAATGCGCAATATTAATCTCCCTATTACACTTTGAGATAAATATTCAATTTTAAGACCTTTTGGGAAAAAATTGTGTACAGTAGTGATCAAAAAAACTTTAAAACTATAAATGGACGTTCACCTTTATTCCCTGGGATCAGAATGTGAAACAACGCAAAAAATTGTAGAATTTTTTTTTTATATCATTACCAATTATATTACCAAAATGTTTGCAATATTAACAAAAAAAGCACATTTACAGTTCATGTATTATCCCACAAGTTCTTATTGAAATAGAAATAAATATGGGAAATTATTCCAGTTAATAGCTGAAAGGTAAGGCTGTCAAAAAAGCATGCGGTTCGTGAACAGTTAGTGTTCATTTTTATTGAGCCAAACACATACAATGCTGTCCGACAGTGTTCAGGCTGATGATAAATTTATACATGTAATATTATTAAATTATTTAAATGTGTAACCTAATTATTATATATGGGCATTTGCATAAATAACACCCAAATCTTTAAATAATACATATCTAACGTTAATATTTATAAACAGAGTATCATCATTTCACCAAATCTTACAATCCTTCTAGCTAAGAAGGCACATGAAGTCTCATGCACTATATTTAACAATAAATTATGACTTTGAGTTCAACTTAAAAACAGCTCAAAAGTTCGAAATATTATCGGGCCCAAGTAGAACTCTTATTTTAGAACATAAGTGCCATTGACTCCGTCTCGAACATATCTCAAATAAAACATACTGAACACAAACATAGGCTAAGCTCCCTCAGCCTCAGCCCATTGAAACCCTGACATGGAATGTGATGCAAGAGCAGATAAGTATAGAAACCTTTCTAAATGGGTTGCCCTTCTATGAAACTCTAATAAAACTAGTTATGTCTTTTCTCTATCTTAGTTCATGAGTTAGTGCAAAAAGATTATTCAATATACCAAAAACAAATTACTCAAATAAAAAAGATATAAATAAATTATTCAAAAGAAAATTATAATAAAATATAATAAAAGGTTACCATGCCGATCAAAATTGGAATTATTTTCCAATTGTGGTGCAGACAGTGTGGTGTTGTTGGCTTTCTTTCTTCTAAACAATAAAATAAGCACGCAAACGGACACCGAAACTCCAGTCGCAGATGCACATATTCCAGCTATAGCTCCACTTGATAATCCTGATTAAGTTTGCAGTAAAAAAAATTATAAATTCCTCAGTATATTGCGGCTCCATAATAACATTAAGCGAAGACTGAAGGAATACCAGATGAGTTGCTGCAAAATATATCAATTAAACTAGCGTTAGAATTAAAAAAATATTGTAATAATCTTCAAATATCATATTTTACCTTGAAGTCAGAGGTCTATAGTTCCCTGATGGATCTGCCGGAAGAAAAAAAAAATTTAAGAAGTATTGCTAAATTTTTTTACAGAAAGTATTCATCAAAATCACAAAAGCAAAAGCACAGAAAAATAAGTAAACAATGCTCATGGGAGGTAAATTCTTAGCGAGTACTAATGTCACGCAAGAGTTGTAATGATTCAAAATAGATAGCCGGTTAGGACAAAGAGTGTAATGACCCTAGGTCATTTCTAGCAAAGACATTAACTTTCCTGAAAAGTTTCGTGTCTTTGTTAATTTTCCCGCTAAATCCTGTTTTGCATTAATTAACCATTGAATTTAAGTTTGCCGATTTCCGTTTTATGTTAACTGCCCTTGCTGGTTCTAGTTTCATTTCAACTTCCCCATATATTTTGTCGCGCGCTGTTAAAAGTCATTATTTTAGAATATTGTGCAAATATATATATATATATATATATGTATGTATATATTGGGATTTGTTAAAAATTTGCTGAAAATTGAAGTCTTGTTCAGGCAAATTAGTTTCAATTTTCTTATCTTATGAAATTAATTCAACGGTTTCTAGGAAGTTTTATTTAGAACCACCAAGCGGAATCGGCCTCTTCACGAAGGCCGAAAAACCTAAGAAGTCGTTGCCTCCTTCTCGATCGAATCCGTCAGTGCTCCCCTACCTCAGCCAAAGGAGACGCCTCTGGAACTCTGCGGCAGAGGCGCATGAATTGACGGAAGCAACCGCGACAAAGACGCAGAAGCCACGGAAGTCTTCGATAGGAACGGAGACGATCCTGAGCGTTTCAAGCGTCTTGCATCCGCTCGATTCTCTTTTTTTTTCCTGCACTCAACCTACAATAACTTAAAGTAAGGATTTGTAAAATGTCTACCGTTCTGTTACATTTAAGTATGCTTATCGTTACCTGATTTGAACTTCATTGAATAGAATGTGGTGCCTAATTATGTTGGAATTATGTTAATTTTAAAATGGCAAAGTTCATTAAGCCTTGTATTTAAATCCAAGGCTGATTTATTGTAACCTTAATGTCATACTTTCTCTTGCATCAAAGGAAATTGTAAACATCTTTCTTTGCTCATATTTTATTAGTTTGATTGAGAACATGAAATGTAATGCATATAACCTACAATATAAAGCATGAGAGAAGCATCATCTTATAAAAGAATAATCAAAATTTTTAGATTGATATATCCATTTTGTTGATGAAGTAAATTCCTTAATAGTGTTCCTTCGACATTTAATTGACTATGAATGCTTGTTTGATGTTTGTATACAGATTAAATTGTTGAAGCGTGTAACGACTAAAGATATTGTATATTGGATGCAAAATTTGTATCAATGAAAAAGAAAATGATCTCAATAGGTAATAACCTGGTTGTACTCAAGTTTAGCTTAATGATATGTCCACATATACATTGCAATAGGATTATTTTCAATTCCTTAGTCTAGTGAAAGCATTAGAATTGTTGTTCATTTTTAAGTAAAAATTAAAGACAATATATTGATGAAGTTTGAATCTGCAAGAAATTTGGAGCAAATTAGAAAAATTGGGAAACCAATATTTTAGTCTAAAATTTTCCTAAGAGTTTGAGTAAGACAATCTTCTTAAGGATATTCTAAATTTAAAATTGAGCTTAGGAATAAGAATATAAGTTTTAAACTTATAAATAGGCCAGTGCAAAGTTTAATAAAATTTCAATTATAACTTTTGCAGACACGTCAACTTTGTGAGTGATTCGTCTTGATAAGCTAAGCATAAAAGTACATTGGATATTACTTTTTATACTTTTATTTGCTTTTATTACTACTTAAGCATTGCTTTATGCCTGCTTCATGTTGTAATTAAATGCATTACTTTTACTACTGATGATGCAAAAGAAAAAAAATGATGTTTATGTATCTTATAAATGTTGCAAAGGGTTCCGAAATAGTGGTTGAACATGTTAGGGATGGAGCTAGTCCTCGGAGCTATAAGAGTTCTACCTGGAGCCTTTGAGGGGGCCCAGGTGAATAATATGATTTTATTGAACCCAATCTCAAGATTCTGGCTTTGCCCATCAAAACTATTAACATCTCTTTATGATATCAAGACATAAATATAAACATAAATTTTTATGCGATCATCGTTAGAAAATTGGCATGTGACATAACCATGATAAAAAAATGTTATTTGCATGAGTTATGATTATCTTTTATTTATATTAAAATCATATTTTTCTATAATTATTATCATATCATCCTTGCTTTCCACTTTTTCTTAAAAGTATATTATTTAATATTCTTTGTACTTATAATGTGTGCACTAAGGCATTATTTTTATAATATCAAATTAGATACAGCTGGAGGAGGCTAAGGTAATTTAAAGACATTAAAAGAAATTATGACACATATATAACTTTAGCTTTTACCTTCTTATCAAGAGATAAATATTTATTTTCGTATGATGTATTTTATGAAATATTCTGGATGATGTTATTTTTAAATTGAATGAATAATATTTTTATTCTTGTATGGCTCTGGATATGTTTAATTGCTATTTTGCTTAACCGCCAATATGATCCTGCGGAAAGATGCACCTATGTTAGATTAGTTGTTACTAAACTAACATGGGTCGTCATAAAGTGACCCATTTGATGGCACATTTGAAACAAGGTTTGTAGATTGCTTTGGATCCTAAGAAAGATAGCACCGACTTTGAATCTCCTATTGACTACTGTGTTATTATTTATTAACATGATTGGTGTGGGTGTGGAATAATTTTGAGTGGTTCGACTTGCTGTGGTGTTTCTCGTGAAGGCAAAGACTTTTTTGGATTTGAGATTTTTGCATAACCTCAAGGTTAGTAGGCTTGTTTGTTTGAATTCAAGGTGATTTGAGACAACCCCTCTCTATATCATACAAGTAACTTGTCAAATTTATTCAAAGGTCCTATTACAGTTTAGGATCCATGCCTTTAAAGATATTTTTGATAAGCATGCTTAGTTTCTTCTTCTCCCAAGAGATAATTGGTTTGGGTTCTCATATGTCTCAGTTTCTCTCAAAAGCCTAACCAATTTAATTTGGCTTGGTCTACCAGGTAAATTTGGCAAATCTATTTTAAAGCTCATCAAACATAGATTATTCAATTTATCAGTCTATAGTTTGGGTCTATTTGCCATTGGATGGATCAATCCTAACATTTCAAGTTATATTGGCATCCGCACTACCATATTTTTAATTCTGAGGATTTCTATAACCCTCTTCGTTATAGTCTCAAGCAGTTCTATAAGCATGTGTTCCCTGATCCTATTCAAATTTTAGGCAGAGAAATTTGGTTTATCATGATCTGAATTGTCCTTTTTTTCTTGTTTATAAATGGCATATGACTCATCCAAACAGTTTGATCTGAACCTAAGGACATGATACCAATAAGATGAAAAACAAATTGTGATAGAATTACAATTTAGGGTAAAATACTCAAAATGATTTTTTGGATTATAGTGTTTACTAACAACATCCCAAGACTCATGCAAAAATCAATAAGTAATAATTTAAAAGTAAAAGTAAGAGAAAATCTTATAAAAATCATAAATTTATGCTCAATGCCAAAATGTAAGGAAATTTCCCTCAAAAGGTTGTCACTCTAGCCCTAATCCATATTTACATCTATGCACACAGTAAGGAGAAAACATTCCAATAATCTCAATGAACAAATTACCTATCAGTTTATAGATTTTGTCTTAATAGTTAAAACAAATAAAGAGTAATAAATTTTAGAGCTCAAGAATCTATGGATTAAATTCTCGACCATGGAATTTGCTCTACAGGAAAAATTAAATGTGTTGCTTTATGTTTCACATGGATAACACATCGTTTGCACATGCGCAGATATCCGTAAGAAAAGATAGCTATGTATATACATTAAATTTCCCCAATACTATAGCACTTTAACTGTAGTGATTATTATAGCATTTTACTGTAGGGCTATCGTGGTACTTAATGGAGTGATATTGTAGCATTGGTCAACAAATTTTTCACATTTTTGAATTACAAACTAATACTACTACAATACAAAACTGGCCTATATTTAAAAAAGAAAAAAAACATAATCTTCCTCAGATGATAGAATTCTTAAAATTGATCCAATTTTCCATCATATAATTTACAATTGGTGAAAAAGTATCACATATAATAGCAATTTTTTATGAGTTATCTTCTTCGATAATATGCTTTTGTTAACCGTGTGATTCTTACTTTTTCATGATGAGATTAATTAATCTATTTTGCTTTGAAAAGTGAAAATTACGAAGCATAGAATGCAAAAAACATAAATAATTTACATGGGCTTAACATTATGGCCTGGCCTACATCAGCATTTGGATGTAGCAAATTGTTTCACTAACATCCATTTTTTGATGGAGTGGATTTTTTCAATAAGGATCCGAGGACCTATCGGCCATTTCCCAAGTAGTAGTTCTCAAGCATCAAACAGAGCCACTATGTATTCCTGATGACGTCAAACATCCTCACTTGAAGCAAGAGATTGTCCTAGCAGTTGCTAAGCTGAGCGGGTATTAGGCTCACAAATATTTTTTATTTACATGTGGCAGACTATGACTAGGTAAAGCAAGCAGATTTGCAGAAAGAAGATTCAACAAATCTGCAGCAAATTGCATATGACCAATTGCAAAACAAAAAAAATTATATACATGTAGTACTAACCCAAAATTGCTATTGTCATTTAGTTGTTATCAGAAGACTATTCACTCATGAGTGCTCACTTTTAAATTGAAGCTGTTTGTACCATTGTAAATTCTCTCACTGTCATTTATAAAATCTTTTATCAATTTTGGCATATTGTGCAAATGTAGTTTTCGCTTGTGTGCTGGTGACCATTGGTTTTAATTTAGTTTAATTTTCAATATTATTCAACCCATTAAGCCACCTAGTTATTGAGTTTTATTTTAAACACACGAAGGTCTTGCCAAGCACCGTTCAGTTGAAGAGATTTCTTGATGAGATTTTTCAGATTTTTTGAAATTTCTAGATCTGCAAGGTGGTCATTACAGTTCATGTGCATCAGCTAAAGTAGGCCGCATATTTCAATAGCTTATCAAATGAATTATTATATCCCTTGAGAAGGTTCAACAGCGTAGTTATGAGGGCCTCGAGAAGTACAATCAATCAAATAAGGAATCACTAAGTATAATAACAACTACGAAGTGGATGGAGTCCTAGGTCTATTAAATCCACAAATTACAAGAAAGGAACTTTGTAATAGTACCCATGGCACTCTAGAAAGTTAAGATTTCCTACTAAAGTTTAAAAAAGACCCCCCTTGCTGCGTGGATGAAGTGTTTAAGCTGATTCAAAGATTTCTTAATAGGGTTTGACTGCATATGTAGCTTCATGTGATTAGTCGATGAAAAATTAGTTCACTTTAATTAAAGGATTGTGTCATTGATGCCTAATACAATCAATTGATATAGATCAGGATTCAAAATAATGTTGTGATTAGTTCATTTTTTATGATTGTCATGTATGCCAACTGTGATGCTGAGATCAAGTAAATTATCAAGAACGGTCATGTAATTTCAATGTGGTTATCAGAAAGATGAGATGTCTAGTGGATAACTGCCCACAGTAGGTAGATCAAAATTGAAGGTGTCTGCCATTAGTCTAAGCTGGAGACAAACAAATGTTAGACTTGAAGAGACAAGCTATGGATCTATCAAGTGAGTGTAAGATGGTCAGCATCATCGTGCTGATCAAGAGCCAAGATCCCTGCCTGGTTCTGAATTTATTCAATTCAAGTTTTAAATAATTTCATAATGAGACACATGGATGACTGCTACTAGTTGTAAAAATTACATAGATATCTTCCATTACTCAAACTCAAGTGCTATATCTTTTTCAAACTAGAGCTCAAGTTTTACAGTTTCTTCTTTATCTTCCATCCTTCTTCTCATTGTGAACTTGGCACTGAGAAGTACTCACGACAATGAAATCGTCCATCTCTAACTTAATTGATGGCTTGTTCTACAACTATATTAGGGTAGAAATTGTGATAATCCTTAGAGGTTACAGTACCTCAAAGTGCTATTCCTCCATCAGATAGTGTCCCAAGCGTAACAAAACAAACTGGTATGAGCGGAAAAACTACTGCCACTACTAAAAAAGTAAGAGAAATGCTCACCTTTAGTGGGGATAAACACAATTCCTTTCCCCGCACTAAAATTCATGCCAGGATTGTACCTCTGCAGCAAATCCTCCTTGCCTGAGAATCCATAACCATAGGCCAGAGAATTGAGGCTATCTCCAGGCTTGAGCGGATACGTGACGAACAAACCATAGTCTCTTGACACGGAAAGGTTTCCGCAAGTGCATGTCACGACCACATTGATCTTCCGGCCTACCGGAGAAGTGTCTCTGTTAAACCTCGAGAGCATGTCCGAAGTGGTTAGATTGGCGTAATCGGCGGCCGCGATCTGGTCATAGGTTTCGTTTCCGTCGGCCGCATAGCTGAAACTGTGGCCGAGGAAGTCGCCGTCGATGCAGTCGCAGGGAAAAGAGACGTTGATGCGAGAGCCGGTCTGGATGCTGTCTTTGTTGACAATGGCGGGGCTGTATGAAAGAATATCGTCGAATGATGAGATATTGAATAGGCTGGAGATATAGTGGAGATTGACGAGGGGGGAGACGTAGTATGATCCGAGGGCGAGGTCGCAGCCCCGCGCGCACGCAGATTCAGATACAGCTGGGCACCATGCGAGCACCAGGAGGACGACGACGGCAATGGATGCCGGCATCTTCGGCGACGAATTTTGAGACAGCTGATCGGAACCCTAAATATATACATGAATTCCTTTCCCTGTGTTCCAGAACCGGCTAACCCTAGCAGCCATGGCATTTGCGCGCTCATTGACACGTGATTTAATTTGAGGACTACACTTGCAACACCGCATATAGAATAAAAGAGAACTGTTATTTACTAAAAAATATTAATCTAAATTTTGGATAATTATTTATTTATTTATATTAAAATAATATAAATATTATTTTTAAAATTTATATTGAAATGATATTTAAATTTTATTAGATAATTTTTTTAGTTGCCTAAATTAAAGACTCTAAATAGCATTTCTCTGCAATAAAAGAATAATGACTTAATAATTCTACATTCAAATATATATTTTGTTCAATTTACCTTTTGCTTATATCATTTTTTTTTAATTAATAAAAATTCTTAATTTTATCAAATATTAAATTGTAATTGGTATAATTTATTAATAAATAAACTTCATATTTTCCTTTTATATATATTTATATTATAAAAATTGAGAAATTTTTTGTAAAGAATATTTTGAAACATATTATTGAGAAAAATATTATACTTTTTATATACACCAAGAAATATTATGATTTTTATATATACCAAAAAATATTTATAATCAATAATTTTTTTTTTTTTAATTTTTGTATATAGTCATATAAAAAATATATTCAACCAATGATTTATTTACCCATTGAATTGACACATCATCTATATATTTTGATATATATTATTGTGTAACTATAGCAACATATTATTGAACTATTCTCATATACACATTATTTGACAAATCAAAAAATAAGAGCAAAATATAAGTAAATGTTAGGTTTAATAACGTTATATTTGATTTAACACAATTTTATTTAATAAATATCTTAAATTTTAACTATTAAATATTTACAATTTATTTGCTTGATGGAAGCACTAATTAAAAGAATTAAAATTTATATTTATTTTGAATAATTTTTTTTGTAAATATTTTAATTTAAGTGTAGTATTATTTTATTTTAAATGTAAGAAATTCAATTTTTAGTGGGAAACTAATAAAAACATTAAAAAAACAAAAAATACGAGTTATTAATTTTTATATTATTTTAAGAATTATTATTGTCAAAAAAAAATTAATAATTAAAATAAAGTAGGATGATATGACAATTTTATGTGTAAATATTTAATTGATGTAATATATGATTTGTGCAATTTAAAATGAGAATGACGTGGCAATTCCATGTGTAAATATACGATTTGTGCAATTCACTTTTTGCTTGGACTAATATGTAAGAAAAAAAAAATATGAAAGAAATTTTTTGATTGATAATAGATATGATATGATTAAAGATATGATGATATAAGTATATTATTTTAATATATTATGCGTACTTTGAAATTCTTTATCTATTAAAAAAAGAAAAAAAAGTTAAACATCTACATATTTTTGTAGAGCAACATAAATTCTCATGTTCAAAAATACTTATAACAAAATATTATACCATATGCTCAAAGTATAAAAATTTATTTTTCTCTAATTAAAGTGGAACTGAAAAACACCATATTCAGAATACATAATTATACTTAAGATAGTGTAGCACCTCGCCCTGTCGCCGCAAGCAAGAAATAAGTATAATCGGCTCGGCGGCGGAGCAGCGCGCCCCTCGGGGGGGATATCTCGTCTCTCTGAATATCTCAAAACAAAACCCATCTGAAAGGCTGCTGACTCAACATCAAAGAGGGTTGGGAGCTAATACTTAAGATAAGAGTAATATTTTTATCATAAGAATCAGACCAATACATACATTTGATGTAAAGCACATGAAGAATCCAATATATATATATATATATATATAAGATATCAGCATTTCCAGTATACTGATCATATCATAATACTAAGTATAAGTAGTATATAAACAGAGTGCGAAAGCTAAAACAAACATCCAAAAATATTCATCACAGAAGCTGAATAAAATATTCATCTCAAAAAAAAAACACACATCCAAAATTATTACAAACAGTTTACTGAAATACAGAATAAAAGCTAAGTACTGAACTGAAATAAACTAAACAGAAAAGTAAAGCTGAAGAAGAGTCCACTAGTGCTCCACGGGCTCCTCCTGAATCACATGGGTATCCTCCTGATGTGGTTCAATATACTGCTCAAGATTTAATAAATTGCTAGATCCCAAAAGTACCTCGTGTTAGATAATAAGTCTAACATATTGAAATTAATCTAAATAGTTCTAGTTATTCATTTAGCATTTACATAATGTAAATAAGACTGTAGAAAAATTATAAAGTAACTAAAGGTATATAACAGTATAAAAATGTATAAAACTGAAGTAAAGTAAATCTATACTGTAAACTGAGTACTGAAAGTAAATAAAAATAGTAATAGATTTAAAATTGAATGATGACATGTAAGACTATAATGTATGATATTGAAACTGTATATCTGAATATGACACAATACTGTATGATACTGATATGTAACTAAAATATCACTGAATTGCTATGAGTCGTACGGTCCAATGTATATATACATCCAGTTGGGAACTACGATGCCGATGCATCCTGAAATTCCCCAGTCAATATATGCAATATTCCGTAACACATAAATCATCACTGATACTCTTATATAATTACTGATACTCAACAGCATGCATACTCTCATGCTCATGCTTTTAAGCTACATGAGATAAATCTAGAAATTTAAAAAATGTTTTGAAATCCGATACTAAATTCAAGGTCTCAATTATGCAGAATTCTGCTAAAAGAATTCTGACTCCTATATTATAATCCAAATAATTAGTTAAAATTGAGAATTTACTTAAAAATCATTAGATGTGTATGATATCATAATTAAATTAAAGTACTGATGATATTATAATTTTATGTATAAATATTTAATTAATGTAATATATTTTTTACGATGAAAATATATGTAAATATATATATATATATATATATATATATATTAATCTTAAATAATATTTTTTAGCTATTTTTTAAGTTTTTTTCTTATTTTAAATTTGTAGTGAGTTATATTATGAGAAATGCTATTTGGACCCGCTGATGTGGTACCCATAAAAGCTCATCCAATAAAATTTGAATATATTTTAATACAAACTTTAAAAATAATATTTATATTATTTTATTGTAAATAAAATAAAATACTAATGAAATAATCTCAAATTTTATTAGATGAATTTTCTTGGATGCCATATCAATATATCTAAATACCATTTCTCTTTTATTATTGAAGATGTACTACTCATTTATCTAATTTTAAGATAAAAAATATTAATTAATTCTCAAATAAGAATTTTTCCTTAAGAAATGTTATTTTAATGTTCCCAAATGAAAAAATAAAATTAAGATTAATGTTTTGTGAGATAATTCAATATTTTTTAGTTTTGTGACATATTTGAGAATTATTAGGAGTTTTGTATCAAATTTTGAAAAAAACCTCTTTTAATATTGAGTTTAGTCTTAAAGATTTTATAGAGAAAGTCAAAATCATTTTGTTATCTCATTTTTATTAGAACTTTGCTATACTAACACCACCATATGCATATTAAAACAAGGATGATGTGGCAATCTCATGTGTAAATATATGATTTGTGCAATTCACTTTTTGCTTGGACTAATATATAAGAAAAAAAGAAAAAAAATATGAAAGAAAATTTTTGATTGATAATAGATATGATTAAGCATATGATGATGTAAGAGTATCATTTTAATATATTATGTGTACTGTGAAATTCCTTACCTATTAAAAAAAAAAAGTTAAACATCTACATATTTTGTAGAGCAACATAAATTCTCATGTTAAGAAATACTTATGACAAAATAGTATACCATATGCTCAGAGTATAAAAATTTATTTTTCTCTAATTAAAGTGGAACTAAAAAACACCATATTTAGAATACATAACTATGCTTAAGACACAGATTGTTCACCACAAAAAATAATAAACATGTATATAAAATTTTGGGAATTTAATCTGTATTAAAATCTTGAGAACACATCCCAACACTCGAACATCAAGAATTTAATCCAGAGGTTAAACATAAATTATTTTGTTTATTATGTGGTGAAGAGATGCTTGATTAGATGGCTAAACCTATACCAAATGCATAATCTCTAATTTGCATGATCATATTGAGTTACTTAAGCAGAGTAGCAATAAATATACAAATATCTCAAACATTCAATCTTAGGGCCATCGAGATAAATGTATACATTTGATTTAATTAGAAAATATAAAATATAAAACAAAATTATATATCATTCATAATTAATTATACAATGTTTTCAACTTGAATAAATATGCATAAAATTGAAATCTTTGACTAATGGGTTACATTGCTTTTAACTTAAATAAACATTTACTTAGATTTTTTCTTGTGCTAAGGTAGAACAATAGATTTCATTAGGTTACTATAAGCTTAATTCATTTATGATTATTTAAACTTTCTACTAATTTAGAAATAAAGTTAAGTTTATATTACAACACACTAAGTTTATATCATTAAGGGACATTCTTAAGGTGAAAGAGATCTATGCTTTCAACTTAGGTTTAAATTTTCTTAAGCATGTTTGAGTATCTTAGGTTTGGTAATACTTTAATATGGTTAATTTCTCATTTTTTAAATTTATTAATTAGATATAGTAATCAAGAGTTTCAAGTTTTCTTTTTTAGATATTAGATTCTAGCTGGAGTCCTTTTTGATCCACTTCACTAACTACCCAAGCTTATGAGTACACTTAATTAACTGAGTCTTCTTGCAACTATAATTTTTATTCCTAAGATTACTAATTTCTTGGCTAATTGACTATCATGATCTTGATCTAAATTTTATATATTTGAAAAGTCATATAGTTTTCTTATCACATTTCAAATTCCCCAAGTATTTGTTGTATCGTCTCTACAGTAGCCTTATGGGATTTGGCCTATGATTCAATATCTTGATTTATGGTGTTATGGTCATATATGGGCTTTAAATATAATTTTACTTTTCAATTTGAAAGTATAATTTTAATAGAAGATCTAAAATTATTTAACTTAGAGCATAGGAGTCTAAGAAATAACATAGGCTCTATTCTTATGCCTTTCTATGGAGTATTCAAGGCTCAATCCAGTACTTATGTTTATTAAGTGGCTCAAAGATCTAGATTTAGTTCTAACATTATTAAATGAGTTCTTAACAACCATTAACTCTAAATTTAAGTTTGGAGGTCTCAAATTAAATTATAAGACAATTTTTAACATAATCATAACATATTCCTGATTAAATTGAGTTTTCAGTTCTTGAAGAATTCTTATAGTGATATGAATTGTTACATTATAATGATTAATCATGGACTAATTATGAATAACTCCTAATTATTTAACTAATTTATGCAAGCTATATTTCACCATGAATGTTTAAGGAAAACTTCAAGAGGGATTTGGAACTTATAACTAGTCCAATATTGTGGCATCCCGCTCCCTACCGTGGTTCTGTTAACTCTTAAGTTAACATGATTACAGTGAGGTGGTCATCAAATGACAAGGTCCTTACTTATGATTAGGTTAGTGACTAATACTAACTCATTATAATCAAAGAATTTGTCATTATCCAAAGAAATCATCACTAAATGCAAGTACGAGAAGAAACATAATGCGAAAGCATAAAATAAATATCCATCCATTATATATAAATACAACATCTCAGAATAAGTAAAGTGCAGAAAAGTAAAGATTTAACCTGTATTATTACATCATTTTAACAATTTTAAAATTGAAATAACACTTAATTTCACCAAGCAGGAAATAAAGAAACTAAGTTTAAAGGTCTTCAGGTACACGTTCCTTCTCCAATAGCAAGTCCTCCAATGGATCAACTGCTTCAAATAACTCTAAATCTAGCATTATCGATTTCATAATGATAGGGCCCCAGCCAACAAAAGAAAAATTTTAATTAGACAAAATGTCTAAGTATATTTTAGGGAAATCAGTTTATCATGTTCATTAGATATCACCATAAATATTTAAGCACAAAAGCATAATAGTAGGAGCAGAATACATAAGAAAGAACAAGATAAAGCTATAAATAATTAGTTTATGTAACAACTCAAGGTTGTTACCTAGCTTAATTTCAGCTTGATCGTATCTTAATTTTTATTCCCTTAAGTCCATCTAGCTATTAGAATCAATCCCTAAAAATTTGGCACGATTCAGAGCTAAATCCAATATTTTGGATTATTTTAATATTTAATTAATTAGAAAATTGAGGTATTTATTTATACCTCAAAATTGAAATCCGACATTGCCGTTGCGATCGTTACCCCCAAATTATCTAGGGGTGATATTTTGGACGCGTTTGGAAGTCGTCAAATTTTCGTCAATATTTTAATATAATTAAATGTGCCGAAAAATAGCATAATTAAATAATTGTCGGAATCGAAATTCGACTTCGCCGTTGAATTCTTCACTCCCAAATTAGCTAAAGGTGAATTTTTGGGATTTTTCGGAGTGCGTTTCAAAAATCTGAATTTTTAAATAATTAAGGAAAATAATTAAGCAATTATTTGATCCTTAATATGCAATTTCTCCCTCCCTCTCTCCTAGTTGGCTGGCCACCTTCCCCTTCATTCGGCTGGCCATCCCTTCCTTGCCTCTTAAGCCATGCCCCATTAATGCTCATTCATGATGGCCCCTACTCCCCCTCATCCTAGCTTCCATAGCCTCATAATGGCTCCCTACTCTCGCCTTCTCTTTTAAATGGAGAGCTCAGCCTTCCTCTATTGCTTGCTGAAATTTTCTCCACTCCTTCCTTCCACCATTGATGCTCTAGTGCTGAAGAAGACAAAGTTCTCTCCCTCCCCTCTCAAGGACAAAAGGTACCCCTTTGCTCCTCTCCTTGTCTTTCTCATGCTGTTATAATATTGGAATGTAGCTTTGGAAGACCATAAGCATGTATGTAAGCCATTACGACTCTTAAAAGCTTCACAAAAAATCTGCTCTATTTTCGTATATTTTGCACACCCTGTCATTCATCTATACTTTTTGCATAGTTAGGATACTCTGTTTGTGCCGATTTTGGTGTCGATGGAAATGTATCGGAAATACCTTTTCATTGATATATGACACTACTCATAGAATGCTCTGGATTGGGAGCATTTGAGCTCAAAAAATGGGCCTTAAGTTTTCATCCAGGCAAAAAATGTCGTCTGGCGCTGTAGCGCGCTGCAGCGTTCGAAGTTGCAAAGCTAGGCCGCTGCAGCGCGCTACAGGGCGCTGCAGCGGCATTTCGTTAGGAATTTATATAAATATATAATCAAGTAATTAAACAATAAATTCGCAAAGTAGACTGCTACAGCGGGCTACAGCGGGATTTCGGCGGGACATATAAAAATATTAATTAAAGTATTCAAACAATATTTTGCAAAATGGACTGCTACAGCACGCTACAGTGCGCTACAGTTGGCGATAGCGAAATTTTTGAAAAACCTTAGAAAATGTGAAAATAAACTAATTGAACAGTGGTTTTGCAAAGTGAACCGCTGCAGCGCCCCATAGCGCACCGCAGTGGGTCACAGCGCTGCCACGCTAATAGCGCAACCGTGCGCTGCTGCGCGAAAGGCGCTACCACGCGCTGCTGCGCGGAAAGCGCTCCGGTGAGCTGCAGCGCCCAATCTTGCAAAATTCCCAGAATTTTCTAATAAGTGCCCAGTTTTGGCTGAAATGGCCAAAACTTCCCTGTTTTTGTATCTTAAGGTCCTTAGGACCCTAGTGGGACTAAGTTATACTAAATTGAAGATTGCATAAAATTTTATGTTAAAATTAAATTTGAAACTTTGCCATTCTTAATGTGCTCAATAATCTACTATGTACTTTAAATGTATGTCATACTAAATGCTAAGTAATAGAATCATTAAAAGTATGTATCAAATAAGTAAACCTTAATAATCTAAATTGCATAAACCTTAGATCTTTTAGACTTGTGATTAAGTGCTAATCCCTTTGCTTGGATTTGATTAGCATTAATCACCTTTTTACTTTATGTCATCTTTCCATTTATATGCTTTTATAATTTTTAGGTTGTATGTTAGAGAACCTTAATAATGATTTGGACACTTAAATGTGCTTAATGAACATTAAACTAAACTTGAACATAAGAATTTTGGTAACTTGATTAAGTAGATGATACTTAATCTAAACCTAAGTTTGACATCAAGAATACACTAATAATACATTGATTTGTCATTGACCTTTAAAATAACCTTTAGTCTTAATGATAGGAAGGTTAGGAGTTAAACCATAACTTATCTTGATTAAGATCTAAACCTTAATCACTTAATCAATTAATTTGATTAAAAGATAATCTAATTGATATTGTTCCAATAATGCATATGATTTGATATTAATCTTAAATCCTTGAATTAGAAGTGCTAAGGTTAATATTGAATATATGTGATTGTACAATATGAATCTAAGCTTTAGATTTTTGATTTTCTCTTATATAAGACTATTAGCATAAAATGGATAATAAAATTGTAAAGATTTATGAAATGATCTAACTCTAATAAGATCTTTGATTTTATCCCATAATTGTAGAATAGAAAGGGGATCAGATGAATTTTAATCATCTGACCTAACCACTTTAACCTAAGTCTAGTAAGTAAACCCTAAGAAGTAAAAAAGTGAGGCCTTAATGGTCTTACTTTAGGATCGTCTTGAAATATTTAAAGACTTTAATTATACATTGAGGTAGGAAGGACTTTTGTAATTTATTGAGATAGGAATCTTAGATGATCATTCATAACTTTAGAAATTGAACTTGATACCTTGCGGTAGGGATCACCTAAAGTACTTAAATTAGGACTCATTCCTTATAGTAGCAGCCTATATTAAGTGATTCTTGATCACATCCTTGGAGCCTTCTGTAGGACTCACCCATTTAGAGTAAGGAATAATAGATTTGATAAATTCTTGTGATTTAATAGAGTTGTCTAAACCCAGGTCATTGATTAGTGTAGTATGGTATACTCATAGTACTAAATTATTTCAGTAGTATCCAGGAATGGTTGAGTCACTCTAAGTGAGATTTATCTTTGTGCTATCATGTGGGCTTAGGCGAATATAATCTCGCTCAGAGTAAATCAATTAATCCTAATAGTGTTATAAATAGGGATTCATTCCTTATCTTGATTAAAATACAAATCGCCATCGGGTGATGCCTCCTAGCAAAGATCGCTTCAACAGGCGTGGCTTAAACAAACTAAGTAATTCAAGTCACCTTCTTTAGAACCTTAAGTGTGATTGTGAGTTGGGCATCTTAATAACTTAGTTTGAGATACAAATCGCTATCGGGTGATGCCTCCTATCAAAGATCGCTTCGTTAGGGTGGCTTAATCAAACTAAGTGTTAAGGACCACCTTTCTTGTAGCCATGCTAAATATGTGTATACGATCATCCCATCTAATGATCTTTAAGTAAATTCTCAACTTTAACCAATTATCGAGCTAGAACTTAAGAGTCAGAATCCTTTTAATAGGATTCTGCATAATGGAGACCTAAAATTTATTATCGAATTTCAAAGCATTTTCTGGATTCTTTTTGATTTATTTCATGTAGCTTAGAAGCATGAGCACAAGCATAGGCATGATGTTGAGTATCAGTGATGATTTATAGGTTACGGAATATTGCATATATTGACTGGGGAATTTCAGGATGCATCGGCATCGCAGTTCCCAACTGGATGTATGTATACATTGGACCGTACGACTCATAACAGTTCAGTGATATTTTGGTTGCATATCAGTGGCATACAGTATTATGGAATATTCAGATGCACTATTTTAGTGACATACAGCATAGTTTACACATGATTACTCAGTTTTAAATGCAGTATTATTTTGATTCACTTATATATTCAGTTACAGTTCAGTTTTACTTTACTTTGCTGCAGTTTTATATAGTTTTATACAGTTTTATACAATTTTATGCTTTCAGTTATCTTTACAGTTTTCTGCAGATTTACTCGTATTATATAAATGTTGAATGAATAACTAGAACTGTTAGATTAGTTTCGATGTGTTAGACTTATTATCTAACACAAGGTATTTTTGGGATCCGGCAATTTGCTAGATCCTGAGTAGTATATTGAGTCAGGTCAGGAGAACACTCAGGAGATTCAGGAGGAGCCAGCGGAGCATTAGCAGATGCTCCTCCAATTTTATTTTCTGCTTAGTATTTTTAGTTCGGTACTTAGTTTTATGTTTATTTCAGTAAATTATTTGTAATAATTCTGGATGTATTTTTTTTTCTTTTCTGAAACGAATGTTTTCATATAGCTTTTGTGATGAATGTTTTCTAGATATTTGCTTTAAGCTTCCACACTCTATTATATACTGCTTATACTTAGTATTGTGATGTGATCAGTATACTGAAAATGCTGATATATTATACATATATTGGATTCCTATTATATTCTAAATCCAATGTATGTATTTGCTTAATACTTAGAATAAGGATATTACTATTATCTTAAGTATTAGCTCTCAACCCTATTTGAGGTTGAGTCAGCAGCCCTTTAGATGGGCTTAGTTTTCAGCTATTTTGGGGAGACGGGGTATTCCTCCCCGAGTGACGCACCGCACCGCCGCCGATATGATTGTACTTAGTTCTTTTGTGCGTGGCGACGGGGCGAGGCACTACAGTTTATAACTTAAACAAACTTAGAAGTAAACACATACCTCCACCACAGCAGCTATAACAAGGTCAGGTAAATAAGAAAAAACTAAAGCAAATGACTATAAAGGAAATACACCCTACACATGCTTATGATCAATATAATATATGCTAATTTACTGAAATGAAAGAATATATAAATGACTATAAATAACACTAGCATCCTAACATATATATATATATATATATATATATATGCAAGATTATAAATACAAAGTGCTGAAAATAAAAAGTAAACTAAACACAGAAACAAAACTAGAAATTAAAATGGCCAAACATGCCATCAACTGAATACATCACATATCCATTAAGGCTAAGGCAACAAATTAGAATAGTAGTGTACCTAAATTAGATATCCATATCAGAAGAAATGACTCAACGAGTATAATAGTCAAAACTGGCCACTAGCTAGTCATCTCAATACTAGGTGGCTACTGAACTGAAAGGCATACTAATTAGGTCACAAACTACTGAACATATTCTATACATCACATAACTCACTTAGCCATATAAGCTATAGTAATCAAATCGTAGTAGTAGTACACCTAAACTAGATCTACCATATCAGAAGAAATGACTCCACGAGTCTCACAGAGAAAGGCCATTAGCTAGTAAATGTAGTACTAGGTGGTGACTGAACTAAAGAGGCAGGCTAAATAGGTTACTAACTACTAACTGAATTTGATCACAGAACTACTCAACTTATGTAATTTAATCTTGACATAAGATATTCATCAAATATCTTACATCCTAATATATGCTCAAGGTTTAAAGCTTAATTTCAAGGCAAGCATAGCATCAAAGTCAAAGTAAGCAAGAGACTCAATTAGAACACAGGTGATATCCATTGTTATCTAATTTATTCATTTTATCTACTCTAAGTTACACAAGTTCAGGATCTCCAAGTCCTACTATCGAGTGTAACTCAGATTCATGACCTTATGAATTAAAAATAATTAGAACTAGCTAAGTCCTAATTGATTAAATCACTGATGACTATAAGTTAAAATGAGTAAATCAATCGACCTATTTTAATAATTTAAGCAAATCCCAAACCATCTTAATTAGCCAAATCAAGATGAAAGGATTAAGAATTAAACTCCAAATATTGGGGTTTAATTACGTAATCCAAAATGTGATCCTAAAGGATTAGGGTTTTACCACCCAATCTCACAAATTAAGATTTATGACAAATCCTATTAAGTAAAGTCATACTTAATAGGATAGATCTTTATTCTTAAGTCTAAAGTTAAGAGATTGAATAATCAACAACAAATTATGAAAATCTATAAACTATCAAAATCAAGGCTTCACCTATTGAGTAACCCAATTTACTCAATAGATGAAATCTAACCTAAGAACTAATCCTAATTCCTAAGGAAATAAGCTCTTAAATACTAAGACGAACTCTCAGACACACAACCTAACTAATATTATTAAGATCTATGGAAAGATCTAAGAAGTTAAGGAAGAAGGACTCACAATTTTACTTAAGGTTTTCTTAAGGATATAAGATGAGATTTTGATCAATGATCTAATTAAGGCTTGAACTCATATTATTTATGATTTAAATCACTATTCTTACTGTTTATAATATTTAGAATACGATTCTAGGGATTTAAAATGCTAAACCTTAAATTTGGGCAAAATGATCATTTTGCCCATACTTAAGGGTCTAAAAGATCAATTTTTAATATAGGGTTCTAAATCTAATATTTTAATGGCAAAGTATTTTTTACTATTTAATATAAGATTAAATAATAATTACATTAATTTTGAGTAATTATTAAGCCTCGTGAAATCAAATTAATGAATTTGACTCATTGGGGCATTTTGGTAATTTGACCTAATGGAATCTAAATTTTTTGTCATTTATATTATTGATTACTATCTAAGGTTTCCATAGAACCTAAAATCATTAAATTCTGATAAATTTGGTTAAGTTATAGCTAATACAAGTTAAGGGTGGTAAAAGGGTAATTTAAGGTTTCTCAATTAAGGGTTCACAAATCTTAACTTTTCTAATTAGTATCACAATTAGACAAAATCAGTGGTTATAGATCACAAATGATCCACTGATCACAATGACTAGTGGTAGGCTCAATTTGAACTATAATTGGCAAGGTTATGACCTAATTAAGGTTTAGGATGATTAGTGAGTGATTAGTAAAATTAATCACCAGATCACTAAACCAACCACACCACTAGGTTCTAATATACTTTAGAAGCTCTCTAAAATTTAAATCACTCAATTTGGATCACTAATTATGCTAATCTTCACTAATTAAGATTTAAGGTAATTAGGGTTGATTAAGAAATCTAACTATTGGATTATAGATATTTTTGTAGTTTATTATTAATTAGGTCTTCCTAATCAAAATGATATATTGGAAGACCTAAATTGGAGCTGAATTGACCAAGTTATGGTCAGTTAAAGTTCTAGGGTTAATTAGGGTAATTAAGGATAGGTCCTAAAGTGATTAAGCACATATTAACCCAAATAAATAATTGAACACTACTAAGTTATTTTAGAGGTTCTACTGATCACTTTAACACCCATATTAGCTATATTTGGACTAATGGTTAAGAAGTTATGATCCATACAAGATTAGGGTTTGGGTCCAAAAGCATTTAGTCAAATTATTACCCAAACAGAAATTTTGACACTATAGAGTTATTCCTGAGGCTGTGCTGATTACTTTTAGACCCATATTAGATATATTTGGTTAGGTGTGTGCAAAATTATGGCTTAGTGATATTTTGGGACAATTAGGGTTAAATTTAGGGATCATAAATGTCACTAAGCTAAATAATGACCCAAATATAAAATTGACAGTGCCAAAATGTTCCTCTATTTTTGTTAATTACAGTGGTATATTCATTTGTATTATTTGAACTTATATTTTGCAAATTATGGATGTTTAAAGTTTGGATACAATTTATTAAATTTTAATTAAATTGATTTAATATAATAATTATAATTAATTTATTTCTAACATTTATATAAATTTGATTTAGATCTTAGAAATGAGTTCTAAATGACTTATTTAATGTACTAAAACCATAATTAAGACTTAGATGAGTCTTAATTAACCTAGGTAATAGCCTGGGTTATTACTGTGGCGCCCCGCTCCTTAAGCCCGCAATCATTAGGCTAAGGAGCGGAGTGTCACTCGTGTAGATCCCTCACTCAACATTGGATTAGGTGAGATCCACAATCCACTGCTAAGGGAAGAATGTGTACAAAATAACTAAGAGGATCAGTCACTAAAATTTAATATACATACAGAGTGCAGAAGTAAATAAAAGTAAAGGCTACATCCATTCATCATACATCATACATGAAATAAGATAAGATTGCTCAAAAAATAATAAAATACAGAAAATAAATATAGTCACAGAACTTGTATTATTATAATATTTAAAGTAAAGTCTATGAAATGAAGTAAATAACTCTCATCCTCATTATGAAATAAAAAGACAGCTAAATATCCTCTGGTCCAAGCTGCTGCACCTCCTCTAAGTAAGGCTCGTCCTTAGGTATAGGATCCTCAAGCTGCTCAAAATCTGACATTGTTAGTTTCACAATGCCAGGGCCCCAGCCAATAAAAAAAATCTTGTTAGACAAAAATATTTAAGTATATTTTAGGCAAGTAAATTATTAAGTATTTGTTAATATCATCATTTATACTCTATACCAAGCAAACTATCTATCTAGTATAGGAGCAATTAAGCATACAAGGGAAACATGATAAGTTATAAACATAGCATTTATAACTAAACAACAAGTAAGGCAAAAGCACACATCAAGTAAATTAAATAAGGTAGGGCATACATATGTAATACAGTAAGTAAAGGTACTTAAAGAAAAGTCTAAACCTAAACATGCTGATGATCATATGACCTATGCTAATTTAAAATATAAATTTAAAAATGGTACATATAATATAAGCAATAAAGTCTAGTATCTTATATAAATATATAAGTAAGCAGGTAAAACAGGAAACACAACTGACTGAAATAATATGCATCAGCATCATAATATATAGTAAGCTGAAAATTTGAAAAGAACATATGACTGCCATATCAGAAAGAATTGGCTAATCTGGCCCAGTATATTCCCATAGCCTTTTTGGGCTAGGGCAGACAGAGATTCCCACAGCCTTTCTAAGCTAGGGCATAAAGAATAGAGCAGAATTAAGGCAAAGCTGAAGAGGCAAATAATAATATGTAGAATTTCTTAGTTATTTTACTTTTGTTTCCGTGGACACATTCGGAAATAGCTGAGGAGTCAAGCACGTTTGCAAGACTAGGCGAGTTCCCAGCTTAACACACACTCCTCAATGAGTAATGTTAAGCATCTTTATTTCTCCTTACTCCTATCCATTGGGGTAATGTGCACCATAATCAACTAAAGACTGAACTCAAATGCAAATGTTTTTTTAATATTCTAAGTTTTCATTTTCATGCAACAACATTTTTCTTATATGATATGTCCAAGAAAAATAAGCACAAAACTCAATGAATGCGTAGCACAAAGTCAAATAGTAAGAAAGGGACTCTACTAAGCATGGTGATATCATTTATTTTCTAATATAATCATTCTAACTATTCCAAGTTATACAAGTTTAGGATCTCCAATTTATACTATCAAGTGTAACTTAGAAGCTCAGCCTTATAAGTTAAAAAATGATTAGAACTGATCAGGTTCTAATATAATTCAATCAAATACGACTGTAAGTTCAATCAATAAATCATACGTCCTAGTTTTATGAATTTAAACATTCTATCTAAGATCTGATCAAGATCTACTAAGCTATATATTATGATTAAACACCACGAGATTGAGCTAAATCACATAATCTAAAAGGATAATATAACATATCTAAGTTTTGTTCTGAAAGTGATTTATTGATTAAGACAAATCCTATTAAGTAAATCAAACTTAATAGGATGCATCTCCTATCCTAAATCTAGAGTTAAAAGATAAAATAATCTAAATAAATTGTAAAAATCTAGAAACTAATAAAATTAAGGATCCATTCTTTAAAAATTATGATATAATCCTAATCTTAGGAGTTGCCCTAATATGAGTTGAAAGATCCTAAGACTTAGAGAAAATTAGCTAATTTTACTAAGTTGATTATATTACTAATTTTGATTACTTAAGTGATTCCATTAGAGTTCTAATATTAGTTTTATTGACTTAGATGCTTAACCAAAATTTTGAGCAAAATGACAATTTTGCCCATACTTTAAGATTCAAAAAGTAACTTTTTGATTTAAGGTTCTAAATTGGAATTTTTACTACCAAATGATTCCTTACTATCTGACATGAAGATAACCAGTAAGTACGTTCAATTTGGATAAGAAATGGGTATTATAGGTCCAAACTAAAATTTTTGACCTAAGGGGTACTCTTGTAATTTACACCTAATGGAATCTAAATTTTTGTGCAATTTATTGTTGGTTACTGTTCAAGGATTCCATAAAGTCCAAGAACACTGCATTCTAAGGTCAAACGACTAAGGTATAGTTATTTCAATTTCTAAGGGCAATCCGGTAATTTTGGTCTGCCAACGGGTGACAAAAACCGAACTTTTTTGTTTGAAGTCCAATTTTAGTAAACTCAGTTTTTATAGCTTTCATATAATATATTGAGTGTGTTGATAGGGAGTAAACCCAGTTTGGACTTCAAATGGTCAAGTTATGGTCGAACTAAGATTAGGGGTATTTTGGTCATTTTTAATTTTCTAGGTTTCAGATTTTAAATATTATTTTTGTTTTTTTATGATATTGAAATTGTAAGCTAACTTTGAATTTCTGAATTTAAATTTGAATTGAACAAGTTATGGTCAATTGAAGTCTAAGGCATTTTAATCATTTTAAGGTAGGGTCTTAAATGTTATCTTTCAAATTAAACTCGAAATGGGAAAATTAATACTTCTATAGTGTTGGGGCTGATCTTCTGAGTATTTTAAGACCCATATTGCCTATGTTTGGATAATTAGGTTAAAAGTTGTGAGAGTTTAATTAGATCATAAAATGTCGCTATGTTATACGCACTCCAAAACTAATTTTTGAATTATGCCATTTGATTCCTTTTATTTTTTTAAGTAAAATGAGACCTATATTGGCTATGTTTAGATCATCTTACAAAAAGTTATTAAATTTTTAAGAATTTAGAATTAAATAATTTAAATTAAATAAATTTTACTATTCATTTATTCAAATTGTATTATTTTACTATTCATTCCTATAGTTTAAAATAGATTTACTGTATTTATTAATTAATTACCATTAATCTATTTTTAATTAATCATTACCTAATTTATTATTTAATTAATTAAATATATTAATCATCAATTGAATTATAGTTTTATTATTAGTTAATTAGTTAAGTAATATTAATTAAATTAAGCAAAATATTGTTTAATTAATTAATTTAATATGATAATTATTAATTCATTAAATGAATTCTCTGTTTGAATAATTTATTAATTAGGTTAATTAATTTAGTTAATTATTGTTTAGGATTATCTAAATAAATTAACTAATGATTTGTAATAATAATTCCTGATTATTGCTAATTTTACTAGCTTAATATCATACATACATATATATGACTACATCCTAAAATCTCTGTTAAATATATATATATATATATATAGTTAGTCAATTGATTAATCCCTAATTAATTTATATTACTCACTAATATCACTGATATCAGTTAATTAACTATACTAACCTCCTAAATAACCCTCTGTTTAACTAAGTGTTTATATATATATATATATGTACATAATATATACTTATATATAAATTATACAAATATTTATTTCTAATATACTTCTGCCGACATTAAAGGAGGTGGGACCCATCAGGCGCCATGTGGCGGCTTGCGAATGGCGGCAGGGAGACAGGCGGGGCCGCTGGGACGCGTGATTCGCCCTGGGACTGCGGGTGGGGCTCGCTCCTGACGAAGCCGATGCCAACGGGACCCACACCTCTCGGACTCAGCAGCTATGGGGCCCACAGGCGAATCGGCTGCGGACACGTGGCGGGAAGCCCCCGGGTCACACGGGGCGGGCTGACCCGGCTCGGTCCGCGATGCTCCGTCTCCCTCTCGAGCTCCCAAGATGCCCTAACTAGGGTTTGCCAGCTGGACCTAACCGATGGTGATGGGGGTCAGGCCGCGAGACTGCAGGTAGGCACGGATGAAACCTACCCAAAGAACGTTGAATCAGCTGTCGAGGTGGCCTGATTCAATCGCTATGGTGAACCCTAGGCACAACCCTAAGGTGCGACTGAGTGCGGTCAAGAGTTGGGCTTACACGCGTGTTCGATCGATCCTAATCGTATGACGATCAATCGCATGCCATTAAGTAATTAGCAATTATCTAAAGGAATGCTTTGAAGATCTAGGGAGGGAGGAGTACCTAGTCGAGCGTCAGGGAAGCAAGAGGGAGGGGGATTGCAGCGGACGGCCCGAGGGTGCTCAGCTTGCGAACTCATTTGATTGTCCAAAACTGGCTTGAGACGGAGGCTTCAGAGGTCCTTAACGACCTTAGGATGGAGTATTTTAATTTCCCAATTTTCGGGGTATTTAAATATTATTAAAATATTCGTCAAAATTTTGACGACTTCCGATTGACACGAAATCATCACCCCTAGCTAATTTGGGGGCAATGAGTGCAATGGCGAAGTCCGTTTTTCAATTTAAGGTCATTTTAGATAGGTCAAATTTTAGGGTTTTTGGATTTTTCATAAATGAGGATTCAATCCATTCGACTCCTGATTTGGACTGGGTCTTAGAGGTTGACTCATAATGACTTAATTAGCACTTATGATCAAGATTAAGATTGAGATTAGTTCTAATTGACTAAAGTAACTATTTGGGTTATTACAATTACAGACTCCCCACTTAAGAATGATGTCATCCTCGATATCACTCAAGTGGAAAAATAAAACAGAACATAATATTGGAATTAAAATTACTAGAATTGAATAAATACCTTGATTAAAGAGGTTTGGATATTTTTGGCGCATGTCCGATTCTTTTTCCCATATTGCTTCGTTACATGAACGGTTCCTCCATTGAACCTTGATTATTGAAATAGAGCGATTCCTTAACTTCTTCTAATCACGATCTAGAATTCTAACTAGTTCTTCAGTATAATAAAGATCAGGTTGAATCTCTATTACTGGAAGTTGAATAAGATGAGAAGGATCTCAAAGGCATTTTTTTAGTGATGATACGTGGAATAAATTATGAATAGCAGTAAAGTCTTCTGGCAGTTCAAATTTATAAGCTGCAGATCCAATCTTCTTTATAATTGTAAAAGGTCCCACTTATCTTGGACTGAGTTTTCCTGAAACTCCAAAATGATAGATTCCTTTCATCGAGCTAACTTTTAAGTTTATAAGCTGCATGTGCAATAACCTTACCTTCTTGTATTAGAACGCACCCTAAACCAATTCTAGAAGCATCTGTGTACACTTGGTAATTTACACCTACTTCAGACAGAACTAGTACATGGGCTGAAGATAAGGCATCCTTTAATGCGTGGAAGGCCTTCTCACATTATGGTGACCAAATGAAGGGTACTGCCTTCTAAGTTAACTTTGTGAGTGGTGAGGCAATTTGGTAGAAGCCTTTTACAATCTTTCTATAATATCCAGCTAAATCCAAAAAACTATGGATCACGGTAACTGACTTGGGCTGGACCCAATCTTAAATAACACTGATTTTACTTTGATTTACTCGGATTCCATGAGCATCAACAACATGCCCAAGGAATGACACCGAATCCAACCAAAATTTGCACTTTGAATATTTTGCATATAGTTCATGCTCTCTAAGTATTTCCAGAACTTTCCTCAAATAATTCTCATGATCTTTTACGGTCTTTGAATAAATTAGGATATTATCAATAAAAATAATGACAAATTTGTCTAAGTAAGGTTTGAAAATCCTCTGAATTAAGTCCAAAGGACATCACTAGAAATTCATAATGTCCATAACGTGTTCTGAATGCTGTCTTCTCCACATCTGAGTCTCTTACTCTTACTTGATGGTACCCAGATCTTAAATCAATTTTAAAAAATACAACTGCACCAGCAAGCTAATCAAATAAATCATTGATTCAGGGAAGTGGGTATATATTCTTGATGGTCACCTTATTTAGCTCCCTATAGTCTATGCACATCCTCATAGACCCATCTTTCTTCTTCACAAATAATATTGGAGCTCCCCACGGGAACATACTAGGTTTAATAAATCCCTTATTCAATAATTCTTGAAGTTCTTTTGGGGCCATTCTATATGGTGCTTTAGATAATGGCTGCGAACCCAAAACTAAGTTGATATCAAATTCTATTTTTCTGGCTAGTGGTAGGCCAAGCAAATCTTCAGGAAATACATCTTCAAAGTCTCTAACTACTTTTATAGCAAAAATAAGAACTTCTTCTTTACTACTACCCATCATAGTTACTAGGAAGGACATACAGCATTTGCATACTAATTTCTCCTCTTGGATTGTATCAATTAAAGAATTGTTGGTGCTGAACCTCCATATAAATGTTTCTGATACATCTGGAGTTTTTGTAAGATAATCTTCTCCTTCTGACAATTTATGGTGGCATTATGCATACTAAGCCAATTCATGCCTAATATGATATCAAAATTCGCTATAAGTAATACAATTAATTTGGCTTGAAAAGTATGGTTATTTATCGGCACTTGAATGTCACAAAATTTGACTGCACTAAGTTGGGCTACAGATGGAAGTCCAATATTTAAGGCTTTTGCGAGTTTATAGGAGTGTAATTCTAATCTCTTAGCAAAATTTTCGGAAATGAATGAGTGACTAGCCCCAACATCAAACAATACATTACAGGGCTCATATTTAATGCATATAGTGCTTAATTTAATCAAATTAAGATAAAGGACATTTAATAGAAGAATATAATGCTGTAAGTAAAAAGAGATATTAAAAGTGTGTACCTGAAACTACATTGTTGTCCTCAGCTGCCTCAACAGGGGTAAGATCCAGATGTAGTTCGTGAAGCAATAGCTAGATCAACTTTTACTTGCTATTTTAGTTATTTTTATTGTGAGTTGAGAGATGTTTACTGTATTTTATTAAGCAATGGTTTATAATAATTTTAATTATTGATATATTTTCTCTTTTTTTTCTGAGATGAATGCTTATAATTAGCTTATGTGATGAATTGATGAAGGATACGGATGAATGCTATAGCTTCCATACTCTGTTATTACTATTACTTTATAAAATACCAGATTTTCTTTTCAAATATTTTTATTAATATTTAAATAACTTTGGCTTCAAATTGAAAATCCAACTTCGCTATTACGTTTACCACCCTCAAATTAGCTAGGGGTGAAGTTTTGAAGGCATTTAGAAGTCATTGGATTTTAGTCGAATATTTTAATATTATCTAAATACCTGAAAATCAAGTAATTAAATACTCATCGAAACAAAAATCCGATCACACCGTTGTGTTCCTCATCCTACAATTAGCTAGGGGTGATTTATTGGAAATTTTTGTAGTACATTTAATAAGTTAAAATTTAATTAATTAAATTATTCAAAATAATATTATTTTATTTAAATAAGTTATTGACGGCGCCGTCAAATGCAGTGTAGCATTGTTACCCTAACTCTAATCTTACCGTTTGATGGAAATGGAGTTTCTGGACCGTTTGATCGAGCGATCGAACGACCCTCAGCCATCTCTCCCGCAGACCTACGCGTGGCAACCCTACGCACGCGTCCTCCTCGCTTCACTCGCAGGTGGCATTCCCGTAGCCTCTCCACGTGCCAAGCACCACCTCTAAGCCCTTGAATCCCCATTAAAATCTCCCCGCTGGCTAGTATTAAGATTTTTCACTAACTAGAAGGTTTGTAGAGCGTCCAACTCCTTCCATCCTGTGTATCCGATCGCACCTAGGAACCCTAATTCTTATACTCGATCTCCAGGTACCTAAACTCATCCGATCCTAGCTTGATTTCAAAGTTTATTGCTTCTATATGTAATCCATGTGTTAGTAAGCAATCTATATGGTTCGATTAAGCTGAGAATCCTTCGATCAAATGAAATCATTGATCGAAGGTTCGCCTCTCATAACTCTAGATTTCGCCTCGTGCGATTAATCGGGAAGGCGAACCGTCATCAGTTCGGATCGGGTCGGCTCTAACCCGACCCATGCATAACCAAGACTACTCGCGTGATAGCATGGAACCCACTTAATCCACGTGGCGAGAGTTATTTGGACAACACATCTTGTGGGACCCGTTTGTTAGGTTCCAGTGAACAAATTTCTGACACGTGTCCGGGGAATTCCATCAGCGCCGTCTGCAGAGTCTGTTTGGGTGGGGCCCGCTAGGCCGAGTCCAGCAAATAACTACTCGACACGTCGTTGCTGAGGGGTCGCCGTTCCATCCATCCGCTGTTGTGGCCCCCACCTGCAGACAAAAGAATTAATAAAATTATAATATATTAATACATATAATCATTTTAAATCTTATTATACTTATATATATACATATATAAACAAAAAAAAAATAATTAATTAAATGAATATAATAATGTAATATTTAATTTAGATAAATATAATTAACAGTGAATTAAATCTTAAACAACATTATTAAATGAATAAATTTAATTAATACCATAAACTTTAAATATACATAACTCCTAAAATATTTATTCAAATCATACAATTAAATATATCAAATTCATCAGAAAAATATGAGGAATTTAATGATGTAAATTATTTTTCCATAAGACTATTATTTCATATAGTGACATTTAGAGGTATTAATTAACTTCAAATAATGTCACAAATATTCAAATTGCCATAACTTTGTACACACTAACCCAAATATACCCAATATGGGTCTCAAAATATTCAAAAAAACCCTAAAGAATATTTTAGTAGTGTTAACTTACTGTTTGGATTAGATTTAGACTAATCACATTTAGGACCTAACCCTAATTAAGCCATTTAATCCTAGAACTTCAATTGATCATAAGTTGGTCAATTGAACTCCAAATTAAGTGATCCAAATATCAATTTAGATCAAAAAAACTTAATTAACAGTAATATGTAAAAATATTTAGGATCCAATGGTTAGATCTCTTAATCAATTCTAATTACTCTAAAAACTTGATTAGTGAAAATTAGCAAATCTAATAATCCAAATTGAGTAATTTTAATTTTAGAGAACTCATAAAGTAGATTAGAACCTATCTGTATAATTAGTTTAGTAATTTTGTGATTTATTTTACTAATCACTCACTAATTGTATTAAACCCGAATTATTGACCTAGAACTTATATTGGCTATAACTTAACCAATACATATCAGAATTTGATAATTTTAGGTTCTATGAAAACCTTACGACATAATATACAGTAAACGAACATAAATTTTAGATTTTTTTGGGGTAAAATTACTAAATTACCCTTATAGGTCAAAATCATAATTTGACCTTATAAGGCTTAATAAATACCCAAAATTAGTAACTTAATAAATTAAGTTAAACATATTTAGATCATTTTATTATTATTTTAGAAACTTAAATAAATCTAATATTACAAATCATGTTAAAATCATAAAATATTCAATTAATGAATTAAATTATTTTTGGCAGATCAAAGGAATTGATTTGATTGAAATTTTATCAAAAGAGTGAGGTACGTAAATCTACTTATAAGTTTTATTTCAGTATTCTTATTTTGAGTCATTTTCATTTGAATATTATTTATACTCCAAAACTGCTTACCGCTTATAAATCTGCAAAAGAATATTATCAAGAAGCATATAACAAAAAGATGAATTGTATTATATTATTGTGGTATTTGTCTTTGGAGGATGAAAAGCAACACTAAAAAATCTATACATATTGGGCTTGCTGGCAGCCCCTGGGAGTCATATGGAGGGATTTAGCCATTTTTAGGAAGTGGGCAAATCCAATGGAAAGACACATCAGTTTCTAATTTTTGAATAAACTACCGACGGGTAGTAAGAAAAGCTTCCTAAAGGTTACGCCTATGGTTTACCCATTTGGGCTTAGGAGTCTACGGACTCGACTTTATGTTATAAGTGCTTTTGATAAAATTTATTTATTTTATACTTTTCATATATATTGAATTTCACAGCTAACTTGCAAGGTAATATTTAAATTTGAAAAGTTTGCTTTTCTTTTATATATGCTATGCAAATATCACATTCATTTCCATATTTGATTTATGCCTATTATAGGATGCTAGAATTACTCTTATAAGATTGATTTGTATACTCATACCTGACTGGTAATTGTATTTTTCAAGTTTTGAAAATTAAGCTTTGAAAATCTTCCTAAGAAATTAAAGAGAAGAAATTGAGATGTGAGAAAATAAGAATGTGTAATATATATTGTAAATATTAAACTGTTGTAATTCATATGATTGACTCTGAATATAAATATGGACATTTATGTATTTTATTTTCTTTACTTTCATGAATATATATTTTTAAAGTATGAATTATTCTTTTGAAACTCTCAAACTTCGATTCCCGGCCGCCGCAGAATTGGTATCAGAGCGAAGTTTGAGATAATCTAAAGAATGATTTATTAGAGCGAATATTATGAATGCAGTTTTGAAAATGCTATATTATAATAAGTATAATTAGTAGTTGAATTCTAAGTTAGAGAGTATAATAAGTATAATTTATTACTTCCTCAGATTATGGAGAGTCATAATAAAAACAACAACAATCAATCTCAGGATGACAATGTTCCTCAGAATACTCCTGCCATAATGAGATTATTTCACCTAATGTTAAAGTAGTCTATCCTTTTGATCAAAGAGGAGCAAATCAGATGCTCCAGTTCATGAATATAATGAGTCAATTCATGAATAATCAATAATTCCAAAATTCAAACCTCATTTTAACCCAGAAGAAGGCAGTAAATGAAGACATGCAAATATTTCTTAAGCTTCAACCTCCAAGATTTAATGGAAAGGCAACTCCTTATTAAGCTGAGAAATGGATTCAAAGAATAGAGAAAGAATTTAAATGTGCTAAGAGTTCTGAAGATTAGAAGGTATCATTAACTACCTATCTACTTATAGAAACTGTAGAGAAATGGTGGAAAACATCCAAAACCACTACATTTAAAAACAAATCAGAAGAAGAGATCCATTGGGAAGAATTTGTAAAAACATTCTTAGGCAAGTATGTACCCCAGTCTGCTAGACAAACAATGAGGAAGGAACTCATAAACTTGAAATAAGGGAGTCATTCAGTTACAGAATATGAAGAAGAATTTACTCATTTAGCTAATTTTGCCTCAGAAATAGTTACAACAGAAGAAGTTAGGTGTCACTTATTCCTTAATAGATTAAGGAATAATTTTCAGCATATTTTGACAGCTCTACAGATTTCAAATTTTTCCCAACTAGTGGAGAAGGCCAAGCTCATGGAAGCTCAAGAAGAGCAATATTCTTCAAGGATAACAAAGCGGCCAAGTTTTTATCCCCACTTTCCATCCAAGAGATAATAATTTTCAAGACCTCATGGGAGATTTTATAATATTCAAAGCAACCCTAGTGGACCTGTTCTAAAAATATCAAATACTTATAGATTGTGTGGAAGGATGCGCAGTACAGATAAATATTTTACTGGTGTAGGTCAATGCCATCGATGTGGGAGGACCAATCATATGATAAAGTTCTGTCGTGCTACTTATACAGTAAACGAGCATCAACTCCAAAATCAAGACACAACAATTATGAAAAATCAAGACAGACCACTAGTAAATCAAGGGAACAACATAGCATCTTCTAGTAATACAAGAAATAATCTAGCTCAAGCCAAAATATTCAATTTATCTCAAGAAGAGGCAAGAGATGAACCCGATGTGGTTATAGGTACTATTCTATTATTTCAGCACCCTTGTTCAATTCTTTTTGATTCTGGAACTACACACTCTTTTATTGCATCAAAGTTGGTTCAAAAATATTTATTACCAGTAAAACAACTTTCATCAACACTCAAAGTTAATCTACCATCAGGAGATTTCTTAGAGACAAGTGTCTTTTGTAAATGTAAGTTAAATATAAGTGGAATTTCTTGGGAAGCTAAACTCACTGTCATCTCTATAACCACTTTTGACATTATTCTTGGGATGGACTGGATGAGTCAGAATGAAGCATTAATTGATTGCGTAAAGAAGAGAGTATATGTTTATAATGGAAGTAAGAAAGTAACATTTGTTGGTCAAAGAAATACAGTTATTAGCCTTAATTCAGCTAATAAAATTGAAAAGTTTATTAGAAAGAAATACCTTATATTCTTAACCTTGCTCTCAAATTTTGATGCTAAATCTATGCCCCTCAAAGAAACTCTCATAGTAAAAGAATATGCAGATGTTTTTCCAGAAGAACTTCCAGAATTACCACCTCAAAGAGAATTAGAATTCAACATTGATTTAATTCAAGGAACAAATCGTATATCAAAAGCTCCATACAGAATGACACCTAAAGAATTAGAGGACTTAAGAATCAACTCCAGGAGTTGATTGAAAAAGGGTTTATTAGACCTAGTAGTTCTCCATGGGGAGCCCCAGTCTTGTTTGTTAAGGAGAAAGATGGGAGTATGTGCCTATGTATTAATTATCGAGAATTGAATAAGGTTACCATTAAAAACAAATACTCATTACTAAGAATTGATGATTTATTTGATCAATTAGTTGGTGCTTCAATATTTTCAAAAATTGATTTAAGGTCTGGTTATCATCAACTCCGTATTAAAGAAGATAATAATGCATTATGGGCATTATGAATTTTTAGTGATGCCTTTTGGGTTAACCAACACCCCATCCTACTTTATGGATTTGATGCATCGAATAATGAAACCTTATTTAGATTCATTTATCATTGTCTTCATTGATGATATATTGATTTATTCTAAAAATGCTAAGGAGCATGAAGAGCATCTTAGAATTACCTTGAATTTGTTAAGACAACATCAACTATATGCCAAATTCTGAAAATGTGAATTTTGGCTTCAATCAGTAGCCTTCTTAGGGCATGTAATTAGCAAAGATGGAATATCAGTTGATCCAAGTAAAGTTAGTGCAATTCAGGACTGGCTTCAGCCTACTTCAGTAACAGAAATATGCAGTTTCTTCGGATTAGCTGGGTATTATTGTAAATTTGTTAAGAACTTTCCCAAATTGCAGTCCCTCTTACTCGTCTTACTCAAAAAGATGTGCCTTACGTATGGGATTCATCTTGCGAATCAGCATTTCAGAAGGTAAAAGAATGTCTAACATCAGCTCCTATACTAGTACTACCAATTAAAGAAAAAGAATATTAAATTTATTGTGATGCTTCTGGAGTTGGATTAGGTTGTGTTCTTATACAAGAAGGAAAAGTGATAGCCTTCGTATCCAGACAACTTAAAATTTATGAGAAAAATTATCTAGTTCATGATTTAGAATTAGCTACAATAGTATTTGCACCTAAGATCTGGAGACACTACTTATATGGAGTAAGATGTGAAGTCTTCACTGATCACCAATGTTTGAAATATATCTTTACTCAGAAAGAAATAAATTTAAGGCAACAAAGATGGTTAGAGTTAATCAAAGATTATGATTAATCAATTCAATATCATCCTGGAAAGGCAAATATAGTAGCAGATGCACTAAGTCGAAAGGCAATTTCCCATTTGCATATTTTGACCTATAACCCTATCTTACTCAAGGGAATAGAAGATCTCCAATTAGAAGTTGTGTTACCATCAAATATTAATCTATTTCAATTATGGATAGGCTTACAAAATCAGCACACTTTTTACCCATCAAACAGACATATATAGTAGACAAATTGGCAAAGATTTATCTAAGAGAAATAATAAGATTACATGGTATTCCAAAAACCACTGTTTTTGATAGAGACAGTCGATTCAGTTTAAGGTTCTGGAAAACAGTTCATCAAGATCTTGGTTCCCAGCTTTGTATGAGCACAGCATTTCATCCGCAAACTGATGGACAAACTAAAAGAGTAAATTAAACTCTAGAAGATCTTCTTCATCTTTGTGTATTAGATTTTGGAGGAAATTGGGATGATCACCTTCCATTAATTGAATTCTCTTATAATAATAGTTTTCAAGCAAGCATAGGAATGGCTCCTTATGAAGTTCTTTATGGAAGAAGGTGTATCACTCCTTTATCTTGGAATAGTATTGGAGAAAATAAAATATTAAAATCAGACTTAATTCTTCAGGCAACAGAAAAGATTGTTAATTTAGCATCGAATGAAAATAGCTCAAGATAGGCAGAAGCAGTATTTTGATGCTTATCATCGTCATGTGGAATTTTTTGTTGGAGACTTCGTATATTTAAAAGTTAATCCATTCAGAGGAGTTTCAAGATTTGGAGTTTCTGGGAAATTAAGTCTAAGATTTATTGGACCTTTTAAAGTCTTGAAAAGAGTGGGCCAAGTGAAAATTAAGCTTCCTAAAGGTTATGCCTATGGGTTTACCCATTTGTGCTTAGGAGTCTACGGACTCGACTTTATGTTATAAGTGCTTTTGATAAAATTTATTTATTTTATACTTTTCATATATATTGAATTTCACAGCTAACTTGCAGGGAAATATTTAAATTTGAAAAGTTTGCTTTTCTTTCATATATGCTATGCAGATATCACATTCATTTCTATATTTGATTTATGCCTATTATAGGATGCGAGAATTACTCTTATAAGAATAATTTGCGTACTCCTACCTGATTGATAATTGTATTTTTTAAGTTTTGAAAATTAAGCTTGGAAGATCTGCCTAAGAAATAAAAGAGAAGAAACTGAGATATGAGAAAATAAGAATGTGTAATCTATGTTGTAAATATTAAACTGTTGTAATTCATATAATTAGCTCTGAATGTAAATATGGACATTTATGTATTTTATTTTCTTTACTTTCATGAATATATATTTTTAAAGTATGAATTATTCTTTTGAAACTCTCAAACTTCGATTCCCGATCGCCACATACTTATACTCAATATTATGATATAATATGCATGTAAAACTATGCAAATACTCATATACATTGGATTCTTATTACATCCACCTCTCATAAATCTAATGTATGTAAGTACCTTACCTAGTACTTAAGATAAGAAAATCACACTTATCTTAAGAAATTAGTTCTCAATTCTACTTTGAGTAGAGTCTCAGCAGCGTTCGGGGAGGTTTATCAGCCCTTCCCGAGTGACGCACCGTTCCGCCGCCAACTATTTTGTCTTTAATACCTCAGTTGCACGCGGCGACGGAATGAGTCCTTACAGTAGGAAACCCATCAAGTGGCTTTAGCAATCAGGATAACCATTATTGGTTAGAAACTTCACCATCGATGGTGGGGAAGAAGGTGAGCAGTAGTTGGGATCTTCTCTACTATTTGCAATTGTAATATTCGTTAGATTTATAGTAAGGGTGACAACTACGATCGAATATGTTTTCTAAATAGTTCTCTGCTAACATTTGATATAAACAAATGCCAAATCCAATTGCCAATAAGTCTTTCATTATTTTAAATTTCAGATCTTGTTATTAGATTTATTTAATTTGATCCAACCATTGGATATATTTGATCAAATCTGATGACAATTATAATACATGTGATCTAATTGGATCAATCATTAGATCCTTCTTATTATATCTAATGACTACTATCGCATTGTAGTTTCTTTCGATTAGTAGACATTGGGTCAAGCTTAATATTCAATGGTGGAGGCGATTCCCTGTAACAATCCTAGGTTGTTACCTTGCTAAACCATAACCTAAACCAACCCTTATTTTTGACTCCATTGCTTTAGAATTTCAAATAAAGGTTATTCTAAAAATTTGAAGTCAACGGGACTTCTCTAAATCCAAAATAACAGTTTGATCAGTTTAGATGCCCTAGTCTAGACCTAAAATATTTTGATCTCAAAATTAAATTCTGATTGCATTTTTGAATTTCTCACTCCTAAATTAGCTAAATGTGAAAATTTGGTGCAATTTGGAAACCATTTAGGCCATAATTCACATTTAATTAAAATGGTCTAATTGCATAAAAGGGTTTCTAACAAATTGATTTTGCAAATTTACCCATTATACCCAATTAAACGGCCGGGATCCGCTGTGCGGACCGCGGGCGATTCGCTGCGGAGCCCGGGCCACGCGACAGCGGAGTCCCGCACATCTAGCCATTCCACCTTTTTATCCAACGGTCGAGATGCGATCCCGCGGAACCACAGATCGACCATTGGATCTACCCGATAGATCCTAAGGCCCGGATCGCTCTCGCAATCAGCCGTTAGGATCCGAGTGATCCGAGCCGTTCCACCATCTGATCGATAGATCAGACGACATCCGAAGGTCCCGCGACTGTGGACCTTCATCTACCTCTTGCCGCGCCCGACAGAAAGAATCTGGCAGATTCTAGGCAGCCAGGCCCTGTCCCCCACTCTCGCGTCCACCTCAGCATGCCGTTAGGATCCCTCTCGTAATAGATTGGAGCCCCGATCGGGCCTCGTGACCCGGCCGAGCTCGAATTGGAAATTCGAGAGCTCGGCCATGGCCCGACCTCTCGGGTCCTCCCTAGCCCAAACCAGCCCTACAGAAGCTTCCATAAGCTCGTCTGAGGCTATAAATAGCCTCAGCCAACCTTCCACTATCTCTTTGCTGCTCAATTGCCCCAAATTCCCACTGTATTCCCTTCTGCCATTACTGAATTCCTGAGCTTGCGTAGGCGATCTCCAGGTGTTCCCGGCGTGCATACCGCTGATAGGAGAGGCTCTTGGTGTTCAGGAACTCTCAAAGGAAGCTCAGCAAGCCCGACATTGTCCCTTTGACGTCTGCGATCCCTCGGCAAAACCAAGTACCCCCCCCCCCCCCCGTTTGCTGGTTTCGAGCCAATGAGGCTCAGACCTCCTCCCATTTGATTCGTATGCGTGTGAATTGTTGTTTCGAACCCAACGATATCGAAATTAAGGTCTAAGTTAACCCTGATCGATCGAATCGATCGACCGGGTTAAGTTTCGTAAGGATCGCCTCGGTCGAGTAAGGACCCGATGATCTAGACCCTCCCTAACCCTCAGACCAGAGGGCTTCGATCCGCCTCACCTCCCTGATGGTGTAGGGATCGAGCCCAGGGTATGGCGTGGCCTCTGTGGGGAGAATTGCCTCCCCACAGTAGCTCCATTAGAGGAGCTCTCGGGTGTGTAAGGTCTGGCCGATCCATACCGTCTCACAGAGGGCCTCGGGTCTCGCTCGGTGCGCCTGGTCTTGGTGAAGGTGTGGCGATCTTTTGCCACGCCTGTCGTGGTCTGGTTGCGCCGAAATTTGGGGATTAGGGTTTCCCTAACCGGCCCTCTCCGTCGAGACGAAGGCACGGGGACGAAGCCCTGTGCGGGTCGGGGCAGCCCGTAGCCCGTGCGGTGCGACAATCCTGGGCCTTCGGGCTCCGGTCGACCCGCGCGGCTCGGCTAATGGGCCGAGCCCATTATAATTAAATTCGATTAATTAGAATTATTTTCCTTAAGGAAAATAATTCAATTAATCAAATCATAGGAAATTAATTAAATAAAAATCAGAATGTATTAATTACATAACTTTTAATCCACTGGACCAAATTTTATAATATTATATATGAAAATAATCATAAAATCATCAAGGATCTGAATATAAAATAAAATTTAACATGTGATGGCTGGATTTTATATTATTGCCTAATTATAGTAGAACTTAAGTATGATAGTTTAGTAAATATACTTAATCAAATTGCATGATTAGGGTGCCTTTAGTTTACTTATGATCAGTAGAATGTATGTGCTAAGTAATTTATTTTTCTGAGTTCTGTATTTCAAATTATATCTTAATGTTATTAAAGCATGGTTAGTGAAAATTAGGATTTATACTTGTTGGATCTTAGCAAACTTAGGCTCTGATTAATTATACTATTGAGTAGAACTTCTGTGCCAAATTGCAACTAGTTTTGATGGCTGAATTTGTAATTAAGTGCTAATTTATTTAAATGGATTTAGGGTTTGATTAGCACTAATTACTTTCTATTTTTATGAATTTTTCTATTTTTATGCTTCATAATAGTAGGGTAAATGTATTAAAAACCTTATATATTAATCCATAATGCATAAATGGGATAAACCAAAAATTGGAGATCTTAATCTCCTTAATTAACTTAAGAAATCTTAAGTCTTGGATCAAGCTCTTAAGACTTGATCTAGGTCTGAGATTGCCACCAAAAATATATGTTTAATCCACTGATTTGACATTGATCTATAAATACCTACTTGATCTTAATTAAGACATGAGAATGGGTCAAACCCTAATCTACTTAAGTAAGATCCAAATCCTTAACCCTTAACTTAATTAATTTGATTATAAGACAACGAACCTGACATTTTCCAATTGTGCATCTGATTAGATATTGACTATAAACATTGAATTATACACATTAAGGTTGCTAATAACTCTATGTGATTTCTTAATCTGAATCAAAACCTTGAGATCCTTGATTTTCCCTTACATAAGAATATTGGCATAAGAGATTAATAAAATTATCCTGATTAAATAATTGATCTAGAACCTTAATAACATCTTTTGATTTACCTTCCTTAATCAAAGATCAAATTATGATCAGATGACTTAATTATCTGATCTGATCATTTTGAATCAATTATGAAGTAAAAACTTAAAATATAAATCTCAAAACCTAGAAGGGAGAGAATCTTAAGTATTTCTTCATATGATCATCTTGAAATATTTAAAAGACCTAAATTAAATCTACTTGAGGTAGGGGAACCTTGTATGACTCATTAAGGTAGAAGCTTAGAAAATCCCAATCCTTAGAAATTGATCTTAATCCCTCGTTGTAGGAATTCCTTAAGACTTTAGAATGATACTCCTCCTTGAGGTATAATCCATGCTAAGTGATCCTTAATCACATTTTTAGTGGAACCTTGTACAGGTCTTGCCCATTAGCTGAGGCCTTAATAGTCTTGATAATTCCTTGTTTTATTAAGTAGACTTGTTTGAACCTTGATCATTGGGTGGTATAGTATAGTATACCCATACTGCTGGTTCCCAGTAGTATTCAGGATTGGTTGATTCACTCTAATAGGAACTTATGAGCGGGTGTTAACCCGAGGGATTAGATGAATACAGTCCTGTTAGAATAAATCATTCAAACCTAAGAGTGTATTAAACGGGTATTCATTCCTTAGTTTGATTGGAATACAAATTGCCAACGGGCAATGCCTCCTAGAGAAGATCGTTTCAATAGGTCTGGCTCAACCAAACTAAGAAATTGAAGTTACCTCCTTTGAGACACTAAGTGAAATTGTGAGTAGGGCACCTTAATAACTTAGTTTGAGATACAAATCACCAACAGGTGATGCCTCCTATCGAAGATTGCTTCGTTAGGGTGGCATAATCAAACTAAGTAATGAGAATCACCTTCCTTGCAAAGACACTAAGTATGTGTATACCATCATTCTACCTAATAATCCTTAATTAAATCTGCAACTTTAACTAATTACCAATCTAGTAGTTAGGAGTCAGAATCCTTTTAGCAGGATTCTGCACAGTGAAGACTTAGAATTCATTATCAGCATTTCAATCTTTCATGGATTTTCTGGATTTTTACTCGTAGAGAATAGAAGCATGGGCATAAGAATGAGCATGGACTTGAAGCATTCTTTCAGTAGTAACGCATGAGTATCAGTGATAAAGTATGAGTTACAAAATGTTACATACACATACTGAGGAGTTTCGGGGTGCATCTGCGTCACCATACTGTATTCCCAACTGGGTGTATGTTTGCATTGGACCGTACTACTCATAATCTTTCAGTGATAGTTCAGTGATATATCCGTGGCATATGTGGTGTGGCATACTTGGGTGCATCATTCCAGTGGCATATAGTATAGCATTCGGCATTTCTTTCATCTTGATTTCTGAGTGTTTGATGCTTCCTTTACTTTCAATATTCATTTGTGTGACAGTTTTACTTACTTAGCCTTTACTGTCTTACTTAGTTGTTATAGTTTTTCCTTACTTAGTTCTTTTGCCCAGCTTTACCCACAATTTTTCTTTACTATACTTTTTACTTGTATTTAGCTTTAGTCCTGCATAGTTAGTTGCGATGTGTTAGACTTTTTGTCTAACACGGGGTACTTTTGGGATCCAGAAATTTGCTAAATCCTGAGCAGCTTGTGGAGACAGTTCAGGAGGACATACAGGAGGTCCAGGAGGAGTACGTGGAGCCTTAGTGGATCGGACATCTACCTTTACTTTCAGCTTTATTTCAGTACTATAGTAGACTTTATATATATTTCTGCATTTAAATCAGTCTGTAATAAATTATGGATGTATCTTTTACTTTCTTTTACTTTCTTTTTCTAAGACGCATATTTACTACTGCTTATGATGAATGTATTCTGGATGTATTGCTTTTAGCTTCCGCACTTTATTATACTACTATACTTAGTATTGTGATGTGACCAGCATACTAGAAATGCTGATATATTGATAATGTATATTGGATCCTTACTTGTTTATTAAGTCCAATATACGTATTAGTCTAATACTTAAGGTAAGAATTCTACTCTTATCTTAAGTATTGGCTCTCGACCCTACTCCTATGATTGAGTCAGCAGCCTTCAGTATGGCTCAGTCTTAGACCCGCCTATTCGGGAAGATGAATTTTACTTGTATACCCGTCCTCCCGAGTAGCGCACCGCTCCGCCGCTGAATGTACAACATATCACTTATCTTTTGCGCGCGGTGACAGGGCGGGGCGCTACATTCCCACTGTTTCGATCAGCAGTCATTTTAATTTTTTTATTTCACCCAATTTTAATTTATTTAAATCATAAATTAAATTAATTTTTAATATATTTTATGCATATTTGGCTCATTTTTATTTGAAAAATTGTGGAAAAATTCCTAATTTTTTGTTTACAATGAATCCAAATGTATACATACTTTTTGTTTTTGCCCAATTTTCTTTTAATTTATTTTATTAATTCATTTCTCATTTAAATTTATAAATTTTATTTTTTACTTAAATACTTAAAAATTTCTCTCAATGTTTGGAATATTTCATTCCCTTCATTTAGACTTTTTTTGGTCTAATTATTTCATTCCGTCAAAATCTTAGGTTTAACAATTTAAGATTGTTATAGATCATTTCACGTAAAATAGATATCATCCTCAATATAAAAAGTTAATAATAATCCAATGGATGGGGATTTTTCACCATTAAGATCAATTCAAGGTAGCAATGTAATAACCCAAGTTGTTACTTAAATTAATTAGGACTAATTTAAATCCTAATTTTAATATTAGTGCACTAATTAAGTCATTAGGAGTTCATCACCAAGATCTAGTTCAAATAAGAGGTCAAATAAATCAAACCATAATTTTGAGAATTCAAGGAATTTTGGAATTTGACTTATTTAAATTGACATCAAATCAAAAATCGGACTTCGCCATTGCGCTCATTACCCCCAAATTAGATATGGGTGATGTTTTGGTGGCAATCGGAAGTCATCAAAATTTCGTCGAATATTTAAATACCCCGAAAATTAGGAAAATAAAATACTTGTCGGAATCAAAATTCGACTTCGCAATTGTGTTCCTCACCCCTCAATTAGCTAGGGGTGAATATTTGAAAATTATATAAATACGAGCAATCATTTAATTTTAATTAAGAAATTAATTAAAGTTAATTAAATAATATTAATATTTAGTTTAAATTTAAAGGTGCCATCAAGATCTCCGCGTCGTCACCTCCTTCGTCGTTCGATCGAACGGCTACTACTGCGTCTTCCTCGAGCTTTCCGCAAGCGCTTCGCGTGGCCCGTCGCGAACGGACGCCATCGCAGTCGACCAGTCAACGCTCGAGTCACCTCAAAGCCTCTATCGCCTGATCCCCATTAAGCCGAGTCGTAGTCTTTCTCGCATTGTGCAACCTAAGTATCTTTTGGAGAGATTCAAGCGAGCCTCTACGTCCAATCGAGCCCTAACTGCTGCTACCCATCCATCAGATACCTCTCAATCTCCTAAATCTCTTAATGTTATGCATGTGAATTAGTTTTTAACATTATTTCATGCATCTAATCAATAATTGTGCAAATCTGATCTAGCCCTAATGCATCCGATCGACCCAATTTAACCACTCGTCCACAGTCATAAATAGTAGTCGCCCCCGTTCCGTGCCCTTGAAACCTAAGGTTCACTCATATTAGCTAAGTAGGCCACCTCTTTCGGTGTCTCACCCACTATTAGATAGATTCCGTCGAGCTCGTTCGATCGGTGTGCGAATCCAGTGTCACCGACAGTAGGATGACCTTCATTTTCTCTGCCCTAGGACCAGCAACATGGGAAGAAGGCGAGGAGGTCACGGTTAGGTCGGGCCGGGCCCAACCCGCGTCAGGATACTCGGGCAAGCCACGAGTCGAGCAACCGTTGATGCAGCTCCTTCCCTATCAGCGCGGTTGTGCGCGTGGGGCCCGCTATCACTTCGGTTGACCTTGAAGGGCTGCCACGCCAGCGTGTGGGTCCCAGCACAGTCTCCATGCATCTCTGCAGTGCTGCCGTGTGCCTAGCGCGGGGTCCTGTGTTCCTCTGCCATCAAACTCATGGGTACCGCCAATACCACGTGTTGGGCACTTACTGAGCACCGTCTGGTGTGGGACTCGCCAGTGTCTCATCCTGCAAATTAGTTAAAATAATAATAATAATAATAATAATAATAATAATTCAATTAAATTAATTAAAACAGTATAATTTTAAATAAATCAATTGCATAAATTAATTAATTAAATTTAGAAACTTTAATACTCATAACTTTTAATCCATAAATTCAAATATATTAAATATATATCTCATTTTGCTCAGAAAAAATGAGAGGAATAATATGGTAGTGTCAAATTTCTCGTATGACACCTATTTAACATAGTGACATTTTAGGACCTCTCTCACTTATACCAAAACTTCCCTTAGCAATAACTTTGTACGTAGTGACTCAAACATGCTCAATATAAGTCTCATTCTAATCATGAGAATGTCTAGATCATTCTAATAGTATCAATTTTATTGTTTCGTGTAAGATTTGACTATTGACTTTTGGGTACCTTCCATAATTACCCTAATTAATTTAAAAATTTAATTGGCCATAACTTACTCAATTGGACTTCAAATTAGGTCATTCAAGATACTATCTAGATCAGAAAAACATTACCAATAGTAAACTGAAATAAAATTAGGGTTTTGACCCCTAAAAATACTAATTTTCCTACTTAACCTAACTTTAATTAGGTCATAACTTGACCAATTGATGTTCAATTTGGGTCTACTCCCAGTTAAAGTACACAGTATGATATAGAAAACTTATAGCCACTGAGTTTACTGAATTTGAATTTCAAATGAAAAAGTTAGGTTTTTGACCCTCTTAACCTTAAAATTACAAATTTACTCTTTAACTTGAATTGGTCATAACTAATCCAACAGATCTCAAATTTTAGTGTTTTTAAACTCTATAGAATCTTTGAACAACAAACAATAATAATCTGCACAAATTTTTAGAATTCATTAGGTAAAATTATGAAATTGCCCCCTTAGGTCAAATTCTTTAGTTTGGACCTATAGGACTCAATTTTTATTTAAATTTGGTGTACTTACTGTCTATCTTCATGATGTTAGATAATAAGGAATTATTTGGTATCAAAAAAATTTTATTTTGGACTCATAAATCAAAAAGTAGCTTTTTGGACCCTTAGTAGGGGCAAAATAGTCATTTTGCCCATAATTTTGGGTTAAGTGATCTTAACCTTTGAAATATCATTTAAATCATTTAAAAAAGTAATAAAATTGATTTATGATTAATTTAAATTATTAATCTTATAAATTAACTAATTTGATCAAAATTCTATTAAAGGCTTGAAAATCCCTAAGGCTAATATACCCTGACTAGGATATATTTCATATTAACTTCCTTATTAATTAAATTGACAAATGAAGATGAATTGTAATATATTTCATCAAGTCCTAAACCTCCCAAAGTCATCTCATTAAGAGTCTCATTAGGATTTCAGCACTTCACCTTAGGACCTTTCACTAAGATTAGGAATAAATCATATGATAGAATTCATTTATAGAATAAAGTGGGTTATTCAATAGATGGAACCTTGGTTTTATTAGTTTCTAGATCTTTATAATTTAATTTTAATTCTTTTATTTTTTAACTCTAAATTAAGAGTAGGAGAATCATCCTATTAACCTTAATTTTGCTTAATAAGATTTGCCTTAATAATTAGTTTACTATTAGAATTAAAACCCTAGATCCTTAGGCTTTACCTTTTGATTATGTATTTTACTCTAACTCATGGTGCTTAACTCATAATCTCTAGTGTAGTAGATCTTGATCAGATCTTAGTTTAAAATATCTAAATTCATCAATTAGGACATTTTGATTTCTTATTTAACTTATAGGCGATATTGATTGTATCTAATTAGAACCTGATCCATTATAATTACTTTTAACTTATAAGGTCGTGTTTCTAAGTTACACTCAATAGTATGAAATTATAGATACTAAACTTTTGTGACTTGGAATAATTATAATGGTTTAATAAATAACAAATAATGTTACCTTGTATAGTAGAGTCCATTGCTGCACTATTGATGTATTTGTGCTATCGCATTCTTTGTATTCTATGACATAACCTTGAATATGATATATAAGACAATATTGTGCATGAAATAAAAACTTATAATAATTAGGATAACATTTGCATTAGGTTTAGTTTTCTGGTTGATATGGCACATTTACCCCAATGAATAGGGGTAAGGAGAAATAAAGGATAACTTAGCATTACTCATTGAGGAGTGTTGCGTTAAGTTTGGAACCGAAAAAGTCTTGCAGACGTATTTAACTCATCAGCTATTTTTGGATGTATCCATAGAAGCAAAAGTAAAATAACTAAAATTTACTGTATTGTATTTTCTACCTCCTCAGTACTGTACTATTATGTTCTGCCCTAGCCCAGAAAGGCTTTGGGAATATGCTGCTCAATCACATTTTTGGAATATTTTAATATTTAAATTATTAGAAGATTGAGATATTTAATTTAACCTCAAAATTGAAATTTGACTTCGCCATTGCGATAATCACCCCCAAATTAGTTATGGGTGATGTTTTGAAATATTTGGAAGTCGTCGGATTTTTGCGAATATTTTAATATATTTTAAATGCCTCAAAAATTAGGATAATTAAATTGATCTCCAAATTAAAATCCAACTTCTCCGTTGAATTCCTCAACCCTAAATTAGTTAAGGGTGAATCATTAGGATTTTTTGGAACCCGTTTATAAAATCTGATTTTTAGACAATTAACTAATTGATTAAATTAAATTAAAAATTCATTTCATTAAATTTTCTCCTGGCTGAACCCAACCTCCCAGCTAAAATCGATGCCTCCCCATTCCCTTCTTCTCCTACGCATGCAAGCTATGCCTTCCCTCTCCATTTTCTGCCATCTCCTTCCCATGTTGTGATGGGATGAGTCAAGCTCATCCCATCCAAGCTCTCAAAGATTCTTTAAGGAAATATCTTCCATTTTCAAGTCTGTGGTACCTCCCATTCTCCCATTGAATGGATTTAATGACTTCTTCAATTTATTTTAAGCTTATTTTGCATCCTTATAAATCTGTGATTGAGATATTATAACAATCCAAACTCTTAAGCACCAAGGTATTATATGCTTTAGCCTGAAAGGCATCACAATTTTGCCCTCACAAAATAACTTCCTAGCAGGTCACCCATCCTAGGAGTACTCCCACATGAGCACACTTAACTTTAGAGTTCTTATCAGGAACTCCACCATTATCTAGAAACACGCCTCGATATTTAAGAGTTTCACTTATTATTATTTAAGTGGGTCTTCACAATCTCCTCAACTTAAGTAACTGACATCCTCGTCAGTCTCCACACACAGATCCAAAAACCATCCATTGGGTAGATAGGACTAGAGGTGACCCCTACAGGCGTAAGAAGTACCCACAACCATGTAACACCTTAACTATTATGGGTTTAAAAGGCTGCTCACATGAAGTGGTATTTTTCCCTGTATGACACTTAGCTCCTATCTGACACCCTATGGTTTACTCTGATACTATTTGTAATAGTCAAAACTCTTAAGTACCAAGGTATTGTCAGCTTTGGCCTGAAAAGCCTCATTGTTTTGCCCTCAAAAGATAATATCCCAGCATGTCACCCATTCAGGGAGTGCTCCCACATGAGCACACTTAACTTTGGAGTTCTTATCAAGAACTCCACTGTTATCTGAAAAAGCACCTCAATATTTAAGAGTTTTACTTGTTACTACTTAAGTGGGTCTTCATAGATATGGAGTTCATTAGAGCTTTTTGAGATAGAAAATTTTAGGGAAGAAAATTAGCTCTATTTTTTCATATTCTGCATACCATAACCTTTAAACTCCTTATTCATATTGTTAAAATAATCATTTAGTCTCGATTTTGGTATAAATGGAAAGGTCTTAGAAATACCTTTCCATTGAAATATGGCACCACACGTGAGGTGCGATAAATTAAGAGTATTTGAGTGCGAAAGGAGACATGTTACGGTTTTCGCTCAGGCAAAATCAGTGTCGTGCGCTACCGCGCGCCGTAGCGGCCGAGTCTCAAGTTGAATCCAACCTAGCAAGCCATAGTGCGCCTTAGTGCTTGGCTCTCAGTCAAGGGGCGCTACAAGCGCGCCGTAGCATTCAACTCTCAAGAAATTAGGCACCGTAGCGCGGCGCAGTACCTAAATGCGCCGCAGCGTCCGCGCCTCGAAAGAGCTAGCGTCGCATCGTGCCCCATCGCGCCGTAGCATTCAGAACTGTCAAAAATGGCCCATATTTATTATTTTTCATATTTTAATGACTCTAGGACCATATTGGGGCCAAAATATATCAAAATTGAACCTGATTTTAGTAAAATTAAGCATTGAGTAAATATATAAGTGATTTTTTAAAATCTATGCTTAGGATACTTATAAATTTAATAGTTTAATTAGATTCAAATTTAGAATTTCTTAAATTTGCTAATTAAAGCATCATTTGCTGTAGTGCATAGTTAGTTAATGGTAGTATTCATTTTCCAATTAACATCATTCATATATCATGTAATTTAGGTAGCATTGATTTTTACCTTAATCTATCTTATTTAGCCTCAAGGGAAGTTGATCTAAATTGAACTTCTTAATTTGGCAATTATTAGTGAATTCATTCATCAATTACTGATTTAACATTTGAATATAGTCTAGTAAACCATAAGTCCTTAAATCTTATAATAACTTATGTGATTTACAATCTTAACTAGTCCTTAAGACCTTGGATCCTTTGAAGTTCATTGTTTTAGAAATTCAGTTAAAATCTTACGTGATTAAACCTAAGACTTAGATCTTATATCCTAAATTATCCTACTTGCAATAATATTATCTTATCCTTGGAAATCCTTCTTGATTTAATTCTATGAATCCTTTTAAATCTTCCTTGTGTGTTTAGGTTGATTCAACCTATGGATTAGTGTGATTATTCTATAGATTGAGTTTAGATCCTATATTCCTAAGTTCTTATTTGATTATTTTGTCTTATAATCATAGACTTAACCTTTCCTTAAGATCATAGCCTCTTAATCCTTCAGCTTCTAAGTTTTTCTATCTTTAGAATAAGAGTGGGTGTGAACCTTTAGATCCTTATAGGATTAGCACCTCATATTCAGATTTTAACCCCAATTAGAGTTTAAGTACATAATCCTTAACCTTGAATGGCATAATCAAGATTTGAGCTTGAGTTGTTAAAAATATATTAATTAAGTTGTTAATTTAATTACTTAACATTTATAGTCATCACTCCTGATTATAAATTAGAACTTATTTAGCTCTAATGTTAATTGTAAGGTTGTAAATCTAAGTTATACTAGATAGTTGGATATTAGATATCCTAAGTTTGTACTAGCTCAATAGATAGAACGTATTAAATTTAGACAACAATAGATATCATATATGTCTAGTTGAGTCTCTTGCTTACTTGATTATTACTATTTTGTATACCTTATGTTTGAGCTTATATCCTTGGACATAATAGTTGGACATAGTATATTTGATGAATACTCTATGTTAGATTTGAATTTACATAAACATGATTTATAATAGTTCATTTAGTTCATTTAGTACAGTAGAATGTGTTCTAACTTAGTCTGTCTCTTCAGTTCAGTTCTCTGTTTATATATTAGACTCAGACCTAGCTCTGTGCTTGGCTAGGGGGATACATGTCTAAGTCTATAAGTTCAACTCAGACCTAGCTCTGCAGATTCCTAGGGGGATACATGTTGAACTTTTTATATAGTGGCCCAGTTTGCCCTTTTCTGCTATGGCAGTACTATGTTAAACATACTTTTACTTTCAATTTAGTTCTAGTTCAGTAGCTTATTTAATTATATATTTTACTTGCATTTTTATTATTTTATGTATATTTTTTTTACAGTTCATTCCAGTTCAGTACTTTCAATTCAGTGTTTTATTTAGTATTTGCATATTTAGGATACTAGTCTTATTTCAATTTTCTTATGCTTTAGTTCAGATTTCTTTTATAAATCAGCACATATTCATATGATTATAAGCATGTTATGATGATTTTACTTTCAGTACTTCCATTTATTATACATTTACTACTTAATCTTGTTACAGCTTCTGGTTGAGGTATATCACTTTATATACTTTGATTTGATTAGTTATAAATGTTAATTTATCGCTATCATATTTCTTGTAGCTTGTTGCTTAATTACTTGAATGCACAGTAAAATATGTGATATCTTGAATATTTAGTCTCATTTAATATGTCTAAAATATACTAAGATAATTTGTTTAATTATAAGTATAACAACCCAAGGTTGTTACCCAGCTTGAATTTAGACTAATTATATCGTAATTATCATTCCATTAAGTTCAACTAGTCATTAGAACCAAACACTGAAGGTTTGGAGCAATTCGGAGACCAATCAATTATTTTGAAATATTTTAATATTTAATTAATTATAAAATTGAGGTATTTATTTTGACCTCAAAATTGAAATCTGACTTCGCCGTTGAATTCCTCACCCCCAAATTAGCTAGGGGTGATGTTTTGGACGCGTTTGGAGGTTATCGAATTTTTGTCAATATTTTAATATAATTAAATACCCCGAAAATTTGCATAATTAAATAATCATCAGAATCGAATTCCGACTTCACCGTTGAATTCTTCACCCCCAAATTAGCTAGGGGTGAAGTTTTGAGAATGTTCGGAGCACATTTCAAAAATCAAAATATTTAAATAATTAGGGAAAATACATAAGTATTTAGACAATCCCCAAATTGCAATTTCTCTATTTTCTAATTCCTATTTCAGCTGGCCATCACCTCAGCCGGCACCTCCATGCTTCTTAGGCAAGCATGATGACCTCCCTACTCTTCAGTTCAGTTCTTTGTTTATAGATTAGACTCAGACCTAGCTCTGTGCTTGGCTATGGGGATACATGTCAAAGTTTATAAGTTCAACTCAGACCTAGCTCTGCAGATTCCTAGGGGATACATGTTGAACTTTCTGTATAGTGGCCCAGTTTGCCCTTTTCTGCTATGGCAGTACTATGTTAGACATACTTTTACTTTCAATTTAGTTCCAGTTCAGTGGATTATTTAATTATATGTTTTACTTGCATTTTTACTATTTTATGTACATTTTTTTTACAGTTCATTCCAGTTCAGTATTTTCAATTCAGTATTTTATTTAGTATTTGCATATTTATGATACTAATCTTATTTCAATTTTCTTATGCTTTAGTTCAAATTTCTTTTATAAATCAGCACATATTCATATGATCATAAGCATGTTATGATGATTTTACTTTCAGTACTTCCATTTATTATACATTTACTGCTTAATCTTGTTACAGCTTCTGGTTGAGGTACATTACTTTATATACTTTGATTTGATTAATTATAAATGTTAATTTATCGCTATCATATTTCTTATGGCTTGTTGCTTAATTACTTGCATGCACAGTAAAATATGTGATATCTTGAATATTTATTCTCATTTAATATGTCTAAAATGTACTTCGATAATTTGTCTAATTATAAGTGTAACAACCCAAGGTTGTTACCCAGCTTGAATTTAGACTAATTGTATCGTAATTATCATTCCATTAAGTTCAACTAGTCATTAGAACCAAATACTGAAGGTTTGGAACAATTCAGAGACCAATCAATTATTTTGAAATATTTTAATATTTAATTAATTACAAATCTGAGGTATTTATTTTGACCTCGAAATTGAAATCCGACTTCGCCGTTGAATTCCTCACCCCCAAATTAGCTAGGGGTGATGTTTTGGACGCGTTTGGAGGTTATCGAATTTTCATCAATATTTTAATATAATTAAATACCCCGAAAATTAGCATAATTAAATAATCGTCAGAATTGAATTCCGACTTCACCGTTAAATTCCTCACCCCCAAATTAGCTAGGGGTGAAGTTTTGAGAATGTTCGGAGCACATTTCAAAAATTGAAATATTTAAATAATTAGGGAAAATAAATAAGTAATTAGACAATCCCAAATTGCAATTTCTCTATTTTCTAATTCCTATTTCAGCTGGCTATCACCTCAGTCGGCACCTCCATGCTTCTTAGGCAAGCATGATGACCTCCCTACTCTTCAGTTCAGTTCTTTGTTTATAGATTAGACTCGAACCTAGCTCTGTGCTTGGCTAGGGGGATACATGTCTAAGTTTATAAGTTCAACTCAGACCTAGCTCTGCAGATTCCTAGGGGGATACATATTGAACTTTCTGTATAGTGGCCCAGTTTGCCCATTTCTGCAATGGCAGTACTATGTTAGACATACTTTTACTTTCAATTTAGTTCCAGTTCAGTGGCTTATTTAATTATATGTTTTACTTACATTTTTACTATTTTATGTACATTTTTTTTACAGTTCATTCAATTCAGTACTTTCAATTCAGTGTTTTATTTAGTATTTGCATATTTAGGATACTAGTTTTATTTCAGTTTTCTTATGCTTTAGTTCAGATTTCTTTTATAAATCAGCACATATTCATATGATCATAAGCATGTTATGATGATTTTACTTTCAGTACTTCCATTTATTATACATTTACTGCTTAATCTTGTTACAGCTTCTGGTTGAGGTATATTACTTCATATACTTTGATTTGATTAGTTATAAATGTTAATTTATCATTATCATATTTCTTGTGGCTTGTTGCTTAATTACTTGCATGCACAGTAAAATATGTGATATCTTGAATATTTAGTCTCATTTAATGTCTAAAAGGTACTTAGATAATTTATCTAATTATAAGTGTAACAACCCAAGGTTGTTACCCAGCATGAATTTAGACTAATTGTATCATAATTATCATTCCATTAAATTCATCTAGTCATTAGAATCAAACCCTGAAGGTTTGGAGCAATTCGGAGTTCAATCGATTATTTTGAAATATTTTAATATTTAATTAATTAAAAAATTAAGGTATATATTTTGACCTCAAAATTTAAATCCGACTTCACCGTTGAATTACTCACCCCCAAATTAGCTAGGGGTGATGTTTTGGACGCGTTTGGAGGTTATCGAATTTTTGTCAATATTTTAATATAATTAAATACCCCGAAAATTAGCATAATTAAATAATCGTGGGAATCGAATTCCGACTTCACCGTTGAATTCCTCACCTCCAAATTAGCTAGGGCTGATGTTTTGGACGCGTTTGGAGGTTATCGAATTTTCGTCAATATTTTAATATAATTAAATACCCCAAAATTAGCATAATTAAATAATAGTTGGAATCGAATTCCGACTTCACCGTTGAATTCCTCACCCTCAAATTAGCTAGGAGTGAATTTTTGAGAATGTTTAGAGCACATTTCAAAAATTGGAATATTTAAATAATTAGGGAAAATAAATAAGTAATTAGACAATCCCCAAATTGCAATTTCTCTATTTTCTAATTCCTATTTCAGCTAGCCATCACCTCAGCCGGCACCTCCATGCTTCTTAGGCAAGCATGATGACCTATGCTCATGATGGCCTAGCCATTACAACCATCCCCCCCCCCCCCCCCCCCCCCCAAATTCTGAAAATTAGCATAATTAAATAATCGTCGGAATCGAATTCCGACTTCACCGTTGAATCCTCACCCCCAAATTAGTTATGAGTGAATTTTTGAGATTGTTCGGAGCACATTTCAAAAATTAGAATATTTAAATAATTAGGGAAAATAAATAAGTAATTAGACAATCCCCAAATTGCAATTTCTTTATTTTCTAATTCTTATTTCAACTGGCCATCACCTCAGCCAGCACCTCCATGCTTCTTAGGCAAGCATGATGACCTCCCTACTCCTCCCTCCCTAGGCTCATGATGGCCTAGCCCTTACACCATCCCCCCCAAATTCCAAAAATTAGCATAATTAAATAATCGTCGGAATCGAATTCCAACTTCACTGTTGAATTCCTCACCCCCAAATTAGCTAGGAGTGAATTTTTGAGAATGTTCAGAGCACATTTCAAAAATTAGAATATTTAAATAATTCGAGAAAATAAATAAGTAATTAGACAATCCCCAAATTGTAATTTCTCTATTTTTTAATTCCTATTTTAGCTGGCCATCACCTCAACCGGCACCTCCATGCTTCTTAGTCAAGCATGATGACCTCCCTACTCCTCCCTCCTTAGGCTCATGATGGCCTAGCCCTTACACCATCCCCCCCCAAATTCCGAAAATTAGCATAATTAAATAATCGTCGGAATCAAATTCCGACTTCACCGTTGAATTCCTCACCCCCAAATTAGCTATGAGTGAATTTTTGAGAATGTTCGGAGCACATTTCAAAAATCGAAATATTTAAATAATTAGGGAAAATAAATAAGTAATTAGATAATCCCCAAATTGCAATTTCTCTATTTTCTAATTCCTATTTCAGCTGGCCATCACCTCAGCCAGCACCTCCATGCTTCTTAGGCAAGCATGATGATCTCCCTACTCCTCCCTCCCTAGGCTCATGATGGCCTAGCCGTTAAACCATCCCCCCTCCCAAATTCCAAAAATTAGCATAATTAAATAATCGTCGGAATCGAATTCTGACTTCACCGTTGAATTCCTCACCCCCAAATTAGCTAGGAGTGAATTTTTGAGAATGTTCGGAGCACATTTCAAAAATCAGAATATTTAAATAATTAAGAAAAATAAATAAGTAATTAGACAATCCCCAAATTGCAATTTCTCTATTTTTTAATTCCTATTTTAGCTGGCCATCACCTCAGCCGGCACCTCCATGCTTCTTAGTCAAGCATGATGACCTCCCTACTCCTCCCTCCTTAGGCTCATGATGGCCTAGCCCTTACACCATCCCCCCCCCAAATTCCGAAAATTAGCATAATTAAATAATCGTCGGAATCAAATTCCTACTTCACCGTTGAATTCCTCACCCCCAAATTAGCTATGAGTGAATTTTTGAGAATGTTCGGAGCACATTTCAAAAATCGGAATATTTAAATAATTAGGGAAAATAAATAAGTAATTAGATAATCCCCAAATTGCAATTTCTCTATTTTCTAATTCCTATTTCAGCTGGTCATCACCTCAGCCAGCACCTCCATGCTTCTTAGGCAAGCATGATGACCTCCCTACTCCTCCCTCCCTAGGCTCATGATGGCCTAGCCGTTAAACCATCCCCCCTCCCAAATTCCAAAAATTAGCATAATTAAATAATCGTCGGAATCGAATTCTGACTTCACCGTTAAATTCCTCACCCCCAAATTAGCTAGGAGTGAATTTTTGAGAATGTTCGGAGCACATTTCAAAAATCGGAATATTTAAATAATTAGGAAAAATAAATAAGTAATTAGACAATCCCCAAATTGCAATTTCTCTATTTTCTAATTCCTATTTTAGCTGGCCATCACCTTAGCCGGCACCTCCATGCTTCTTAGTCAAGCATGATGACCTCCCTACTCCTCCCTCCTTAGGCTCATGATGGCCTAGCCCTTACACCATCCCCCCCCAAATTCCGAAAATTAGCATAATTAAATAATCGTCGGAATCAAATTCCGACTTCACCGTTGAATTCCTCACCCCCAAATTAGCTAGGAGTGAATTTTTGAGAATGTTCGGAGCACATTTTAAAAATCGGAATATTTAAATAATTAGGGAAAATAAATAAGTAATTAGACAATCCCCAAATTGCAATTTCTCTATTTTCTAATTCCTATTTCAGCTGGCCATCACCTCAGCCAGCACCTCCATGCTTCTTAAGCAAGCATGATGACCTCCCTACTCCTCCCTCCCTAGGCTCATGATGGCCTAGCCCTTAAACCATCCCCCCTCCCAAATTCATAAATTTAGCATAATTAAATAATCATCGGAATCGAATTTTGACTTCACCGTTGAATTCCTCACCCCCAAATTAGCTAGGAGTGAATTTTTGAGAATGTTCGGAGCACATTTCAAAAATCGGAATATTTAAATAATTAGGGAAAATAAATAAGTAATTAGACAATCCCCAAATTGCAATTTCTGTATTTTCTAATTCCTTTTTCAGCTGGCCATCACCTCAGCCAGCACCTCCATGCTTCTTAGGCAAGCATGATGACCTCCCTAGGCTCATGATGGCCTAGCCCTTACACCATCCCCCCACCCCCCCCCCCCTTCTCCTTTATTAAGGAGGAGCTCAGCCCCTTCTCATGCTTGCTGAAATTTTCTCATCTCCATTTCCTCCATTGCTAAGTCCTTGAGCTGAAAAAGAAAACTCCTCCCCAAGGTCTTGAAGGAAATAAAGGTCCTCCTCTTCCTCTCCTTCCAAGGACAAAAAGGTACCCCTTTGCTCCTCTCCTCATCTAGTTCATCTTATTATTATGCTTATTGCATCTCTAGATAGTCATGTTTAAGTATGCAAGCCATTATAACTCTCCAAGATATAAAATGTGTTGTTCTGTTTTTCATTTACTCTGCACACCCTGTCATTCATCTACATTTTTATCATAGCTAGGATAATCCATTTATACCGATTTTGGTGTCAATGGAAAGGTATCAGAAATACCTTTCCATTGATATATAGCACCGCTCATAGGACTCTCTAGATTGAGAGTAATTGAGCTCAAAAATAGGCATTTGAGTTTTCATCCAGGCGAAAAATGTCGTCTGGCGCTGCAGCGCGCTGCAGCGCCCAAAGCTGCAGAGCTAGGCCGTTGCAGCGGCATTTCGGCAGAAATTTATATAAATATATGAAAAAGTAATTAAACAGTAAACTCGCAAAATAGACTGCTCCAGCGCGCTGCAGCGGGTTGTAGCGGTATTTCATGAAAATCTTAGAAAAATTAGTATTTCATTATTTAAACAGTATTTTTGCAAAATGGACCGCTACATCGCACTATAGCGCGCTGCAGCGGGCTGCCACGGGCCGCAGCGCACCCCCCCACCCCACGCGAAAAGCGCTACCGCGCGAAAAGTGCTACAGCGCGCTCCAACGTGAAAGACGCTACCGCACGCTGCCGCGCGAAAAGCGCTACAGCGCCCAAACTTGCAAATTTTCCCAGAATTTCAGAAAACTGCCCAGAATTCTTCTAATAAGTGCCCAGTTTTGGCTAAAATTAAACATTGCATAAAATTCTATAGTGAAATTAGGTTTAACATTTTATCATCTTTAAAAGGTGCTTAAAACCTACTTTGTAACTCTAGATGTATTATGCCAAATACTAAGAAATATAATTTTAAGTGCTTGTATCCAATAGGTATAACTTATCAACTAAATGGCATGAAACTTAGATCTTTTAGATTTGTGATTAAGTGCTAATCTCTTTGGCTTGATTTAGAATTTGATTAGCATTAATTATCTTTTTATTCTATGTCATCTTTATGTTATTAAATTTTCATAATTTTAGGATGTATGTTAGAAAACCTTAATATTTATTTGAACACTTAAATATGCTTACTTGAATATAAGAATCTTGATAACTTAATTAAGTAGATAATACTTAATCCAAATCTAAAGTTTGACATCAATAATACACTAATAATACATTGATTTATCATTAACCTTTAAATTAATATTGGTCTTAATGATAGAAATGTTAAGGGTTAAACCCTAGCTTGTCTTGTTTAAGATCTAAACATTAGTCACTTAATTAATTAACTTAATTGTAAGATGATTTAATTGACATTATTCTAATAATGCATATAATTTGATGTTGATCTTAAATCATCAAATTAGAAGTGCTAAGGATAACATTGAATATGTGTAATTAAACTATCTGAATCCAAACTTTAGATCTTTGATTTTCTCTTATATAAGACAATTAGCATAAGATGGAAATAAAATTATAATGATTTATGCAATGATCTAACTTTAATAAGATCGTTGATTTTATCCCATGATTATAGAATAGGCAAGGATCAAATGAATTTTAATCATCTGATCTGACCACCTTAACCTAAGTATAACAAGTGAACCTTAAGAAGTAGAAGAGTGAGATCTTAAGGGTTTTGCTATAGGATTGTTATTGAAATGGTTAAAGACCTTGACTAATGATATATTGAGGTAGGAAGGACTTTTGTAATTTATTGAGGTAGAAACCTAGTTGATCCTTCATAACTTTAGAAGTTGAACTTGATATCTTGTGGTAGGAATCACCCAAAGTACTTAGAATGTGGCTAATTCCTTGTGGTAGCAGCCTATGTTGAGTGATCCTCTGATCACATCCTTGGAGCCTTGTGTAGGATTCACCCATTTATAGTAAGGATTAATAGCTTTCATAAATTTTTGTATATTAAATAGAAACTTCTAAACTCAGATTATTGGTTGGGTATAGTAGAGTATACCCATATTACTGGATCATTTCAGTAGTATTCAGGATTGGTTAATTCACTCTAATGTGAACTTATGACCAGGTGCTATCCTGAGAGATTAGATGAATACAGTCCCATTAGAGTAAATCTTCTAAGACTAAGAGTATTACAATTAGTGAACAAGATCCTTAGTTTGAGATATAAACTGCAACCGAGTTCTGCCTCCTACCGTAGTGCGCTTCGATATGTGCAATTTAAGCAAACTAAGTACCTTAAGTCACTTTGTGTAGACCACTAAGTATGCTTGTAATTAGTGCATTTAACAGCTTAGCTTGAGATGTAAACTGTGACCAAGTTCTGCCTCCTATCATAGTGCGCTTCGATAAGTGCAGTTTAAACAAGCTAATGGTTAAATTTATCATTCTTGTAAATATGCTAAATATGTGTATACAATCTCCCCAACTAATAATTTTTAAGTAAACTCTCAACTTTAACCAATTACCACAGCTAGAATCTTAGGAGTCAGAATCCTTTTAGCAGGATTCTGTACAATGGAGACATTTAATTCATTATCAGATTCTAAGCATTTTCTTGATTTTGGATTTATCTCATAAGCATGAGCATGAGCATAAGTATGGCATGTGAGTATCAGAATAATGTATGAGTATCAGTGACGATTTATAGGTTACGGAATATTGTATACATTGACTGGGGAATTTCATGATGCATCGGCATCATCAGTAAATAGTACTCCAAACTGGATGTATGTATAAATTGGACCGTACTACTCACAACAATTCAGTGATATTTCAATGGCATATCAGTAGTATGCAGTGTTGTGGCATATACAGGTGCACTGTTTCAGTGACATACAACATAGTCTTATATATGATTACTCAGTTTCAGATTCAGTACTATTTTGATTTATTTTTAGTATTCAGTTACAATTTAATTTTACCTTACTTTACTTCAGTTTCATACCGTTTATATTTTTAGTTATCTTTACAGTATTTCAGCAGATTTAATTATATTATGTAAATGTTAAATGAATAACTAGAACCGTTAGATTAGTTTCGATGTGTTAGACTTATTATTTAACACGTGGGTACTTTTGGGATCTGACAATTTGCTAGATCCTAAGCAATATATTGAGCCAGGTTAGGAGGACACCTAGGAGATTCAGGAGGAGCCAGTGGAGCACTAGTGTAATCTCCTCTAGTTTTTATTTTCTGCTTAGTATTTTTAGTTCAGCACTTAGTTTTATGTCTATTTCAGTAAACTGTTTGTAATAATTCTGGATGTAATTTTTTTTCTTTTCTCAGACGAATATTTTCATACAGCTTTTGTGATGAATATTTTCTAGATATTTGCTTTAAGCTTTCGCACTCTATTTTATACTACATATACTTAGCATTGTGATGTAATCAGTATACTGAAAATATTGATATCTTATATATATATATATATATATATATATATATTGGATTATTATTGTATTCTAAATCTAATGTATGTGTTTATCTAATACTTAGGATAAGGATACTACTCTTATCTTAAGTATTAGCTCTCAACCCTCCTTGAGGTTGAGTCAGCAGTCCTTCAGATGGGCTTAGTTTTCAGCTATTCGCGGAGACAGGTTATTCCTCCCCGAGTGGTGCATCGTTCCATCGCCGAACTTAATTATGACTTTTTTTTTTGTGCGCGACGATGGGGCGGGGCGCTACAATAAGTTTTTCTTTTTCTTGGCTGGGGCCCTGACATGGTGATACCAATAATATCAGATTCAGAGTTGTTCATTAAGGTTCCTGCTGGAGAGGTGCTTGGCCAGGAGGAGGACCTTCCTGCTATTTAGCATAGCTAGTTAGCTTTATTTTCAGTTGTGAGGAAGAGCGTTCTTTTTCTTTTAAATTCAGTATATAATAATTTTATATTCTGGATGTACTTACTTTCTGCACTATTATATTGAGCTAAGTAATTGTTCTACTTTACTTACTATGCTGTGATATAGATGTTATACTATTTTCTACTTCCACTACTTTGATATTTTGATGCTTAACCTCCAATTTCAGGTGGCAAGTCTTTCAGCTAAGGCGGGTTGGGTTTATACTTGACTCAACTATAGTTAGAAGGATTATCACAGTTGGAGACTATACTCTTTATAATCATGTTGATCTCAGTATTAGCATAACTGCAGGGAGTTTGGGGCCCCATAATGCTGGGCCCGATTGGCCAATTTCTGATATGGCAATTTGTACATACTTGTTTTTTATTTACTATTTACTGATGCATGTTACTTCAGTCAGCTTTACTTTACTTTACCTATTTACTTACTTATAAAATGTTAATTTCTATTACTGCTTACTATACATATCATAGTTAGATTGCCTTATTTTTAATCTGCATGTCATATGTTCATCAGCATATTTAGGATTAGTCTTTCTTTCAGTACTTTTCTTACTGTATTTACATATGTATGCGTAGCCTTGTCTTAGCTTTTTTTTTTAGGTACGTCTTTTGCCTCATAGTTGCTTAGTTATAAATGCTGTTATTTATAACTTCTCACTTTGTATAGTTTAAATAAATGGTGACATTAATAAATTTATGAAAATTTACCAGCCTAAAATGTACTTAGATAATTGTCTAATAAGATTTTTCTTTTCTTAGCTGGGGCCCTGACATTGTAAAACCAATAATGTTATAATCGAGTCATTTTGAGGAGCTCGTGCCTGAAGAGGAGCCTTTACTAGAAGAGGAGACACAAGAGGAAGCTGAAGCTATTTAGATCCTTTTCTACTTTATTGTGAGGATGAGTGATTGCTTATTTTCTTTCATTAAACTTATTTAAAAGCTATAATAATACAGGTACCTTTAAACTATTTTTTTCTTACTATACTAATTATTCTGAGCTTTATATTGCATATTTGTATTTATTTAGTGATTGATCATGCTGTATGTATATCCTCGGCACATTTTTCTCTTATTAGTGGATTGTGAATTATACTTAATCCAATGATAAGATAAGGATTTGCCAAAGTGGCACACCTCCCCTTGACCTAATCTTGTGGATTAAGGGGCGGGGTGCCACACAAGGAGTGCCCGTATCATTTTCCTGATCAAGTCGTGTTGTCAACCGTTCATTTGAGGCACTCCGATCTCCCTCCTCACTCAAGCAATTTTCAATCTTATTTTTTGAATAGTTATTGCAATGAGTAGATTAAGATTTGATCGGATTCAATCGGGCTCAATCCAACCAAATTGAGCCAATTTGGCTTCGTCTCCATAGTAGTACACTGTACTACCCCGCATACCTTCGCTCTGTTGACGCTGGGAGGGTTGTATTTTTTATTTCTCTAGCCGAGGGTATGCTAAATCACCACCCGAACTTTGTGGGCCAATTTTGGTCTGGGTCGGGTCAAGCCCAATCCGCGTGTCTACGCTCGGGTCGTCTTCAGTTAGCTGCAAAGGTGGGTCCCACTGATCCCATCTGCACCATCGTCCGCCTATCCCGTCTTCTGAGGCAGTGGGTCCCGTGCACCATTTGATTTGTATAACTAAATTCAGAATAAAAGGATTTAATTAAATTAAGTTTAATTAAATTAAGTTTAATTAAATTAGATAATCGCATAATTTTAAACCCTCATAATTTGACATCCATTAATCCAAATATATTAAATATATATGTCATTTTAATTAGTAGAATTCAACTAATATTACAGTAGTGTCAAATTTCCATTTGGATGAATATTTAGCATAGTGACCTTTAGGACCACTAATTAAGTCCCATTTAGCCTTGGATCTTTAAATATTCATAACTTTGCACCAACTGATCCAGATATAGTCAATATGGTTCTCATTTTAATTAGGAGATCATCATAAATATTTCTATAGTATTAATTTTGCTGATTAGAGCATAGTTGGACTAATAATGTCTTTTAAGTCCCTCTCCTAATTACCCCTTAAACCCTAGAAACTTCAATTGATCTTAACTTAATTAATTTAACTCCCAATTAAATTATCTAATATACAATTTTGATCAAGAGAACCTAATAAACAGTAAACTGTAAAAATATTTATGATTTGGTGATTAGATTTCTTAATTAGCTTTAATCATCCTAAATCTTAATTAGTGAATATTAGCATAGTTAATTATCCAAATTGTGAGATTAAAGTTGCTAATAATTTCTTAAGTAGAATAGAACTCAGTGGTGTAATTGGTTTTGTAATATTGTGATTAATCTTACTAATCACTCACTAATTACCCTTAACCCTAATTAGCATATAACTTAATCAAATGCAATCCAAATTGGGTCTACTCCTAGTCATAGTACTCATTATGTTATAGGAAAGCTATAGCCATTAAGTTTGCTAAATTTGGACACTATTTGAGAAAGTTAGGTTTTTGACCTATTCATAATCTCCAAAATTACATATTTGAACCATATAATTGTTTTTATCATAATTTGGCCATTTGATATCAAAATTCAATGATCTTAGACTTTATAGAATCCTTAGACAGTAAAAAATAATAGTATAATAAAAAATTTATATTTCACTAGGTAACATTACTAAATTGCCATTAATGAGCTAAATCTTTAGTTAGAGCTCATTAGGCTTAATCCTTATTCAATTTGGGTGTACTTACTATCTATCTTTGTTTTAGATAGTAAGTAGCCATTTACCATCATTCAATTTTAGTTTGGAACCCTAAAATTATAAAGTAAAATTTTAGACCCTTAAGTATGGGCAAAATGATCATTTTGCCCAAAATTAGGTTTAAGTATCCTTAAGCCTTAACAATATAATCTAATCACTAAAATGAGTAAGGTAACTGATTTTAAATCAATTTTAGAAAATTTTGACTCATTAATTTAATGTTTTAAGAAAAACCCTAAAATTAACTTAAAATTCTTTAAGTTTTAAAGTAAGCTTTATAAGGTGAATTTAACTCACCTTATGCTTTTTTAAGTTAGTCACTTCAGAAAAATATATATATATATTTAAGATTAATTATCATTAATGCTTAAATCTTCGCTTTATCCTAAATATTTTCCTTAGGATTTCCTTTAGCTTAAGGATCTTCTTTCTTAAGAATTAGTGATGGGAATTATGTTAGATTTTATTCATTGAGTAAGTAGGTTACTCAATGGACAAAACTTTAGTTTTATAGTTTTCTATAATTTTATTCTTTTTTTATAATTATTTTTTATTTTAACTTTAGTCTAAGTTTAGAGATCCATTTTATTAAGTTTGACTTTTCTTAATAAGATAAGCTTAATCTATAATTCATAAGAATTGGGATTAAAGACTTTATTATCACATATTGGATTAAGGGGTTAAATCTCAATATTTTGTGTTTAACTCTTAATCCCTCAATCTTGATTTATAGTAATCAAGATTGGTTGGGGATTAATTAAATTCATCAATATGATGTTTGATTTATTATTCAACTTATGTAAGCGTCACTGATTAAAATATGTTAAGAACTTGATTTATTCTGATTGCTTTAAACTTTATATAACCAATATTATGAGTTTATACTTGATAGCTGAATATTGGATATCCTAAGCTTATATCCTCTTAGATTAGTTAGAATGAATTAAATTAGAAAACATGTGATATCACAAAGTTTTGTTTAGTGCCATTTATACATCATCTTGCATGCTTTGCTTCCTTATTTTGGACCTTTATATTTGTCACATAATAGATGAAACATAAAATATTTGATGAATGTTCTATATTAGATTTGAAGATTTCATAAGGTAGATTCATGAATAATTGAATGAAAGAAAATAAAGATGATAATCCTTAAATTTATATAACATTTTAAATAGAATTTATTCTACTCAGTTTGTCTCTACAATATTATTTCACCTATTGAGATTCAGATGTAGTTCAGTGCCTATATATTTGATCCTAGAGGATATATATATATATATATATATATATATATATATATATATATATATATATATATATATATATATATGTGTGTGTGTGTGTGTGTGTGTGTGTGTGTGTGTGTGTGTGAGATGATAATTTTTCCCAAGTGTTTGATCCTCGATGATGATATGATATTTTCAATGGATTTGTTGATCAATGGTGTTTGATCCTAGATGCTTTAGAAGATTATTTTTGTGGCTAGTTGAGCTACCATTTTTCTATTATGGTAGGTCTAAGTAGGCATATGTCCATATGAGATGGCATATTTTTATTATACGTTCAGTTTGATGTTCTTTAGCATTTTATGCAATACTTATATATATATTTGCAGTATTTCCATAAAGTTTAAATATATTTAGTAGTTATTAATTTCATATGAAAGCATGTTAGGATACTAGTTTTTTATTTCAGTTTCATATCTATATTCTTTTCATATTATTCATTAAACTGGCATAAGTAAAATTGTTCATATTTACTTAGGATGTTTTCTTAAACTTATTAGTTCTTACATATACATTACTTAACCATTTTCTACAGTATTGGATTGAGGTATGTTGCTTACCTCACACTTTGTTTAAAGTTATAATTAAATCACTATAGCTTTTATCAATTTTCTTTTGATTGCTTTATTGCTCCTAAAATGCTTAGGTTGTTTGTGATATCATAAAATGTAAATAATAGTTATCTAAAATATACTTAGACAAATTGTCTAATCAATTTTTCTTTTATTTTCTTATTTAAAGTGTTTAGTGAATGTTTCATTTAGTTTACTTAGGGAATATCCTTTCCTTATTACTGGATTATGGATGCTTATTTTTAATCTAATGCTAAGTGAGGGATTGCCCCATGATGACAACCATTTAATCCTAGTTGATTATGGGGTGGCTGCCACAATAGTATTATGTTTAAATGAATAATACCACTTTATATAATATAACTTTGAGGTAAGAAATGCTTATTTAATACATGTTGAGGTAAGTCCTTACATGAACCTCATGAACATTAGATGATTGATCTTATACCTTGTGGTGAGATGACCAAAAAGACTTAAATTGAGTTACTCAATTATGACAAATCACCTAAATTTAGTAACTTCTATGTTACATCCTTGGACCTATTTTGATTAGCACCTACTACAATGGAGAATGTATTTAATAGTTTAAAATTCCTTATTTTCTAAATTAGTCAATTTAGAAATATAAATAATGATATTATTGGTATTATCTTATGAAGATTGTATTGCATATCCATAGAACTTATTTGAGTCAGTAGGATGTGGAATTGGTTGATTCATCCTGAATATAGTTATAGACTTCTTGTCTTACTTTAGGTTAATAAGATGAGTACAGTTTAGGATAAATATCCCGATTCCTAAGTATGCTATAAATAGGGAATTAAATAGCTTAGTTTGAGAAAATAAACTATAAAATAATCTTGTTCCCTTATCTTTGTGTGCATTGATAAGTGTAGTTAAACAAACTTAGTGTGTCAAGATACATTTCCTAGAAACATAGTAAGTATATATATATACTCTTAACATGTGATAACTTAGAAGATTATGAGAACCTAGTTTGTAGAAACACCAATTTTAGATGAATTTGAGTTAAAGTAAAATATGTGATTTAGAGTTCTGATTTATATGACATTTATGAGTGTATGTGCATATGAGGATAAACCAAGTTAAATAACCAGAAAGGATGTTTATTTTTCTTTTGTTTTCTTAATTTTTAATGACTTGGAACTATTATTGCATTAAAAGCATTTGGCATAAACTGCATATACATAAGGTATCAAAAATTATTTAAGAACTATGAGATGCAGCATGAATCAAGGCTGAGTAGGAACTATCGAATGCAGCAGGCATCAGGATACTATAATTCTTTTTGGATGCAAGTTGGCATCAACTGCATAATTGTGACATATTTCAATGGCATACTCAGATGCATATATAGTGGCATTTTTCACAGTTAAGTTTTCAGTACTTTATTCAGTTTATAATTATTTTATAATTTATTTACTTTTAGTTCTTTACTCGATTACTGTTTTACTTTACTTTCAATTTTTAGTACTTGATTTCAGTTCAATTTACTTTAGTTTGGAGTATATTTTTATTTTATTAAATGTTAAGTAAAACCCTTAAACGATAAGAAAAAAATATTGCATCCTAAAATGTAAACTCATTGTCAAACACAATTTTTTTTTTTGACAAGAGCCCTGACATTGTGAAACCAACAATGTTAGATCCTGAGCAATTTGAAGATGCCATCCATGAGACCCAAGAGAACTCGAAGGAGCAGTAGATGACAACTTTTACTTGCTTAGTTTATCGTTTAGTTGTGAGATGAGATATTTTCATTTAATGCTCTTTTATTTATATTATGATTTGTAATAATTAACTCTTGATGTATTTTTTCTTTCTTTTCTAAGATGAATGCTTTCTTATTCAGTTCTGTAATGAATACATGTAATGAATGCTTTTAGCTTTCGCACTGAATATTTTTTCTACTTATCCTTAGTATTATGATGCGATCAAGATGAAACTCATAAAAAGTATTTGTATAACTTGGATATATATACTCATATCATTTTACTAACTCCAATGTGTATAAATATCTTAACTAATACTTAAGATAAGGATGTTACTTGTCTTAAGGGTGGTTAGTTTTTAGTAGTAGTAAGTATGTTTGGGGAGGTTCAGCCTTCCCACGTAACGCACCGTCCCGCCACCAACTGTTAAGTATTTTATTAATCTTTCTGTTGCACACGACAATGGGGCGAGATGTTATAGATACAAAGCTAGGTTGGGAGCTTACATAGCAATCCTAAAAATGAAAAATGAAGAAAAACTAGAAAAACTTTAGCCTTGTTGGCTTAATTATATTTATGTATTGATTATGTAGCATTTTGTCTACCAATGATACTACCAATTTGTCTACTACTGATAATGTCATTTATTATCTTAAGCAACTATTAGGGTATTGTGTTGGCTAGACTAATCATTTTTCTAGTATAGTATCAAAACTAGGGATAAATAATAGCATAATAGAATAACAAGGAATTGCATGTTTAATGAGATATCGTACTCGTAGTATCAACTAACCCGTATATGGGTCTTAGAAGGCCTCCAACATTTGATTTGTTTTACATTTTCAAGTTTTAGAGTTCTCAATTATCACTAAATGGCTAGTTCAAAGATGAAGAATTAAATGATTAGAAATATTGTCTATTCATCAAAGTATCCCAAGCTCTTGATAGCATTCTTCTTAAATAATAAGGGATTGTAAAGTCATTTTTTCTTTCAAGATTAAGGTTATGAAGGGGTCTACTAGTGTTTATATAATATTTAAAATTTCCCAATGATGAAGACAGAGATCTCATTTTCTATAATTTCAAATACCAATATATTTTGTATATATTTACACTATTTTCTAAAAAGCATTTTGAAATTTCAAATTAGATTGAAGTGATTATATGTAATGCTGGACCACTTTGCTTAAATACCTCTAATTTTACTTTGCTAACAATAGTGGTGTGGATTAGATAACTAATCCAACACTAGAGGTATAAACTCTAATCCATAGGATTCTATTGAGTTATTCAAGGAGACAACGCATACAAACATCCTAAACATTTAATCTCGAAGTCATCCAGATAAAATCATCCATTCAATTTAACTAGAAAATACATATTATAAAAACTAGTCATATATATTTCATAATTAAATATACAATGCTTTGAACTTAAATAAATATGCATGAAAGTTAAATGTTCAAGTTTATATATATATATATATATATATATATATATATATATAATGTTATAAATTGATGAGTACAATAATGATTTGTGTTACCATAGTATAACTTAAAGCATATATGGTCAGATAAAAATAAAGAGGGGTAAATAGGAAGAGATCTAAGAGAAGGTAGGGCAACGTTGTTCTATAGATTTGAAGGATATAGAGTAAATATCTAAGTTTGGATATTTTTAAATAATTAAAACTTTAATGATATGTTTGCAAAATCACAAATTTTAATAAAAAAAAATTAATATTTAAACTCACTGACATAACACCCAAAAAAAAATTCATCCAATAAAATTTAATATTATTTTAATACAAACTTTAAAAATAATATTTGTATTATTTTAATTTAAATAAATAAATATTAATAAAATAATATCCAAATACTATTGAATAAATTTTTCAAAATACCATATCAATAATTCTAACATAGCACTCATTTTTTAAGAAAGGGTTGCAATATATAACCTCAAATAACTTCAAAACAACTCAAATATACAAAATAATTTATTCTCACAAAAACAAATATTAAATCAACTTTTGTATATTTAAATAAAATTCATACTGAGCCAATCTCTAGAACTATTTGAAAACTAAATAGTAATTCTCCTTTAAGAACATCTCAAATATTTTTTATGTTCATAAGGAGTTTAATTACATAACTCTCAAATAATTTTCAAATAACTCCTGAAAAATAAACATTTAAAAAATGAGAATTAAATACATTTCTGCATGTGGAGCTCACAAAAGTATACATTTTCTAAATCCTAATAATCAAAACTTTTTAGGAGTAAAGTGGGAACAAAATATATATTTTTCTGAAAATCGAAAGATGTCACTGCCTCTTCTCAAATCAGTCAACTGCAAGTACTTGATCTGGAATACAAATAAGAGATGAATTGCTTGTTTATAAATTGCAAATAATACAGCTATGAAAATAAATGCAAAATAAGCGGGTCGATTCATGCGCACCTCCTTCAACCTACATCTATCATAATTTAGGTTTGAATCCGATTACGCAGCTCCCAAATATGCATAAAAAATAGCTCTCAAAAGTATTAAATAATTTTGTTCTCACAAAAATAATAATTTTAAATTCATTTTTATGTATATAATCTACTAAAAAATATATATCTTAACCACCCAAATCATTTCTTTCAAGTTTTTTCCATGAAAACCCACTCACCACCCAAATTCAAAATGCAATGATTTTATCCAACAATTCAACATCTTATACCCATTTATCAAATCACCCAATAATAAAGGATTTGATGCACAATAGAAATAAGAGAATTTTCTAGTACATGGCTGAAAAATTAAGACATCTTACTTGATTACACCAAATCACTTTGCGTTTAACCTTAAGAGCTATTTTGCATGAGATAAATGTAGTATAAAGTAAAGTTTTTCAACTGAACTAAGATTACCAGCATTTGGCATGAAGTAAAATATATAATAAACTTTTACATTGTATTTCAATTTTGTATTAATGTGTATAAGAGGAGAGTAAACAGATTACGCTCAAAACGGGCGAATTTGGATATTGCGCGGAAGCACGCAACTGAGCAAAAAGATCACGAAACCTTGAAATTTCGTTCGAACGATCGAACGAAAATATTTGTTTGTTCAAATGGAAGTTTCGTTCGTTCGAACAGAAGCTTTTGTTCGAACGAACGAATGCCTAAACCCTAAACGACATTCGTCCGTCCACGACTTCAGCGTTTGGTACATCTTCTCCGTCCACGACTTCAGCGTTCGGTTCATCTTCTCCGTCCACGACTTGGCCGTTCATCCACTACTTTGTTGTTTGAACAAAACAATTTCTTTCAAGGATTTAAAATAATTAGGATCAACAAGAATGCCCAAGAACATAAACTTTGTTTAATTACTCTGTTAATATACATAATTAGCTTATAGCATACTATGTTTATTATTTGCCTGTATTTCTTCTTATCATACAAGTTAGGCTAACAAATGTTTCGCATCATGATAATAATATAAGGTTACTCAAAAATTTATTTCCCTTACTGAAAGACTTATCACTCTCATTAGACTGAAGAACTATTACTTGTCCGCTTGAGATGAACACTGACAACTAATGAAGAAACAAGTTGATTTTTTGGGAATATTCACTCCTGCAACGCTTAAATCTTAAGTATTTACATATAATTCCATTCATTTGCAATTATTTTTTGGTAAGATTTATGTGCATGTGCAAGTATTGAAAATAATGAAGTTTGAGGTCTTAGATATGTAAATTTATCTTTTTTAATAAAGAGCAGCCTAGTAGATACATAAGAAAAATAAAAGCAGGCGTGTCATCAATTACCACAACTGGCGGAGGCTCTGTTCTCAAAGATATCAAGAAAGCTTCCTGTTATGTTTGAATAGCTGTGGAACTAAAATAAATAAAATAAAATAATATTAATTAATTTTTTGAAATAAAAGCTTAGATGCAGTGAGAACTGAGAGGCATACCGCATGTAAAACTTCCTCAAGCTTCGACAGGAGATTAAGCTGCTTAATATTTTCAGCTTCCTTTATTGAATCCACTTCTTGGCACAAACTCTCACTCTTGCAAAGAAATGGGAGAGGGCATATTAGAAAAAATTAAAATATTTAAACATAAACAAGATTTATCAATCTAATATTTATTTTCAATTTACTTGTGAATTTAAAAAATGCAATCTCCCAACAATGTCACGCATAACAATTTACACAATGTGTCTTTTGAGTTTATTAGACGGCCAAACTTGAGTCACGAGTATAAATGAGACAACTTTCGACCCTCTAGCCCTAGCATTCCCAATTCTAAACTCTAAATTCTCCTTTTACTCTTTCTCTACTACCCTCAAAATCCTAAACACGGATCTCCCTCTTATTTCACATCTTCTATCGCGAGAAGATCAGATCTATAGAAAAACAAGCCTTAAAGAGTTCAATTCAAAGAGACAGCCGGTATGTCGATAATCCTAGATGAGAGGCATTGATTGTTGCTTTCATGAAAGGCCTCAAGGTATAACCAACAACAATGGTGTATATTATGCTGATGATCACACGGATTCCTCCTTAATACCTGCCTATTTGAATAAAAGTCCTTACCCCTTACTAGTCAAAGCACCACTAGCGATTGTTTCCACTAGAGTTTGCCTATAGCCTTACCGGCTACTGGGCAACGGCAATTGCACCTTGCCTGTCGTAGTAATACAGAGAACTAGTGTCAAAGGCAAGGTTGAAAGGGTCGCCAGCGACTAGTATTTTCACAAACTTCTCAGCTTTGCCAAAGAGTTTAATTGGTGTGATGGTCTCCTTGACAATATTAGAGTAACATTCATGAAATTGCACCAAAACCCCACTAGTCATGATTCACACCATCATTGGACAAAAAGTTGACAGTCAGATGTCTCAAGGATGCAGCTGTGAAAGTCAAAGATACAATTAAAAGAGGAAATAGCCTAGACTAGCATAAAATCCAGCTCCTCCATGTAATCACCACTTGTTCCACTGACAATGTGGACTCTGAGTGGCTGCATGGTTCCCTAGTGAAGCTGACAAGGTTGCCATGAACAAAGGGACGAGCACAGTAACTATGATCTTCTGAGTTGTATATGTAAAAAGAACATTGACAGAACTACAAATGCTAGTGAGAACCCTCATGGCCTTGTAATTAGCAATAACATCAAGTACTACCATCCTATCATGGTAGAAGTGAAATATTGGCAGGTCATTATCAGTGAAGGGAACAGATAATGTGTTGATAATCCCCATAGAGATAGAGATGATGACATCTTTCTAAATGAGGCATTGATTGCGGCTTTCATGAAAAGCCTAAAGGTCAAAACCTACAGCAATGGTGTATTCATGCCATTCACACAGATATCAGTATCTTTGTCTTCATCATTTATTTAAAACAAATAAATCTTGATGTATCACTTATTTGAAACTAAATGAATATTTTATTTCTGTGGTCGTAAAAATAAATGGATCTCATTGAACCGCACATATCTTATGTTTTGGGGTTGCGCTTTCGAGTGATAACGCTTACGTATTCACTTATCATATTGCTCGAAAGAATATTTTAATATTATAATAAATTTTCATCAGTATGAAAAGCAACTTAGTATTATCAATAAATTAACATAAACAGTGCGTATAGGGATTTGTGTTTAAAGATATGTACCCTAGACACCATATCTTCAAGCTTTCTTTCCCTAAGCTCAAGGTTTTTAAACAGATGCTCCATTCTTGACCTCTCGTTATAGATTTTATGAATGTTCTCCGTATAGCTAGTTTGCCTCTCCATTTCTACCGCTTTGAGCAGCTCCTCGTTTTGTTTTTCTGAAAAATGGAAATTTTTTGTAAAATGAACGAAAGGGGGAGTTTCAAACATATGCCTCAAATCATCATTTTTACATAACACACGCAAGCAAATACTATTTTCAAGTTCATCACCCAAATTCTCAATATTACACCAAAAGGTAAACCCATTTAAGCCATTTTGATCACCACAAACAAATGAGCCTCTAATGTCTAGATAATAGTAATGTAAAAATTAAATTTTAAATGCAAGATTAATATAATTACCTAAGGTTTGAATGAAATAACATAATTATCTCAAAAGAAAAAGTGTGTGAGAAGATATAAAACAGCGTTAGATCAACTATAACAAATTACTTAACCTTTGCCTTGTAATTCAAGCATCTTTGCTTCGAGCGCTAAATCAGCAATCGTGTCATTATTAGACTTGGCCTTCAAAATTTTTATATCCTTATCGAGGTTTTTGGCAGAATTTATCTGGAACAATCAACAATGTTGTACTGTGAACAGCGTATTGTAAGATTGATTTAACTTTCTAAATGAAGATAGTTAAAATACAAGCAGTGCTTAACAATTATTCAAGTATCATGGAAGAGTTGATATGAATCAAACGAGCATTTTCATGTTAGCTTTAACAAATTCAAATTGAAAGAATGTTACTACTATTCTATTGGATAGTCTCATGCATCTTAACACCTTCCATCCAATGAATGGATGTATGAAATTTAAAAACAAAAAAAGGAAAAAAGAAAAAAAAAAGATTTTGACTTCGCATCTCATTCATCCATCCTTCAGATGAAATGGACAAATGTGCAAGGAGATTTTTTTCTCTAAGAAAATTAAAAGAGCTTTCCTCAAAAAATAAAATAAAATAATATATATATATATATATATATTTATTACACCCGAATACTCAGAGGTATGAATTAATCAAAAAATCTAAGCTTTTTCATAATTTAAAACCAATAAATATTTTAATCGTCAAAAATATACATGCATTTTACCAATAATAGTTTCATATTTTGAGAATATTCATTCTAATCTGTCATTTTAATATATTAATAATAATTTATAATTTAACTAAAATAGTACACTGTTTATCACAATTTCAAAACAAAAAATACTAGAGATGTGCACGATGATTTTCATTTATGCATTCCACATTTTCTTAAGATGTTAGAAATTAACAAGAAAAATGAAGTAAAAAAGCATGTTCATTTTATACAATACTTAAATTGACTGCAGGGAGTGTTGAAAGCAGAAAGAGTAATTAGACTTTATGCTAACCAGTCAAAAATCTATTAAAAATCAAGAAAAATGTTAAAATAATTCGTTGACTCTTACAAATTGTTCATTTTAGTTCTTGACTCTTGTGAATAATTTTTTTTGTCCCTCAACTTTGAGAAATATTTTTTTAGTTCTATGCTATTAGTTTGGATGAAAACAAATGGGTAAATTTGTCATTTTTAAAATTAAGCTAACAAAATTTTACATAAGCATTTTATTTCCAATTTAGTTAGGACGACCTTTTTTCTGAAAAATTACAGGCCTAGCATTGAAATCCTTTTCAATTTCACATTCATCATTCAACAATGTCATAAGCGTCGAAGACGTCGTGAATGTCGGAAGCGTCAACGATGTCATGGAGGTTGAAAGCGTCGACGGGGTCGTGGACGTCAAAAGCGGTGTCGATGTCGAAAGTGTTGACATCGTGGATGTCAGAAACGTCAACGTCATAGAGGTCGAAAGGGGCGTAGACGTCAAAAGCCACGTGGACATTGAACTTTTCTACGTCAATAACGATCGAGCCTTCGTATGACCATCCCCTCAGCATCGACGACAGTGCTCACTGTGTCGACGTCGGTTATCTTTTTCGGTTATCAAGGCACGTCGTAGCGTCTGGCACCTGCTAGACGTTCGACAGGAACACGCCACGGCGGGCCGCAGCGTCTGGCGATAGAAAGGAGGGTGCCCGCGGTTCAGCAAGCCTGTTTTTGGAGCGCCTTTGTAGGGTTAAAACAGTGAAAAAAGAAGTCTCCAGTTTGTTTGGGGTGTGTGGTGTCTGTTCCAAAGAAGACTAAATCTTCTGAGGTTTGGGTAAGAGTTTCTAAACTCTAAAAACATTGTAATCTCATTTCCAATATTAAAATCTTCTCTGATTTTCTCCTCGTTGACGTAGGTGTTAGCACCGAACTACGTAAATCTTTTGTCTTGTGCTATGATTGTGTTTGCATGTGATTTCTCTTTACTTTATTTTGATTTTACTCAGCATATACACATTTTGTTCCTCATTGATTGAACCCTAGGATCCCAACAGATTCTAACATCCGTGTCGACGCAGACTTAAGAACGTTTTTAACTAAAATTAGAAAAAAAAAGCTCATGAAATTTTATTGGCTTAAATTTTAAATGGACAAATTTATCAACTTGTTTTCCTTCAAATTAATAGCATAAGACTAAAACAAACACTAACTCAAAGTTAAGGGATCAAAAAAAATTATTTACAATAATAAAGGATTTAAATGAACAATGGACCATTTTTACAATTTTCTCATTAAAAATCATTTTCATGCTTCAAATTATTGTTGGTCATTGAAATGATACACATAGTATTACTTCATAATCATTTGAGCAATAGTTAGCAATTTCCTCAAAAATTGAAAATAATAAGCTTACATGTTCCTGAATAGCCTGTATTTGGCTTGAAAGCTTAGCAAATTTTTTAGAAGTCTGCAATGCAATTAAGATAACTGATCAGGCATACCTTAAAAAACAATGAATAAAAACTTTCAGAAAGGAGACACGTAAGGAAACGCATAAATTAGATTATATACAAGCTCACATTCAGTGACATTTATAACAACACGTAACCATAATCTTAATATTACGCTCCAAATATTCCTCACCAGCACTACGTGCTTATGGTCAAAAGCCTCTTGAGTAGATGCAAGCTAACAGAAGAACAGTAAAGCTGAACCGTAGCTAAAGAGGCATGTACCCCTCTTAGCGTGCATTAAAAATATAACAGAAAATTTGATTTGATCCCATTAATTTGTTAAGGGTTAGATAAAAAATAAAGAGCGCAATTTAAACTTTTCATTAAATGAAAGTACAAATTAGTGTTATAAGAAAAAAATGCTTTGACTACGTCATTGTTGAAAATTATGACAAACTTTTGATCAAACAAAGTAGTTATACCACTTTATTTCAATCAGAGCAGCAGGGATCCTTGCACAGTCGTATGCAAATTTTATGACAAGATTGAACTACGCTAGAAGAAATCTTTAGCAGTTCCTAGAGAAGAGCTTCTTTTCCAATCAATTAATGATAGGTTCTAGAATTAGATTCAAGTTGTCATCAAAGAATGAGCTGGGACCTATTAAAATAGATTAAAGATGAGGTAAAAAAAAAACAAAAAGAAAGAGAGGATATAGTTTAACTTCCCAAACCTTTACTTGCAAGGTATTGCTACTAAAAGCCTTACAGATTGTCCTTTTATCTTAGCGATAGGAGTTTCACGACCTCCCTCACTAACAATTGATGCCCTTATGAGCGTGCTTGCACGTATCCTAAAATGAGAATCGGCTACCAAGCAAATACAACTTTAAATGAGACCTATACTAACTCAAGAGGTAACCTCTGCAAGCTCAAGAAGTGGCCACCACCATAACATACCTTTGTCCCAACATGGGTTTATGATATGGTTCTCATGGCATGATACATAATTCCTATCTGACAATTAATATATCACTTTAATACAGTTTGTAGCGAATAGAACTCTTGACTATGAAGGTATTTGACCTAAAGGTATCATAATCTCATCCTTATAAATTAACTTCTAGTCGAGTACATATGATTGTTAAACTCCCATTCTTTAAAAAGCATCTTGATATTTAAAAGTTCTAATTAACTATACTTAACCATAAATAATGTTACTAGGCAATTTTGTTCATGTTCTAAATCAAGTCTCTATATATAGACCTATGCTCAACAAATACTAGTATGCTAACAATCTTAACTAATCAGCAACACAATTTATTTACTAACATTCAATAAAAAAGCAGATTCAATAGCAACGATTTGGAAAGGGGCATTCCAAGCAACGGTACCAAATAAGACGTGCTTTGATGTAAAAAAACAGAAATAAAAAATATCATGGAATAAGACCATAGAAGATAAACATCATCACAAAAATTGCAAAAGAGTTAGCAATAAGAATCAAAAGTAAAATTTAAAGCAGCTTTGTATTCGTCTACATACAATCCTTGTCATATATTCTTATCTTAAATCCCAATCACACATTTTATATATTATCTTCATATTATATGTAATAGACTCCCAAAATTCTTCATTTTAATTGATTTGAATGTCACCCTATAATATTAGTCGTTTAATTTCTCCATAAAAGCTTTGTATATTATGTTTACTTTTCCTTTCTATTCAATACTTTATATGTGTATAGCAGTTTGCGTCATTCAATATAGCCTAGTGTTTAGTTATAATTAAAAAATATTATAAAAATAGTAACAAAACTTTTAAAAAAGAGATTAGCGTTGACACTATGAGTTGCTATACATATTCAGCCTAATTTTAATAATAATAAATTTTAGAAAATAAGTGTTAATATATACTAATACTTAATAGAGAAATAGCACTAGATTTTATTTACTTAAGTGATCAGATGATCTCACATGCTAAATGGATCAGAGCCAGAAGTTAAGCCAAGAAGGTACGCTCTAAATGTAAAGCTAGATGAAAACTTAAGAAATCAAAAGCAAGAACTTATCATATTAGCAAGAGAGCTTATTTACATTGCATTAAACTTCAACAGCATGCCCTAAAGATTGAAAATTGTCTTATTTGTAGATGTTTTATGTTCAATGTATATAGAATTTATAATTTTATAAAAGCTTAGATTAAGACTTAAGGTTGCTTACTAATGTTTGAAAGAGCACTGCATTTGAGAGCTTAACATAGTTCCCTTGAACCGCATTTTTGGTTCATGCACACAGCGTTTGAACTTGGGCACTTCAACATCTATGCCCTGGCGCATGAACATAAGCGCTACAGTGCATGTGCTATTTTAGCAAATCGCCAGATATTTTGAGCTGGTTGGTCCAGCTTTCACCCCTTGGCATGCACCCCGATGGGCTTGGATCTGCGCCTAGCAAGCTCATTATAGAAACATATCGATGAAAGGAACCTTGATACATTTTGTTATGCGCCCCATCAGGCCTTGCTTTTTATGCTCTTACTATTTGAGTTCTGACTCTATTCACCTCTAAATATGAGTTATTTCCCATCTCTCTTCATTCATCTCTAAGCAATATCAAAGCATTAAAAAATGATCTAAAACCTTCGAGGCTCTCCTAAGACCATCTAAAAATTCTCTCAAAATTTGCTCAATGTGTAAATGCTTTAAATCTTAGGAACTTTACCTCAATACTAAAAGTATTTTTTTTATAATTTATTTTATATTGTAATCTAATCTTGAAGATTAAGAAATTTTCGTGTAACTCCAACACAACAAAGCTTTGAGAAGGAGAATAGCCTCGACAACTCCTCCGCTAAAGTTTGATTAATCTTCGCATATTATTGGATAGCAAAGAAGCAATTCGATTGCTAGTAGATTCCCAAATAAGAATCTTCGAAATAGGAACATATGATATCAGATTAACCAAAACCACTACAGAGTTAGTGTGTTATTTCTATTTTTATTTTTTTTGAAAAATTTTTTGTGAGCTTGGTAATAATTTAGTTAGTTCACATCTCTTTCTCTAGCTAACCTTAAGTTATAAATTTAAATTTTCGAAAAGTAACATAATCTAATTCACCTCCTCTCGCATTATGTCGCTTAGTTCCCAAAATTCAACAATTAAAGTGAATTATCATATTTAGAAATTAAAAAAAAAATCATTTAAGGCTTCATTTTATCAACAATTATATAGCAATTATTGAAAGTTATAATCTAGTAATAGCATTATACAAAAACTTAAATTAATTAAAACCAATTTTCAATGTGCAATGCAAATCACAATGGTTATTTTTTGCTTTTGTGTGCACAATGTGAACATGCTTTAATGAACCAAGCGCTCATGAAATAACAAAGATTTAGGCAGCCTCTTTAGGTTTGATATTACTCTAGTAATCTCATAGAATTACTCACATAAGAACATTTATTAATGCATAAAACTCATAAATTTACATATATAACACTATAATTAAGAAGATCATCAAATATAAACTAGTAAGCATGGTTTATATCATTAAATGCCCTAATTTACCCAATTGCAATGGAAAATCACACTTGGTTTCAAGTGCATGAGTGTAGCAAAGGAATTTTTACAATAAAACGACTTTGATGCAACTCGCAAAGCCATCGCTTTACTTTAAGGGCGTAACGAAGCGTAGCAAATCGGGTTATCAACAGCATTGTTAAAAATATTCCATAAATAATATATTACATATTTAATATTAAATTATTTTTAAAAACTGCTATCTAACATAAAAACTGCTATCAAACATAAAATGATAAAAACGCTACTACAGGCAAGTCTGGTTGTAAAATTATTAAGACTGGGTTCAATTTCTTACAAAAAAGGCATTTTTGGGAATGAAATAACAACAATGAATTGCCAATCCTCCTTCAAAAACAAAGACCAACATTCCTATTTTTGAAATGAAATGTGCTGATGCTTTCAAACAAGCAGTCCATGTGACCAAAAAATCAAATATCAAACAAGAATCAGATATCTTTCACCTCATCTAGACCAAAAAATCAAATATCAAAAATCAAATATCAAATTATGGAAAACTTTACATTACCTTAGCATACACCTCCAAAGCCGCAATTTTCTCTTGAACACTCTGAGTTGCCACCCTCACAGAATCTTTCACCTCATCTAGACTCTTTCTTTTCTCCTCAAGGAGCCTCTTTAAATAAAAGTAAAAGAAAATGCATCATTTTAAAATGCTAACAATATTCAAAATTTGGTGATAAATATACAAAAAAAGAAGCTTAGCAGGGAAAAGCAATGTCCGATGCAGAAACAAAACAGGAAGTTGTCAGCTAAGATAGAATCAGATAACCAAAAGTAAATATAAAAAATACATTAAGAGATTAAGACTCTAACAATATTCAAAATTTGGTGATAAATATACAAAAAAAAAGAAGTTTGGCAGAGAAAAGCAATGTCCGATGCCGAAACAAAACAGGAAGTTGCCAGCTAAGATAGAATCAGATAACCAAAGGTGAATATAAAAAATACAGTAAGAGATAAAGACAGATAATTTTAAAGATCAGGGAAATTGTTAAATATAAATATGCCCCAAGTTCAAAAACAAAAAAAAACTACATTTCAGCTGATTTTACAATTCAGTATCAATAGCAACAGATCCTTTATGAGCAATTCCTCTATTTAAATTTATATCATATTAATCCACAAAGTTCGCCAAGACCAGTGAGCTCCTACAGAAAAACCAAAGAGTGATGGGTTATAAAATTCTGTAGAACATTTTACCTGCAGTTTGTCTGGAGATTGAACAACTTCCGACAACAATTTGGAGTTTTCATCAGCCTTTTTCAGTAGCTCAAAATCTGCTTGTGATATCTACAAACAAAAGAATAATCAGAAAAAAATTTGAAATTAATAATCTCATAAAGAAACTTGAAACTATCATACATTATTTATTGACACGTACATCATTGGCAATGAAATAATTATTAATGCAAAATAACTTGGTCTCAAGAAAGAAATTAAATATGCTAAAAGCTTGCATAGTTGAAAATTTAGACATACAAGCATAAAGAGAAATATGAGACCCCAAGTAGAGGCAAGATCAAAATGTAAATATTGTAAGGCTTGATAAAATAAAGCTGTTATATTTCATACATTTTACGTGCGCACAAAAATGAAAACACTAGTATAAATCTAATACATAACATTCAACTTTGAATATATAAACAAGCGTTTGAATATGGATATATTTGTTGTTGTCGCTTTTGAACCATTACAATAGCAAAAGCATAAGATTCTGGTGGAGAGGTACTCTCCCTTTATTCAAGACAATTGCTGGCTAAAAATAAAATAATAAAGTTAAATTGACAGTACTAAAAAAGAATTATGTGAAATGGATAAAACTATGGAACTATGAAACTATGAAATAGATAATAATAGGGTAAATTCATAAATAAAAGTGCTTACAAAACAATTAATATATTTTATTACATATTAGGAAAATTCCTTTCATTTTGTAGTGCACGTTTCCATTGAGATCTTGTTCCCTCACCTCCAAGAAATAATTAAATTCCATGTAAATGGGTTTATATTATTAAATTCCATATTAACAGCTCAATAAATGGGTAATAAGCTCATCTTATTTTTAAGGTTTTACTCAAGCATACATACACACACACACACATTATATTTATTAGTAAAGAAATTGCTAGGTCTGTAATAACATTACAATACTCATAATTTTATATAATAGCATTTAATCATAGAAGACCTAATTGAATTTAAAATTTTAAACAATGGTTTTCATGTATATTTAACATTAGAGCACTCAAAAATACTCAATGCCAATCTTTTTGTTCAACATAAGACAAGTATAAAAACGTAAGCATTTATATATTGTAATTTAAAAGGCTTGATCAATCAAATATTAATAGAAACACATCTATGCCAAAACACATTTTAGAATGAGAGAACTTAATCCAAAATGCTCACTGAGCCATCATCTCTTTGCTGGTTAGGGACATAAAGTGAATGAATGAATAACAAACCTTGCAACCACAGGCATCAATCTTATCCATGAATTCTTTGGCCTGGTTTCTGAGCAACATTTGCTGCTTGTTATAGTCTTGTATGGATTGCTTTAGTTTGTTCACTTCAATATCAACCTCATGAATCATAGGCTCCTCCTTTTTTTGTTCAGCTTCAAAATTCATAATCTGCATCTTCAACTGCAAAATTTTGGCAATACATTTACTAAAAACAAATGATGATAACAAATCCTTAAGAGCAGATATTTGTGTTACTCGAGCATAAGATTTTTGGGTCAAACAACTGGAACTTGAACTTTGAGCTCTGATATTCAGTTTGCACTCATAAGGAATCTCAAAAATTCTCAATTATAATCAGTTCTTAATGTAGTGTTCACAAAATAAAATATATCATAGGTTATTACCAATTGCAACGGTAGTTTCAAAAGAAATGCAAGAAGCTTTAGCAATCACTAAAAATTTTGCATTCATTATTATAATCGGTACATGAAAAATACAAACAATAAAGATTTGTAAACTAACTCCCAGATGATGAGACCCAATTTCGTCTAAATGTTTTTCTTTCCAGCATCACCAAAAAGGTGAGAACAAAAAATTCATTAATCAAACTTCGTGCATGCTTTAATAAATGAACAACGGGCAAGACAAGGAGGGTTTTACAAAAAATAGCAAAGTACTCTAAACTATTTTGCATTTGTTTGTCATGCGAGATATAATGTAACATATACAATTCTTGTGACAAAAACTCTGAAAATCCATCAACTGTATGATTATGTTCACATACACAATCTAAAAGAAGATTATCAAAACTAAACCCCAATAACCAAATCAGCAATTCATTGTAATGACAATAAAACAAGACTACAGTGGATACAGAAAAGCACACACTTACTTCATCTGCAAGCCTCAATCTCACAACAAACATACCTCTTCAATCTTCTTCTCATATTCACTTTTTTCCTCAATACAGGTGGGTACCTTGTCCATGAACACTTGCAAAATGGCCAGTTTTTCCTCCCTATAACTCCAAAAAAATAAAAAATAAAAACGACAAAAACCAGCGAAGTAAGCCAAGGAATAAATTAATAAAAAATGCACCACTTTTATATCTACAACAACTTACCTGTAGTAGACAAAATTTATAACAGCGCTTAAGATCAAGCTCAACTGACGGGAATCCGGACTCAATATGTTATTGAGCTTGAATCCGTTGAAGCTTAAGGATTCGAGAAGCCCCTTCATTCGAAATTTAAGAACAATGTCGCTGATGGCATCTTGGTGAAGCTCGGGGTTGTCCAGCAACTGGAGTGCGCCAAAATCAAGCTCGTAATCAGTGTTTTCGCTCAGATCACTGCAAGAATAACACAGAAAATAAAAGTAAGAATGCCAAATCCTGTGATGTGTTGAGCGCGGCTGAAAGGATGAAGTAGGGTATCCGGTACTCGGAGAGTTGCAGGTGCTTGATGATGCTTGAGTAGAGAGCGCGAACGAGGTCAGGGGTGGGCGAAGCAAGGTCCTTCTCGGAGATGTTAGCAATGCCGGATTGGGCTAGGGCGATCACGATCTCAGACGCTGAAATCATCGGGCAGGAGAAGGACGTAGACATCTTTACCGCTCTCTTTCTATCTCCCGCCCACGGATCCTCTTGAAAGCTCGTTTTGTATACACGGTTGAGCCGAACCGACGGAATCCACCCGGTAGGGTTCGAGTTATAATAAAACGGTCGAGTGAATGTATAATGAGATTTCAGCTATTGATAAATTTAGACTTTTAGCAGGGCTATCAATTTGACTTAAAACTTGAAAACTCGAACTCTATTTAAGAGGACTCAAAATGATCGAACCCGACACGAATTCGATTAGAACTTAACTCAAACTCAAACTCAAACAAATTCTATTTGAGTTTGAGTATGAGCTAACTCGACTCAAAGCCAGCTCTCTATCTGAGCATCAAATATATTTGAGATATTATTTTTGTAAAATTTTGATGTTATTAAAATCTTAAGAAATCTCATATAAATGTAAGGGAATTAATGAGTGAAAACAAATAAAATGCAACTTTTTATATTTCCTAATTTAATATTATTATATTTATATGAAATCTTGACCTAATCTTCGAATCATATGATAACTGTCTTATGTGTACATTTCAATACATAGCACAACTGCTATTGTAACAAAACACCTTGCGTGAATTCAGTCTTAACCACAATGATAACTTTATGACATAAAACAACAGCAGCTCTTAAGAACTTAAGCAGCCTCAGAGCCTATTATCTCAAAAAGAATCACTTGGCCTCGTAAAAAATATTGTTCTTAACAGCAGCTGGCTGAGAAAAAAAAGGGTCAACACATCATTAAAAGACACAAAAAACATCCACAAAAAGGCAAGAAAAGCTCAAGGGCCAGAAGCCACCACATAACACAGATGTGAGAGTCTAGATATGCAACAATTAATTTAACAAAAGGAAACAAAAAAAACTCAAGAAGCAGATCCCGCTTCCTTCTCTGTGGCCACCTCTTCAAATGTAGCGCCGGGCACGAGATCCGGGACATCATTATCGTCGTCCTCTTCAAGGTGCGCGGAAACGGAACCAGCTGCTGCGGCTGGCGACTGCTTCTGGAACTGCTCTGCAAGCTTCTTTAGGTTGTCCAAATTATCAGGACCTAGAGAAGAAATAATTCTCTTTTAAGTTGAAAAAAATATCAAAAAACTGATGATTATATAAGTTCACTATCACTTATTAATGAATTTAAAAGTACTCATTAGGTTCATGTTTAATAGGACAACCCAAGTAGAGATGTAAACAAGTGACGAGTAAGCAGTATAAGAAATATGAGAGGGCAACACAATAGGTTTATGACATACAATAACACAGCCTTTTTCTAAAGTGTGCACAATTAAATAAGAACCCCATCCCCAAGTTACAAATTAAAAATCATCGCTAATGATTTCTTCCCATGAAATTTTTAATTTTTATCCTCTTCTTTTACCATGGGCAATATTAAAAAATTAACTTTTCTAATAATGAAAACTAAAATAATGAGCACCTCCTAGTAGGCTTCAAAGAGAGAAGAGTGGTATGAATGAATCAAACCAACATCGGAAGAGAAGGAGGTGATTCAGAATTATTTGTCTGAAACCATATAAGTATAATAGATCTAAAGAATATACATAAATATAATAAAGTTGAGCTTTTAAATATCAAGATATTTTAAAAATAATAATAAAGTTTCTAATGAAATCCCAAAGGTTAAGCGTGCTTATGGTGGAAGAACACTTATAAAGGGTGTTCTCATAGAAAGCAAGCCTGTGAGGCCCTAAGGCGAATGCGGATAGTACCTTCATAATTAAAAGTTGGGGCTGAGATAGGTTAACGTGCTCGAAGCATTTAAGACGATATCTTCTATTTTATCCTCCATTGAAGCCATTCTTTCTTTGCTATGATGAACTCAATCTAAACTTATCCTTCCAAGTACTCAGTCATTCATCTTAACATCCTAATCTACGTAATACTTAATTTATCAATGACAACTCAATTTTAAGCTTATCCTTCCAAGTACCCACTCATTCACCTTAGCATCCTCATCTACGTAAAACTTAATTTATCAACGAGTTTCCTATTTAAGTAGCAGTTCCGCTCTATGAAATTTCCATTTAATTTTGACTGAGATTTTTTTGTAGCAGCACTTCTGCTCCATTTCATCCAACCAATGTGATTCCCATCTCTTTTTAAATCTTATATGATTTAAAAACTATAATATACATTACAAGTTTTATTTATGTTAATTATGCATGCTGTGTTTCAAAATTAAACAAGAGCATGTAGAATATTTATCTCTTTTGTATTCACATTTTCTTTAACAAAGAAATAAAAAACAAATTTAAACCAATTATCTAACGCATTGGTCAAATCGTTTTTTCAAGAACAGGGTGAAACTGGGTCAACCAACTTACAAATAATTTTATTGATTCACACAGGCGGCTCAATGGAGGGTTGAGCTGGATCAGCCAAAACACAGCTTTCTGGTATAACCAATTGAACCAGCTGGTTCAATTCGGTTCTAAGAAAAGTCTAAGAGCAGGTACCTTGGTGCAGGTTCTTTGTAATTAATAACTATCTTCTTGATAAACTAGAGATGGGTAAAGGTCAACCTTTAATTATGCAAAACTACCCATAAATTAAAAGAATTATCATCTTAGCAGATTTACTATCATACCTTGCTCAAAGCAAGATTACTATACATAACAGAAAAATAAAAGCATAATTTTTCGATTTCCCCGAGATTTGATTAGGAGAAATGTGTTTCCCATGCATGATTGGCAAATGATTGATATACAGTGCTAAACCCAAGTGAAGTATTTTGGAATGTGGACTCTGATAAGATTGTGCCAAGCCAATATAAATTATCATATCTTCTAGGGTTTTAACTAATTCTATTTAGTAGTGTCTTTACATAAGTAGCACCCAAATCTTAATACTTGCAAGAAAACAATATAAAATTCATCAATTTTAGAACTTTCTAGTTATAAGTAGACATGTGATATTATGTACTTTATAATTCCCCTTAGAAATTAGGAGATGATAGTACTTTTTTTCATAAATATTAACAATTAAGCGCTACAACAACATCAAGCTTTAATCCTACTAGGTGGGGTCAAATAAATAAATCTTTTGTTTCCATTGTAAACAATCAGACAAAATCCCCTCCCTAAGTTTCAAATAGAGAATATCCTTCCTAATAGTTTCTTCTCATATTATTTTGACATTCTCTAACTCTTTTAATAAGGGAAAAATTCATAAACTCAATTTTTAAGATAGCGGTGTTGCACGGTCTATGCTTAATACGCGTGAACCATCTAAGATGGCATTCTATCACTATTGGAGCCGCTCCAACCTTTCTACAAAAAAATTCATTGCTCATTATATCCTTACAACTATACCCACTCATCCACTTAATCACTCTCTTCTCTGTAATTTTCTTCTTTGTTTACCAACATTCAGCCCCATATGACATGGTTGGCCGTATAGCTGCTCTATAACATTTTTTTTCAATCTTGAGTAGAACTTCTGGATCACATAACACTCTAGAAGTATTCATCCATTTCATCCACCAAGCTTGGATATTATTAATCACATTGCTCTCTATTTCGCCATTATTTTGAAAAATTGAGCCAAGGTTCTTTAACCTCTTGCTCTTTTTGGTCATGTGGTCCTTAATAGTTATGTCATCGATATTAGGACTTATAATATAATTGAACATTCACTCCATATATTCTATTTAAAATCTACTAAGACGAAAACCTTGAGATTCTAAAGTAGCTCTTCACAACTCAAGTTTTGCTTTAACCCCATCACTAATCTTATCAATTAAAAGAATGTCATCTACAAATAACATGCACCAAGGAATCTCCTTTTGAATGTGCTCAGTAAAAATGTTCATGATTAAAGCAAAAGGTATGGGCTGAGAGCTAAGCCTTGATATATGCAATAGTAAGAGGAAAATCATTAAACAAACCAACTCGCAACAGAACACAACACCCCGATTATACTTATCTCAAATAACATCAATAAAAGTAACACAATCCCAAAGCTATCCAAAGAACTTTCTTAGTTCTCTATCAAAAGCCTTTTTGAGATCAACAAAAAATAAATGAAGATTTTCTTTTCTATCTTTAAATTTCTCCATCAAATCTCTTAATATATATATATATATATATATGTCTTCCATGATAGATCTACCTGGCACAAAACCAAATTGATTTTGAGAAATACAAATTTTCCTTTGTAATATAAACTCAATTATGCTCTACCAAAGTTTCAATATATGGCAAATTAACTTTATTCCTCTATAATTCGTATAGTGCCAAGCATTGTCTTTATTCTTGTAAATAGTTATAACAATAAATAGCTATTCATACCAGACTTTGATTGATCCCGATCGCGTAGCTATTCGACTCTCGTCTCACTCACCCACTCGCTTCACTCCTTCCCTTCTCACAAGCTGATTCTTTCATCTAGCTCTATATCTAGATATAGAACTGGATTACTCACTCAAGTTGTTTGTCTAAAATCTAGTTTGGGTTTTTGTTAAGTAGAGAGAAAAGTGCTCTCCTCTTCTCTCTTGCTACTCCTTAGTGAAATTAATTAATCTTTATCTCCGTCTACTCATTTGATTTCCTTTTATTCTTCAAATATATTAAATAACTTGATAAACCAAAAAATCCCTTCTTCATCCAAACAATTTCATACACCAATGTTAGGTACTAGATATGTACAATATAAAGATTTATATGTTAGGCACTAAAAAATTTCCTTCAATTTATTGTTTTTGTATCCTCCCATGGCTGTTAACATTTTGAAAAAAAATCACATCAAGCAGATTTAATTTCTTCTTAATTTGTGAAAGACCATTCAAAATGCACGAAATAAAAAATGATGGTAGTAATAGTAATATCTGCAATGAGTAATACACGCAAAGACAGGCTAAAAAAGAAAATAACCTACTAAAACTTTTTTGCAAATCAAAGAAAGATACTTCTCTTCAAAGATGATGAATAAAATGCACTTGCACAAGGCTTTGAGATAAAAATCAAGCAAGTAAGAAAAATACGGCACGAAAACCATACCCAAATGGCTGAGTAATGAAGGCAGCAAATCTTGAAGTTCTGTTAAGAAACCATATAAAATGCTTAGAGAAATAGCACAGAAAATAATAGCTTTGAAAAATACAACTCAAAATAAAATGTCGGAAAACTTTGCACCCCTTCATTAACACAAACAAAAAAAATGAAAATAATAACAACAATCAAGATCATATTCATAATTAAATGCCTAATAAATGTACATATTTACTGAGTTGGCTTTACCAATTACGATATTATAGAAGAAGAGAAGATTCATTAAATAGATAACTAAAATGTAACCGTATTCAGATAAGATATGAAAGTACTTTTTGTCTGTGGAGAGCCACTGACAACCCATGTATTAGCTGCAATAGAAGCTTGCACTGTGACAGAAAAAAAAAGAAGTAAATAGAGCAGATTATTCCTAGTTGTTGCATGAATCTGAAATAAACTGAAACCTACTATTTACCTTTTGGGTTCTGAAACTGAATGACAGTATCATCTTTGAAGATGTTGACTTCTTCAATTGCAGGGATAGAATTCACCCCAATCCTTTTCAATGTGCTTTGCAGTCTCTTATCATCTGTTGTTGTGGTCTTGTGAACGGCCTTCTTCTTCCTGCATAATAGCAAGAAAAAAGTGAACTCACTTAAAACGGTCACAGGACAACATTTTCTTTGTTAAAATCATTTAAGACACCATTCTCTAAGCCCATTATTAGAGTCACTCCAACCTTGCTACAAATGAACTCATTTTGAGTATACCCAATGCTTTATTTGATAAAACCATTTAAGACATCATTCTCTAAACTTATTCTCTCTATTAGAGTCACTCCAACCTTGCTACAAATGAACTCATTCTCATTTTATACTTTCTAGTCGAGTATACCCACGCATGCATCTTAGCATGTCTCGGTGACACTACTCATCATTAGGTTCGTCTATGTTGGTCAATATTTATTCCCATATAGCATACCTGGCCTTGCGATTGTTCAATAGAACTTTCCTTTAATTCTAAAAATAACAGTAATAACCAAAGTAAAAGTTGTCCCTTCAATGTAATAGCTGCTCCAAAAATTTGTGTAATTTTCCAAAATTTCTTATAATTTTTAAGTTATCCAATAATTTTATTTTCATAATGATTTGCAAACTACTTTAAATTACATAAAAATGTTGAAGCAATTTAAAAAGCATATTTTATTTATTTTAGATAATTCTTCTAATTATTTCTTATTAATAATTAATTATTGAAATTTGAAACCATTAAAAAATATGATTAAATTATTTATTTTCAAAATTCAAAAATCTTCCATACAATTTTCCTACAAAAATTCTCAATTTTTAGTATATAATTTGGAGTAGATTTAAGACAAAATAAAATAATAATTCTTTTTTTGAGTTAAATATTCAATTGAATAAACACAATTATATTTTAAGTTATTCTCTTAAAATCCCCTCACATCTTAAATTCATAGGCCCCTTTCCCTAGAACCAACCAAACACTCACTAACTTCGTTCCCTGACCTCCCTCTCTGTCTCTCTCCTACCTCACCTTCAAGAATCCACAATGACGAGTCAAAGTAAAAGAGCACGTCTAAACCTCCACCACCAAAGCACCCCAAATCTCTATCGCATAAATAATGACTGACCACTCCCGCCTCCCACTCGTTCCTTAGCACGCCGCAACACGTCCTCTTAAGACTCTCCATCTCTCTCCCTTGCTCCCGCTCCTACCTCCGAGCGATGCCACTGACCTATTAAGAAGATTCCGGCCAATTCTCACCCAGCTAATCTATCCATTGACCAGATCTATGCTCTATTCAGCCAAGCCTAACCCTTTTCCTTCCTCTATGTCCATCGCTATGTGTTCATAGCGCCTCCACCCCCTCCGGCTAATAACCCGACCTCTCCAGTCCCACCAACCAATCGACTTCTGTCAGAGGCCTCATTCTAAATAAGTAAACAATCTGATTTCTTTTCTTTTACTTTAAATATAATAGTTTCAATGTCTACAATATATGCATGTGTCATGTACGTGAATTAGAAAAGTAATTATGATATAAATGCACCTTCTACTATTGCCTCCACACTCTCTTGATGTATAAAATTGTATTTGTTTAAGAGTATGAATATGTAGTTGTGATGAGACTGGTGATGTTGGTGTTGATAAGTTTGAAGAAACTGTTAGATTGAGATGAAAATGATGGGTGTAAAAGAAATTAAGACACTAAATAAACTAACAAGTGCCTACAAATATACAAGATAGAACCCACAAAATTGGAGGGAAAATTTTTCTACGGAGCTTCAAAATGCCACATGTACATCGTGCCTAGCGCTCACACCTCTAGGCTTGTGCACTCCATATATCTTGAGCAGGGCGCGTGCAAGCCGCACACACCGCATCTTGTAATTAGATTTTCATAAAGATTCTACAAGCTCATTGTGCACCATGCACCCGCGCATCCCCATCTCGTGTGCATATATAGCCAAGTATCGCCCCGCCTCACCCCACCATAATCAAGCAAACCCTAATAAATCAATAAAATATATTGTTGGCACTTTATCCCCACCCCACCTGCTCGTGTTTTCTAGCCCACAACATGTCGTCCCATGCCCCCATGCCTCAGCTTCTCCAACATATTTGATATTAAATATGTAAATTATTATAAAGGTTTTAGTGACATGCAAGAAATTTTTTTTTAGATTAATATATGAATTATAAAAAATTGAATGCCAAAAATGCAATTATCTTATGATATGATTTTAAATTGATGTAACTTAGATTAAATTTATATAATTTTTAAACATAAAAATTCAAAAATTAATTATGAGATAGCTTTATTCAATCTTTCATTCTCTTTATTAGAGAAATAATTTAAATATATATATATGAATATATATATATATATTGATGCATTTGTATGTACATATACATAGTACTTGTGATTATGGTATGGGGATTTGGTAGTGAGGTATGTCATATGATAAAAAAGTGATAAAATGATGATAATGGTGGAAATGGTGAAGACGTTGTTAATATAGATGAGAATAACGATATGATAAGGTAGTGGATGTGGACAATAAGAGAGATGTTGAAGGTGATAGAGAATGCAAAGGGTGAATGGTGGACAGAAAGTAGTATTGATGGGTAGTAGAGACATTGCTATCTGTTAAAAGTATATATATATAATTTTTTTTTTTCTCTATATGTTATAAGTATATATATATATATATGAAAAATGTTATGCTTACACAAGAATATACACCAAAAAATATCTATGACCAATAGAAAATTTTTTTTTTTTTTTTAATTTTTGCATATAGGCCCCACAAAAAAATGTATTTAGCCAATAATCTCCTTGCACATTGGATTGACACATCATCTATATATTTTGGTATATACTAGTGTGTAAGTGTAGCAATACTATATATATATATATATATATATATATATATATATATATATATATATATATATATATATATATATATATATAATTTTTATATTACAAAATTGTATTTTATTGATGCTTTCCTGATTTACATGATTTTTAGAGCTTGATTGATTTGTATCTAGTTTCCTGGTTCCTAGATTTTGTAGAGTTTTCTTGACTATATGTACACAAATATATGTTTATAGCATTATTTTTTTCAGTTTTCGAATGCTAAAAATAAATGGTTTAATGTAATGGAAGCCTCGATCAAACACCTGCCAAACTTATATGGTTTTAGTTTCATGGAATGAGCTTGTGAGAATTGTTGACATTCCTGCAAAATAATATTTTCTTGCATATTATGAAACCTAATTAAAATATGTAAATACTAGCTAAATCAATTATAATTTTTAGTGATCTTTGTTACTATAATGTTGGTAAGCCCCTATTATAAGTAAGCACAATTTATCAAATTTATACGACCATTATTGCCAGCACACACCAGAAAAGCCATAAGGGAAGTCAGTATCCACTAAAATATGCATTGTACTTGTTTCAAAAGACACCAGTGTTTTGTCGATATGATGTATCAAAATGTCATATTTTTGTTCATGGGTTTCATCCCTAAAATAAACTCAATTTAGACTGTTCCCAGTTGAGTGGAACACAATTATTTCTATTGACTTTGCCAAATCCAGTTTGTATACATACCACATTGGCTTGTGTTATATTTCTTTCATGAAAAATATTCACGTGTGTACACTTATTTGTACTCTTGCATATCTTTAGCACTAATTAATTATTTAAAAAATAATTTTAACTCAAATTTATGTATTGAACTTTCAAATTGACTAATGTTTTTCACCATATATAATCACGCACTACTATTAAGTTGTGAGAACTAATAACTTGGACTTGTGTCAAAACCTAGTATTTTGGTTGGTGAGTTCGTGGAGTCTAGTTACCCTTTGAAGTGTTGTAATAATAAAGAGATAGGTATGTTGTAATTGAAAGCAAAAACAGAAGACGTGAGGAAATTAGGGTAATTACCTTTGCATTCCCGTCAAAACCAGATGGAGTGAGGCAAGATATATAGAGCGCTCGAAGAGATGAGATGGAGTGAGCGCTTTTGAGTTGGTCAAGTTATGCGTGGATTGGCAGGCTTTGTTGGCACTGAAGGTGGTATTCGGGAGCGTGTGTTCCAAATACTAAAGCGCCACAACGACACAGTGGTAGAGGATGCCATCTAACAACGAAGTGTTGTCCGAGATGTAGAGTTGTTAGGAAAAATCATTGGTGTTGGAGCTAATTTTGAGGTTTGCATGTTAACATTAAGAAGCAGGTCAAGAATGCAGTATTGCTGAGATAGAAATAATGAGGTAGGTGACATTAATATTCAGAAACTGATGGAAGTTTCCCAAGTCTTTGAGAGTGAATTGATTTACTAAAAAGAAGACAAGTTTGTCAAGCATAATGGAGTTATTTCCGGTGAGGATGACATCCATATATACTAAAATTAAAAAGTGGATGTTTTTTTCGTGGAAGACAAAGACGTAGGTGTCGTTGACGGCATGTGTGAACCCAAAGGAGAGTAAGGCTGTGGGCAGTTTATGATGCCACGAGCGAGGGGACTGTTTAGCCCGTAAATGGCTCTTACACACGAAGTGCGATTAAGTGAATGAGATGAAGCCCGGTGATGGCATTCAGAAATGTGTTATCAAAGTCGAGTTGTTGAATATTCCATTTGAAGATGAGAGCTAGAGTGAGAACAATCCAGATGGTAACTAGTTTGACAGTCGGACTAAAAGTTTCATAGTAGTCAAGGCCTTCCTTTTGGGTGAACCCTTTGACGACAAGTGGGGCCTTGTGATGAGCCAGGGAACCATCATAGTTAAGCTTTAGTTTGTACAGCTACTTACATCCAACAATGTTGGCAATATGCGGACGAGGCACAAGAGCCACGTGCCATTTTTTTGAAGGGCTTAGAATTCTTGTTGCATTGCTTCAACCCAGTGAGGTAGTTTCTAAACTTGGGAAAAGGTAGTGGGAACCACTGAGGGAATGGAGGAGGTGGTGGTGAGTACCGTAGTCACGAGGTGCACAGTTTTGCTTCTAGTTTACATTGGGTGGGAATTGCGGTTGGATGGGTTGTGAAGAGTAAAGGCAGTGGTGGGTAGGGATGGGCTGGATGGAGTTGTGGGAAGATCATGTAGTTGAAGCGGAGAAGCAGCAGTGGATAATGACAGGCTAAAAGGACCTAGAGATGGTGTGGTCCATTGTCGACGAGTATGCCACTGAAGTAGACCTGAAGAGGTTGTTCAGTAGGGACAGGCATGTGGCTGCAAGTAGGCTGCCTGGAGATGTCTAGCCCGAGCAGCAGAGGTACAAGAATGGGTGTTCCGCAGTGTGGTGCAAGGAAATTTGAAGAATTTGTATGGCTTATTTTCTGAAAAGGAAATATAAGTTCATCAAAGGAAACATGTCGTGCTACATAGACCTTATCATTTTAAATGTTATAGCACAGATAGGCTTTATGAGTATCGCTATACTGATGAATACACAGGGATGCGATCGTGGGGCGAATTTATTTTCAGTATAGGGACGGAGCCACGGATAGCACAAACAGCTAAAAGTTTTGAGAAAACTATAATCTGAAACTCGTTGGAAAACAATTTCGAAAGGAGATTTGTTTTAAAGGGTGCGGGATGGGAGGCGAATAATGAGGTATGAGGCTGTTTGGAATGCGCTAGCTGGTAAAGATGAGTAAAAGAGAAGCGCACGATCAGTTTCGACAATGTATCAACGATATGTCCGTCTGTCTTCCAACAAAAAGATGTCTACTTATTTTTCTTGGTAAGTGTGGATGATGGATGTCCTCCTTACGGGAAATGATCCCGCCATGCTTGACAAATTTGTCACTTTTTTAGTATCACAATTTGCTCTCAAGGATTTGAGAATATTCATCGATTTCTGAACATCAATGTGCAATAATCTTCCCCAACCTCGTTGTTCCTATTTCAACAACACTATATCACCGATCTGCTTATAATTGCCGACATGCAGACCTCCAAGCCGGCTTCAACATCGATGACAGTACCGAGCAACTATAACATCCCTAACAGCACGCCGTTCTCAGATGGCACCCTCTGTCGAAGTGTTGTTGGGGCACTTCAATACTTGTAACACACTCGCCCGGGCATCAAATTTAGTGTGAATAAAGCCTGTCAAGCCATGCATAGCTCGACCAACTCGGATTGGTCCAAAGTCAAGCGCATCCTCCGCTACCTACAGGGTACAACATCGCATGGTCTCTTACTCAAACCTCTCATGCATTACCATCTCAGCATTTTGTGATGCAAACTGAACAGGTGACTCCTATGATTGCAAATCCACTTCTGTATATTATTCATTTATCGTGGTCCTCCAAGAAACAACAAATTGTGGCTATATCCAATATTGAAGCAAAGTACAAGTCCATAGCCAATGCCACTAGCGAGGTCCTCTGGATCACATCTCTTATGCAAGAGTTCTGTGTCCCTAGGTTTCCCTCTAGGGACGACTCCCATAATCAATTGTGACAACATCAGCTTCACCTACCTCACCGCCAAACAAATTATACATGCAAGAATGAAGCATGTGGAAGTGGACTCCCACTTTGTTCGTGATCTGCTCCAGTCCAACCACCTCAATGTCTGCCATATCTCAAGTTACCAACAAATAGCTGATAGCCTCACAATGCCTCTACCAATCACAAAGTTTAAGAAAATTGCAGGCAAGCTCATCCACCAACCGGTGATAATCTTGCGAGGGCATATTAACAATACTACATAATATTATTATTTTTCCCTTGTTAATTTTTAACATATGATTGTTATCGCTCGGCTCCTCTACATAATGAGCCTCTCCTCTACTAAAGCAAGAATTGTGATTGAAATGCTATCGTAGCATCTTTCTTGCATATTTCGCGCCTCTTCTCTCGCTTATAGAAAGAACAGTAGATCCCCTGATTGAGAGGTGGAACTGCCCGTTTGGGATGGGAAGCCATAGCGCTAAGGCCGATTCTCGAGAGAGGGATCGAGAGGCCGATTTACGAGCGAATGGAGATCGATGCTCCTTCAGCGCTCTGATACCATGAAAGCATAACAGAAGATGCGAGAGGATTAAGATAATTTTGAGCGGATGGAGATCTACACTCCTTCAGCGCTTTGATACCATGAAAGCGTAACAGAAGACGTGAAAAGATTAAGGTAATTACCATTGCATTCTCGTTTGAATCAGATAGAATGAGGTGGGATATATAGAGCGCTCAACGAGATGAGATGGAGTGAGCGGTTTTGAACATACGATGAAAAAGTATGGTGAAAAAGTAAAACTAGGTAACACTGTTAATAGTAATCACTATTTTTTTTTAAAGTTATTAATGGATGATAATGACTGTGTTATAGGTATCAATGTATATTTGAAATTTAAGAAGAAAGTAACATGATTAGGATCTGATTCACCTAATTTCTTAATTTGATCCCGTAGTCATTACCTTCAAACTCTTGAAAGCAAATATTTCAATATCTAATAATGTAACATAAAAAAACAAGTTATTGTATTTTGGTAAGAAAACTTTATTCTAATCCTGCTGTTAAAAAATATCCATTTGTAAGCAACAGGATCTGACAATGAAATCATTAAATAAAAGTATTATGATACAAGACATCAGATCGAGTAAATACATAAAAACTAGAAGAGAATCTTTTGAGGGCAAATTGATTAGAAAAAAAGATTCACAAACCTTATCTGCTAAATTATGATCCATTAGTAATCTTTTCAAGTTATTTAACTCCTACAGGTCAAACCAGTCAGAACTACCAAAACACTGAAGTGTGGCCCAAAATGATAGGGGGATACAAACAGCAACTGGCTCTCCTTCTAGCTTGAATCACAGCCAAGAACAGAAATGTTTAAAATTGGAATACTATTCGGTTGTCTTTTCCTATGCATCTTTTTACTCTCCCAAGCCACTGTTATGACCAATATAACTACAGAAATCATCATCAAACAATACATACATTAATTGTCACTAGACTGCATATAATTATAAAAGCAGTTTTGTGACAAAAAATTACAGCAATATATAAGAACACAATGTGACTTATATCACAAAGCATAACAAACCTGCGCATGCTGCCCTTACCGCCAGTGCGAACTGCACCTGCCATCTTTTGGAGCCTCTCAACATTCATCTGCATGAGATAACTAGTCAACATAAAAAGAAATGCAGAAAGACTTACAAAATTTTGAAGTATCAAAAATAATGCTGTGAAATATTGCATTTACCTGTTTGGTTGACTTTTAAATGAAGTATTATTGATAGATATAAGTTAAGGTGAATGTGGTTTAGAGTTGTTGGCAGTAAACATTGTAGAAGGTGCCCAAACTCTAGTAATTGTGGGGAGGCAATCCTTGCTTTCAAAAGAAGCCAACTTGTCACAATGTTACGTAGAAATATCTAGATTCAGATATCACGTGTCATGAATATAGATACTTTTGTCAGCACTTAAATATTAAAAAGGCAAACTAACCTAAATTCATGCCTCGCACCAATGAGACAAGGCTCTCTCAAATATTATGACAATCATTATTACAGGTTTTATATACATTAAAGTTATATATATATATATATATAAAATCAAATAAACTAAAATAAGAAACTACTCAAAATCTATATAAATCCATTAAAAACAGCCAATTCTCTAATTCATTCACCTAAGCTCCCTTAGAGATAAAGCATCTCCACAAATCCCATGTCTATTTGCTTAGAGATCCAAACAAATAGTTAATCGTTCCAAGAAAATAATGAGTAGCGCTAGAATCCTCCTCCAAAGCTTGAGGTTCAAAATCCCCAGTCCTCTTGCAACCAACAAACGGCAGAGCTCAACCAATCTTGCATAGTGTAAACCACTGCCTTCCATTCCTTCCCACAGAAACTTGCAAAGTATTGCCTCTATCTCGAGAAGACGGTAGTAGGGAATCAATGACATCATCATCGTGGATATGGGGTGACCTATTAAGGCAAAAGCAGCCATCCAATGGCAAAAAAGGTAGCTTCAAGAACCGACTCTAAAACTTACCATCTCCACTAAGTTCCAGAAGTCATCCTCGACAACCTACAAGTCACAAGAATCCCAAGTACTGGAGCACAAAGCCCCTCACAAATTCAAGTAGTGAAACAATTTGCTTCCTGCAAGCTAGAATCCTCCCGCTAAAAGCTAAAAACAATATGCGACTCCTTGCATTCACTGACTGTCTGTGTTGCCAAGTTGGCTCTGAGCATGACCCAAAATTAAATCGAATCAATACAAACCAGCCTGAACCCAAACCAGTTACTAAAACAGGTCCGAACACTCAACCCGAATCCAACATGTTTATGTTCGATTTGATCTGGAATCAACTCGGTTTAACCCGTTTTTAAAGTATTTGATGCCCAACTTATAACACTATGACTCAAATTGACCCGACCATACACTATCGACCCCAAAAAATCTAACAAATTCTTGAAAATTTAAAAATTTTAAAACAATAAAAATAAAAGTTACAACTAGATAGTGCAACTGCACAAGTGCATGAGAGTACAGAACTCAATAAGCAGGAAAAAAAATTTGAGAAATATCCAGCATTAAAAATTAATTAACAATTTGTCATTCTACATTTCAGTAATCAGTAATCAGTAATTTAGAATTTTTCAGCATTAAAAGTCTACTATCAATCCTAAAAGCACCCAAGCCCAGGAAGGTCCAACTCAAACTCCATAAATATCAGATACATATGGCATACAATATATTATGCTACAGGAGCTAATCAGTCCAAAGGGACCAGAATTGTTTTATGTTAAATTGCAGCATCCAAAAGTTTATGTTAAATTGCTAAGCCACAAAACAGTATACTAATTGCACCTATACTAGTATACCACTCAGCATTACATATTTAGATATATAATCCAGTATATATTCAGTCCACTGAAAATATAATCCATAAGCATGTAATTAGTGCACCCATACCACCCAATATGTGGTGCTCAAACAATATAATGATTGATGCACCCATACCACCCAGCATCCAATATGTATTTCTGGATTAACAATATAATAAAAGCAATAAAAAGAAACATAAAAAACTATACTGATGACTGAACTGCATAATTTAAACTTATATACATTGAAAATTAACAATACAACATAAAATAGTATTAAATAAAATTAATTCTACAGGAGATAATAAGTAATCAGCTAATGCTTTTGCATCCATGCGGAGCATAATCAATTTACTCCAATTCTAGGTCCAATCAGTTTTTTAGCTTCAAATTCAAAAGCAGTTAGGTCATATTAAGCAGCTAAACACGCTTGCAACTCAACTATCAGTAAACAATTAGTACTATGAGTCAGTAATTAGATTAAAATAAAAGGATTAAAAAAATTCCAGCACTAAAATCAATTAACAAATTGTCATTCAACATTTCAGGCTTCCAGCAAACAGTAGAAGTGCAAGAGTGCATGACATTAAGCATTTAAGCTAGTAAAATAAAAGGCCAGCATTCAATATTTTAGGTAATAATCTAAAATTCTAAAATTCTACGGCTATATTGTAAGAGAATTCAACATTTAAGGCATTCAGCAAACAACAGAAGTGCAGGACAGTATTACATAACTTAATACTGCCGAAGCTAATCAACTAATATTTAGCCTCCAGGCTGAGCAGAATAATTTATTCTAGTTATACACTTCTACTCAATGAATAAATGTAAGAAATATTAGTTATACTCACCCTTATTCTCCAAACAATCAAAAGAGTTGAAGTTAGAAGACCAAAAATATATACAATTTAAATAATAAATTTTATTGACCTGGTAAACATCCATCAAAATTCAAGCTGCATCTTAACGACAAATGATACCCAAACATGTATCTCATACAATCAAATACATTTAGAACAGCTATAGTCTATAGATATAATCATAAAAATATTAAATGATACTGAAAAGCTTTGGACAGTGACTGTGAGAAGTAAAATGCAAACCTATTTTTATTGTTTCTAAGACATAATACAACAGATATATTCAAACGTGGTTCCTATAATATGCTGTCGTATTGTCAGCCCACATACATTTAAAAACAACCCCTACTCAAATATTTTCAAATTTTCATTGTTATATAAAAATAAAATAAAGAAATCTAGATTCAATAATTCTTTTATTACTAGAAGTTCAGTGAAGTTATAATCTATGTGTAATATCAGTCAATAGAAATTTTGCACAAAAGTGAAACATATGTTCTCAAAGTTAGGGGGCCATCCAATTCTGAAATCCCAAGAAGCTGAAATTCCTCATTATCAGTCATCATTTCTAGTTTTCTATAATCCATAAAAAACTATAAAGATGACTAGATAAGTTACAAAAACCAAAGAAAAAAACCAAGTGCTAGTATATGATATAGAGTTTAAATGTGCTTGTATATAATATTGGAGTATAAATGATAAAGAAAAACCATATACTACAACATTACATATTGAAAATACAATCCAACATTACACATAAAACTGCAGCATAAGCATCAATATCCAGCATTAGATATAAAGGAAATTTTCAGCATTTGTTCAATACCCAAAAATGTAGCAATCAACATCAATATCTAAAACTGCAGCATCAATATTCAGAACTACAGCTCAACCATCAGCATACCAAATTAACAAGCATCCAAAATGACCAAAACTATAACATCCACACTCCACAGTCAACATTTTCTCAGCATTAAATAAATATGCAATAAAGTATTATAAAAACCATTATACCACTACCACACAAGCAGAAAAGTAGAATTAATCAGTCTCAAAAATTTTCAATTAGCCCTATTAACTGAATTATCTCAATCTTAATGTTCATTGAAATTACATGATCCTTCATAATATCTAGTGTTAGCTCCTCAGGTTCAATTTTCAATGAAACTATAACGACCCAACGTCGTTACTTTGCAAATTAGATCAGATCCCGCCTCAAAAATCAGGACCCCGGGGAACTTCGAATTATGGCAAACCAAAATACCATTTGTTAGAAATAATTTTTAAATCAAAGTGCCCTAGTTTGGGAGAATTCGGATAATAGAAACTTCAGGTTTATTTTTTTCTAAATTATTTAAATCCAATAAATTGAGAAAATTAAATACGTGTCCGAATTCATCAATTTTCATATCATAATGTTAAGTATATTATTTAAAGGTTGCTCAAGAAGTTTCATCAATTTTGGAGTTCCAATTCAACCTTAATTAATTTTTAAAATTTTAAACTTCATAAATTAATATAAAATAAAATTTTTGTCTGAATCAAAAATTTTTAGCCCGAGGGTGTTCGTTACATCATAACACACCTCGGTGCCAAGTTTCGTTATTTTTTAACGTCAAACGGTGAAAAATTCAAAAAAATTAACTTTTAAGTTACTATTTAATTTTTTTCTTCTTCCTCCCTGTATCCCCCTTCAATTGCAGCCCCACCCCCCCTCCCCCGATCACAGGCTCTGTTCAGAGCCTGCTGCATCGCAGCCCATACGCCGTTTTGGCGCAGGATAGTCGGCCCACCAAGCTGACCCCTCTTCCCTTCCTCCTCTCTCTATAAAATCCCTCCCTCAGCCTTCCTTCTCCTCCCCAACAGCTCTCCCTCAGCCTTCTCAAACCCTACCGGCCAGCCCTCAGCTCCCCTCCTGCCAAAAGCTCCAACCAGCCTGCTCTCCCCACTCCTCAAAACAGCAGTCCCTCTCCCTCTCTCAGCCCTCATCTCCCAGCCACCAGCCGCCCGTCAGCTGTCCGACCACCCCACTCCGGCCACCCCCTTCAGCTACGTCCGACTCCCGGCAGCTCTAACCCTAAGTTAGAGGAGAAGAAAAATGAGAAAAAAATGAGGAGAAATTATTTTATTTTGTTTCTTTTTATTATTAATATATATATTATTTCTATTATGTCATTGCATTATTATTATTGTCATTAATTAATAATAAATAACAGTACAAATACTATAAAATGACTATTATTTTTATTATATCAATTTCAATTCAGGCATTTTACTATTATTATTATTATTATTATTACTTTCTGCAACTTTTACAGTCATTTCCATTCTATCTTTTCTTTCATACATTATTATTATCATTAAATAAATGATAATATTTATATATAAATTGTTATCTTCAGTAACTTAAGGATGCTACATTCTATCAAGAAGAGAGAGTGAAAAAAAGATATAATAGAAAAGAAGAAAATAGATATTCCTAAAAATATCATATCACTTTCATTTTAATGTTGGTTATAAGACTAATTCAAAATATTAAAAATATAAATATAGATTTGATCAAACTGTTGAACTTTAGAACTTAAAAAACAAGGTACAAGACGTCTTTTATTACTCTTATTTAAATATATTTTTTCCGCTGAATATTGCACAAAATGATAAAAGTGCTTTTAAAAAGTCACATAAAATGATATATAAAAAATTGGATAACTGAGTAGCAAGGGTTCCATGTAGATATATTTTTAGTCTGATCAGACAACTGCTAGGACGGGGCTGTCCGATATCGGGAGTCATAAGGTGTAATGCCCCTAGGGTTAGATTAGGTGTCAACCCAACTACCCTTGGGTACATCCCCGCAGGATCATATTGGCAGTTAAGAAAAAAATAGCATTTTAGACATAAATTAAGCAACAGAGCCATATAACGTAATGAACTTACCAATCATTTAAATTAAATAATACAATATCCAGATTATTACAAACTAAGATAATATAAATAATGCTTTTGTTTAACTTTAAAGTCTAAGCAATAATTCAAAACTATGCACCAATGCCAACACCACCGTACTTTAGAAATTCTTTATGCTAAATCAACTCCCTCCAACTGCACCTGACCTAGCATTATAAGAATAATGCCTCAATACACATATTAAGTACAAAGAGATTAAATATTACACTTAGCAAAAGCAGGAAGCGAAAAATAGAAGATTTTGCAGGAAATAAAAAGGTTAGCAATACACATAATCCTGCAAATTAAATATTTTGCTTGCCATAATACTATCACCTGTCATATAATGAGTTTCACACATATTTGTTTTGTATGTATGTCTTGATTTCATGAAGCAACAATTAGCAGTTCTGTTGAGCAAATCTAGAACCATGAGGTTGGGTTCAATAAGAGCAACTCCTTCATCTGGGCCCCCTTAAAGGCTCCAGATGGCACCCTTATAACTCCCAATGGACTAGCTCCGTCCCTAACCTAATAAACCACCGTTTCGAAACCCTTGCATACATTCACAAGACATAACATATACAATTCATTCATGATATTATTCTGGCATTTAATAAGCATTTCATTTCACCAACAAGGATAAAGCTCAAAGCGATGCTATAACGGCAATAAAAGCATTAAGTGTAAACAGTAAAATCAATTGTACCTTGGTATTTGAATTTTTGAAAGGTACTCACAAAGCGGATGCGTCTGCAAACATTAAATTTGTTATATTTATTAGTCTTTCGGAAATGATGGTTTGCAAATAAAATATATACTTTTACTTTTAAATTTTGGACTTTTAGCTATTGTCTTAGTTTATGAACTTATACTTCCTATGCCTTTTTATTTAACTAATATCCTCTTATTTCTTTTAGGATGATAAATAAGTATAGTTTAATAGAATAAGATTTTAATGTACTTCAATAAGATTGTTTAAGCTTCGTATGACTTAATGCAATTTCTATCAGATCTTGATGCTCATTTTTAGACCAAATCCCCAAGTTCTATATCCCCTTTTTCACATATTCCTGAATTGTCGTGTTAGTTAAAACTACAATGGATCTTACTAAATTTGATAGTATCTTAAGTGCATAAATCACAATATAAACTTAAGTTAGCTTGAGGTCGATATCTAAGGATCTTCATCGTGCACATCTTTATAAGACTGATTCTCTACATACACATTCGTAAATTATTGCAATATAAAGAATAATACATGCTTATGGTAAACCTAAGAACTTGTTGAACCATCTATTTAAGCTGTCAAAGAGATATATTATCTAATTATGCATATATAGAGTGGTGAGCTAATCATGATACATCTAAGGTTAATTTGCATGCAAGGAAATGGACAATTGTCCATCCTTCAACGAAGTTCAGTAAACACATTCAAATATTTCCTATTGCCATAATGATCATTTTCAAATTTTAGGAATTCAGCCTACTATTTCTTTGCTTACTTCATAGCTATGGTGAGGATCTTAACCATATAAGTGTAGTCATAACAACCATTATTGATAGACGGTTATTCTAACGAGGGATAAAACCTTTAGAGTAACATGTTGCTTCCATCTACACTAATTCCTACGTGCTACAATAAATTGGTATAAATTTGCGAAATAAAAGAACAAGATCAGGCATATCATTGGTATTAGATTTATTTTCTTAAGAGAAGTGCTAGGCTATTTAAGAAACTTAACATGTTATGTAAAGGTATAACAACTTCTCAATCCAAAATATTTTCTATGAGAACCTACTAGTTTACTGTAACTGGTGTCAAACCTTAGGCCATGTCACTTCTAACTGCCCTTACTCAATTAAAGACAGCCTTGTTCACTCTCCAATTAGAAATTAGAATAATTGGAAGGTTAACCTCAATAACCAAGAAATTGCTTTAGCTTAAAAAAAAGGATCCAGCTAAAAATAACAATTCATTCAAAAATGTTGTGACTAAGAATGATTTAATCAGGTACAACTCCATTTCAAATGATGCTTGGAATGCTGTCTCAAAAAGGTGATGTGGACTATATTTCTAAAACTACTATAAATGTTAGGAATGTTGTGGTTGATGATGTTATTTCAAACAATGTAGTAGCTGAGAGTGCTTTTATTAGATACAATTCTGTTACAAAGGATGATATGAATTCAATTTCTAAATTATTAGGAATGCTCTGATTGCTATTTCAAAAGATGATAAGAATGTTGTTTCTAGAACTCCTCTGCCTCTCTAACACAGGATTGAGTTTCTATTTAAAACACGTATCAGTAATTATAACAAGTCTTTTCATACCTTATAAGGTCGAACTCCTCTCCAGAAGCGAGGACCGGGCGTAGAAATGTCGAGAGGCTTTGGTGGATGAAGTCAAGCTGCTTGCCGACGGATGAGACGGCCTCTGTTGGTGAGCTAGGATCGGTCGGGAGTAGTATTGCAGGCGCCGAATGTCTCCGTCAGCTGGGAGAGGCGTCACGGAGTCGTCACGAATCGGAGTGGCTCGATGGCATCGAAGACCTTCGGGGCTGTGGCTGCGGCTGCATCCTTGCGTGCGTCGAGGGACCACGGCTTCGTTGGGAGCTTCCGAGGGCTACGGCTGCGACGAAGGCTTGCGTCGAAGGCATCATCTGCTACGGCTGCGTCGCAGGCTTGCATCGAAGGCGTCGCCTGCTACGGCTGCGTCGAAGACGCTGTCGGCTCGTCGCTGCGTCTGGAGGTGAGAAGGGCGAGGAAAGAGACAGAGAGCGGGTATCACAAGAGCTGCGGTAGCTAAATGCGCGGGTATCATTAGTTATGTGCGCCTATATATGTATTCGGCTCTCCCTCCTTTTCGAAGCGTCACGCCTCTCCAGCAGGAGGCGTCGTATCCTCTGGAGGCACCCTTCGGTTCAGCCGCAGGGTGAAGAGGAAAAATATGTGGCATTGTTTGCTCTCATTCCATATACTACCTCCCTTATATATATATATATATATATATATACATTTATACCTAATGCAGTACATAAGTATGTATATATATACATTTAAACTGAGAAGTAGAAAACGAAAATAATAATTTATAAATTGAGTGATGATTTGGCGGAATATCAGCGTATAACGAAATCCGGCGGAAAAATCAACAGAAAAATAGAAAGCTACGTGTATTAATAGACTATAACGGCATTAACGAACAATTAGGATTGGCGGGGAATGTTAGCGCCTTTCTTAGTAGCGACCAAGGGTCGTTACATAAGGAGCCTATACTGATAAGCCTTGAGGGGGCAGGTATAGAGGGAAGTTAGAATATGTAACACAAAAGATGAACCCCTTTTCTTCGATTTTGTACTTGCCCAACAAAATCATATTTTGCGCCAGATAACAAACGTTAAATTCTATATTCATTTTTGTGACTGCAAATACTTTTATGCTAAAGTTTCAGTGCAACTGAAACAGGTTTGTAAGAATAATTTTATCCAGCTTTTATTTTTTGTCAAATTATTGCTTATTTTGCTTATTATTTAACAATTGTAAAGTGGACATCTATCGGCACTTAATTTCACAACTAACTGGTATTCAAATGCACGCACTTTTGAAACATGCCCAGATCAGGAGTTCATCCTAGATGAAGGGTGTTAAGAACCAAGCAGTGCCGATACTGCTTCCTGCTGATTTTTCGCTTTCTTTTTTACTCTTTTATAAAATTTGCAACTTTTATTTTATTTTGATCCTTTGTAATCAAAACTTGTGCAAATAAATAAATGAGTTATGTTTGATGTTTATATATTCGTCTTTTAAATCACTCAATAGGATCCTGCGGCTAGAGAACTTGTTACCCCCAAGAACTGGTGCTGGATTAGCTCACGCTAACCCGGCATCGCGTCCTCACAGAAACTATAAAAGATAAACAAATTAAAGTAAATATAAAGTATGCTGATTTATACAAATCTACAGATAATAGAAATTAAGGCTGGTGACTTTGGTTTCCAAACAATAATATTTGGTACACACAAGTGTCTTAACAATATCATTTTTTATCAAGCTTTGATATTGATCAAGAACTTGTCAAATATTATTAAATGCACTTTCAGATCCCACTATTGAAATTGAATACATAAAACACTCTTATCTATAGAGAAAATTTATATATATTACCACGCCAATAAAGTAAATATCCAATTCAGCTCTTTGATCAAGCCAAAGCTCATCTAAATACATCTCAAACTCAGGTTTCTTAAAATACCATCATTATTGTCAAAAGAATCAAATTCCTGAACACACGAGAAATAAAAAATAGCACATTATCAATTCAAAAAATATAGGTATAAAAAAATTGTTAACCCTAATTACATGTAAAAACTTTGATCTAATTAAGGTTTAGGTTTGACTACTTGAATGGTTACATTGTATTTGAGATATAGAATGGAGACATAACATTCGAATTTTGAAATGTTTGTGATATATGCAATTGTATACAAGAATAATTCCTGAACAAGAAAAATATCTTCTCCCTATCTTTGCTAGTTTCATTGTTATAATCAACTCCAAACAATTTCTTGTAGCACCAGTCTATAAAATTGTACTTGTACCTTGGATCGAGAATGACAGCAATTGCTAATATCATACAAAAATTTAACTAATATTTTTCAAATTTAACAAGCAATTGAGTTGTCATGTGTCTAATATACTCATGTTCAGTCACCTTCGCTTGCTTTAGAGTAACATAAGTAGTAGAAATACTATGAAAATACAAATTTGATGCAGGATATTTGATTCCAAAACAAGACACAAGTAATCTCATAAAACGGTGCTAAAAATTTGCTTACATTAATCAATTTTTCTCTTTCTGCCTGTGTAAGGCAACTCCTATAGTTTGAATCACACTAGTTCAAATGCAAGAAAATGCACTTGTAATGTATTATCAAGTACTATAATAGTAGAATTTTATCTAGGAACACCCAGCCTTGAACTCATCTTACCATCAAACAAGCACTGCTACACATATTCAATATTTTTTTATTTTTTTACTAGAGAGTTTTTCACATAATTCTCTCATGAACTTTCACAAGTGACTTGTCTATCTCTATAAGACCTCTTGCACAATTAAATTAATGATGTGAGCACATCATCTAATATAAAAAAACTTACAATTATACAATAGCCCCCTCTTAAAGTGAAATATGTCCTTAACAAGTTTATAATTGAATTACTAGCAGATGCATTATCTAATGTGATACTCGAGATCTTGTTTCCTAACCACCCCGGGTATTTAAAACAAAAAGAACAATCTCAAATAATAAAATTCCATCATATTGTGTGTGGCATGAACCCAAATTTTAGAATCTTTTTTGCAACTGCAAAATTTCATAATAAATTGGGCAGTCAAACAATTAAAATTGTCAGCAGTTACTGATGTCCATAAATCCAATGTTAGGCTCACTTGACTACGAATGCTCTTAAACAAGACTTGGAGATTACTCTGTTCTAGATTATACATGTACATGAAGTAATTTCTTAAAGTGTTTCTTGATATTGTTAGCAGATCTTTTCTCAAATAAAAAAGCAATGCTCTCAATCCCTTCCTCTCAATGCATTAGAAAGGAAAATTGTGCATAATCATAATCAAAGCTTATATCATATACTGACACTTCTGAGTTTATGTTTGATTGCAAGATAAGCTGACCTATATTACGAATATTCCTTTTTTTACACGTTTACATGTGACGTCTAAGTTATATGTTCTAAATTTACTATCACATAATATACTGCACCACATTTCTAATATTTACATCTTCCTTTTTCCATTCTTAGCTAATGTCATCATTTCAAAGTGGGACCATACAGTTAATATCATCATCTTTATTTTTTGTTTATGTTATCAAGCGCGGCTCCAACCGTTTCTACATTCCCTAAATTTTCTATAATAGTAATAAGATCAATACTAGTATTATTATTATCATCAAGATTAGCATTACCATCATATTCAAAACTTCAAAGATTTTATGGATAACTAGCATCAATAGTGTTTGAATATGCCATCTACATTTTAAATATAAAAAGCCTTACTCGATATAAGCATTAATAAGCTTAATAATATCAATAAATAAGTAAATGTAATAATGTACAAATTGCAAACATATAAAAATAAAAGCTAGGCCTTCTGATGGTAGCAAGTTTAATTAAGATTTGTTCAAAATTCAGTTAAATGTATGCCAAAGAAGCATTACTGAAGTAAACATATACTAAAAAATATTATGAAAACTAAGCATTCTGCAGCAGAATCAGAATTTTTGCATACAGCCTTTTTTATTTGGGTTTCACAACACTTGATGATTCTAACAAGTGTTCAGTAGACTTCTATTTCTTACAAAAAATTGTAACAAATTATCATTAATCTGCACTCTTCATATCAGAAACGGATTATTCTTTACTAAAAATGGGGTATAAAACTATAAATTATTTCAATATTCAAATCAGAGCTAAAGGTTGCAGCAATGCAAGATATCTAGATAATGAGATTCATTTAACTACCACTCAATTATCATTGCAAAACAGCTAAGTAAAAAATTTCATTTCGATATAGCCATTTAATGGATACAAAATTACAAATAATTTGCATTTCTACAAAATAATAAGTCCCAACTATTGCATTATATAATTATTATGAACCTGAATTAACATAATTTAAACCATTCTAATTTCTAAATCACAAAACATAGCACATTATATATACCAAAATAAATATATTATAAAAATGACTGAATCACAGTACCTAAACTTGAGTAACTAAGTTTAACAATTGGATAATTAAAAATTGCAATATACCAAAATAAATCATAGTATTTATAATATCAAATTAAAAAAATATGACAAAAAGTACCATGGCCACCTCATTTCTTCTTCATATCTCAAATCAAAATACAAAATATTTTCTCTTCGCATCTCATGCATGCAAAAATATATGTATTATTTTGTAATATTTCTATAAATATAAGTATACTTCTATATACAGGCTAGAACCATAAACACATTGCATATTGAATATAGTCATACAACCATTTTTTATATACAACAATACAGCAGACTGCATATTCAAGAGTCAATAATCAACCAAAAAACCATAATTTCAAAAAATTAAAACTAACACTTAAAAAATAGCATGATAGATCAATACTTATAAAGAATAAAGAATAAAAAAAGCTGAAATTAAAAAAAAAAACTATACTACAGCTACAACTAAAGGCTTGAACTTAAAATCAATGCTTCAAACTTTGAAGGCACCCAATTTCTCAAAAGTCGAAGACTCCAAGATTCTAGCTTCCAAGCACACAATGTTGGTGCGCTACAAGCCCTAGGATTTTTAGAACGATGAACTTGAAGTCGGGGACTAAAGGAGACAGAAAAGGCAAAACCTGAACACTATGAGGAATGAGGAGTACGAGAGCCGAGAGACGAGAAACAAAACAACACAAGACGCAAGAATTTAGCAAAAGAAATGAACTTGAAGATAAGAAAAGGCCAAGCTACCACAGTGCCACCAAACACATTCACATGAACTAAGAGATTCACATTTGCCATTTGTCTGCATTTCGCACCGAAATTTATATTCCATTTCACCAAGCAACTTAACAAGCTCGAAAAAAAATTTAGAGATTAGCTGATACCCCGCGCTACCGATTACGCCTGTTTGAGGGTCGATATTGTTCTTGGGTTAGACTTTGCAACACTAACCCGGCCTGTTTGATGCACGGGTTCACCAAAACCCAAATATTTTCCGATTTGGGTTTTAGTCGGGTTACATGTCGTTTAAAACTTTGATAGCTCTACTCTCAACTTGTCTTCATCAGTTAATGTAATAAGGTAGCCATGAAAAGAAAGTTCCAAATAAACTTCCAGACTGACAAGCACCAAGAAAACTTGTCTCTATTACATTTTTGGGGTTGGATAAATAAGCAATGGCCTTCATTTTCACCAAATCAATCATGATCTCGCCCTGCCAATCTTAAAATTGAAATATATCAACATCTCTTTCCAAAATTCACATTTCTTATAGCAAAGATGTAGTTTATGTGTCAATGTAAATGAGTATCATCTCCATGTGCTACTCATGTCTCTATTCACTTGGATTAAACACCAAGACATCATCCAAGTAAACTAGGGAAAAGTTATCCAAAAAAGTCTCAAAATATCGATCAGGAGATGCATGAAAGTTGTTGAAGAGTTGCAAAGCCCAAATGACTAATGAGCCATCAATATAACCCTAGTCACATCATAAATACAATCTTTTAGGTGTTTACTTTGTTCATGAAAATTTGGTAGCAGCACTTCAAATTCAACTTTGAAAAAACTTGTGCAGACTTCTAAAGTTGGTTGGTCAAATCATCAATTCTAAGCAATGAATGACAATTTTTCATTGTAATTTTGTTTACGATAGTCAATGCACATCCTTCAACCTCCATCTTTCTTGAGCACTATCATTATCGATTCAATAGTGATCCTGAAGGGTGAAGTACTCAATTGAATCCTTCCTTGAACCAGCAACTCGTCTACCTACTTCTTGATTTCCTCAATGATTTTCTGTACATATAGACATTTGGCAGCATAGAGCATTGATTTCCTCATCAACGTTTCCAACATTGATTTTCTGTGCATATTGATATTTGGTAGTATAAAACCAGAGTAAAATTTCTGTGCTCCACAATCCTCCTCAAACAAAAATCCCTTCAACTTCTAGAATAACTAGATAAACTTTCTTTGCAACTTCGCCAAATGGTGGATAAGTTGTCCAACAAACAGCATGAATTCCCTTGATTAATAAATCTTCTACCAACTCGTCTAGGACTAGGCTTTTAAATGAACAATAAAAGATTGCTCGCAAATGTGAACTGCATATTTGATTACTGCAATGGTAGAAAACATAGCACGAAGGTCAATTATATCCCGATAAAGATTTAGTCTTTCTCCTCCCTTCAACAATAAGTACTTTTGTACTCAGCAAGAGTAAGATACATCCCTGCCCCAAAATCACCTAACATATATCAAGCAATACTACATCTTGCAACAGTTCCTCAATACACTTCCGAGTGATCGTGAACTTTTGCTTGAAACTTTCGATGAACAATCAACTCGGTACTTCCATGAACCCAGCCTAAGAGATAAAGTATCGGATATAGAAACATCTGGAGACAAAATCTTTTTGTACCAATTTCTCAAAAATCATATTTTCCTGACTCCCCGAGTTATTGACAGCAATGAGAATCTCTTGCTTCATATGGACGTGAATGGTGAACAAGTTTTCTCAGCTTTGGAGTCATTGGCTCGAGTCAATCTTTCCCCTTCAGCATGGAAATGAATAAAAAAGTTTGATCTAGTCACAACCCTCCAATCACTCTTATGTCTCTGCATTGCTTGGACTTGGTACTTCCTAGTTCTTTGACTCAATATGCCCCGACTTCTTGCAAAAGCAGTACATGGGGGTAAATAACTCCCTTCCTTCGAGGGATTAAAAAGACCTGGGTGGGGTGTATGAGAAGTAAAATGAGAAGACTAATGTGTCTTCTTAATTGCAGGGGTTCAAACCATGTCATATTCAGCACCCTTATCAATCTACCTCTTGATAACTTTGTTTCCCTTGAACTTACTCTCAGTGGCTTGAGCCATGCTACAAGCTAGGTTGAAATCCCTAACTTCAAATAATGTCATACCATAGGCAATAGTAGAGCCAATTGATTGTAAGCCTGAATGGTCTTTGTTCAGCGAGTACTCATCATAGAGAGATAACTTTATAACGAGTATCATTAGTCAAAACTCAATAATATAGTGTTAAACCAAGCGATCTCTTCTTTGTAAAAGGTTGTACCATTTCAACCACTTCTTGGCCATGTAGTTGATTAAGTAGAAGATCTCCTAAATCAATTACATGAATTTTGACAAAGTAAGAGTGTACAATACACTCCTAATATCGTCATTCCACCACACCAAAGAGAACTTAGCCACAAATGCAGCTGCTTAGCATCTTGGATATCCATAGATCTTCAGAAAGTCAAAATTCGCTTCAGCTCTAAGGAAGACCTGATTGACCGACTCTATTCAAAATCCACTATAAGAATAAGATAGACTGTCTTCGAAAACACTTGGCAGTGCCTAATTTAGCCTCTATTCAAAAATATAATGTTGGATTTGCACTTGCAGTTGCATCTTCCTCTAAATGTGGGCCTAGAACCAACTTTGCAAGTAAAACATGCACTCCATCATCTCCATTTGTTAAGTCATCAACGCCAACATCTACTCCACCAAATTTACACTGATGGAAGTGCTCGGTGATGTCGCCTACCTCTATCCATTGTTTTCTTAGTTGATCACCTTCTTGAGAAGAGTGTTAGCTCCTCTATTCGACACCATTAAAAATAATTTGGCTCTAATACCAAAAAATGGTTCGTCATTCAATTGACTGATAAGATCATTTCCCAAGTTATAGCGAGAACTCTTGAGTGTCAACTACTATCTCCAAATCAATTCATCTTCTTCACGAATGGTTGGAACACACTCAGCTACTCAGCACAAATTCAGTGACCACTCACGAATCATATCTTCAAGGATTATTTAAGAAAAAACTTGCAATCTTCTATGTACAAAAATTATTGGAATGTATAGATAAAATAACACTCACTAAAACTTTGTACAATCAAGACCAACATACTTGACTTGAAGATTATAATGCAAGGAAAAATAACAAACATTAAAAAGAAGAAGAAAGTGACTAAGGGTAAAATGAGGAACAAGGCTAATCAAACAATTTAACATTTTCATTCACATTAGGTAAAGAATTTATATTAAACCAAGAATATATAAAATAACCAAAAAGTGGCTTTCCACATGAAAACCTGCCGACATCTTAACTATTGCTAGCTTTATAGACAGAAACTTGGATGGTGTATTAAATGCATGTGAATGCCCATGCCTACATGTATATGTCTTCATGTCCACCAACTAGCATGCACCACGTGGCAAGAACCACGGTGCCAACAAAAGAGATCCAAGTGCGGCCCAAGTAAGTTGTTACTCAAGCAAACTCTAATAACTAGAGAAAAACTTTCTTGTCCTTCTATGTCAAAAATCCTTCTAATATGGCTTTAACAAAGGTAAATTGCATATTCATTCAACTCCTATATAAGCCTAAGAACCTTACCTGAAAAAAACAAAATTTCTACTAAAAATCAAGCAATATAAAACTCATTCATATATGGTATTTCTTTCATCTGAGTACACATTTATGATATAACAATCCTAGAAAGGCAAGTGCCTGCAAATTATATAATGGCAAGCGAAATAGATTCAAATAAAATGTCCAAAGGCGAGCCCAATCTTGATGTTGCATCACAAGCCCAACTAATGTAAACAATAAAGTGTTGCGCATCATGTAATTGGGTATCTTGTGAGTCTTGATTTGCAAGATAATTGATAGATAAGTAATAATTATTGACTTCAAATACACAACATATTCTTATACTCATATGTGGATCTGGATTCAAATAATTAGCATTTTGTTACAATTTTAACATTTTACCATTACAATTACAAAAGTTATCATCACCTTTTAATATATTATCATCCACACAAATGTTTTAATATGGGTTTCCCAAAGGCAGGGGTTGAGGTACAAAGCACATGGGGTACATGTGAAATTTAAATCTACCCATTTCACACAAAATATTTTAGAATATACAGTTTATAATCATTTCATGCATATTACTTTAAAATTGTGCATCTAGAGTAATTGTTGTCGACTGTGCTTGTTTCAAAGTGGTAGTGCACAAATTATTTCTTCCATCTAAGGTTTCAATTCATGCGGTCAGTGTGAAGCTATAGTGCAGCACGATCTATTGAGAATCAAAGTGTGAAATTAGGAGTGTGTGTGCGCCAAATAATGCAAAACAAGCTACTAACAAATAAGGTTACAATGACGGTTTTCAATATAAAGTAGTGTTATTTTCTTGTTTCTTTTCTTATAAAAAATAATAAAATTGGCATGTACAATCTCATAATAGAGTATAAATGGGTGAAACTTGAAATAACAAAGTTCTTAGAACTTGCAATAAAACACAGTTGAATGTAGCAATAAGTAATTTAAGGAGAAATTACACATGGTAAAAGCCAAACATTAACTAAAAATGTGCAAAGGAATCAGGCTACATTTAATTAAAGTGACAAAATGAAAAAAATCAGTGGATGGGAGAAGAGGGTTTTAGGATTCTTAGGAAGTAACTTTGCAATAACTGAAGGAAGTGTTCGAATTGACTCGAATTAATCGGCGATACAACCACGTGATAAGAAAATGAAATAATCCGATCGTGCTGTGAGAGTATCACCTCAATGACTAAGGAAGAAATTTGAGAAAGCGCGACGATAATTTTAGGGTTCTGTGGCAGCTGTATCAGTCTCCACAGGAAGACGACGCAATTATACCCGGAACGGAATCGCTCAGATCTGACCCAGCATAAGCCAAGTTAAGGATCTTTAATGTTGTATAGTTTGATCTGAAATTATTATTTCATATCATTAATTTAATTCATATTAGTTTAATTTCATAGATAGAGAATTTTTTTTGTTCAACAAAATTTCATTTAGATTATTGATTTGAGATTCACATTAGTTAATATATTTTAATTATTATAAAAAAAAATAACAAAAATTAAAAAAATTAAAATTTGTTATGTACTTATAAATAACAAAAATTTAATATTTATGTGATTAAAACTTTTTTTTTTATTTTGCTTAAGTTAATTATTATATATTATATAGCATTGCTATATTTACACGTTAATATACATCAAAATATATAGATGATGTGCCAATTTAATGTGTAAGTAGATTATTGATTGAATACACTTTTTTAGATGGCCTATATATAAAAATTAAAAAATTTTAAAAAAAAATATTAGTTATGAATACTTTTTGATGTATATTTATGTGTAAGCATAATATTTTTCTATATTATATCACCTTGTTCATTACAAAATCATCCAATTTAGCAAAGATATATTTTTGTACTTTTCAGAAAGAATAATAGTTTTTTATTTGAAATTAAGTAATATGAGAGTGTGATATTTTAAATAAATTATGAGTAAGATTACCAAAATAATTAATTTTTTTTAATTTATGTTTTGTATGGGAGAACGAACGAAAGGAATCATTTGTTTGAACAAGCAATTCGAATAATCCGATTGACGATTCGTTCATTCTCATGACCGTCATTCTCATGATTGCTCAAATCAAACAAACGATTCGTTTTAAAGAATTATTTGTTTCGTTAACCAAACTTCGTTGGGATTTTAAACAAAATCGATTTTTTTCGAACGAAATATCATTTGAATTGTTCATTCGAACGTCAAAATTCTCGGTAAAGCTGTGAATGAAGTCAAACAAGAGGAAGGTCTTCACTCGAATAAGAGAGAGTTTGCACGACACGGAAAAGGCTCTCGCATCGCAGTCGCCGAAAAGGGACTCTCGTTCGAAAGAATTGTTTGATATGTTGATCGAACTTCGTTGGGATTTTAAACAAAATTGATTTTGTTCAAACGAAATATATCATTTGAATCGTTCATTCGAACATCAAAATTTTTCAGTAAAGTCGTGGATGAAGTCAAACAATAGGAAGGTCTTCACTCGAATAAGAGAGTTTTTGCACAATGCGAAAGAGGCTCTCGTGTCACAGCCGAAAATGGGCTCTCTCTCGGTTTCTCCACTCATTAGACTTCTCAACTCATTCGGCGTAATCGCGAGTTGCACCCGATTTAGGCATAACTGGATTACACAGTTTCTATATATATAAACGCAAAAGTGAATTACAGTGTAAAAGTTTTTCAAACGTTTTACTTCATACCAAAAGTCGGTAAGCTCAATTAACCTGAAAAAAAAAATTTATTTTACCTCTTATTTCTAAATAAAACAAGTTACTTTGGGTTAACAATAAAATATTATAAAATAGATAAAGGAAACTTGTGTGCCAATTAAGAACTGCTAAATAGAAAAAGTTGTTATATCTCAATTATATTGGTTGCTTTGTTCTTTCAATAGTTTTTGGAAATACCTATTTATGATAACTAAAATACTAAAATTTATTAAAAAATAATTTTGCTCCAAATATAAATATATAAAACAAAATAATGTTTCGATGTATGTTAATTATATAAAAATTACAATATCTATTAAAATATCTTAATATTATATTGTATATGTGATTTCAATTGCATGTATAATTAATAAGGTTTGTTTGGTTTGAAGTTTAGTATGGGCAAAATAAAAAGTTATTGGATAAAACGAGATTACATGTGTTTTGTTTGAAATAAAACGAGTGAAAAAAAATTATAGTGTAATTCAATTTTACATTAATATATATAGAAACACGATATTCGAGTTCGCATAAATTGAGCATACTCGAGATTATTGTGGCTAAACGAAACAACAGAGCAGCGGAGAGCGTTAGTACATTCGAATGAATGAACAATTTTGATTGAACGAAGAGATGTTTTAAGATATTTAAATAATTCCAAATTATTACAAAATTTTCATTAAGTCATAATTTTGTACACAATAATTCAAATATACCTAATATAGGTCTCAAAATATTCAGAAAACCCAAAGGAATATTTTAGAAGAATTAATTTTGTTGTTTGGATTAAATTTAGACTAATCACAATTAGGACTTAACCCTAATTAAGCATTTAATCATAGAAACTTCAAATAGCCATAAGTAAGTCAATTTAGCTCCAAATTAAGTGGCCCAAATATCAATTTAGATCAAAAAAATCTAATTTACAATAAACTATAAAAATATTTAGGATCCAACAGTTAGATCTCCTAATCAATTCTAGTTATTCTAAAAACTTGATTATTGAATATTAGCAAATTTAATGATCCAAATTAAGTAATTTTAATTTCAGATGACTCATAAAGTAAATTAGAATCTAGCTGTATAATTAGTTTAATAATTTTATAACTAAATTCACTAATCACCTACTAATCATATTTAACCCTAATTATTAACCTTATAAATTGTATTGGCGATAACTTAGCCAATACATATCAGAATTTGACGATTTCAGGTTCTATGAAAACCTTAGGACATAATCTACAATAAACTAACAGAAATTTTAAATTTTATTAAGGATAAAATTACCAATATACCCTTATAAGGTCAAATTTCAAATTTAACCTTATAAGGCATAATAATTAAGTAACTTAATAAAAATAATTCTAATATTCAAATATTCATTATTATTTTAGATAGCTAATATTGCAAATCTTATTAAAAGCATAAAAGCATTAAATTAATGAATTAATTTATTTTTGACAGATCAAAGAAATTGAATTGATTGAAATTGTATCAAAACAGTCAGGTACGCAAATTTACTTATAAGTTTTATTTTAGTATTCTTATTTTGAGTTATTTTTATTTAAGCACTATTTATTATAAAACTGCTTACTGCTATTAAACTTGTAAAAAAATGATGTCAAATAGCATGTAACAAAAAGATGAAAAATGATATATATTATTATGGTGTTTATCTTTTGAGGGTGGAACGCAACACTGAGAATCTGTACAGATTAGACCTGTTGGCAGCCCCTGGGAGTTATATGGAGGGATTTAGCCCCTTATAAGAAGTGGGCAAATCCAGAGGAAAGACACACCATCAGTTCCTATTTTGAGTAAGCTACTGATAGGTAGTGAGATAAGCTTCCTACAGGTTATGCCTATGGGTTTACCCATTTGGACTCAGGAGTCTACGGACTCGACTTATTGTTACAAATGCTTTTGATAAAATTATTTATTTTATGCTTTCATATTTATAGAATTTCACAATTAATTTGTAGGGCAATACTTAAATTGAAAATTTTGTTTTTCTTTCATATGCAGATATTTAGTCATTTCCATATTTGATTTATACCTATTATAGGATGCTAGAATACTCTTATAAGAATGATTTGCATACTCCTACTTGACTGGTAACTGTGTTTTTCAGGTTTTGATAATTAAAGCTTAGAAAATCTGTCAAATAAAAAGAGAAGAAATAAAGAAGCGAGAGAATGTAATCTTTATTGTAAATATTAAGCTGTTGTAATTTCATATATGTTGGCTCTATCTTTAAAAGTATATAATTGGACTGTGAACATTAATTATATTATTTTCTTTTTATATATATAAAAAATGCATATTTTCAAATGTATAAATCATTCTTTAGAGACTCTTGAACTTTGATCCTCGGTCGCCACAGGCATGCTCATTGTTGCTGCAACGAAAACAAATCAAGCAAAATTGTCTCTAAATGGACCAAGTTTTTCTTATTGGAGTGTGGGCCTTCCATAAATCAAGATCAGTCGTTGGCGCTTTCGCGATCTTGGTGACCTAGGAGATTAGCATCATTAGAGATCCACTGGCAAGCTAGAGCCTCAAGGTGAGCTAATGTAGCACCCCACCCTGTCACAGCACGCAAAAGATAGGTATAATCAAATCGGCGGCGAAGCGGCGCGCCACTCGAGGAGGAATATCCCGTCTCCCTGAATAGCTGAAACAAAACCCCTCTAAAGGGCTGCTGACTCAACCTCAAGAAGGGTTGAGAGCTAATACTTAATATAAATTAGTATTCTTATCATAAGTATTAGACCAATGCATACATTGGATTTGAAACACACATAAAGAATTCAATGTATGCATAAGATATCAACATTTCTAGTATACTGATCACATCATAATATTAAGTATAAGTAGTATATAACAGAGTGCGGAAGCTAAGCAGACATTCAAAAATATTTATCACAGAAGCTGTATGAAAATATTCATCTCAAAAAAGTAAAGAAGATGCATTCAGAATTATTACAACATTTTATTGAAACAGACATAAAAGCTAGTATTGAACTGAACTAAGCAAAATGTAAAGTTGAAGAAGAGTCCATTAGTGCTTCATTAGCTCCTCCTGAATCTCCTGGTGTCCTCCTGACCTGGCTCAATATACTGCTCAAAATCTAACAAATTGCTGAATCCCAAAAGTGCATCGTGTTAGACAATAAGTCTAACACATCGAGATTTATCTAAACAGTTCTAGTTATTCATTTAATATTTACATAGCGTAATTAAATCTATAGTAATACTGTAAAGATAGTTGAAAGTATAAAATTGAATAAAATTGTACAAACTGAAATAAGGTAAAGTAAAACTGAGCTGTAAAATAAATACTGAAGGTAGACCAAAAATGGTAATGGATCTAAAAAGTGAGTAATGATCTGTAAAACTATGTTGTATGTCACTAAAATTATGCATATGAATATGCCACAACACTATATGCTACTGATATACAACCAAAATATCAATAAACTGCTATGAATAGTACGGTCCAATGTATACATACATTTAGTTGGAAATACCGTTTACTGTGATGCCGATGCATCCTGAAATTCTTCAGTCAATGTATACAACATTCCATAACTCATAAATCATTACTGATACTCATAGTTTGAAAGGTTATATACACATGATTGCATGTTTTTAATAGAAGTGGATTTAACCCTTAACTTGTTTAAAACAGCACTTATCGAAATGCACTACGATAGGAGGCAGAACCCGGTCACAGTTTATATATCAAGTTAAGCCGTTAAATGACCTAATTACAAGCATACTTAGTGGTCTACACAAAGTGACTTAAAGATACTTAGTTTGCTTAAACTGCACTTATCGAAGCGCACTGATAGGAGGTAGAACCCGGTCGCAGTTTACGTCTCAAACTAAGGATCTTGTTCACTAATTGTAACACTTTTAGTCTTGGAGGATTTACTATAACAGGACTATATTCATTTAATCTCTCAAGATAGCATCTGGTCATAAGTCCACATTAGAGTGAATCAACCAATCCTGAATATTATTGAAATAATTCAGTACTATGTGTATACTCTATTACACTAACCAATAACCTGGGTTCAAACAATTCTATTTAATCAATAAGGATTTATCAAGACTATTAATTCTTATGCTAAATAGGATAAGTCCTATACAAGGCTCCAAAAAGAGGGTGATCAAGGATCACTAAATATGGGTTCTACCACAAGAAAAATTATCATTATAATATCTAAAGTTATAAAATACCAAAATTTCATTCCCAATTTTTTTAATAATATTTAAATAATTTTGACTTCAGATTAAAAATCTGACTCCGCCATTGCATTCACCACCCCCAAATTAGCTAGGGGTGAAGTTTTGAACGCATTTGGAAGTCGTAAATTTTTAGATGAATATTTTAATATTATTTAAATACCTGAAAATTTGAGTAATTAAATACTCATCGGATCAAAAATCCGAGTGCGCCATTGTGTTCAAAAGACCTCAATTAGCTAGAAATAATATTCTTAAAATTTTTGAAATATAATTATTAAGTTAAGTTTTATTAATTAAATTGACTAAATTAAAATTAAATAATTATTTATTAAATTACATTTAAATGACGCCGTTATTCCCTAAGCTACCGTTACCCTCTTAACATCAGAATCTAACGGCAGGATCGGTCCGTCCGATCAAGCGATCGGACGGACGATCCTTATCTTCTCCACGCGATCGCATAAGAGAGCTGCACGCGTCTCCTCTTCTTCACACGCGGCATCCTCCCCGCCAAGTGGCTTACAGCCGCTTTGAAGCCTCTCCACGACTGTTCTTAGCCTTTATAACTCTTCTTTAGGCTGAAGAGGATTTAGTTGAAAGCTATCCTAAAGCTGTGAATCTCTAATCCCCATTCCACTAAGGATTGAACGTTCGTTTCTGCAGCCTTAGGTACGTCGCAATGACCATTTTAATTCCACAAATTGATTCAATTTATTACATTGATATAATGATTTGTATGTAGTGATTAATTGATCATTTCCGATTAAATGAAAATAGGTTCGATCAGTTCGATTTAAAACTAAATTCGAAGTCAGCTCCTCTTATCCCTCATTCCGTCAACAACCTCTAGGGTTTGACATTATGCTTAATTTAAACTCCTTTAAGTTTTGATTCGTCTGCCATTTGAGAGCCTAGACTATCCTTTATGCATTGCCGTGCGGTCCGGTTGCAGGAGTCGCCGGATTAGCCCCAAGAGCTTGTGCCCTAATCCTCCAGTTCGCCGAGAGGATGAAGCGAAGGAGGAATAGTTACGGGTCGGGTCATTTCGACCCGTTCGTGATGACGATGGCGGGCCCCACACTCGACTCTATCGGGTCGGCAGCTGCGACCCATCCTCTCTATTTCCTGTGTGCGGGTGCCACCTGCACTAAATGAATGAATTTATTTAATAAGTTATAATCAGATAAATAGATATGTATATAGTTAACACTTATAATATACATATATACTATACAGTATGTATATATAACAGATAATTAATATTCTAGAATAAAAGTTGTGGGTCCCACCTGCAGAAAAGTTAAACTTAAAAAAATAATAATAATCTTTAAATATAATTTAATTTATTATAATAAAACAGATATACAAAATCTATTAAATTATATTATAAAGTATACTTTTATATATATACATAATCTTTACTTTAATAACAGAAAAATATTTATATATATATAAATATCAAATCACATAATATAAAATAATACATATTTTAATAATAACAGAAAATATAATATAAATATTAGATTTAATAATAACATTTTAATAGATATAATTAACAAATAGAAAAGAAAAATTAATAATAATATTAATATACTTTTAATTAAAACAAATTTTTAATATATATATATATATATAGATAAATAAATACATAATCAGAAAAATATAATCTTATATTAGTTTAATAATAAACATTAACAAGCATTTAAATAATACACATATTTATGTATATAGATATACTTAAAACAAAATATTAAAATAAGATAAAATAAAATAATTAAATAAAAAAAATTGATAATTAAATATTAAATTGATTTAATTAAACATCTAATAAAATATTAATTATTCAAAAAATATAATATTAGATTTGTAAATAAATAAAATCAGAAAATAAATATTTCATTTAAAAGTAATGAATTAATTAAAACAGAATAATTAAATTTATTTTAATTGAATAAAATCCTAAAAACTTTAAAAATCCATAACTCCTAAAATACTTAACTAAATTATACAATTTAATATACTAAATTAACCAGAAAAATATAAGAATATTATGATGCCAATCAAATTTCAGTAGGAGCAACATTTTATATAGTGACAATTTACGGCATTTGAATATTTATAAAATGTCACAAAACTTCCAATAGTCATAATTTTACATATACTAATCCAAACCTATTGAATATGGGTCTTAAAATACTCAGAAAGGCCTAAGGAATTATTTAGAAGTATTAGTCTTTCTGTTTGGATTAAAATTTGACTAATCACAATTAGAACCTAACCTTAATTACCCTAATTTAACCTAGAACTTCAAATAGCCATAAGTTAGTCAATTTAGCTCCAAATTAAGTGATCCAAATATCTATTTAGATCAGAAAAACCTAAATTTTAGTAAACTGTAAAAATATTTAGAATCCAACGGTTAGATCTCCTAATCAACCCTAATTACTCTAAAAACTTGATTAGTAAATATTAGCAAATATAATAATCCAAATTAAGTAATTTTAATTTTAAATGACTCATAAAGTAAATTAGAACCTAATTATATAATTAATTTAATAGATTTGTGACAAAAATCACTAATCACTCTCTAATTATAATAAACCTTAAATATTAACCCTAGAAATTAGAATAGCTATAATTTAACCAATTCATATCAAAATGTGATAATTTTGGACTCTATAGAAACCTTAGGACATAATCTTTAATAAACTAACATAAAGTTTTGTATTTTATTAAGGGTAAAATTACTAAAATGCCCTTATAAGGTCAAATTCCCAATTTGACCTTATAAGGCATAAATAACTTAATAAATATTATTCAAATAAATCAAAAATAAACATAAATTTACAAATCATAATTAAATCATTAAATTAATAAATTTCATTATTTTGGAAGATCAAAGAAATTAAATTTGGTTGATTTTATCAAAACAAGTCAGGTACGTAAATTTACTTATAAGTTTTATTTCAATATTCTTATTTGAGCCATTTTCTATTTGAGTATTATTTGCATTGCTTACCACATTTTAATCTGCAAAAGAATTATATCAAAAAGCATGTAACAAAAAGAAATTATATATATTTTGTGGTGTTTGTCTTTGGAGGGTGGAACGCAACACTGAGAATCTGTACAGATTGGGCCAGCTAACAGCCCCTGGGGGTTATATGGAGGGATTTAGCCTTTTGTAGGAAGTAGGCAAATCCAGATGAAAGACACACCATCAGTTCCTAATTTGAGTAAGCTACCGACGGGTGGCGAGATAAGCTTCCTACAGATTATGCCTATGGGTTTACCCATTTGGGCTTAGGGGTCTCCGGACTCGACTTATTGTTACAAATGCTTTTGATAAAATTTATTTCATATATGTTGATTTTCACAACTATTTTGCAGGGTAGAAGTTGAATTTAGCAATTGCTTTATTTACATGCAATTTTTTAATCATTTTCATATGTGATACATACCTATTATAGGATGCTAGATTTATTCTTATAAGAACAATTTGCGTACTCCTACCTGACTGGTAGACTGAATTTTTCAAGTTTTGATAATCAAAAAGCTTAGAAGATCTGTCAAATTAAAAGAGGAAGAAATTAAAGAAGTAGAAGAATATGGATATTCTATTTCATATTTTGTAAAAAATCAAACTGATGTAACTTTTCATATATATTTTGGCTCTATGTATAAAAGGACTGTGAATTATATTATTTTATTTTATTATGTCCTTTTTGAATTATAAAAATGCTTATATTTTCAATTGAGATGAATTATTCTTTAAAGACTCTCGAACTTCGATCCCCGGTCGTCACAAAAGTGATTCCTACCACGAGAGGATAAGATCAACTTCTAAGATTAAAGGATCATCTAAGCTTCTACCTCAATGAGTCATACAAAATTCTCCTACCTTAATGTATATTTAAATTTAGGTCTTTAAAATATTTCAAAGACCATCATATGCTGAGATACTTAAGATCTTATACCCTTAATTCTAAAGTTAATATATTATGTTCCATTTAATAGTTAGGTTTAGAGTGATCAGATCAGATGGTTAAGTCATATGATCATATCCTATTCTAAGATTATGGGATTTAAATCAAAAATGTTATTAGAGTTATATCAATTATTAAATTAATTTATTTATATTATATTTTTATGATAGTTTTCTTATTTAGGAGAAAATCAAGGATCTAAAGTTTATATTCAGATTAATCAATCACATAGATTTATCAATAATCTTAATATATTTAATTCAAATGTTTAAGATCAATACCAAATGAGATGCATTATTAGAATAATGTCAATTTCATTATCTTGTAATCAAGTCAATTTAATTAAGGATTTAAGAATTTGGATCTTAATCAATTAGATTATGGTTTGACCTCTTACTTATGCCCAATTAAGATTAAATGTTTATTTATAAATTAAATATCAAATTAGTGAATTTGGGAGGGATGTATTATTGGTGGCAATCTTAGACCTAGATCAAGTCTTAATAGATTGATCAAAGTCTTAAGATTTCTTAAGTTAATTATGATGATTAAGTTCTTTATTTTTGATTTATTCAATTTATACAGCCTAAATTTGCATACATAATTTCAATATATCTCCCTTACTGTTATGAATCATATTAATAGAAAAATTTCAGAAACTAGAAAATAATTAGTGTTAATCAAACTCTAAATCAATCCAAAAGGATTAGCACATAACTACAAATCTAATCATCAAAAATTCATACAATTTGGTTCATAAGTTATATCTTATCATATAATTAATCAGAGACTAAGTTTGCTAAAATCCAATAATTATAAACCCTAATTTTTACTAATCATAGTTTAACAAGATTATAGCATAAATTAAAATATAGAGATCAGAAAAATAAATTACTTAGCACATTCATTCTACTCTGCATAAGGAAATTAATGGCACCCTAATCATATAATTTGGATAAGAAGTCAGTCCTATGGGTCCAAACTAAGGTTTTTAACCTAAGGGGTATTTTAGTAAATTACACCTAATGAAATTTAAATTTTTATACAATTTACTATTGGTTACTATTCAAGGATTATATAAAATCTAATTACACTAAATTCTGAAGTCTAATGAATTAGTTATAGTCATTTTAATTTTTAAGGGTAATTTAGTAATTTTATAATCTTTTTAGTGTTCAAAACATAAATATTATTTTATATTATTATTGGCACTGAAATTTTAAGCTATTTAGTACTTAAAATTTTTGGATTTGGAGTATAAATAACTAAGATATGGTCAAATATATTTTTTGAACGCTACGGTGCGCTGTAGCGCCCGACGGTGATTGCATGTGCGAAAACCGTGAAGGGTCACATTCCGAGCTCAAATACTCTCAATCTAGAGCATTCCATGAGGCCATATATCAATGGAAAGGTTTTTCTGATACTTTTCCATTGACACAACAATCGGCACGAACAGATCATTCTATCTATATGAACAATGATGATAAAGGCAGGGATATGCAGAATAGACGAAAAATAGAGCATGAGATATATTATTTTAAAGAATTATAATAGCTTCCATACTTAATCATGAATTTCTAAATATGAGAATAAGCATAATAGAGGAATGAAATGACCAATGAAGAAGAACAAATGGGTACAAAGAGAGTAAACAAAATGGTACCTTAGCTTTTGAAAGAGAAAGAATAAACATTTATTTTCCTCAAGACCTTTGAGGGAGGGAAGCTCCTTCGTCAGCATCAAGCTCAACAATGGTGAAAATAGAGAGAAAGCTTTTAGCTTAACAGCAAACAAAATAAGGAGGGCTGATGTTTATCTTTTAAGAAGAAGAAGGAAGGGGAAGGCCATGAGCTAGTGAGTTATGAGGTAAGGGGAGGGGGATGACCATAGCCATCAAGCATTGCAATTAAGAAGGGAGAGGAGAGGGATGATCACAGCTTTCAATGTGCAATAGGGAGGTAAGGGATCAGTTGAATGAAGGAGGATGGCCAGCCGAAATTTAGGAGAGATAAGGAAAGAGAAAAAATAAATTAAGGAATAATTAATTATTATTCATAATTTTTAATTTATTAAAATTCAGATTAAATAATCGTGTTCCGAAAAATTTCAAAACTTCACCCTTAGCTAATTGGGGGGTGATGAATTCAACGACGAAGTCAAAATTTCGATTCCAACGATTATTTAATTATTCCATTTTCCGGTACATTTAATTATATTAAAATATTCGTGAAAATTTGACTACTTCCAAATGCGTTCAAAACATCACCCATAGCTAATTTGGGGTTAACGATCGCAATGTTGAAGTCGGATTTATATTTCAATGTCAAAATAAATACCTTAATTTTCTAATTAATTAAATATTAAAATAATATAAATATTGGATTTAGCTCCGAATCGCGCTAAATTTTTACGGATTGATTCTAATAGCTAGATGCAATTAACAAAATGATAATTAAGATATGATTAGGCTTAAATTAAGCCGAGAGTTGTTACAGCTAGGGGCAAAGGAATGCATTCAACACCCTTTTGTTATAAATATTAAAAACCATATTAAGCTCCCAACAGGTGGCAAAGTAGAACTCGATCGTCACATTCTGTGGAGTTTCAGATTGCGTCTCTGATCTGTAAACTTCAAATGTTTCGCACTTGAACTGAAACCCCTCATTTCACGATCCCAAAGCCTTGGGCAAGGAAGAAACACATAGAGGCTTTAAAGACAAGCTCAAGGGAGAGTACAACGAGTAGGGAGAGAACTGCTTTATAGTGGGGATCATGTCAATGGAACCCTAATCATAGTTGAAGAAGGATGTCAGGGGATGATTTTTGCGTGGGACGAAGAGTGAAAAGATCTCACAAAAATTTAGGTTATTTTGTTGGAGGAGATTGCGAACGCCACATACTCTCCGCATCGTTGCCAGGTAAGTAGGTTTTTCATCTAATATTATTTTCACATAAATTTTCAAATTTGCTGTTAGTTATGAGGGTTAAACCACGGATTACACGTATATGTGTTTATATAGCATATTTCTTTTTTTTTTTATAGAGTGAAAAAATTTATTTGAGAAACTAAATTAAAATATAGGTAAAATAAAATTAAGTGATTAAATAAGAATTTTTCAAAAAAAGAAATATTAGATTTGTAATGAATAAACAAAATTAGTAAAAATTTAAAATATTTATTTAAATATAAAAAATTACCAAGATATTCACAAATTCAGTAATTACAATACATCCAACCGCAGCCTGTCAGACCATTGTCGCCGGTTCGGTTTAAAATCAACGAAACTCAAATCGATATCAGAGCATATTCAATCAGTCGATCTCGCCCGTCCAAAATAGAATGAACGGAGATCAAGAATATTTACTCACATCCACGTACTTTCGTTTTAAAACAGTAATAAGATCCGAAGGACCACATCCTCATGTTCCGTCCCCCCGTCCACTGTCTCTTCCTGCGGTATATTACCTGCAAAAGCGTCTTCTGCTGGAGTCAAAAGGGGCAAATCTCGGTCTAAGAGAATTGAAAATTGTTCCGATCGAGTTCTAATCGCCTGCAAATCGCCCAGGGAGCTGCGATCGAGGCGCGCCGGTTTTTCGCCAGATCTGTTTCGGTTTCTGGTATGTATCAGCGCTTGATCTGATTTTTTTTTTAATTCGCACAATTCGCATTGTATTTTACCGATCCATGCGAATTCCATTGACACGGTGATGCTATAACCTGGATTCATCGATTTTACTGATTTTAAGTTTCTACGTTGATCTACTAGATTGGAGCTTGCCTTCTATTTTGTTTTTTCCGTTAGAGAGTAACTGCATCAGATCTGGAAGGAAGATGAATATTAATAGTTTTTTCCAATCCTTTATCTGTTATTAGAAAATCGGTAATCCTGTACAGTTTGATCATGGCATGTTCTGTTTCTCGGTGGTCAGCTATAGTGTCGGCTTGCTACGCCTCACCCCTTATATTGCATTGCATCTCGTTTTAGTCTTTTCTTATGCTGAAGCTGTGTGCCCCTTGGTTTTATATTTTGTATAATTTTGATTTTAATTAACTTTATATTCTTATTTCCAATCTTATAGCAATAATGATTACTTTTTGAACCAGAAATGTGAGCCGATCTACATTTTTGTTGCATCCATTATTGTATTGCAGGCTTATTTTACTTATCCATTGGATTCTTTCCCTGTTCTTAGAAAATCGACAATCCTGTACAGTGGTCATGGCATGTTCTGTTTCGTAGTGGCCAGCAACAGTGTCGATTTGCTACGCCCCGCCCTGCCCCTTGTACTGCATTGCATCTCGTTTTAGTTTTATGCTGAAGCTGTGTACCCCTTTGTTTTATGTTTCGTTTAATTTTTATTTTAAATAACTTTGTATTTTTATTTCCAATCTTATACCAATAAAGTTTTCTTTTTGAACCAGGAATGTGAGTCAATTTACATTTTTGTTGCATCCATGGCTGAATTGCAGGCCTTATTTATTGTCAGCATGGCAACTGCTCCTGCGGCATCTGGATGGCTGAGGGGAAGAGTGAAAGCAGTTCCATCAGGAGATACTCTTGTGATTATGGGAAGCACAAAAGCAGAAATTCCTCCAGAGAAGTCCATAACTTTATCTTACATCATGACGCCTAGGCTGGTATGATTCAGATAATAAAAAAGTGCATTTTCTTACTGCTTTCGTTATATCTTCAGACAACTTATTTCTTTTTTTCCATAATATATCTTTTTATTATTATACATTGCCTTTCATCTGATTTTCTTAGGTATTTGTAAAGGTTATCTTCAATCTTAGAGATTACATCCAATCATGGTTTCAAATTTCTTATTAGTTGTTTGCATTTCCCTTTTCATGAAAATAATTAAATGGTTTATGCTTAACCAGTTCTGGCAGAATCATGAGTTAAAGTTTGAGGGGGTGAAAATGTTTTTTATTCAAATTTGGAATCAGGTTGGGGGGGAATCTAAAGAGATATTGATAATGAACATAGCTATATTAGATATTTTTCAAATCTAGTTTGGCCTATTGATTTGAAATGCATGTTTTTTGTGTTTACATTGGCTTCTCCAAACTGCACATCACATATATACCAGCTTCATTCATGTATATCGATACATGTGTCTACTTACATATCTCTTTTTAAATGCAAAATTCAATGTTAACTCTCATTGTCATTTGCAATTGGTACTTACAGAGGTTTTTATTTATATGTAAAAGGCTCGCAGAGGCACAATGGATGAACCGTTTGCATGGGATAGCAGAGAGTTTTTGAGAAAACTCTGCATAGGAAAGGTACTTTTTCATCAAAGTATATGATAACTATTTCAAAAATGTACTTTTTATTTTTTACACAGTTATTTTTCCTTACTCTGTTGTGCTTCTTTAATAGGAGGTAGTATTCAAAGTGGATTATACTGTTTCAAACATAAACCGAGAGTTTGGTACAGTATTCCTTGCAGAAAAGAATGTCTCACATTTGGTTGTTTCTGAGGGGTGGGCAAAGGTGTAGTACACATTGTTTAAGGATATTCTGAGTTTCTTTTTTTCCCTCATGTATATTAACGCTAAAAGCCCAATTCAGTGCACTTATCAGTATATTTTTGAATCAGGTTAAGGAGCAGGGACAACAAAAAGGTGATGCAAGCCCAGCATTAGCAGAATTGTTGCGGTTGGAGGAGCAAGCTAAGCAACAAGAGCTAGGTCGCTGGAGCAAGGTTTTTCTTTCTTTCTTTTGCAGTTTGATTAGTTTCATCCATATTTGATGCTTTTATGCATAGGACATTTATAACCAACTATATGATTTTTTATCTCAAATGATTTAGGTGCCTGGTGCTTCCGAGGCATCAATCAGAAACCTTCCTCCTTCAGCCATAGGCGACCCTAATAATCTCGATGCAATGCAATACTTGGCAGCAAACAAAGGAAAACCCATGCAAGCAATTGTTGAGCAAGTTCGTGATGGTAGCGCTGTTCGTATCTATCTGCTTCCGGAATTTCTGTTTGTTCAAGTTTTAATTGCGGGAATCCAGGTAGGCGTTCACCCATTGGTGGCATTTCCTTTTATTTCATAACATTTTCATTTTAGCAATATCATCATGAGCGTGCTAAACAAGCTATTTTAACGATACTAAGGCTCCATCTATGGGGAGAAGAGCTGTTGTGGAAGCTATTCCAGGGCCCGAAGTGATTGCTGATGATGCAGACGAAGAAGCGTCTACTGAAACCAGAAACCAGCCAACATCAGCACAGAAACTTCTTATATCGCAGTCATCAGCAACCGAAATTGCACCTGATCCATTTGGGAGAGAAGCCAAACACTTCACAGAAACTCGCACATTAAATCGAGATGTTAGTAAATCTATCATCTGCTTGTGTTAGTTATAATTTTTTCTTTCAACTTGGTTGTTATTTAAGCTGTAATGGCAGGTTCGTATTGTGCTGGAAGGTGCTGATAAATTCAGTAACTTGATTGGCTCTTTATATTATCCTGATGGTGATTCTGCCAAAGACCTTGCCTTGGAACTTATTCAAAATGTGAGTTGCTTTTCTCATGTTCATACTCAAAATATGTCCTTGCTTGTGTTCAAATTATAAATTAAAACCTATATATGTATATTGTTTATATAGGAAAACATTTAAATATCAAAGTATGACTGCACTTGTTGAAAATTAATATCGGCATGTTTGCTGCATTCATAGAACAAAAGCATCTGGATAGTGATGTGGGTTCATTTTCAAGTTTGCATTGACCAACTACTCTCACCCCAATTTTTTGACAAAGATATCCAACATAGCTCATAATCAATTGGCCGTTTTTTGTGTTGATCTAGACAAATTTCAGTTTGCCGTTAAGAAAAACATTTTGTTTTGTTGTAATTATTGATTTTCTGTAATGCATTATTAGGCATGCTTCTTCTTTTTTTCAATGAATGAAGACTAAAAGTAATTGTCTATCATATTCTTGTATGTTTAATACCTATGTTTTTTTACTTTCATTATGCGAGTTGATATAATTGTTATTTGGTCAAGGTCATTAAGTTTTTCTTAAATTATTGCTTTATTATTTTATCCTTCTCTCATTTAGCCATTTAGTTGTACCATATGTGTTATTCATTAGTCCATTTGGATTAATTTCTATGAAATATTCTTGCAGATTCTTATTAGTTTAGTGCTACATGAAGTATATACACCATAATAAACATTTTTTTGTACAATTTCAAACTATTTTTCATTAAATTTTTTTTTTTAGTTATATCTTCTCTTTGTTGATACATTTGGGACCAATGGCTATTTTTCCTAAACTTAGCAATGAATATTTGTAAAAATTTTTAACTAAAATATATACTTGTAGTGCAGCTTTTTATTTTTGGTTGGAAAGTTTTAAGGTTGTAATGAGCCAAATTAAGTGTGAGTATTGATGAGTTAGAGCTTTTCATGTGAATTTTCGTTTAGGCTCGAGGTTGAGCTTGATTTTAGCTAATGAGCTTGATGTTGAGCTTGGTTCAAAATAAAAAGAAAAGCTCAAGCTTGAAAAAAATTTGAACGTGTCTTGAGATGAACTTGAATTTCAAAATTGAACTTGAACTTGGTTTTGGGTTTGTTTTACTTAGCTTGTTCAACAATATGCTATACATTTTATAAAACTTTTGAGTGCCTCATGGCAGTATTAAATTTTGATTTGCTTCTGCATTATTGCATACAACTGATATTTTAATTCAGAATAATGTAGTTATATAATGATTTTCCTTGGGTAGTATAGGATTTCTGGAAATAAAGGGATTTGTGTAGCTTGTATTGAAGCTGTTAAAGACATGTACAATTAATCTATTGCTTATGTTAGAATGCAAAGGGTTATTTGATTTTTCTGTTTCATTTGGGTTGCATTTAGGTATTAACTGTGATGGTTGGGGATCAAGGTTGAGAAATCAAATAATAATCAAATAATAATAATATCTCTAAATGGAATCACTAAAATTTTAGTTAGATATTTTAACATCCAAACAATACAGAGCCACTACAACAAGAAATAAAAAGTCCAATCCAAAATATTCTTAGAACTACTCAATAAATCTAAAAAGGGATACACATATAGATGGTGATACTTATAAAATAAGCCCACTTAGATATCATGAACATAATGTTAGTCTCTATGATAAGAGATACATTCTCAATCTCGAATGCAGTGCCGATATCACTCAACTACGAGTTTAGCTGTTAAATTAAGTCAGTTACATCAGCAGCATTAACATTATTGCTCAGGTCACTTATCTTATATAGCCATATCAGTCTCATAAAAGTCGATTGCAAAATTTTTATAGAACTGAGTATTTAGAGCATATTATCTCATATTAAAAACCTTCTTAATTACGTTAAGATTTTCGCAACCTAGCATCGACCTAGACTATGACCTTGCACCGATCTAGGTTGTAGCCTTTCCATTGGCCTATGAACCGCATAGCCCTATCTATGGCTATAAAAAACCTCTAAAAGACATTCCCCTCTATCCCATTGTCTTCTCCCTAATCTTAAGAACTTATTCCACTCACTGTCTCAATGACGAAGACCAAGCATCAATGTTGTAGGTATTTGAATACTCCACCCTACACAACATTCTCACATCCTCAGATCATTCTCCTATACTTGATAGCACTTCTTAAGCTCCTCTCAAAAGGCGACAGAAAAGAAGATGATATCAAAAGGATAAAAAAAAGGGTAATTAAAGAACTTAATAGCATTTATGGTGATTTTGATTTAAAAAAAACTAATAAAGGAGGAAGAAATTAATCTTGTGATTGCTATTACTCTAAGAAAATAGAAAAATATATTATCACTTATAAAAATGGAACTTATAATTGATTTTTTTCTCTTAAACAAAAATATATTATTTATTTTTGCAAGAATTGTAAGACTATTCTATGTGATTGCTTGACAACCTAACATTTTTTATTGGTTTTAGATTTGAACATAAGGGTAATAAAATAACTATTGAAGCTAAAATATGTACTAAAATTAGATGAGGGAATCTTAAGTGCAATATAGATATATTATTAAAAGTGAAGTTTTAAAATTAGAAAGTGAGATTTTAAGGGTGAAGCTAACTTTATGTGAATTTGATTGCTAGTTGTGTTCATGATGTAGCCAAATTTGGGTTTAAAGAACTAAAAGGGAGAGTACCCAATAATAAATATGAATGGTGGTGGAAACAAGATGTTCAAGTTAATATTATAGATAAAAAGGCGTACTATAAAGAATAGTTTTAATATTTGACTGAGAATGATTGAAAGAAATATAAAGTAACATGTTATTAAGCTTAAATAACAATTTGTGATCCTAAGAGTGCAACATTCAAGATTTTATATAAAAAATTAGATATTGTGGCGAAATGAGATACATTTATATGCTAACAAAATCAAGTGATAAAAACACTAGAGATTTGATTTATTATAAACAAAGATGAAAATCAAAAGATTCTTTTTAGGGATGAAAATATTTATTGCAAATGGACAAATTATGGACAAATTATTTTACTAAACTTTTTAATGAAGATTATACCAATACAGTTAATATAAGTGAGTTTAATGGTTATAAAAATAATCTCAATTACACTTTCATTTGTTGTGTTAGCAATGCTGGTATGATTGAATGACATCCTTATCAATGTATAGAAATATTTGGGTGATGGAATTTTTCTGGCTTACCAAGTTATTTAATGATATTTTAAAGACAAAAGTTGCTATTAAGTGGAGAAAGAGTATCATTATACTTATTTATAAGAATAAATGCGATGCTCCAAATTGTGCTAATTATAGAGGAATGAGTTAATATCATACATTGAAATTTTGGGAGATAATAATTGAACATATTATGAAGGGATATTTGTATTTCTCAAAATTATTTTGATTTTATGTAAAGGCAATGATAGAAAACTCAGCTCATATCATGCATCAATTATTAAAATGAATATCAATGTGACAAATTTGCTCATTATTGGAGCAGGTGCTACATTTCAAATTAAAACACTGAATTGACAATATGACAATACATAAACTCCTAACCTATATATTAAATCTTGAATGACTGAACTTTCGGTTGTTAATTCTCGGTGAAATATTTATTTTTTAATTTTTTCTAAGGGGAATGAATTTTGAATGAAATTTGACATTACTCATTTAAACTAAGTAAGTCTAATGGGAATGAATTTTTTAATGTTTCATATTCGTAAGCCCATTAGTTATGTTAACAGAATTTTTAATCGATAGGGATTTGCCAAGTATGTGGAATGGAGTGCAAACATGATGGAGGATGACGCAAAGCGGCGACTGAAGTCTGCTGAACTTCAAGCAAAGAAAGACCGTCTGAGAATCTGGACAAATTATGTGCCACCACAAACAAATTCAAAAGCTATTCACGATCAAAACTTCACTGGCAAGGTAAAACTGATTTTCAGCTTTCTTCAGGAAGGATGCATAAATCGATAAATATAAATTGTCTCAGGGGCCGTTCGGTTCACAGAGATTGCAATGCTATGTAATGTTATTAGGAGATTGCAAGTGTTTGGTTCTATGCAATATTATCTTGATTTTAAAAAAATTATAAGTATGACATTAATTTGGTGCTATTGAATGGCAATAAAAAAAACATTGAATTAACAAATATTAACATTTTTAATTATATTTTCATTTAAAGATACCTATATCTAATAATATTGAACCAAATTTGCCCTTATTGTATTTTTGCTACTTTGATCTTATTAGGTTGTTGAGGTTGTTAGTGGTGATTGTATCATTGTCGCTGATGACTCCATACCATATGGAAATCCAATGGCAGAACGCAGAGTCAATCTCTCTAGTATCAGATGTCCTAAAATTGGAAATCCTCGTAGAGATGAAAAGCCAGCACCATATGCCCGTGAAGCTAGGGAATTCCTTCGCACACGACTTGTTGGTCGTTCGGTAGGCAATTAAGCTGCTCTCTTTATACAGTAATGAGAAAAACTCCTAGGACCAATATACTAAAAGAATTCATGTTTGGCCAGGTTAAAGTATCCATGGAATATTCTAGGAAGGTAAGCACTTCTGACGGGCCATTTGCAACAGCAGTACCTAGTTCAGATTCTAGGATAATGGATTTTGGGTCAGTTTTTTTATTATCTGCATCAAAAGTTGATGCTGATGATAGCACTCCTGCTCCACCTTCTGTCAGCAGTCAGGCAGAAGGAATTAATGTTGCCGAGCTTGTTGTTTCACGTGGTTTTGGGACAGTTATAAGACACCGAGACTTTGAAGAAAGATCAAACTATTATGATGCTTTACTTGCCGCTGAGTCACGAGCTATCAGCGGGAAGAAGGGGATTAATTCTGCTAAGGACCCGCCGGTTATGCACATCACTGATCTTACAACGGTAAGCAGATGCATATTTATTTATTTGCCTACAAAAATGTGTATACATTTGCTCATGAAACACATCTTATTTGCTTATTTTCAGGCGTCAGCTAAAAAGGCCAAAGACTTCTTGCCATTTTTACAACGTAGCAGAAGGCTTCCTGCTGTTGTGGAATATGTCTTTAGCGGCCACCGATTCAAATTGATGATCCCTAAGGAAACTTGCAGCATTGCTTTCTCGCTGTCCGGTGTCAGGTGCCCGGGGAGGGATGAGCCTTTTTCAAATGAAGCAATTGCCTTGATGCGGAGGAAGATACTACAAAGGGATGTTGAGGTGCAGTTTTTTTTATCTTTTCTTTTGTTAATTCTACAAGAGCAATGCTAGAGAAGCCTGCTTACGTGTAGCCCAGAAAAAATAGTCTCACGTGGCACCATGTTATAACCCTCAGATCTCCTAGCGGGTGAGGGAGAGAATTTTTCTGTTTGCACCACATCAGCTTGGGTTTTTTTGGGTAGGCTTAAAAGAGCATCCCATTCTACAGTCAAGTTTTTTCTGATTATTTCTTCTTGCTCTATGCAATTGTTATGCAGATTGAAGTCGAGACGGTAGATAGAACTGGGACATTCTTGGGTTCTTTATGGGAATCTAGGACCAATATGGGCGCTGTACTTCTTGAATCTGGACTTGCCAAGCTTCAGACAAGTTTTGGTGCAGATAGGATCCAAGATGCTCAAACTCTTAGTCAAGCTGAAGAGTCAGCTAAGCTACAGAAGTTAAAAGTATTTTTCAATGATTAAGCATCTTGTTCATTTTATTGTATAGCTAACTTGATTACTAACCATTTCCTTCGCTTTATTTTCTTCCCCCTTCTCATAAGATTTGGGAAAACTATGCTGAGGGACAAGAGAGTGCCAACGGTCTTTCCGCAGAATCAAAAGAGAAGGAAGTGCTTAAGGTAAAATTAGCGCTTTTAAGTTGTTGAATAATAGTTAGGATGAATTTTTTGTTTTTGTACTTCCCAAAAAAATTTTCTTTATTTTCTTAGGTTGTGGTCACTGAAGTTCTTGGCGCTGGACAATTTTATGTCCAAACAATTGGTGATCAGAGGGTGGCTACCATCCAAAGTCAGCTTTCTACTTTGAATCTTGGGGATGCTCCATTAATTGGTTCTTTCAATCCCAAAAAAGGAGATATTGTCCTTGCTCAGTTCAGCCTGGATAAATCGTGGAACCGAGCTCTGGTATTTATTAAATTCTGTTAGTAAATTCATGTATTATATTTTTTTAATACATAATGAAATTCTATTTATTAGTATTTTTTAAAGCTTACAGTGAAATTGTCTTTTATGTATTTCACTCCTTGATAATTAAAAATATTTATTTGGTTACTTAATTTTGTCGTATTAATATTATTTTCTTATTTAAAATAAAATACCAATCTAGCATAATCATATTGTATTACTTTAAGTTCTAAAAAAACCATATTAAGTTTAGTTTTAATATACCTGTTTGTTTAGATTAAAGTTAATTTTAGAGTTCATCTTTGTGCTTGTTTTGGGATATCTGATATATCTATAATTTTGAGTAATTTAATCCAAACATATTAAATATGTTCATTTTAGTATCACGATTTTTGAATGTCTAATTTAATCCCTTAACTACTCTTTTAAAGACTAATTTAGTCTTTAAATTTTTATTTTGTGGGACTAAATTAGGCTTAAATGAAGTAGTTAAGGGACTAAATTGAATATATTGAATAGTCGAGGGATTAATTGGACAAATTGAGTAGTTTGGGACTAAATTGGCTAAATTTAAATAGTTAGATATTGATTTGGCAAATTTCAAATAAATAAATAAATAAATAAATAAATAAATAAATAAATAAATAAATGCATCTTTTATATAACAAGCATCATGGTAAGTACTCGTTAAGTTGATAATCCTGTAATCTTAATGAAGGTGTTATAAAACCATATTTTGCTAGCTTAATTTTGATATGCTGTATTTTAATTAATTGTCAATTTATAAATCAACTTTAATAAAGAACCTTTTAGTCTATTCATATTCAGTATTATTAATCATAATGCACATATTAACTGTTAAAGGCGGTCTAGTTCACAAACATGGCAGTAGCAGTAATGTTGTTACTAGATTGCATGCTTTCATTTATTAATTATGCCATTAACCCAGTGCTATATTAGCAGCAGCAAGAAATTTAAATTAACATTGAACCATTTAAATGTGAAATAATTACATCTTATAGCACATACATCTCATTAACACTTTGATCCACCAAATTTTTAACTTGTATTGCTTCCATTGCATGTTAAAAAGATTGTAAACGTGCCACGAGGACCCGTTGAATCTCCAAACGACATTTTTGAGGTCTTCTACATTGACTATGGCAACCAGGAGACCGTCCCGTATGCTCGCCTCAGGCATCTCGACCCCTCGGTCTCGTCGGCGCCCGCTCTGGCTCAGTTGTGCAAGCTAGCATACATCAAGGTGCCCGAATTGGATGATGATTTCGGGCAGGAAGCCGCTGAATATCTCAGTGAGTGCACTCTTAACAGTACTAAAGAGTTCCGTGCGATGATTGAAGATAGGGACACTTCCGGAGGTAAAGTCAAAGGGCAGGGCACTGGAACAGTATTGGTGGTCACGCTTGTAGAGGTGGAAGCTAAGATTAGTGTCAATGCTGCCTTGCTTCAGGTTTGCCCAGATCTAATCGTATACTTATTTTTACTCTTACCATCCTCTCTGTTATTTTTTTGATTTGTAAATCAGTACTTGATAGTCTATCAAAACCACCACCATATTTAACTATTTTATGCTATAAATATGGTTGGAATTTCATTCAATGTATAGATGACGCTGTATTGTGTGTAATACAGTATTGCTCTTTTCAAACATAGTACCCAAAACCTTGTTTCTTACAATTGTAGTGCAATTGTTTCACATATGTTAATGTTCTGTTAATTACAAGCAATTATGAAGTATCATACTCTTTAGAATGAGGAGATGAAAGTGTTTTTTTAAATGTTAATATTTAATGCATACAAATCCCTCAATTACATTATTACCATCCTCATTGTTAATCTGATTTGTGAATTAAGATGATATTATTCTTAAGCTTTGATTAAAGCTTGTAGCGGTTTTCAAAAAGTGGGTGAAGTTTCATGCATGCCTTTGAATTTGTCCTAAATTGCTTTTCTGACACCTAAATTTTCGTCTTTACTTGCATTCAAATATTTTCTATCAAATCCGCCATCATTGTTATGAATATCGAATTATTTTTAAAGTGAATGACAACACATTATATCTTTTGTATAATGAAACAATAGTGTTTTATATTAAAATTTGATTGCCAGGATAAGTATGGTATAAATGTTGAATCAAGTGAGATTGGTTTAGTGTCGTCACCTCTTAAAATTTAAAAAAATTAGTGTAAATAATGCATACTTTTTGGGCCAAAAACTAAATATTAGGTTTGATCATTGGTGCATCTAGTCCAACTTTGAATCACTCCTAACATATAAAGATTTGGGTGCTATGTAAGATCCCAAAATAATAAAAACAACAATAACAAACCAAGCCATACTCTTTCTTCGAACTCTAAATATGTGTGATTATTCTGTTCCTTGCCAGGGGGAGGTGTCTCTCTCAGCTTATTTTCAACTAGAACTGCTCCAAACATTGCTCTGAATGTGTGCTCATTTTGCGCAAACATTTTATCAGTACATTCTGCATTTTATAATGCTTTGTGGACTCTTATCATCTCTATTTTTGGGGTTTATGCATATGCAGGAGGGGCTGGCTAGATTAGAGAGGAGGAAGAAGTGGGATAGAAAGGAGAGGCAGGCTGCCATGGACAACCTTGAGGAGTTCCAGGCCAAGGCGAAGCGCGAAAGGCTCAAGATATGGCAGTATGGGGACATCCAGTCCGATGAAGAAGAGGACTCTGCCCTTGCCGCCCGTAAATCCGGGGCGGCCCGCCGCTAGACCCAAATGCGAAGAATGTTTGCGAAGAATGATGTGAGATCTACTTTTTTTTTTTGGTCGAACTATTTATAAATAATTTTTGTCTTATTATCTCTTTATTTTTTTTCTCAAGAATTGAGCTTGCCGGCACATTATTTTTCCCCTATTAATAAATGGTCATCATCCCCCAGAAGTCGGCCGGTCCGACCGACTGGCTGTTGTTGTTGTCTGATAGAAAATTCGCCCGTTGGAACTTTTTTTTGAATGTTATGTAATATTTGTCTTTTTTTAAATTCTTAAGATTGGGGCTTTATTTTATAGATCAAAAGGTTATATGGTATTATTTGACTCCAAAATAATTCCTTAAAAAGCTTGATAATTATGACTTGTATAAAAATTTCAAGCTTATTTGATTGAATTTTGAATTTGATTATGTTGAGTCTTGCTCAAGCTAAATTTGAAATTCAATCGTGTGTATATATATATATATATATATATATATATATATATCATAATATGTCATTGCTGCACCTCTAGGGTTTTGTCTGGCGATTCTGGAAGCGCTCCTCTAGGGTTTCTACTTGTCGGCTCTGTTGATGGATAGTGGGGATCTCTAGAGCTGTTCTCCCGGGTGACTTCTAAAACCTCCTTTCTTGCTTTTGTATTATGGTTTTGCCAATTATGTTATAGGTGATAGAAGATCCACCGGCCAGTCGCTTGTTTAAGGATATTGTTGCAAATTTTTAGCCCGTGGCTTCCAAACCCATATGTAAGTTTAATGGTGGTCTTGCGATTATTTTTTCGGATGAGGAGGTTTCTACCTTGGCTAGTTCGCATGCTCTAACTCTTGTGGTAAATTTGCTAATGTAAAACTTAGCTTTGCTTTGGTCAATGGTTTTATTGCTGGATTAAAATTAGTGGCCCGGTGAAGATTTGGTCCTTTGACTCTCACTGGGTGTTTTTTTTCCTTTGAATCGGATTTAGACTATGCTCATTTGTTTTCAAAAAGGATCCTTTGGTCTCAAAGGAAACACTATGCGGTTTTGCAAGTAGGATCCTTTCTCAGATGTGAAATATGATGTCCTAATTGTTTCGGTGTGGATCAACTTACCTGGGCTCAGATTTTATTTTATCACTAAATATATTATATTTAATATCAGTTCGGCTATTGGCAAACGCCTGCAACTCGATAGAAACACAGCCTTTGAAATATTGTGGCCTCGAGAATGATGATTGAAATGAACATCTCCTCCCCGCCACTTGCTCCAATTTGGCTGGGATCTAAAAAAATAGCTATTCTCGAGAAATACAATATGAGAATATGCCTATGTATTGCAATTGGTGCTACTCTCTTGGGCACACCTCAGATAATTGCTTTTTCAGAAATCAAAATAGCCCTTCAGCCCCTAATAGAAGGTTAGAGGATATGTCCTTTAACAATTTAAATGCTATTATTGAATATAATGATACTAACCTTTATTTAACAATGCTCGGGGATTGATTGGTGAGGTTTCGATTATTCAAGATGAAGTTGTCACATAAAATAATAATGCAAATATTATAACTGAAGTTGAAATTGGTAAATCTATTTTGGTTAATGTTTCTCATGCTCATAATCAAAATAGGAAAGATATTTTTAGTATCATGGAAAATATAATTGTTGAAGAAACTTGTCACACCGTTATTGAATCTAGTGCCTTAGAAATCAATGCTATGGCTGGGCCAAAAATGTCGGGTCCAAATAGCACTAGTAAGTTTAACTCTAATACTGAGATTGAAGCTAATCTTGATGTTGTTTATGAGAAGGTTCAATATGCTACTTTTAATGCTAATTATGATGCTAATTCTGTTGACAATATGATTATAATGAGCTCTCAAAATCATAACACCACTCTTGATACAAGTGTCATTATCAATAAGGCTGGTAATGATATCGATAAGATTAATGCTGTTTTCAATTACACTTATAAGATTAATGATATTTCCGATGGCACTTATATTATTAACAAAACTAATTTGGTTACAGATACTGATAATGTTTCCAATATGCTTAATATAATTCTTGGAATCAATAACATTTCCATAAGTACTGCTGGAATTGTTTGTTTGAAGAATACAATTGCATATCACATAGGAGAATTGTGGCACTCCAGTCCCGCCGTGGTTCTGTTAACACTTAAGTTAACATGATTATAATGAAGTGGTCACCAAATGATAAATTTCTCACTTATAGACAGATTAAGCATTCACCCTATTCCATTATAATTAAGGACTTTGCCATTTAGAAGAACTATTAACTAAATGATAGTACATGAAATATTCAAAGTGCGGAAGCAAAAATATATACATCCATTTCATCACAATTCAGTAAGTAAATACATCCAGCTCAGAATAAGTGCGGCAAAAGAAAATACAAACAAAACATGAATTATTACAAATATTAAAAGTTTAACTGAAAATAAAAGCATACTCAGCCTCACAAGCTAAATAAAAAGAAGAAAACAGCTAAATATCTTCAGCAGCACGCCCCTCTTCCTGAATCAGACCATCAAAAGGCTCTACAACCTCGAAGAGCTTGGAATCTACTATTGTCGGTTTCACAATGATAGGGCCCCAACCAATAAAAATAAAAAAAATCTTGTTAGACATATTGTCTAAGTATATTTTAGGCTTATTATATTTCAAGTTCTTTTAAGATATAACTATTTCAACTTAGCAACTAATCAAACATACTTAGGTGCAGAAAGCATATGAAAGGAAAAGGAAAGTTTTAAAAAGCTTATTTACAACTTAAGCAAACGGAAGTTAACGCATACCTCTACCCAAGGCTGCAACAAAATTAGGCATATAAATAAATATAAGGCAAATAATTAAAGTACTAAAAAGAGGACTCATCCTAAACATGCTTATGATCATATGGAATTATGCTGACTAACATGAAATAAAATAACATGTGATACACACAAGAAATCTAAAATCGAATCTAGCATCCTAGCATCTAAGTAAACAAAGTAAAACTAGACTGCAGTAAGAACAAATAGAAAGCAGTAAGAAGGAAACAAAAAAAAAAGAATTGCTATAACTAAACAAGCCACTAAACTAAAATATATATTGGAGCTAGGTCCCAGTTGAACTTATAGAATCCGACACGTATCCCCCTAGGCATCTGCAGAGCTAGGTCCCAGATGATACTATATCAAATGAACTGAACGAAAGGGGTAGACTAATTAGGACGCACTCTACTGAACCGAAAATTAGGAAACTGAAGGTACCGATGTAAATTCAAACGATGGTTATGTAATTCAAAGTTGACATATGATGTCATCAAATATCCTATTTATACTATATATATCCAAGGTGTAAAGCTCAAATACACGGTAAACAAAGCATCAAAGTTCAAAGTAAGAAAGAGATTCTACTAAACATATGTGATATTTGTTGTTGTATAATTTATTTGTTATAACAATTACAAGTTATGAGAGTTCAAGATCTTTAATTCATACTATCAAGTATAACTTAGACTTACGACCTTATAAGTTGAAAACAATTAGAACTGATCGGGTTCTGATATGATTTAATCAATGCAGACTATATAAGTTAAACAAGAAATCAATCAACATATTTTAATGATTTAAGCAACTCAAACCTATCTAGATCAAGACAAATTAAGATGGAAGGATTAAGAATAAAACTCAAATTATTAGAGTTTAATCACTTAATCCAAAAGTGATCCTAAGGACTAAGGCTTAAAACCCAAACCTCATAGATTAAAGATTAAGGCAAATCCTTTTAAGTAAAGTCAAGCTTATATATGATGGATTTCTAATCTGAGATCTAAAGTTGAAAGACAAAATAATTATAATCAAACTTATGAAAATCTATAAACTAATAAAACTAAGGTTTCATTCATGGAATAACCCATTTATATAATGAATGAAAGCTAATATAGTTCTATCCCTAACCATAAGGAAGAAGATCTTTGTGGCGGCCCATCCTCGCCGTGGTCCTGTTAACCCTTAAGTTAACATGATTATGGTGGAGGGGTCACCAAATGACAAGGTCCCCACTTAAGATTGGATTAGACACACATTCTAATCCAATTTAACTAAGGACTTTGCATTTTATCCAAAAATACTATCACTAAATGATCATATAAGAACTTAGAGTGCGGAAGCAATAAAAGTATAACATCCATCCATACAGTATAAATATGACAATACAGAATAAGTAAAGTGCTGAAAGAGAAAGTTAACCTGTATTATTACAACAATTTAAAAATAGTTAAAAGTGAACTGAAAAGAACTCTCAATCTCACTGAAAGAAAGAAAGCTAAAGCTATAAATCTTCAGGAACGGGTTCCTCCTCCAATGGCAAGCTCTCCACTGGATCAGCTGCTCTAACAAACTCAAAACCTACCATTATCGGTTTCATAATGGTAGGGCCCCAGCCAACAAAAGAAAAACTAGTTAGACTATTGTCTAAGCACATTTTAGGGCAAACAATTTATTAAGTTACTTGAATATCACCATAAACCAGTACTGAAGCAAAAAGGTGCAGAAAGCGTACAAAAGAATAGTAATAAGTTATAAACTACAATTTATAACTAAACAAATAGGAAGTAATACATACCTCCTCCAAGCAACTGCAACAAAACTAGGTAAGCAAAAGAAAAACTAAATAAAACTGTAAATAAAATACAACTTAAATATGCTTATGATCAAACAGATTATGCTAGGTAACATACAGAAATTGAACAGTCTAAAACTAAAAACAACTAACATCCTATGTGAGCATATGAAAATAATAAGTAAAACTAGCATTCTATATAAAAATACGTGCAGGAAAAATTGTAAGTAAAACAGTGCTACAATGTAGAATATGCAAGTGAAATAGTAACTGAAAATGGAAACTGCAGTGATCATCTAAGTCACTCAAACTGAAAACATACTCAGCAAATCTTAGCCTGATGAGCTAAGAAACTCTAAACTGAACATCACTGAAAACTCTTAGCCTGATGAGCTAAGATAGAACCGAATGTAAGTGTACTTGAATTAGTATAACCATATCAGAATCCTGACTCTATAGTCAGTATGGCAACAGTCTATCCATCCGATCTCTCGGACTAGGCATGGCCATAGACTGTCGGACATTAAACCCTCAAAAGGTTGCCGACCCGAACGGGTTGATCGAAGAGGTATACTAATCAAGATAGAAATTAGTAAACTCAAGGTTTCATCTAATTGAGTAACCCAATTTACTCAATAGATGAATTCTAACTTAAGATCTATTCCTAATCTTAGGAATTAAAGCTCTTAATTACTAAGAGTATCTCTCAAGACACACATCCTAACTAATGTTATAAGGACCTAAGGAAAGATTTAAGAATGATTAAAGAATGAGAAATCACTCACTTAAGATTTAGGAATTTTCTTAAGGAGCTAAAATTAAGATTTTAATCAAAATTTAATTTAAACTTGGATTTGATTAATTTCAACTATAAATCATTATATTTACTAATTAATATGATTATAAATTGATTTTAGGACTTTTGAAGGATAAACCCTAAATTTGGGCAAAATTACTATTTTGCCCCTACTTAAGGGTTCAAAGATCAAATTTTGATCTAGGGTTCTAAATCTAAAATTTTCTTTTGTAATGTGATTCTTATTGTCTAATGTAAGATTAGACATCAACTAAATTAATTTTTGGGTGATTATTAAGCCATATGAGATCAAGTTAGTGAATTTAACTTATAAGGGAAAATTAGGAATTTGGCTAAATAAAAGTTAACTTTTCTTTTAGATTATTGTTCTTTACTGCCTAGGCTTTCCATAGAATCTAAATTTGCTAAATTCTGATAAGTATAGGCCAAGTTATGACCAATACAAGATTTAGGGTTAAAATGTTAATTAAAGGATTCTTAATTATGGGTCAAAAACCTAACTTTGTCAATTAGTGTTTAAATTGAGCAAGATTAGTGGTTATGGTTTACAAATAATTCACTGATCACAATGACATGTGGTAGGCTCAATTTGGATCTAATTTAACTAAGTTAAGACCTAATTAGGGTTAAGAGTGATTAGTGAGTGATTAGCAAAATTAAGAACTCAAACACTAATCCAACCTCACAAATAGATTCTAAGTGGTTCTAGGAGTTCTCTGAAACTTAAATCACTCAATTTGGATTATTAGATTTACTAATATTTACTAATCAAGTTTTGGAGTAATTAGGGAAGATTAGCAAATCTAACCATTGGATCTAAAATAATTTTACATATTACTGTTAATTAGGTTTTTCTGATCTAAATTGATATTTGGATTATTAAATTTGGAGCTCAATTGACTAAGTTGTGGTCAATTGAAGATCTAGGTCTAATTAGGGTAATTAGGGTTAGGTCCTAAAAGTGATTAGGCAAGAACTAATCCAGCGCCTCGGCTAGGGCGACGCGTGCAGCCCCCCTTCGGCCACATGGCACACTCACGGGGATGACGGCTCACGGATCAGATGGCGTAGGAGGAGTCGTTAAGATTGACGGCGCGAATAGAAAATAGGTGACGATGTCAGGTTTAAGTGAACGGCGTCGTTAACTTTAAATATTTAAATAATTATTTAAATTAAATTATACAAATTTTATTAATCAAAATTACCCTATTAAATGCATCCCAAAAATTTTCAATAAATCACCCTTAGCAAATTGAAGGGTGAGGAACGCAACGGCGCACTCAGATTTTTATTTCGACAAGTATTTATTTATTTGATTACTTGGGGTATTTAAATATTATTAAAATATTCGATGAAAATCCAACGACTTCCAAATGCCTCCAAAATTTCACCCCTAGCTAATTTGGGTGTTCTGAATGCAATGACGAAGTCAGATTTTCAATTTGAGGTCTATAAAAAGTCAATTTTCTAGGGTTTGGAATTTTCTAGAGTTCTTGATTTGACTTTGTTGACTTCAGATTTGACCTAGCTTTCAGAGATGAGTTCCAAATTACTTAATTAGTGACTTAGAACCTTAATTAAGACTTAGATTAGTTTTAATTGAGCCAAGTAACAACCTGAGTTGTTACAAACTCCCCCACTTAAGAACGATGTCGTCCTCGACATCACTCCAGTGAGAAAAAGAATGAAATGAAATAAGATAGAGTTGAAGAATCACCTTGATTAAAAAGGTTTGGGTACTTTTGACGTATATCCACCTCTTTCTCCCAGGTGGCTTCATTACAAGACCGGTTCTTCCACTGAATCTTTATCATTGGAATAGATTGATTCCTTAATTTCTTTAGATCATGATCTAGGATTTTAATTGGTTCTTCGATGTAAGAAAGATCAGGCTGAATTTCAATTGTAGGATGTTCAATAAGATGAGAAGGATCTCGAAGACACTTTCTTAGTGATAAAACGTGGAATACATTATGAACAGCAGCAAAGCCTTCTGGTAGCTCTAATTTATAAGCTGCTGAACCAATCTTCTGCAAAATTTTGAAAGGTCTAACGTACCTTGGATTGAGCTTTCCAAAAATTCCAAAACGATAAACTCCTTTCATCGGGCTCACTTTTAAATATACAAAATCTCCTTTGCTGAATTCTAGAGGACGATGACGGTTATTATAATATTTACTCTGCCTATCTTGAGCTGTTCTGATTCTTTACTGAATGAGTTTAACCTTTTTATTTGTTTCTTCCACTAGCTCAGATTCATATAATTGAGTATCTCCTGTCTCAGACCATGCTAGTGGGGATGAACATTTTCTCCCATATAATGCTTCATATGGTGCCATCTTAATATTTGACTGAAAATTATTATTGTATGCAAATTCCACTAAAGGAATATGCTCTTCCTAGGATCCTGAAAAATCCAACATACATAAACGCAGGAGATCTTCTAAGACTTAATTTACTCGTTCTGTTTGGCCATCTGTTTGTGGATGAAATGCTGTACTCATGGCCAGAGTTGTGCCTAAATCTTGATGGACAGCCTGCCAAAATTTAGAAGTAAAACGACTATCTCTATCGGATACAATTGATTTAGGAATTCCGTGCAATCTGACTATTTCTTTAATGTATAATTTGGCCAACTTCTCCACCGAGTCAATTTGACAGATTGGAATAAAATAAGCACATTTTGTAAGGCATCTACTATAACCCATATTGAATCAACTCCAGATCTTGAACGAGGCAAACCCATGACAAAATCCATGGATACATCAGTCCATTTCCATTCTGGGATTTCTAGTGGGTGCAATAAACCACCAGGCTTTTGATGCTCTGCTTTTATTAAGCAACAAGCGTGGCATTTTGCAACAAATTCTACAACACTTTTCTTCATTCCTGGCCACCAGAATGATTGTTTTAGGTCTTGATACATCTTAGAATTCCCTAGATGAATTTGATATCTTGAATTGTGACTTTCAATCAAGATCTCTTTCTGCATGGACTTAGGAATCCAGAGACGATTATCCATGTAAATAGCACCTTTCTTAAACTGCAATTCTGGATGATGACCACTTTCTATTGCCACTTTAAGGTTTAAATATTCATCATCATTGCTTTGAGAGATTGATACATCTCTATGAAAAGTAGGTTCTATATTATTCATGGATATCATGGTATTGACTGAATTTCCCTTAGCAAGAGAAATTTCCATTTTATGAAACTCATTCATCAACGGACTTTCTGAAATTAAGCTGTTAAGAACAGTGTGACGGCTTAACGCATCAGCTACCACATTAGCTTTTCCTGGATGGTACTGGATATCTAAGTCATAATCACTAATTAATTCCAGCCATCTTCTTTGCCTACAGTTCAATACTCATTGGGTAAAGATGTATTTCAGACTTTGGTGGTCTGTAAATATAGAGCATTGAACTCCATACAAATAATGGCGCCAGATTTTTAATGCAAAAACTAATGCTGCCAATTCTAAATCATGTACATCATAGTTCCTTTCATGAGTTTTAAGCTGGCGAGATGCGTATGCTATAACTTTGCCTTCTTGCATTAATACGCATCCTAACCCAATTCCAGATGCGTCTGTATACACCTGATAATTGATTCCTTCTTTTGGAAGAACTAAAACTGGAGCAGAAGTTAATGCGTCCTTTATAGACTGAAATGCAGTTTCACATTCTTCTGACCAAACAAATGGAACTGCCTTCTAGGTTAATTTCGTAAGTGGCGCGGCAAGCTGGGAGAAGCCTTTAACAAAGTTTCTGTAGTATCTGGCTAGACCCAGAAAACTACGAATTTCAGTAATTGTCTTGGGCTGAACCTAATCATGAATAGCACTAATCTTGCTCTGATATACTTGGATTCCACGAGCATCAATCACATGGCCAAGAAATGATACAGAATTCAACTAGAATTCACATTTTGAGAACTTAGCATATAACTCATGCTCTCTAAGCTTCTCCAGAACCATTCTCAAATGTTCCTCAAGATCTTTTTCTGTCTTTGAGTAAATTAAAATATCATCAATAAATACTATCATGAATTTATCTAAGTAGGGTTTCAAAACTCTTTGCATTAAGTCCATGAACAGAGATGGGGCATTAGTAAGATCAAAGGACATTACTAAAAACTCATAATGTCCATATCGAGTTCTGAATGCTGTCTTTTCTACATCTGAGTCTTTTACCTTCACTTGATGATACCCTGACCTTAAATCAATTTTAGAGAACATTACAGCACCGGCAAGCTGATCGAACAGGTCATCAATACGGGGAAGTGGGTATCTATTTTTAATGGTGACTTTATTCAGCTCCCTGTAGTCTATGCACATTCTCATAGACCCATCTTTCTTCTTTACAAATAATACCGGAGCTCCCCACGGAGACATACTTGGTTTAATAAATCCCTTATTTAGCAGTTCTTGTAATTGCTCATTTAACTCTTGCAATTCTTTCGGGGCCATTCTATATGGTGCTTTTGATAGAGGTTGTGTCCCCGGAACTATATTTATTTCAAATTCTACTTCTCTGGTTGGTGGTAAACCAGGCAGATCTTCAGGAAAAACATCTTCAAAATCTCTAACAATTTTTATTTTAGAGATTGGGGTTACTTCTTTGCTACTACCCATCATCACCATCAGAATACAACTATAGCCTTTGCACACCATTTTCTCTGCTTGAATTGCGTTGATTAAGGAGCTACTAGTGCTAAACTTCCCAATAAACGTTGTTGAAGCTCCTGGAGTTTGCAAGATAACCTTCTTCTTTTGATATTTAATAGTAGCATTATGCATACTAAGCCAATTCATGCCTAGTATGATATCAAAATTTACTATAGGTAGCATAATTAACTTGACTTGGAAGGTATGGTTATTAATTGGTATTTGAACGTCACAAAATTTGTTCGCACTAAGTTGGGCTCTAGAAAGAAGTCCAACACTTATGATCTTCGCAAGTTTGTAGCAGGGTAGTCCTAATCTCTTAGCAAAATTTTCAGAGATAAATGAATGACTAGCCCCAGTATCAAATAATATACTGCAGGGCTCATCTTTAAAGTATAGGGTGCCTAATAAAAATACAGACTTTAGGAAGTTCTAATTCAGTAAGAAAAGCAAAAGTTGCGAATTGTACCTGAGACTACGTTGTTGTCTTCTGCTGTTTCTACTAGAGTGAGATTGTACACTCTTGCCTTTCCAGCAGGTCTGCTGTCAAATGTCTGAGCTGTTGATTGATTTGGGTTTGAAGGTTTTGCAGCATATTGAACCTTTGCAAGGGTTCGCTCTTGAGCAGGAGGTGGCATAAGAGTCCTCTGAGTCTCTCTGAAATTGATGAGAGTGGCACGGAATATTTTATTCGTACGATTCTGTTCAATAGTTACTCCATCAATAGTTTTATTTGATCGACAGTCCCTATACGCATGACCTTGCCTTCCACAAGTAAAACATACTCTGCCAAAATGATAACATTTTCCATAAGGATGTGGCCTATTACAGGCGGCAGTTTGGTTTGATGTTTCAGTGGTCTCCATCTGATATACCCTTCATTGGTTTGTTCATTGTTGCTTGAAGTTCTGAGGGTATTTGTTCATATTGAAAGCCTTTCTCTTCATGTCCTTGACTGATTGATGATGTTCCACAACTCACGCTGTCTCAATCAATTTCTTGGACTGGGTGTGTTGTAGGGGAATTACGTGATCTTTAATGGATTATCGAAGTCCATTCTCAAATCTGAAACATCTATCTGCTTCAGTAGGAACCAAGTGAGGTGAAAATCAGATGAGCTTTCGAAATTCTGAAGTATATTCAGCTACTGATCGATTTCCTTGGGTTAATCTTAATAATGATTCGCCAATGATGTTTTTGGTGGATGGTGGAATAAATGATTCTTTGAATGCTTGGACAAACTAGCTCCATTTTATTTCATCCAGTTCAAATTCCTCAAAATGCGTATTTCTTTCTTGCTCCCACTAATGTTCTGCTTCTCCTTGTAGAAGGTGAGTGGCTAATCTTACAGATTTGTTGCTTGAACAACCCAAGCTAGTAATGTTTTTCTTTACTGTCTTCAGCCATGCCAGAGTGTCCATTGGTGATTCAGATCCTTCAAAGGTAGGCGGCCTTAGTCTTAGGAAACTATGAAGTATCCCATCTGCGGACTGTCGAAAGGTATTGGAAACTTGAGGGGTGGGAGATGCTGAAGAAGTGCTGGCATTAGTGGCGGGTATTACAGATACTAATTTTTGAATAGCTAGAGCCTGCTGATTTTGATTTTCTAGCATTGCAGTAACCATATTTCTCAGAGAGATTATTTCATCAATAGTATTAGAAGCGGCCACGGTATTGTTTGGAGCATTGCTCATAGACGGTTGAGGGTTAAGTGGAGTATTGTTTGGAGAAGTAGCAGGATTCATTTTCCTGAAATCAAAATAACTATCTTGAGTTCTTCATTAAAATAAGATATAAAATAACTACTGCTTTTCTTATTTATTTAAAAATTTATTGAAATAACAGAATACATCATCATAGATTGTGAAACTATTCCCATCCTATATATTCCTTTATGAATGCAACTCGGAAATCTTCATAAGTAAGTTCTCGTCCTTCCTCTTGAGCTTTTTGGAAGAGGTTCCCATAGGAGTTGGTCCACCATTTCTTTGCTCGACCTCGTAGGAGACATAATACTACTTCTAATTGAATATTATTTGGCCATTCTATCACACCAAATATGTGATCAACCCTTGCTAGCCATTCTCTAGCTAATACGGGAAAATCAAGGCCTTTATAGATGCCTTCCATAAGTAGTCTATCTAAAACTTGTGACCCTTGAGCAGAGACACCTGCTATAGTCCTTCCTTGTTTCCTTCCTAGCTTGTCTTCATATTTCCATATGACCTCGAATTCCTTCAAGTATGTCATGAATGCCATTCCTAGACGATCTTTTTATTCCTACAATTATAATCATTCTACTTAGATTTGTTGAGCATATATAAATATACATAATTTGATATTTATGGTTTACCATCTTTTATGGTTATTTAATAACTTAACTAATTCTGAGTTATACTCATAATATGATGGATGTTAATTCAAGTATTCATTTAGTGATCAAGTGGCAGAAGAACTGTCCATTAGGTAGAAAGGAATGTCAATTCCAATCTGACACCTTATAGAATTCTTTGATACCAACTGTGGCAGCCCATCCCCACTGTGGTCCTGTTAACCCTTAAGTTAACATGATTACGGTGGAGGGGTCACCAAATGACAAGGTCCCCACTTAAGATTGGATTAAATACACATTCTAATCCAATTTAACTAAGGACTTTGCCATTCATCCAAAAATACTATCACTAAATGATCATACAAGAACTCAGAGTGCGAAAGCAATAAAAGTATAACATCCATCCATACAGTATAAATACGACAATACAGAATAAGTAAAGTGCTGAAAGAGAAAGTTAACCTGTATTATTACAACAATTTAAAAATAGTTAAAAGTGAACTGAAAAGAACTCTCAATCTCACTGAAAGAAAGAAAGCAAAAGCTATAAATCTTCAGGAACTGGTTCCTCCTCCAATGGCAAGCTCTCCACTGGATCAGCTGCTCTAACAAACTCAGAACCTACCATTATCGGTTTCATAATGGTAGGGCCCCAGCCAACAAAAGAAAAACTGGTTAGACTATTGTCTAAGCACATTTTAGGGCAAACAATTTATTAAGTTACTTGAATATCACCATAAACCAGTACTGAAGCAAAAAGGTGCAGAAAGCGTACAAAAGAACAGTAATAAGTTATAAACTACAATTTATAACTAAACAAATAGGAAGTAATATATACCTCCTCCAAGCAACTGCAACAAAGACAGGTAAGCAAAAGAAAAACTAAATAAAACTGTAAATAAAATACAACCTAAACATGCTTATGATCAAACAGATTATGCTAGATAACATACAGAAATTGAACAGTCTAAAACTAAAAACAACTAACATCCTATGTGAGCATATGAAAATAGTAAGTAAAACTAGCATTCTATATAAAAACATGTGCAAGAAAAACTGTAAGTAAAACAGTGCTACAATGCAGAATATGCAAGTAAAACAGTAACTGAAAATGGAAACTGCAGTGACCATCTATGTCACTCAAACTGAAAATATACTCAGCAAATCTTAGCCTGATGAGCTAAGAAACTCTGAACTGAACATCACTGAAAACTCTTAGCCTGATGAGCTAAGATAGAACTGAATGTAAGTGTACTTGAATTAGTATAACCATATAAGAATCCTGACTCTATAGTCAGTATGGCAAGAGTCTATCCATCATATCTCTCGGACTAGGCATGGCCATAGACTGTCGGGCATTAAACCCTCGAAAGGTTGCCGACCCGAACGGGTTGATCGAAGAGGTATACTAATCAAGCTACACCTTACAAACCACTTGTGAAACAAAAACATAATGCTGCTTATGAATGTTCAAGGTTGACATAAGATATTTATCAAATATCTTAAGTACATAACACATGTTCAAGGTATAAGGCTCAAAATCAAGGAATGCGAAGCATCAAAATCAAGGAATGTGAGCAAGAAACTCTATCTAAAATACAGGTGATATCCGTTATTATCTACTTTATTCATTATATCTACTATAAGTTACATAAGTTTCAGAATCATTAATTCTTACACGTTCTGTAACTTAGAATCACGAATCCTACTAGTTGAAGATAATTAGAACTGGCCAAGTCCTAATTATAACTTAATCAAAAGACGACTATTTGGTTTAAGTGAATAAATCATCGACCTAATTTTGTAATTTATTTCATCCCAACCTCATCTTGATTAGCCAAATCAAGATGAAAAGATTAAGAATTAGACTCCAGATGATGGGGTCTAATCACTTAATCTAAAGGTATAATCTAAGGGTCTAAGTTTAAAACCCAAAACTCACAGATTAGGTTAAGGCAAATCCTAATGATAAATCAAATTCATTAGAATAGATCTCTATTCTTAGTTCTAAAGTTTAAAGATCAAATAATCATTTAATAAACTGAGAAAATCTAGAACCTAGTAAACTCAAGGTTTCATCTAATTGAGTAACCTAATTTACTCAATAGATGAATTCTAACTTAAGATCTATTCCTAATCTTAGGAATTAAAGCTCTTAATTACTAAGAGTATCTCTCAAGACACACATCCTAACTAATGTTATAAGGACCTAAGGAAAGATCTAAGAATGATTAAAGAAGGAGAAATTGCTCACTTAAGACTTAGAAATTTTCCTAAGGAGCTAAAATTGAGATTTTAATCAAAATTTAATTTAAACTTGGATTTGATTAATTTCAACTATAAATCATTATATTTACTGATTAATATGATTATAAATTAATTTTAGGACTTTTGAAGGCTAAACCCTAAATTTAGGCAAAATTATTATTTTGCCCCTACTTAAGGGTTCAAAAGATCAAATTTTGATCTAGGGTTCTAAATTTGAAATTTTCTTTTATAATGTGATTCTTATTATCTAATGTAAGATTAGACAGCAACTAAATTAATTTTTGGGTGATTATTAAGCCATATGAGATCAAGTTAGTGAATTTGACTCATAAGGGCAAATTAGGAATTTGGCTAAATGAAAGTTAAATTTTCTTTTAGATTATTGTTCTTTACTGCCTAGGCTTTCTATTGAATCTAAATTTGCTAAATTCTGATAAGTATAGGCCAAGTTATGACCAATACAAGATTTAGGGTTAAAATATTAATTAAAGGATTCTTAATTATGGATCAAAAACCTAACATTGTCAATTAGTGTCCAAATTGAGTAAGATCAGTAGCTATGGTTTACAAATAGTTCACTGATCACAATGACATGTGGTAGGCTCAATTTGGATATAATTTGACTAAGTTAAGACCTAATTAGAGTTAAGAGTGATTAGTGAGTGATTAGCAAAATTAAGCACTCAAACACTAATCCAACCTCACAGATAGATTTTAAGTGGTTCTAGAAGTTCTCTGAAACTTAAATCACTCAAATTGGATTATTAGATTTACTAATATTCACTAATCAAATTTTAGAGTAATTAGGAAAGATTAGCAAATATAACCATTGGATCTAAAATATTTTTACATATTATTGTTAATTAGGTTTTTATGATCTAAATTAATATTTGGATCATTAAATTTGGAGCCCAATTGACTAAGTTGTGGTCAATTGAAGATCTAGGTCTAATTAGGGTAATTAGGGTTAGGTCCTAAAAGTGATTAGGCAAAAACTAATCCAAACAACAAGATGAATACTATCAAATTAATCCTTAGGGTTTTCTGATCACTTTAAGACCCATATTCAATAAGTTTGGATCATTAGGTACAAAGTTATGGGTTAATTAAGACTTGTAACATTTAATTTAACTTAAATTAAATCCTAAAAATCACTTTGCTAAATACAGGTCCAAATGCAAAATTATTTGCATCAATAAATTTCTCATATTTTTTTGAATCCATTGGTATATAATTTTGCTATATTTGGATGTGTATTTTAGGAGTTATTAAGGTTTGAAATTTGGTATTTAATTAATTAAATATTTCTGTTTTTATTTAATTAATAAATCTGTTTTATATGCATATATATATATAATTAGAATTTTATTTATTATTAAAATGTTATAATTATATAAATGTTTTTATTTATTATTTTGCAGGACACGTGGCGCTTTACAAATTGACGACGGTACGAAGACGGGACCCACAGGCGCTGCAGGCCCCGATAGGACCTATCCCGCGAGACACGTGTCCTCGCAGGATAGGCTCTTTGACTGCGCGTGGGGCCCTCCATCTGCCATGACGCGACAACCGCAGCCACAGACGGCGGTTCATCCGGTCCAGATGAACCGTTCTGGATCGAACCGGTTCATAACGATCGGACCAGATCTGATATATCCTAGATCTAACGGCTGGATCACCGTTTCATCCGACGGCTGCAGACGAGCGGCGATTCGCCTTCCTCCCAAATCGGACCGGGTACAGACGGATCATTGAACCGGTTTGGAGTGGCTGGCTCGCTCGGGATGACGCTTCGTCTTCCCCGAGAGTCGCGATATTAGGGTTTCGCGAGGGGGATCTTCGATCGAAGATCCCGTTCGATCGAAGACTCCTTAGCTTAATCGAACCGTATGGATTGATTATTAAGATTTGGATTGCATATAGAAATAATAATATCTGAAATCAAACTGAGATCGGGTACCTTAGATGGACGGCAGGGAAGGTTCAAGCTTTGATCGCCAAAATTAGGTCTTTAGAGATGAAACCGAGAGAAGATAAAGTCTTACATGTCTTATATTAGTTCTAAAGCGGCGATTACATGCGGTGGGAGTACATCTGGCCTCTGCGAGCTCCAGCGCCTCGGCTAGGGCAACGCGTGCAGCCCCCTTCGGCCACATGGCACACTCGCGGGGACGACGGTTCACAGCCGTCTGATCCAGCGATCAGACGGCACAGGAGTCGTCAAGATTGACGGCACGAATAGAAAATAGGTGACGGCGTCATGTTTAAGTGAACGGCGCCGTTAACTTTAAATATTTAAATAATTATTTAAATTAAATTATATAGATTTTATTAATCAAAATTACCCTATTAAATGCATCCCAAAAATTTCCAATAAATCACCCTTAGCTAATTGAAGGGTGAGGAACGTAACGGCGCACTCGGATTTTTATTTCGACGAGAGTTTATTTATTTGATTACTTGGGGTATTTAAATATTATTAAAATATTCGACGAAAATCCAACGACTTCCAAATGCCTCCAAAATTTCACCCCTAGCTAATTTGGGTGTTCTGATTGCAATGACGAAGTTAGATTTTCAATTTGAGGTCTATATAAAAAGTCAATTTTCCAGGGTTTGGAATTTTCTAGAGTTCTTGATTTGACTTTGTTGACTTCAGATATGACGTAGGTTTCAGAGATGAGTTCCAAATTACTTAATTAGTGACTTAGAACCTTAATTAAGACTTAGATTAATTTTAATTGAGCCAAGTAACAACTTGGGTTATTACAATCTTAAAGATTGAGGTACTAAGGAACTACTTAAGAAGAGATTTAGAGAATGATTTAATTAATTACTATTATAGTTATTTAAATATTATTGTGCTTATTTACTGATTTAATAAACTTAGGAGAGACATAATGTGAGATGAATCTCACATTATGAAACTTAAATAAATATTTAAGAATAACTTAGGATTTCTCCTAAAAATCTAATTAATAGCTTAAAACATGTAGATTTAATTTTGAAATACATTATTTGCTGATTTTAATGATTAGACAATGATTTTAAGGTCTAAGAATGCTTAAATATAAATTTGGGTAAAATGATAATTTTGCTCATACTTAAGGATTTAAAAAGCTACTTTTTAATTTATTGCTCCAAATTAGAATTTATCAATGGCAAATGATTACTTATTGTCTAACATGAAGATAGATAGTAAGTACACCTAATTTGGATAAGTATTAACCTTATGAGCTCAATTTAAAAAAAATTAACTCATAAGAGCAAAATGGTAATTTTATCTAATAAAGTCTAAAAATTTATTCAGTTTATTAATGCTTACTGTTCAATGATTCCCTAAAGCTTAAGAACACTAAATTTTGAGGTCTAATAATTAAGTTATGATCAAATCATTATTAGGGTTCAAATGTGTAAATTTTAGGGTTTTTAAGAATATGTCAAAAATCTAACTTTTCCATTTGATGTCCAAATTCAGTAAACTCAATGGTAATAGCTTTCCTATAACAAATTAAGTACTTTAATTGGGAGTAGACCCAATTTGAACTCCATTTGGTTAAGTTATGACCTAATCAAGTTCTAGGGTGATTGTGGGTGATTAATGAAGTTAATTACTAAATTAAAAAATTAACTTCACCACTATATTCTACACTACACTAGGAGCTATTAAAAATTTGGAATTTTAATTTTGGATAATTAAGAAGCTTAATTTTCACTAATCTATTTCTTAGAGTAATTAGGAAAATTAAGAAATATAATTATAGAAACTAAAATCTTCTTACAGATTAGTATTCTACACATTCTCCTGATCAAAATGATATATTGGATCATATGATCAGAAGCTAAATTAACTAAGTTATGAATTTATCAAATTTTAAGATTAAGGGGGGTTAATTAGTTTAAATGATAATTAATGAAATTAATCTTCAAATAAAAAAACTAATTGTATAATATTAATCTTTGAATTTTTCTGATCAAAATGGTATGTTGAATCACTATATTTGTAATTGTAATTATAAAGTTATGAGATTTTGAAAATTTACAATTGATTAAATAAACATAAATTAAATAAAAAAATTCAAAAATATCTTGCTGCAACTATAGTAAATCGACAGGATTTTAAAATTTTTTTGAAATTTTAGCCTTCAAATTCTCACTACACAGAGCTACTCACGAGGCCTACCACATATCAATGGAAAGGTCTCTTCGAGGCCTTTCAATTGATACTAAATACATCTTTTAATTTTGCATATAACTTAAGAAATTAAGAGCCCTAATTCAGGCTTTAAAAAAATAATAATAAAAGGTACCTAAGCTTGCAAATAAATGGTCCTAATATTAATCTTCAGTAGTTAGGGAGGAAGTTTTCTTCAGCTGCTCAAAAGGTGGATAGTTGATCCCTCGAAGGAAGGTAGATAAGGAATGTGAAGGGATGAGCTTAGTAGGGGGACAATTGGAGTCCTCCCATCAACTATGTGTGGGATGACGCCACATACCCGGGATAGAGGGGATATGTATGACACCCTAATCCCTAAGCCCACAGTCATTAGGCTAAGGAGCGGAGTGTCACTTATGTAAATCCCTCACTTATTATTGGATTAGGTGAGATCCACAATCCACTACTAAGGGAAGGATATGCATAGAATAAATAAGAGGATCAGTCATTACATCTATATATACAGACAGAGTGCGAAAGCATATGAGAAGTAAATATTACATCCATTCACCATACATTATACTTGAATTAAGATAAGATAACTCAAAAATTAATAATGTGCAGAAAGTAAACATAGTCATAGAACCTGTATTATTACATCACTTTAATTTAAGTTAATGAAATGCTGAAAATATAAATATCACTTATCCTCACGGTAAAGAAAATACATCTAAATATCATATGGTCCAAGCTGCTGCACCTCCTCTATGTAAGGTTCCTCCTCAGGTACAGGGTCCTCAAGCTGCTCAATATCTGATATTATCGGTTTCACAATACCAGAGCTCCAGCCAATAAAGAAAAATCTTATTAGACAAAATATCTAAGTACATTTTCGGCAAGTAAGTTATTAAGCATTTGTTAATATCACCATTTTTACTCTAAACAAAATGAAATATTTATCTAGCATAGGAGTAAGTAAGCATACAAGAGAATGAGAACAAGTTATAAATGTAACATTTATAACTTAGCAAGGATTGAGGCAAAAGCATACCTCAAGTAAACTAAATAAGGTAGGGCATACATGTGTAATACAGTAAGTAAAAATACTGAAAAGAAAAGTCTAAGCTTAAATATGCTGATGATCATATGATATATACTAATTTAAAATATTAATCTGAAATAGTATATATAATAAACAGTAAAGTATGACATCCTATATATAAGCATCTACTCAAGTAAGCAGGTAAAATAGGGAAAATACACTTAACTGAAATAAATACGTCATCAACATAATAAATAGTAAGCTGAAAACTAAAGGAAACGTATAACCGTCATATCAAAAAGAATTGGTCAATTTGGCCCAATATATATATCCATCCCTATAGCCTTTATGGGCTAGGGCAAACATATCACAATAATGCCGTATGACTGAAGAGACAGATAATACTACACAAACATATTTTAATTATTTTACTTTTATTTCTATGGATAATTTCAAAAACAAATAAAGAGTTAAGCACATCTGCAAGACTGAATGGGTGTGGTGCCCCACCCCTTAATCTATAAGATTAAGTTAAGGGGTGGTGTGTCACTCTAGCTAACCCTTCACTTATTATTAGATTAGGGGAAATCCACAATCCACCTAACAAGAGAAGGAGTAAGCATAGAATCAAATATTCAGTCACTTAATAAGAATTCATACAGAGTGCGGAAGCGATTTATAAAAGAAATATCCAAGCATCACAGTGTAAGAGCATAAAATAGGACTCAGAATAATCAGTATAATAAATCCAAAACATAGAGTCATAGGTACCTGTATTATTATTACAATATTTTAAAGTTCAAGAAAAAGGAAAAAACTCTCATCCTCACATAAACTAAAGCTAAACAGCTGCTTCTTCCAAGGGCTCCTCCTCTGGATATGGCTCCATACCTAGCTCCTGATCGCCTAACTAAAGAGAATCTACCATTATCAGTTTCAAAATGTAGGGCCCCAGCCAAAAAAAGAAAAATCTTGTGTTAGACAATTGTCTAAGTATATTTTAAGCTGATAAGTTTTATGTGTTTTGTAATATCACCATTACATTCTATAAGCAACAATTATACCAAATAAGGGAGCAACTAACAATACAATAAGGAAGAAAAAAGCTATAAATAATTATTTATAACTTAAGCAAAAAGAGAAGCTAAGACATGCCTCAAATGCATGCTAAATAAGGTAAGGCATATGAATATAAATAACTAAACAAGTACTGGAAGAAAATACTATATCCTAAATATGTTGGTGATAAAAAAAAACATGCAAATTAAAATAATTGAACTCGGTAAAGATACATATAGATAGCAGTAAAATTCTAAAATCCTAAAATATATATAAAGAGTACAAAGAAATAACTGACTGAATAAAAATACTAAAAAGTAAATAAAATATCATGATCACACACACACACACACATACATATATATATATATATATATATATATATATAAACGTCTATGTATTAACTGTCATACAGAAAAGAGCTAATCTAGCCCACCAAATATCGAAGGATCTTAGCACCAGCATGACTAAGGCACCAATGGTGTACCGCTAGTGTCATATGAGACTAGGCAATCAGCACACAACAAAACAACAGAAGATATAAATAAGGTCTTCCCCTAGTGTCATATAAGACTAGGCAATCAGAAGACATAACTGAGAGGCAGCTCTGACACATACAATTATTATCTTTAATCAATCATTTTAATATTTTCATAAGGAATCTAAGGAGTCTCCATATTTTCCTAACATTTTATTTATGCACCAAAGATCTTATATGATATGATCAAGGAGTTAAGGTATAAAAATACAAGAAATGCATAGCAATAAACATTAAATAAAGCAAGGGACTCTACTATACATGATGATATCATTTGTTTTCTAATTAACCATTCTAACTATCCCAAGTTACACAAGTTAAGGATCACTATTTTACTACTATCAAGTGTAACTTAGATACTCATCCTTATAAGTTAAAAGAATTAGAACTGATCAGGTTCTAATCTAGTTCAATCAAATAGACAATTATGAGTTGAATCAATAAATCATACGCCCTAATTTTGGTGATTTTAGACGTTCTATCTAAGATCTGATCAAGATATTCTAAACCTATAGATTATGGATTAAACACTGTGAGATTTAGGTTTAATCACATAATCTAAAGGGATAGACCTAAGTTCTATGTTTCATTCTAAAAGTGATCTATTTATTAAGGCAAATCCTATAAAGTAATCAGACTTAATAGGATGAATCTCCTATCTTAATTCTAAGGTTAAAAGATAAAATAATCAAAATAAGTTGTAAAATTCTAAAAACTAATAAAAATAAGGATTCATTCATTAAAAAACTCCTTTTTTAATGAATGAAATCAAACTTATGAACTAGTCTTAATCTCAGGAAAGGTCCTTAAGGTGTAGTATTAAAGAGTTAGGGAAATTCTAGGATCTGACATAATGGTTGATTTCACTCACTTAAAGGTCACTAATATAATTATATCATTAGTTTTAGAGTCTTGAAAAGTTAATTAAGGGTTAAGGGTACTTAATCCAAACTTAGGGCAAAATGATTATTTTACCTCTACCTTAAGGGTCTAAAAGTCAACTTTTTTTTAAGGGTCCAAATTGAAGTTGTTTAATTCCAAATGATTCCTTACTGTCTAACTTGAAGACAAACAGTAAGTACGCCCCAATTGGACAAGAGGCGGGTCCTACATGTTTAAACTATAGTTTTTGACCTAAGGGAAATTCAGAAATTTTCATTCCACTGAAACTTAAATTTTTATGCAGTTTATTGTAGGTTACTGTTCAAGGATTCCATAGAGTCCAAGAACACTGCATTCTGAGTTCAAATAGTTAAGTTATGGACTTTTTAATTCCTACAGTAATTAATTTACTTTGATTATTATTCCAACCATATATAATTAATTAAGTCAATTATCTATTATGTGTATTCAAATACTCTTTTAATTAGTTCGAGTGATCAATTATTTATTATTGTCTATTTAATATTTATTTCACTGTTACTAATACTTAAGTAACTTAATTTAATACTGTTCATAATCTAATTAATAACCTTTATACTATAATAATTAGATTTGTATTATTGTTGTCACTATTTAAATTAACTAACTTAACTAATTAATCCTACCAATTAAATAAATCTTAAGTACCGTTGATCTAATTTAATTAATTTTATTACAGTACTCATGAATTCATTATATTAACATTAATTGGTTAATTGTTGATCCCAATAATATTAATTTATCTAAATTGTTACTGTTTAATATTTTAATTTATTAACTAGTTTACGGTTGCTAATTTAATTTAATCTACTAACTTAAATTATTTAGTTAGTACTAATGACTCATTACATTAATCTTAATTATTTGCTAGTTAGTATATATATATATATATATATATATATTAATTGTTTACTAACATGGTTATGATACTTAAATTATAGATTTATATATATATATATATATATATATATATATATATATATATATATATATATATATATATATATATATATATATATATATATATATATATTATAAGTGTATCCTAAAATTTCTATCTATATATGTATTTATATTAAAGTTCCTGTCTAGTATATTTATGTGTATATATGTATACTTATAAATAATATTTATGGGTATATATATTTAACCTAATATTACTATTTTTAGTTTATAAATATATATGTGTATTTTAGTTTACTATTTTTATTAAATTAATTAATTAACTATGTTATAATCAGAAATTTATTAATTTATTTTCTTATCTTATCTTGTAACTGATATTGTATATAATATACTAACTTTAATTAACTTAAGAATCTGTTAGTTGTATCTTATATTTTATTTAATCCTTCTTCTAAATACATACATTTCTATAATTGTATTCACTTATATACTTATTATATATATATATATATATATTAAATTCCTAAGAATTATATTTATCTTTATTTAGAATGTAGAATCTATACATATCTATATATATACTACATAATAATTTCGTTTATATATATATATATATATATATTCATTCACATATATGTCCAGCAACTATAAATATTACTGCTCGATAATTTTAATTTGAATTGAAATAATTGTTACCTAAAGTTATCTTAACTCTTAATTAATTCATCACTTATTATTGTATTATACTACTATTAAATTAATTAAGTTAATCCTACCGACTTATATAATTCGCCACAGATTAGTTACCAATTTATTTATACTAATTATATTACCTGAACACATAAACACTTTCCGTTTTGATCTTAATTATGTATATTCGGATATATATATATATATATATATATATATATATATTAAGCATACTCATTCACATACTTTGTGGCGCCCCACCCCTTAATCTACAAGATTAAGCTAAGGGGTGATGTGTCACTCTAGCTAACCATTCACTTATCATTGGATTAGGATGAAATCTACAATCCACCTAATAAGGGAATGAGTAAGCATAAAATCAAACATTCAGTCACTTAATAAGAATTCATACAGAATGCTGAAGCGATTTGCAATAAGAAACATCCAAGCATCACAATACGAGTATAATGAAATACAACTCAGAATATAAGCATATAATAATCCAAACACGCAGTCATAGGTACATGTATTATTACAACATTGAATGTATAAACAAATAGAAGAGAGAATACGCTCATCATCACAGGTAAAATAAACAGCTAGATATCCTCAGATCCAAGTTGCTGCTCCTCCTCCAAGTAAGGCTCCTCCTCAGGTACTGCAACCTCAGCCCGCTCTAAACCTGATATTGTCGGTTTCACAATGTAGGGCCCCAGCCAAAAAAAGAAAAATCTTGTGTTATACAATTGTCTAAGTACATTTTAGGCTGATAAGTTTTTATGTGTTTTGTAATATCACTATTTTATCATTTCTAAGCAATAATCATACAAATATTGGAGCAACTAGCAATGCAAAAGGAAGAAAAAGTTATAAATAATTATTTATTACTTAAGCAAGACGAGAGACTAAGACATGCTTCAAATGCAAGCTAAATAAGGTAAGGCATATGAATATAAATAACTAGACAAGTACTGGAAGAAAATACTACATCCTAAATATGCTGGTGATCAAGAGATATATGCAAATTAAAATAATATAACTCAACGGTGATACATATAATAGCAGCAAAATTCTAACATCATAAAATATGTATATAAGCAGAACAAAGAAATAGATGACTGAATAGAAATGCTGAAAAGTAAATAAAACATCATGACTGTATATATATAAACATCTATGTATTAACTGCCATACAAAAAAGAGCTAATTTAGCCCACAGAATATCAAAGGTCTTAGCACTAGTACGGCTAAGGCACCAACAGTGTACTCCTAGTGTTATATGAGACTAGGAAATCAGCACACAAAGAAATAATAGAAGATATAAATAAGGTCTTCCCCTAGTGTCAACAAGGAGACTAGGTAATCAGAAGACAATACTGAGAGGCAGCTCAAACATATATAATTATTATCTTTAATTAATCACTTTAATATTTTCATAAAGAATCTAAGGAGTCTCCATATTTTCTTAACATTTTATGTATGCATCAAAGATCTTATATGATATATTCAAGGAGTTAAGGCACAAAAATACAAGGAAAGCGTAACAACAAAATAACAAAAGTAAGCAATAAACTTTACTAAACATGGTGATATTATTTGTTTTCTACTTTATCCATTTTAACTATTCTATATTACACAAGTTTAGAATCACCATTTTCCTACTATCGAGTGTAACTTAGAAATTTATCCTTATAAGTTAAAAAGGATTAGAGCTGATCAAGTTCCAATCTAATTCAATCAAATGACGACTATGAGTTTAATCAATAAATTATACGTCCTAATTTTTGTGAATTTAAACGTTCTATCTAAAATCTGATCAAGATCTTCTAAACTTTTAGATTATGGATTAAACACTACGAGATTTAGGTTTAATCATATAATCTAAAAAGAAAAAGACCTAAGTTATAGGTTTTATTCTAATAGTGCTATACTAGTTAAGGCAAATCATATTAAGTAATCAGACTTAATAGAATGAATCTCCTATCCTAAAACTAAAGTTAAAAGACAAAATAATCAAAACAAGTTGTAAAATAAAAGAAAAATCTAGAAACTAATAAAACTAAGATTTTACTCATTGAGTAACTCATTTACCCAATGAATGAACTCTAACCTATGATATAGTCCTAGTCTCAGGAAGGGTCCTTAAGGTGTAGTATTAAAGACTTATAAAAATTCTAGAATCTGACATAATGGTTGATTTCACTTACTTAAATGTCACTAATTGTGGCGCCCCGCACCCTTAATCTGCCAAAGGATTAGGTTAAGGGTGGGGTGTCACTCTGGCTAACCTCTCACTTATCATTGGATTTGGATGAACTCCACAATCCACCTAATTATGAAAGGGTTAGCACATAGTCAAACTAACAGTCACTGTATAAGTAAACAAACAGAGTGCGGAAGCAATTTAAGGAAATGTAAACCATCCAAGTATCACAGTACAAATAGGAAAAATAGAACTCAGAATATAAACATACAATCCAAATACACAGTCAATAGTATCTGTATTATTACATCATTTAGAATATTTAAAGGAAAAATAGAATGAAAAGCCACTCATCCTCACTCAAGAATATAAGAAGGCTAAACGGCAGCTTCTTCCATGGGCTCCTCCTCTGGGTATGGCTCCACACCTAACTCCTGCTCGTCTAACTGAAAGGAGTCTGCCATTGTCGGTTCCACAATGTAGGGCCCCAGCCAAATAAAAGAAAAATCTGATTAGACAATTGTCTAAGTACATTTTAAGCTGATGGATTATTATAAGTGTTAAGTAATATCACCATTTGACAATATCTAAGCAACATATATATATATGAAAAGGAGCAATAAGAAATATAAAGAAATAGGGAAGCTATAAATCATTATTTATAACTTAAGCAAAGAAAAGGGAAGAGGCTGAGATATGCCTCGCATATGAACTTAAACAAGAAAGGGCGTATAAATATACATAACTGTCATGTACTATAAGAAAAGTCCTACATCCTAAATATGTTGATGATCAACAAAAAATATACCAATTAAAATAAGTTAACTCAACAGTGGCACATATAAATAGTAGCAAGATTCTAACATCCTAAATATATATAAAAGCAGTACAAGAAAATAGCTGACTGAATAAGAATACTGAAAGGTAAACAACAACAACTGCATATAAAATCATACGTGTATAATCTGTCATACAGAAAAGAGCTACACTAGCTCACCAAACAGGGCTGAAGATCTTAGCACCAATACGGCTAAGGCGGTTCCTAGCACGATACGGTTAGGTCACCAACAGACATACCCGAAAGATCCTAGCACCAGTACGGCTAGGGTGGTTCCTAGCACGATACGACCAGGGCAATAATCGGTATGAGCAAAAGAACACTGAGAGGCAGCTCAAACACATCGAATCATTATCTTCTCATTTATTTACTTTAATATTTTCACAAGGAATCTAGGGAGTCTCCATATTTTCCTAACAGTTTATTTATGCATCAAAAATCTTGTATGATATGCTCAAGGAAATATGGCACAAAAATTAAGGAATGCATAAGCAATAAAATATCAAATAGAAGCAAGAGACTCTACTAAACATGGTGATATTATTTGTTTTCTACTTAACCATTCTAACTATTCTAAGTTTCACAAGTTCAGGATCACCGTTTTCCTACTATCGAGTGTAACTTAGAAATTCATCCTTATAAGTTAAAAAGGATTAGAACTGATCAGGTTCTAATCTAGTTGAATCAGGTAGACAACTACGAGTTAAATAAATGAATCATACGTCCTAGTTTTTGTGAATTTAGATGTTCTAACTAAGATCTGATCAAGATCTTCTAAACCTATAGATTATGGATTAAACACTACGAGAATTAGGTTTAATCACATAATCTGAAGGATAAAACCTAAGTTCTATGTTTTATTCTATTAGTGATCTACTAGTTATGTCAAATCCTATTAAGTAATCAAACTTAATATGATGAATCTCCTATCTTAAATCTAAAGTTTAAAAGACAAAATAATCAGAACGAGTTGTAAAATAAAAGAAAGTCTAGAAACTAATAAAACTAAGGTTTCACCCATTGGGTAACCCAATTTACCCAATGAATGAACTCTAACCTATGATTTATTCCTATTCTCAAGAAAGGTCCTTAAGGTGTAGTGTTAGAGACTTAGAAGAAATTATTGGAATCTAACTTAAGGGTTGATTTGACTCACTTGATTGATACTAAGAAGATTATAATATTAGTCTTAGTGTTCTGGAATGTTATCTAAAGGGTAGGGAGGCTTAATCCAGTCTTAGGGCAAAATGACCATTTTGCCCCTACTTTAAGGGTTAAAAAGTCAACCTTTGACTTAGGAGTTAGAATTGATTTCTCTTAGATCCAATTGATTCCTTACTGTCTAACTTGAAGATAGATAGTAAGTACGCCTAAATCAGGCGAGAAACGGTCAAGTTATGACTAAAATAAGGCTAGGAGTAATTTGGTCATTTACTTAAATTTCCAGGGTTCAGATCCTAAATATTATTTTATTATATTGATGACATTGAAATTCTAGGCTGGTTAGCATCTTGAATTTTCCAATTTCGAGTTGATTTGACTAAGTTATGACTGTTTGAATTCCAAGAACAATTTGATCATTTTTCACTAAGGTCAACTCTAAGTTCTAGTGTTGACTTTTTATCATGATATCCAAATGGGAAAATTAATACTACTACAGTGATAGAGCCACTCTTCTGAGTATTTTAAGACCCATATTGACTATGTTTTGATAACCAGGTAAAAAATTATGAGGTTTTAAAGAGGTCCTAAAATGCTACCTCATTATAGTATCCCGAAATAAATTTTTACATTATGTTATTTGAATCCTTACATTTTTCTGAGTATTTTAAGACCTATATTGACTATGTTTGGATCATCCTACAAAAAGTTATTAAATTTTTAAGGTTTACTATTCAAAAATATAATTTGAATTATTTTACTATTCATTTATTTAAATTGTATTATTTTACTGTTCATTCATAAAGATTTTATATAAAATTTCTGAAATTATTAATCCTTAATTAATCTATGATTAATTAGGCTTAATTATTAATTAACATTAATTAATTTATTATTTAATTAATATTTTACTATACCAAAGTAATTAGCACTAATTACTTTTTAATTAGCCATAATTATTTGTTAATATTTAATTAAAAATGATTAATTAGGTTTTACTGTTCAATGATAATTAATTAACCTAATTACTATTTAAGGTTTAATTAATATTTAATTAACCCTTATTAATCTCTAATTATACTTAATTCAATAAAGTTTCTGTTCAAAAGTAATTAACACTAATCCTAACTTAATTAACCACTAACTGTAATTAATTAATCATTAACAGTAATTAATTAACACTAACAGTAATTAAATTATTAATTAAATTAATAGACAGTGGGCCCCACTATACACGTGGCACTGCCAGAGGCTACCACGTGGCACTGTGGCCCCACAGGGGCTGAGTCAGCTCGGGTGACTGGGCAGTGGGCCCACGTGACACGTGGCACTGCCAGAGGCTGCCATGTGGCACTGTGGCCCCACGGGGAGCCGGACTGCCGCGGTTGACCGGGCAGTGGGTCCCACTTGCCACGTGGCGGTCCCAAAGGCGGCCACGTGGCGCTGTGGGCCCCACTGGGGAGCCAAACCGCCGCGCGGGGCTCGAGCAGTGGGTCTCACTTGCCACGTGGCGGGCCAGAGGCGGCCACGTGGCACTGTGGGCCCCACCGGGGAGCCGAACCATCGTGCGGCTCGGGCAGTGGGTCCCACATGCCACGTGGCGTGCCCGGGGTTGCCACGTGGCCTGGTGGGCCCCACGGTCGAAGCCGAACAGCCGCGATGCTCGGTGTGTGGGCCCCCACATGACACGTGGCGGGCCCGAAGGCTACCACGTGGCCTGGTGGGCCCCACCCGCGGCTTATGCGGACCTGACCCGGACGGGTCGGGCTCGGGTCGACCCGGCCCGACCCGAGGCCCGTGACCCTTCGCCTTCTAGGGTTCGGCGGACCGAACCCAGATGCCTTCGGGGCCTCCGTGCGCCCGATCGGGTGGGTATGAGCCCGATCGGAACCGGTGGATGGGTAGAGCACGAGTCCACCTACCTACCCTACAATTATTGTCTCAATCGAATGGAAATCGGGGGAGATCGGGGTACCTGAAGTCGACGCGGGCGGTGGGATGACTTCGGGGCTCGATTCCAGCTCAATCTGGGTTCTGATTTTCGCAAACCCGGAGCCCAGAGGTCGGCCGAGGTCTTATAGACCCGTCGGTGACCTCGCTGAGGCCGAGGAGGGGCTGGATTGGCCGGGATCCGCGGCGGACGCCGCGTGGAGCGTTTAGGGCGACGGGGCCGAGGGAGACAGCCCCGTAGCTGTTCGATCTGGATCAAATCCCACGGCAGCGATGGCGCTGTCCAATCTAACGGCGCCGTTAGCTACAGTTAACGGAACAGTTAAATAGTTAACGACGGCCGTTAAGTAATTAATAATTTTTTTTTTTTCAAAAAATTTTGAACATATTTTTCCTAGCTAATTTGGGGTCAAGGAATTCAATAGCGCAGTCGGATTTTCGATCTGACGAGTATTTTGATACATCGATTTCCGGGGTATTTTTATTATTAAAATATTCGTCAAAATTTCGATGACTTCCGATTGACATGAAAACTTCACCCCATGCTAATTTGGGGTCAAGGAATGTAATGGCGGTGTCCGTTTTTCGATCTGAGATCAATTTAAATAGGTCAATTTTCTAGGGTTTCTGGATTTCCAAAAATTAGGATTCGATCTGTTTGACTCCTGATTTGAACTAAGTCTCAATGGTTGACTCCACTTGACATAATTAGCACTTATAATTATGTTTAAGACTTAGGGTTAGTCCTAATTAACTATGGTAACAACTCAGGTTGTTATACTAATACAATTATAACATTAGTTTTAGAATTTTGAAATGTTAATTAAGGGTTAAGGGTACTTTATCCAATCTTAGGGCAAAATGACTATTTTGCTCCTACTTTAAGGGTTTAAAAGTCAATTTTTATTTTAAGGGTCCAAATTAAAGTTTCTTGATCCTAAATGATTTCTTACTGTCTAACTTGAAGATAGACAATAAGTACGCCCAATTTGGACTCCAAACGGTTAAGTTATGACCAAAATGAGGCCAGGGGTATTTTGGTCATTTTCTATATTTCTAAAGTTCAAGTCCTAAATATTATTTCAGTTTATTGATGACATTGAAATTCTAAACTAGTTATCATCTTGAATTTTTGAATTTGGAGTTGATTTGACCAAGTTATGGTCATTTGAATTTTAGGGGCATTTTGGTCAATTTCCCTAAAGTCAACTAGGAATTCTAGAGTTGGCTTTTTGTCCTGATGTCTAAATGAGAAAACTAATACTACCATAGTGATGGGGCCGCTCTTCTGAGTATTTTAAGACCCATATTGGCTATGTTTGATCAACTAGGTCAAAAGTTATGTGGTCCTAAAGAAGTCCTAAAATACTACATCATTATACGTACCCAAAATTAATTTTTAAACTATGTCATTTGATTCCTTTTATTTTTCTGAGTATTTTGAGACTTTATTGATTATATTTGGATCATCCTACAAAAAATTATTAAACTTTTAAGTTTTACTATTCAAAAATACAATTTGTATTATTTTACTATCATTTATTCAATTTGTATTAATTTACTATTTATTCATAAAGTTCAATTATAATTTTCTATATTTAATAATTAATTAATTAATTTGTAATTAATTAATATTAATTATTAATTAATTATTAATTAATTTATTATTTAATTATTATAATATTATTTTTATTATTGTTTAATTAAGATTAAGTTAATTACTATTTAAATACTAATTATCTATTCATAGTTATATATATAATTCATTATTTATTTTATCTTCTACAGGTTTAATGGCGCGAGACCCACTCTGCCACGTGGCAGGATGCCATTGGCCGAGACAGAGGGCGCGAGGCTCGCCAGGACACACGGCGAGGCTTGATTGGCCATGGGAATGGCCGTGGGCCCCACGTTGCGTTAGCGCAAACGCAGGCACGGCCCCAGATGCGCAGCGCGGGGCGAACCAGAGCCCGCCAGCTGGCCGCCGGGCCCACCCACGAGTGACGGGTCCCGAAGGGACGCGGGATGGGCCCGGGCGGACCCGGCCCGACCCGAAGACGCGCGGCCCTTCGCCCTCCTCGCTATGCCCCGAGCCAAGGAGGGCTAGGGAAAGGCATCCACCGGCCCTACCGACGGTGAATTGACTCGGCCCGCATGGCCGGAGGTCGGCCTCGACAGATCTATCCGACGGCAGCCGGATCGTCGCCAGAGAGGCCCTACGGTGTCGGCTACAAGGAACCCTAATTCTACGCTTTGGACGAAGAGGGCGAGACGATTCGCCGGTCTCCTTCCTCGCACCGATTTGACTAAATCGGGATCGACCTAACCCTATGAAACTCGATCTCGATTCCATGCATGCAATTATGTAGATACGAAATGCTTAAATGAAGGAATCGGGAGGGAGAGGAAGGTACCTGGCGGCGGTCAGTCGAGGGGGTTTGGGCGGTGTCGGCGCCGGCTTGGCTTGCGAGTGGAAGAGTCGAGCCGGGCAATCTCGGCTTTGAGGAAGTGGGGACGGACCTGACGAGGCGTCGGCAACGCCGGTTGGGCGAGGCGCGCGGCGGCTTGCCGCGTGGAGGCCGACAGACATCGTGAAGAAGGGATACCAGGGCCGTCTGATCGATTCGATCAGACGACTCTGATTCGCTAGCCCGATCAAACGGCAAGGGATAACGCCGTTGGCCTATCTTGACAGCGCGCGCTGTTAAGCGGAGGGAGCCGTCAATTGTTTATTTATTTATTTAATTAATTCTATATTTTATTTAAATAATTAAATCTGCTCTAGGAAAATTCCAAATATTCACCCTTAGCTAATTGAGGGGTGAGGAACGCAACGGCGAGATCGGATTTTTGATCCGGCGAGTATTTTAATTTCTCAATTTTCGGGGTATTTAAATATTATTAAAATAATCGTCGAATTTTCGACGACTTCCGATTGACACGAAAACTTCACCTCAAGCTAATTTAGGGTCAACGAATGCAATGATGATGTCCGTTTTCCAATCCGAGGTCAAATTTTAGGGTTTTTGAAATTTTTCCAGAAATCAGGATTCGATCCATTTGACTCCTGTTTTAACTAGGTCTTAGAGGTTGACTCAATTTGACCTAATTAGCATTTATGATTAGTCTTAAGACTCAGATTAGTCCTAATTGACTAAGATAAAAACCTAGATTGTTACATACCTATAAACTAATAGACAGATATTTGCAACTATATCACACATATATATATATATATATATATATATAATTATATTTAATAATTTCTTTTACCATACATCCTCAATTCAACCAATTGCCAAGCATTTGGAAATGCTTAAGCTTCCATTTCAATCAAAGAACTGATTCAGGTTTATACAACAAAACAAATGAACTACATCACATTACCCTTTCTCTTGAAGACCTATACACCCTATTATGCATTGAAGAAATACATGTACAAAATAATCACCGTTAAGAACTTAAGCATAGAGAAATTAAAAAAAACTTCGAACCATTTAGCTCATATTGAAATCTTCCATTCGTATAGGAAACAAGACAGAAATTCCGTATCATTTAGAAGAAATCATACACAAATTGGAGAGATTAGGGAAGTTTTATGCAAAGCATACATCGATTTAAGGATTTGAGGAGCGGTACATCATTAGATCGTAGGAAGGGAGGTACCTTGCTCGACGACGGAGCTGGAGATCTTGAGAGAATGAGAGTGGTTGCTCTCGGCCACCTGCGGAGAGCGATGTTGGAAGGGGGTTCGGTCGACGCATGGAGGGACTCTCGGCGATCTTTGGCTGCGCCGAAAGGATGAGAGAGGAGAAGAGAGGGATCGACAATACCTCGTTGAGGGAGGAGAGGCCGTTGGGTAGGGGGTCAAGCGCTCCACTAGGGCAACCGAGAGAGTGAATGGACTTAAGGAAGTTGGGCGGAGGCTGCAAGGAGGCGAGGCAACGGAGACTCCAAGGAGAGGACACATGGCGAGCGAGAGGGGGAGGAGATGTGCGGCCGAGAGGGAGGGAAGGGATCGACCGAAGCGAGCGAATGGGGAGGGCGTGCGAATCGTGATTTTAGGGCAGCCGTGAGAAGGTCGAGGAAAGAATCGGGTTTTCTCTTTTTTTTTTTTTTGGTTTTAGGCGGAGGGAAAGAATGGAGAGAGAGAAGAAAAACTAAAATTTTAATTCAATTAATATATATTCTAATTTATTATAAATTTTATTCCAATTTTCTCAATTAAGATTACATAGTTTAATGTATTCTAAAAATTCCCAATAAATCACCTATGGCTAATTGAGGGGTGAGGAACGCAACTACGAAGTCGGATTTCGATTCTGACGAGTATTTAATTTTCTCATTTTCCGGATATTTAAAAATTATTAAGATATTCGTCAAATTTTGACGACTTTCGATTGCCACCAAAACTTTATCCCTAGCTAATTTAGGGGTAATGATCGCAATGGCGAAGTCCGTTTTTCGATCGGAGATCATTTTAGATAGGTCAAAATAATTAGGTCAATTTTTGAAGTTCTTAAAATTCCCAAAATAAGGATTTGATTCGTTTGACCTCTAGTTTGGACTAGGTCTTGGTGGTTGACTCCTAATGATTTGATTAACACTAAGGATCAAGATTAAGACTAAGATTAGTCATAATTAACTAAGGTAATAACTTGGGTTATTATAATAGGTCCCAAGCTTAACACACTCTCCACAATGAGTGGTGTTAAGCATCCTGATCTCTCCTTACCCTATCTATTGGAGTAAATGTACACCATAATTCACCATAAATTGAACCCAAATGTAAATATTTTTCTAATATTCTAAGTTTTCATTTTCATGCAACAACATTTTTTTTATGTGATATGTCCAAAGAAAATACGCACAAAACTTAAGGAATACGCAGCTCAAAATCAAATAGTAAGCAGTAGACTCTACTAAATATGGTGATATTATTTGTTATCTAATTTAAATGTTATAACTATTCCAAGTTATACAAGTTCAGGATCTCCAATTCCTACTATCGAGTATACTCAGGAGTACGTCCTTATAGGTTGCAAAATATTAGGACTAGCTAGGTCCTAACATGCTTAATCAATGTCGACTGTGAAAAATAAACGTGACCTAATTTATGAGTTCAGACGTTCTAAACTATTAATTGACCAAAATCTACAACCTAGAGATTATGTATTTAACACCATAAGATTGGGCTAAATCACATAATCCCAAAGGTAAAGCCTAAGATATAGGTTTCAGTCTAAAAGTGATCTATTGATTAAGGTAAATTCTATTAAGCAAATCAAACTTAATAGAATGAATCTCCTATCCTGAATCTAAGGTTGAAAGATAAAATAATCAAAATAAAATGTAAACTCTATAAACTAATAAAATCAAGGATCCATTTATTGAAAAACCCCATTTTTCAATGAATGAAATAGAACCTATGATATAATCCTAATCTTAGGAATAGTTCTAATGTCAGGTGAAAATGATCATAAGAAAAAGGCTTAGAGAAGATTAGGGAATTTTACTAAGTTGATTGAATTATTTATTTTGATTACTTAAATGATCATATTAGAGTTCTAACATGGGTTTAACTCATTTAGAAGTTAATTTAAGAGTAAAAGATGCTTAACCTAAATTTTGAGCAAAATGACTATTTTGCCCCTACTTAAGGGTTCAAAAAGCAACTTTTTAAATTAGGGTTTTAAATTAAAATTTCTTATTGCCAAATGATTCCTTACATTCTAGCATGAAGATAGATAGTAAGTACGCTAAATTTGGACAATAAACGGATCCTATAGGTCCAAACTAATATTTTTGACCTAATATTTTTGACCTAAGGGGAAATTTAGTAATTTACACCTAATGGAATCTATATTTTCTTATGCAGTTTACTATTGGTTATTGTTCAAGGATTCCATAGAGTCTAATAACACTATATTCTGAGGTCAAATGACTAAGTTATGACTAATTCAATTTATAAGGGCAATTTAGTAATTTTGTCGGTCAATGGGTGACAAAAATTGAACTTTTCTATTTGAAGTCTAATTTTAGCAAACTTAGGTTCTATAGCTTTCATATAATGTACTGAGTATATTGATAGGGAGTATACCCAATTTAGACTTCAAATGGTCAAGTTATGGCCTAACTAAAGTTAGGGGTATTTTAGTCATTTTCTAATTTTCTAAAGTTCAGATCATAAATATTATTTCAGTTTATTGATGACATTGAAATTCTAAGCTAGTTAGCACTTTGAATTTTTGAATTTGGAGTTTAATTGACCAAGTTATGGTCAATTGAGTCTATGGGCATTTTGGTCATTTTTAGGGCAGGGTACTAAATATTACTTTTCAAACTAAGCTCCAAATGGGGAAACTAATACTTCTATAGTGTTTGGGGTATTCTCTTGAGTATTTTAAGACCTATATTGCCTATATTTAGACAATTAGGTTAAAAATTATGAGGGTTTAATTAGGTCATAAAATGTCACTACATTATACATACCCCAAAACTAATTTTTGAATTATGTCATTTGATTTCTTTTATTTTTTTAAGTAAAATGAGACCTATATTGACTATGTTTGGATCATCCTACAAAAAATTATTAAAATTTTAAAGATTTTGAATTAAATAATTTAAATAAATAAAGTTACTATTTATTTATTCAAATTATATTAATTTACTATTTATTTTAAAGTTAAAATAAATTTATTATATTAATAATTAATTAATTAACAATTCATAATCTATTTTAATTATCATTAATCTAATTTAATTATGAATTAATCCATAATTAATTACTTAATTAATTAAATTAATTATCTATTAATTCATACATATATTTAAATAGTATTTTACTATTTAATTAAGATTAGTAATAATTAATTTCCATTAGCCTATACTTTAATTTAATCAATGATTTAATTAATTTCATAATTATCTGTTTAAATAAATTTACTATTGAATTAATTAATTTAATTAATTATATTTTAATGTTAATAATTAATCATTAATTACTAATTAATGATTAACAAAATAAATAATCCTACTGCTAATCTCAATCTAACTAAACTAATTAATACTAATTACTTAACTTAATTAGAGTTAGTGTACATCTATATATATATATATAATATTATTAAGATTTATTTTATTAATAATCTGTAGCTAATTATTAATCCACTAATTAACACTAATTAATCCTAACTTAATTTACTAATTAACAGTATGCATAAAGTATCTTATATATTATCTATAGTGATCACTATATACTAATTATATATATTTTTAATTAGATTTTAATAGAATTAATAAATATAATTATAAAACTATATATATATATATATATATATATATATATAACTAATCCTCTGCAGTTTAGTGCGGTGGGGCCCACGGGATGCCATGTGGCATCCCCTGATTGGCGCAGGACACGAGAGTGGGACCTACAAACGTCAACCGAGACAATCGCGGGCCCCACCGGCTAACCCGCGCGTACGCGAGCGGGGCCCGCGTGACACGCGGCAGGCGCAGAGGCTCTCAGGTGGACCAGGCTCGACCTGGCCCGGGTCGGGCAGCATCATTTCGCCTTCCGAGCACGCGTGGGCGAGCTGGGTACGACCCGACGGCGAATCGGGTCGGGCGAGCCTCGACCCGATGGCTCGGAGCCGTCACGCAGTGACGGGTCATCTCCTTCGTTCGAGCGGGCCAGGGTTAGGCGGACGAAACCCAATCGAGCATCGAGGGCTCGATCGAACACAGGAGGAATCCCGAACGCAACAATCAACATCAAAAATGCTAGTATTGAAGGCTTAAGAAGGATTTTAGGTTTAGGGAGGTACCTCGATTGGAGTTCGCCGAGACCTTCATGCGATCTGAAAGTGCTTGCCCGACGCTTGCTAACTTCGATTTCTCCCCTTCTGCAACCTTATGAGGCCTCGGAGGTTTAGAGGAGGCGACGGCGGAGGATCCTAAGGTCGGGACGACGCGCGTCGAGCGACGACTCGCCTCGCGTGACACGTGGACGCTTGCGGGGAAGAGAGTGCCGCAACCGTCCAATTTGCGCTGTCTAATCAAACGGCATCGTTAGGTCCAGTGGACGGTGTGTCGACGGCGTTAGGAATATAATAATATTTTAATTAATTTTTTATTTTTTATTTAATTTAAATAATTAAGTTGATTTCAAAAAAAAATTCTAAATATTCACCTAAGGGGTAAGGAACGCGACGGTGTGGTCAGATTTTTGATCCGACGAGTATTTTGATTTCCCAATTTTCGGGGTATTTAAATATTATTAAAATATTCGTCAAAATTTCGACGACTTCCCATTGACACGAAAACATCACTCATAGCTAATTTGGGGGCAATGAGCACAATGGCAAAGTCCGTTTTTCGATTTAAGGTCTACTTAATTAGGTCAAATTCTAAGGTTTCTGAATTTTCTAGAAATCAGGATTCGATTCATTTGACTTGATTTGGACTGGGTCTTGGGGGTTCTCTTAATGACTTGATTAACACTTCGAATTAAGATTAAGACTGAAATTAGTCCTAATTAACTTAGGTAATACTTGGGTTGTTATAATATGTATCATACTCAGGGTGGGATAGAGGGAATATGAATAGGAAATATTATTTGATAAATTCATAATTTTTTTAATTAATTAATTTTTAATAATTAGAATTAGACAAATATACGAGCTCTGAAAAATTCTAGAAATTCACCCCTGACAAATTTGGGGGTGAGAAATGCAACGGCAAAGTCAGATTTTATTTTGAGATCAATTTAATTTTCTTATTTTTTAATTATTTAAATATAATAAAATATTCGAGAAAATTCGACGACTTCCAAAAGTTCCCAAAATTTCACCATTACCTAATTCGAGGGTGAGGAACACAATGGCAAAGACACAATTTGATTTTGACTAGTATTTAATTTTTCCTATTTTTCGGGTATTTTAAATATATTAAAATATTCGACGAAATTCTAACGACTTCCAAATGCCTCCAAAACTTCACCTCTAGCTAATTTGAGGGTGGTGAGTGTAATGACAAAGTTAGATTTTTGATTTGATGTTAATTTAAATAGGTCAAATTCTAGGGTTCCCAAAATTCTCAAAATCATGGTTTGGTCCATTTGACATCTGATTTGGACCAAAACTCTAGGATAAAGTCCTAATAACTTAATTAGAGTGATAGAATCAAAAATTAGGAAATAATTTAGTCATAGATGACTAGGATAACAACCTTGAGTTGTTACAAGAATCGAATCATCCCAACAAAGCTTCCTTGGAAACAACGGTGCTTGACCATACAACAACAGGTAAACCCTTATACCGTGGGCAATCAATCTCTGATGAAAGGTTGCAGTATATGGACCTAAACCCTTATTTGGAGGATCGCCTGAATGGTAACATCTCTACTCTTATCTCTAGTTTAATTATTAATAACAATGATTTTGATTTAGAAACTGCCAGTACTAACATTCCAGGCGCTATTGAGATTAATACTCATCATGGAGAGTTTGACAATAAAGTTAATGTTAAGCTACTACATGTTCAAATCTAAAAAGAGGAGGAACTTAAAGAGTCGAAGAACTCTTGGAGATCATTGCAACCTCTAGAGGAATAATATACAAAACTCAACACTTTTATAAACTTAAAGAGTCATTTGAAATATAAACTAGAGCAAGAAAATTACAAAGCCAAGGAAAAGCTTCCAATCTCCAATAGGTACAGATCTCTATCTCTTGTTCAACACTTATATAATGGTACAGATATTGAAAAACATAAGCTTTTCGACAAAAAAATATCACAAAGACGAGACTCAGTTGATCCCAAGTGGATCAACTAAAGTTAATCTATGAATATCTTATGCTGGAATATAAGAGGCATTGGAAATGTCTCCTCCAAAAATAAACTTAAACATATTGTGTAGTGCCCCATCCCGTCATTGCGCACAACTGAAGTATGTTTAACGTTTTACAAACAGTTGGTGGTGGAACGATGCGCTACTTCAGAATGGCTGCTGAACTTCCCCCGAATAGCTAAAATTAAACTGAAGGGTTGGTGACTCAACCTCAACAAGGGTTGAGAGCTAATACTTAAGATAAGAGTAATGTGCTTATCCTAAGTATTAGGTAGATACATACATTGGATCATAACTGGAATAAGAGGAAATCCAATAAAAGCATTTCCAGTATGACGATCACATCACAATACTAAGTATAAGTAGTAATAAATGCAGACTACGGAAGCTAAAGTATACATCCATAAATATTCATCACATAAGCTAAGTAAAGTATTCATCTCAGAAAAGAAAAAAAAATACATCCATAATTTTTGTAATTATCTTCTTAATGAAAATACAGAAAGTAGTCTAAATACTTAATTGAAAGTAAACTAGTGCAGAAAAGTAAATACTGATGGAGAGTCCTCTAAGGCTCCACAAACTCCTCATGGATCTTCTGAACTGGCTCCTGATCTGGCTCTACAAACTACTATGGATCTGGCAAATTGTCGAATTCCAAAAGTACCACATTTTAGACAATGAGTCTAAAACTTCGAAAGCTATTCTAAACAGTATAGTTTTTCTAATGTTTAATATTTAAGTGATTAAACAAAACATAAAAAAATATTAAAATAGCTGAAAATAAAACAATACAGAATTGTAACTAAAATAACTGAAAATAAAACTGTGCAGAACTGAAAGTAAAGTAAAACAAGGCTAAAATTTTAGTTCTGAAAGCAAGGAAAATAGTAAGGGAACTAAAACTGAGTAAATAATATATTCAAAATATACTGTATGCCACTGAATTTATATCTATGCATCTGAATTTGTCATAGAACTATATGCCACTAATATGCTGACTTGGTGTCACATGACACCCACAGATCCTAGGTGAGCGAATGCTCCGCTAATAGAGTCCTTATGTGAGCTAAGAACTCCGCTAATGCTAACATGACTTATGCCTTTATGATATGCTAAGGCTTTAATGATGGTATGCTTTAAATCATCAAAATCCATAAATCCATTCAAAATCAAATATTGAATCTTTTTATCTCTATTGTGCAAAATTTACCTAAATGAATTCTAACTCCTAATTCTAATTCATGGAATGATCTGAATTAAGAGTATACTTAAGCTTATCAATTAAAGAGGTTATATATACACAGTTGGCATATTTCCAAGAAAGGTGAATTTAACACTTAATTTGTTTAACTGCACTTATCAAAGCGCACGACGATAAGGGGCAAAACCTAGTCACAATTTATTCTCTCAAACAAAGTTCTTAAATACCCTAATTACAAGCATATTTATAGTGTCCTAAGAAGGGTGATCTGAGATACTTAGTTTGCTTAACTACACTTATTGAAATGCATGACGATAAGGGGTAGAACCCGGTCACAGTTTATTCTCTCAAACTAAATATTCAATTTCCCTAATTATAACACTCTTAGACTTAGAAAGTTTACTCTAACCTAGACCATACTTATCCAATCAAATATCATAAGACCGAGACTTTACAATCCTACTTAGAGTGATTCAACCAATTGTAAGTTTTACTAAAATGATTAAGCATTATGGATATACACTATCATGTATAATTAATAATCTACTGATTCTAGCAACTTTATTTAATAGCCAAGAATTATCAGACTAATGAATCCAATCTCCATTGGGGTGAATTCTACACAAAGTTTTAAGGATATGACCTAAAGGTCACTCAAAATTAGGATACTGCCACATGGGAGAATCTTATTCTAAGTCTTTTAGGTTGATCTACCACAAGGGGTCTAGGATCAAACATCTAAACCTAAGAAGGAGCTTCTAAGTTCCTATCTCAAGATTAAACAATGAGTTCTTCCTACCTCAATAGATTATTTATTAATAAGGCTTTAGCAATTATAGAACCATTGCCACTAAATTATGATCTTAATGATCCAGCAATAAAGCATACAAATAATAATTTAAGATCTAGAAATTATACTAATTATACATTTCTTATATCCCTAAATTGGATCATGCAAATTAGATGGGTAAACCCATCTAATTATCACCTATGCTACAATTATGGGATTTAATCATGTAGTTTACTGTGAATTGATCATTTTGTAAATTAATACAGTATTATAATTTATCTTATACTAAGGGTCTTATTTAAGAGAAAATTAATGAGTTAAAGGCATATGTCCAGATTGACAAACATATTAATTTATTAAAGATCTTAGCATTTCTAGTTCTATAGTTTAAGATCAATGTCAAATTAATAAGTATTATTAGAATCATGCAAGTTAATTTATCTTTCAAATCAAGATGGCTTAATTATGGCGATTAAGATTTAGATCTTAATCCAGATAAGTTAGGATTTAACTCCTAACTCAACCAAATCAAGATTAATTATTTAGTTTATTGATCAATAATAAATCAGAGAATTATTAATACATTATTGGTGTCCATTTCAAGTTCAAGATAAATTATTAATTAACTTAATCATCCTTTAGGATTCTTAGAATTTGAAGTTCATTAATATCCAATCAACCATTTAAAGTATTCAATTCATGATTTAAATTCTCTAATATGCACACTATTGTTAATGAAATATATAAACATTATTTTGATTAAAATAATAAGTAATCAAGGTTAATCAATTTCTCAATCAAATTAAAAGAGATTAACACTTAATTGCAATTTAAAGTACATAAATTTCATGCAACTTAGTTATAAAGTTCTACTTATTTATATAATAAATTAAGGATTATAATATTTCCATTTGGCACAAATATCTAGGTAAATTTTTAGAAGATTTAGAACATTCCCTAATGTTATAATTGTGGATTTCCATATTTAAAATCACCTCCAAATTCACATAATGCTTGATTTTACTAAATTCAGTTTTCATTTTAGTATATTTTGGCCCCATTAAGGTTCTAGAGTTATTAAAATACGAAAAATGTGAAGTTTAAGCAATTCCAGACACTTCTAGGCGCTACGGCGCGCTGTAGCGCTTCCTTGCCGAGAGCCAGGCGCTGTGACGCACTATGGTGCCAGTTTTCCCAAGGCGCAGGTGTGATGATGTGTTGCGGTGCATTTCAATGTTATGGTGCGCGACAGCGCTTTCAGGCACTGCGAAGCGTTGCGGCGATAGATTTTTCATGAGCTGGGTGCTATGATAGCTCTTTCAGGCATTATGGCGGATTTTAGTGCTGTGGCGCGCTGCGGTGGATTTCAGTGATATGGCGTGCTTCAACATTTTTAGGCACTACTGCGTCATATTTCTTAAGAGCTGGGTGTTACGGCGAGTTGCGGTGAATTTCAGCGCTGTGGCATGCTGCATCGCTTTTAGGAGCTACGGCATCAGATTTCTCGAGAGCTGGATGATGCAGCACATTGTAGCGCCCCTTGGCCAAGAGTCAGGTGCTATGGTGTGCTATGGAGCGCCACGGTGCACTGTGGACCACTACGGTGTGCTATGGCGTAGCCAACCCGCGATGCAGGCGCTGCAGCATGCTAGAGCATCTCCTGGCCGAGAGCCAGGAGCTACGGCGCGCTGTGGCGCGCTACGACGCCCTATAGTGTAGCCAACTTGATATTTGGGCACTGTGGCATGCTGTGGCGTCTCCTGGCCGAAAGTCAGGCGCTACAGTGTGCTGTAGCGCTCGACGGTGATTTTTCATGTGCAAAAACCAAAATGTGTCCCCTTTGGCACCCAAATACTCTTGATTTAAGGCACCTCAAGTGCGGTGCCATATACCGATAGAAAGGTCTTTTCAAAACCTTTTCATTGATACCAAAATTTACACAAAATAATTATTTTAATAATGTAAATAATGAAGTTAAATGTCCAAGTATATAGAAATCTTATTTGCAGGACTATTCTTCTACCCTAAAATTTACAATCTTAATGAGTTATAATGAACTCCATATCTCAACCATAGGTTCATATCAGCAAGAAATATACATGCAAGGTAAATATAGCAACTAATTGATGAAGATAAGAGGTACCAAAGAGATACCTTGACTTGCAAAAGAAATGGAGAAAGAAGTATCATAAGGAAGGTGACATCATTAAGTATCTTGGCTTGCAAATGGAAGAAGATAGAGTTTTGTTTCTTTCGGGGCTTGGGTGGAAAGAAGCTTATTCCTTAGCTTGGAATGGAGCTTGGGAAGAGAGAGTTTCAACTGACAACAAATGGAGAGGGAGGAGTTGAGGGAGCTGTCTTTAATTGGATGGACGCATGGCTCAAGTCTGAGCTTTCCTATCATCATGGAGGAGAAGGGAAGGGGAAAATCTAGCTTGTGTGCGCATATGGGAGAAGGGGTGGCGTGAGCAGGTGTATAAGGAGAGTGGTGGGTCCTAGTGCAATGGAAACAGAGAAAAGGAAAAAAAGAATAGATTTTAATTTATTTATTTTCCAATTTTAATTAATCACATTTATATAAGAGAATTTGAATGAATAAACGGACTCCAAAAATCTCAAAAATTCACCTTTAGCTAATTTGGGGGTGAGGAACTCAATGACAAAGTTGGATTTTAATTTGGAGATCAATTTATTTATCCTAATTATCAGAGTATTTAAATACATTAAAATATTCAAGAAAATTTGATGACTTCCAAATACTTCCAAAATATCACCCCTAGCTAATTTGGAGGTGACAAGTGCAATGGAAAAGTCAAATTTTGATTTCAATGATTATTTAATTATTCTATATTTCGGGGTATTTAAATATATTAAAATATTTGAGAAAATCCGACGACTTCCAAATACTTATAAAATATCACCCCTAGCTAATTTGGGGGTGACGAGCATGATGGCAAAGTTGGATTTTGATTTTGACTTCAAAGAAAATATCTCAATTTTCTAATTATTAAATATTATTAAAATAATCCAAATATTCGATTGAGCTTCGAATTACTCTGAATCTTTGAGGATTGGTTCTAATGATTAAATGAACATAATGGAGTTATAATTATAATGCAATTAAGCTAAGTAACAACATATTGTTATTACATATTATATATGAAAAATAAATAAATATTGTTATTTTACTTGAGCTAAACTCAAATCTGATGCAATTTATATTGTTAACCATTTTATTAAATTGATATTGCTTTTGCTCTATTGTCAAATAAAATTTGATTAATGTGGTATGACATGTGGAAATTTGAAATGAACATGAATAGGCTACACGTGTTAGAATCTATAATAATCAACATAACTTCTTGGTCACTTTTGTGCATGCTAATAACTTGCGGGTTGATCGGATCCCTTTATTAAACTTCCTCAAAGATTGTAGTTCTTCCACTATGCCTTGGGTTGTGGGGGGGGGGATTTTAATACTATTCTAAGAAATAATGTAATAACCCAAGGGTGTTACTGTGGTGACCTGCCGCTGAGTCAGTATAGCTTATCCAGCGTTAGGTGCTCACTCCCCAAAATCATATTGGGGTTTAGTATAATAGTGTATTTAGAGGCATATAAATTATACACTTTCATATTGATTGCAATATTCAAAAATACCATAATAATAAGGGAAACATATTCATTACAAAGATAATAATTATTTTACAAAATTTGTTACATACTAAGGAAAAATTTAAAACTTTAAGAACATCTGTGTCTAAATTGCTCCATCATGTATCAGCTTCTCTTCAAAAGCTTGATCCAGAGATTGTTTATGATCTGTTATATATATATATATATATATATATATATTTATAATAGGGTGAATCAATAAAAGAAAAGAAAAGCAAAGAAAAAAAATATTTAATTAGACACAAAGGTCTAAATAAGGTTTATAGAATATCAAAATTTGAATTTAATCGGCATGATTCTGCATGAGAAGCTCAGAATAAAATGTGATATTTAAGTATGACATGCTTATGATTATGAATGTAATATACATATTTAAGATATGTGCTCATTCTGAAAAAAAATACTACAATATATAATAAATTTTCTGTTGGACAAAGTTACAGAATAATCGAGGAGTTAAATACGTCTATTTAATTATCTGAGATATTGGTTCCTGACTAACTACATATTCCCTTTTAAAGGTTATGTGTAGTCTTCTTATTTTTTTAGATATCAGTCTATCCTGGCCTAACGTATTATCTTTACAGACCTGAGATCAATTTAAATAAACCCATAATACTAATTTCTGATTATTATTTTAATTTTTGAGTACAAAATCTCATATAAATATATCAAAGTGGGTTAAAGTTTAATAGTAATGCAAATACTGTAAATAAAATAATAAAATAAAAAAGAATAATATTCTTCATTTTATTTTAATAAAAATATCAATATTAATTTTATCTTGACTATTTATCTTTATATATTAAGATTAACAATTTTTATTATTATAAGTAATATATATATATATATATATATATATATATATATATAAAGAAAATGACAGAAATAAAAGTTATAAAAATTAATATATATATATATATATATATATAGAAAAAAAGAAATTAATAGAAATAAAAGTTGCAAAAATTATAATATATATATATATATAGAAAAAAAAATGATATAAATAAAAATTACAGAATTTAGGAAATATATACATATATAAAAAAAAGAAAATAATAGAAATGAAAGTTGCAAAAATTAGGAAATATATACATATATAGAAAAAAAGAAAATGATAGAAATGAAAGTTGCAGAAATTAGAAAATATTTACATATATAGAAAAAAATAATAACAAAAATGAAAGTTGCAGAAAGTAGGAAGTATATAGAAAAAAAAATGACAAAAATAAAAGTTACAAAAATTAGGATATATATATATATATATATATAGAAAAAAAGATAGAAATGAAAGTATAATAATAATAATAATAATATTATTATTATTATTATTATTAAAAGAGAAAGAAGAAATGAAAGAATAAAAAAAACTTTATTTCTTTCTCATTTTGTACCTTATATTCGCATTGATGAAGCTTTATTGGAGGTCAGTGGGGAAAACTAGTAGTGGATGAGGAAGAAGAGTGGTAGATGGGAGGAAAATAGAGGTGGGAGAAGAGAGGGAGTTGAGGAAGGGAGTGAGGGAGGAGAAGAGAGTGGGGAGGGGATAAGGAAATGGGAGGTGAGGGGTATATTAATAATTTTTTTTTAATAAATAAATAAATAAATTAATTATTCTCTTTTAACCATAAATAAATTTTTTGGCTTCTTTCACTTAAATGTGTGAGTGTTCAGTTTGGCTTTTCTCCTCCTCCTTCTTTTCTTTTCATTCTCTCTCATTTCTCTCTCTCCTCTTTCTCTCTCTAATTTCTTTCTCTTCCATTTTTTTCCCAAAAAATAACGTAACTTAACATGGAGGTCTATCTTGATGAGAAATTCACACTCGCGCAAAATTTTTTCAATTTGGAGCAATATTTTTTTTATTAATTTTTGACGATAAAAACTTCAAAAATTAATTCTGGTCGATTCGGAGCTCTAAATTTGATAAAGTATTTTATATAGCCTTTTTATAATATTCTTAATCCAAAGGCACTAAAATAGTTTAATTTAGACTTATATAAAGTTTTCTCAATTTACTGAATTTAAATAATTCAAAAATTAATTCAGAAATATTTGTTATCCAGATTGCTCCCAAACTTGGGCATTACGAGCATAAAAATATACTCTATCCAATAATATTTTTAATTTTCTATGATTTTGAAGTCACTCAAAATTCTGATTTTTGAGTTGGGTTGTCATAATTATCCTAGTAACGACTTGGGTCATTACAGACTCCTTACTTAAAAATGATGTCTTCCTCAACATCACGCAAATAAAATTATTTTTGAGTGAGAATAATACTTGACATATTTGACAATGTTGGGTAATTTTTTCTCATGGAGTCTTCTCTTTCCCAGGTGGCTTCTTCTTCTAATGAATTCTTCCATTGTATTCATACCATTGGGATGCGATGACTCCGTAATTTTCTATTATCTGTACCCAATATTTTGAGTGATTTTTCTTTGTAAGTTAGACCAAGTTGGAGGTTGATTGAAAGGATAGATACTTGCTAGAACAATTTTTGTAGTCACCTTCATAATAAAGAATGTGGAATACGTTGTGAACGACTGAAAAATTGTTTGGTAGTTTGAGCTTATAAGCGGCGTCTCCAATTTTAGCTATTATTTCGAAGGGTCCAACATATCTTGGACTTAACTTCCCTGCAATACCAAACTTATAAACTCCTCTTATTGGGTTTACCTTTAGATATGCATGATCTCCTACTTGAAATTCTAGCGTTCAATGTTTAGCATCATGATATTTCTTTTGTCGATCATAAGCTGTAGCAATCCTGCTCTTTATCAGATGAATTTTCTTATTAGTCTCCTCAACTATTTTAGATCCGTATAACTGAACATCTCCTACTTCAGTCTAGGCTAATGGAGTGCTATATTTTCTTCTATACAGAGCTTTATATGGGGCCATTCCAATACATGACTAATAGCTATTGTTGATTACAAACTCCACTAATGGAAGGTGATCTTCCCAATTACCGCTAAAGTCTAATATGCTTAATCGAAGAAGATCTTCAAGTACTTAGTTTACTCTCTCGGTCTGACCATCTGTTTAAGAGTGAAATGTTATACTCATAGCCAATATTGTCCCCAAATCTTGATGTACTTCCTTTCAAAAATGGGAGGTAAATCTACCGTCATGATCGAGACAATAATTTTAAGGATTCCATGAAGTTTGATTATTTCTTTAATATATAACTTGGCCAGCTTTTGCACTAAGTTTGTTTGCTTAATTAGGAGGAAGTGTGCTGATTTTGTTAGACGATTTATAATTACCCAAATCGCATCTACTCTAGTACGGCTTCTGGGCAATCCCATCACAAAGTTCATAGAAATATCAAATAATTTTTACTCTGGGATATTTAATGGATGTAATCGTCCAACTGGTCTTTGATGTTCTACTTTTACCAAACTGCAAATAGGACATTTAGCATCATATTCAACTACATCTTTCTTTAGTCCAGGCCACCAAAATGTCAATTTCAGATCCATCTTGTAATAACCCAATATTGTTACCTAGATTAATTTTAGCTTAATTGTATCTTAATTAAGTTCATCTAGCCATTAGAACCAATTCCTGAATATTTGGTACGATTTAGAGCAAAATCAAATATTTTAGATTATTTTAATATTTAATTAATTATAAAATTTAGGTATTTAATTTGACCTCAAAATCAAAATCTGACTTCGCCATTGCAATCGTCACACCCAAATTAGCTAGGAGTGATATTTTGGACGCATTTGGAAGTCATTGGATTTTCGAGAATATTTTAATATAATTAAATGCACCAAAAATAGAATAATTAAATAATCATATGAATCAAAATCTAACTTCGCCGTTAAATTTTTCACCCCAAATTAGCTAAGGGCGAATTTTTGGGATTTTTTGTAGCGCGTTTATTTAATCTGAATTTTTAATGAATTAAATATTAGAGATGAATAATTAAATTATTCATTTAAAAGCAAATTTCCTTTTCTTTTTCCCCCTCCTGCACATGGACCCTACCCCCTTACCTCATTCGGCGCTCCCCCTCCCTCATTTGCACGAAAGGATGGCTGAGGCCATCCCTCATTTGCACGAAAGGATGGCTGAGGCCATCCCTCATTTCCCCATTTTTCTTCTCTTAGGCAATATTTTCCATCCCCTCCTCTCCTTCTTCTTTAAGAAGAAGCTCAACCCCTTCTTCCTCCCCATTTGTTAAGACTAAGAGCCCCTCCCTCCTTCCTTCATTGCTGCCCCTTGTGCTGAAGAAGAAGCTCCACTCTAAGGTTTTGAAGAAAAGCAGAGTTTTCTTCTTTCTCTTCTAAAAGCTAAGGTACACATTTGCTCTACTTTCTTGGCTATTTCATTTAGCTATTATGCTTATTTTGCATCTTTAAAATTCTATGATTGAGTATGAAGCCATTAAAGTTCATTAAGGTATCAATTTTCCTTGAAAATAAAATGCTCTATTTTCCTCTATTTTGTATACATGAACCTTTAACTATATCGTTTACATAGTTAGAATAATTCATTCATGCTTACTTTAGTATCAATGGAAATGTCTTAGAAAGACCTTTCCATCGGTATATGGCACCACTCGTGAAGTGCCCAAAATTGGGAGTATTTGAGTGCGAAAGGAGACTTATCACGGTTTGCGCTTGTAACACCCCGCCCCATCGCCGCGGGCAAGACATAATATTAATCATTTTTGGAGGCAGAGTGGTGGGTCACTCAGGGAGGAATATCCCATCTCCCCGGACGGCTGCAAACTGAACCCATCTAAAGGGCTGCTATCTCAACCTCAAGGAGGGTTGACAGCTAATACTTAAGATAAGAGTAGTATCCTTATTTTAAGTATTAGACCAATACATACATTGGATGTAAAATACATGAGAAATCCAATATATGTATAAGTTATCATCAGTTCCAGTATACTGATCACATCACAATACTAAGTATAAATAGTATATAATATAGTATAGAAGCTAAGCAGTCATTAAGAAATATTCATCACAATAACTGTATAAAATATTCATCTCAAAAAAGAAAAAAAAAACACATCTAGAATTATTACAAACAATTTACTAAAATACATAAATAAAAGCTAAATACTAAACTGAAATAAACTAAGCTGAAAAATAAAGCTAAAGAAGAGTCCAATAGTGCTCCACAGGCTCTACCTGAATCTCCTGGGTGTCCTCCTAATCTGACTCAATATATTGCTCAAGATCTAAAAAATTGCTGGATCTCAAAATTACCCCATGTTATATAATAAGTCTAACACATTGAAACTAATCTAAATAATTCTAGTTATTCATTTAGCATTTACATAATGTAAATTACAGAAAAATTGTAAAGTAACTGAAGGAATAAAATAATATAAATCTGTACAGGATTAAAGTAAAGTAAAGTAAAGTTATACTAGAAACTAAATATTGAAAGTAAATAAAAATAGTAATAGATCTGAAACTAAGTAATAGTACGTAAAACCATGATGTATGCCACTGAAACTGTGCATCTGAATATGCCATAAGACTGCATGCTACTGATATGCAATCAAAATATCACTGAACAGTTATGAGTCGTACGTTCCAATGTATACATACATCCAGTTGGGAACTACGATGCCGATGCATCTTAAAATTCTCGAGTCAATGTATGCAACATTTTGTAACCCATAAATTATCACTAATACTCATACATCATTACTGATACTCAACATCCTGCTTATGCTCATGCTCATGCTTTTAAGCTACACGGCATAAATCCAAAATTCCAAAAAAAGCTTTGAAATATGATAATGAATTCAAGGTCTCCATTGTGCAGTGATGAATCCAAAAATTATATCTATATTAAAAGGAAATTCCATTCATTTCTGATCTTAAACTGCTCCCATAATCAAATTTTATCTATCTTTTCAGGGAAAATGCCTATCTAAAGAATTCTGAGCCATTGGAGCAATTTCCCATTTTTTTTTCAAACGAGACCGCTGTCGCACGCTGTAGCGCGCTGCAGCGGGTCATTTTGCGAACCACGGGCGCGATCGCGCTGCAGCGGTTCAATTTGCAAAACCGCGGGCGCGATTGCGTGCTGCAGCGGTTCAGTTTGCGAACCACGGGCGTGATTGCGCACTGCAACGGAGCTTTTTGCGAAATGCTGCCGCTACAGAGCGCTGCAGCGGTGCGATTTGCAAATTTTGGTGCTACCGCGCACTGCAGTAGTGCGATTTGCAAAACGCTAGCGCCATAGTGCGCTGCAGTGGGTCACTTTGCGAAAAATGGATGCGGTACCGCGCGGCAGTGGGATACTTAGCTGAATTAGCTTGCGCCATTGCACGCCGCAGCACGCTGCAGCGGCCCGCCGCAATTTTTTATGGCAGAAGCATTTAATGTGGCTGGGACAAGACTCCTAGCCAACATCTTGTCTCCAGCCATCATTCCCTTTGCAGCTGCTACATTTTTAATTAGAAAAATGGATTTTGATGTGATGAGAAGAATAAAAGAATGGAAGATATTGGTCACCTTACCCTCAATTTGCATTTGCCATCATAACTCAGAATTTTTGTTAGAAATGGCTGGTTTGAATCTCAAATGGGAAGAAGGCAGCCCCTCTCCTATAAATATCACTCCTCTTGACTAGAGGAGGGTTCTAATTTTTGCTCACTTTACTAAGTAAAGGAAGAGGGGCTGCATTGTGGAAAGGAGGAACTCCCCAAGGGTGGAAGAGCTCATTTTGCCAAGGAGAAGGAGAAGAAAGGTAGCACTAGCGCCTAAGAGAGGAACTTCAAGCAAGGAGAAGAAGAGTCCGGCGAACTTCCAAGGAACGTTCCTAGTATCTTCTAAACCCTTATTTTATAATTTCTTTTCTTAGTTGATCATCAAAGGGTCTTTATATATGTATGTATTCTTTTTCATCTCCTTTATAATGGAAAGCTAAATCTCCCTTGGGGAGGGTTGGGGTAATCCCATATGTTTGATAGTTACTTTCATTTGTATGAAGCTTTCCTCAAGCATTAATAAAAGTGATGAACTCAATTCCTTGCTCAAGAAATGCTTAATATTACTATAGTCTTGATTATGAATTAAGAGAAAAATGGACTAATTAACTCAAGAACTAAAGTATCTTGTGCTCCATAGCTCATCTTGAGTTAGATGCTAAATCTATGAGTGCATGAGAGCTTAGAACTATGTGAGAAAATTCTTGAGCTTAGTGCACCTTAATCTAAGCTCAACTAAAATATTGATGCATGTGATGCTAAGACCCACTAATTAAGCCCCTTAGCTCCATATAATTGAGGGAGGGAAAGAAATAGTTGTGTGCTCATGAACGAGATGACATAGTCATTGAGCCCAATATATTAAATCCCTTATTTCAACTATGTGCAATGCGAGTGACGCTCTTAGTAGAATCAATGCTTATAAGATCTTAAAAATTTAATAATCCTCATCTCCTTGATCAAGAGATAAGATGAAAATTGCAAACCTAAAATCTTATAAGAATCTTTGTGCCAAAATGGAACCGATTGTGTGTTCATTTTGTGCACAAGATTTGAACTTATGAATCCTTGAGATAAAACTCATGGAAGAACAATGTGCACTTGATTTAAATCTGAGTAAATGAAAGATAAACGCTTGAGGAATCATCATGCATAAGTGATCTATCATGATATGTGGGATGAACCCAACTCTCCTCTTCCTTTTATCTGACTTATTTTCTACTTAGTGATTGTTGTGCTTTATCTAGAACCAACTAAAACCAAACACTTATAGCTTAAACATTAGTGAGAATAGATACATCTTAATAACAAAATATCTAATTCTCTGTGGTTCAATAAATCCTAGAAACTCATACTTTCCACTTATTACTTCAGACCACGTATACTTGTATGCAAGCGCAGACGTGTAATTACAGTCTGTCAAGTTTTTGGTGCTGTTGCCAAGGAATTGGAATTTGTTTCGTATTAAGGATAATCTATAAGTAACTAGTGATTTAAGTATTTTTTTGCATATACTTTTAGTTTTTGATTTTTGTAATTATAGGCACAAAAAACTTATTTTTTTGTTTCTTTTTTATTTCTTTTATTTTTGTTAAATTTCTGAACATTATTGTTAAATTTGTTCTTGATAGCCTAATTATTGTAGTGTATGAGTAGAAGAGTTTGCACAAATTATCTGTTTGACCCAGAAATTGAAAGAACCTACTTACAGGCTAGGAGAGAACAAAATCTTTTGAACCAACAAGCCATTATGGATAATGATAATAAAAATCTTGTAGAGCCATTAGGAGAGCCATTAGGAGTGGCTAGGGGAAGAATACTAAGAGATTATGCACTACCCACCATTAGGGGAATCCCCCATACAATTGTTAGGCATAATTTAGAAGCCAATAACTTTGAGATCAAACTCTCCACACTGAGTATGGTGCAAAATAATCTGTTTGGGGATTAGCCACTGAAGATCTGAACTCACATATTTTAACTTTCCTTGAAATATGTGACACCTTCATATTTGACGGCGTCTCTGAAGACGTGGTTAAATTATGGCTTTTCCCATTCTCTATATGAGATAGAGCCAAGAGTTGGCTCAACTCTCTTCCAAGCAATTCTATTCAGATGTGGGACAATTTTGCTAAGAAATTCTTAGCCAAATATTTCCCTCTGGCAAAAACCGCTCGGTTGAGAATTGAGATAACCAACTTTACTCAGTTAGAATGTGAGACACTCTATGACGGATGTGACTGATTTAAATAATACCTAAGGCATTGCCCTCATCATGGGTTTCCCTTGTGGATGCAAGTTCAAACATTTTACAATTGATTGAACGCCCCTACAAGGACACTCATTGATGCAGCTGCCGAGTGTTCTCTTAGTTGTAAAACCCAATTGGAGGCTTACGACCTCTTGGATGAAATGGCAAACAATGCCTGCTAATGGCCTCTCCATAAGAATAATCACCATAATAAAAATGAAAGTAACTCACTCGAAAATTCACAACAAATCCTTGAGCTCCAAAAGCAAATCTCTCAACTTACTAAAAAATTAGAATGTGAATATGTAAATTCTTGTCATGAGAAAGATGGTGAGTTAAGAAATGTCAATATAATTTTGAATCATGGAAGGAATAGAGAGAGATTGGAAAACTCACATATTAAATTCAGAACCTCCACAACTTAATTCATGAATAAAACTGATGCCACCTTAAATAGGCATGAACATACTTTATTAAGGCAAGAAGAGTCAGTAAAAAGAATATAACAAAAGCTAAATTAAATCATGAAATAGTTAGAGCAACCTTCATTAGTGGGAGTCATTAGTAAGTATAAAGAGAAGACAGGGAATGCAATAACCCTAAGAAGTGAAAAAATTACCAAATCGGTTGTGAGAAAGGGAAATCAGGAAAACATAGAGATAACTAGAGAGGAAAAGGGGGAGGAAAAAGAAACAATCAGAAAAGAGAGAACTGATGTTCGAGATGAAGAAATGGAAGAATCTAGAGATCAACTTAAGGCAGTCCCTAATATACCTTATCCTCAACATATAGCCAGGGAGAAACTTGATGTCCAATATCATAAATACTTGGAAACTTTTAAAACTCATCATATAAATATCCCATTTGCAGAAGCTCTAGAACAAATGCCTAGTTATGCTAAATTTATGAAATATATCCTCTCCAAAAAAAGAAAAATTGATGAAAAAGAAACTGTAGCATTGACAGAAGAGTGCAGTGCAATCCTTCAGAAAAAAATTCCCATCAAGAAGAAAGATTCGGAGAGTTTCACTATCCCTTGCACTATTGTAAGCCAGTCCTTCCAAAAGGCCATCTATGATCTAGGTGCGTCCATTAATTTGATGCCTTTTTACATATTCAAGAAGTTAGAAATTGATCACTTAAACCCCATCTCTGTTCTCCTCCAATTTGCTGATAGATCCATAAAATCCCCTTTATGAATAGTGAAAAATGTGCTCGTAAAGGTTGACAAATTCATCTTCCATGCTGATTTCATCATCTTGGATATGGAAGATGAAAATCAAGAAATTCCTATTATCCTAGGTAGACCTTTTTTGGCCACTGGAAGAACCTTGATTGATATAGATAAAGGGGAATTGAAGTTACGATATGGGGAGGAGGAGATTAAGTTTCATGTGAATGATGCTATGAGACACCCATCTAAACCCAATGAAGATTATTAGAAAATCAATTTAATAAAAGAAGCGTGAGTAATGAGAGATACGGATGAAGAAGGACTGTTAGCAGGGGAGGAAGATGAGGACCCACGAACACGGATGTGATTGAGGAGTTGGTTAAGGAGAGAAAAATAATTCAGCCTTCTATATCCTCCCTCTAAAATTAGAATTGAAGCCTCTTCCCTCACATTTAAAATACATTTATATCAGGGAAAAAGAATCCCTTCCTGTAATAATCTCTTCCCTGTTAACCAAATATCAAGAGAGTCTTCTATGTGAGGTTTTAAAGGGCACAAGAGAGCAATCAGTTGGAGTATAGCTGATTTGAAGGGGGTTAGTCCAACTCTTTATAGGCACCGAATCCTTTTGGAAGATAACTCCAACCCTTTAATTGAGCCCCAATGGAGATTAAATCTCAACATAAAAGAAGTAGTTCATAAGAAAATTATTAAACTCTTAGACACTGGAATTATTTTCCCAATTTCTGATAGTTCTTGGGTAAGTCCTATACATGTGGTCCCCAAAAAGAGTGGGATGAAAATTGTTCTTAATGAAAATAATGAACTGATTCCCACTAGAACTATGACCGGATGGAGAGTGTGTATTGATTATAGGAGATTAAATAAAGCTACCCGTAAGGACCACTATCCTCTTCCTTTTATTGACCAAATACTTGATAGATTGGTAGGGAGCCCCTATTTTTGTTTTCTTGATGGGTATTCAGGATATAATCAAATCCTTATTTTGCCTGAAGACCAAGATAAAATCAATTTCACCTACCCCTTTGGGACATTTGCCTTTAAAAGAATGCCATTCGAATTATGCAATGCTCCAGCCACCTTTCAATGCTGTATGATGGTTATTTTTTCTAACATGATTGGGGAATTTCTGGAAATCCTTATGGATGACTTCTCTGTCATCAGGAGCTCTTTCAATTATTGCCTAACTAATTTAGAAAAGGTTTTAAAAAGATATAAAGAATCAAATTTAATCTTGAATTGGGAAAAATATCACTTCATGGTCAAAGAGGCATTGTTCTTGGGCACTTGATTTCAAGGAGAGGGATAGAAGTTGATAAGGCAAAGGTTGAGGTAATTGAAAAACTTTTCCCTCCCATCAATATGAAAGGAATTAGAAGCTTCCTTGGGCATGCATATTTTTATAGAAGATTTATCAAGGACTTCTCAAATCTAAGTATGCAACTCTGTAGATTACTAGGGAAGGATGTCGAGTTTAACTTTAATGAAAATTGCTTAAGAGGTTTCAATGCCATAAAATTGCTTTAATTTCTGCTCCAATAATTTTTACTCTAAATTGGGATTCACCTTTTGAAATTATGTATGATGCGAGTGATCTTGCAGTTGGTGCTGTCCTTGGGCAGCGAAAGGAACGAACCTTATATTCAATTTACTATGCCAGTAAGCTCCTAGATGATGCTCAAAGAAATAATGCTATAATGGAAAATGAACTTCTAGCTGTCATCTTTGCCTTTACTAAATTTAAGTCTTATCTTATTGGGTTAAAAACTATCATTTATACTGATCATGCAGCTATTAAGTATCTCATTCAAAATAAAGAAGCAAAATCGCGCTTGATACGTTGGGTGTTGCTCTTGCAAGAATTTGATCTTGAAATCCGGGATAAGAAAGGAAATGAGAACGTGCTTACAGATCATTTATCTAGATTGACCCACCTGGATAATGATAAGCTGACCGAAATTTGTGAATTGTTCCCTGATGAGAAGCTTTATGCTGTCGCTTCAAATTATTCTCCTTGGTTTGCTGACATTGCAAATTATCTCGCAGGAGGAGTCGTACCAAAAGACATGAGTTACCAACAAAGAAAAAAAAATTTGCATATATCAAAAATTACTTTTGGTATGATCCATTTTTGTATAAGTGTTGCAATGCTCAACTCCTAAGGAGATGTGTCCCTGACTCAGACATTAGAAATATTCTCTATCATTTCACACATCTCCGTACGGAGGGTACCATGGGATTGAGCGAACGACTGTAAAGGTGCTTCAATCTGGATTCTTTTGGCCCCATTTGTTCAAAGATGCCGTTGACTTTGCCAAAAGCTGTGACAAGTGCCAAAGAACCGGGAATTTAAGCAAAATGGATGAGCTCCCTTTAAATGGAATTTTTGAAGTGGAGCTATTTGATGTGTGGGGAATCGACTTCATGGGACCATTTCCCTTGTCCCAAACTAATATGTATATTCTTGTAGCAGTTGAATATGTGTCCAAATGGGTTGAGGCATTAGCATGTGTGAACAATAATACTAAAACTATTATTAAATTTCTCAAGGAGCACGTGCTAGCTAGATTTGGGATGCCCAAATTTTTAATCAGTGATGGGGGAAAACATTTTTGCAATAGACAGTTAGAAAATATCCTTAAAAGCTATGGGGTAAGACATAAGGTGGGTACTCCCTACCACCCTCAAATTAGCGGGCAAGTTGAAGTCTCCAACAGAGAGCTTAAGCAAATTTTAGAGAAAATTGTGAATCAAAATAGAAAGGATTGAACTTCAAAACTTCAGGACATCCTGTGGGCTTATAGAACTGCCTTTAAGACCCCTTTAGTAATGTCTCCTTATAAGCTCATTTACAGAAAATCATGTCACCTTCCGGTAGAATTGGAGCACCGAACTTTTTGGGCAATAAAAAAATTAAACTTTGACTCCCAAAAAGTAGGTGCACAAAGAATGCAGCAATTAAATGAACTTGATGAATTTAGGTTAAATGCCTATGAGAGTGCCTAGTTGTATAAAGAAAAAATAAAAAAATGGCATGATAAGTTGATTAAGCCAAAATATTTTCAACCTGGAATGAAAGTACTACTTTTTAACTCAAGATTAAGAGTATTTCCAGGAAAACTGAAGTCAAGATGGACAGAACAATTTACAATCACGAAGGTTTTTCCTCATGGAGCCGTTGAAGTCACCTCCAAAGATGGCACTTTTAAGGTAAATGGAAATCGCCTGAAGTTATACTTGGAGGAAGAAATCTTTCAAGAAAAGGGCGAATGAATCCTTCAGGACCCACCGAATGAAGGTATCACATAAAGGTCTTTCTCGTGTCGGGCTGAGACATTAAAACAAATGCTGATTGGGAGACAACCCAATACTAAATATGTTGTATATTTTCTTTCTATTACTTGTTTTTCTTTGTACTTTTCATTTTGTGTATTTTATTTTGAAATCTTAATTTATGAAGTCTCATATTCCCTAATTTTTCTAGTATCCAAAAATGACAAATTTTTTTGAGTTCTTAATAAAATGATAGTCACCAAATATCAATAAAGAAAATGATATGAAGAAAGAGGGTGCTTAACAAAAAGTGATCAAATGCTTTGATAATATTAAAACTTTTTAACTAAGGAATAAGGTTAATCTAATCTTCAAAAATTTAAATCATGCTATGAACTAAGTGTGGGGGAAAGCTTTGACTATAACTAGAGATTTTGGTAAGTACTCTAAAAGAATGTGCTAGGCTCCCGTAGGACTTCATGATCACAAAGATGTGAATTAGGGATGAAGAAAAGTATCACTTCCTAAGAATAAAAAAAAAAAAAGAGAAAAATATTAAAAGGGATGATGAAAAATATCTCTCCCAAATGTATGAAATAAAAAAGGATGATAAAAATTATCTCCTTTAATCTTTTCATCTTTGTGATTCATAAGAAGGGGCACATATGGCACAAAACTCTTGAGTATTTCACTATCTCTCTAATTTAGGTTTTCCATTGAACCTTCCTCATTACCTAATAACATGTATATAAATCAAATACTTGGAAATTAACTGATTAAATCTTGCTTCATATCCAAGGTTAGAATATTTAATGCTGAATGACTTGGATCACTTCACTTAAGCACAAGTCTTGACTTACATATCAAAAATTTAAATTGATATCTTTTGTTGACTATCAAACTTAAAAAAATAAAAAAATACTATTTTAAGCTTACTCGAGGACGAGCAAAAATTTAAGTGTGAGGGTGTGATGAATCCATAAATTATATCTAAATTAAAAGGAAATTTCATTCATTTCTGATCTTAAACTGCTCCCTTAATCAAACTTTATATATCTTTTTCAGGAAAAATGCCTATCCAATGAATTCCGAGCCATTGGTGCAATTTCCCATTTTTTTTTCAAAGGAGACCGCTGCCGCGCGCTGCAGCGCAGCGCTATGTAGCGGGTAATTTTGCAAAATTCGGCAATGACGCGTGCTGCAACGGGTCTGTTTGCGAACCACGGGCGCGATCGCGCGCTGCAGCGATTCAGTTTGCGAACCGCGGGCGAGATCACACGCTGCAGCGCAGCTTTTTGTGAAATGCTACCGCTCCAGCGCGCTGCAACGGTGCGATTTGCAAATTCTGGCGCTACCGCACGCTGCAACGGAGCATTTTGCGAAATGCTACTGCTCCAGCACGCTGCAGCGGTGCGATTTGCAAAACGCTAGTGCCACAGCGCGCTGCAGCGAGTCAATTTGCGAAAAATGGACGTGGTAGCGCACGACAGCGGGGCACTTAGCAGAATTAGCTTGCGCCATTGCACGCCGCAGTGCACTGCAGCAGCCCATCGCAATTTTCTCTGGCAGAAGCATTTAATGCGACTGAGACAAGACCCCTAGCCAACATCTTGTCTCCAACCATCATTCCCTCTGCAGCTGTTATATTTTTAATTGGAAAAATGGATTTTGACGTGATGAGAAGAATAAAAGAATGGAAGATATTGGTCACCTCACCCTCAATTTGCATTTGCCATCATTACTTAGAATTTTTATTAGAAATGGCTGGTTTGAATCTCAAATGGGAAGAAGGCAGCCCCTCTCTTATAAATATCACTAATCTTGACTATAGGAGGGTTATAATTTTTGCTCACTTCACTAAGTAAAGGAAGAGGGGCTGCATTGTGGAAAGGAGGAATTCCCCAAGGGTGGAAGAGCTCATTTTGCTAAGGAGAAGGAGAAGAAAGGCAGCACTAGCAACCTAAGAGAGGAACTTTAAGCAAGGAGAAGAAGAGTCCGGCGGACTTCCAAGGAACATTAAATGCATGTAATGCTAAGACTCACTAATTGAGCCCCTTAGCTCCACATAATTGAGGGAGGGAAAGAAATAGTTGTCTGCTCATGAACGTGGTGACATAGTCATTGAGCCCAATATATTAAATCCCTCATTTCAACTGAGTTCTATTCCGGGAGCCGGAGAGAGTTGTGCGATGTGAGTGATGCTCTTAGTAGAATCAATGCTTATAAGATCTTAAAAATTTAATAATCCTCATCTCCTTGGTCAAGAGATAAGATGAAAATTACAAACCTAAAATCTTATAAGAATCTTTGTGCCGAAATATAACCGACTGTGTGTTCATTTCGTGCACAAGATTTGAACTTGTGAATCCTTGAGATAAAACTCAAGGAAGAACAATGTGCACTTGATTTAAATATGAGTAAATGAAAGATAAATGCTTGAGGAATCATCATGCATGAGTGACATATCATAACATGTGGGATGAACCCAACTCTCCTCTTTCTTTTATCTGACTTATTTTCTACTTAGTGATTATTGTGCTTGATCTGAAACTAACTAAAACCAAATACTCATAGCTTAAACATTAGTGAGAATAGATACACCTTAGTAACAAAACATCCAATTTTCCGTGGTTCGATAAATTTCAGAAACTCACACTTTCCACTTATTACTTCAGACCACGTACACTTGTGTGCAAGCGCAGACGTGTAATTACAGTCTGTCATGAAGAATCCTACAAAAAGAAGGATTCTAACTCCTAGATTCTAATCTCGATAATTAATTAAAGTTAAGAATTTACTAAAAAAATATTAGATGGGAAGATTGTATACACATATTTAGCATATTTGTAAGCAATGTGGCTCTTAACACTTAGTTTGATTAAGCCACCCTAACGAAACGATCTTCGATAGGTGGCATTACCTGATAGAAATTTGTATCTCAAGCTAAGTCATTAAGATGTCCAACTCACAATCATACTTAGTGTCTTAAAGAAGATAACTCGAATTACTTAATTTGTTTAGGCCGCACCTATTGAAGCGATCTTCGCTAGGAGGCATCACCCGATGACGATTTGTATTTTAATCAAACTAAGAAATGAGTCCCTATTTATAATACTCTTATGATTGATTGATTTACTCTAAGCAAGATTATATCTGTCTTAGCCCACAGAATAGCACACAGATAAATCTTACTTAGAGTGACTCAACTATTCCTAAATACTACTAAAATAATCTAGTACTCTGGGTATACCATACTACACCAACCAATAATTTGGGTTTAGACAATTCTATTTAATCAACAAGGATTTATCAAAGTTATTAATCCTTAGACTAAATAGGTGAGTCCTACATATGGCTCCAAGGATGTGATCAAAAGATCACTCAATAATTATTTCTACCGCAAGGGGGAAGTTCTATTCTAACTGCTTTAGGTGATTCCTACCATAAGGTGTCAAGATCAACTGCTAAGGTTATGAAGGATCATCTAAGTTTCTACCTCAATAAGTTACAAGAGTTCTTCCTACCTCAATATATCAATATTTAAAGTCTTTAAATATTTCAAGAACAATCCTATAGCAAAATTCTTGAGATCTCACTTTTCTACTTCTTAAGTTAACTTTCCAGATTTACTTAATAGACTTGGATTAAGTGATCATATCAGATGATTAAAATTAATCTAATCCTTTCTATTCTATAATATTGGGATTAAATCAAAGATCTTATTAGAGTTAGATCATTTCATAAATTATTATAATTTTATTATCTATCTTATGTTAATAGTTTTATATAAGAGAAAGTCAAAGATTTAAAATTTGAATTCAGATGGTTTAATCACACATATTCAATATTAACCTTAGCACTTCTAATTCAATAATTTAAGATCAATACTAAATCAGATGCATTATTGAAATCATGTCAATTGAATTATCTTTCAATCAAGGTTACTTAATTTAGGTGATTAAGGTTTAGATCTTAATTAAGACAAGTTAGGGTTTGACCCCTAGTCTTATCAAAATTAAGACCAATGATTAATTTAAAGGTCAATGACAAATCAATGTATTATTAATATATTATTAATGGCAAACTTCAGGTTTAGATTAAGTATTGTTTACTTAATCAAATTATCAAGATTCTTATGTACAATTATAATTTAATGTCAATTTAAGCACTTTTATGTGTCCAATTAAATGTTAAAGTTCTCTAGCATACATCCTAAAATCAAGAAAGCATATAAATGTAAGGTGACACAAAATAGAAGGTAATTAAGGCTAACTAAATTTTAAATCAAACTAAAGAGATTAGCACTTGATTTCATGATATTAGGATGTATGCTATAGAACTTTAGCATTGAGTTGGACACATTAAATTACTTAAATTAACATTAAACTTAATTAAACATAAGAATCTTAAGAAGTTGATTAAGTAAATGATAATCTAAATCTGAGATTTGCCATCAATAATACACCAATAATACATTGATTTGTCATTGATCTATAAATCAATCATTAGTGTTAATTTTGGTAAGTCAATGAGTTAAACCCTAACTTATCTTGATTAAGATCTAAATCTTAATCACCTTTATCAAATGACTTGGTTATAAAATAATTTAATTGATATTATTTTAATAATGCATCTAATTTAGTATTAATCTTAAATCATTGAATTAGAAGTGCTAAGGTTAATATTAAATCTGTGTGGTTGAGCCATGTAGCGCCTCGCCCCGTAATAAACAAATATAATCAGATCGGCGGCATAAATTGAAATACAGGGATCAAAAAAATTGCTAAGATCCAATGGTTAAAAACCTTAATTTTCACTAATCATGATTTAATAAGATTAGAGCATAAATTGAAATACAGAGATCAAAAAAATAAATCACTTAGTACATTAATTTTACTCCTCATAAGGAAATTAATGGTACCCTAAACATGTAATTTGGTTAAGTATAATTGCTAATTCATCCTAATTAAGTTCTGTAATACTTAGGTTAAAATAGGAAATCCAACCATTAGATGCTCAATATTATTTTATAATCTTATTCCTGAGGATTTTTTGATCAATTTGATATATAATATCATAGGATTTGGACTAGTGGATTAAAAGTTATTCAATTAATAGATTCTGTATTTTTATTAAATTAAATCCCTATGATTGGAATAATTAAATTATTCGGATATTAATTAAACCATCATGTGGATCGACTGGGGCCCGAAGACCCGGGACTATTGCACTGCGTGGATCACGGGTCGGCCCGACCCGCACAGGGGCTTCGTCCCCGAGCCTTCGTCCTGACGGAAGGACCTGATTATGGGAACCCTAATCGGCCAATTTCGGCACATCCCGACCACAACATGACCAACCAATGGTCATTACACGTTCCCCGTGGTCAGGCGCATCTAAGGGGACCCCAAAGCCCTCTGTGAGGCGATCTGGATTGGCCAGACCCTACTCACCCGAGAGCTCCCGCAATGGGGCTACTGTGGGAAGACAATTCTTCCCACAGAGGCTATGCCAAACCTAGGGCTTGATCCCTATACCTTCAGGGAGGTGAGACGGATCGAAGCCCCCTGGTCTGAGGGCCTCAGGTGGGCTGGAACGCTCTGGCCTTACTCAACCCGAGGCATCCTTAAGGGACTTAGCCCGATCGATCGATTCTATCGATCGGGACTAGCTCACGGCTCAATTACGATAGCATTATGTTCGATTCGACAATATGCAGCAATACGAGTCAAATGGAGGTGAGCCCGTATAGTGCACCACCCCATTGCCACGCGCAGTAAATAAGTATAATCAGATCAACGGCGGAGCCACGCGCCACTCGGGGAGGAATATCCCGTCTCCTTGAAATAGCTGAAACACCAAACCCATCTGAGGGGCTATTGACTCAACTTCAAGGAGAGTTAAAAGCTAATACTTAAGATAAGAGTAGTATAATTATCCTAAGTATTAGATAAATATATACATTGGATTTAGAATACAATAGGAATCCAATATATGCATAAGATATCAGCATTTCTAGTATACTGATCACATCACAGTACTAAGTATGAGTAGTATATAACAGAGTGCGGAAGCTTAAAGAAAATACCCAGAAATATTCATCACAGAAGCTGTATGAAAACATTTATCTCAGAAAAGAAAAAAAAAATACATCCAGAATTATTACAAACATTTTACTAAAACAGGCATAAAAGCTAAGTACTGAACTAAAAATAAAGTAAGCAGAAAAGTAAAGCTAAAGAAGAGTCTATTAGTGCTCCACGGGCTCTTCCTGAATCTCCTGGGTGCTCTCCTGACCTAGCTCAATATACTGCTCAAGATATAGCAAATTGCCAGATCCCAAAGGTACCCCATGTTAGACAATAAGTCTAACACATCGGAACTAATATAAACAGTTCTAGTTATTCATTTAATATTTATATAATATAATTAAATCTACAGAAATACTGTAAAGATAACTAAAAGTATAAAAATATATAAAACTATACAAAACTGAAGTAAAGTTGAACTATAAACTGAATACTAAAAATAAACTAAAATAGTAATGAATCTGAAACTAAGTAATCATATTAAAACTATATTGTATGTCACTAAAATTGTGCATCTGAATATACCATAATACTATATGCTACTGATATGCAACCAAAATATTATTGAACTACTATGAGTAGTATGTCCAATGTATACATACATCCAATTGGGAATACCATTTACTGTGATGCTGATGCATCCTAAAATTCTCCATTCAATGTATGCAACATTCCGTAACCCATAAATCATCACTGAAACTCATATATCATTATGATACTCACACATCATACTTATGCTCATGCTTCTAAGCTACATGAGATTAATCTAGAAATTTGAAAAAATGCTTTGAAATCCTATAATGAACTCAATGTCTCCATTGTGCAGAATTCTGCTAAAAGGATTCTGACTCATAAATATCTAACTTTGATAATTGGTTAAAGTTGAGAGTTTACTTAAAAATTATTAGCTATGATGATTGTATGCACATATTTAACATATTTGCAATAAAGGTGGATTTAACCCTTAGCTTGTTTAAACTGCACTTATGGAAGCGCACTATGATAGGAGGCAAAACTCGGTCGCAGTATACATCTCAAGCTAAGTCGTTAAATATCCTAACTATAAGCATACTTAGTGTTCTACGCAAAGTGACTTAAGATACTTAGTTTACTTAAACTGTACTTATCGAAGAGCGCTACGATAGGAAGCAGAACCCGGCATAGTTTATATCTCAAACTAAGGATCTTGTTCACTAATTATAATACTCTTAGTCTTGGAAGATTTACTCTAACGGGACTGTATTCATCTAATCCCTTGGGATAGCACCTAGTCATAAGTCCACATTAGAGTGATTCAACCAATCTTGAATATTATTGAAATAATCCAGTACTGTGGGTATACCCTACTATACCCAACCAATAATTTGAGTTCAGATAAATCTATTTAATCAACAATAATTTATCAAAGCTATTAATCCTCACTCTAAATGAGTGAGTCCTACATAAGACTCCAGGGATATGATCAAGAGATCACTCAATATAGGTTGCTACCATAAGAAATAAATCCTATTTTAAGTACTTTAGGTGATTCCTACCACAATGTATCAAGTTCAACTTCTAAAATTATGAAGGATCATCTAAGTTTCTACCTCAATAAGATACAAAAGCTCTTCTTATCTCAATGTATCAATAATTAAGGTCTTTAAACTTTTCAAGAATGATCCTAAAGCAAGACCCTTAAGATCTCACTTTTATACTTCTTAAGTTAATATTCAAGTGATCAGATCAGGTAATTAAATTCATCTGATCCTTTCCTATTCTACAATCATGGGATAAAATCAAAGATATTATTAGAGTTAGGTCATTTCATAAATTATTATTATTTTATTATCCATCTTATGCTAATAGTCTTATATAAGCAAAAATCAAAAATCTAAAGTTTAGATTCAGATGATTCAATTACACATATTTAATATTAATCTTAACACTTATAATTCAACGATTTACGATCAATATCAAATCATATGCATTATTGGAATAATGTCAATCGAATTATCTTATAATCAAGGATGTTTTAGTTAAGGTGATTAAGGTTTAGATCTTAATCAAGACAAGTTAAGATTTAACCCCTAACCTTTCTACCATTATGACCAAAGGTTAATTTAAAGGTCAAAGATAAATCAATGTATTATTAGTGTATTATTAATGTCAATTTCAGGTTTAGATTAAGTATTATGTACTTAATCAAGTTATCAAGATTCTTATATTCAATTATAGTTTAATATCAACTAAGCACATTTAGGTGTCCATACAAATGTTAAAGTTTTCTAATATACACCATAATATCATGAAAGTATATAAATATAAAGATGATATAACATAGAAGATAATTAAGGCTGAGCAAATTCTAAATCAAAGCAAAGGGATTAGCACTTGATTACAAATCAAAAAGACTTAAGTTTCATGCCATTTGATTATTAAGATACACCTATTTAACACAAGCACTCAAGGATTCTATTATTTAGCATTTGGCATAAGACATTTAAGATACATAATAGGTTTTGAGCACTTATTAAAAATGATAAAGTTTCCAACTTTATTTCCACATATAATTTTATGCAATACTCAATTTTAACTAAATTATGTTCAAATTTGATATAATTCAGTCCTACTAGGGTCCTAGGGACCTTAAAATGCAAAAACAGAGAAGCTCTGGCAATTTCAGCAATTCTTGGCAGTTTTATAGTTTCTGGGCGCTATGGCGCGCTGGGGCGCGCTATAGTGCGCCGCAGCACTTTTGGCGCTGCGGCCCGCGACATTGCTTTTGGCGCTGGGGCACGCTGCGGGGTGCGTAGCACTTTTAGACGCTGCGGCGCGCTACGGCGATTCTCGGCGCTTAATTTTTTGAAAGGCGGTTGTTACGGTGCACTATGGTGCGCTATAGCGCGCTATAGTGGACTAACTCGCAGAAACACTGTTCAATTAATTTGTTTTTCTGATTTCATATTATTTTCCTGGGATGGCGCTGCAGCCCGTTGTGGCGCGCTGCAACCCGCTGTGGGGAGCTATGGCGCGCTGCAGCGGCCATTCAATTTGTTTATTCATTGATTTTATATGATTTTTCTCGAAATGATACTGCAGCCCACTACAGCCCCTATGGCGTGCTGCAGTGGTCCATCTGCAACTTGGGCCAGACGGTATTTTCGCCAGTGCAAAACTCATAAAGCCACATTTTGAGCTCAAATACTCCCAATCCAGAGTATTCCATGAGCAATATCATATATCAATGGAAATGTCTTTACGATACCTTTCTTTTGACACCAAAATCGATACAAACGGAGCATTCTAACTTTATGAAAAATAATGATAAAGACTAGGGTATACAAAATGGACGAAAAACAGAGCATGCGATTTTCAAAGTAATGAGATGCCTCAATGAGCCTTAATGGCTTCCATACACCGTAATGAGCTCTTAAAGATACAAACAAGCATAGTAGCAATATGAAGGAGATAAAGAAGGGGAACAAATGGGTACAAGGAGAGTAAACAAAAGGGTACTTTAGCCTTAAAGGAAGAAGAAGGAACCTCTGTTTTCTTTAAGATTTGGAGATGAGCCTTCTCCTTCAACACAAGTGCATCAATGAAAGAAAAGATGAGAAAACTTCAGCAAGAAGAAGAAGAGGGGCTGAGCTTCTCTTTAAAGAGGGAGAAGGAGATGTGAGAGGGACTTGGCCATCATGAGCCTAGGTAGAGAGGAGACATGGGAGGAGGAGAGGTCATCATAATTTAGCCTAAGGGGGGCATGGGGGGTGCCAGATATGGTGAGGGGGTTGACAGGAAGTAATAGAAAATTAGAGAAAATTGTAATTTATGGACTAAATAATTACTTATTTATTTTCCTTAATTATTCAAAAATTCAAATTTTTGAAACGCATTCTGAAAATTCCCAAAAATTCACCCATAGCCAATTTGGGGTGGGGAATTCAACGGCGAAGTCAGAATTTGATTTTGACAATTATTTAATTATTCTATTTTTCGGTGCATTTAATTATATTAAAATATTCGTGAAAATCCGACGACTTCCGAATGCGTCCAAAACATCACCCCTAGCTAATTTGGGGGTGATGATCGCAACGGCGAAGTCAGATTTCAATTTTGAGATCAAATTAAATATCTCAATTTCCTAATTAATTAAATATTAAAATAATCCAAAATATTCTTTTTAGCTCCAAATCACACAAAATCTTTGGGGATTGGGTCTAATGACTGGATAAACTTAATTAAGATATGGTTAAGCTAAAATTAAGATGGGTAATAACCTTGGATTGTTATAATTAGCCTCTTCCTATGGAGGGTTTACCATGCTTTTGTAAGTACTGACACTGTAATGCAATAAAAGGGCTACTCCTTAGCCTCAAAATGTTAATGATGCCAAGATATTGAATCTATTGAGCACATCTTTATAGGGAATCAATCCAATAGAATCACTTTGAATTCTATAAATCTGTTAACTAGAGGTAAGACCCCGATAATAATTAATGAGCTTTTATATAGATGGTCTGCTTATAATCAAAAAGACCTTTTTATTGGTCATCTCTTAAATGCCTACACTCTCTGGAATATTTGGAACGCTCGTAATAAAGCTAAACACTCGGCCAAGGCAATCCTTCCCAATGTTATTGTGGCCGAGATCAAAAATGATGTTAGAACAAACATCATGACTTTTCTTAGTAAAAAATTTTATTGGAACAATTTAAATGAAGCTCACATCAAAAGAGATATTAATTTCTAAGAACCCAACGGCCTTTGCTGATGGCCATTGGGAATTCTCGTTTAGTTTGCTGAATTTTCAGTCTGTTGTATCTATGTCTCTGAAGTGGACTAAGCCAATTATTGCTGCTAAAATCTATATTAAAAATTGTAATACTATTGAGTTTGCTGAAAGGCTGAAAAATTGGAACTTTGTCTTGCTGTATGCTGCTCAAAACTACTTTAACAACTACACAAATCCTTATTTGCCTTATATTCTTGTTGGGAGAACTATTGTTCCTTCTTGCAAAATTTACATTTGGTTTTCTCCCTCTATGTAGATTTGGTGGTCTGCTGTGGAAAATATAGAAATTATTTTTTGTTATATAAATATGTTACATATCAAGCTATGTTCCATCTCAAGCATTATTGATGAAAGTGATATGGAAAATATTGTCAAGTGCTGTGTAAATGTAGAAAATATTATCACTAATTACTGGTATCTAAGTGGTGCTGATCTAAATGCTATGCAAATTTATATTAAATCTTGTATCAGGTGCATCTACACAAAGTTTTATTTTTCCTTTCTAAACACTGGGATGGGAGGGCTACAGTAACCTCCTGCACCTTTATGTGCTTGCTTACTCATTTTCTTAATAACTGGTGGCTTGATATTTATCTCAATGGAGATAGTATTAGTACTAATCCTTTGAGCAATCGGATGGACTGTCCCTGTTCCAAAAGTAAATTTCACATAAATTTAGTTTTCCTCAAACTAGATGGATGGAAGAGGTATGGAAATTATTGCCATTATCATTATTTGCTGGTATATATGTGTAACTGCTCTAAATATGAAATTCACCCTCATATGTTTTATGTTCTACATCTTTCACTTGAGCTAGATTTATTCTATTTCATATCAAATGTATAAGGAAATTTGGACTGTCATGGGTTTATGGTGTCTCCTAAGGGCTTTGCCAAACTTATTTGATGGTATTTGGTTCTGGGCTCTGCTGAACAAATATTGGTATTGGGCTTTTGATATGTCATTAGAACCAAGTGTTGTAGGTTGGAAATGGGGTTCGACTATTTTTTGCTTTTAGGAAAAAAGATATGTCGGTAAGGATATCATCTGGTCTCATTATAACTATGGTTGCATCTAGTGGGTGGGTGGAGGCTACTTGATGAAGAACTATTATCGAGGCACCTGCAGTATCCCCTTCTACTGCCTCCAGGTTATTTTTATTCTATTCCTTTCTTTTTTGTTTCGCTATGTAGGTTATGTTATGCTCTTAGCCCTCGTTTATATGTTTGTGGCTAGCTTGTTATATGTGTTTCCCCTATTGTCTGAGAGTAGTTTGCTATCTTGTATATGTTTATGTTTGTTTTCTTTTTTGGAGGGACCTTTTAGGATATACCTTGGGTCCCTCTGCTTTTTGGGTTGACTTTGATTTCTTAGATTTAGATACTTTATAATCACCTAACCTTTCTATGTAACCTTAATTTTAATTAATAAAATTTGCAAGTTTCCTTAATATATATATATATATATATATATATATTATTGTAAATTAGTAATATTTTAAAAGTTTGTATTAAAATGATGTTCAAATCTCATTGGATGAATTTTTTTGAGTACCGCATCAAAGTCTAAATAATCATTTCTCTTATATGTTATGGCGCTAAATCAAGAATATAAATACAATAAACAAACATAATTATTAAAGTGTGTTTATTAATAAATACATTAAATTAGTGAATATAATGAAGCATGCAATGAATATAAATATTTTAAAATAAACTAATATAATTTGTTTATTTTTCTTACATCCAATATACAAATCAACCTAATAAAGTTAATAATAATGTTCAATGCTTGTGAATTATTTGAAGGCACTAATATAATTTCCTTCAATTTTAATAATTATTTTTTATACTTTGAATAAGCATGTATAAGATGTAATTTTAGTATATAATATTTAGTACTAATATTAATTTTGATATAATATCAACTTAGTTAGAGTTTGAAGCTCTTTGATATATTTACTTATGGTTAACTAACTCTTTGTGAATGGTCCTAAGATTTGTTATCCCATCGGTCATATATTTGTTTCTTATTCAAAGAATGAACTACAACGAAGTTTTGTGAAAACTTGAATTTGAAGAGAGAGTGGAATTATCATCGAGACAAGAAGTATCGAACAAGGTGTGACTCGAATGATGAGAGTTCACAATAGGCTTTTAAGAGATAATGATGATACATATGAATCAAGACTATTTATATACAAAGATATTGTGGGTAAAATGCATATAAGAAAATTAAATTGTAGTGGTTCAGGTCCACGTGGCCCTACGTCAGATCTTCAGGGTTGGACTTTTCCGCAATCCACTCTACAAGGAGTCACTCCTTTACTAACCATATAAAAGACAAAGAAGTTCGTATATAAAAAAAACTTATACAAATTTAGCATGATATTGAGGTATAGGAAATACTTTCTAATTTTTTTATAGTAGACTTGATGTAGTGCCTCGCTCCGTTGCCGCGCGCAAAAGAGACAGTTATTATCAATTTCGGCGGCGGAGCGGCGCGCCACTCGGGGAGGAATAACCCATTTCCTTGAAATAGCTGAAAACCGAACTCATCTGAAGGGCTGCTGACTCGACCACAAGGAGGGTCGAGAGCTAATACTTAAGATAAGAGTAGTATCTTTATCCTAAGTATTAAACAAATATATATATTGGATTTAGAATACAATGGGAATCCAATATATGTATAAGATATCAGCATTTCTAGTATACTGATCACATCACAATACTAAGTATAAGTATTATATAACAGAGTGCGGAAGCTTAAAGCAAACATCCAGAATATTCATCACAGAAGCTGTATGAAAACATTCGTCTCAAAAAAGAAAAAAAACTATATCCAGAGTTATTACAAATATTTATTTACTGAAATACTGAAATATAACTAAGTACTGAACTAAAAATACTAAGCAGAAAGAAAAACTGAAGGAGAGTCCACTAGTGCTCCACGAGTTCCTCCTGAATCTCCTGGGTATCCTCCTAACCTGGCTCAATATATTGCTCATGATCTAGCAAATTGACGGATCCCAAAAGTACCCCGTGTTAGACAATAAGTCTAACACATCGAAACTAGTCTAACTAGTTATAGTTATTCATTTAACATTTATATAATGTGATTAAATTTGCAAAAATACTGTACATATAACTGAAAGTATAAAACTGTATAAAATTGAACAAACTGAAGTAAAGTAAAGTAATATAAAACTGAACTGTAAACTGAATACTAAAAGTAAACCAACACAGTACTTAATCTAAAAATAAGTAATCGCATGTAAAATTATGCTGTATATCACTGAAACTGTACATCTTAATATGCAATAATACTATATGCTACTGATATGCAACTAAAATATCACTGAACTGCTATGAGTAGTACGATCCAATGTATACATATATCCAGTTGGGAATACTGCTTATTGATGATGTTGATGCATCTTGAAATTCCTTAATCAATGTATGCAACATTCCATAACCCATAAATCATCACTAATACTCATATATCATTTTGATACTCACACGTCATGCTTATGCTCATGCTCATACATATGAGATAAATCCAAAAAAATGCTTTGAAATTCGATAATAAATTAAATGTCTCCATTATGCAGAATCATGCTAAAAGGATCCTGACTCATAAAATTTTAACTTTGATAATTGGTTAAAGTTGAGAGTTTACTTAAAAATCATTAGCTGGGATGATTATATACACATATTTAGCATGTTTGCAAGAAAGATATATTTAACCCTTAGCTTATTTAAACTGCATTTATCGAAGCGCACTACGATAGGAGATAGAACCCGGTCACAGTTTACATCTCATGCTAAGCCGTTAAATATCCTAATTACAAGCATACTTAGTGTCCTACGTATAATGATTTAAGATACTTAGTTGGCTTAAACTGCACTTATCGAAGTGCACTACAATAGGAGGGAGAATCCCGTCGCAGTTTACATCTCAAACTAAGGATCTTGTTCACTAATTGTAACACTCTTAGTCTTGGAAAATTTACTCTAATGGGACTGTATTCGTCTAATCCATCGGGATAACACCTGGTCATAAGTTCACATTGGAGTGAATCAACCAATCCAGAATACTATTGAAATAATCTATTAATATGGGTATACTCTACTATACCCAACCAATAATCTGAGTTCAGAAGATTCTATTTAATCAACAAGGATTTATCAAATCTATTAATCCTTACTTTAAGTATGTGTATCCTACACAAAGCTCTAAGGATATGATCAAAGGATCACTCAACATAAGTTGTCACCACAAGGGATATATCATATTCTAAGTACTTTAGGTGATTCATACTACAAGGTATCAAATTCAATTTCTAAGGTTATGAAGGATCTTCCAAATTTCTACCTCAAAGAATTACAAAAGCTCTTCCTACCTCAAGGTATCAATAATTAAGGTCCTTAAATATTTCAAGAACGATCCTAAAGCAAGACCCTTAAGATTTCATTTTTCTACTTCTTAAGGTTTACTTGTTAAACTTAGGTTAAAGTGATCATATCATATAATTAAAATTTATTTGATTCTTTTCTATTCTACAATCATGGGATGAAATCAAAGATCTTATTAGAGTTAGATCATTTCATAAATCATTACAATTTTATTATCTATTTTATGCTAATGGTCTTATATAAGAGAAAATCGAAGATTTAAAGTTTAGATTCAGATGATTCAATCACACATATTCAATATTAACCTTAGCACTTCTAATTCAATGATCTGAGGTCAATACTAAATCAGATGCATTATTAGAATAATGTCAATTGAATTATCTTACAATCAAGTTGATTAATTAAGTGATTAAGATTTAGATCTTAATCAAGACAATTTAGAGTTTAACCCCTAACCTTTTTATCATTAAAACCAAAGTTTAATTTAAAGGTTAATGACAAATCAATATCTTATTAATGTATTATTGATGGCAAATTCTAAGTTTAGATTAAGTATTATCTACTTAATCAAGTTATCAATATTATTATTCTCAAGTCTATTTTAATGACAATTACACATAATTAAGTTTTCAATTAAGTATTAAAGTTCTCTAACATTCATCATAATATTTTAAAAGCATATAAATAGAAAGATAATATAGAATAAAAGGGTAATTAATGCTAATCAAATTCTAAATCAAACTAAAAAGATTAGAACTTGATTACAAATCTTAGATTTCATGCCACTTGGTTGTTGAGATATAATTATTCAATTCAAACATTTAAGGATTCCATTATCTAGCAATTGGCACAATACATTTAAGGTACATGCTAGGTTTAGAGCACTTGACAAAGGTGACTAAGCTTCAAACTTAATTTCAATATAGAATTTTATGTAATGTTTAATTAAGTATTAAAGTTCACATTTGATATAATTCAGTCCCACTAGAGTTATAGGGACCTTAAAATATTAAAACAGTGAAGTTTTGGCAATTTCAGCCAAAACTGGGCAATTTTTAAGAAATTATGGGTATTTTGCAAGTTTGGGCGCGGCAGCGCGCTGCGGTGCGCTATGGCACTTCTGGCGCTGCAGCGTGCTGTGATGTTTTTTGCTATGCAGCGCACTGTGGCGCTTTTTGCTATACAGCACGCTGGGGCACTTTTCGTGCGGCAGCGCGCTGTAGCGCTTTTAGCGCTGGAGTGCACTACGACCCGCTGTGGCGCGCTGTAGCGATCCATTTTGCAATTTACTGTTTAATTAGTTAAATGATGGGTTTTATAAGGTTTTTATATATTTCTGCCGAAATACCACTGCAGCCCGCTGTAGCGCGCTGCAGCAGCCTATTTTGCAACTTCGGGCGTTGCAGCGCTAGACGGTATTTTTCGCTGGACGAAAACTGTAAGGTATATTTTCGAGCTCAAATACTCCCAATTCGGAGTATTCTAGGAGCGATGCCATATATCAATAGAAAGATCTTTCCGATACCTTTCATTTGACACTAAAATCAGCACAAACAGAGCATTCTAGCTATACTAAAAATGATAATGAATGCAAGGGTGTGCAGAATGCAAGAAAAACAAAGCATCATTTTATAACTTGAAGAGTTGTAATTGCATTCATACTGAAACATGGATGTCTAAAGGTGCAATAAGCATTGTAACAGCATGAGGAAGATAAGGAGAGGAGCAAAGGGGTACCTTTAGCCTTGCGAGAGAAGGAGGAAGAGGGAACCTTTGCCTTTCTCGAAAGCTTTAGAGGTGAGCTGAACTTCTTCTTTCTTTCCAACACAGAGGAATAATAGAGAGGAAGGTGAGAAAATTTTCAGCAAATAAGAGAAGAAGGGCTGTGCTCTCCTTTTAAATGAGGAGAATGAAATGGAGTAGGAGAGTAGGGAGCTATCATGAGCCTTGAGAGGGCTCATCATGGTTGAACTTAAGAGGGCATGGGGAGGGATGGCCAGCCGAATTGTAAGGGGGGCTGTCAGCCAAAAATTTAAGCAAGTAGGGAAAACTGCAATTTGGGAATCGAATAATTAGTTATTTATTTCTCTTAATTATTTAAAAATTCAGATTTTTGAAATGTGCTCCTAAAATTCTCAAAAATTCACCCCAAGCTAATTTGGGGGTGAGGAATTTAACGATGAAGTTAGATTTTGACTCCGACAATTATTTAATTATCCCTTTTTCCGGTGCATTTAATTACGTTAAAATATTGACGAAAATTCGACGTCTTCCAAACGTGTCCAAAACATCACCCCTAGCTAATTTGGGGGTGACAATCGTAATAGTGAATACAAATTTCGATTTCGAGGTCAAAATAAATACCTCAATTTTATAATTAATTAAATATTAAAAATAATCCAAAATATTGGATTTAGCTCCAAATCGTGCTAAATCTTTAGGGATTGATTCAAATGACTAGATAATATTAATAGAATGATAATTAAGATATGTTTAAGCTTAAATTAAGCTGGATAACAATCTCAGGTTGTTACACTTAATCAACCAAATAAAGTAATTCTTACACTAGGGGTGTAAGAATTGATCGAGTTTGATCCGTGCTCGTGTTCTGCTTGTCAAAAACAGTCACTTGAACTTACCAATATTTGAAATGAAGTAAAATTGGTGGAAAACTCTTACAATATAATTTAATTTTGCATTAATATATATATAAGAAAAGAGTAAATAAATTATGCTCGATTTGACCGCATTTTGAAAATGCACGGAGCAAAGTAGCCACTGAGAGGAAGGTGCCTTCGAATGAACAATTATGTTCGACCATCTTCTCTGGCAAACAATTTTAGTGAATCATTTTTTCGTTTGAACGACACCCAATGCTTCGTTCGAATGAATCCATAAATAATTTTTCAAATTGATTAGAAGGAACGAACAAACCGAATGAAATGCTAATAATGAATATATTTTTTTGTGGTAATTTTACGCACAAATTTACTCAAAATACCATACTTAGATTATTTAATTTCAAATAAAAAAATATTAGATTTTATGTAAAACTATCAAATATTGTAAAATAATTTGATTACACTATGATTAGATTTAATTATAATCAAATTACTTTAAATATTTTTAATTATATATATTCTTAAGTATATAAAAATTTATATTTATATATTAATCAAAGGAAAAAAAAGTCAAAAATAGATATAAAATAATGATTTATATGTAAATATCATATTTTAGAATTTTAGTACTAAATGCAAAATATTTTAATAAATAAATATATAATTATTATATATTTGGTTTTCTCAAAAAAAGTTAATAACTAATTTATTTTAATAAATAACAAATTTATATTTTAGTTTTTCTCAAAAAAAGTAAAATTTTGAATAATAAATAAATATATAATTATTAGGATTTGATCATAAATTATGAGCATCAATTATTATATTACAATATTATTCACTAAATTATTATTATTTATTTTTAAATATTTATGAAATTTAAAAGATTATAAAAATGACTCAATGATTATTTTGTATATTTAATATAATAAATAATAGTATACGAAAAATAGTGTAATACTATATATGCAACATTGATAAAAAATACATAAAAATAAGAAAAGAGAACATATTATCTTTTTAAGAATAAAAGCATAAATATTATATATATATATATATATATATATATATATATATAAATTTTCATATTTATATATGTTATTTATAAGAGTATTGTTGGAAAAAATATTCATAAATGCTATTTATAAGAGTATTGCTTACACATTAGTATACATTAATATATATCTAAATAATTTTTTAATATGTAAATATATTATTTTTAAATATAATTTTTTATTAGATTTATATAAAAAAAAATAAAAAATTATATTAATCTTGAATATATACATTTTTGATATATATTATTTTAAGCATTTCATTTTTCTATTTATAAATACAAATTTTTGCTCACTACGATGAAACAGAACTAAGCTTCGCCAAACCCAGCGCTTCCCCTATATTTTGCCGCCATCTTCTGAGCAGCAGAAAGCAGATGGAGGCACCTGAAATTGGAAAAATTGCTCGAAATTTCTCGGTTATGGTCAGGGTTCAGGGTCCTGTAAGCACTACAAGCTCTGCAAACTCCCTTCTTTTGTTCAAAATTTCCTTATCTTTCCATCATCTAAATCTTTTTATCTGTTCAACTCTTTTTTTTTTTTGTTTTGATATAGGATCCAAAGGGGTTGAAAATGCAAAGAAATGCTTTCCATATTCACCGGTAATAAATAATTTGCTATTATGTTGTTGTTAATAGCATGTGTAGGTAAGGGGTTTAAATTATTGTAATAACTCGTTCTTTTTTATGTCGATTTTCTGAGATTTCAAGTGATCTGCTGACTGAATACTTCTATTTAGATTATTTATACGCACATCAAAAACCGTTTCATCGGTAGCAAAGTTTTAAGCTCTCGTTTCCATGGTTTTTACTTTTTATTTCGAGGAACGGTGAGCACTTTCTTTCAAGAAAAATGCCAAGCTTCTCAAATCTTACTGTAATGATTTGTTGTTCCTTTATCTCTAATATTCTCTATCAAACAGCACCCTTTCTCAGGATATTGGAGTTCATTTTTAACTGTCCTTCGCCATGCCTTTTTTGCTCTTCTTTTTCATCTTTTAACGTTGGGCAAATTTTATTAACAGAAATTTCTCCATGGCATCTAATGATCTGCATTTATTATATCCAAGTTATCTAAGACTTTTTTCTTTCCCTTTTGAGCTTATCCTCAAGTGGAACGACTCCAAACTTGCTACAAATGTACTAATTCCTCATTGTATTCCTTAGTGTATTCTCCATCATTCACCACAGCATTCGTAGCACTGCAAATACTTGTTTTATTAATATTTTCTTGCATGCGTCATATAATATTGACAGTCATATAGCTAAGTTGCAAATCATCTCTTTAAATTTTGAGCAGGATATTTGGATTGTACACAACTCTAGAAAATACCCTTCTATTTCATCCAATTTGCATGGATCTTGTTAATCACATGGACATCTCTTTCATCATTATGCATATTCGAACAAAAATACTTAAGTCCCTCACATTTGTTGATAACTTGATGTTCTATTTTTCATATTTTCAATATTCTAACATACATAATTAGATTTATGTTTTTGTTTAACTAAGATGAATTTCCTTAGATTTTAGGATAATTATTTGTATCTTAAGTTGTGCTATAACTTATCTAGTCTTATTAATAATAAAAATATCATTTATAAGAAAATTGTGCAAACGCACCTTCTTTTGAATGTGTTTAGCAAGAGCAACCTAATTAATTTAAAGAAGCATACATTGACATAGTTCGATTGAAATATGAGAATTTTTTGACAAATCATCTTTTAGATATTCAAACACATTTAATTGCTCTAATATTCATATTTTGGATAATAACAATATTAACATTACAAACCATTTTTCTTCTCATCACTCTCCAATTAAGTTTTCAAGGCACTTTATCATATATCTTTTGTTAACAAATAAATATTATATACACACAAACACTCACTTTTTTTCTCTCTAAAGATTTTCATTAACCTCTTAGTAAGTGAGTATCTTTAGCATAAGACAAAATTGATTTATAAAAATTGAGTGTCTTGTTGCATTTTGGGTTTAATTACTCTTTCTCAAAGGTTTCAACTATGACTTGTTAACTTAATTTATCTATAACTTGCACAATCATGTACATATCTTTTATTCATATAATTAAGTATCACAATACTCCACTAATTTGTCATCTTTATAGTTTCAAAATTATATTAAATTACTTGGTGAGCCATGAAACTTCTTCATCACACAAACACTTTTATGCATTGATAGAGACGCTATCCGATCATACAATTATTTCTTTATTCATTTTCTAAAAAAATTTTAAACCTTGATTTCCCTCTCTCAATGATAGAAGGAGCAAGTATTATCATTTTTAGAACTATTTAACTAAGGGTGTAAGCGAGCTAAGTAGAGTTTGAGCGGACCTTGGCTTGAGCTTGTTAATTAATTGAGTTCAAGCTCGAGCTAAATTTTACGAACTCAAGTTGGCCCATAAATCGATTAACTTGTACTTTAAAAGATATGATGACTTTATTTTTATGAAATATCAAATTAAAATGATGCAATTAATTAGAATTTATGGATAAACTCATTATATTAATCTATTATGTATTAGAGACAAAATAGATATTATTTTGGATAAATTTTATAGATATCAATGAATTTTGATAAATTTATGTGTAATTTATAATGACAAAATTTGAATAAACTGGCTCATGAGTTAATGAGTTGAGTCAAGGTTTTATCAAGCTTGACTCATTTATTTATTGAGCTTGGCTCGCTAGCTATGTTATTAAGTCAAGTTGGAGTACCTCACAAATTGGCTTGACTTAATTATACCCCTACAGTAAACGTATTCATGCTAATCAATTTACAATACTTTTAATTAAAAGGCTTATGAAAATAATTCACTTATTTATATTAGATGTCATTATTTTAAAAATGTAAAATTTATTCAATATTCTTAATGCATTTTACTTGTTAAAATTTTAGCTTTCTCATCTCTTAATTTAATTTGCTTATTTATATATTTATTTCTTCTACCGGCCATTACATTACCACCACCACAACCACCAAGCCTTAGTTCCTCAAATTGAGACTTGTTGTCTTCTTCAACAATGTTTAATATCATATATGAACATTAAAAGTTCCTCTTTTATCATCCTTAATAATATATATCTTATTTTAAACTACTATCTATAATAATTTTAATTTTTATTAACTTCTTATTTCCACTAGCAAATGATTTTATTGTTTGGGGCTTAATTTTTAGATTTTATAAAAATAATTTCTTAGGTATAGCTAACATTCATTTGCCACATAAAATTAGCAATTTTCTTAATACCACACTATTTAAGTATTAAAACTCTACTCATTCTTTTTAAACTCATTATTTCATGCTTTGTACCAATAATAGATGTTAGGGCATCAAATATTTTCATAAATTATCCTTACTACATTTGGAATAACAAATCTCCTTTTTTTAAGCAAATAATAAATTCAAGTCTTAGAAGTCCTATTTTAAGTGATAACATATGTTTTGAATTTTTTGAACAATATGTTAGTAATTACTAATATAAGATAAAACTAATTCCTTGTTGTTTTTCTTTTTTCATTATTATTATTAAATCAAATTTCCATAGAGATTATTAAATTCTCTTGCTAGTTTATCAATATACTCATTTTGATTACATCAATTAAGTAAAAAGCTTCTCTTTAGTTATTTCTTAAATTATTTTTTCAATTTATACAGAAATTTTATAATTATATAGATTTTTATTTTAGGGGCATAAACATTTGTAATATTAATTGTCCACAGTAATCATAATTTTAAATTTTAAATTCTATTTTTCATTCTAATGAATTTCACTACATTATCTTTTAAATTCTCATTTGTGAGGATATCATGTCATTTTTTATGCTTATCATTATCTAAGTATTAAATCTTGAAGCCAAAGTAATTTATTTTCTTACTTTCTCACGTGCTCCATTTCTTGAAGATGTAGAATATAATTTTTGATTATTATAATATCCATTAGCTTCAAAAGCCTATTTATCAAATTATTGACCTTATGTGCTATGTGCAATTTTGATGATTATAAAAGCAATATTATTTTGAATACTATTTATTCTTTCTAAGTTTCAAGTTCATAAATATAAGTATAATGAGTCAAAGGTGAATTAAAGCAAATTTTAGACAACAAATTAAACCTTTAATTGCCATAATAGATTTAGGATAAAATGTAATTCATAGTCTACATTAGATGGAATTATGCATTAATGCTCTTTTTTATTTGCTTTTGTAGCTTAATAGAGTATAAAATATTATTATTGCAATACTATGTTTTATTTAGTTAGATATTAAATATGACAAATAATTTTCATTTTAGAGAGTTTTGTTGCAAATAATTTTCATTACGTGAACATATAGGGAGTTTCAAGAGTTGGTAGAATACTGGATGATGATAATGAATTTTCATTTAAGATAACTTCAGGATGTTCTGCAGCTATGAATCCTGATCGGATGTATGTAATTTTATAGAAATCTTGGATAAATCTTGTAGAAGATGAATTTTAATGAGTTTTCATTGCAAATAAGCTGCCATTTTGGATTGTTTAATTGTTTTTTCAGGTCTGGAAAGACCACTATTTCAGCATCTGGACTTCTACTTTTTTCCAACTCATTAAGTCATGTCCCAAGGGCCATAGAATACATTTTGAATATTCATCAATATTCAGGTGCTGTAGTGGTAACAGTTGCATCAGTTGTTGAACCGTTCCTTATTGCTGAGCATAGATACAAACATACTCAGGTTAACTCAATAATTTTAGGTTATTTTGTGATTTTCAAACTGTATGATTGGATTAATTTGGAGGATTCTCTTTTTAAAATTTCCTTGTAATTGTGATTCTGGATATGTGCAGGAATTTTTCCCTAGGTTGCTACAAGATGTATGTATAGATGTTCTTGTGGAGGTATATAAGTTCCCCAGAAAATATTTAATGAAGAGATAGTTGTGATCTAAATACTGAAATTGTGCAGTTTAAGACTTATTTTGATGAGTGCATTATATTTTCAGGGAAAGATAACTGATAATGCGTATCGAGAACCTGGTGCAACTTCTGAATGGCTTCAAGCTAAATTGTTGGCGCTGGTATTTTTCCATTTCTTAGGGCTTGTTGGGTTTTCTTGCATTTGTTTTGTGTAGGAAAATATTACTACATTTGGGGAACTTTTGAGAAGTTTTGTTCAAATTCAGCTCCAGTTTGGGATCTAACTTTATCTAACCAATTTTCATATTTAACAAATTCAATCTTCTTATAAAACATGTTTTTTCTAGCAACTGAGTGTAGTGTTAAGTTGGACTGCACCATTTTTTTTTTCTTGTGAAAAGTTAAGAACGGTAAGATAGAAAACACCAATATACTAATTTGTTATACTTTTTTTTATTAATATTTTAAATGAAACCGATCTATGTTGTTACATGTTTTAGCTATAAATAGTGTGAAAGTTGGTCTTGGCAAATTTTATATTAATTTATACTTGTTTCATGTAACTCTGCCAAATAGTTTCTCTACTATTTTATTAAACCATTTAAATTCCAGACCTATAATTTAGCCATTTTTGTCCAACTATTCAATTTGTTCAATGTTTCTGTAACTGTTTATTTTGAGTTAAATTTAGTCCCAAAAAATGAGGAGTTGAAGTTTAGCATGGTTCTTAAGTTTGTTTATGATAATTTTATAATGTGATATTGTTACATCTGCGAATTTTCATGCTTTCTGAGTAGATCTATTTGGTATTCTTTTTTTTATAAAGGTTACTAGCATTGGTATCCATATGTTTTTTTGTGGGTTTCAGGTGGATTTCTTGCTTGCTTGCTATCTGTTGCTGCAATTTTTGAATGTTATTTCTTTTTATTATTTTTGATATGTTAATGTGGCATTTGCATATTTGTGTGTTTTTTTTTTAGAGGTTATCATTGTGAGGATCCGATGCCGGGTCAGCGGGAGCTAATCCAGCACCGGTTTGCTTGTGGAATAGTAATAGCGACAACAACAAGCAATGACAAGTCCTATAGCCGCAGGATCATATTGAGTGGTTTAAGAGACAAATATATAGACATCAAACATAACTCATTTATTCATTAATTTACGAGTCTTGAGTACATATATTAAAATAAAAAAAATTACAGACTTTTTAAAAGTAGATAGAGTCAAAAAAAGAAAGCGGTAGAACAGCAGGTAGCAGTATCAGCACTGCTCAGTTCTTTAGCACCTTTCCTCGAGGATGAACTCCTGATCTGGGCACATTTCAAAAGTGCGGGCATTCGAAAACCAGTTAGTTGTGAAACTAAGTACTGATAGATGTCATCTTTACAAATGTTAAATAATAAGCAAAATAATCAATATTTGACAGGAAATAAAAGTTGTACAAACTTATCCCTGCAAATCTGTTTCAATTGCACTTGAAACTCAGCATAGAAATAATTACAGTCACAAAAATAAATATAGAATTTTTAGCGCTTGATATCTGAGGCAAAATATGATTTTGTTGGACAAATACAAAATCGAGGAAAAGGGGGTTCATTTTTGTGTTACATATCTCAACTTCCATCTATACCTGCCCCCTCAAAGGCTTATCAGTATAGGCTCCTTATGACTCCCGATGTCGGATAGCCCTGTCATAGCGGTTGTCTGATCAGACAAAAAGTATAAAGCAACATGGAACCCTTGCTTCTCACTTATCCAAACTTATTCATATATCATTTTATGTGACTTTAAAAAACACTTTTATCAAATTTGTGCGATGCTGAGCAGAAAAAGCATATTCAAACAGAAATAATAAAAAAACATCTGGTACCTTGTTCTTAAAAGTTCAACAGTTCAATAGTTCGACAGTTCAACAGTTCGGATGAGTGACAGTTCGTTCAATCTGCATTTTAGGTTTAGGATATTTTTAAATTAGCTCTTAGCCAATATTTTTAGGAGTAATATTTATTTTCATTTCGATTATGTCATTCTTTTGCTTTCTTAATATGATTGAAGTCTGTTCTTTAAGGTACTGCGATGGCAGTTATATTTATTATAGCATTTATTAATTTGCTGAGAATAGTGATTATATTTGATACAATATTATTGTTATCATTATTTTAATGATAACAATAATATAAGAATGAAAGAACATAACCAAAAATGACTGTTAAAATGAAAACACGTAAACTGGAATTATAGTTATTTTATAACATATGTATAGTTTTCATTATTAATTAATGAGAACCATATTAATGTGAATGACGATATTATATCCTCATTATTATCATAATAATAAGTTTTAAGTAGGAATAAATTTAAAAAACATAGAAAAATTCTCCTCTTTTCTCTCCTCCTTTTTCTATCTTTTAAATTTATCAACTTACCTTAAAATTAGGATTGCCAGAAAGCGGAGGGAGGCCGGAGCAGGGTGGCCGGACGGCTGGCCGGGGGCTGCAGCAAGCTGGCAGCGGCCGGAGAGGGCTGCCGGGTGGCTGGCTGCCACTGGAGGGCTGGCCGGGGGCTGCTGGGAGAGGGCTGGGCTGCTGAGGGGCGGCTGCCGTGGAAGGGGGCTGCTGCTGGGCTGCCGTGAGGGGGAGGAGAAGGAAGGAGGGGAGGGGCTGTAGGTTTAGGGTTTGGAAGAGGGCTGTGGGGGAGGAGAAGAAAGGAGGGGGGGCTTTAAGTAGAGGAGAGGAGGGCTGGCTGAGGGGGTCGGCCAGGTGGGCCGACCAGCCTGCGCCAAAAACGGCGCAGGCGGCCCTCCCTGGCGCGGAATCTTCCGCGCCAGAAGCCCTGTCGGGCGAGCGCGCGGGAGCAGGGGGCGAACGGGGGAAGAAGAAATAGGGGAAATGGAAATAAATAAAAAAAAATACTTAAAGTTAAATTATTCGCATTTTCCGCCGTTCGGCGTCCAAATTCAACGAAACTTGGCACCGAGGTGTGTTACGGCATGACGAACACCCTCGCGCCGAAATTTTTTGATTCAGACAATTATTTTATTTTTAATTAATTTCTGAAGTTCGAAAACTTCAGAAATTAACCACAATAAATCCGGCGCTCAGAATTTCATGTAACTTCTCGAGCAGCCTTTAAATAATATACTTAATACAACGACACTAAAATCGATAAATTCTGACACGTATTTCAATATTTTGATTTTTAGGATTTAAATAATTCCGAAAATAAAGCGGGAGCTTCCGTTATTCGGATTTCTCCCAAACTAGGGCACTTTGATCTTAAAAATAATTCTTATCTAAGGGTATTTTTGTTTGCCCTAGTTTGAAATTCTCCGGAGTTTTGATGTCTGAAGCGGGCTCTGACCTAATTTTGAAAAATAACGACATTGGGTCGTTACAATCATTTGCAGCATGTTTTTTAAAACCATCAACTTCAATGCACATGGAATTCATTTATGATATTTTGGATTGTATAAAATTAAATTTATAAATTAAGATTATTTTGACATAAACTGGTATTGTATAATGTTAAAGTTTGAACTTGAAGATTATCTAGATTTCAACTATATTTCTCTCATGCCAATCATCTATACTAAATTAGAATGAGCATATCAATAGTTTTCTTAAGGAATGTAATTTAAGCATTTAATCATGATGTACTCGTAATTATAGACACGTGCCTTTGATTCCCTTAAGCTACTTAATTGGTTTAATTATTTATTTCTTTGGCAATGCATCCATGTATTATTTTATTTGGATGTATAAAACTTTCTGAATTTGTAAGATCAGTGATTTAAATTATATATTATATTTATTTATTTATTGTTTCTTTATTATTAAAATCCAACATTTACTTCACTTGAGATAACTTCTTTGAAAACTATACAAATGTTATAAATTGGCTATTATTTCAATTCAAGCATTTTTATTTTATCATTTTCATTCTCTTATTATTATTATTATTATTTTATGTAGATTTTTACAGTTATTTTCATTATGTCATTTTTTTCATATATTATCATCATTATTATTATTACATAATGATAATAATAGCATTATATTAAATATAATTATTACTATCAAAGACTTGAAAAATGATGTCTTCTATCAAGATAAAAGAATGAAAGAAAGTTAGAATGGAAAAGAAGAAACTAAAAATTCATAAAGAAAAATATATCACATCACTTTCATTTTAATTTAAAATATCAAAAACCTAAATGCAGATTGAGCGAACTGTCACTCATCTGAACTGTTGAACTTTTGAACTTATAGAATAAGATACCATATGTCTTTTATTACTCTTGTTTAAATATGCTTTTCTGCTTAGCATCGCACAAATTTGATAAAAGTGCTTTTTAAAGTTATATAAAATGATATATGAACAAGTTTGGATAAGTGAGAAGCAAGGGTTCCATGTTAATTTATACTTTTTGTCTGATCAGACAACTGCTAGGCGGGGCTAGAGGACTTGTTGTTGTTTTATCCCCCAAGAAATTGGTGCTGGATATGCTCACGCTGACCTGGCACCGAGTCCTTACAGAGGTTCAGCAGTTCTTCCTGAGTAATGCACCGTTTCGCTGCCAACTGTTTACTAAATTAACTCTTTTGTGCGCGACGATGGGACGGGGCGTTACAATGAAAAAATGGAAGAAAAGGAAAAATTTTACATTTTCTTTTATTATTTTATTTTATTTATTTATTTTTTATTTTTTCATATAATAATTATATTATCTCTAAAATGTCATTAGTATCGTTATTGTTGTGATTAATCAATAATGATAATAGTACAAATGTTATATTATGATTATTATTTCTATTTTGTCAAATTCATTTCAATTATTTACTTTATATATATACATTATATAGTTATTATTATAATTATTAATAATAATAAAGATATTATTATTAATATTGTTATTATTATAGTTATTATTGTATGAGAAAGAGAAATGATAATTTCAAAAAGGAAAATGAGAGAATGAATAAAAGAAAGATTACTTTTCTCTAATATAATTATTTCAAATATTATTTTGTTTTGTCGTATAAATAATTATCATTATTAAATAAATGAACTATTAAGTTTTTCTTAATATCTACTTTTCAAGTACAAAATCATGCAGATACTTGACTTTTGATTTTCTGATTGACCCACTAAGGAAAGATACCAGGTGTATTTTATTACTCTTGTTTAATATGCATTTGCGCTCCCGACATCGCACAAATTTGATAAAAATATTTTTAAAAGTCATATAAAATGATATATAAAAAAGTTTGGATGATTGAGTAGCACGGGTTCACTGTTGATCTATTTTTAATCTGATTAGTCAATTGGTAGGACGAGACTGTCTGACATCGGGAGGCATAAGGATCATATACTGATAAGCCTTTGAGGGGGCAGGTATAGAGGGAAATTGGAATATCTCTTTTTTCCTCGATATTGTATGTGTCCAACAAAATCATGTTTTGTGCCAGATATCAAACGCTAAAATTCTATATATATTTTGGTGACAACAATTATTTTTATGCTAAAGTTTTAGTGCAATTGAAATAGGTTTGCAGAGATAAATTTATACAATTTTTTATTTCCTATCAATATATTGCTTATTTTGCTTATTATTTAACAATTATAAAGTTGACATCTATCAGTACTTAGTTTCATAACTAATTGATATTCAAATACCTGCACTTTTGAAACATGCCCAGATCAGGAGCTCGTCCTAAAGGAAATGTACTAAGAACCAAGCAGTGCTGATATTGCTACTTGTTGATTTACCATTTTTTGACTCTATTTAAAGTTTGTAATTTTTTTCTTGACTTTTGTAATCTAAATTTGTGAATTAATAAATTAATGAGTTATGTTTGATGTCTACATATTTTATCTTTTAAACTACTCAATATGATCATGCGGTTGGGGGACGCCAAAATCGGTGCTGGATTAGCTTCCGCTAACCTGGCATCGGGTCCCCACACATAATCTCTAAACTTAAAACTTAATGGTCGATTATGAATAAAATATTTCTGCTGCATGTTGTGCTATCTTAGTGCGATTTTGGATCAGCTTGACTTTCTTTGTAACAACAATCCCCAAATCAGAACCTAATAATTGGGTGGCTCCTACCTTGGACTAAGCAATAGGTGTAGTGCACTTTTGACCATAGTGCCTCATATGGTGCATGCCTAGACTGTGATAATAACTATTATTATAGTCATTCAATTAATGACAAATTTTTTTCTTAATTTTCCCCAGATCAAGTACACACATTCGAAGTTGTTCTTTCAAAGTCTGATTTACTCTTTGTTTGTGGATGAAATGCAATACTTATGTTTAGCTTTGATCCCAAATCTGATTCAACTACTCACCAAAATTAGAGGTATAACGGCTATCACGATATGATACAATCATTTTTAGCACCCCATTCAATGTTACAATTTCTTTGATGTATATTTTACTAATTTTTGAACCTGATTTGTCTATTTGATGGGAGTGAAATGTGTTGATTTTGTAAGTTTGTTTATTATTACCCTTATTAAACCACTTCCACTTCTAGAATGAGGAAAACCAAATACAAAATTCATCAAAAATCATCCCATTTTTACTTAGGAATATGATTAGGTTGAAGCAATCCCCTCCGTTTTTGACGTTCCATTTTTTAACCAAGTTGCAAAATTCACACCTAGATACATACTTTCCTATGTCTTTCTTTGATTCAGGCCACCAAAATAATGCCTTCAAATCTTGATACATCTTAATTCCTCTTGGAAGAACCATATTTTTGGCTGTATGAGCTTTAGTAAGAATTATTGCTCAGAGAATTAGATCTTTCAGTACCCAAACGCTGTTACTTTAATAAATAATACAATCTGCGTCTAATCAAAGCTCAACCTAAGATCCCTTGTGCACTGAAGCTATCAAAGATTTATATTCTGCATTATTTTTTGTGCTGACTTAATTTGTTCATATAAATGAACCTTTGATATTATTTGTTTCAATTGAACTTTAATGCATAAGCAAGAAATTAACCTTTTTGCATCAGCACACATCTTTAATAACACAAATAAGCATACAATTGATGGTTTCTATGAATATTTATAATAATTCTCAGAGGATGTGCATGCTCCTCTTTGTTCTTTGAATATATAAGAATATTATTGATAAATATTATAACATACCTATTTAGATAAAGTTTCAAGACATGGTGTATTAGATTTATAAAAATCGATGGCAGATTAGTTAATTCAAATGGCATAACCCAAAATTCAAAATGAAATAATGAGTACTAAAAGCAGAAATATCTACATACTTCTCTTTGATTCACAATTGATGATATTGAAACAGCAAATCAATCTTTACGGAAATTGCCACATTTCTAATTGATCAAATATATCATCTATTTTCAACAGAGCATATTTGTTTTTTATTGAAACTTTATTTAGTTTTCTGTAGTCAATACATATGCGCATTAAACCGCTTTTCTTAACAAACAACACTGATGTCCCCCGCGGTGAAGAACTAGGACAAATAAAATGTTATAGGACAACATTTTTACATGCTCTTTAAAATTTTGGAGTTCTTTAGGGCCCATACAATATGGTCTTTTTGATATAAGATGGATTACTGACATTAAATCAATAATATGTTCAATTTCATGACTTGGTGGAAAACTTTGAAATTTTTTTGGGAAAATTTATTGAAACACATTATAATGGTAGCCTTCAACTTCTTATCAAATCATAGGTCCCATCGTAATAGCCAAAAATTGTGGGTTCATGTCTTTAACAAGTTATAAGCATGGAGAATGAAATTAAAGAAGACAACAACACTTTGCGGCCTATAAAATCATCCTTATCCTCCTCTAATCCAATCTAAACTTTCTTCTTAAAGCAATCTATGATTACTCATCTAATCCATTACAAGGACCGTCAAATGTTACAATTGGTAGCACAATAAGTTGTTTCTAAAATACAAACATGCTGGGTAGCTGCCCCTTAGCTATCCTTAGACGGTAAACTCATAGCCAAAGGATTATGTATTTTTTCATAGACAAACTTAATTAAGCAACATAAGAAGCAGAAAAAGCAAATGATTAATACTAGAATCAAATAAAAAAGTACATGGAATTGTTGGATAAGAATCATACTCGATTTTTTTTTTTGGTGACTTGGCAACTTCTGCAGGAGTTAAATTGAAAATTATAGCATGGGTCGGCATCCTTTTCGTAAGCTAAGGCGCATTCGCTTGATTGATTACATTCTGCTTCACAGGAGGCCTTCTCCTATTTGGATTGTTTATTTGCATAAATGGCACTGGTTGTCCTCCAATTATGAATCTAGTAGTGCATTCTTTGGCAATGTGACCCAAACATCTGCATCTTTAACATCACTTACTCTCTGCAAAGCACTTTCCTTTTGGGTGATTTTTTCCTCAAGTAACACAAGAAATTATCCCTTTCTTATTGCTTCCTCCCCATTGAACATTAGATAATCTTGTCCCAGGTTGAAAAATTGGTTTGATCCTTTTTTCAAATTGATAATTCTGATCCCAGACATTTCTCTTCATGCCTTGAACTACTATAAGCCTCATTTTCTAGTAACTTAGCCTTTTCAACCAAGTTCACAAATTCTATAATTCTATAAAGTACTAAATTCTATTAGTAATAATTCTCTAATCCTACCAAATATAATTAGCACCTCACTTTCTTTGTGGCCATCACTTTGGTACAAACAGGCTGATCTATTGAATTCTTTTTCATATTCTGTAATAGCTCGTCTTCCTTTTATAGATTCAAAAACTCTTGCCTCGTCACTTGTCGGACAATAGGTGGTACAAAATTATATAGAAACATTTATACAAATTTCATCCATTTAGTATCACCTTTTATTTTCCCAAGAAATGTTATTGCCAAATTCGATTTCCACTAATGCTCTGCTGGTTCAAAAATAGATATACTACCAATTTGACTATCTGATATTTTGAGCATTTCACGCAGTTTAACTACTTGGTTCACTCTAATAACTCCTTTGCTTCCCGAGGTGTAGCTACCCCAACAAATTTTGGAGTTGGACTTTTAAGAATTTATTTAAAACTCTAATGTTCATAAATTGTATTATAGGATTTGTTGCAACCTCAATAATTGGACATATAGCTTCAGGAACAAGGGATTAAAATTATTTTGACTAACAGTAGTTTGATTATCTATATTTTCTATTTTTTTCTTGAAAATAAAAAATTATTATCTGAATTTAACCTTAAGCTTTTAGAAGGAAAAAAACAAATAATTTATTAATAAATTTAATTATATACAACGATAAAGAACCCAATTGCCAACAAACAACCTAAGAGTCTTATCTCGTAAGCCAAAATACACAAAAAATAACAAAAACTATAAACAGGCACAACTAAACTTCACTCTCCTCGAACAATTTAACAAGATCATACTTCGACCCACAACTAGGTCAAAAGTCTCTCAATTGAAAACTTTCCTAATATTTGGCGTCTTCTCCTACTTCATGGGCTCTACAAGTGGAGCTAAAGCAGTAGCAGTCTTACCACACTTGCATTGTGAGTAAAAATAAATTTTTGGCGAAAGGTTACTTTTAATTCACCGCCCGACATTTTTTTATTCAACACTTTAGTAATATTTTTTATAGTGCTCACATAAATAACATATCCTATAGAGAAACATAAACACTAGACTTAAAACTTCAGATAAATAGTAGAAAACCAATACTTCTAAGGTACTCCCTAACTTAATAAGAATTTACTCAACTAATCAAATCAAATATATTGGCTCTGAACTAATTTTACTTACAAGTTTTTCAAATTAGCTCTGATATCAAACTGGGGTTTAAGGATTGAGAAAAATGAGAGAGAATTAATATAATTAAATTAGACCACAATGAAAAATAAAGAATATATTCAAATATACAAAAAACACTGAGCCATTATAATTATTTTACAGTAGAACCAACATCGTAAAGGAAAATAATTCATCCAACACATCTTCAAATCCACACATAATTGCAATCAAAACTAATTATACATCCCGAAGAGGCCCATCAAATATGAAACAATAGTAGCCATCGAACTCTGCAGGATCACTTGAAAATATCATGTGAAAATATTAATCAAGTTGAGTACATGAAAGTCTACATTAATCCTATCGTACTCATTTGCCAATTTTTGTTATTAAGGTAAACGAGCACTATGGATTTAGTAGAAATGAATATGTTTTCAACTAAACATACTCATTAAATGATTACAAGAACTTTAGACTAAATAGTATTATCAAGCTGAAGCTTACTTAGTGATAATTAATGCTTATTAACAAGAATTCAATACAAAGATGAAAATATATGACAGAAATAAAGCAATGCTATTGTGTCAATTTTACTACTCAATGCTATACATTTATCAATTAATTTTATCAAAGACTCTTACACAAATTGCAATAGTCAAGTTCATGACTAAAATTCTTATCAATTCATTTCTTATTTGATTTTCATTGTCGAAATCATACTCTACCACTTTACATGGGAATAACCCAGAGTCAAATATTTGATATCTTTTTCACCCACTGCCTCCTTGGGAATCGATACTCAACATCATCATCAAAAAGGAAGTTTGCCTCCACTCATTGGTGGTCCACATAAAATAGTAACAATATAATGAGTGTTGTCCACTTAGACTATTGCCCTTTTTTAAAGATTATATGACCCTTGCAAATGAGATCAATTATTATTATGTAATAGGATAATTAGAACTATCTTAAATCAAAATTTAAGCAATAGTCATAATATTAATCACTATTAAAGTGGTTTGGCTGTACAACAATACTTACATTAAATGACGTATTTGAATGTTGCAAACAAAATTTAGAGTTAAATGTACCTCATGCAAAGTGACAGAACGATTAGATGACAGATCCTACGTGTTACTATAGGCTTGCACTACTCAGCAGTGTGCCTACCTAAGCTCCCAAGAGATCCACTAGATTTGGTAGCACAAGGATATATTTTGAATTTTCTTAAAATTTCTCATGGGTAAGGGGGTATTTATACAATATGGATGCATTTGGGCGCCCATAATAATGCGTTTGGGTGCACTATCATGAGTACGGGTCAAGGCGCACCTGGGTGTGTTGCGTCGAGATGCGAGCCATGGTGCGTTGGGGTGTAAACCATGGTGAGTCTGAACACTGATTTTGGGCATCTAAATGCCATCTTAGAAGATAAATAATAATTATAATAAAACTAATAATAATAATAATAATAATAGTTTTTATTTTAATGATTGCCAAGGTATCACATTTGCCTTTCATTGGAACTAGTCCAACATTGCTACAAATTAACTCCTCTCATCTTATTCTTTTGAGTATACCCATCCATTTGCCTTGGCATTCTCATTGCCGTATCACTGGTTTTGTCATTAAGTTTCTTCTTAGTAGCCTTATATTCTGTCATATGATATTACTGGCTTATAACCGCGCTATTGAAATTTTATTTAATTTTGAATGGGGTTGTTTTAATAACACAACAATATCCAAGCTTTTCTTTATTTGATTGAATCAATCCAAATTCTTATAATTATTTTGCACTCTATTTCACCATTATTTGGTTTAATTTAAGTAATGTATTTAAACATAACTCTTCTTGATCACATGATCTTAATAGTTATAACCTAGATATTATGGCTTCTACTATGATTAACCTTTTACCTCATATTTCTATTTTAAATCTACTAAGACGAAATCTCTTAATTTAAAGCAGCTTTAATTCTATCATTTAGAAGAATGTCATCTATTAATAACATGCATCAAAGAATCTTCTCTTAAATGCATGTAGTAGGAGCATTCATAATTAAAACAAATAGATATGAACTAAGGGTAGAACTTGATGCAGTCCAATAATAATTGAAAAATTATTAGGCATACAATCTTGTCATCATATACATCAAACAGTTCATTTTACATATCTTTAATAGCATCAATATAAGTCCTACAAATCATATTTTCTTTTCAATGCTAAGCTTTCTTTAGATCTATAAATATGAAAATTATCAACTTTCGGAAATGGCCCATTAGTGGTAAAATCATCAATTTTCAGATGATGTTGGATTTGGCCCAAACCCTAGGAAAGCGTCTGAGATTTAATTTTGAGTAATATTTGTTAAGGGATATTACACACGAGGTGACAGTCAGCAGCTGCAGCAATCAGGGACTAAAGATGATTTGGGATTGTGCCACTGGCTAGGAATGGGAGAATAAGGATTCAGGACCGTTACAATAGGTTTTATAGGATAACTGTTATGCATACATGCATTTATACAAAACACTTTTTGTAATGACCCTAGGTCATTTATAAGGTAAACATTGAATTCTCGATTCGTTAAATCCTCCCACAAATTTCAATTTCCCGTTAAAATTCCCGCTAAAAATTTGATTTTTCAGTTTCAATACCTAAATTAGAAAGTGTTCAAAACGGGCAGTTACAAAATTAAATAAAATTTCCCCATTAAAAGCAAATTACGGTTGTTACGCCATTATCCCTAATATACGGGCATTTTTTAGGAGAAGCCAGTCGGTCCAAACGGGTGTGCGTTATGCACGCACACCCTATATAACCGAGCGTATGGCATTCGACTTATCACCGCTCAATTTCCTCTCGCCTCTCCCTCTCAGTCGCTCGACTCTCTCCCGTAAGACGCGGCAGTGAGCGTACCTGGAGACCGACCGAGCAGGAAAGATCGACCCCGCCTTCCGTCGTAACCCCTATGCCGAGAGACGGCTAGCGTGCGGCCTCCCCCGCTCGATTCTTCTTCCGCGCCGATTCTTCTCTGCTAGGACGCTCGACTCCACCGCACGACTCTCCGCCCGGTCGCCTGATCCTTGCTCGCTGGTTCCGCTTTGCATCGGCTCCCCTCTGCGCTAATTCGTCCGCTCGATCTTAAGGTAAGAGCTCCTCTGCCGAGTCTCTTAAAAAGGGAAAAGTATATATATATATATATATATATATATATATATATCTAGAACCTACCTTACCATATTTAGAATTTGTCTGATTCACACATTGATTTGTTGCATATATTTCTATTTTAACAGTTTATTTTCACATCAATTATTCATAATCTAATCAAATGCCATACTTATTTGAATAAGAGATGTAGGCATAGATCTTAAGCTTCCTTAATAAGATTAATTGAGGTAGAGCCAAGTATTGAAATGCTATTTAAAAGCCTTTTGTATATGGATTTATCAACAATATGATTATGATCGATTAATTTCTAGAATTATATTCACTTTAAATACCCAAACGTTAGGTAATAAATACTATTATGAAAGGATACTTTGTTAAAATTGCACTCAATTAACATTGGCATGAAAATAGTTTCCATCACATTTTGCAAGCAAGATGTTTAGATCCTAACAAAAGCACTTTAAATTGTAGAAAGAAAACAATGCCCTGCAATCCTGCACTAGTATTGCTAAACTTGCTAACTTGCTAAATGAACTTAAAAAATTGTGTTGTGAAGTTAATTAGTATAGAAGTGAGATTTATATCAAGAGGTTTGGGAAAGATAGGAGAACGAAAGGCCAAGTAAGTAGTATGCCGAGTAAATAAGATTCGTTGAAACACAAAATATTACTTTCAAAGTTTAATAGAATTCCAATTATAACTTTTGCAGATCCATCAAAATTTTGAGTGAATCGTCTTGTTAGTCAAAACACAAAAGGTACACTGGATATTATTTTTATACTTCTTACTATCATTTGCTGCTTATGCATCACTTTGAGCCTATTTTGTATTGCTACTTAATACGTTATTCTTATTACTAATAATGTAAGAGAAATTGAATGATGTTTATGTATCTTGTGAATGTTGCAAGCAGGATTCCGAAACGGAGCATCAATAGGTTAGGGACGGGGCTAGTCCTCGGGAGCTACAAGGGTGCCATCTGGAGCCTTTGAAGGAGGCACAGGTGAATGTTATGTTTAAATGCATATTTATTGCCATCTGAGGTTCTTAAGGGGGCCCAGGTGAAGGTTTATGCTTAAATGCATATGAACCCAGCCTCATGGTTCTGACTTTGCCCATCAGAACTGCTATTATTGCTTCATGATATCATAAACATAAACATAAAATATAAATTTTACACTATATTTGCTTTTCCTTTTGAAACTTGGCATGTGAAAAGAACATTTATTTTGCAAGAGACGTGATCATCTTTTATTTGAAACAAATTGTATTTTCCTGCAATTGTTATCATTTTTGCCTTCCGCTTTTGCTTAAAGTATATTTTTAATATCCTTGTCTTTAGATTGTGCACTAAAGCATTATTTTTATAATGCCAGATCAGTTACAGCTGGAGGTGGTTGGTATAGTTTAAAGGCATAGCGCGGGAAAATAACTGCCCCCTTCCAGGAATAATAATTTGATGTATGATGAAAAGTCATGTAATAAATTTTGAATATTGTTTATATTAAATTGAATGAATGTTATTTCTTATATTTGAATGGCTTTGAATGTTTGTTTAACTGCTATTTTACCTAACTGCCAATATGATCCTGCGGGAAGATGCATCCGATGTTAGTTTGGTTGTTACCAACCTAACATGGGCCATTACACCTTTAAATAGATCATGAGCTATCTTGATTGATCCAACTCTCTCACTTGTGCCAATCAGGATGGGCTTGGTTCATTAGTTCTCTCATTTCTAATAGAAAAAATTCATATTTTATCTCAAAATTTGAATTATTTCCTGGCAATAACATTTGTTGCAGGTTGGATTAAATGAACAGATTGATGTATGTTTCTTGAAACAAAAATATATACCTATCAGAACATAATGAGATGCTTGTAAAAACATTAAATGCAAATGCAAGTATTTGTGTTAACTTCAAATATATGTATTCAATTTCATTGGAGTTAAGGATAGTTAACGGAGTGCTTCATGTTGTATATTGCTATTTTTTTCTTATTACTCATTGTAGAAGGCAATTCTCATTATAGTATTTCTTTTTTCTTATGTGTTATTTTGGTATGTATTATATTTAGAGAATTTAAATTCAACTTAAAACGTCAGTATTTGGGTAATTTTCTTGTGAGATTGCTCTTTTCAGCTCTTGCATTCAAAGTTGCAGGTGGTGTACTCTTAAAGAATAAGAAGCCATAAAAGATCTGTTAAGCAGTCAAGAGAGATGAAAATGATAACTATTTTTTCACGTACCAATTTAAAGAGTTTAAAATCTGTTCCTAAATGAAATTGTATTTAATTGCTTCATTGCCTATCTAGAAATTGCTTAGAGTAGCTCCACAATGAAATCTATGCAGCTTTATCTTTGACGGGCTATCATAAATACATGTAGTAAGTGCGTTAGAACTGAAATATGACGTATATGACATTGTATACTGATGGAAAGCTATTTATGTTATTGAGTGCATCCAGAATACCAAAAAATCTAAAGATAACACTTTATCAATTCTTTTGATTTAATTTGATTTTGTGACAAGGGTTCTAGAAGGAATTCGCTGATTAAAAAATAATGACAGTTGTTTATATATTTACTGTTTAATGAATATTTTTATATTGTTTAATGATACTATGATGATGCCATATATTTTCTCTTTCAAAATAGCATAATGTAACGATCCGATGTCATTATTTTACGAATTAGGTCAAATCCCAACTCTAACATCAGGACCTGGGGGAATTTTAAATTAGGGCAAACAAAAATACCATTAGATAAGAATAATTTTAAGATCAAAGTGCCTTAGTTTGAGAGGAATCTGAATAATAGAAACTCTTGCTATATTTTTTGAGCTTTTTAAATTTTATAAATCAAGAACATTCAAATACGTGTCTGAATTCATAGTTTTCAGTGTCGTTGTGTTAAGTATATTATATAAAGGATGCTCATAAAGTTTCATCAAATTCTGAGCGCCGGTTTGATTGTGGTTAATTTTTGAAGTTTTAAATCTCAAAAATTAATATAAAATAAAATATTACTCCGAATCAAAAATTTTGGCGCGAGGGTGTTCGTTATGTCATAACACATCGGTGTCAAGTTTCGTTGTATTTGGACGCCAAACGGCGAAAAAATGCGATTAGTACAAGTTTTAAATAATTTTAAGAATTTCCTTATGGAAATTCTTTCCATTCCGCCCCCCGTTAGCTTGCGATCGCAAGCGATCCCGTGCGGGATTCTTCCGCCTCTGGCGGAAGAAGATTCCGCGCCAGAAGGCGCAGAAACCATGCGCCGACTTGCGCATTCAATTTGGCGCAGGGAAAGCCCCCCCTGCGCCTATATAACCTCTCCCAGCCCTCTCCTTCCTGCTGCCACTCCAGCCAGCTCCCACAGCCAGCCAGCAGCAGCCTCCTGCCAGCCAGCCAGCAAGCCGCCGACAACCAGCAGCCCCAGCCAGCCAGCAAGCCGCCGGCCACCCAGCAGCCCCTTCTTGCCGCTGTCGGTCAGCCCTCTTGTTGCAGCCACTCCGGCGAGCCTTCTCAGCCCTCAAACCTTCCTCAGCCAGCCAGCAGCCTTCGGCCTCTGTAACGACTAAAGTCGTTATTTTGCAAATTAGGTTAGAATCACGCCTTAGGAATTAGTACCCCGGGGAATATCAATATAGGGCAAACAAAATTACCAGTAGATAGAAATACTTTTAAGATCAAAGTGCCATAGTTTGAGAAAAATCCGATTAACGAAAGCTCCCGTTCTGTTTTTTGAAATCTTTAAATTCTAAAAATCAAAACATTAAAATACATGTCAGAATTTATCGTTTTCAGTATCAACATGTTAAGTATATTATTTAAAGGCTGCTCGAGAAGTTTCATCAAATTCTGAGGGCCGGATTTATCGTGGCTAATTTCTGAAGTTTTTAAACATCAGAAATTAATTAAAAATAAAATATTTGTTCGAATCGAAAATTTTCGGCGCGAGGGTGTTCGTCACGTCGTAACACACTTCGGTGCCAAGTTTCGTTGTATTTGGACGCCGAATGACGGAAAAATACGAAAAATTTAATTTTAAGTAGTTTTATTTATTTTCCTTTATTTCTTCTTCCCTTTTTTTCTGCTTTCCCCGATCGCTCCTGTCGCCCTAGTCGCGCCCTTTACTGGCGCGGAAGCTTCCGCGCCAGAGAGCTTCCTGAGCCGTTTGGCGCAGGAACGATCGGCCAAATTGGCCGACCAGCTCCCTCTCCTCCTCTATATAAACCCCCCAACCCCCTCCTCCCTCACAGCAGCCCCTATCTTCTTTCTCACAGCAGCCCTCTCCCCTCTCCTCCTCACAAGACGACAGCCCTCTCAGCCAGCTCCCTCCCTTCCAGCAGTCGTCCAGACCCTCCTCAGCCCTTCCAGCAGCCGGCCAGCCACTCTTCAGCCGCTCCGGTCTTCTTCCGGCAGCTTGACAGCCCCCGGAAGTTCTTTCCAGTAGCTTTCGGCAGCCCCCGGCAGTCCTCACAGTAGCTCCAGCCGCCTTCGACAGCCCTCTGCCAGCCCTCGGCCATCCTTTGACCAACTCGTTCCAGCTTCTCTTCGTGTTCCGACGATCCTAATTCTAAAGTAAGAAGAGGGAATTGGAAGAACACATTTGTTTTCTCTAAATCTTGTCTCTTTATAACTATCAAGTTTAGTCATTCACAATAGAATTATCCTCATTAATTAATAATGAGAACGATTCAATTGTTATAAATGACTATTATTCCTTTTTGTTAATTCAGTCATTTTATTTGGACTTTTTCGATCATAATCTTAAAGACCCTTTAATAATTATAACTGCTTTAATAGCAACTTAAATCAATCGAACTGCAAAAGCGGAAGAAGAACAGAATGAAAGAAGAAATTAAACTCCTAAATCATTTGATTAAAAAGCTAACTTAAAGATATCGGGGACTTAAAGGCAGATTGGGCGAACTATCACTCATTCGAGCTGTTGAACTTTTGAACTTAAGGAACAAAGGTACCCAGTATATGACATGTATTATATTTTGCATTTTTATTACTGCTTTGCTTCGCTTAAATAGCTTTGAGCTAAATTTTATTTTGAAGCTTGGTTGGTTGTTCGAAACTAACGTGATAACATTCGTGGGTTACTGAAAAAAAATATCAGTAACATTAATGCTTGGTTGGTTGTTAGAAACCAACATTCTTTTCATTTGTGGCCAGTTACTGGAAAAATGACATCAGTAACGGCATTCGTGGCTAGTTACTGGAAAAATGATATCAGTAACGGCATTTGTGGCTAATTACCGGAAAGATGACATCGGTACTAGCATTCGTGGGTTGTTATTGGAAAGAAGACATCAGTAACAACATTCATGGTAGGTTACTGGAAAAATGACATCAATAACCTGCATTTTTGTGCTAGTATCTTTTGCAGGAAATTAATTATTTCATTTGAGCTTTTACCTTAATATTTTTCCTGCATTTCCTTTGCAAATCGCATATCTGCTATTATAAAATGTAATACTGCATTGATTACTGTGGCACTTAGAGTACTATTTAATTATTGGGAATTCCAATCCCGGTATTGTTTGTTGTACAATACCAGGTCAGGTACTTCTGGAAGAGCTTATGCAAGAACCATAATGCTTAAAATGTTCAACTGCTGATGAGATCCAGCGCTATTTTATTTTTTTGTTTATCTTTTATCTTTTTCTTTACTTTTGTACGAGGAGTGTTGTAAAGACCTTGTAAAGTGAACATTGAAATAAATGAATATTATCCTTTGGCTTTTTTTTATGTGTATGCTCTTTTTCTCTCAAGTTACTCAATATGATCATGCGGCAAGTGAACGCCCGATGTCGGAACGGTTTCTTTTGAACTAAATCGAGGTTTGAGGTGCAGGAAATTTAGAAAGGAATTTAGGAGAGTTAGATATTTCCATTATCTTCATTATCTCTTGCATATGATAAAATATGATAGTTTTAATATCTCAAATACGTCATTCGCATTATTATTATGTTCATTAAGTAAATAATGAATAAATCATAATAATATTATAAAATGACTACTATTTTCATTTAAATTCTTACAATTGTTTTCATTTGTCTTTATTCTTTCATTAATATTATCATAATGATAATAATAACATTATATTACTATATCAATAACTTAATAATACAAACTTTTATCATTATGAGAATGTGAAAAAAAGATAATAGAAAAGAAGACTGTAAAAATTCTTAAAAATATATCACATCACTTTTAAAAAAACTAATTTAAAGAAATATCAAAAACTTAAATGCAGATTGAGCGAACTTCACTCATTCAAACTTAAAGAACAAAAGGTACCCAGTACATGACGAATATTACATTTTGTATTTTTACTGCTGCTTAGCCTCGCTTTCGAGCCAAATTTATGTTGTAGCTTAGTTAGTTGTTCGGAACCAACATTCGGGGTTGTTACTGAAAAATGACATCAGTAATATTTAGGATTGTTATTGGAAAATGACATCAGTAACATTCAGGATTGTTACTGGAAAATGACATCAGTAACATTCGGGATTATTACTAGAAAATGACATCAGTAATATTCGGGGTTAGTTATTGAAAAATGACATCAATAATCTTCATTTTGTGATAATACTTGTTGCAGGAAATTGTTTATTTATTTCACGCTATTGCCTTACTTTTCCTGCGTTTTATTACCACCTTACTTTTGCTAATTGTATTTTTAAAAAATGTAAATATTATTGTGTACTGCAGTACTTAGAGTATTCTCTAATTACTGAGAATTCTAATCTCGATATTATTTTCTGTGCAATACCAGGTCAGGTGCTTCCGGGAGAATACGCGCAAGAACCCTAATGCTTAAAATTTTCAATCTTGCTGATAGACACACGGTACTGTTTTGTTTATCTTTTATCTTTTTATTTTATTTCTCACTTTTATACGAGGAGTACGATGAAAGATCTTGTAATCTAAAATATTGAAATAAATGAGAAATATTTTTGGCTTTTATATGTGTGTTCTTTTTTTCTCAAATCACTCAATATGATCTTGCGGTATGTGAACACCTGATGTTGGAACGGTTTATGCTGAACCGGCGTCGAGACATCACACATAATTGCATGATGTTCTTCATTTATTAATGCATGCAGGGTATTACTGGATCTTTGATTCAATTTGATGATACTATTACTATGGTTATTTTTTTTCTTTGACAACCCTGCATATTTTTTTCATGTAGAAATTAAAATATAGTAAGTGTAATTTTTTCTAACCTTACAATATTATTTATTATAAAGTTAAAGATACAATAGGTGGCTTTGAGTGTGTACTATCAAAATAAAGTAAAAATAAAAAACCAAAAACTCAAAAGTAAACAACCAATCCTGAAAAAGACTAACCCATGGTATGTTTCTAAAAGGTACACCAATTCAAAGCTATAAATTACAAACCAGACAGAGTTAGACGGGAGTCATAGACATCCAGATTAGCCAACACCTGACCTCTTGATAAGCCAGAGCCCTCCCGATAAGCCATCACCCAACCTCCACAAATCTTCAAAGTTCCATTACAAGGTACAGCAAAAGATCTCATTGAAATGAATGTTAAATCCAGCTACAACAAAAAAAATTAAAATACCTAGGAAAAGAATATAGAAAATGAAATGCACCGGATCTCCAAGCAGGAATTAACTAACGCAAACCAAACAGCAACACAACATGACCCGACCCACCAAATGAAACATAAGAGGTAAGGTAACTAGTGTTTAGGCATAACACCAGACCAGTTTCAGCTAGTACTAACTTATCCCATTAGGAATAAACCCAACAACTAAAGTAATCTGTGCAATCCTATATACGAGATACCCATATCTCTAGCTGCCTTGGATGAGGAGACAATGATATTAAGTTCTAATATTTGACATTTCCATTTTATCTAGCATGCGAATAGCTTTGAGTTGTGAAGGAAATTGCCCAACATAATAAAATTGTAATTGATCATGATTAAGACCATCATTAGCTAATCATTCAGCAACCTCATTTCTTTTAAGCCAGATATGAGAGACCGAAGAATCAAAAGATTTTAGTAGCAGTGGTGATTCTTTCCAGATCATAGTAAACATTCCAATAACTCCCATCACCCTTTTTATAAATCTGAATTAAACTAAGAGCATCACATTTCATCCAAAAATTCTGCAACCTGATTTCGTTACAGATAGTAAGTTCAATAAGGAGAGATTTAATCTCTTCCATAAGGGAAGAAAAGGGATGATTTTTTAAGAAAAGTCCTGTAACCCAAAACCATTGCTATCTCTAATAATGCCCACCAATTGCGGCTAAACCATTTCTTCTCTTTAAACTACCATCCACAGTCCTAGAAATGGGTTTCAGCCATCTAACAAGCACACATTTATGTGGACAAGTCCAGCAGTAATACCAAAAAAATATTTACACAAACCATCGCTTTTGAAAGTTATAAAATGAGAAAATTATCAAAAAAATACCTTGACTTTTGCAAAATCTTCAAAATAGTTCTTCGACTCTTGTAAATATTTTTTTGGTCAATTGACTTTTATTTAATTGATTTTTTTGTCCCTGTTGTTACTTCTTCGTAATCTCTCGTACTTTCCATTCAAAATTGAAGGGTGAAGTTGTAATTCTAGCTCAAACTGATAAATTTTTATATCCAAATGAGCACTTCTTCGTCTACATTGCCATTTCTTCTGCAGGTTATGCTCAGATGGTCATCAACGTCTACGGAGATGCTCAACTGAACTTTTACGGTAAATTATTTCGATTCCAGTTGCAAGCAGTCGATTCCAGTTGCAGAAGAACTCCGCACCTCTCTGTGATCGGCGATTGCAATTTCTTCAGCAACTTCTTTGTTGACTTGTGCTGCTCTGTTATGAACTTCTTCGATTGCGTTTTTTCCTCACTCCGCGTCGATTGCGATTTCTTCTTCGATTGTGATTTCTTTCTCAACGCATCTTCATCTCTCTTCAACAGTTGATTCTTCTGCAACTTCTTCGTCGGCTGGTGCTGCTCAATAAATGAAGATCTCATTGAGATAGTGGAATTAATAGCGACGAAGAAGTTGCGAAAGTTCATAACAGAGTAGCACTGTTGACAAAGAAGCTGCAGAATAAATCACAATCGATGGTCACAGAAAGACACATAATTCTTATGCAATTGGTATCAGCGCTTACAGTTGGAATAGAATTAATTTTACCGTAAAAGTTCGGCTGAGCCTCTAAGCAATTGAAGAAGCATGAGAAGAATTATCCAGTTCATGATCTAGAATTAACATCAGTTGTATTTGTCTTAAATATCTGGAGACATTACTTGTACGGGGTAAGATGCGAGATTTTCACTGACCACCAAATCCTAAAATACATATTTACGCAGAAGCAGCTAAATTGCAGGCAAAGAAGGTGGCTGGAATTAATGTGCGACTACGACCTAAGTATTATTTATCATCCCCAAAAAATCCAACGTAGTTGTTGATGGCCTCAGCAGGAAGGTATCTTTTAACGCAGTGATCATGACAAGTCCCCTAGTGAAAGAGTTTCAGAAACTCAGGATAAGACCCACCTCGGGAGAACAATTAAATGATCAGCTCAACGTTAGTACTATAGAACCTATGTTCCTACAACAAATAGTAGTTGCCAAAGAAAATGATATGAACTATTCAATACTAAAGGCATACATGGGGAGTGGATGTAGGGTAGATTTACAACTACGAAAGGGATTTATATATTTTATGGGGATAGAATTTGGGTCCCTAATGATGCGTTCATTTGAAATCAGACACTCACCGAGCTCACAACTCAAGGTATACAGTTCACCATGGAAACAATAAAATGTATCAGGATCTGATAGAACCTTCTGGTGGCCTGGACTCAAAAGAAACGTAGCTGAATGTATTGCTAAATGCTATGTGTGATGTTTAGTAAAGGCAGAGCATCAAATAATAGGTGGATTACATCATTTGGAAATCCAGGAATGGAACAAACATATTCATGGATTTGTCATGGGTTTGCCTAGGAGTCGTACAGGAGCGGATGCAAGTTGGGTAATAGTAGATCGTCTAACTAAATTAGCCTATTTTACTTCTATTAAGCAAACATAATTTGTAGAAAAGCTAGCCAAATTTTATATTAAGGAAATAATCAGGTTCCATGGAATTTCAAAAGTAATAGTCCCAAATCGAGATAGCAAATTCACATTTGGATTATGGCAGACAATACATCAAAATTTAGGAACCGTACTAGCACTAAGCACCGCCTTCCATCCACAAATAGATGGACAAACTGAAAAGTTAATCAAATACTAGAATATCTGTTACGGTTAAGTATTTTGGATTTTAGTGGTAGCTGGGAAGATCACATTTGTTTAATAGAATTCGTGTACAATAATAGCTACCAATCAAGTATTGGGATTGCACCTATGAAGCTTTATATGGAAGGAAGTGCAATACTTCCCTGGCTTGGACAGAGGTTGGAGACATAAATTTATGGCGAGAACTTCCTTTAACTTTAACTTATCAAGGTACCCTAAAACTTCCTTTAACTTTAACTTATCAAAATTATTTTGTGATGCTGAGAACAATATCATTTTAAAATAGGGGAGTTTGTAACGATCCAATGTCGTTGCTAGGCTAATTAGGACTAAACTTGACTAAAAAAATCAGGTCCTGGGCTACTGCAAAATTAGGGCAAACTAAATGTACTATAAGATAGAGTATATGTAAAGACCCACTTAAGTAGTAATAAGTGAACTCTTAAATATCGATACGTCTTTTCAGATAACGGTGGTTCCTGATAAGAACTCTAAAGTTAAGCTTGCTCATATGGGAGCACTCCCAGGATGGGTGACCTGCTGGAAAGTTATCTTCTGAGGGCAAAACCGTGAGGCCTTTCTGTAACGACCCCAATATTTGGATAGAAGATTAATCCAAATATTGAGTGTTACCTTAGCACCCAACACTTGAATAGAAGAAAATAGATCAAATGCTAATGCTAAGTGGCCAAGTCTCTTTATGAGTATTTGTTAAGTTAAAAATGAATGAAAAAGAAAGATACATATGAATGCAGATATACAAATATTTACAAATAAGCAAACCACTCATTCATCCAAGTAATTTTATATATATTACAGATACAACACAAATTAATAACTGAAATAAAAGTAACTTATATAATTTAATTATTACAAGGCTTTTTAATATACATGGCAGTTTAAAAGTGAATTAAAATTTAACTATGCGGAAGCAGATTTTCATAAGGGTTCTTCAAGTACTGGGCCCTGCATTACCTGAATAAAAGGGCTCTTGCTCTATCATATTTTGGTATTTAAATATGATAGGGTAATGCCAAGAAAAGAAAAAGGTAGGTAGACTAAACAGTCTAAGTACAATTTAAAGTTAGCTATGTTTTTAGATTAACAAGATATCACAATTGTTATTTACAATTTAAGTATGCAGTGGTGCTGGAAAAGCTATGTAGTATGGAAAGGTACAGAGTGCAACTGTAAGGAAAATAGTATAAGACTTATTGAGTAAAAATACTCATTTTCTATTTATAATTCTAACCTTTTCCCAAAAATTTAAAGGTTAGAATTTAATATGCGTGCGAAATGCAAGCAATTTATATGATCAAATGAAAGTATGCTAAGTAAACAATTGATATACAGTGAAGCATAAATTGAAATTAGGCAACATACACTGTATTCAAATTAACTGAAGCAATAATCAAACTGAAAATAGAGAGTGTAAAGGAAATGAGGAAATATCTTAGATTCTCAATCTAAGATAATCATAGTCTAAGACTATGATTCGAAAGCATAACTAAACAGTTATGAAGAGATTTTTCTAAGAAAATCTCTTATATTTAAGTTAAAGTTACATTTAGGAAAAACCTCATTCTGTAGGAGTACACTATAGAATGCGAGGAGTTAAGCACGTCTGCTTAACCAGATACAATGGGGAAATTGAACATTCACATTTACCCTCTCTAAAATGTGAAGTTCTAAGGAAAATATTTTCATTTGTACTCTAATTGCATCAAGGCATTTTCCCCTTTAAAGTTTTAAGAAAATCTTTATTTATGCACCAAGTCTTGAATATATGTTCAAGGATAGGAGGCTCAAAGTTATGTAAGCATTTAATGAATTTCAAAAAAAAATGTAAAGTATGTGATATCTTTTTGTTATCTAAATTTTTAATAAACTACTTTATAATTAGAGTTAATTAGACTCCAAATTGACTCTAAATTGACTTATAGATATCAAATCTAATAGATATTATAAATAAAGTAGAAGGAAAATGAAATACAATTTAATAAAATAAAAGGGGGACTTATCCAAAGCTTAAAAGAAAGAGCTAATAATTTTAGTTAAAAATGAACCATTTGAATGTTTTGAATTGAATGTTAAAGTTCTCTAAAATATTTTGAAGTCCGAAATTTCTTAAAATTTTTGGCAGAGTTTCCTCTGTTTTTGTTCAAATTTTCCATTTTTCACAATCAATTCTCCAATTTTAAATATAGAGTTCAGTCCCTTTTACAGGGCTGCTCATTTCCAGTTCTACAAATAGAGTTTAATTCAAGTTCTAAAAATAGAGTTCAGTCCTTTTTACAGGACTGCTCATTTCCAATTCTAATATAATTTCGCATATACCAAACTATATTAAACAATTTATATATACTATATATAAAAAAAAAGAAAAGGATGCAGAAGTAAAATTTAGCAATTATAAGAGCAGCTAATTGTGGTTCTTCACACAATATTTATTTTAACAATTCTGTATTTACATCATACTCTGCAAAGAATCATTTGTTAAAGTCAGCATTTTAATATAAAGAAACAAGAATTAATTTAAAAGTAGCATTTGATTACTTATAAGAGAAGAGCAACATTTGATAATATCAACATAAATGACAGCACATACGATTTTTATCTAGAAAGTGATAGCCTTTATTTATCTCAGCTTAGCTAAAGTGATGGCAGCAGTTTATTACATGATAACATTTGGATCTAAGTTCAAGACAGTATTCTTCCCTTTGTAAGGTAAAGGATAGCAAATGATCTCTTATGACATAGCAACAATCAATCCCTTATAAACATATACTCCTCATTTTAAGTTCCTACAGTATACTTACTTAATTTTAAAACTATAACTTATGATCCTTTCAATGACCTTCAGCATTAGTTTTCATTCAAGTAGCGACATTTAGAGAGGAATACAGTAAACATAAATAAAAAGGGCAGCATTATTCTACTATATAAAGTGTAGAACTATACATTCTTAGCATGAAATGAATATCAGTTTAAATTCTGTAATTATAAAATGAAACTATAAAGATTTAGCAATTTCTAAATATCCCCATTTTTCTTTCTACTATTGATTTAATGGACAGCATTTGATTCATACTTATATACATGGCAGCATATGATGTTAATAAGAGAAACTACAACTTTTATTCTAGTATTCCATAATACTCATGTTCATCTATTTATCGACATAACAATTCTATATAAGAAGTGACAACATTCATTTTCACATTAAATGACGACATGCGATTCATATATTTACATGACAGCATTTGAATCTTATAAACTAACCGGCACACCTAACTTTCCTTAAAAATGAACGACAACGTTTGATCATTTCAATTTAACTAAATTAATAACAGCAGTTATAATGAGAAGGCTGCAGTTTTCTGCTATACACATAAGGTACAACATTTATGTCCAGCATTCAAAGGTTATTAATTTACATTATGCAATCACAGATTATTGTCTTAATGATTCATCTTGAACTAAAGAATAACATTTGCATTCTATGGCAGCACTATGATTTATAATGAAATTGGCGATAGCATTTAATCACAAATGAACTTAAATAGAAGCTTTTGATCTCATATGATGGCAGCATGTGATGTTAAGGAGATAAATCACAGTATTTATTTCTTATTTTATATTATTCCACTTTCATGTAATGATAGCATTTGGATATCTTAAGGATAATGTGCAGCATATTAATCTAGTAGAGCATGTCCAAATAATACATATATTCATATATAGCTAATGGCATCACCTGACATTGTATATTTCTTTGATTGAATGAACAACATGGGCTTATTCAAACTCAACTACAAATATTCTTTTGACAAGGTATAACAGCATTAATTCTGATAACATAAAAGAAATGGCAGTGTGTGATGCTGGAGCTAGCATTCCATTAACTTATTCAATTGATGGCAACCATTGATTTGATACATAATTGATGATATTATGGCAGCATATGTATTGATACCTAGACATATAAGAAATTTTTGACCTTTTTCTAATACCCAAAGTACAACAATCAATATTAATATCTAAAATTTAGATAGAGCATTTATTTTCAGTATTAGTAGGATGCTAAATAAATCCTATAATCACAAAATACAGCCCTAATAACTTAACATTTAAGATACCGCAACCTGTATGAAATAATAAGAAGAAAAATCTATACTTATATGTGAAACTGCAGCATAGCACTTTTTAACATTTAGTTTATCATTAAATTAAGGGCAGAAATTAATTTAATAAGATTCATTGAAAAATATATAGACGGCATGAAATCTTTAGTAAATAATTGACCCCATTAATTCTCATATAATAAGGCAACAACGATAGCATTTGCTTACTAAAGCAATGGAAGCATACTGAAATTAATGACAACAGTAGTATAGCGTTATTTATTTAGAGTATTTAACATTAATATTTAAAACTGCAGTACAGCATTAGTATTCAACATTTATGCAAAAAGAAATATCCTAATACAATTTCCTCGTTTCTTAACCAAAGTAAGACTTTATGATTTCATTTTTAAACAATTAGTTTCCTTTTTTTCTTAATAAGGATTTTTCAAATTAATGATTCACTAAGATCTTGATGATATTAAGATAAAGAAAGAAATCTGTAGTCATTAGAGGTGATTTCTCATAAGCAAGATGCACTTTAAATTCCATAATAATAGGGAAGGTAGAAGATAGAACTTTGATTAGATCTTCATTCCACCAAATAGAGCCCCAACCAATTTACATTTAAATAGCAATATGTCACTTTGGTTTTTCAAAATCTAAATTAGGCAACATGAATCTTTATGAATAATAAACTACTTTTAATATTATAACATCTTAATATCCTTGCCAAAACAGTAAAAGAAAATTAGTTTGAAACCGCAATCTAAGAGATCCCAAATAGCATTTGTACAAATATCAAAGAAGACATTCAGTAACACAATCTTCCAACATTTCATAAACCCTAGATTAATATAGATCATATGCAAACCATAACAGGAAGGAAGAATCGGGAGGAGTACCTCTTTTTTTTTTTTTTTTTGAGAACAGCTAAGGGAAGAAGCTCGGCTAGAAAGGGCTCGGTTAGGATTTTCTTACCTTTCTCTCAATACCCCTTACGAGAGAATGAGCGATCGTTGACAAGGAGTAGAGGCGGCAGGGGTTTGAATCTTCCCATTGGAGCAACTAACGGTGCATTCCACGCGTCGGGGTGAAGGAGGAACCGCGTGCGAAAGAAGATAGCGTCGGCTAAGGATTAGGGCATGCCGATCGAGTGATATGCAGATAAGGAGAGTATTTTGAGATATATATATATATATTGATTTATTTGATTAAATTGAAAGTTTTATTTAATTAAAATTTTTATGATAATACATTTCTAATTTAATTTTTGAGAAATTGCTTTTTAGCTAAAATGAGTGTTACGGACTCAAAAATAAAGTCAAAATTTAATTTGAAAGCTATCTTAATTATTTTAATTACCGAATTATGAAAATATAATAAAATAATCAAGAAATTTTGACTTTCTCCAAAACTCACCAAAATTTCACCCCAAGTTAATTTGGGCATGAGGAATGCAATGGTGAAGTCTGTTTTCAATTCTGAAGTCAATTTAAATTAGGTATTTTCAGAATTATCTGAAACCCAAGAAAAGCTGGAAATCGACAAACGATCTCCAATTCGCACGAAATTTGAGGTGGAGACTTCTAACTCTATTATAAAAGTAATGAAAAGATTTAAAGTCAAATAGATCCACTAATTTACATGTAACAACTTTTGGGTTGTTACACTTTCAGGCCAAAGCGGACAATACCTGGTGCTTAAGAGTTTGGGCTGTTACAAATGGTATCAGAGCAAACCATAGGGTATCAGATAAGAGCTAAGTGTCATACAGGGCAAAGTACCACTTCATGTGAGCAACCTCTTGAACCCATGATGGTTAAGGTGCTACATAGTTGTGAGTACCTCTTGAGCCTGTAGTGGTCACCTCTAGTTTTATCTACCCAATGGATGGTTCTTGGATCTGTGTGTGGATACTGACGAGGACATCAGTTACTTAAGTTGGGGAGATTGTAAAGACCCACTTAAGTAGTAATAAGTGAAACTCTTAAATATCGAGACACCTTTTCAGATAACGATGGAGTTCCTGATAAGAACTCCAAAGTTAAGTGTGCTCGTGTGGGAGCACTCCCAGGATGGTTGACGTGCTGGGAAGTTATCTTTTGAGGGCAAAATCGTGAGGCATTTCGGGCCAAAGCGGACAATACCTTGGTGCTTAAGAGTTTGAGTTGTTACAGTATATTTTTATGATCATAATATTTAGGTTTGTGAGCAATCTAGTTTATGGATAGTTAATTAATTTTTGAATATTTAAAATTCAAAATATTAGAAAAATTAAATACAAGTCCAAATTCAGTAGTTTGGTGCCGCTGTGTTAAGAATATTAGGGGAAGGCTATACAAAAATTTTTGTTGAATTTGAAGTTCTGGATTGATTGTAATTAATTTTTGAAGATTTTATCTTCGAAAATTAATATAAATTAAAATATAGCTCCAAATTGAGAAATTTTTATATTGGTATGTTTGTTCATTAAAATACACATCTGATCTGAGTCAAGTTTCATTAATTTTGGAAATCAAACAATGAAAAAATGCAAAAGTTTTATTTGAAAATAATTATTTAAAATTTTCCTAAAAAAAAAAACAATTCTCTCCTCCCTCTCCCCCCACGCCCGACACCCTAACCCTAGTCCCTATATGCACGAGGGCTGCTATGCTCCGCACGGCAGCTGCCGTGCGTCGCACGACAACCTTCTCTCGGCGCTAACCGTTGGCAGGCCCCAGCGGTCAACAGGCCGAACCCCTCCTCCTCTCTCCTTCCATCTCCTATAAATATCCCCTTACCCTCTCCCAGAATTCTCACACCCACAGTCCTCTCCTCCCCCAAACCCCACCGACGGCATCCCCTGCTCCTTCAGTTCCCCCTCACCGCCACCTCTCCTCCCCCCGGCCTCCACCACTGGCGATGACTCCCTCCCTCGTCAGCAGCAAAGATACGTACGACAGTTGACTATTGAACACTTAGAGAAAAATGTACCCAACATATATTACTTTTACACATGTACGCTTATTCATTGCTGCTTAGCATCGTTTCAAGCCTAATTCATGTTAATGTTTGCTTGGTTGAACGAAATCAACATCCTTTTATGCTTAGTGCTTGTACAAAACCAACATTCTCTTATGTTTGGTTGGTTACTAGAAAATGACATCATATCATACGTTTGGTTAGTTATTAGAAAATGATATCAGCAACATACATTTAGTTGGTTACTAGAAAATGATATCAGAAATATACGATTGATTGGTTACTGAAAAAATAACATCTGTAATGTACATTTGACTTATTGTGTAAGAATAACTTTTATGTAGGAATTGAAAATAATATTTCTTTTGTGCTATTAATCATATTTTTCTGCATTTATGTATATATTTATTTCTGCTAATCGCTTTGCTAATTGAAAGGTAGAACGTTTAATATTTATTGTGGTACTTAGAGTATTCTTTAATTACTGAGAATTTCAATCCTGATGTTGTTTTTACAATGCCAGGTTAGGTACTTCTAAAAAAACCAAAAAGTGAACTTTAAGTGACTGTTGAGAGTTTTGAGTTACTGATAGAACTGAAATCATCATTTTTTTAAAATATTTTGTTATTTTGACAAAGCCGTATAACCGACTGGGAACATTGTAGAAAGTTAGTTGTTTGATATGTTTTTGTAATGTTGAATTATGATAAATGAAAATATTTCCTTAGTTTTTACTTCCACACTATTCATTCTCCTTTAAATTGCTCAATAAGATCCTGTGGTCAATGAGTGCCTAATGTCTGTTTAGTTACCGCTAAACCGGCATCGGGTCTCCACAGTTTTGGCTGCGGTTTGGGAATCTAATGTTCGAGCTTTGATTTCCAAACCAACAATGATGCTAGAAATACACATTATCTTTACCAATTTTCTAGGCAAAAAAATTTCATTAGTTTTCATTTTAAATAAACATTTCCATAGAGGCGAGTCAAAAGACTTAGCTCTAACTAAAGTAGGAGTCTTTACAATACTTATCTTTAACAAAATTTTCCCTCGAGCTAGAACTTTGTCGGAAGTCCACCAAATTTTAAAAAAAAATTTCCTTATAAGATCCCTAGTTTTTCTAAACTCGAGCCCACCTTCAGAAACCGGGTTGCAAAAACATTCCATTTGCACCAATGGCATTTCTTTTTTCCAATAAAAAAAAACAAAAGGAAACCAAAAAACCATAAGGAAAAGAAAAAGAAATCAGACCAAAGCCAAAAAAGGCTATCCTAGTGAGTAATCCTAAAAGGTTATCCAGTTAAGAAAAATACAAAATACTGTAAAATAAAAGCAAAAGCCAAAGCAGATTTACATTCAGCAACAACAATTATTGTATTTATCATTGTTTAACTTGCTTTTGTTTGGCTTTTTTAATCATTGTAATTATCATTGTTTACTGTATTCTGCATCAATTTTGATATTTTTTTAATGTCTGATGACTGCTTGATAGGTTGATGTCCCAGCAGCTTCTGATTCTCTCCTGTCTCTTGTTGGAAGTCAATCTTCGTGGGAAGCTTTATGGTCATTGGATCCTTTAAGCAGTCTGCAAACTTCGGTCTTATATGGTTTTAATAAAAAGGTCAAGCCAACCACCATCATTTTTTGTGTTTTTTTTGTTCTATTTAGATTACATATTCTCATTCCATTTGCTTATCCTAAAATAAAAGTTTGCATAATGAATTATATGGAATTATGCTTTGCCATTTTGTTAAATCTTTATGATGATTTGTGGTATTCTGATCACCTTTTTTCAGTGATATATATTGATTTGAATAGATGGGTCATCATCATTTTTTGTGTGGATATTGTATGCCGCGATCACAGATTCTAATATTATTTGTTTAGAATAATGAAGCATCTAATTTTTTTCAAGCATTGATATCATTGCTCCAAGAGGAATATCTACAATTATCATTGTTTTGTTATATAGACCTTATAGCCTTTTCTTCTGACAATTTGATAGTGACCTGAAGAAAATCGTCTATATTATCGAGTCCAATGTGGTTGTTTCATAAATTTAAATGCCATTAGGATGTAATAAACGATGTAACATTTCTGGAACAAATCAGTCATTGTCTGCTGTGCTTTACAGCATGTTTTGATCGTGAGTTTGTTCAAGGCTAGCTGTAGTAGGTTGGTAGTGGCTTTTTTAATTCACTTTTATTGCAATAAATCTTGTCCTTGGCTACAAAATACTCATCTGATGAAGGTGTTGAGAGAAACTTGATTGGCTGTAATAATGGCAGGTATAGCCAAGTTGGTTTATCCAATGGCTTTTGATGTTGTTTGATGCCAGTGTTTCAGATCCAATATTTTTTAACAAAATTATTTTTCCAATGCCTTTCGACCATATCTTATATGGTGGCCTGCCTTGGATAAAACTTTGACTCCCATGGTGTTAAGAAAGCAGTTATTTTTAGCTTTTTTGGTATCCTAGTCAGTTTACCCACTACTGAAATGGCTGATTTGTTTGTTATGGCACACATTTTGTGAGCTTGTTTATTGTCAGTTTCTTTGTTTTTTTTCAAGCCCATACAATCTTGTAGTTTAAAATGAAAAGAATTATTGTCTTTCTATTCTAGGGTGGAAATGACGAATGTAGAAAGGACATTTCATTGGAAGAATCAAATACTTCTATTCTACTGGCTAAATCAACCACTCGGATTGCTTTCCTTGGTATTCCAATTCCAGATAATAAGGTAGTAATTCTAATCAGTCTTCCCTTAAAAAATATACTCAGCCGCTTACTTTTTCTTGATCAATAAAGGTTGGAAACATGTCAGTCTTTTGTCCATTATCATACATTAATTTAACTGAAGTTTACAGAACGATGCTCTCTCTTGTGCTTATCTTTCTGATATGGCTTTCAGGATGGCTTGCTGCTGAATATTTCAGAGCATCAAAATAGAGGTGATCTGATCATAGTGATGGGTTCTCCTTTTGGAATACTCTCACCAATGCACTTTTATAATAGGTAAAGTTCTTGCAGTTTATCTTTTTTAAAGAGTGTACCATTTTTTGTAAGTTTGACATAAATAAAAATTGCTTTATGATGTACAAACTACCTTTGACCCTTGCATTATTTGCTATTGCTTCGATAAATCTCTTACATAATTGATAGCGGATTGGGGATGCTATCTAATGCTGTTTTAAATCAGATGAAAAGATGAAGATGTTAGGTTGAGGCATGATTGAGGATATTTATTTTTGACGATTCTAGCTGCCAATGAATATTGGAAATTTTTGAAAATAGGCTTCCATTGAAACAATGGAGATTAGGATTGATCATGATCTGATTTTGTGCGACCCAATTATGGCTCAAAATAGAATCATGTTAATCTGGGCTTAATATTAAATATATATAGATTAATTTGGATTGATCAAAGTCAAATTTCTCAAAATTAAACTCTATCTTGAGTTGCTCAATTTTGAGTTAACTCGGATTGAATTGAATCGATTTTGAGCCAACAAAAAATTGGAAGTTTTTTTAATATTGATGAAAAAAATTTTGTGCATGCTTTTTGTGTTTATGCACAACTATTTACATATCTATCTGTATATAATATTTATATTTTGAGCCTGTTACAAGTTATCTCTATCTGATCTCGGTTAGCTTGAAATTTAATTTAGCCAGAGATTCGTCTCTGTGACTCAGTTCATTTGACTCAATTCAATCTTGTTAAGAGCCAATAGTTGACTCATTTTTGGTACAATCTTCAGTCGTGGAGCTAAATTCTCAACATTGCTGAGATAAATTCCTCTACAAGGAGTGGCTAAGGATTGGTGGTTTGAATTCTCTACAAAGCCCTTTAAAGAATAAGTATGAATGATTGATGCCAAAAAGAGCATTAATTTTAATGTCATATTGTGCATAATGCATCATTCATCTGGCTATATCTAGCAAACTTTAGGTATGTCTAAAGGGCAATGCTAAATGTAGGGTTTTCATGTAGTTCAATTCTATTTTGGGCTCTAGAAAGTAATTGGCCTTAGGCAGGGAGGCATTTTAAGTAGACAGATTTAATATTAGATAAAATATTATTTGGAGATTTCATTCTCTTGTAAGAATTTTATGGTCAGATTTAAAGGTTTTCCATATATGCAAGCTTCAATGATTGAGTATTTTTTCTCCTTCTTGAGTGTGAAATTTTGATTAAGACTAACCAATAAATTATATGATGATTTTGCTTTTTGGTACCTGCAATTCAATTTTGCGGAAGTAAATATAACACCATTAGCTCAGTGCAGATGATGAAGCTAACTCGAGCAAGATTTATCATAGACTTGGTCTACTTAATTAGCTGAAGTAGGGCCTATTAATTAACCAAACTACCTCTAAAAATCATTATAACTTTTGTGGAAGATTGTAATTTACCAATTGATAGCTATATTTGTGGCTACCTAATTGGTGCAGAAGGTGAGTCCAAATCTAATGATGGGTGTCTTGTTTTTAATTACATTGAAGTACTTTTTAGCTAAAAGCTGAACAACATAGAAGCGTACTTCTCTGAGTTAGGTTAAAAACACAAAAAGGTGTGAATTGTATGTGTGCACTTTATGACATCATTATCATGAATATGACGGCAGCAATTTTATTATTAATAAACCGCACAAGTTGATAAAGAAATTCCCTAGCTCAAGCACAAGTGATAAAACTAAAGCACTAGATATTCGTATGTGTGTATATATATTGTAACAGTTGATAAGAGAGCACAATAGAAATTAAAATCATCCCCACAAGCACAACTATAAAACAAAATTAAGAGCGATTGTAAGAAAGTAAAATAAGTTATAAAGTATGAGGATGTGGATTTTTTGGTGTGGATTTTTTGGTGGTCTAGTTCATATTTGCATTTGTCATTTAGTTTATATTCCAACCCAATAATTCCCACAATCAATTAAATTCCAAACTAATTTCTAAGGCTTTTAGAGTAAATACTATAGTTAAGTACAATATTATGTCTAAATTATAAATCTAAGGGGTTGTCCAGTTCATGCATAGCTTATCTAAAATCTGGTAAGTTAGGATGAGCTAAGTTTGCTTAGCCTGCCAAGTTGTTTGGTTGCTGAAAAAGATAAGTTGAGCTTAAGGGGCTGTTTGGACTGCTGTTATTTGGGTGTACAATAATTTAATTTTCGAGAATTGTAGTTTTGTATGTTAGTTTGGAGATAATTGTATTGCACTGTGTCATCTTTTTAGGGAACTAAGTTCCCTACTCTTCACTATTTTGGGATAATCCAATTACACTTGAATTGAGATCATTTTAATTACACAAGCTCGCATTAGAAAAAAAATGACATGGAAGCTAACTTTGTCGGCCAATGCATACACATAATCTGATCGCTTGCCGATTTCGTTGGTCCTTTTCGGTACATGTTAGCCTTGGCTGGCCTTTCTGTTCAATGTTTAGCATTCATTATCCCTATTTGAAGAGATGATGTTTGACCTTCTTTACATGCACATGACTATGGCTAGACATCTCTGGCCATTTTTTGCTAAACTGCCAGGTTTGTTAGCCCGTGTTGGTCAACGATTGGCCCTTAAAGATCTTCCAATTCTTCTGTTCATTGGCTAGGCTTTGCCATATTTTGTAGCCCATTGTTCAGCTTTGCTTGGCAGGACATTGGTCAGCCTTTGCCGGCCATTCCTGTTCTCTATTTGGGCATTACTAGCTAGTATCTGCTAGCGCTCTTATTCAACGATTGGCTTTGTCAGTGCTTTGTAGTTAGCAGATTCAAATTTTTTTAAATTTTTATTTAAAACAAATTACATATTAATAAAGCTTCTTCTAACTAATCATCCTCATTTTAAATCCCAAGAAACATTTTATCGCAGTCCAAAAGTCACAAATTGAATGACACTGTAAACTATTCATCTGAAATTGTAATGACCCTAGGTCATTTTATAGAAATACTCTACTTTCCAGTTAGGTTCAATTTCTGTTGATTACCCACGGAATTTCATTTTTAGTTAAAAAAAATTCATGCTAGAATTCGATTTCGTCTAATTCCCACATATTTCTGTTAACATGCTATAATAGATTGATTAAATAAGTGTTTTAGGAAGTTTTGGGGAATTTTTTTCATAATTTTGGTATTATTTATGAAATCGAATATAATACAAATTCTTTTTCAATAATTAATTACTTGCCTTAATAAAAGACGTAACCGAGACACGCACAAAAACAACCGAACATTCCAAAGGAAAGAAATCAACGTTTCTCGCAATAAATTTCGACTATGGACGCGCCATTAATCCTCGGCTGATCAAGCCGCAGAAAGCGGACGTGCATTACGCACGCACATCCTATTTAGCTTGCAAGGAGCTGCTCGACTCTCCCCACCCTTGCTAAAACACTCGATCACGTCTCCTTTTATTCCTCTCAGCCGAACAAGGCTTCTCGATCGGAATTGCCAAAGCTTACCTAAGCCGACAAGTACGACTTTGGAGTTCTGTGGCAGAGATGCAATAATCGACTGGAGCGAACCTTGCAGTTGGAAACAGAGGCGCAGAAGTCAACAGAAGTAGAGATGATCCTGAATGTCTCAACAATTGACATCAGCTCCTTGCACAATCGCCTGCTCCACACGATCACCCGCTCCACACGATTGCCTGCTCCACTCGATCCCTTTTGCCCTCGGCCGATTCCTGAGGTACGATTTGTTTCTAGGAGATGGGAAATCTATTTATAAATAGAATAATAATTTCAAATTAATCAAAATAATCCTTACCAATATTTTAAACTTAATTTCTTGCGCTCAATCACAAATCTTGTGTTGGAAGAGATAGAACACATAAAGCCAAGCTGTATGATGAGGTTAAAGATCAGAAAATTAGTACTAATCAAATTGATAGTAAGGTGATTTTAGGATTCAGCACTAGTTCTACCTTGCACCATCAACTTAGTTATTATTTTGATCTTCATTCTCAGAGAAAATTTAGAATTTTATTTATTGATTAAAGTAATTTAATTGCTTTATGACCCTAGACTTATTTAATCGCTTTATGAATAGGAACTTGGTGTGATCAATCCTGATTTAATCATAGCTGTACTGTAGAGGGGAATTGATGTCTAAATTGTGGTGTAATGTTTAGGTGTAACCAGCTAACACCAGGAAAAGATCTAATCGGTACAAATCAGCCGTTCAATAAATTCTTAATGAGGGCAAGAGTTACAAGATCTAAATGGCGCATAATGAATTCAGTTGTAATTGCCTTTGAATGTTGTCAATATCAAATCAATAATTGTTATGTCCTAACTTATGCTTTAGTGTTCACTGAACTTTTTGGTTCATACCAATTTTGACCATAAATAATTGCTCAAGAAGTATTTATATATTTCTTTAATGAAGCATCTGTGCTACTCTAGCATAATAGATGAGTTCTATGTTGATAAAGAGAGGTTTAGTTTAGTAAAAATACTATCGATTCAATTAGACTCCTACTCCAACATTGTAATCTAATTCTTTCAAATAAAGTTGTCTAATTTCTTTGAGTCTAATCAAGTGTGATTTTGTTTAAATATAATACTTTAGGATTATGTGATGATCCCTAAGTGCGCTCATAACTTATAAATTAGGCCTTCTAGTAGTATGATTTATTGGAAGGGGAATGGGGTACTCTTTATCATTTGCAATAAGAATTATAGATTAAAGTAACCAACTAAAGTCAAAACTTGGGAATAAGAATACTAGTTCTAATTTTGTATATAGGTAGCTTCATGGCTTAATAAAATTTCAACTATAACTTTTGCAGACACATCAAGTTTGTGAGTGATTCACCTTATTTAGTCAAACACAAAGGTACACTGGATATTACTTTTTATACTCTTGTTTGCTTTTATTGCTGCTTAAGCATCGCTTTGAGCCTGTTTCATGTTGATATAAAATACATTATTTTTACTACTAATGATGTAAAAGAAAATGATATTTATGTATTTTGTAAATGTTGCAAAGGGTTTCAAAATAGTGGTTGAATAGGTTAGGGATAGGGCTAGTCCTCGGGAGCCATAAGGGTGCTATCTGGAGCTTTTGAGGGGGCCTAGATGAAAAACATGCTTTTATTAAACCCAACCTCAAGGTTTTGGCTTTGCCCATCAGAACTAGTAATGTTGCTTCATGATATCAAGACATGAACATAAATATGAATTTTTATGTGATCATCGTTTGAAATTTGGCATGTGATATAATCATGATAAATAATTATATATTTGCAGGAGTTGTGATTATTTTTTATTTGCATTAAAACTATTTTTCTTCAATTATTATCATATCATTTTTTTTATTTCCATTTTTTCTTAAAAGGATATTATTTAATACCCCTTGTACTTAGAATATGTATTAAGACGTTATTTTATAATGCCAGATCATGTATAGCTAGAGGAGGTTGTGATAGTTTAAAGATGTGAAAATGAATCATGACATAGAATATAACTAGCTCTTACTTTATTTTCAAGAAACAAACTTTTATTTTTGTATGATGTCATTTATGTAATATTTTGGATAATGTGATATTAAATTGAATGAATAATATCTTTATTTCTTGTATGGCTATGGATATTATTTGAATGCTATTTTGCTTAAATCGTTAATATGATCCTGCGAAAAGATGCACCTATATTAGATTTATTGTTATTAACCTAACGTGGTCATCACAAAAGTTGAATTGCATAATAATTAAATTACTCCAGTAATACAATTTCAACAAACCAAATAGTGCTTATGCTAACTTGTACTAGGAAATCATTTGGTTCACACTCTTTAGCTTAAGTATGAATGATTGCCTTATTATATATATATTTTTATATATTATTTTATTTTAAATCATATTAATTAATATAATTATAATATGTGAAAAAATTATTGTTTATAAAACTAAAGTTAATCACACTAATGTTATAGCTAATTTAACTTATTAATTTAATTTTACAACAAAAAAATAGAATTACTATAAAAGTTAAATTTTTAAATTTTTTAAAATTCAAAATTTTAGATTAGGTTTAATTTTAAGGGTAATGAGCGATTTTGTTTGAAAACTTGCTCTATAACAAACACCCAAAAAATTTCATGTATGCATGCTATCCATGCTTTAATTATTTTCTTAAATGAACAATTTGCCAATCAAACTGCTTTACATGAGGCCACAAAAGCTAGGACCAAAATTTAACATGCATAGCATAGTTTGCATAATCTCAAGGTGGTAACAAAAATATGTAATCCCACTATGTGAGGGTGAGGTTATTAACGTTATATGGGGCTAAATTAGCTTGAGCTAATTTAAACCCCAACCAAATAGTCTCGATCTCACAAACAATCACTTGAGTATTCCTCAAGCCTAGCAAATTTCACCTAATCTCTTAGGAATTAGACTGTCTCAAGTTTAGTTATAGGATTAGTGAAGAATCAAACTTTCTACATTAAAGTCAAATACTTTGGTGATAATTAGATATTCTTGTAAAGAAGCAAAAATTGAACTTTGAAGTTCATCTGCTCTCCCAACCAAGAACACTTTGAGTACTTGGCTTCTTCTAGAAGATTGATAATCAATTATGATTTTCTTGCTGAGAGGAAATGCTTATATATTTATTGTGATGTAATAACTCTATTTTTTGAACTTTTTGCGCAAAACATATTTTTGGAATAACTATTCGTATGATCTTGTTTGAGCCAATACCGGATAATACACATGCACTAACTTAAAATTGGCTTGTGTATTGTATTGAATCAATTTTGAGTTTGCTCAATTAAATTTGTAATGGCTTCAAATCAATTAATTTTTTTCATTTTTTATGTTTTACTTATATGTATGCATATAGAATATATAAATACTCGCATATGCCAAACATAATACCTAGTATATTATATCCGCATACTCATTATATTATACTTTGAGCTAATTTTGAGAAAGCTTTAGTTGTTTCAAGCTCTAAATCCATTCTAATTAGAAAAGTAGCTCATGGTTTGGCCAAATCAGCTTAATTTTATCCAAAAATTAATTAAATCTTTGAGCGATCTTTAAGTTAAACGGTTTTTAGTGTTCAGGGTTCTTTGAGGTTAGCAAGTTGTGAAGACCTATGGCACATGGTTTCAACCTTTCAAGTTTTCTTATTTGCATCTTTCACCACTTGAATTTTGCCATGATCACTTTGCCTCTAGTCATCAAGTGGCATATAATCTTACTTGATCAGCATTATTAGTTTGCTTCATCACTCGATAAAACCTTAAAGCATGTGTAACGACCCAAAGTAGTTATTTTGCAAATTAGGTCAGAATCCTGCCTTAGGACTCAGGATCCCGGGGAATTTCAATGTAGGGCAAATAAAATTACTAATAGATAAAAGTAATTTTTAGATCAAAGTGCCATAGTTTGGGAAAAATCCGATAGACAGAAGCTTCCGCCTTATTCTTTAAATTCTAAAAATCAAAAATATTGAAATACGTGTCTGAATTCATCGTTTTCAGTGTCGACGTGTTAAGTATATTATTTAAAGGCTGCTTGAGAAGTTTCATCTAATTCTGAGCGCCAATTTGATCGTGGCAAATTTTCAAAATTTTAAACCTCAAAAAAAAATTAAAATAAAATAAAATTTTGCTCCGAATCGAAAATTTTCGGCGCGAGAGTGTTCATCACCCCACAACACACCTTGGCGCCAAGTTTCGTTGGATTTGGTCGCCAAACGGCGGAAAAATGCAATTAATTTAAAGTTTAAGTTTTTTTTTCTTTTTTCCATATTTCTCCGTTTTTCCCTACGCCCCCCCCCTTAAAAGATCGCATCCTGCGATCTTTCTTCCGCCAAAAGGCGGAAGAAGCTTCCACGCGCCGACTCCCCTTTCCGCCTGCGAATCGCAGGCTCTATCTTGCGACAGAGCCTGCAGGCTGAACGTCCGCCTGCCAGGAGAGCGCCCGCCTGCGCCGTTCTTGCGCAGGGCTTGGTCGGCCCTCTTAGCCGACCCCCCTGCCTTTCTCCTCTTTAAATAGAGGCCCCCCTCCCCTTCTCCTCACAAAATGACAGCCCTTCTCAGCCAGCTCCCTCCCTTCCTGCAGCCGGCCAGCCCCTCCTCAGCCCTTCCAACAGTCGGCCAGCCACTCCAGCCTCCTTCCGGCAGGTAAGCAGTCCCTTCTAGCAGCTTCCAGCAGGTTCCGGCAGCCCGACAGCCCCCGGCAGTCCCCTTCAGCCAGCCAGCTCCCTCTTCGGCAGCTTCCAGCAGCCTCTGGCGGCTCCCGACAGCCCCGGCAGCCTCCGACATCCAACTAACAAGCCGCCAAACCACTCTGTAGCCGCTGCCAGCCAGCCTCTTGCCGTTGCCACCTCGGCCAGCCATCCGGCTACCCCGTTCCCAATCCTCCTTTATTTCCGGCAATTCTAAAAACTAAGGTATGAGGAGTGGAAATGGAGGAAATTGAAAATGACGCTTTCTTACTAACTTTATATGCATTGTTATTAGTCATTCGCATTTTAATCATTCACATTAATTAATAATGGGAATAATTCAAAATACCTAATGACTACTGTTCCTATTTTAAGTATTCTTTTCGATCGTTACTCTTTTAAAAACAGTAATATTATGAAATACGGACTTAAATCATTATAAAGGAAATTGACAAAATAAAGAATAATTATAAAAATCATGAAATATCGCATCACTTGTAAAAGAGACTAATTTAAAGAAATATCGGGGACTTAAATGCAGATTGAGCGAACTGTCACTCTTTCGAGCTATTGAGCTGCTGAACTTAAAACTAAAGGTACCCAGTATATGACTTGCATTACATATTGTATTTTTTTATTACTGCTATGCTTTGCGTATTTGCTTTGAGCCAAAACCATTTGAAGCTTGGTTGGTTGTCCGGAACCAATGTAATATAATTCGGGGTTGTTATCGGAAAATGACATCAGTATCATTCGGGGTTGTTACTGGAAAAATGACATCAGTAACATTTGGGGTTGTTATTGGAAAATGACATTAATAACATTTGGGATTGTTATTGAAAAATGACATCAATAACATTCGGGGTTGTTACTGGAAAAATGACATCAGTAACATTCGGGGTTAGTTACTGAAAAATGACATCAGTAACCTTTATTTTGTGATAAATACTTGTTGCAGTAGTTTGCTTGCTTATTTTGCGCGGTTACCTTACCTATCCTGCATTTTATTTTCACATTACTTCCGCTAATCACACCTTTATAAAGTGATTTGTTATTGTGTACTGTTGTACTTAAGAGTATTCTCTAATTACTGGGAATTGCAATCCCGGTATTATTTTCTGTACAATACCAGGTCAGGTGCTCCTGGAAGAGGTTAAACAAGAATCTTAATTTTCAAATGGATCGATGACGGCGCTGAATTGCTCATTTTGTTTCTTTTATTTTGTATGATGAAGGATCTTGTAATAAGAATTTTGATAAATGAAAAATATATTTTACTTTTATATGCTTATTCTTTTTCTCTCAAATTGCTCGATATGATCCCGCGGTGAACAGTAACCCGATGCTAGAATGGTTTCTACTGAACCTGCTTCGGGCCGTCATAGTTGGTATCAGAGCTGGATTGAGTATTGTGGAGTAAAAGAATATACCTGTAAAATATAAGATATATTCAAAGAAGGTTTTAATAACTTATGATAATAAGCGTCATAGTCATCATTATGAAAAATATAAGAATAACATTTTATTAACTTTTTTATAGATGGACCCTCGTGCTGATATGATTGAGTACTTTGAGGAGGGAGAAAGTCAGAAGGACTCCTCAAATTCAGGGGTAACTAATCTCAGCATAAACATGAACACTCTCACCGAAGAATCCAAAGTTGATGTTCTGACAGAGAAGCTGAGTGAGGTAGAAAGTATTGTGGCCTGGTGGATATCAGTATCCAGACACAGAATAAGGAACTTAGAAATAGAATTACAAGAGTTAAGAGGAACACTGCATGGGAGGATGATCGCTCTTGAGTGGGAAGTGCAGAGAAAAGATGACGTGAAAAATTGTCAAATCATCCGACTGCAGGATGAACTTCAGCTTGTTAGGGAGCTCATGAAGGTTGGCAACACCTCCACCTCAAGAGGAAAGAGAAAAGCTAAGGACCTCGGGGAGTCTTCAAAAAGGAGGAATTGTAGTTCTGAATCCTCCAGTTAGTAGGAGCTAGAATGGGAGTTAGATTTTTATCTTTTTGATGCATCTAGTAAGGAATAAGTCTTACTGTTAATGCAATCTCCTTTTTGTGTAATCTATTATTAGATGAAGTTTTGTTTGAAGCTAAAAGATGAAATCTTATTTATCATGATTAATTGTATGTGTATTCGGCAAGTTTTAAACCGCCTCTAAATCTCAAACTTTATCACTCCAAACAGATGGATTCCGATGAAGGCTTCCTCGCAGTACCCGTCGAAACCCCAGTTAAAATCACGATCTCCTCATCTGCAGCGGACAATAGGACAGACCGTTTATTAGAAGTTGTTTTGCAAGCTCTCTCAAACCAAGGGAAGGCCTCTACCTCCCTGCTCTCATCAGAAGCCCCTCAAGAGCAAAGAGTGCGAGTAGATAATGCCCTGCAGGCCTTCCTCAAGCTCAACCCTCCCACCTTTAACGGATCGGCCAGACCCATGGAGGCCGTAGAAAGTAAGTTGGACAGCTTAAAATGTCCATCCAATGAAGAGGTTAGATTAGCAAAGTATTTACTGGAGGGTGAAGCCGAAAGGTGGTGGAAGATTACGTATGAAACCACCTTCATGGGTATCAGTCTTGAGGATGTATCGTGGGCGGAGTTCACAGCTACTTTCAGAAGCCGCTACATTCCTCATTCCGCCCAGAGGATACTTGAGAGCCAATTTATAAGGGTAGCTCAGGGTGACCGATCTGTGGCAGCCTACGAGATGGAGTTCAAGAAACTCTCTCGTTATGCACTGAAGCTTGTGGACTGCGAAGCTTTGAGGTGCAGTAGATTTTTGGAAGGTCTAAAAGACAGCATTCGCACTAACCTGATTTCTCTGAGGCATACAAAATTTGCTGATCTTTTGGACTGTGCAACAATGCTGGAGCACAATGAGCAGGTGACCACAGAACGATAAGGGAAAAGACCGATCACTGTGATCGACCTCACCCTGGTGAGAGATGCTACCACGGGTAGAACTGCTGCTTTATTTGCGGACGCACCGGCCATGGTTACCGTTTCTGTATAGCCAAAAGGACGGTAGATGGTGATATTATTCCTGGGGCAAGATCTGCCCCGAGCCAGAACTCAGCACCAACAGCCTCCGCCGCCAACAATCGTCTAAGGGGAACTGCTCCCAGGCAAATCGTTTCGATAGCAACACCTACCCAGAGGAATGGTCAGGCCCCTCGAGCCACCGTTCCAGCAAGGATATACATTCTTACCCCTTTCATAGCACCCGACAACAATAACGTGGTGTCAGGTACACTACCTTATTTTTTAAATTATTTCGTCAACATGCTTGTTTAAACTTTATGTGATAGTTATTTTCTTTTAATTAGGCACCATACAAATTAATAGTGAACCTTTTAGCATTTTGTTCGATACTGGAGCGAGCCACTCTTTTATTTCGGAAATCTGTGTTAGGGCCCTAAATATTCCCTGTTGCAATCTAACCAGCACCCTTAATATTGGATTACCCTCCGAAGCCACCATGAGCGCTCAGCAATTCTGTATTTTCAACATCCCAATCAATGATATGGTTTATGAAGCTACTTTGCAAATTCTCCCTATAATGAACTTTGATATCATTTTAGGGATTGATTGGCTGAGTATGCATGAAGCAGTCATTGATTGTCGAAAGAAGAAGGTTCCCCTTAAAAAGAAAGGAAAACCAGGTGTATTCATAGGCAGATTAGGTATTAACGCTTCATTAATTAGCGCGCTTAAAGCAAAGAAGCTGATTCGCAGAGGGTGCGAGGCTTATCTTGTCTCCATGCTAAGTAATTCAGAAAAGGACACCCCTCTATCAGAAATTAGAATAGTCAGAGAATTCGCCGATGTTTTCCCTGACGAGCTTCCTGGTCTGCCTCCAATTAGGGAAGTAGATTTTACTATAGATTTAGTACCAGGATCTCAGCCTCTGTCAAAAGTACCTTACCGTTTAGCCCCAAAGGAGCTTCAAGAACTTCATGAGCAACTACAAGAATTAATGGAGAAAGGCCTAATAAAGCTTAGCATGTCACATTGGGGAGCTCCTGTACTTTTTGTGAAAAAGAAAGATGAATCGATGCGTATGTGCAATCACTATAGAGAGCTAAACAAAGTAACCATTAAAAATAAGTATATGCTTCCTCGAATAGATGATCTATTCGATCAACTTGTCGGGGCAAAAGTCTTCTCAAAAATAGATTTGCGATCAGGTTATCATCATGTTCGAATACGAGAGGAAGATATTCCGAAAACTGCGTTCAGGACTCGTTACGTGCATTTCGAGTTTTTGGTAATGTCGTTTGGATTAACCAATGCTCCATCAATTTTCATGGACCTATTGCAGCGAGTTCTCAGACCATTCCTGGACAAATTTGTGATCGTATTTATCGACGGCATTCTTATTTTCTCAAAAAGTGAAGAAGACCACGAAAATCACTTAAGACTCGTGTTGGGCACTTTAAGGGAGCATCAATTGTTTGCAAAATACACAAAATGTGAATTTTGGCTTAAATCTGTTGCCTTTATTGGCCATGTGATTAGTGCTGAAGGGATACAAGTTGATCAGAATAAGATAAGCACCATTCAGGATTGGCCGCAACCCTCTTCGGTGACTGAGATTCGTAGCTTTTTGGGTATAGTAGGCTATTATCGAAAATTTGTTAAGGGGTTTTCGCTATTAGCCTCACCTCTTTCAAGGTTAACTCAAAAGGCGGTACCTTTTGTGTGGAGTCAAGATTGCGAGCAGGCATTCCAGAAATTGAAAGAATTGTTGACCGCCGCACCAATCCTGATCTTACCTCAAGAAGGGATTAATTTTCAAGTATTCACTGATGCGTCCAACATTGGCTTGGGATGCGTCCTAATGCAAGAAGGAAAAGTGATTGCCTACGCCTCAGGGCAATTAAAGAAGCATGAAAAGAATTACCCAGTTCACGATTTGGAGTTAGCATCAGTTGTTTTTGCCTTAAAAATCTGGAGACACTACTTGTTTGGGGTAAAATGCGAAATCTTTATCGACCACCAAAGCCTAAAGTATATTTTTACCCAGAAACAACTAAACTGTATGCAAAGAAGATGGCTTGAATTAATTTGCAACTATGATCTTAGTATCTCTTATCACCCCGGTAAAGCCAACGTTGTTGCTGACGCCTTTAGTAGAAAAGTATCTCTAAATGAATTAATCATAAAAAGCCCCTTGATAGAAGAATTTCAGAAGCTCGAGATAAGGCCCACTTTTAGTCAGCAATTTAACGATCTACTTCAGATATGTACCTCCGAACCTACTCTCCTACAGCATATATTTATCGCTCAAGATCAAGACACGATGTATTCAAAGCTAAAAATGGTCAGAAAACGGACGTCGATCAGACTTGCAACTTCAGCAAGGGAATTATATTTACCACAGAAAAAGAGTGTGGGTCCTTAATATCGCATCTATTCGAAGCCAGATACTAAGTGAAGCTCACAATTCAGGATATTCAGTTCATCCCGGAAATAATAAAATGTATCAAGATTTAAAAGGAGTATTCTAGTGACCAGGACATAAAAGAAGCGTGGCTGAGTTTATTGCTAAATGTCATGTATGCGGTTTAGTAAAAGCTGAGCATCAGAAGCCAGTTGAACTTTTGCGACCTTTAGAAACTCCGGAATGGAAATTGTCAGACATTTCTATGGACTTTGTCATGGGATTACCCAGAAGTTGTTCAAGAGCAGATACAATTTAGGTAATAGTAGACCGATTGACTAAATCAGCCCATTTTATTCCTATCAAGCAAATTGACACTGTTGAAAGATTAGCCAAACTCTATATTAATGAAATAATCAGACTTCACGGGATTCCAAAAGCAGATTTACATCCCGATTTTGGCAAGCGGTACATCGCGATCTAGGAACCGTTCTAGCTCTAAGCACCGCCTTCCACCCTCAGACAGATAGGCAAACCGAAAGAGTTAATTAAATACTCGAAGATCTACTGCGGTTGAGTATTCTTGATTTTGGCTGTATTTGGGAAAAGCATATACCATTAATCGAATTTGCGTATAATAATAGCCACCAAGTAAGTATTGGGATGGCCCCTTATAAAGCCCTGTATGAAAGAAAGTGCAGCACTCCTCTAGCCTGGACACAAGTTGGGGACGTTCAAATCTACGGTTCGGAATTGATTGAAGAAACAAATGAAAAGATAAAGCAAATCAAGAGTCGAATTACAGCAGCCTAGTACCGATAAAAGAAGTATCACGACGCTAGACATCGGATGCTAGAATTTCATGTTGGTGATCGTGCCTATCTAAAGGTTAGCTCGATAAAAGGTATTCATCGCTTTGGAGTTACAGGTAAGTTGAGCCCCAGATATGTTGGACCATTCGAAGTAACCGCAAGAATTCGAAGCTCCGCTTACAGACTTAAACTTCCTGAATGATTTTCTGCCATACACAATGTTTTTCATGTTTCTGCTCTTCGCAAATGCCTCCAGGAACCCTCCCAACAAATTTCTGATTCAATAGTTGAAATTCAACCCAATCTGACTTGTGTTGAAAAGCTACTTCAAATCATTGAAAAAGACCGCCGAAAATTAAGAAGCAGAACAATCCCGATGGTTAAAGTACAGTGGTACAATCATACTGTAAAAGAAGCTACGTGGGAAAAAGAGGATGTTATGCGAATAAAGTATCCAGAGTTATTTCCTAATTGAGGTAACCCAGAACTTCTTTTAAATCTTCTTTTTGTTCTTTTGATGTCGAGGACGACATCGTTTTTAAGTAGGGGAGTTTGTAACGACCCAAAGTCGTTATTTTACAAATTAGGACAGAATCTTGCCTTAGGACTCAGGATCCCGGGGAATTTTAATTTAGGGCAAACAAAATTACCAATAGATAAAAGTAATTTTTAGATCAAAGTGTCATAGTTTGAGAAAAATCCGAAAGACAGAAGCTTCCGCCTTATTCTTTAAATTATAAAAATCAAAAACATTGAAATACATGTCTGAATTCATCGTTTTCAGTGTCGACGTGTTAAGTATATTATTTAAAGGTTGCTCGAGAAGTTTCATCTAATTCTGAGCGCCGATTTGATCGTGACAAATTTTCAAAATTTTAAATCTAAAAAAAAATTAAAATAAAATAAAATTTTGCTCCGAATCTAAAATTTTCGGCGCGAGGGTGTTCATCATGCCATGACACACCTTGGCACCAAGTTTCGTTGGATTTGGAAGCCAAACATCAGAAAAATGCAATTAATTTAAAGTTTAAGTTTTTTTTTTCTTTTTTCCATATTTCTCTGTTTTCCCTTACGCCCCCCTTAAAAGATCGCATCCTACGATCTTTCTTCCGCCAAAAGGCAGAAGAAGCTTCCACGCGCTGACTCCCCTTTCCGCCTGCGAATAGCAGGCTCTGTCTTGCGACAGAGCCTGCACGCGGAACGTCCGCCTGCCAGGAGAGGGCGCGCCTGTGCCGTTCTTGGCGCAGGGCTTGGTCGGCTCTCTCAGCCGACCCCCCCGCCCCTCTCTTCTTTAAATAGAGGCCCCCCTCCCCCTCTCCTCCTCACAAAACGACAGCCCCTCTCAGCCAGCTCCCTCCCTTCCTGCAGTCGGCCAGCCCCTCCTCAACCCTTCCAACAGCCGGCCAGCCCCGCTCCAGCCTCCTTCCAGCAGCCTGGCAGCCCCCGACAGTCTCTTCCAGCAGCTTCCGGCAGCCCGACAGTCCCCGGCAGTCCCTTCCAGCAGCTTCCGGCATCCCGGCAGTCCCCTTCAGCCAGCCAGCTCCCTCTCCGGCAGCTTCCAGCAGCCTCCGACGGCTCCCGGCAGCCTCCGACATCCAGCTAACAAGCCGCCAAACCACTCTGTAGTCGCTGCCAGCCAGCCTCTTGCCATTGCCACCTCGGCCAGCCATCCGGCTACCCCGTTCCCAATCCTCCTTTATTTCCGGCAATTCTAAAAACTAAGGTATGAGGAGTGGAAATGGAGGAAATTGAAAATGACGCTTTCTTACTAACTTTATATGCGTTGTTATTAGTCATTCGCATTTTAATCATTCCCACTAATTAATAATGGGAACAATTCAAAATACTAAATGATTACTATTCCTATTTTAAGTATTCTTTTCGATCGTTACTCTTTTAAAAACAGTAATATTTTGAAATATGGACTTAAATCATTATAAAGGAAAATGACAAAATAAAGAATAAATATAAAAATCATGGAATATCGCATCACTTGTAAAAGAGACTAATTTAAAGAAATATCGGGGACTTAAATGCAGATTGAGCGAACTCTCACTCATTCGAGCTATTGAGCTGCTGAACTTAAAGACTAAAGGTACCCAGTATATGATTTGCATTACATCTTGCATTTTTCTATTATTGCTATGCTTCGCTTATTTGCTTTGAGCCAAAACTATTTGAAGCTTGGTTGGTTGTCCGGAACCAACGTAATATAATTCGGGGTTCTTACCGGAAAATGACATCGGTATCATTCGGGGTTGTTACTGGAAAAATGACATCAGTAACATTCGGGGTTGTTATTGGAATATGATATCAATAACATTCGGGGTTGTTATTGGAAAATGACATCAATAACATTCGGGGTTGTTACTGGAAAAATGACATCAGTAACATTTGGGGTTAGTTACTGGAAAATGACATTAGTAACCTTTATTTTGGGATAAATATTTGTTGCAGTAATTTGCTTGCTTATTTTGCGCGATTGCCTTACATATCCTGCATTTTATTTTCACCTTACTTCTGCTAATCGCACCTTTATAAAGTAATTTGTTATTGTGTACTGCTGTACTAAGAACATTCTCTAATTATTGGAAATTCCAATCTCGGTATTGTTTTCTGTACAATACCAGGTCAGGTGCTCCTGGAAGAGGTTAAACAAGAACCCTAATTTTCAAATGGATCGACGACGACGTTGAATTGCTTATTTTGTTTCTTTTGTTTTCTATAATGAAGGATCTTGTAATAAGAATTTTGATAAATGAAAATTATCTTTTACTTTTATATGCGTATTTTTTCCTCTCAAATTGCTCGATATGATCCTGCGGTGAGCAGTCACCCGATGCTAGAACGGTTTTTACCGAACCGGCTTCGGTCCGTCACAATATGCAAGAAGTCCTTAGTATACACCACACAAAATGCGTTATCATCCAATCAAATATCGCATAGATGCGGCAATCCTTAAAAAGGTCATATGATCAACATGAGTAACTGAAAACCTTCTGGCTGCTGATAAAAATTGTGAACCATAAGAGAAGTAACCAATTATCTATTTGCTTGCCATTTAATGTTGCACCAAAAGCTTATCTTCTTACATTTCAGAGCCATATGATTTGGAACCATTTATTATAGCCGCCTCATTTGCTATGCAGGAAACAAGCATTTATAGATTCTATTTCCGATTAATTACCTCTTCTGGACATTCCACTATGACTACAGTGTTAGCAAGCCACATTTCTACGTGATACAAAGGATTTATATAGTCAACCCCACTTAGTATGATTTTGTTGTGGTGGTGTTGAAATTCAGACTATGCTAAGGACCTACTTATGATTTAAAAAAATACGCGTTGAATTAATAGCATATCAATAGTCACATAATGTAGATAGATGGCCAAATTAAGTTTCTATTCAGTATTTTGGGTATACTTAGGATCTAAAATTACATGATATCAGTAAAATATAAGCTTTTATCATTTCTAAAGGTTTGTTGGATTATAAATTTTACACCAAATTAATAACTGAATTAACATTGGATCCAAAGCATACCAATGAATCTATAAGCAAACGTCTCCTAGTTGATTTAAGATCAGAGTGTAGGATTCTAGAATTTTAGAGGAATGAATACATAAGGAAAACTTATTGTAAGAAAGCCAACTCGATGGGTTATGTACATGTTTCTGTATAGTAAAAAAAAATCACTGTGAAACCCATTCACAGAATCCAAGTTATTCTATAGTAAACATAGGGTGAGATATAACTGTCCAATTAGACGGTAAACAAAGTAGGTCCACTGTTAAAGGGGTGTTACTTGAGTTGGTGGATTTAGTTTTACATTTTATGCCTCGATAAAATCTAATTTTATCCTTTTATTTTTTCTTTGGAATTAGCATGCCATATCCCATTGTTTTTAACCCAGTTTAGTGTAGTGCAGATAACCCCTTAAAAGACATTTTATGTTACTTCTGTTATTCAACCAGCATATCTGTTGGAAACTTGGCGAACTGCTGCCCTTCTGACTCTGATCGTAGCTCGTTATTAGTGGCTGATATTCGTTGTCTTCCTGGTAAGGATTGTGATGTTTCTGCTGGCCTCTTGGGGATGTGTTTAGTGTAGTGGATTAATAATTTAATTCTATAATTTGACATTCTAGGAATGGAAGGTGGCCCAGTTTTTGACAATCATGCCAGTCTTACTGGTATTCTTACTAAACCTCTAAGACAGAAAGGGAGCAATGTGGAAATCCAGGTAAGAAGAAGCTACGAATATCAACATTTTTTGTTTTTTGTCAAATATTTTTTCTTATTCCACAGTGTGTGCTCGTCACAACAGTTCATAGTCACTTGGAACGCAATAGCTAGCATAGATACTGAGAGCTTGTTGTTAGAAGATCAGAGTAATCAAGCTGAAGTAATTGGAAAATTCAAGCATAGTAATCAAGCTGCTTCTTTGGTTGAATCTTGCGATCATATGTCAACTGAATACAGGATTAGAAGGCCTGCTTCAACATCTGTTTTGGAAAAGGCCACCTCTTCTGTTGTCCTCATTGCAGTAGGAGAGGGGTCATGGGCTACAGGTATTGTACTTAATAAGAGTGGTCTCATTCTTACTAATGCTCACGCCTTGGAACCATGGAGATTTGGATGCACATCTCAGTTGGGTTCGATTGCAAAAGCTATCTCACCCCCTGAACTTGAAACTTCCCTAGGTCACCAGGAAGAAAATTATATTGAAAAAGAAGCAGAAACTCATTTTCCATTATGGTTGGGAAGTTCTGCCAGCGGTCTTAAAAAACCTGGCGTTGGGTGCCAAAGTTCTAATAAAATTTCTATTCGACTGGATTTTATGGAACCAAAAACGTGGTATAGTGCTCGAGCAGCATATATCTCAAAAGGACCTTTGGATGTTGCGCTGCTGCAACTTGAGTCAGTTCCACCTCTACTTTCACCAATTACTCCTCAGTTAGCCTGTCCATCAAAAGGTTCTGTTGTTTATGTGATTGGGTATGGTCTACTGGGCCCCCGGTCAAGTGGGTATTCTTATCTTATTCTTTATCAATTGAGATATCATGCTTATTCATTTCTGTGCATACAGATCCACTTTCTTTTGGTTACGTTTTTATCATTGCAGATGTTTCTTCCACCATTTCGTCTGGAGTTCTCTCAAATATTGTCGAGATTTCAGGATCAATTCACTTATATGGATCCAGCAATGTAGAAAATAAGAAGCTAAACCTTCCGATAATGCTGCAAACAACTGCTGCTGTACATCCAGGAGCTAGCGGTGGTGCTGTTGTTAGCTTGGATGGTCAAATGATTGGGCTTGTAACAAGGTAACTTCCTGAAAGTTGTGTTTTCTCCCTACTGTAAGGCAGATATCACTGTACAAACGTGAAATCACAAATTACGCATAACCAGGAATATAACAAATATATGTTGAACTTGTATGAGATGACATGTATGATGGTATCAGAATAGAAATTGGTAAATGATAGAAAAGACAGTTTACACCAGTAACCATAATCGCGCACCTCTTTTTGTGCGCATACATGTTTAAATGGTCCTTCAACGTTTTCTTGTTGCATGAAATGATACTCTTTTGGTCTTCATATTGCTTTTTAGGTTGTATGAAATTCTGTCTTATTGCAAGTATGGAAGAAGTAACTAAAAAATGTGCGAGAACTTAACTAAAGAAGTGCATCTCTGGTATTAAGGCTACAGTTAAATAATTCTAGCATCAATTCTGAGAAAATTCTAGTGAGGGATCTCACATATATATCTTGCGGATATATTTAGCATATGGCTTTATTACTGGGTTTTCCTTTTTATATTATTATGAGATTTACATATAATATCTTGCAGATAATATTTGTAATTAGTTACTGGAAAAATGACATCAGTAATATTCGTGGTAGGTTACTTGAAAAATGACATCAGTAACCTACATCTTTGTGATAATATTTTTTGCAAGAAAATTAATTATCCCATTTGCGTTATTGTCTTATTTTTTATGTATTTTTATTACATCCTTATTTTCGCTAATCGCATCTCTACTAATACAAAATGTAATATTTTATTAGTTATTGCAGTATTTTTAAAGTATTATCTAATTACTGGGAATTTCAATCCCGATATTATTTTCTTTACAATACTAGGTCATGTACTTCTGGGAGAATTCGAATGAGAACCCTAATTCTTAATTTTTCAAATTTGTTGATGGATCTACATTGTTATTTAACTTATCTTTTTATTTTATTTTTGTTTCAATTTCACCTTTGTTCTAAAAAGATAAACATTATACAGAGGTGTACGTTAGAGATTTTTGTAATATAAAATTCTAATGAATGAGAAATATCATTTGATCTTTATATGTGTATCCCTTCTCTTTTAAATTGCTCAATAGGATCCTACGGTATGTGAATACCTAATATTGGGACAGTTCTCGCTGAACTGGCATCGGGCCTTCACAGTTGGTATCAGAGCGAGGTTGAGCACTTTAGAAAGAAAAGAATATACATACAAAAATAAAAAATTTCCATTCTAAAGAAATTAAAAATTGACATTTAAGTAAAACAATCAGTACCAAGTAAGCTATGAGAATAATAACTTTCCTTTATCATTGTAATTAGAATGTGAAAAGACACATCTTTTTATTAATTATTTTATCTTTTATAGATGGATCATAATAATGAAATGATTGAGTATTTTGAGGATGAAGGTAGTGATAGTCCCTTATGAAGTTTTATATGGGAGAAAGTGCAGTACTCCTTCAGCCTGGACACAAGTTGGAGATTGTGGCGACCGGGAATTGAAGTTCGAGAGTCTCTAAAGAATGATTCATACAATTGGAAATATTCATTTATAAGGAAAACAAAATACATGAATATCCACATATACATCCAGAGCCATACACATATGAAATTTACAACAATTTTTAATATTTACAAAATAAATTTAACATCTTTACTTCCTCACATCTCTATTTCTTTTCTTTTTTTTTACTTGGCAGATCTTCAAAGCTTTTAAATTTTCAAAACCTGAAAAAAATTCAGTTACCAGTCAGGTAGGAGTACGCAAAGCGTTCTTATAAGAATAATTCTAGCATCCTATAATAGGTATAAATCAAATATAGAACTGAAAGAAATATCTGCACATATGAAAAGAAAGCAATTTTATCAATTTTGAATACCTTGCATATTAGCTTTGAAATTCAACATATATGAAAAGTATGAAATTTGTAAATTTTATCAAAAGCATTTGTAACAATAAGTCGAGTCCGTAGACTCCTGAGCCCAAATGGGTAAACCCATAGGCATAACCTGTAGGAAGCTTATCTTGCCACCCGTCGGTAGCTTACTCAAAATAGGAACTGATGGTGTGTCTTTCCTCTGGATTTGCCTACTTCCTGCAAGAGGCTAAATCCCTCCATATAACTCCCAGGGGTTGTCAGCTGGCCCAATCTGTACAGATTTTCAGTGTTGCGTTCCACCCTCCAAAGACAAACACCACAAAATATATATACCATGTTTCATTCTTTTTGTTACATGCTATTTGATATCATTCTTTTGCAGATTAAAAATGCGATAAGCAGTGTAAATAATACGCAAATGAAAAATGACTCAAAATAAGAATACTGAAATGAAACATATAAGTAAATTTGCGTACCTGACTGTTTTGATAAAATATCAATTCAATTTAATTTCTTTGATCTGCCAAAAATAGTTTAAGTCATTAATTTAATACTTTATAATTTTAACATGATTTGTAATAATAGGTTTTTATGATATTGATATTTGGATTTATCTAATTGATTATTTTATGACTAATACTTTTCAAATGAAGTGAATTTTTATAATTCTATATATGAAACTCTAGAAACATGTGAAAACATCTATATCTCCTATAAATTTTCTAAGTCCTAAGATTATTAAAAATTTTGGCAGAGTCTCCTTTGTTTTTGGTCAAATAAACAATTTTTACACAATCAAAATATAAGTCAATCTATTGACTATTTTCAGTTCTAAAAATAGAGTTTATTTTCAGTTCTAAAATAGAGTTCAATCCTTTTTACATGATTGCTCATTTCCAGTTCTATAAAAATAGAATTTATTTCTATTTCTAATAAGAATATCAATTTATAAGTCAATTCATTAGAATGAAAGACAACACTTAATTGTTTTTAAGCTCACTTTAAATTGAAAGGCAACATGTAATTTTTATTAAAATAATTGGTAACACTTTGATTTTCCAATTTATATGGCAGCATTTTAGTAGTATTTGATCGTAAATGATTCATTGCAAATAATAACCTTTATTTCATATTAAAATAAATAATAGCAAATTTAAATTTAATTCCAATAACAGTATATGATCATATTTGATTTTTGAATGGCAACATTTAATCATATTTGAACTAGATGGAAATATTTGATCATAATGAAGTAGGTGATAATATTTAATTTTCTTAATGACTTGGAGATAATTTAAAGTATTCACAATACAGTATGTTAATTAATAAGTACTACTACCCTAAATTTCTTGAAACTTAATTTAAATATAAGTAGCAATTGAAATTCAGCATTTTCTATTTCAATTATGACATTATTAAATAAAGGAAGAATAGCAGGAGATTAAAAGTAAGAGAAAATCAAGCATATATTACCCGACACAATTACATTAAGACATATTTATTATACTTAAATCCCCAAACTATTGACATTTAATTTGATATCAAATTCTTGATTCATTGTATTGTTCATGTACAACGAGATAATATGCATAATTCTCATGAAGCTTCACTATAAGGATATACATATTTTCACTCTACATGATTGTGGTATGAATTTAATTACTTTGATGGTTTAATACTATAACGCAGCTTTGCTCACTATTCATTTTAAGAAATATAGAAAGAAAATATAATGCCAACAACCATTTACCATGTATAATGATAATTAATCTTGAATCTTGAGCACAACATTAAGGATGTTCTTACTAATCACAAATGAATATGCTATGATTAATATAATATAAAGTAACAGTTATTTTCTATAACCACAATTCACTTAATAAAGTAAAAACATTTGAAGCAGAAATTACAATTCGTAGCCGTATTTTGAACTTGATAAATCTGAAATTTCATTGAGATCTTAAACATCGAGAATTTATTATATTATATTTCCTTTGTTTTTATAATAAAATGAAAGGTTCAAAAATCTTCCTTGTAATAATACTCTTTATCCAGCAGTCATGTTTACTCATTTTGATTAAGAGTAATTTAATTTAGTCCCCAATTCTCATTATCTTCCATATCGAAATACATATAACTATCGTCAGAGCACCAAAGTCTAGGATTACTAAGTCACACTTCCAATTTAAAAAGGCGTTTTGAAACAATAGCTCACAGAACAAATTTTTTGGATTTGAAATCAATGCTCCCGAAATAGATAATAAGCTGAATTTATTGTAAGAAAAGTCAGTTACTCAGATAATACTAAAAATTCGGGAGGAAGAAATCAAAAGAACTAACTGAACTTTAATTTAACATTATATGTAAATTAATAAGGTTGCCGAACATAGTTATAGTTCAGATTAGTATGCATTATCTTGAACTTGATGGTTAAATATTTCTAATTTGAGCTGCTACATAAGTATGTACAAAAGAAGCATCATAAATCAATTATAAGGAAAACACATATATTTTTATAAGAATATAAAATGTATATTACAGGTGCAGAACTCATTTGAGTTTAAAATAATTAGTTTTAAGGACTTCTATCTAAAGCCCTAATTAAAACTTAAGATGTTATCATGGATTATAGACATAAATCTAATTAAACTAAATCGACATTCCAAACAACACATTCTGACTTTTCTTAAGATTATTCAAACTTAATGAAAAAAAATAGTATTTGAAGAAGTTGAAATCATAATTATATTGGTTTAAATCCATTCGACTCTAATGGAAATATAAACAATCAATGCAAAATAGATTAAAGAAAATGATAATTGATAAAGAAGACTTTGCACATGTTTAAAAATCTGCCATTTACCTCCTTACGAACTCAATCGGTTTATAGTAAACCTATCGATTCCTTAAGGGAAGCTACGAACTCCAAATAGGATGTTCGAAATTAAAATGAGTAACAGGAAGGTAGTACCTTTAGTTGCTAATAGAGGTTCAGGAGACGCCGGTATCTTGGTTCCTTGCCAAGGGGAAGATGCAATCGCTCTAGGCTTGGAAGGAGGCTCGGCGAGTGAAGGTGCTTGGCGAGTGGAGAGGGTTCGGCGATAAGGACGGAAAGGGCATGGCGCAGCTGTCGAACTTCCCTAATAAAGAGTGATGGTCGAAGGATATGGATGGAGGTGGAGCCTATCGTCTCGGCTCGAGAGATGGAGGAATGAAGAGAAGATAAGGCGAATGGAAGGTGTTGTCGTGTGAGAGAGAGGGCAGGTGTCGCGCCATCGTGCGAAGATAGGATTAGGTCGCGTGAGGGGTTGGCTTGCGTATGAAGAAAAGGAAATTTCGGCTTGCGTAACATGGGGAAGAAGTTGTCGGCTGAGAACATTTAGGATTTAGGTTTTGAAGAGTTTTACGAAAATTTAGGTTCTTAATAAGCCTTTGGATTAAAATAAACGGCTGAAATTTCTGAGCCAAGATCTGAAGTCATATGAGCTCCAAAAATTACAAACTTGGTATCGAAATGTCCGTCTCAATGAGATGAACGCGCGCATTCAAAAATTATTGAATTTGGACAAGTATTTTATTTTATATTGATTTTTAAGTGAAAAACTAAAAAAATCAATTATGATAAATCGGAAACTCGAAAATTAATGAAACTTGAAACATAACATCCTCATATGATGCTTAACTTAGATATACAAAAATTTCCAAATTCCGATTTATATTTTTCATATTATTAGCCTTTGAAGTTTAAACTTCATGAATTTATTCAGGACAATCCAGGATCCCAAATGTGCTCAAATTTTTGCAGTAGGATCCTTTCAATAGGTATTATAAGAGGATATTTTTATTACATTTTTTTATTTGACTTAAATTGGAAATCCTAATTTGACGAAAATATCTGGGAAAATCAACGATTTCCAAATATTCTCAGAATAACACTCTTAGCTAATTTGGAGTTACTGAGTCCAATGGCGGACTCCATTTTAGATTCTGAGTTCTAAATTATTTAAATATTTATAAACAATTTTGAAAAGAATTTCTGGTATTTTACAGAGATATACAAATTATTGGATCTGAGCTGATTGAAGAAACGAATGAAAATATAAGGCTAATTAAGAGCCGAATCATGGCAGCCTAGAATCGACAAAAAAAATACTATGATGCAAAACACCGGAGGCTAAAATTTCACATTGGTGATCGTGCTTATCTAAAAGTTAGCCCTATGAAAGGAATTCATCACTTTGGGGTAACTGGCAAGCTGAGCCCCAGATATGTTGAACCCTTAGAAGTAACTGCAAAAATTGGAAGCTCAGCTTATAGACTTAAACTTCATGAAAGATTTACAGTCGTGCACAGCGTATTCCATGTTTCAGCACTCCGCAAATTCCTCCAGGAATCCAGTTAGCAAATCTCAGATTCGACAGTCGAAATTTAGCCTTATCTGACTTATGTCGAAAAACCTCTTAAAATTATTGAGAAAGATCGTCGAAAATTAAAAAGCAGAACGATCCCGATGATCAAAGTTCAATGGCATAATCATACTGCAAATGAAGTCACGTGGAAAAAAGATGTTATACGAAGAAAGTATCCAGAATTGTTTCAGAATCAAGGTACCCCAAAACTCCCTTAAGACTTTATTTTATTCTTATGATGTCGAGGACAACATTATTTTTAAATAGGGGAGTTTGTAACGGCCCAATGTCGTTACTTCGCAAAATTAGGTCAATTCTTGACTCAAAAATCAGGTTCCCGAAGAACTTCAACTTAGGGCAAAAAAATACCATTTGATAGAAATAATTTTTAGATTAAAATGCCATAGTTTAAGACAAATTCGGATAACAGAAACTCTCACTTTAATTTCTGAATTTTCTTAAACTCAATAAATTGAGAAAATTAAATACAAATCCAAATTTATTGATTTTTGTGTCATTGTGTTAAGTGTATTATTTTAAGACTAAAAGTTTCATCGATTTTGGAGCTCTACTTCGATCGTGATTAATTTTTAAAGTTTCAAACTACTGAAATTATTTTAAAATAAAATATTGTTCCGTATCAAAAAAATTTGGCGCGAGGGTCTTCTTCTTATTGTAACACACTTTGGTGTCAAGTTTCGTTATTTTTGGAGGTCAACCGACAGAAAAATGCAAAAAATTTTTTTTTTTTTAAATTTCCTCTGTTTTCTGTTTCACCACCCCCCCTCGATGCCATGCGCTAGGGCATCAGCTCTGTCCCTCAACAGATGTAAAATCCCAAGTTTTTGAGTGAATAAAATTATTGTTTATTATCTTGGTTAATTTAAGTAATCTATTAATTATATTTGTAAAATAAAAATATCAGGTTAAGAATAATTTTAGAGAATTTTGAAAAATTTTTGGAATTCCATCAAAGAATTATTTTCGGTTATTCTATGTTGAATTTAAATCAAAATAATTATAGAAAATTTTTAGATGCCAAAATTTTAATATTTTTTTATTTTTGAATTCTACACTATCAAATTAGTTATCAATAAAAAATTTTAGATGTCAAAATTATAGTATTGGTAGGTTATAAACACACTCATAATAATATTTTAGATTACTTAATTTATGTGTATATTCATAAAATTTCAAAAAAAATTTCTTAGATTTATTCAAATATTTCATAATTCTTCATCCTTATTTCGTACTATCATAATTTTTGTTCTATTCAAAATTAGTTGTCATTTTGTACACACATTTTCATTTGTATTTTTAACAAATCATTAGAAAATATTACACCTTAGTTTTGCCTTTAAGATGTTCAAAAATCACCCCCAAAGGTGAGAAAAAAATTTTATACTTAAACATTTTTTTTGGAATTTCTATTTTTCTTGTCAACGTTGGAGAGTTGTAACTTTTCAACCACTAAGCTCCAAGTGCTATAACTTTGCATGATTACTCTCCTATAGTTTGTGAACAATTTCACAGAAGACATTATTGGTCAATTTGAACTCTAAGGTCACCATTTAAGCATTCAAACTTTTGCAAACACCCATTTAAATTCAAAGAACAGTTTTTAGTAGGTTTTAGAAATTTTCTTGCTATATTGTTGTTGTCGTAACTGTTGGATTTAGTTGATTTTTGATATAATTACTCTTTGTTATGTTAAGAACAACTTCACTGTTGAATACAGAACTTAAGGTTTTCCATTTAGATCTTCATTTTTAGGTCCAAAGATCGGAAAATAGTGCGATTGTTTCTTAGAAAATTTCAGAAAAAGTAAACATTTTTCTCAAAATTTGCACATTTATAACTTTCAAAATACTTTGAATCAGTAACTAAAATTTGATATGCTTAATCTCCAATCCATTAGGAATAATTTTCATTTAGACATCAGTGGTTGAAAATATCTTTTGGACCTTCATTTATGTATTCAAAGTTCACTATAAAATTTTAATCACATAATCTAACTAATTTTAAAGTTTTCACTCATACTTTGTAATGTTGACCAAAAACCTTTATATTATCATTTCCTAGGTTTTAAAATAGTATATTAATGTATAAGAATTAATTTTTAATATATTTATATAAGGAAAGTTTTGCGGAGTAAACAAACAGATCATGTACATAGCGATATTCTAATTGTCTATTTTTAGTATTATTTGAGCTTACTTTCTTTTAAATACAACATTTGCATGTACCCCATTGTTATGATAAGTTAAATTACATTTTTACTTTCCATAAATGCTTGTGACAAATATATGTGGTGAGTTGACAAATATATGTGGTGAGTCTTTGGAGGTAGAGCAAAATTGAATCTGTACAGGTAGAGTTTGCTAGTAACCCATGAGAAAATAAGGAGTGATCTAGTCCACTAGGAAGGAGCAGAAGATCCAGAGAAAAGACTCACCAAAATAATATTTATGTGAATAATTATTGACGAGTAATTGTATACATTTTTAGAATAATTTTGATACTAATATCTGGGTTTTCAGTGAAGCTTGGGGGTCTTTGACTCAAAATGATTTATTTATGTCACATATTAATTTACGCTAAGTTGTTCCCATTCATGCCCATTTAATTTATGCTACCCCATTCATGTTAATTTATATTTATGCTAAATTATTTTCTTTTATGCCAATTTATATTTTTCTTTAAAATTATTTGAGCCGTATGAGCATTGCTGATTAAAATTAGCATAATTTTCAAATTATAATGATGATGTTTCCTTCATACTTTATTGTATTGAATTTGTAACCTATATAGGATGCTAAAAATTATTATTTTTATATACTCTGCGTAGACCTGCCTGATTGACAATGTTGATAATTAATACAAGTGAGAATTAGAAGCAGAAGCTCACTTGATTTCAAGAGTTATGAAGGATTCTATTATCAAGAGTGAGATGGAGACTTATTATTTGAATTCTATAACATTTTATATTTATCTAAGTTAAGATAATTTGTATAACTTTAATTTAAATTTTCTGGCTCTATGATGTATGGATTTTATTTTATTTAGTAGTTTTCGTGATGAATGATTATTCTCGAATTATTATTTGTAATCTTCCAACCCGATCTTTGGGTCGTTACAACAGAGCTTGCCAGACACGATGTAGATGGGCTGCAGGTGCGCCGCCCTGGTCGGCGGCTGACTGGCGGTCGACCGACCGACCAGCTGGCCGACCAGCCCTCCTTCCCTCCTTCTATTTAAACCCCATCAAACCCTCATTCCCCAATCAGCCGACTCCTTCTCAACCTCTTGCCAGCCTCCAGCCAGCCACCCCCTCCGGCCACCCATTCTGGCCCCTTCAGCCACGTACGACCTCACTCCGATTTCCAGCAACCCTAACCCTATCTGAGAGGAAGAAAAAAAAAGGAAAGAAAAAGAGGATTTATTTTTGCATTTTTATTTTTTTATTTTCATAATAATAATTATTATATTATCTTTATTAAGTCATCGCATTAGCATTGTTGTCATTAATCAATAATGATAACAATACAAATATTATATTTGACTGCTATATTTTATTTTGTCAATTTAATTTCAATCAATTTCATTCTGTCTTTTTCTTTATTATATTATTATTATTATTATTGAATAATGATAATAATAACGCTATTATAAGTATTATCGTTACTCTCAGTAACTTAAAATTATGTCTTCTATCAAGAAGAGAGAGCGAAAGAAAAATAAAATAGAAAAGAAAATAATAATTGCTCTTAAAATATTGGCTAAAAGGCTAATTTTTAAATATCAAAAATTTATGCAGATTCAATCAACTGTTGCACTTTTGAACTTAAAGAAAAAGGTACTCCGTATATGAACATGTATTACTTTTATACTTTACTGCTGCTTAGCTTTGCTTTGAGCCAAATTCATAATGATGCTTGGTTGCTTGTTCGAAACCAACATCCTTTTATAATGTGGTTGGTTACTGAAAAATGACATCAATAACATTTGTGGTTAATTATTGAAAAAATGACATCAGTAATATTGACATCAGTAATATTCGTGATTAGTTACTGAAAAAATGACATCAGCAACCTACATTTTTGTGATAATATTTTTTGCAGGAAATTAATTATCTCGTTTGCAATATTGCCTTATTTTTCCTGCATTTTTATTACATCCTTATTTTCACTAATCACATATTTGCTATTGTTTGCTGCAGTACTTAGAGTATTCTCTAATTACTGGGAATTCTAATCTCGGTATTATTTTCTTTATAATACCAGGTCAGATACTTCTGGTAGAATTCGAACGAGAACCATAATTCTTAAATTTTCAAATTTGTTGATGTATCTACGATGTTATTTTACTTGTCTTTTTATTTTATTTTTGTTTTAGTTTCACTTTTATTCTAAAAAGATAAACATTGTACGAAGGTGTATGTTGGAGATTTTTGTAATATGAAATTCTAATGAATTAGAATATCATTTAGTCTTTATATGCGTATCCCTTCTCTTTTAAATTGCTCAATAGGATCCTGCGGTATGTGAATACCTAAAATCGGAACAGTTCTCACTAAACTGGCATCGGGCTTCGCAATATCAAACATGGATATATACGATAAATTAACCTCCTAGTAGTTTGACTATTAAGCTTGAACTCTTTTCTAATCTCCTAAAAACCTTTAAATGGATGAGCATAAAACCCGATTTTATTGTGTTTAGGTTAGCAATATTGTCATTGGTGTCAAAAAAATAAACAACAGGCTATGAAGCACCCGCAATCTGAAATAGCGTTCATAGTCTAGCCGAATAAGCGTTCATGGATATATACGATAAGCATCTCGTCACTGACGCTTCAGCTGCCAGATTGTGGCCTACTCCTTGTACCAGGCCTGGAGGAGCAGGACGAAGTTCACGCACCGGCGGGTCCATCCTTCGCCGCTAGTTTGCGCAGGCTCGATTCTTTCTGCTTTGGTTAGTGCTGGTTTGCACGACGGGTGCGACTACTGGGGTTCCACGGCCCACCAGGGCCCCTCCACCTCCTTCAGATGGTGCCCTACTCGCCCCGTTGGCTGAAAGCCAACATTGATGCAGCATATAGTTATGGAGAGCCGACTGCTTTTGGAGCTGCGGTAGTCCGAGATTCGGCAGGAGAGTTTCTGACTGCTGTTGGTGTGAGCTTACAGGCAGGATCACCGCTGCAGGCTGAGATACAGGCGATTACTCTGCTGCGACAGGCCCTACCAGCCATGGAGCATGATACAGATGGTGTCATCATTGAGAGTGACTGTTTGGGAGCGCTCCGGCGGCTCAAGAGACTCTGGGAGAGGACCCTCACGAGGCGGAGAGAGACATGCTGACCACCTAGCCTTTTTGCTTGATGTACCTCGTGTTATCTTTGCCCACCGGTCACGTGGTGCGAATCGGGTGGCTGATTTTTGTGCTATGTATGTCCGTTAAGAAAATTTTTCTTTTATTAGGGGAGATGTGCTCCCCGGGAGTTACTTGACCTCCTAGCTCAGGACACCATGGAGTTTGATCCCGGTTGAGTCTGTACCTTTGATTATATATATATATATATATATATATATATATATATATATATATATATATATATATATATGCATAGGCTACGGTCGTCCCTTCATGAATAAGCGAACAGGTCCGACGCTGACGCTTTTAAAAATGTGCCTTGATCTATTTCATTTATTTTTATTTTTGGGTAGGTGTGAAATGCAATTTTGTTTATATAATTTATCTTTCTTCCATTTTAGTTTTTAAAAATTTTGTCGTGTATCATGTCTGTTAATGCATCAAAGGCATCAGAGTACTTGTGAGATTTTTTGTTTGTTATAGACAATTATAACTAGAAAATTTTTATTTTGGCTGCAATTGACTTTAAGGGAAAGCTAAAGGGAGGAATAAAAATGGTTAAATTTTAGAGGTTTTGTCATATTGAGATTTTGTTCTCCACTTGAGCTCAACTTAACTCCCTAACTCCAAGTATTATCATTTGTTGTGGGTTACTTATTCTAGCTGTGCATTTTCCTTAATAGATTATTTTATTTTCTTATGGTTTTGTTCCACATTTTCTTTCAAAAACATTGAGAAGTAATCAAACCAGAGCCTTGATAGATGGAACAAGTCTTATGATGATGATGATGATGATCATTATTAATATAATATTGTTTTTTAATTTACTGTCTATTTAAATTTGTAAAACCTGTAATCTTTGTTGGTTCCTTGCTGTGATTTCTCCGGCTAAGCACTATTTGGATTTGCCATATATTTTATTCTCATTGCAGTAATGCAAGGCATGGTGGAGGTACCATTATACCCCATTTGAATTTCAGCATACCTTGTGCAGCCTTGGAGCCTGTATTCAAGTTTTCAGGTTCAAAATATTTATTTTATTTTATTTTATTTATTTGGGTTGGGGGGATACATTTTAGTCCATATAATTTATTTTATGTTTTATTTTTATCTTTTAAAAATTAGAGCTACAGATCCCTGAAAAATTAAAATTCACAATTATGTCCTTATAATTTGTTATTTTCTTCAAGATAGGTTACTAGATTTGTAAATATACGTGGAGCAAGTAATGTAAATTATAAAGACTTGGATGCTAATGTAAAAATGCCATTATAATAAATTTTAATGACGTATTTATAGTGGAATCGATAGTAAATTATAAAAATTTAAATGAAACAAAAAATGCATTATAAGAACTACATTGTATATTACCCCTTTCTTAATATTTTCACATTTTAAAAACCAAAAACTCACATATTTACGAAATGATCATCCATCTTATAAATAAAAAACTTACGACCCAATGCACTTACACACGCACGATCAAAACACTGTATTTTACGAAATAAGAAAACACACCCTTGGCTATGGTAAATTTACAAGCTTCAAGTGTTATGTATGAAAACACCTCACTGTTTTTTATTTTTATTGGAAGGGAAAACTAAACTATAGCCTGATGCTATTACACTACTTATTTTAAGCTTCTGTGAAGGAGTTTGATTTTAATCTGATAAAGGTTAAATCTGCTGCAGAAAACCAGGATGCATCAATCTTAAAGATTTTGGATGAACCCAATGAGCTGATTTCTTCTGTATGGGCTCTGAGAGGCCCCTTGGAATCAAAGAGACAAAAACAGCCTGAAGCAGAGAGTCAGGATCATAGGGAAGGAAAGGGGTCACAGTTCTCCCGATTTCTTTCTGAGCAGAATGCAGAATTTATCGCTTCTTTGAAGGATTTCAATCAGTTCAAGAAAATGAGTACTCCCAGTAAGATTTAATTAACTCTGGTATGTCTCGAAGATGCAATTGCCTTTTGTACTTAAATTTAATAAAATCACATATTATCTTATTTATGATAATAATATATTATGGCATTTTTTGTATTTTCCCTCTCTTATTATCATAAAGAGGTTGTTATATAGTTGGCGAGATTTGAACTTGACCCATTACCGTTAGGCTAGAACACCTCAACCCACACCACCCTATCTCTCTCTCTCTCTCTCTCTCATTGGGTGTGCATGTGTGAGTTTTTTATGATTATATTATCCACACAAATTGTACTTAGGCATTAACTTGGGAATCTCTCTAACATTCGTATAACTAAAAAATTTTATTGAAAATAAGAACTTGTGAAATTTTCAAAGTTATTAGCTTCTACAGCAAGTATATATTCTTGTGAAATTTTCTTTATATACTATCAACGTGCTTATCCTTTTTAATTTTTCTCCTCTATTTTTCTATTTCTCCTTTCATTCCGCAAAGCACCTGTAGATCAGAGGAGAGGATTAAATCCACTCATATGTATGAGCAAAAAAAGCTCCATATGTTCTTTTATTGTCCAATTCTTCTTACACCTCTCTTCCTCACCTGCACCGCCTGCGTGTAGATTGGGTCCATCCCCTCAGACCTCCATTTCTTAAGCTCGTTCAAACAATGTGGGCTTCTTCGTGGGAAGTGAGCTTTGTGACCTCCATTTTGCGGGTTAGTCCGGCTATTAACTTGATGAGGGAGTTGGCTGTGTGAACTTTGTTCCAGATTTTCATGTCGCGGATCAAATCCCCGAGCTGAGTTGCTTCTGGATTATCGAGGCAGAAAAGCTTGCAAGATTCATTGTGCATGGGTGAGGTGCAACGAACGGGAAGCGAAGCACTTTACCCTAGCTGAACAAATTGTCACACGTAATTATCAAAATGTCGAATGTATTGAGATGTCATAGATGAGAGCATTGAATCAAACAACTACAATCTTATTGACATCCTTAAATAACCAGCCCTGAAGATGTTTTTGAAATACTTTTCACTTTTACTTTACTGAATCACGCCAACGTTCAGCCTTATGCACATTCCACTCCAGTGTGAAGATCATGATTTTGTCAATAGATATGACAAAAAAGGAGCATGTAAGCATAAAGGACCACCAATATTTCCCAAAACTTTAATAGTAGTCAACGGAAAATTAGTCCCATCATTTTCTACCACAAACATTTCATCCTCCCAAGGGTTACTATGTAACCATTGAAAGAGAAATGTCCTCAAACAAAGACTGAGGAGAGTAGACAGCCCCCCATTTAGTGGTGCAATTGCAAGTCTTGGCCTTGGATGTGGTCTGAGATCCTGATGAAGCTTGCAACGAGTTTTTCATAAAACCAAGTTCAGCTATCATACAATTTGATCAATATTTTTGGGATATTCTCAAAAATAACTTTTTGCTGTAAGGTCGACAAACCAATTCGAATTCAAAATTCGGACAGGAGATCCAACATAACGTCCAATGTCACCTTAATTCTAGTCACTAAGGAATGAAAAATTTCACAAGAATATATATATATATATATATATATATATATATATATATATATATATATATATAAGTAAAAAATCTGAAATCTAGAAATGAGTCTTAATTGTAGAAGTGAATCTAACGCTTGGAAAAAACCAACCCAGATTAAGGCTGATTAATGATTCATAGCCACAATCAAAGGTTGGGACCATTTGAGTATTCTCTTGATGAAGTCTCAATACAGGAAAAGCCACATAATATTCTAATTAAACATGTTTGTGATCAAGAAGCCCCAACAAGCCAATCTCTAAACAAATTTAAAACTCGAACTTGAATAATTGTGCCTGATTTCATCCTTAGAAAGTAGGTCTAGCTTGCCTTCTTTGGAAGAAGTTGGCTTGACCATTAGAGAACTGAAGCAATGTTCAATGGAAGCTGAGTCAACTTGAGTGAAAAAATGACGGACACAAGCTGGTTGAGGGTAGAGCACAACCCCGATGCTAGAGTCACCACCAAGAAAAATGCTACAAGGTACTGACGGGTCTCACAACCTAGTGGTGAGCAATCTGAAGCAATGTGGCCACCTTCGACATAAATGGAATTTGCGAGATTACTTAATTGAATAGAGCGAAGAACACACCTCCACTACTGCCAAACCATTGAACACCTTAATTGGAGGAGGCCATGAAGCCACCATAAGAGCAATGAGTAAAGGTTTCCACCATCACACCAATATTATCACATGATACTATTGAATTTGAAGAAGAAATATTCACATAATGGTTTGGACCACCAAAAGAGTTGCCGACGGTGTTCCGGTGGGTTCTGACACAAGATGTTACTAGGCTGGACAGAGCCCAGGCGCCTAGGAGAGCCCCAATACCCTAAACATAGGCTTGGACCCCCAAGTGCCCCTAAGATAAAGGCTTGGGTGTCTCGCACCCTCAATAGAGAGGCCTGGGCGCTCAAGTTCCCCTAAGACAGAGGCCTGAGTGTCCGACGCCCCCAAGACAGAGGCCTGGGCGGCGCCCAGGCACCCCTATGCAGAGGCTTGGGTGCCCAGGCGCCACTAGACTAGTAATCCGGGTGTCCCAGGCGCCTGTGAAGCATGAGGCTTGGGCGCGTAGGCGCCTGTAGTAGTAATGATCCGGAAGAAAACTTCCCAGGGGCATTTTTTGGGGGCTGTATAAAAGCCTTCGGAGCGTTTTTAGAGTTAATCACTGTATTGTTCGAGTGTGGATACATCGACACTGACATGAGTAGTATTGAGAACATCCCCATTGGCATGAGCAATATTGAGTACATGCGAAGAACATTGAAACAAGAGGAAGAAAATTGGTGATATATTTTATAAGACCTGATAACTAATGATGCAAAAGGTACTACAATTTTTAAGAATGCATTTAAATAATGCTCTGTTATACAATAAATTTAAGCAAAACAAGAAAATATTAGCCATAATTCTATATTTATTGCAAATGCTTTTTAGCTAAGAGATATGTATACGTTAATGCTTGTCAGCTACAAATGGATCTGTGTAAGAATTCAAGTTTACGTTATTAGAAAAACTCTTTAACCAAAAGGAGTTTCACAATTTGCTTTAGACATACCTTTGATGAACCACAAAAGAAGAAAATATGCTTTTTGAAAACAAAATGAAAAAGAAAATCATTTTATTGAGTCATAAGATCTGTGCAAAACAATTGTTTAGTCATTTATTGAGTCATAAGATCTTTTTTTCATTTCCTCGTAAGAGCACATATATTATATGTTTCAAGCTGTGGTATATACTAAAATGATCGTAACAAATTATGCAGAAGATGGAGCATGCAATATACAAGTGTATAAAGTAAGGCAAGTGTAGCATCTATCAGTAGTACTGTGTGATTATATTTGAATGAACTTTCACTCATTATCTCACTGAGAAACTCAGATTGCATGCGTTTACTTGGAAGATATACAACATTTTAATGATACTTGTTCCCATTATATACATACATACATACATATATATATATATATATATATATATATATATATATATATATATATATATATGAAAGTAGTAAAATTAATATAATCTACTAATCTACTATTCTGCCAAATATGTGCAAAAAGAAAAATACCTATAGAATTGCTTCAAAATTGAAATGTAAGTGTTATTTTGAGATAATTATTTCTATTTAATCTTAAAAATAAATCTTAAAATGTTAAACTTAATTTTTTAAGTATTTATTAACTTATAATAGTAAAAATATCATATCTTATGATATTTGTATAAATTAATCATTTTCTTGTCTAAAATTATATATTTATCAATTATTAATAAATTTAAGAAGTTCACAAGATTAAATTATATGATCATCTAACTATGGATTAGATATAAAATTGTTAAAGTCTTACTGTCAAGTTCATTAAATCAAGGGATCTACTTAATTCAAAGTTTAGGAACAATATCTAAGCGGTAAACTATTAACTCTTAAGCACTAAATTGGATTTCAAAAATGATTAATTGAAGCTAGCTAAGGTTTGGTTTTCCATCTTCCGATCACTTTGGTACAACGGTTCTAACAATCCTAATCCAAGCCATTTAAATGTCATTATCTCACTTTTAAGGATTCTTGAAGATCAATATTGAGTTTTGGAATCCATTAAAAGGGATTGGTAAGTTTTTTAAGCTCTCAGGGTGTAACGACCATTGGTCGTTACTAAGAAAGGCGCAAACATCCCCGTAAATCTTAATTGTTCGTTAATGCCGTTATAGTCTATTAATACTTGCAAAATTATATTTTTCTGTTGATTTTTCCGCCGGATTTCGTTGTACTTTGATATTCCGCCAAATTATCACTCAATTTATAAATAATTGTTTTCGTTTTCTACTTCTCAGTTTAAATGTATATATATATATATATATACATACTTATGTACTACATTAGGTATAAATGTATATATATGTATATGTATATATATATATATATATATATAAGGGAGGTAGTATAATGGAATGAGAGCAAACAAACGCCACATATTTTCCTCTTCACCCTGCGGGTGAACCGAAGGGTGCCTCCAAAGGATGCGACGCCTCCTGCTGGAGAGGCGTGACCCTTCAGGTCGGCAATGGAGCATATATAGGCGCAGGTACCTTACGACACCTGAAATTGCAATCGTTCGTAATCCCTCACCACTCTGCAACTCTCGTACATTCCCCATAAGCTTTCCCTAGCCGACGAAGCCGCAGGCAGCGACGCAAGCCTTCGACGCAGTCGTAACAGACGATGCCTTCGATGCAAGCAACCGTCGCAGCCGTAGCCTTCGGAAGCTCCTAACGCATCCGCAGTCCCTCGACGCACGCAAGGACGAACCCAGCCGCAGCCGCAGTCTTCGACGCCTTCGAACCACTCCGCTTCGTGGCGACTTCGTGACGTCTCTCCAAGCTGACGTAGATGTCGGTACCTGCAATACATTTCTGCGCCCGATCCTAGCCCATCGACAGAGGCCGTCTCATCCGTCGGCAAGCAGCTCGCCTTCATCCACCGAAGCCGCTCGACATTTCTGCGCCCGATCCTCGCTTCCTGGAGAGAAATCCAACCTTATAAGGTATGGAGAGATTATTTACAATGGCTGAAATGCGTTTTATTAAGAAGGTTGATCCTGTGTTAGAGAGACAGGGATTTGAATTGAAAATTTTCTATTTCAGTATATGATTTATAGAGTATGCTGCAAGATTTATATGCTACTAGTTAAGTTCAGTCATCTTAATTTAAAATAATAAGGAACTGCTAAATCCTTAAGTTAGACAATGAAGATGGTTTGATGTGCGTAGAGGAGTAGTCTTAACTATAATACTTGAATATAATTGAAGATTAGGAAATCTAATTTTAACTACTTCTAAGAGTTTGATTTCAATTAGAAACTTTAATTTTGTGAAAGAGCCTACGCAATTGCCGAAAGACCTTATAACCTTCAAGTAAGGAGTAATGGAAGTTTGTAGAAGTTAATGTAATACGTCTGTCACTTTCTTATAATCTCCATTTATATACCTATAACTTTCATTGTATATCCTTGCTTATAACTTATTGCACTTAACTACACCTATCAATGTTTTGTTCTTGTTAAGAAAATCTGAAAGTTTTCATATCATTTGAAAGATTACCTTTGAGTATTAAGCTGAAATTCAATAATAGATGAATTACAATAATGTTCTAATATCTAGTTTCTTTATCATTAATGCTTGCAAGAGATTCTAATCATATCCTATGCTTGGGAAGTGTTCATTACTGATGTCTTATATTAGAATCCGGATAGATGAATGTGATTGATATGATTAGGTTGACTTGCAATAGTAGTAAGGTGTATATTTTTGCTAAATCTCTAAGATTAGACTTTAATAAATTTATTATGTTAATCTAAGATTGTTTCAGTGGCAACTATCTAAGTTATTGGTAACTTATTCAAGTTACGATGGCTGCCATTGGATATTATCTAAGCCGCAAATTGAGGCTGTTTTAAACAACCATTTGTGATAATAGTGATAGCTTGAATCTCAAATTAGCGGCTATTTAGTAATTGAGTTTGGCTGAAAATATCCTATAGATTGAGCAAGTTTAAGGGTCATTTCTGAGTATAAACCTTCCTAAATTAAAGTGCAACGAAGTTAATAATTTGTTGAATTAGAGAACTGAGTTTGATATTTAGTTGGCAAACCCAAGATTTGAATTTGCATATATGAAGTTCATGATTTTGAAAACATAACTATGAATCTAATTTTCAACAGAAAATCTGAAAGATGATGAAATTTGAACATGTTATGATGTCTCCATAATAGAAGTAATGGATTTGTAGAATTTAGCCTTTGTTCAAAAACATCGTAATGAAACTTTCCTATAATTACTAGAACTATCTAAGTATAAAAATTCAACTTGTATTTATAGAACTTTTGAAATAAGATCATTAGTATAGTTCATAATAAATTCAAATAAGAGGCAAAGATATTAGCAACCTTCATCACAGTAACCTATACTAGTAGTCAAATAAATGTTTCTTTCTCACACCTTCATCAAATTTAGCAAGATCCATTGTAGTTTTAACTAACACGGCAAATAAGGAATATGTGAAAAAAGGGATATAGAACTTGGAAATTTAGTCTAAGAATGAGCATCAAAATTTGATAGAAACTGCATTAAGTCATATGAAGCCTAAACAATCTCAATACAACACATTGAAGTCTTATTCTATTAAACTATACTTATTTATCATTCCAAAAGAAATAAGAGGAGATTAGTTAAATTAGAAGGCATAAGAAATATAAGTTCATAAACTAAGGCAAATAGCTAAAAGTCCAAAATTTAAGAGTAAACGTGTATGTTTTATTTGCAAACCATCATTTCCTAAAGACTAATAAATATAACCAATTTAATGTTTGCAGACGCATCCGCTTTGTGAGTATCTTTCAGGAATTCAAATACCAAGGTACAATTGATTTTATTGTTTACACTTAATGCTTTTATTGTCGCTATAGCATCGCTTTGAGCTTTATCCTTAGTGAAATGAAATGCTTATTAAATGCTAGAATAATGTCATGAATGAATTGTATATGTTATGTCTTGTGAATGTATGCAAGGGTTCCGAAACAGTGGTTTATTAGGTTAGGGATGGAGCTAGTTCATCGGGAGTTATAAGGGTGCTATCTGGAGCCTTTGAGGGGGCCCAGATGAAGGAGTTGCTCTTATTTGAACCCAGACTCATAGTTCTGGATTTGCTAAACATAACTGCTAACGTTGCTTCGTGAAATCAAGACATACATATAGACAAACATGTGTGAAACTTATCATATGACAGGTGACAGTATTATGACAAGCAAAATATTTAAACTGCAGGATTATGTATTTTGCTAACCTTTTTATTTCTTGCAAAATCTTCTATTTTTCACTTCCCGCTTTTGTTAAGTGTAATATTTAATTTCTTTGTACTTAATATGTGTATTGAGGTATTATTCTTATAATGCCAGGTCAGGTGCAGTTGGAGGGAGTTGATTTAGCATAAAGAATTTCTAAAGTACGGTGGTGTTGGCATTGGCTCATAGTTTTGAATTATTGCTTAGACTTTAAAGTTAAACAAAAGCATTATTTATATTGTCTTAGTTTGTAATAATCTGGATATTGTATTATTTAAATTGAATGATTGGCAAGCTTATATTGTTATATGGCTCCATTGTTTAATTTATGTCCAAAATGCTATTTTTCTCTTAATTGTCAATATGATCATGCGGGAATGTACCCAAGGGTAGTTGGGTTGACACCTAACCTAACCTTAGGGGCATTACAAAGGGAGACTTAGATGGGCATCAATGGTGATTTCTATTACTCCTCATTTTTCTTTAAGTCTTTTTAACATCAAAGTACAAAGTATGGAACTAAGCTAAGGCACGAGAACATTTATGGTTCCTCAAGTTGATGGGATATGCTTAATGATGATCTTATGTTCCTCATGATAAGAGAGGTCTATAAGTTCAAGCCATAGGTTATTCTTATTGTTTTAGGGTTCCAAGGACGTATCTAACTATTAATTATTTTGATTTATAGATTTGGAAAGTCATTGGTTAATGAGTTTAAGAAGGCATGATCAAGAGAGGTCTCAAGTCCATCCAAGGATGGGGATTGTCTGGGTAGTCTCTAAATACAACTTGAATGTTATTATTATTTTAGGCCTTTAAAAACATATCCAAATAATAAATCACTCTTTTAAACACGAGTGAGGAGGCAAGGTAAAGGCCATGGTTACAACGGTTAATCAATCACTTATCAAACCAAGATCATTCACTAAACCAATAGTTTAAGGCATCTATTCTTGATTAACACACATTAATTAAACATGACAAAATAAGATAAAATTTGCCTTGGTTCTCAAGTAAGCTTGGCAAGGTAAAGAAGAATGATTCCATGGATAACTAGTTGTCTCAAATGCTTAAGCAGATTACTCTAATTGATCTTAACTTAGCAAGAAGATTTAGCAAGCTAAGAATAGTCATTATGTTCCACTTTCAAAGCTCTTGAGCAGGATGGCCCATATTTTGATCCAATGGCCAATTGGGTCCAAGTGACATCAAGAGCCTTAGCAAAAACTTGAGGTAGCTAGAGGGTTTCAACGATTTGGTCAAGGATGCAAAGAACCATATTAGGGTTTCAACCTTTTAAATCACTAAGGATTTCTTCTTGATTTCTAAAGATGCCATAAATTTCTATGATGGTGGGGAGTGATCAAGACCCAAAATAAATGTTTTTGAAATTTGTGACTTACTGAAGAGAAGGTGGTTGGGGACTCGGAGCTTGTAAATTCATTAAGTCGAGGCAAACATGTCGGTATAAATAGTGCTTGTTTTGCCATGTAAAATTCATGTAATTTGCTTTAGAATTTACGATTAACTTAAAATTCTCCTTAATTAATTATAATTAAGTCCTAATTTTGGTTCCATTAAATTTTAATTGAGACAACACACCAGTTGTGATATGTTAGGCTTTAATTGGTCACAATTTGGGTTGGGTTCAAACAATAGGGTTTTAGGGTATGTAAGGATTTCGTTTGAGCTCAGGGATGGTCTTGTAACATCAGGTCATCCTGGGTTGGGTTGTTGTGGAGCAAATCCAGCAGTTAGATGTAAGTAGTATCACGTGATTCAACATTCATTATTTGATTAATTTTCTCATTTTTTTAATTAAATCTTTTTCATGAATTTAATTCGAGCCGTTGGATTAAAATTAATGATTTTTAGCTCGAACTCGATTAATTAATCCAGTTCAAGCTAAAATTGACTAATGCTCAATTTTATTCTTTCACACATCGTGAAAAGCATGTAGAGAACTTTCACTCTGAGATTGTTCTTTCGTTGATGCCTACCAATAAGGGTGCTATTGATTATGATGTTTTAACAAAACCAGTGCCTGCGGTCTTGTGATTCCTCTTTGTTTACCCACTGTAATCATTTGCTTTCAATTTTTTCTATCTTGCTTAAAGGTTGGAGTATAAGCTGCATTAGGAATTATTGCCATAGAGCTTGCTTGTATCATTATTCATAGACTATAATACATTATTCTATATAACATGCCAAGAATTGTCATTTATAACTTCACCTATGATCGATAAATCTTATGCATCAAGAAAATGACCAACTAGAGCTATTGGTATTTTGATTTCTCGTTGTTAGATTTGGATGTATTTGTTAAAAAGTAAGTTACTTCCTCTTTTGACGTATAGTGATAGAAAATACGAGTCCCAAAGGTTGGTCGAGAATAAAAACCAAATAAAAGAGACTGAGGATGAGGATTTATAGTAGTTTGACACTATCAAAATTAGGTTTGCATCAAATGTTGTGAGCATGTTGTTTTATTATGTAGCTTTATGATATATTACAGATAATTGAAATGTATTTGAGCTTGTACAACATATTACAAAGAAGAAGAACATGAAAGTGAGGGTAGATAACTTCATGAAATAGTAGGTTTGGGACCATTCTACTTGAATATTGGTGTATGAGATAGCTTATAGCAATGCAACAGTAACAAATAGGGCTGGCTTTGGATCGGGTTCGAGTGGAGTTCGGATCGAGTTCTAATCCAGTTCGAGCCATTTTAAGTCATTTTAAATAGGATTCGAGCCAAGACGTATAATTCGAACTCGAGTCGAAATCTCTCAAGTTCAAGTCAAGTCGAATTTGAATTTCAAGTTTCAGATCAAATTGTCAGCCATAATAACAAGGTAGTGTGAATAATAGGACGTCGACCCTTGGTTTTTATAGTAAAGGGGCAGAGCAGATGAGGCTTGTTAACACAACAATGATCCATAGGCCTACAAAAGCACATTCTCTTGATGATAAGAAAAAATTAATTCTGAAAGGACCATTAAAAGTTTTTAAATATTATGAAAAACTATAAAAGTAGCAAAATTCAGAACTGAATGAATGTTCTGTGATTGCAGTTTAAATATTTGAAAAAAATTAAGGCAACAAAATTTCAAATTTCAAAATTGCATATAGAAGGAATATACACACAAAAATAGGGTTAAAAAGCTTCATTTTTATAGAATGATTATAAACTGAACTTATGTATGATAATAAAAATAATGTGTTATCCTGAATTATATTTCATATAATACTATTTCGTATTCAAAACCGCACATACAAACAATTATGAAATTAATTGTAAATAGCACAAAATAAATATATTAAATTTCAATACAAAACTTTACATATTATTTATATGAAAATAATTATAAAAAGATATATTTATAAACTTATGTGATAAAAACAAATTTGAGAGATAATTTGTTAAAAGTACAATTATTTCTCAATTTTCTCTATTCAATGCATATTTAATTAAAATAAAAAAACGCTCAAGTAAAAGCTTCAAACAAGGGCAAAGCTAGAAATGTCAAAAAACCTGTAGTAGGATTATCAATTCACCAATCCTCGAACACAGCTTCTTACTCCTCTACTAAGCAGCAAGAGATAAACAAATCACAATGTCAAAGCTTTAGATGTATCATAGTATAGATATTGTAAACTGTATCTGCACCATTGCAGCAACAATATCAAACTAAGAAAATAAGTGGAGAGAATCTCACCAATGATAGTCGCTACTGTAAAGAAAAGAACAATAGATGATGAAGAGGCTCTACCCAAAAAAAGAAGAAACAATGAGCGGAGAGAACAATTGCTTCCATGGAGAAAAGGATAATAAAAGAAGAGAACATTAAGAGTAAATATATAAAATAAAGTTAAAAGGGTTCAAAACCGCAACCTCTAATTTCTCAAAAACACATGTGTTTAACTAAATAAATATTATATATATATTATATTTGCAATGTCAGTGGGAGCACATGCCCCCAATGCCCTCATAGTAGATCCACCCTTGGCTACAAAATACCTGAAAGAAAGATAGAGCAAGTCATTGACTGAGATGAAGCAAAACTTGAGATGCAACAACTACATGAAATAAAAAAAAGGGTTGCAATTGTTAAAAATTGCTAAGCTACATGAAAATTGTTATTCAATACTGTAAATTTAATACGAAGATTAAGTATGAAACCATTATAAAATAATAACATCATTAAACTTTCATCTCATCTTTTGATTCATTATCTCTCGTAATAGTTTTCTCTAATCGTGCTATGTGAGTCATTCGATGACTAGGGCTAGTTTCGATTCTAGTTTGGTTGAGTTAGGTAAAACTCGAACTCGAAATTTTCAAGTTTAGTACAACTCGAACCAAATTCTAGTATGAATGAAGAAAGGAAATCGTGCTACCGTTGTGCTGTTAATTACTTTTGCATACGGTATAAGTTTTTTATTTTATGTTCGAGTTACGTGATTTTTAGTTCTATTGGAGTTCTCGAACTTGAATCGAATTAGGTTTGATTCAGACTATTCAACTCAAAAATTTCAAACGAGTTTTAAGTAAAATGGCCAGCCCTAGATAATACTCAGATTTGGGTAGCCAAAAAATCTTTTGAAACCATTATAAATCATAAAGACAAAATTTACCTTTTGGTTTTGCACCTTATCTATCCATCCTCTCAATACATGATGAAAAGCATAATAAAAGCAAAAGTAAGTCCACCAAAATCTAACATACAAAAAAGATAAAAAATTACAAGTCATAGAAGAAAATAGCACCAGATCAAAATAAGGATGAGATTAGCCATCAGCAGTGATAGAACAAATTGCCCATAATCTGCAATCGAACAACAGCCACCTAACCTGTCAAAGAAAAGAGATTAACATTAGAAAGTGAAAATTAATAATTAAGAAAAAAGAAATGGGAACAATAAGGCAAAAGAGCATTTGATCATAACGAATTGCTGAGAGCTATAAAACAAGGAAGAAAATTATATCATGATATAAAGCCCAATAAATTAATTAGGATCCAAGACTAATAATAAATTAAAATTTGACTTTGTTCGCCCGTCTGAGACTTGAACGTTTCTTGCTAAAATCAGAGAAAAGGATGTTGCAAGCTTTGATAACGTCATACATAATTCTAGTGCAAGAGTTCAACATCCTTGCATATTTAGCTTTATTATGTATGATTCACGGAAAATGATGGCACACATGAGAAATGACAATCTAAAAACTAGTATTTTCACAAGCACTTTGAAAAATCAATGCATCAAAATCAGGCACTGTTAAAAAATGCTAATCTTCTATACATCAGCACAACCATAAAAATTCCCCCTCTGACCTACACCAACATTGACAAATTGCTGGACTCCTTAACTGCAGCATATCCCACTTATAGCGTGTGTTTTAGCTGATTTATATATTAAAAAAAGATAATGAGCCTGCTTCGAAAAAAAGATAATGAATGTTTAATGGCATAAATTAAATAACACATTTGTCAAATATAAATTTGTGTTAAACCCCCAATATACTGAAAACCACACATAACAAAAAAACCTGATTAATAGTAATTTTTCGTTCCAAATATAGCTTTACACAAAATGTATGAGTTTCGCCCGCACAATTTCAATTTTTCTTTGTAATTGGGGTTTGTTCATCGAGAAGAAAACCACACAAAGTTCAGCACATTTCAACTATATGTATAATTATTATTATTGTTTCAATGATATGTTACTTAAGAAAATACCATTTATATATATATATATATATATATATATATATATAGCAGTTCTTTTGCTAAAAGTTTTGTCTCTCTCAACCATCCCTTACAAATTTTCAGTTTTTAATTTAAGAAAAATATCGCCTCTCCTCTTCCTTTTCACCGCCACCTATCACACCCACTTTGCCCACTACTACTTTCCTCCCCGACAACATGTCATACTCAAATATAAACACTTTTATGAAGATTTGAGTTGTATATAGACCTATATACATTTCAATTTTCTTTTATATACCTTTTCTTCTATTTTTGAATTTTTCTATTTTATCTCTTAAGCATACTCGGTCATAAAAGCTTTTTGTTATTTATTATATAAAAACTATTCATTCCTCTCCTCACAATATTCTTTTCAAATTAGCAAACTGAGAAAGTTTCTCTTTCTTGAGTGCTTGGATTATAGTATACTATATATATATGTATCGCATCGAAATGAAGTTGGGTTCTAATAACAAACAGCCCAGTGGCTTAACGCACCATGGATGCGGTTGAGGTTGTGGTTGACCTATATATCCTGGAGATGGATGGCACATCATCAACTATCAGATTTAGAAGATACGTCAGTCTCTCCCCCGTCTTTGATGAAAAGAGAGAGTTTTTGGAGGACTAGTGCTTCATCACTGTTGTGGATGTTGGAGTCTCAATTCAGGGACTGCAGTTTGTTGCTAATATGATATTCATCAGATTTTGTCCAAGATTCGTCCAAAGCACAATCAATGGATTTTGGGTGAGGTTTCTCCCCCTTACAGGCCAATACAGTCATTGCCAACATCTTCAAGCTACCTATGATCTCTACGATGTTTACCTCTATCAAGGATCGGGCAGTGGTTCGTAGGTTATTGCTTGCTAATAAATAGGAAGTTGCTCATGTGTTGGTTCGTTCTTGCCTCCAGAAGTCAATATGATCAAGCCTAAATCACTATAGACCTCATTACCCTAAATGCTTTCTGTGTTGGGGGTACTATAGACCTAGTGTCATCAAGCTGAAGCTTCAACAGTTTTGAGTGTATTAAAGTTTGTTAGAGCTTTCCTTATTTGAGTTGCACCGCCAGTGGGTACTTAGAATTTAGTAAATATGTGTTCTTCTAATTATGTCATTTTGCATGTATTTACATATTCCATGATACTCCTTGTATCTTTAAAATTCTGATAGATCCCAATCATCCTATTTCTCAATGCATTCCTATGATGCTTCTGTAGGCCAAAATGAGATACAATATGGACTAAATGAAGCAATTTATGCACCTGCACCTTCTGCGGCTGATCCACCTTCAGATGTTGTAGATGCGCCTTTCCCTTTGGATGGCATGCCAGTTGCCCTTGTAGCGGATGCTCAGCAACATTTAGTACACTCTTGTCCTATTTAACGTGTGGTAAATAAGAGATTATTGTCAAATTCACCTATAAGCTCACTTAATAAAATAAAAGGAAGAAAATAAACATTAAAAGTTCGATGCAAGCTTTAATCCCATTGGTGGGATTAAAGCTTAGTGTCATCGTTTGTTGTTGTTGTATACCAAAAGTTCAATATAATGTGAATGATATTGTAGTTCAATAGTTGAGCTTTTAAGTTTGAACTTTCGAAATCTCAGTAATTCAAAATTTTCCGGTCACATATTTGATTTATTAAGTCTCAACTTCTTTTAAAAAATAAGTTCAATGCAACCAGTGAACTAAAAATGCTTGGATGCCCAACTTCCGGCCCAATACATCGCTCAAGCATAACAGGAATAGTTACTAGTAACTTCAAAGCGTGATTTGATTAGTGGAGCACATTGAACATGTACTTAACATCAGTTGAACAATAATAATGCATTGAGTGATGAATTAGATATTTAAGGGGGCACCATGGCAGCTCCCAGAATGAAATATGCTTGGGTGCCTAACTTCATGCTCGACACATTGCCCAAGCATAATTAAGATATGCATTAGAATAAATCACAACACTTATATACTTAATATTAGTTTAATAAACTCTAACGATGTAATGGGCAATCAATTTAACATTTAATTATGTACCTACTGCATGCCCAATTCATTACAATGCATAATTAGAATAGGAATCAGAGACTAAAAAGCATTTTTTTTTAGTGCATCACGTGAAAAGTACCTAATCAAGCATCATGCCATCTTCATCGTCATCCTCATCATCATTCTTTAACCGGCCGCACACATTGCACTCTATCAAACCTGCTGGAGCGCCCTGTGACGATGGAGGAAGAGGAGCCAATGTTCCTCCGCAGTTTTCCTGATCGCAAACAAACCTCGCAAAGAAATAAGCATGGGGAAAGTCATCATCATCATCATCATCTCCATCTCCGGCATTCTCGCCAGCCTCTTCTTCCTCATCCTTCCAATTCTTCTCGATTTCGCATCTATCGCAGTGGCAGTGAAACTCATAATCCTCCAGCAATCTCCGCTGCCTTTCCTTGTATCCCCAATTCACCGGAAAATAGCTCAAGCAGAGCTCTCTTCCCTCGGGAATGTCGTGAATTGCCCGGATGGTGATGTCCGCGCTGCCGCGATCAAGGTAGTCGAAGCGGCAGGCGTTGGGCAAGCAGTCGTGGTTGAAAAGCGACGCGTTGGGGTAGATTCCATAAGCCCTCACGCTTCGGTCGCCGCCGTCGAAGGGCTCCATGAGGCCGAAGGCGTTTCTTCTGTCCTTTGCGATCAGCAAGGCCGTCGCATTGAGCGAGAGGCCGGTGGTGGGGCCGAGAAGGGAATGGAGGAAAATCGCCTCCTGGTGCGCAGGGGCGGAATGCGCGCTGTCGAGGGACATCAGGCGGTCGAAGCTGCAGGATGAGAGAGTGGAGGCGGCGAGGAGGAAGCGGGCCTGGGCGAAGAGCTCGGGATCTGGGAAGGGAGGGAGCGAGGAAAGAGTGCGGCAAAGGGAGGGGGAATGGGATGAAGAGAGAGCGGCAGAGAAGCAGCGCGCAGAGCAGAAAATGGCGGAGGGGCAGGAAGGGCAACGGATGGGAGCGGAGGGCGCGGATCGGAAGCAATGGGAGCAGTAGGGTTTGGCATTTGGAGCGGCAGGGTAAAGAAGAAGAGGGGAGTCTGAGAGAAGGACCTCACCTGCTTGGATGCTGCGGGAGGCTATGAGTGCTCGACCTCGACCCGGCATCTCTACGATCTTCACGGGAGGTTCCGGCGATGAGCTCGCCGCCTCCGCCGCCACCGCCGCCACCGCCGCCATTAAACTGCGGTCAGTGAAGATATGTTGAGAGTTCGATGCGTTGGGTATAGAGTTTATATTATTTTATTTTGTTTGTTTGGGGAATGTGGATGAGAAAGATTAACTAATTAAAATTATTTATTAAAAATTAATAATTATTTAAAAAAAAAAATATATATATATATATATATATAATATTTTGAAGTATTGAGTATTTCTCTCATACATTATTAAATTATTTAAATATATTGTTTAATTTATAATATTAGTATTTATTAATCAAAATTATAATTCTAATTTCATTAAAATTAATTAATTAACTAAAGAAAGTATGTGGGGGTATTTTTAAAGGTACGATAATATAATATTTGTCGGATTATGATATTATTAGGCTTTTGTTTATCTAAAAGACATGAGAAATTTTGAGATAACAGAATTATATAATTATATATATAATTATATTTATTATTAATTAAAATTTTTATTTATTTATTTTTTATTATATATTGATCTAAATAAAAAATAAATTACATCAAATATATATTATATATAAAAGTATAAGTGTAATAAAATTTTCTATATATTTTAGCTCACAAATAATTTTCAGTTAACTCCAAAAATATATAAATTTATTTCTCACAAAAACTCTAATATTACGGAGTAGAATATCAATTTTCTATATACATTATGCATGTCATCATGAACGGGCGAAAACAAAAACCCTCGTTTCTTCCGCTAACATTGGATTCGCTCAGTGCAGCTTCTGGCAGCGTCCTGCAGGAAACTAGGTTCTCAGCGGATAATGGCGGTGGACGGAAGGCATAGCATGGTGATGATGATGCGCTCGGAAGCTAACCCTATCGCTCAAGTTCAGCTCCGGTTCAAAGAAATGGAGGCCGCATTCCGATCATGGCTGGCGAAGCAGTCTCTGCCGGTGGAAGCTGCCATTGTTACCGGCACCGGAGCAGTTCAAGGAGCCGCCATCGGCGGTCTTATGGGCACCCTCACCTCCGACATCTCTTCCGCTTTCCCCTCCCCTCCGCCTCAGGCAGCCGGGCTCAGTCCTCCGGCCATGGCTTCTCTTAAGCAAGCACAGGTCTCTCACCACCACCCCTTTTTTCTTCGTTATAAAAGAATTTTTGGCATCGCGCGCTGCTGCTGTTCTGGTTTGTTGCTTTTTCAGGGTTTTGGATGTCTCTTGAATCGACGATAGAAGCGGATGCTCGGACGATTTAACTCCTTCAATTTGTTGTTCCAGATTTTATCAAGTTATGAGTGTTTAGGAACCGTGCAGGGTTTAGTCGAGTAAATTTCAAATCTTCAAAATGTTATGTATGGATAGCGGTAACTTAGTATAAATCCAATCCCTCGTTCAGTGCTTGAGTCACCTGAATTCGAAGAAAAATGCTTAAATCACCTAACCCCCTAAATCCTTAGAATTTGAGGATTCAGAGATAAAGAATTAGAATGCCTGCACAAAGGGAAGAATCAAAAAATTAAAATTCAGTGGATTTGAAATTGAGAGGTGTAGGAAATGAGATAAGGGAATTTAATAAATTTGGTTAAAAGTTTATTAAGTAGTTTAACTGCCATTATTTTATTGAACAACTTAATATTCTTAGTTAAATTTTGATTTGAATACTACATATTGAAATACTTTTACATTAAATTTTATAAATCACAATTTTTAATACAGTACCAACGATCAAATTTATGATCAATAATCTAGGGTTCAAATAATGATTGCTGGAAAAGAGTATTAATAGTTAAATATACTATTTATTAAAGCTAAAACTCATAATTATGTGTTTTTGTGTATAATTTGCACATTAGTTGTGTATCTTTGTTGTTATTAATCATGTTATTCTCATAAACGCTTGAAGGATAAATATTGCTTAGGCTTTCTAGGCTTAATTTGGCATTTCAAACTAATTATGATATAATTATGTTGATTAATATTTCATTGAGATGTTTAAAACATTTAAAAATTCACCAATTAATTTGTAATAAAATGTTAACTAACCTGGAGACATCATAATCAAATCCTATCCAAGAAGGTCAGTTCTCTTTTCAAGGAAATATGGACTGAAAATTTTCAAATAGGATTTCTTTTGCGCTCAAAAAGACTTAAAAATGATGTCATTTTGTTGTGGATTGCGCATATTGCCAGCCCCATTTTCTCTGTTTCACTTTCTTTGTATTGTTGACTTCCAATTGATGTCATCCATAGGGTTGAGCTCAATTTCATCTCTCCGGGTGTGCTACAATTTAATTTGTAGATTGGAGTGATAAGTATTTGGGGATTTGATAAGCATTGCCAAGATTAGGATTTATTAGTATCAAATCTTTTATTTTTATAATCATGTGTACAACAAAACAGCTCCCTTATAGCCATATGCTAGTTTTAGAAGTAAGGTTGAACACATCACAAAAAGTTTGGAGTTCTCCTTTCTAATGATGGCAAAATTGCATGACATGGTAGGCACTTAATATTTTAGGTACCTTGAACGAACATCATCAAGGCATGTTTTGGTGCTTCATTGCTAACAGTTTTGACGTTTTTGCTAACAACTTTTGTGTCTCAATTGCTCAATCCAATACCATTGCATGGCCTTTTTTTTTTGTCTCTTATATTTGAAGAAACAACAAAGTTCTATGTGCAACAAATAAAGCAATGGAGGATGTTTGTAGAATGGAAGTATGTCAACTATAAATTCTAATATTTGGTACAAAATTAATATAATGTGATATACAATGTGTGTATGATCATTTAATTTATGAAAACGGGCACAATGTTTGTTTTTTTGGTTTTTATCAACACGAATTTTCATGATTTTAATGCAAGTGGAGGAAAGGAGTTGGAAGTGAGAGAATATTATTTTAGTTTAGAATTCAGCGTTCAAAATTTTGTCATGTTTCATCACATAAACTAGGTTATTGTATAAGTGATATATTGCTGTTGTCATTGAATATAAAGAATCTTTATGAAGTTAAATGCTTTATTTAAATCGGGGACTACTTTAGAATCGTTGTCGTTGCTTGAACTAAAGATGATTTTTAAGGATATGCTATGAAGCAGATATACATCATATTGAGATGTGCCTTATCTTACATGTTTAAGATGCTGAAAAGTGTCTGACTTGTGTCAAACATGTCTTTAGAGCGTCTAAAATTAAATAATTAAAAAAAATTACATGACTCATGTTCAACTCAAGTGTTATTAAATCTTTAATTTAACATTCAAATTTGTTGTTTATAAGTTGTCACTAATTTACTACTGTTTTTGTAAAAGCCTTATTTAAGATATATTTTCAATGATACATAATTTCATTCTTCTTTCAGATATCTTTTAGGTACAAAAAGTTTAAAATTTTTTTGATTAAGAGCATATTTTATCTCAAGATTATGATTATTATTTCATGGCTTGCATTCTAACATCCACATATCTATATGTATAAATATAACTTTGAGACATATATATTGATACATACATGCAAGGTAATGCTTGTATTTATTTTGGAATATAATACATTACTTTTCTTAATCTCTCCTGCAATTAAATTTTTGATTAATTCTGATTTTAAATATTTAAAATACAAGTTTTATCACTTGAAATTTCATTCTTCATTGCATAAATAAAATTAGAGCCATTCAAAATTTGTATGTGCTCACCCTTTTCTCTATCTATCTATCTATCTATATTTACTTATTCATATATATATATATATACACACACACAATATATATATATATATATATATATATATTGTGTATATATCTGTATATATATTGTGATTTTTTTCTCTAAAAAGTATGTTTATATATTGTGTGTGTATATATATGTATATATGTCTATCTATATATATATATTAAGTTAATGTTATGCTCAATACATGGTTGTTTCTTAAATTTATGCGAGCAAGCCCAAATATAAAAAATTTATGAATTGAAGATTTATATGTTTGTATCACTTCGTTAAAAAGATACGAACCATCTTGATGCACCTTTGATAGGCATAGGTTGCAGTAATTTATTTAATATTTTCTTTTCATTTTGAAGGATATATGCATATGTGTATGCATGTTGTATGTCTAAAAACTTTCAATTAAACCTCTATTTCAATGAATAGCCGTTCATTTATCAAGTGCTATTTTGTTCATTGAAATTAAACGCTCTAAACAAAAAATAGGATCTCTGTAATTCAATTGCTATATTTCAAACCCGGCCTTTTGCTGTAGAGTGACTGCCTCTTTTCTTAAGAGATTAACTTTGCATGATATTTCTATTTAGCTTGTCTTTGATAAAAAGAATGAACTGGTGTTCCTTTCATTTCATATTAAATTATAATTACTATTTAATATGAAAATAATACAGCATCTGTTGTATACCAGTATTTGTTTGTTAATTACAACGTTGCAATTTTAATTACACTGTGTTATTGGAAAATTTTTATAACTTATGGCAGAGTTTTGTGACAGGCTTTTACTGGAGGTCCATTGGTGCAAGCCCGTAATTTTGCTGTCATGACTGGTGTAAATGCAGGTATTTCTTGTGTTATGAAAAGGATAAGGGGAGTGGAGGATATCCAAAATAGGTAAGTTCTGAGGTGTTTCTTATTGGCTCATTTTTTAATTTTTTTATTTTAATGTTGTTTTTCACCTAATCAAATTGAGAGAGAATAACCAAGCATTTGACTGAAGTAAATTATATTAATGATGATAAATTGTTTAAGAATGTGATATTCAATATAGATGGATGGATTATTTTACTAAGCTTTTTAATAAATATTGCACCATTGCAATTATGTGAATTTATATATAAGAAAATTGTCCAAATGATCCATTGACTCTTGCAAATTGTTCATTTTAGTTGACTAATGTATGATTTTTTGGGCCCTTAACTTTTATGTTTCTAATTTTTTTTGTCATATGCAATTAATTTAGATGGAAATTTATAAATACAAAGGGTAGTTTTTTCCTTTTAAGTTATAAGGTATTTCTTAAAGTGCATGTAAATTTGCATGCCATATCATAAGAAAGTTTTTAATAATTATAATATTTTTTTGTCTTTTAGGTAATTCTTATTGATATTTTGATTGTGCCTAAATAAAATGTCTGAATATAGCATTAAAAATATTTTCTTTGATAATATTTTTAGGCATTTTGAATTTAATTATTTTATTTTATTGTAAAAGTATGTCCTTCATTATTTAGCTATACTTAGGCATTTATTTAAGCAAACCAAAATTAGTAATTTGATGAAGAAATATATTTATTGATAATGTATTTAGGCATTTTGACTTTGAATAAGACATTTAATTTCAATGATGGATGTCGTCAGAAGGTTCGTTAACTTCGGAAGGGGTGGTCATACTTAGGCATTTATTTAAGCAAACCAAAATTAGTAAAAGTATGTCCTTCATTATTTAGCTATACTTAGGCATTTATTTAAAAGCAAACCAAAATATGTAATTTGATGAAAAAATATATTTATTGATAATGTTTTTAGGCATTTTGAATTTGAATAAGACATTTAATTTCAATGATGGATGTCGTCAGAAGGTTCGTTAACTTCGGAAGGGGTGGTCAAAGTTGAAATTTTAGTCGACTTATGAATTGTCGTTGAAGTTGGAAGCTTTGTCGACATTGAAAGCGTCGACATCGAAGCGTCGTCAATGACAGAAACATCGTTGATGTCGTCGATGCTCCATGGGTTACGCAGCAGTAGAGGTGGAGAGACAACGAATAAACGTGAAACCTAATTGCCCAGTGGGATAAAAAATGAACCGACCATGGAAGAAAAAAATAAAGGAAACCACCTGTGGGAATATATCTATTTACCCTTATGTGCGAAATGTAAGCAATATAATCAAACGAAAAATTAACGGTGGGATAAAAAAATATTTAAATAAAAGTTAAGGGATAAAAAAATTGGAGTCAATCGCATTTCTTTTTATGGGTAAGTAAAATTGAGGTTTGGAATTCTTTATAGAGGATGAAAAGAGGAAAAATTGTAGGATTGGATGACACTATCAATGTGTGAAAATATTTGGGTGAGGTAGATAATTCTTTCTTGCCAAAGTTATTTAATGTAATGTAAAAAACTGAACGAATGCTAGATAAGTAGAAGAGTATTGATGTACTTATTTATAAAAATAAAAATGATGCTCACGATTGTGCAAATTATTAGGTAATTAAGTTAATGTGTAAGAGAACTTCATTGGAGAGTTTTGTAAAGAACAATAGCTTGGGTGGCTTAAAAATTAGGTTAGAACAATTTTGTTACACTTACACCATTGTATATGTATATTAAAATAAGTATGATTTGACTATTCTATATATAATATATGATTAGTGTAATTTACTTTTTGTTTGAACCAATATGTAAGAAAAAAGTAATAAGAAGAAAATTTTTTGATTGGTAGTGAATATAATTATGTATATAATACTGTAAGTGCAGTATTTATATAAGAAAATACTATGCTTATACAAGAATATACACTAAAAAGTATCTAGTACTAATAGAAAACTTTCTTTTTTTAAATTTTTGCATAAGGCCCACAAAAGTTATATTCAACTAATAATCTACTTACACATTGGATTGACACATCATCTATATATTTTGAAGTATACTAATGTGTAAGTGTAACAATTTTCTTTTAAATTTATACTAGAAATGTGAGAATACTAATAGTAAAAAAAATCAATGTTTGAGGGGTATTCATTATAAAACTCTTTGTTAAGGGACAAAAAAAAATCAAAGTCAATGGAGCATTTTGTTAATTTTCTCGCTTATTAATTATAAATATAATTTTAATTGCATTTTTTTATGGGCAAATAAAATTGAGGTTTGGAATTCTTTATAGAGGATGAAAAAGGAAAAATTGTAGGATTGAACGACACTATCAATGTGTGGAAATATTTGAGTGAGGAAGATATTTCTTTCTTGCCAAGTTATTTAATGTAATGTTAAAAACTAAACGAATGCTAGATAAGTAGAAGAGTATTGATGTACTTATTTACAAAAATAAAAATGATGCTCATGTTTGTGCAAATTATTAGGTAATTAAGTTAATGTTTAAGAGAACTTCTTTGTAGAGTTTTGTAAAAAACAATAGCTTGGGTGGCTTATATTGGTGTTATTAAGATGCTTATAATTGTGCTATAACGTGTGTATAGTCACAAGGTGGCTTGTTTAATGTTTCTTATAGTGTTATTGCATTGCATCAAGGCTCAAATCTCAGTTCTTATCTTTTTTTCTTTTCTTATGGATGTTCTTATTGCACACATTCTAGAGGAGGTTATTTGGTGCATGTTATTTTCAATGATTTCCTCTTAATTGATAAGACTAAGGATGGCGTAAAGGAAAACTCGAGTTATGACTACTTAAGAATTTAAAGGGTTCATCTGAGTGGATTTAAAATAAAATATATAGAGTGTAAGTTAAATTACAAGGAAGCCTTAATCTTGATGACATAACTATTGAAATCAATATGATCAAGGGGAGTATTCTCTTAATAGATCTAAAAGATCCTAGGTGTTTATATTAGCCTACAATCGAAATCATAATGTTATTGAGACACCTTGTATAAAGGGCAAAGCCGTTAGACCCTCTATTTGGTATGTTAATTCCTCGAAGTTGAATAACACTTGTAGTCTAGTAATGTTAGCTTTGTCATAAGCTTAATCTTTGAGCTTTCTAATAAATATAAACTTCAATCTAATGAAAATATTTTGCTTTCTAAAGAATTTAAGCCTAGATTGAATCTAAACTTGGGCTAGCTCCAATTCTATTAGGTCCTCCAATCAAGCTAATATAAACAAACATATAACTTTATAGTTATGCTATGCTTATGAACCCTGAACGGTTATGTTCAAAGCTTCTGAACACTAGGTGGTCATGCTTCATACCTCTAAACTTTTTAGTCAAATGTTATGGACAGTCATTTGTTAGTCTATGAGTCGATGTTAAACTTAAGGAATGAGTTTATTACTTTCCATCTAGTTTGTTCATGATATCTAGGATAAGTTAACCCATGATTGCTATTTAGAATTTTTGAATTCTACAGTTAAATCTCAAAAAAGGTTGGCAGATTGAATCATAAGTTTACTTGAGATGATGGAATCGTGGTCTTGATTGAGTTTTCTTATATTATTAAACCTTACACCATACCATGCATATGACTAATCACTAAATCCAGAATTAAACGCAATTTTTGTATCTTTTTTGAGTGAGTAATACTTTTTGAAAATGATAGAGTTTGATTTTGTAAGGCATGTGCTGAAATAAATTTTATTTAGGGAATGGTGTACAACTATCTTATTCAATATTATTCAATGAAAACGTTATGGATAGGCATTATGCTTAAGTATCTTGACTATATTATCCAATAGAATGGGAATATAACTCAAAGTTATTAAGGCTTGATATTTAAAATTGAGAAATGTTTTGAGTGAAGCAATGATATCATGGAAACTTAAATTCACACTTAGGCTTATTATATGAATTTTCGTATTGGGATGTCTTAAAAAAGTTCACATTTTATTTTGCTGCGACTATTTAGTTGGCTGCGACTGTAATGAGATCACTAAGACTGCGTAGCAAAGCTAGGATGAATAAAAATGACTAGCTGAGGAACACTTGAGTAGTTGACAATATGTATGAAAAATTGCAGGAAACGGTAAAATGAATTCACTACTAGATGTATTGTCTAGCTTGGGAGACTGAAACGATGCTTTCATAGTGTACGATAGCAGTTCTATTCTTGGCTGGCTAGAGTTATATACAGAACAAACATGCCACTGGTGAACTTCAATGGTCTAAAGCTAGCTTCCAATGCTGTAGCATTGTGCTTTAGTTGAGAACTTGTTTAAAGTGTTATTTCTTCAGAAAAGAAGTATAATTTAATTTTTTTTTATATGAACATAGAGCTGTCATCATCTTGTTGTCAAGTCACTGTGATTCTATTCATTTATATGCTGGCAAAAAATGAATGTAGGAAGTAGATGTTTATGCCATTTTTTAGACAGCTGGTTTTAAACTAAAATGGCTATGTTTACGCTCTGTTTATTTATGATATGATTCTTGCAGCATGGTGGCAGCGTTTGGTTCTGGGGCAATGTTTTCATTGGTGAGTGGAATGGGAGGCCCAAAATCAGGCTGCTAATGCTGTCACATCAGGGTTATTTTTTGCATTTGTTCAAGGTGGCCTTTTCAAGGTTTGAAAGGATAAGCATCAAATTATTTTTAAACTTATGCTAAAGTTTATTTAATTATCTTCATGGATCAATCTACAATCGTATTTTTTATCAATAATTTGCAGCGTGATGCATTTGTTTACTCCAATTATAATAAGAATAAGAAATGAATGATTGTTCTCTAAAGGATTAGTTTAGGGAATTAAATTGAATTAAGTCAAGTTAAATTAATAAACTGCATTTGTTTACTCTAACTATAATTAGAAATGATATGGTTGTTCTGTAAAGGATTAGTTTAGGGAATTAATTGAATTAAGTCAAGTTAAATTACTAAACTGCTCTGTTAATATGATAATTTTAGCTACATTAGTATTTAAACTAGTCAAAATCATATATGCTCAATTCAAAGATTAGCTTATTAAGCATAATTAATGTGTCATTATTTTAATGATTGAGTTAATAGTTATCTTGATCAATTAACACACACACACAGATAAATATATATATATATATATAAAATAATGGGCCAAAAATTTTATAAATATATGTAATTCTATTGATTGTTTGTTTGATGAATTTTGCAAGTTATTTAATTAATTTATTGATTGATGAATTACGTAATTATCTATTGAATTAATTGTATCAATGAATATTAATTATTTTAATTAAAGTATTAATTTATAATTTAAGTAATTAGCTCATAATTTAGTTAATATTATATAAACTTATGTATCTTCAATTAATTAAATACATTATTTTATTGCATCAATTAAAATTATGTTAATTAATTAATGAATATATTATTTAAATATTGATTCATTTCATTATTAGCATTGATTATATAATAAATTAAAATTAAGGGTTAAATAATAGCGCTCAATCATTATTTGTATTATGTAAATAATTATAATATTTATTTGATTATATTAAATTGCTTATGATAATTGCTTTAATTAATTTTAATTATTTAAAAATATGATTAATTATTTATAGTATGGTTGATTAATTTTTCTAATTAATTACTTTAAGTAATTGTGTCAATTGATATTACATTATTAAGTTAATTAATTTGATTATGTTAATAAATGTGTCAAATAGCTAATTTATTATGTTAACTATTTATGCAGTTTAATTACATTTGAATAAATTCATTATTCAATTATATTAATTATGTTAATTAATTATTAAATTTGTTATGTTAATTACATTTTGATTATGTTAATGAACCTTTTTTAGCTAATAGTTTACTGTTTAATTAATTATATTTTATATATTTCATAATACTATTTTTGATTAATTTATAGTAAGAAGTTCTTAAACTGAAGTAATTCTGTTCAAGAATAAGCATTATAAATTAAGCTAAGTTGAGAAGTTATGAAAACACATGGATTGACTATGCTAGATCAGGTTAAGCGCAAATATGCCAGACATAAATAGTGAAAAGGTTAAATGCAAGTTATGATTTTTACATGATTGTCACTGAATTTAAGCTGCAAGGCCGAGGAATGTGTGGCTGTGTATGCAATAATAGAAGAACATTTAACCATCGTTTGACAGTGAGGTGTTATTAATACTTTTGTGTTCTTTATTATTAGTTGAAGTTAGAAAGATGGATAGGCTATTCTTCAAATGCACTGCCCATAACTATGAAACCATGAAGAGGGTGCATGTGCTGTATATTGCCTTATTATCCAATGTTCTAATCTCTATTTAAAATGCATACTGGTTTTTGAAAAGAAGAATAGCCAGTAAACCAGAGGCTAATATCCTTATTCACAAAAACATTGTAGAAATGTAGAAATTTCATTATTTTGGGGCGGTTATGTGCTCTTATAAGCTGGCAAGATTAAACATAAAAATTAGGTCTTCTTATATAAGCCAAAGGTATAAATGAAATTCTCAAGGTGAGTATTATTAGTGATTGTGTTTATTTTGAGTTTATTATTAGCAATTGCAATGGAAATGTTGGTAAAGCTTTGGGATATATACAGACACTCCTATATCTTTCCTTTTCACTAAATTATTACACTCCCAAAGTGAACTACCAACTAAGTGGTTGTGCCACAATCAAATAATTGTGGGAATTCGCCATAATCGGGTGTTTCCTTACTTGAATCCTATATATATTAACGCAAAATTGAATTACAGTGTAAAAGTTTTTCACCTATTTTTACTTCGTGCAAACGTTGGTAATCTTAGTTTACTCGAAAAAAAATTACTTTACAGTATTTTTATTTCAGTCTAAACAGCCCCTAAATCTTAATTGAGCTCTACAAACATAAAACTTTGTAACTTTTGAAAGTTGATTCACTTGATCCCAATAGTTTTTTTATAATATTTATTTCAGAAAGGCAACCCCGGGCAAAAGTTGCCTTTCACAAATTGTTTGTAATGGATTAATAATTCTAATGCACATATCATTCTAATCGATTATGCCTATTGCGAGGGTCTCATATAACCATAGCGTATAGTTCAAGTCTAATAACAGTCTTTGCAAATTTTAGTAAATAATAATTACCCTAAACTCCAAATTAAAAAAAATTAAAGCTTAATTATTTTTGCTTCTCAAATAGAGGAAATAAAAAGATTATACATCGTTTTCACAGAATTAATTGTACATCATTCTTTTTTAATTTTTGTTTCGTTATTTCCTATATTCAATATTTTGCTATACGATGCCCAACATTTTACCACCTCAACTATTTTCAATTTTTATTGTATCATCAAAGATCTATTATACCATCATATGTAGTTTCTTAAATCTTTTATTTAGTTTTCAGGAATGTAATGTTTATCAATGTCAAAATAATACACAATCTATCAGTATGCTTTGCTTCTTCAATGGCATTCAACAAATTTAAACATGTTTTTTAGTTTGCTGTCAAATTAAAGTTATCTGTTATTATGTTTATTTACTACGTGCATTAATGTGCTTTGCTTAAAAAATTTTATAATACATGCACACGTGCGTGCATACATATTATATTTTAAATTACATTTTTATTGAAAAAAAATTTCATACAATAACCAAATTAGAATATTATCAAGGTGAATAAAACATATTGCTATGATAACTAGCAACTAATCTCTGGTATGATCTTTTGTTTTGAAAAATTTTGAAACATAAACATTAGTGGTATGCAAGTTCCAACCACTCTTCCTCTTGCTAGCAACCACCCTTTTACTTGATAACAAAATCAATAGTTTGCACCTGTATTGAAATCCAAAGCCTAGAACGAAATTTGAGTCTGTCCAATAGGTCATCAAGCTCCGAATCCTTGTCAATGAACTCAAAACATGGGAGATTATCAAATTTCTTGGCAACAAGACACTAGTTGGTGAGGAGCATGTTTCAAAAAAAGTGGTTATTTTATTCTACCATTTGTAGAGCATTTCGAGAAGCAGTAAACATATCTCACCATGAATGGCCGGACTACGAAAAAGGCGAAGCTAAGTATGTAGCCTGAAACAAGAGTGATTGCATGACCAACTGTACTGCAATATGAACAATTTCTAGTTATTTTTGAATACCATTGATTGCCAATCTTGAAACACCAAACGCGTTCTTAACATGAGATGAAGCTTGACTTTGACATCCACTCCACCAAAATGCGAGTAATTGAGGGACAAATCAAGATAAGTACCATTTCTTCAATTTTGAGGGTTTTCCAAAGTTTGAAAAATGCCACTTAAGTAGATTTGTTTAGGAATTTCACATCCAGATCAAATTTTGGAGTCCATTTGAGATAGGAGAGCCCTCCACTATTATGGACACCTAAAGAAAATGCAAGAATAGTCTATCTCATTAAAAGGTTGAAGAACATATGCTGATGATCAATAAGCCCCACTAATCACGAATCAAACAAACTGAACTCTGCAGAACAGGTTTATCCTTTGTAGAAGGAAGTTTTATAGACAGATTTAAACAATGATAGATTGGTTGGGAGAGTCAGAGATGACATGAGTAAAAGATCATATATATATATATATATATGCAGTTTTATATATATTTTTAAATATACAATATTAATCATAAATAAATTATGTATTGAAGGGAAGTTTTTGTGTAATGCTAATAGTTGCCATTGTGACCAAATACTACGAGTTCTTCTCTCGAAAATAACCTCCTATAATAATGAAAGAAGGCTTCGTATAGTACTCTCAAGTGGCACACATTGGTGGGATAGTTTGTGCATTTGGCTTTATTACTATGGAATATACTTGAACATTAAAAAAGCAGTTTAAACCAATAAACAATTAAAGCTAATGGTTAATATGTTGTCAATAACATCTTGAGAGGCTTGTCTGGGATAGATATTATATTCTTTGAAGCACTGATTTGATTTGCCTTCTTATTTAAAGGGATATCTTTAGGTAGCATAGTTGAAAACCTTTAAATATTTCAAAAATAATATATTTTACATAGCACCAACATTGATAGAACAAGTTTGTTGTATAACATAAGAAAATAATCTAGTCTTTTAGTCAAATAATGTATGACAGAAGGTAAATATATAATTTTTAAGAAAGCAACAAAAAACTTCCTAGTACATTACTTAGTAAAAATTAAGATAGGTGTTCAACAAATATTAATGTGTATGTCCTGTATGAATCTTATTTTTAAAATTGAAATACAAATACTTGTTTAATTAGAAGTCATATTTCAACATTACTATATTTTGCCAACATTAAATAAGTATGGGAGTACTTATTTTAAATATCATTATTTTATTTTGGAATGTTAAAATTTACAAATATATGTAACTTCTTATACACAGAAATGAACATGTTTTTTAAATAATCTGTATGTTCTGATTTTGTATTTCTTATAATACTTGAATTTGCCAAGGCTCAGTGCCAATGCCTCTTATTCACAATCCATAACCTTTATCTTCTGGCATCATCCTTAAATTGTTCTATTCTTTTTGATGTCCCACCAGCGTGACATCAATCACCCATCTTTGTTGCAGTTATCATCTTGCTGCCTTCACCTTGATGTACTCCATCCTTTCTGCCAGTTCATTAATTTGAATGTAGTGGTCTTTAATAATTTTCATGTTTTAATCTCTTTTTTTTCACAGCTCTTTCCAATAATTATGATATTCTTAGTGAGCACATTCAAGAGGTGGTGCCTTGGTGCTTGTTGTTTGCAGATGCTATTCTTTAGTTGATCAGATTAGAGATAGAGTTCCATCAAATCTTTAGTTTGGAGAAGTTAGTTGAATTGGAGGAACGCTTTTGGAATTCTATGTGATTAAAAAATTTCACTCAACTTTGTTTTGGACAACTTTAAGACTAACACTATCATATCATATGGAGCAAAATGTTGGCTTGCACAGCAAAAGCATGCTAATAAAATAAATGTTGCAGAGATGTGAGTACATTTGTAGTATGGTTCGAATAGCTCCAATATATAAGAAGTTTAAAGAAAATGTTTAAATGATTAAGACATCAATCGTAGAACCATTAGGTGCTCCAGCTGCAAAGTTGAGTTAATTTTGCATATATTAAAAGTGGATGACCCAAACGCTTGTGACTAGAAATTATTATTAGTGAAATCAAGTATTTAGACTTGTGGAGGGTTTTGTTGTTTGATCAAACATATTGGAGACTGAATTTAAGTAGTCGACTCCACTTGACAGAACCAATATTGGTGTTCTTCTTGGAATGCTAGAAAAAAATGGCAATTTTTATTGTTTACTTTTATTACAAATTAGCATGCAGTGCCAATTTTTTAATTACTGAATTTTATGGTTTAAAGCCATCAATTCATCATATATCTTTCTTGAAGAAAAATTGAGAAACTAGGCCTAGTTTTGAAGTTGAACTCGACGCACGCCGAAGAACATTCCAGAAGTCGTTGTTCATTCCATTTTTTCGTTGATTTTGCAGCTTGGTCAGAAATTCTCGCAGCCGCCGACCGAGGATGCGTACTACAGTGGAACTAAGAAGATGCTGACGAGCCTCGGCCTTCAGAGCTATGAGAAGAACTTCAAGAAAGGCCTTCTCACAGACCACACTCTTCCTCTTCTCACTGACAGGTAAAATTTGTCCAAGGCATTGTTTTAAAACTGTTGCTAGTATTATGGGCTTTTATCTTTGAAAAAAAAAAGGTTTTCTTAGATATCACAAATGCTTAAAAAGGAAGTTGTAAAAGAGTAATATGTCAAAATAATCCATCAGTATTTTGGTGTGTCCAATTTGGTCAATTTAGTTCCCAACCATTGAATGTGTCCAGTTCAGTTCGTCCATTATTGGTTTCGAGATAATTTAGTTTCGTGAAATTAAAAATTAGGAACCGAGTTAGTCTTAAAATGAATAATTGAGATTAAATTGGACATGTTGAATAATTAAGGGACTAATTGGCCAAATTCGATGGTCAATGACTAAATTTGCCAAATGCACCTCAACTTTGTAAAGTAATATTAAATGAATGATTGGGATAAAATTTTTTGCATGGGCAGGATTCGGTGCTAGTTCTGTAAAAATAGAGTATTTGTTGCTAATTATGTAAATTATAAAGATAATTAGAATTCTTTTATTTATTTACATATATTTTTAATTTTAATCTTTTGCACCAGTGCTCTTAGAGATGTGAAGATACCTCCTGGGCCAAGGCTTCTCATTCTTGACCACATTCATAGGTATGCAGCTAATTGATCATAGCTTAGTTGTAAAAGAAGCAGCTTTCATTTCTTAATTGTTTGTTTTTGTATTAAAAATTTCATGCATTTCATTCAAATGCTTTGTATTTACACATCTAACCCCTTGAGACATTCATTACAAAACTGCCATTCCAATTTTTATCCATACAAGATTAAGTTAGATGGTATAGATTTGTAAATATTAGGGTCGGTGTTGGATATGTAAATACTTGAGAAATGGGGAAATTTTATGCATATCCCTCAGATCTTTCATATTTATAATAACATCCTCCAACTTTGTTATTTAGAAAACTAACCCATTCATAGGCATGCAGACAACTGATCAGAATTCAGAGCTTAGTTTCAAGTAAGAGAAGCAGTTTTTATTTCATAATTGTTTGTTTATAAACTCATATGTTCTATATTTACACATATAACCCCCCTTGAAACTTTCATTATAAAACTGCCATTGATATTGTAAATAATTGAGATATGGGGAAATTTCGTTCAAATCATTTATACTTTCCATATTTACACACCTAGCATACTCCATCTTTGATATTTAGAAAACTACATTTATAGGCATGCAGCCAACTAATCAGAGCTTTATTTCAAGTAAAAGAAGCAACAGCAATTTCATGCGTATCACTCAAACATTCTTTATTTACACATCTAACCCCTTGAGAATTTCATTACAACATTGCCATTCCAATTTTTATTTAAACAAGATAAAGTTTGAAGGTATATATTTATTAGAGAAAAGATCTGCAGCCCGCCCTGAAATTGTTTTTGAATGAAAAATATTATGTTTACACAAGAATAACACCAAACAATATCCAAGACCAATACAAATTATTTTTTTAATTTTTGCATATAGGTTCCACAAAAAAATGTATTCAATCAATAATTTACATACATATTGGATTGACACATCATCTATATATTTTGGTATATACTAGTGTGTAAGTATAGCAATACTCTTTTTGAATCGAGAAAAGTGCATTTCTATGGTTCCCGAAATTTTTTTTATTCACCTTTTAGTTAAAATTTGGTTGCCCTGTTAGTTAAAATTTGGGTCTAGGGAGGGTGTTTTAGATAAATGTAAAACTTGAATTATTGGGGAGATTCATGCATATCTCTCAGATCTTTTTATATCTACACACATAACCTATTGCAACTTTGATATTTAGAAAAATACCATTCAATGTTAGATGTGTAAATACATAAATTTCTTGTATATCTTTATCTTATGCTATCTCAGGGAGGCTGAGTTGAAGAAAGGAAGGTGATGGATGATGAAGAACAAGTTAGAACCAGGAATTTAGTAAGAACATGATGTTAGCTATTTTGGAAATTATTTGGACATAAAATAACATTTTATTATCAACTATTTATAACATTGAGCAGAAAAAACATAGGTTTCAATTAAATATTTATCAGTCTTTTATTAGAGTCAAATAAATTTCATATTTATTGATTTATCCCTCATTTAAAAAATAAAATAATTAATTCAATAATGAAGACTTGAAGAAGACATGATCTACGCATAAAATAATTTATGCGTAGGAATTAAGGCATTCTAGTAGAGCATCCCAGCGACCACTAAATTAATATGATTAAAAATTTTAATCTGAAATATCATATTAATACATATGAAAACTTGCTGCTGAAAAATAATAAAAATAAATAAATATATATATATATATAAACGATTTCAATGGTATATTTGATTATTACACAAATTTATTAATTAAAATAATATTAAAAATATTTTATTATTTGGCAGGTCATTTTTATTAAAGTATTCGGTTCTATTATTACGTTGAAAACGGATTGGTTCTCAAAATTTAATCTCCTTTTTTATCTTTTTTGTGCTTAGGAAATACATTCAAAAAATACTTTACGAAGAACAATATTTTCATATGAAATAATATATCATAATTTTTAATAGCTGGCTAGGGCTGGTTTCGAGTACATGCTTTGTTGTTCTGTCAGTGCTCCCGGAGTTCTTCAAGGGTCTGTTTGTGTTGTTGTTTTGTAGGAAGTGGGTTCTATTGGAAGGGAAGTTGTACTAATGAGATGGAACTTTTGTTTGGGTTTTTAAATGCGTTTGCATTGGATGAGTGAATTTTTATGCTGGATTTGGTGTCCACTGTTTGGCTTTGCAGAGTGAGCAGTGGGGTTTATTGTGAGGATGATGTTGGTCTGCTGTGATGAAGTTTGAGATGATGGGGTGTATGTTGAGGAGTTATGAAGGGTGTTTGTGGAGAATGATGGCTATTGGTTGGCAGAAGACATTGGTGAGGTGTTGCTTGTAATAGGATGCGGAGGTTATGGAGGAGTAGGGAAAGATGGTTTTTATGAAGCGAACATATCGAGAGATTTTGCGGTTTTGGGGTAATAACATATATGTCCTTTGAAGTTTGGTGAGTACCTAGGAATATATGCAAGGTAGGGTGGAGGTGAGAGTTTGGAGAGGAGGGAGAAGGATAGCAGAGGTAGCCGAAAACCCCTCAGGTGAGAGTATATTTGGGTTGGATTTTGAAGTAAAAATCAGGATCCCGAGCTAGCAAAAATTGGGTTAAATTAAACATACTGTTAAATACAACATATTTTTGTAAATATAATCGTATTGCCCAAATTTTAGAGCAATCTAGATGATACATACTCATGAATTAATTTTTAAATGTTTAAGATTCAGAAAAATTTTAAAAATTTAATATAAATTTAAATTCAATAATTTTAATTTTCGTTGGATTGAGAATATTAGTATAAGGCAATATAAAAAGTGTTATCAAATTTGGACTCAGATTCAATGTAATTAATATTCGAAGCTTTTAATCTTTAGAAATTAATAGAAAATAAAATATAGCTCAAAAGTGAGAAATTTAGTATGTATGTGTTCTTCTCGTCAAGATACACCTCCTGATCAAATTTTGTTATGTTACTTTTTAGTAAGTTACTTCAACGTTGAGTTATCTTTCATTCAGTAGCTTCTTTAGTGAGTTACTTCTACCTTTAAAAAAATCTCTTTTTCTCTATAAATAAGATCCTAAACCTCTTCTTGTAAAAATTCACTTAAGTAGTAATAAGTTAAACTTTTAAACAGCAAGACACATTTTCAGATAATGGTGGAATTCTTGATAAGAATTCCAAAATTAGGCGTGCTCATATGGGAGTACTCCCAGGATGGGTGACCTGATGGGAAGTTATATTCCAAGTGTAAAATTATGAAACATTTTAGGTTAAAGCAAATGATATCTTAGTGCTTAAGAGTTTGAGCTATTACAAATATTATCAGAGCATATCATATGGTCAGATAGGAGCTAACTGCCATACACGGTAATGTACCACTTCATGTGAGCAGCCTCTTGAACTCATGATGGTTAAGTTGCTACATGGTTGTGCATCTCTTAGGCCTGTAGGGGCCACCTCTAGTCCTATCTACCCAATGGATGATTCTTGGATTTATGTGTGGATATTGATGATGACATGAGCTACTTTAGTTGGGGTAATTATAAAGACCCACTTAAATAGTATTAAGTGAAACTCTTAAACATTGAGACGTCTTTTCAGATAACGGTGGAGTTCCTGATAAAAACTCCAAAGTTAAGCGTGTTCATATGCGAGCACTCACATGATGAGTAACTTGCTGGGAAGATCTTATAAGGGTAAAATTATAAGGCATTTCAGGTCAAAACGAACAATACCTTAGTGCTTAAGAGTTTGGACTATTACAAATAGTATTAGAGTAGGCTATAGGTTGTCAGATAGGAGCTAAGTATCATACAATGCAAAGTACCACTTTATATGAGCAGCCTCTTGAACCCATGATAGTTAAAGTACTACATGGTAATGTATCTCTTGAGCCTATATAGGCCACCTCTAGTCCTATCTACCCAATTGATGATTCTTTGATTTGTGTGTGGATACTGACGAGAACGCCAGTTACTTTAGTTTGTGATATTGTAAAGACCCACTTAAGTAGTAATAAATGAAACTTAAATATCGATGTATTTTTTTAGATAACGGTGAAGTTCCTAAAAAGAACTTCAAAGTTAAGCGTGCTCATGTGGGAGCACTCTTAGGATGGTGACCTATTGATAAGTCATCTTCTAAGAGCAAAACCGTGAGGCATTTCAGGCTAAAGCGGACAATACTTAGGTGCTTAAGAATTTGGGCTGTTACCCATCTTCTTTCCACACAAGCCTCTCTTCCTCCTTACCTTAAACTGCCTCCCTTCTCACCTCTCACCTCCGGCAGCCAGCTCTCCAAGCTTCAGCCACCGCCCTTGATCTCCGCATCCCCTCCTCGACAGCAGATCAACTTCTCTTCTGTACATCTTCCTCCTTCCCTCCTTGTAAAAGAAGCCCTAAACCTTTTTCTCTCTCCACAACCCCTCCTCTCTCTTCCGGCCGACCACCGCTTCTTCCTCCTCCCCACCTCGCCGACGACTACCAGCACATTTCTTCTCCCCTCTATAAAAGGAACCATAAACATTCTCCTCTCCACAAAGCTCTTTTCCCATATCTGGTCGACCATACCTCCCATTAGCCTTGGCCCCCCAACAACCCGTTGCCGACCTCCGCCACCAGTTGCCAACGAGAGAAGAGATACCCTTTGAAGGAGGAAAATGATAAAAGATCCCCTCAAAACAGGAAAGAAAGAAAGAAAGCGCCGGGGAAGGGGGAAGAAGAGAAGCCGGGGGGAAGGGGAAAGAAGAACAAAAAAGAGCAGAAGAAGAAGAAGAAGGAGGAGGAGGAGGACGAGGAGGAGGAGAGGAGAGCAAGGAGGGAGGGGGGAGGAGAGGAGGAGGACAAGGGGGGACGCAGGGCGGGCAAAGCAGGGGGGAGGGCAACAACGAGCGAGAGGGTGAGGATAGCAGGAGGAGGGCAAGGGCAGGGAGCGGGACGCCAAGCAAGGGCAGGGCAAGGAGGAGGAAGAGGAGGAGAAGGAGGACGACGACGACGAGGACGAGGAGGAGAGGGCCAGGAGGGAGGGAGGAGGAAGTAGGATTAGAGGGAGGGGAGGAAAGGAGCGATATATTATTATTACTAATTTTTCTTATAACATAAATTTTAATACTGATATATATATACAAATTAAGTAATCAGGACATTTGAAGCACATAAATGAAAGTGCTTGAGCATGTACTTCTTTTTTTTTTTTTTTTTTTTTTTTTACATTAATATATATCAACCGCTCTATGATCACTATTTTATTATGTAAGCTTGAACGTATATCTATTATGAGTTTTTGAAGAAAGTTTAAATTGATATATTAACAAGAGGGGTTTACTAGTAACCCATGAAAATAATGAGGAATCTAACTCACTTAAAAGGATTGTAAATCTAGAGAAAAGACTCATATATTCTAAGATTTAAGTACAATTATCAACAAATAGTTTATACATTCCTAAAAGAAATATAAGGAGGTAGAGCTTTTACCGCCTAACAACAATTTTGCATGGTCTTATAGAGAGTCTACCCGATTAAGAGATTCACACAAAGCTAGTGATAAAGATATTAAATTTCATTAATGCTTATTTTAACAAAATTATACAATACTTTTTGATAATATTTATTTTTGTAAAGTTGAACAAACTTTCATTTTCATTTGATGCAAATTTCATGTAAAAATATTATTTATTTTATACCTTATATGATGCTAGCATGTATTTTTTATTGAACTTCTATAGACTTGTACATGTATTGTAAATTCAAATTTTTTCAAGAATTGAAAACAAGTAAGGGGATACTTCACAATAATATAGCCAAAAATTAAGATAAAGCCCAAAAATAAAAATTTGATTCTTTTATACAAATATTGAAATTTATTTTTAGAATAGAAATGTAAGCTATTTGACTCTGTAAATAATGGCTTTTGTTAATTAAATAAAATTTTTTTAATATTATTTAATTAAAAATTATTGCTTGAAAATTCTCAAACTTGATCCACGATCTACACAGTGAGTGACTTCAAGAACGAGTAATTAGCCAAGTGGAGAGAAATTATCCACAAATATAGCGTAGAATTTATAACCATTAGATATGTTTGGCGCTAAGCCCAATACATGAGCATGAAAAGTTCAAATAAATCATAACATTTTGTAGTAAATTTGGGAAAAGAGATTTTGTGGTGTTTTACTGTAATGCAGGGAAAGCATGGAGCAGTAGAAGAACATTTGCTGAGTAGTGGGATGACCAAGTCGTTGATGCCAAGTAAATTGTCGTGGAGGTAGGTGGTGGTTCTATTGAAGGTTGCATGGAGTAGAGGCCAGTGATGTAGCCGCCTTTAAGAAGAGAGGTGTTACCGTTGAAGAACCTTTATATCAAAGTCGTTATGATCAAATAAAATAAAGCATGAATTGTTAGATGAGTTTATGAATAGAGAAAATATTATATTGACATTGAGGAATGTGGAGAACGTCTTAATAAGAACTTACATTGGGGTGTCGGAAAAATTTGAAAGAATTCAATTTCCCATGTTGGCAATGTGAAGGGTTTGTTCACTCCCAACATTGACTCGATCACTGTCGTGGTATGGTTCTGCGATGGACATATTGTTAAAGTCATTGGTTATGTGATCTGAAGCTCCAGTGTCCAGTAATCATCAGTTGGTAGGGCAATTCTGTGGTTGGTAGACTTGGTTGAAGGTGGTGTCAAGCAAGTGCCAGTACTATTTGGTAGTGTCTCAGTTTGGAGCAAATCTGGGGTTCGATGTAGGTAGATCTAGGGTGTTTCTGCGTGCCACCTCTGTATGGTGGGCAAGCTCTGCAGTGGAATAGTTTGCCTCGACCCCAAGTTTCTATGTAGTTCTTGTTGTACGTACATAATTGGGAATATAGATCATTTAGGCTGACAGGGTGTAGTTTGGTTCGATGACAATTTTAAAGGCTTGACAAGTTGAGGGGAAGTCGTTTAGTGAGTCCACAATCACATCTTCTATGATGAATTTGAGCCTCGTGACAATGATGTAATCTACCAGAGTTTTGATCTCTGACTGATAGTCAGGCATGATATGTCCTTCAAAGAGATGTTATGAAGTTCATTTTTGAGTTGATTTACTCAAGAGTGAATGGTTGATTGTAGTCGTTTCTACAAGGAGGGTCCATATCTCCTGGAAAATATCCAATTCTAGAATGTACGAGAGAATAGAGGGAGAAATGGTTTGAGTAAAGTGTGGCTATGGAATTATGTTCTTGACGTTCCAAGCAAACATACCTTAAATCGGTGGATTGGGGAGGATTATTTATACCATCTAAATGATTGTGTTGGCTGTTTGCTTTGAAGATTATGAACTTGCGCACGCCATATAGGATAGTTGGCGGATGCATGAATTGGAGCTGTCGCCGGACCAAGAGTTGGTATTCGTCATCGAGGTTGCGTAATCATCATCGAGGTTGCGTAACTTCTCTAGGGTAAAGAAGGTGCGATCGAGTGCATGAACTGAAGCGATCGCGACTAACTGTCAATTTTCGAGTGCGAAATCGTGGATTCGTCGTCGTAGAGGTCAAACAGATGCTCTTATACCATATAAAGAATGAGGAGAGTGCTGAGAATCTATTGGAACTTTTGGTACGGGGCTATATATATATATATATATATATATATATATATATATGTGAACACAAATCTTAAGATGGAATTGTTCTCAAATAAAAGGTGAATAGGTGACCACCGGTTCAGAAAAAAAAATAAACAAATATATTTTAAATTCTATTGAGAATGCTGCCGAAGTACTTTAAGAGCAATAATTTAAATAAGAAAAATGTTATGATTATATAAAAATATATATCAAAAAATATTCAGAACTAATTAGAAATTTTTTTTTTTATAATTTTTGTATATAGATCTTATCAAAAAATACATTCAACTAATAATCTACTTATATATTAGATTAACACATTATTTATATATTTTAATGTATATTAATGTGTAAATATAGTAATTCTCTTTAAACAATGCCATCCAACTAATTTTTAATTATTTATGAGTTTAATGGCTAGAAAAAAAATACAATAAAAAGAGAATGAAAACATAAAAATTATGCACTGCATCAATCCCATGATTATATTAAACTTGCCACCAATCAACCAATTTAATGCAATAAAACAAACACATGAAGCAAAACTCATATAATACTCATTTTGCTTCATTTGTTATTATATATAAATGCTAGTATCAAAAATACTCGAGAAGTAGCTGTGAATATGTAAAAAAGGGAAAGAGAAAGATATGCAGCATCACACCTAATGCTCATTTTGAGAGTTTTTTAAAAAGAAAAATGCTACCCTTTTAAAAACTGAGGTATATGAATATAAAAACATAAATAGTAAGACTAAATATATTTTAAACAATGTGTTCCAACTACTTTCTTTATTTATGAGCTTAATATAAGCAAAAAATATATATAAAAAAGAAATTAAAAAAAAAGAGATAAATATGAGCCCCATCAATCCCACAATGATATCAAACTTGCCACCTATCTAACAATTCAATACGATTTTAATAACAAATGAAGCAAAATTTGCACGCACTACTGAGTGTGCTGACCTGAGGATCGGGGTTCCACGAACAATGCCGAGTACTGATCAGAGGAATCCCGTATTATATGTAGAAATAACCCCAACAAACCACGAGCAAGTATCATCGCATGTTAGAAGACGGCGGAGGCGGAGGAGGCGGAGGAGACGGCGGAAAGCGGCGAGGGTACGCATTTCCCGACCGAATCTGAGTAGATCTCTGATCGGTCGCGGCACCTCGGGGAAGAAAGTTGCCGGAAGGAGGCAGGCCATGGTTAGGGTTGAAAGGTCCCCACCACTGAGAATCCCCGGGTATCCATGGGAACGGAGCAAACCCTATTTCCGTTCTCCATCCATACTCTGGCGATACGGAAACGGGAAAGCCATAGACGCCGCCGGCGTCGGCAGAGGTAACCCTAATTCTCCTCGACGCCGCTTGCTGATAGGCACGATCGGCCGAGCTGCTCCCAGTCTGACCTGCGGGAGACCTAATTGATTCAAGAGAAACTGAGCGCCTCCGGGGGTATTTATAGGCGATAGCACAACATAACATATCCAACTCCGAACTTTCAATTTTACAAAATTAGCCCACCCACTAGAAATTTATATATATTGAATGAGCTTTAAATCTTATAATATATAGAACGGTTTTTCATTATTACAAAATTTACTTATTTTTTCATTTTAAAAATTAAGATGTGATTGATAAAATTTGAATACTTATTATGTAAAATATTCAAACTCAAAAGCCAAAGCACAACATTAAGTCTAATAAGAAAAATAGTGCAAGTTAAGCCTATGACTAGCCCTAGAATCCCATTCCCTGATAATATTTTCGACTTCTCAGCTCTTGCTTCTTATCTTCCTATCCTTCGCTCATGAGTCATATTATCCTGTGAAATCAGCACCACTGTTGAAATTGTGATCTGCCATCTGCAAAGATTTTGTGAATTGTTTAATAGCTAATATAATTATTTCTAAGATTCTTTAGCATATTTTGTTTAGGATTTGTAGAATTGTATTTTTATCAAATTTGTTGAAATTAACTATTTCTAAGATTGAAGGTTTGAAGTTGTGAGCTTGTTGATTTGTTAGGATTGTCTTAAAGATTTTTTTTTAATTTTTATTTATGATTTACATAGTTGCAATTATTTGTATCCAAATTGTTGAAATTGTGAGTTGAAGCTTTACTTTTATTTATGATTATTTTGAATATTTTCTAGGGTTATTATTTAGAGTTGCAAACTTACACTTCTTTGTACTAGATTTGTTGAATTTTGTCAAGATTATTTTAATGGAGTTTGAAGACTTGCAGTTCCTTGAATCAAATTTGTTGAATCGATAAGCCTATTTTAGGATTAAAGCTGTGAATTGAACATATGGTCCTGTTTATTTAGGGTTTTATTTTTTTCAAATTTTAAGATTTTTTTTTAAATTTTCATACTTGCATTCTTATATGCTTGAAAATTTGTTGCATATCGACTGTTGCAATTATAAACTATAAAATGTTAAAATTTATTTAGGAAGTTGAATGTTGCACTAGAGCTGCTAAATGTTTAATGTTGCATATTAACTGTTGAATGTTGTTGTTAAAGAAGAATGTTCTTAATTTTGCCTTCTATTGTTATTAATTATGTCTTCTAATGTTTTGTACTTAAAATAGAATGTTCTTAAGCAGACTATTCTAGGTTTTGACAGAAAAATGATATGTTAACCTAAATAATTCTTAAAAAGCAAATGAGAGAGTTAAACTCAAAAGTTAGATCCTTCGGTGTTGATTGATTCTAAGTACTATTTGTATTTTACGAATATTTAATTTTTGTAGTTTCAAAATTTTGATACTACACATACGGATACTGCCTTGATCTTCAATTAGATGCCCAACGAATTTTTGATCTCAATCGGCCTCGACTGGAGGAGCTGATACCGAGCCCCAATTTATATTATATGTTTTGTTTTATTTCTTCTATGTTCCTCTTATATACACTAGGATTTCTGCTTTATATTCGATGGCCTTTGTTGCCATATTATTGTATATAAACATTATGTTTCTGATACACAATACCAATGGGCTAAGCGCTCAAATTTTCCAAAAAAAAAAAAAAATTTTGTAGTTTCAATTAATCATTAAAAACCCTAAAATCTAAATATTGCCTCTTGTTTATGCAGACTTGCAGGAATGTCTGACTCAGAGTACTCTACAGTGTATATTATTGTGCAGTGCATTGTAATGTGCAAAATTATCAATACTGATTATGGAACCTGTAAAATGTTATTATTATGCTTTTCCTTTAATTTAAAATTGTGCTATATATTATTTTAGTTACATATTCTCTAATTCTGCTGTTGTTATGCTCTATACATCTATTGTATAAATTATAATGTGCATTGTTATGTTCAAGTTCTGCTGGTACTGTTGCTTCTGCTACTTTTGTTGCTTATTCTGCAACTGTTGCATCTGGTGTTGATTATGATGCTTTTGCAGCTGTTGGCTGTTGCAAAAATCCTGCTCTTAAATTATAATTTTTAAGTACTATAATTTTAATATATATATATATATATATAAATTTAATCTTTTTTTTTCAAATATTGAAGTTTATATTAATAAATTATTAAATATTTATTTTCAAACGGACTCAAATCAAATTTGAATTAACTTGAACTCAACAATTTAAAGTCGAATTTGCTCGACTCAAACTTAAATCGAGCCATTAGAGCAATAAATACTCTTCTATTTGTTTACTTTTAAGAAAACTGTACATCATATCCTCAAAATGAGTAAACTTTGCTTAAATATAAAATAAATATTGACTTTATTTCCTTGTGGAAGAGATGACTCCATATTTTTATCACCAATTTTTTAATGAGTATTACTACATAACTCTTAAATATCTCTCAATAAATATTCATGATTAGGATTTAGAAAATTAAGAAAATTAAGTAGATTAAAAAATTTTATTAAATCCACTTTTACTTGTGAGATCCATAAAAATATATTTTTTAAATTAAATTCTAATCATTCATATTTTTTTTAAAATATTTGAGAACTAAGTAATATTTTTCTTTTTTAATACCCTCTTTTTTATTCTGAAATAAAATAAATATTTTTGGTGAAAATTATTAAAGCTACTAAAAAAAACTTCTAACAAATATAATCATATTTTTATAAGTTAAAGAGAAATATAAGGCCCAAATATTTGGCAAAGCTGATTTATTTTGTATATATTTTTAAATTAATTTGGGCAACATTAACATTTTATTTATAGAACCCTAAATATTCTAAAAACTCAAATTTTCAAATAACAAAACTGTATTAGTGTAATTCAGTTGTAAGTGAGGCTCATATTTTCTCTTTTATTTTTAGAACATTTTTTAAAATTTTGAAAGAATTTGGTGAAATTTGAAATATTATAGCATTTTTCTTTATAAAAACAAACAAAAAATTCTCTTTTTTTCAAATGACAAAATTGGATTGGTACCTAATGTCTCATTTCCTTAAATTTTGGAGATTTAGGGGAGATTTAGGGGGCATCAAAGCAATTTTCTTGGAAAATAAGAAACGGAAATTTTTTTGGATAAATAATTACCTGATTGGGCGGGAAAGGGAAGAATGGACGGTGGATCCGGGCCGTCGATGATGATAGCCCGCATCGTTCCTGGAAGAAGTCGACGGCCGAGAAAAGCCCTGAGCCCTGGCGTTGCCTCTAAATGAGCTGCTGCTGCTGCTGCTGCTGCTGCCGTCGCCCAACGATTCAGCATCTTTTGCGAAGAATCACGCATTGGAGTTTGTGAAATTGAATTATAAAGCAACGAATGAGGGAAGTATTCAGAGTGGGCTTACTGGAATTTGGCCGACCTTCTATATCGCTGCAACACACCACACAAAGAAATTAGAGTACTGCCAAAAAAAAATATCAAAATAAAATCTTGATGATATATCAATCCTATATGTAAGCACATAATTAGTACAATATAATATAATTTTTATGTGGCTTATATATAAATAAAAAATAAAGAAGAAGATACAAAAAAAATTATTAATAATGAATACTTTTTTTTTTTAGGTTTACAATTTAGCACTATTAAAGTATTTGCTTTCCAAAAAAAAAAGTAATTTTTACCTATAAAATACTTATGTTTTTAATATTACATACACAACACTCTAACCTTTAAGAAAAAATCAAATATACCACATAATAACTAGTCAAATTCAGTTTAATTTTATGTTTTCGGCGTAAGACTCCCTACGGTCCTGCGGCATCCGAACACTATATGTATGATACAAATACTAGTTTTATATCAAGTCAAATAAGAAGCTTTTCACTAATGATAGGTTCCTTTGGTAGCTCTATCTCCAAGCCCTGTCATTTACAACTTCAAAATAGCTTCTTTGGCTCACGCTTAACTTTAAGTCAAGCTGCTAAGTTGTTCAGAAAAAATTTCTAATATTTTGACTTTCAGTTCTTTTTTAAACTTAAAGCCGAATAAACAGATAAGTTCAGCTGCTGGATGCAAATTGGACGTCCCAGTGGTCATTCGGTAGAGATTACCTTTTAGATTGTATGATTAAAAAATATTATATGAGTAATTTTTAGCTGTCACTAAGCTGTTTCAGATATCTTTGGCTTTTTAAGCTAACAAGCTAAGCTGCTAATGATGTTTGAGAGTACATTTCTACTGAACAGCCTCAAATATTATTACTCCGATGTTGTCATCCTTATTTGACTTCGCAGACCTCTGATGGCCTCATTGACAGTAATTTTTAATTTTTGTTCAATTTTTTTCATAACTTTTTAACAATGACTTTCCAATTAAGTCCAATCACGACAACCCAAGTTGGGAACACTTTCTAAATAAGGACTACTTAAATCTTGCAAAGTATTGTGAGAAAATAAGGGAGCATACATTTTCATGATAAATAGAATAAAACTTTAGTCTTTGGCTTCCTTTGGAAGCTGTATGTTGGCAATAAATCCCCTTTTTAAAATGTCTTAATGTTAGTATAAATTCTCTTGGCAGAGCTACAGCTATTTGTAGAAGAGGAGAGCTTGAGAGTTACACAGGGGTTCCCGATGCAAGAAAAGTTTTCCTAGACAGCCTATCCATAGCTTTCTATAACGCAAAAAACAGTCATAAATAGACATGTGCTACTGCTTTAAGCAGTCTACTCTGTTTACTGCTCAAATTGTCACCATACAGCTATAAGATTTAGAGCTGGACCTCTTCTCAACATCTTTGCTATTCGGATTACCTTTTGAAGCTTCATACGAGGCGCTCACTTGATAAATTCAAGAAAGATTTTTATACTATGATCAAGATGATGATTCTGCATGCCTCCTTATAATTTAAAACTTGGTAATGAGTGTTGCCGAGAGCTTCAAGTTTTCTGAACTATATGTAAAGCACTTCAACTCCCTTCTTTTAGGTATTTTTTTTGGCATAATGCCAAACTCTCTACAGTTTACAAATCGAGCGCACCCAAATCTCTTTAATTCAATCAAATCTACCAACCGAGAATTACATTTTTATACAACAAAATGAATTGCATGTCTACAGGTTACATTAATTAAAGTAAGTGTACTTGTACCAGATTTGAGGAAGCCATTCTTAATGCATACATATAATGCTTAAGAAAGGGGTTCTTACATACCATCGTAACCATCAGCTTACTATAGTTTTTCATATTAAACGACCTTTAAATACAACACACAAACCACAAGCTTAAAAATAGCATATATTCCACATTTTAATGCCCAGTTCCTCGCCAGTCTCCTCCGTGCACACAGATTAGGCTGTCACCGTCCAGATTTGCTTCCTGCGCAGATTAGCTTATTCTTCCTCTTTTTGTGACAAAGAGTGTTCTTTTGTAGACAGATTAGGGCATACCCACTTTTTAAATAAGCAAGAACACATTGGGCAAATGATGATGGCGAACTTTTTTTTATAGAATGAGCAAGAATTTACTGGACAAAGGTTAGTCGCTTCATACTGATTTGTAGGACCTCGCTGTAACTGCTTTACATTTAAAACTATATTTTCATAGCTCAAATGGCCATTGTTGCATTACAGTGACTGTAATTTCATTCTTAAGTATTTATGAAGGTAAGTTGAATCCTTATTCTACATAAAAATCTTGTTTGAAAATGATATAAGTTGTGACAAGCATGAGTTGATTATTTCCCTTCCAATGTTTGATTCAATTGATCCATAATTTGATGGCAGAGGTTTAAATACTGTGACAATGAAGTTAAAATCACCTCATGGCAGTGAAACAGGGATATGATGCATGTACATCTCGGTTTAAAACTATCACCTCAAGGGCACTGAAACTGAGATGTGGCGCTCATGAAAGTAAAACATTGTACTTGTCAAGCAATAGCCTACGTATATCAGGAAAGAAAATAAACTTCTATCACATAGTTTAGTTGGTGAAGAAATCGTAGAATGTCAGATGGAATGTACAAACCATATAGAAGATGCAATTCCACTTGTTCGTGTTATTCTTAGGTATGAACCTTCACATCCTGCTCTGGGAACAATAGTCATTCATATACTTATTCGTGTTGTCTTACATTATACGAATGAATTGATCATTAATATGAATTTTTATTGTTGGAAGTTCAAATATCAAATTCAAATGATGATTTTACTATTACATTCAAATTTGCAGGTACCGGATACAAGTATCTAACAACGGGAAAGCAGAAATCTAATAAATTACAATGAGCCTTTTGAGTTTTATTGAGATTTAACAGACAGTGGAATCATTTTGACATTGGTTAAAAGGCCACCACCCCTTTCAGTTGTTCTTTCGCGTTCATGGAATCTAAGAATAATATGATTTTGATGGGAGGGTGCTATGGAGCATCGAAGTGATTATTCATTTAAAGTCAAAATGGTTATCGTGCATGACAACTCAAACTCCACTTTGATTGACGAAGAGACTCATGCTGAAAGCTCTACCTTATTGTGCACTCACTAACTTTAAATAGTTAGTTGCGCTGTATGACACTCCAGTGAACGTGACATTTGTTGATATTCTGTGTTGGTACTCACAGGCAGCATAGTAACAGTGATTTGAGGATGTTTCATCTTCAATGGAAGCACTTCGTATCAATGCTATCTTAGAAAATTTTTCTATGAAGATAATAGTGAATGCAGAAGTTGTATTTAACGAGATGTAGTTTCAAGGATTGCTTGTGAAATGCAAGAGCAATGACCTCCACTATTGATAAGGCTTTTGAAGTTAGAAAGGTATGTGATGAGCATACATGCCCAGGAGTTACTAGAGCCCAAAACAAGAAAGCTACAAATCATTTGGTTACAAGTCATATTAAGAATTGTATAAGAAAATACTAACAATCCGCCAAAATATGTACATGATAAATTGGGGGAAAAATATGGTCTCTCGTTACCATGAAGATTTGGCGTTCAAGAGAAATAGCACGTGATTGTGTTATAGGTTTCATAAATGACAGCCATATTCTTTACACTAACAATCCGATTGATTACTCTTTCAAAGATTCTTAATTAGTTTTAAGGCATGCATTGTGGGTTTTTTGCACAGAGCGGATCGTCGATCTAATTAGATTTCTAAGAGTTAAAGTCCAAGTACTTGAGAATGCTATTATGCACAACTCCATTAGATGATAACTATGGCATATTCACTATAGTGCTTGCTGTTGTAAAGTCTAAATGCAGGGCATCTTAGTGGTTATTAGAGAATTTAATTTTAGCACTTGGTGGCTACTTTGGCAATTCAACAATTTATATTTGTCATGGGGAAAGCCTTGGCTGAAGTTATATGAGATGTTTTCCTTATTGGAAGAGTAGAGTTTTCATTTTCCATCTTTGGAAGAATGTGAAAAATAATTATCATTGTTGTGAGAGCCATAGATCGAAAAACTTCTTTTGACACCTGCAACTATACACAAAACATGAATTCGACATAAAATACAAGCACTTTATAATTGCAATCAACAAGTATGCTCATTTGACCACTGCATGTAAGTGGGCTAGAAATAATCACTTTCGATATAAAAAGTCAACACAATATTAGCAATATTTTGGAGCTTTTCAAATCATGGATAATGAACATCAAACCAAAATCAATTGTTGATTTAATTGATATTATAGGAAGCATGCTAATGCAACAAAAAGCATAACTGATGCATGTAAGACAATTCATATGAGGAGGCTCATGATTTAGGCATTTATACGGAACTTAGTTGGAGGATGAGAATGAGTAGTACTTGTATTAGTCATATTATCATATTATCATACCATGTTTATTTTTGGATCGTATTGTTTTGACTCATTTTTGTTTTCTCACAAGTTGTTATTTTTGATATTTGATGTTTTGGGTGTCATAGAATGTATGGTAGTTATTAGTGTCTTCTATTTATAATCTTATATATACTCTCATTTGGGATGTTGAATGAAAAGTAATTTTTCTCTATTTTATGAGACATTTACTCTTGTGATAATGTTCGAGAGGTATGTATGGCCACTTCACTTCTTGTGCATAATTATGGTACTTATCATTTGTTTTCTTTAGTTATTTTGTTTTCTTTCATCTGTTTATTCTCCCAATTATTTCACCATTCAATTATCTTCATAGTATCCTAATGTACTCCACCACTTCCCACCATTATCTTTTTCCACATCCAAATGCACCTTAAAAATTAAAAATTAAGAGAATATAAAATTGCACCACATTAATTTTTGTTTAAATCTTAGTTTTGTTACCTCTTTATAAAAAAAAGTTGTAAAAATTTTGAGATCATCTGCCATAATTTTTTTTTTGTTTTTTTAATTCTATTATTTATTATTGTTTCTGCCCGTGTTGCCACTGCCGGAAACTGCCGCCGTCATTTGTAGCTAACCGCCATCTATGAACCGGCGCAACTGTACGCAGGCCCAATCCGTGACCCATTAGAGCTGACCAGAGCCTATTATGTCGTTTACTACTTAATATCCATCTATGCTGGCACGGCCCATAATCGTTAAAACAGACCCCACTACATCGTCGACCCGATCAAGCCCAATAGACTTGATTTGGGTTCAGTGACGTCGTTTTGCATGCAACAAACTTCTTAGAAGCATTGCGATAAATCCAGAGCTCTAATTTCAATGTCTTTTGCACCATTGAAATATTGAAAGTGACACCTACGCTTTAGTAATAATTTTGAAGTTATTTTGACAGTCAATTGAAAAATCCAAAAGTTTCAACACATGGAAGGTGATCCATTCGCCCTCAAGCGAGCTAAGTTCCATTATTTTTTTGTATTTTAAGCTTTCTTGAGTCTAAAATTTACTTTAAATATTGAATTATGTGTTTACATATCAATCAGAAGTTTTGCACAAATTTAATATTCTCACCCGATTCACTAAAGCTCCACCTTTCATTAGCCAACCAATGAACCCTAAAACTTACCCTAACTTTTGATAACCTCTTTGTGAATGTGGGTGCCACCAAAATAACCCTCCTAGATTATGTTTGAGATGCATTGAATCTGAAATTGAATAAATTGCTAGTTACTCAAATTGTGTTAGTGATTTGTTGTATTTCTTTGTTATTTTCAGTATATTTGATTTACAATTTTGTATTGCATATTATTAAATTCTCAACAAAATTAAAAGCGGCAGGGCTAACCAAGACCCAACTGAGAATTAAAAAAATTAACGATTTGAGGGTTTAGAGATTTCTATGGCTAAGATGAAATATCAAGTTAAGCAAGCCTTAAAGGGAATGCACTTACTAAAGATTAACATCTAAACCACCACCTGATCATCCAACAACCCGAACTAGTTCTAGGGCACATCATGACCCTTTTTCACCTCAAGCTAGGGATGACTATTCTTATGATATTAAGTACAACACAAATTATAGGATAAATCAAATTCATTAGGCTGAAGACTTTTGAAATGACTTTGATGATATATATCCGAGGGGACACCAAAATTATGATAGGATGACCTTATTGAGCAAGATCAAAGTAAATGTTTTTATGTATGATAAAACTCATAATCCCGACAAGTATTTAGACTAGATGACTAAATTAAAGGCATTCTTCTAGTGACATGATTTTTATGATAATCAGCGAGTAACCTTTGCTTGCATAAAATTACTTAGCAATGCCAAAATATTTTGGAATAACTACTTTAAAAAAAAAAAGAGTGATTGTAGGAGCATCACATGGGTTGAGATGAGAGAGATTTTGCATGATAAGTATCTCTTACATTATCATCAAAAATAATTAAGACACTTAACACTTCTAAAGACACCTCCCACATCGAGTAGTATTGCTTTATGATCACTTCCTGCACCATCAATTCCATTCACCTCTTTACAAAAGGGTCGTATTGATGCAGTAACTATTATATCAGAGCCAAATAAGGGGCTAAGCTTCAGTTGATTCCAATTACCACCTCACTTATAATTTCTAATGCTCCACCTGAACCTGTCCTACCTAGAAAATCCGAGAGTCTCGTCTCTATACTTATTGTAAATCAAGTAAGATACCACACCTTATATCAAGATTTTGAGAATTCTGAGTTCAGATCTTAAACTTCGAGGAAATTACCTGTGATAGTGAGGAATTTCCATTCCTCTATCCTTTGTGGATTTCCTTAAGGATTTCCAGAGACCTCACCTGAGGATCTTCCAGATGAGTTGTCACCCCTACAAGAAATTCAATGTACTATTAATTTAGTATTGGACTCCCAACTTTCCAACTTAATACACTACCACCTTATTCTTGGGGAGCAAACTGAGCTTCAAAAGCAAGTAGAAGCCATATTTCTAATAGGTTTCTTACAGAAGAGTTTAAGCCCATGGCGATTTGCAAGCACTACACTTAAGTTTTATTCATCATCCCACTCACAGACTAGCTATCGGATCAAAGTGGCAAATTGGTCCTTAGAGAATTTATCAAGGACTAGTGAACAAGAATCTAGTCGTTTGGGATTAGTCCAGTCCTATAGTAGAATTTTCCTGCAATAACATTATTTCTAGGATAACAAAAAAGAGTCAATTTGAAATTATTTGTGTACAATCCTAGGAAACCAATTGACCTAGTTTATTTCCTTTGCTATGCACATTTTGACGTTGTCTTTACTTTTGCTAAGAATTTTCATAAAAAGTATCATAAAATTAAAAATTAAATTGAGAACACTATTAAATAGTATCTGCAAAAGCTAATATGTCTAGGTCTAATAGGAACTTTAATAAAAGTGATTATGTGTTCATTCACATCCGCCTATAGCGATATTTCATGACCAAATGTAAAAAGCTTCGTGCTAGAGCAATAGGACACGATGAGCATATTTATAGTAATTTTGTAATTTTAAGAAACAGAGGGCCAGGCGTGACGGCGCACCTTGGCACCCATTCTAGAGAGCTCTAACGCCCATTCCAGAGGGTCAGGCGCTACGACGTGCGCCACAAAGCCCCCTGCTCGAAACGTTGGCTATACGGTGTGCCACAGTGCACCTTCAGACAAAATAAAAATATAGAGCATTCAATGCAGACAGAACCACGAGCGTCTAGGCGCGCCCTAACGCCCTGAACAAACAGTAATATTGATGGTCAAATTAATAAAGGAGGGATTTTTAATAAATTGCATGCAATTTCCAAAGGAGGAGAACAATTAGTAAGCCCCTTCAGCTCCCGAGGCTGATTAAAGGGGAAATATTCAAGGAATCTGATTAATGAGTTCCTTCAGCTCCCTAGGTTGATTATATGATAACAAGCAGTAGATTTGATCCGGAACCTCTAAATGATAGTTCTTGTGAACTTTTATTAGATGTATTTTTCATTTACCATTAGAGTGCAATAATGATTATAGTCATGACTTGATTGTAATATAACCACCAAGTCTTGATCCCACTAAGAGGCTATATGATTCCTGTTTTCCATTATCCAAGTTCAAATGGAAGCCCCTCCCTAAGTATCAAATAGGAAAGATCCTTTCTAAAAAAAAAATTCCAATGTCATTTTAAATCTTCAAGTTCCTTTTGTTATACAAGCAATAATCATACGCTCTTTTCTAATATGGGCATCGAATAGGCTATACTTAAAATGTACGAAGTCAACATTCTCTAATCGTATCCATATTGGAGCCGCCCCAGCCTTGCTACAAATCAACTCTTTACTCATCATATCTTTTTTAGCATATACCACTCATTCACCTTAGCATCCTCATCTCTAAACAATTATTTTATTAATAAGTTTCTTCTTTAGTGACCAATATTTTGCCCCATATAATATAGCTAATTTTATAGTTACTCTATACAATGTTCTTTTAATTTAAAGTGAGATTTCTTGATCAAATAACACTTTAGAAGTGCTCCTTTATTTTATCCAACCAGCTTGGATCCTACTAATCCTGTTGCCTTGTATTTGAATATTATTTTGTATAGCTGATCCAAGATATTTGAACCTCTCACTCTTCTTAACCACTGGTCCCCAATAATTCTACCCTCAAGGTCAAGGCTTTTATTATGATTAAACCTACACTCCATAAATTTTGTTTTAGATTTTTTTGTTTTTTTAATTTCTCAAGATAACATTTTAGTAAATGTCTAGCCTCCATGATAAATCTATCTTGCTCTTTTATGATTAAACTTACACTATATACATTCTACTTTGGATTAGTAAGATGAACTTCTTTAGATTGTAATGTAGTTCACCCCTCATGTTTTACTTTAACCCCACCCTAGATTTATCAATTAGGAGAATATCATCTGCAAATAAAATACACCAATGAACCTCCAGTTGAAAGTGTTCAATAAGAACTTTTATAATTAAAGCAAAGAGACATGGGTTAAAATCATATCTTGATGTAATCTAATGGCAATAGGAAAATAATTAGACAAGCCATCTTGCGATCGGAGACATGCTACTACCCTATTATAATTTAATATAAATCACACCAATACTTTTTTCTTTCCAAAACCCTCCAACAAAAATCTCTTGGTATTTATCATAAGCCTTTTTAAGATTGACACAATTAAGATATTTATTTCCCTAAATTTGTCCATCATGCCTCTTAATAAAAGTATGACCTCTTCTATAATAGCTCTACTTGGCATAAAACTAAATTGATATTGAAAAATTCTAGCATCCCATCATAACTAAATTTAATTACCCTCTCCTAAAATTTAAGCACATAGTTAATTAACTTATTTCCCCTATAATTTGTACAATTTTAATCACTTTTTTTCTTAAAAATAGTTACAATACTATATTTAGTCTTCAAAATTATATAAGGGAAAATGTTTGTAGTCCACATCCACAACCCCACCAGCAACCCAAGTACAGTTAATGCACTTTATATCATGATTTTGACTAGTAATATATAGTTATTATGAATTTAATACTAAAATCAATTGCATGAATGATGAATGGGTTGTGAATGGGTTGTGAATAGGGAGGTATGGGTGCGGTACTATAACTATGCTCTTAGATTAAATAGCATGGTGAACTAAGAAATGTCATTTTCACTCAAATATTTCTATAAATTGATATTGATGTCATCCAACTCTACAATTTTTCTGTTCTCCATCCTCTTTAAAGCATTCCAAACCTCAATTTTGTTAATCTATAGAATGAAAGTGCAATTGATATTATTATATAATTATTAACTCACTCATATTAAATGTGACTATATAATTTTCATTAAAAAATTTAGTAAGATAATTCATTCAACTATTTTGATTATCTTCATTCATGAAAAGAATATATTATCTATCAAATTCTTAGTTCTTTTCTCTTAATTTAGCTAATTTATTTATGTATCTTTCTCTCAATAATTTTTTACTTTTCTTTTAAATAATTAAATATTACAATCATAATATCACAATCAAGTATTTTGGATTGACCATTATTTTAATATGCATATGGATGGAGCATTTTAACGATGAATATTTAATATTTTATTTAATATACACACACACATATATATATATATATATACACGCGCGCACGCGCCTCGCTAAAAAACAAAATGCAATATATATAAACAATCTCATCCAGTTTAAATTTTAACCAAAGTACTTATCTTAGCAGTTAATCAACACTACAACTGAAGAATATCATGATATTGTTTAAAATATAAAAAGAATAAAAATTGCAGTCAAAAGACCTTACTCAATAATTGATGCTAGTTGTGTAATACCACCGAAAGGGCACCATTGGTATGCAAGAGGCTGCAATAGAATATTTTACTAAAAATTACAAATAAAAAGAAATCTAAAGGAGATTGCCAGCAACTAAAAAAAATGAACTATGAATATAAAAAACTAAATGATACAATACATGAGCACTAATAAAGACATGTGGTTTTAGACAGTACTCATGTCAAACTAATTGACATACTCACATTGTGTTATAAATAAATCTCATTTTCATTAAAGTTAGGTAGAAATTAGAGGTAAAGATTAGTTCTTGATTTAATTAATATATCCTAATTAGTATGAATTAAAATATGACAAAATTCATTGACCCTCTTTTTTGCAAATTTTGTTTTAAAATCAATTAGAAATTGTTTATCAAGCCTTCTTATTGAATTGTGAATTGTTGCATATTGTGTCCCAAATTTTAAAAGTTGATTTGCTATTGTGGGTCAAAAGTGTGATTGGATCTTTATTGTGATTGATTATATGTTTTCGCTTCACGAAAATGTTTTATCGCAAATTTTGTTGTAAAAGCAATTAAAAATTGTTTGTCAAGTTTTCTTATTGAATTGTGAATTGTTGCATATTGTATCATAAGTTTTAAAAGTTAATTTGCTATTGTGGGTCAAAAGTAACATCCAACATTTCAAACTAGCCATTTTCTAAGCTTACCTTAATTAAATTAAGTGATCACTTGTGAGAGTGCTTCCACCAATAGAGAACTTTCCTAGAATGCAATTCACATATAACATTCCTTAAATTGATCAAATTTTATGTTTCTTGATTATATTTGCTTTGTTTGGTAAATTTGTAATTATTCATTACTATTTGAGTTAATACTTGGGTTCAACTTGTGAAAACTTGTAACAAGAAGTAAATCACAGCCATGAATAACCAAAATAGCCCACTAAAACCTCCTAGGAAGGTTAGAAGAGCAAATGCTTCAACTACTCATGATCTTTATAGAAAATTGTTGCATTCCACCTCTTTCACAACCAAACCCACAACCACTCTAGCATTCACAATCCCCACAATATTATAAAGAAGAGCAAGAAGAATTTGGTGTTAGAATGAATACCAACTGTAGGAGAAAACATATTACCAGAGAAGAACTTGATTTGGATGAGTTTGATGGCAGTCAATATAATGGGACTGGTTATCAAGTTAGGAGTCGAGATTTTCATGAGAGACGTAAGGTAGAACCGCAGTTTAGAAGAACTACTAGAAAAGAAATTAGAGACAGAGAAGGTTTTGAGTACAATGACTTCAGATGATTCAAATCAATTTCTTGATTAGATGACACAAATTAAGAAATTTTTAAGTGACACAACTCTGAACATTTTTTGTTGAAAAAAGAAAAGAGATAGGAGGAGAATACGTTGGATTGAGATAAGATAAATGCTTAAGAATATATATTGCCCTCGTTATCACCATAAACTGTTTCGCACAAAATTGATGATGTTAAGGCAATGTCCACAAGTGTGACTAAAATCTTGACACATTTAAAGATTTGGTGGCTAGGACCAACTGTCAAGGCCTAGATTGTCAATTAGTAAATAAATTTATGTTATGATTATGAATAGATCTTAGACACCAGGTAGAAATGTGAGACCCACAAAGCATAGAAGTTGTACATAATGCACTATTATTATAACCTTAATTTAAAGCATCAACTTCTAGGTCTAAGAATATTGTTTTATCTAATCCCAAGTTGAATAAAAAACCATCCACTTTCCAAGTCACTCTAGCTCCCAAAACACATAACACAATCTAATCATCATTTAAAGATATTGTCTATTATAGTTGTAAAGAAAGAGAGTGTCTGAAACATGAATGTAAAGCTGTCCTGACTACAACTATTCAAGAGCAGGATGAAGAGAGGAGGATCATGAATCTTATCATGGTATTGATCAATTTGAAGATGAGGATCTAGTTATTAGTGAGAATGTGCATATCTAAGTGTAGTTCATTGTTTGAGTACCACCGTTGGTGAGGATTGGAGGAGAAGAAACATATTTATCGTGTCAATGACTCGTACTGGGGTAAGTTGTAGGTTAATTATAGATGGAGGTAGTGCGATGAATGTGGCATCTTTTCACAGATTATCTTGAGCTAAATTAGCTCATGAACCACACTTATATCCTTTCAAAGTTAATTGGGTAAATCAAGCCTCACTTTCTATCACATAGAGATGTTTAGTTTTTATAAAGATCAGATTTGGTACGATATTCTTTCTATGGACATAGCTCATATTTTCTTGGAAAGATATTGGTTATTTGATATGATTGTGATTCATTATGGAAGGGAAAATACTACATTTTTGTGCAAACAGAAGACAATAAAGTTATATCCCATGAGCTATTAATCCACCAAGATCCCATCATCTTCTTCTAGTTTAGTTCCATCATCATCATCATCGTCCACACCTTTTGTAGGTCGTATAACATTTAAAGTTGCATGCTGAGTTTATTGGACACAAAAGATTGAAAAGAGAATCTGTAGATCCTTTACCCAATTATGATGGTTTCTTGATATTTTGCATGTTAAGTGGCACCCAATTATGATGATGCATCAATGCTGTTGTATTTCATAAGATTCTTGAAAGATTTACTAGAGATTAGTTTAGATGAGTTGCTTGAAGAGTTGCCACCATTGTGTGATATCCAACACACTATTGATCTGATCCCATGTGTGCAACTGCTAAATTTACCTCATTATCGCCTAAATCCAGCAGAATAGACTGAGTTGTAATGCAAGTAGATGAGTTATTACAGAAAGATTTCTTGAGATATAGTATTAGTCATTGTGCTATACCAACCCTTTTAACTTTAAAAAAAGATGGCACTTGGAGGAAGTGCATAGACAATATAGCCATAAATAAGATCACCATCAAATATAGCTTTCCCATCCCGCATTTGGATAACATATTGAATTTGATAGCCAGCTCAAATTTATTTTCTAAAAATAATCTTAAAAGTGGTTATCAATTCTATTAGGATTAGACCAGGTGACAATTGGAAAACTGCTTTTAAGACACTAAAGAGACTTTATGAGTGACTCATCATGCCTTTTAGATTGTCTAATGCACCAAGTACTTTCATGAGCTAGAAGAATACAGAGTTGAGACCTTTCTTAGAAAAGTCTGTGGTAGCTTACTTTAATGACATACTTATTTTTAGCACTGATGATGAGAGACATCAAGAATATTTGAAATTGGTGTGGAGAAGCTTTGCAAGGAGTTGTTTATAAATAAGAATAAATGTTCATCCATGCAGAATGAAGTTATTTTCTTAAGTTTTATAGTATCCTATGTATATATAAAGCCAATTCCCTCAAAGATTCAAGCTATAATTGTTGGCCCACATTTAAAACTTTTACCGATAGCACCATATAGCTTTCATTACTAAAATTCTGAAAAAATAAAAGGTTCAATTGAGCTTTTAGTGCTAATAGGGCTTTCCAACAGACTAAGCAGATAATGACAACATCACTAGTTCATAGGCTTCCAAACTCTGGAAAGATATTTAAGGTCGAGTGTGATGCCCTCATGAATCAACATAGGGAGTTGAGTGTTGCAGTAAGATGGCCATCTTGCAGCTTATTTTAGTGAAGTAGAAAGAGATAAAATAACATTATTCCACATATGATAGAATTATATGCTATCATTCAATCCCTTAAATACTGGTGACATTACTTATTTCATAAAGCTCATATTACAACAAACCCCAAGCATTGAAATTCATATATACCCAAAAAAAGTTAAATCATCAGCACTCAAAGTTGATCAAATATTTGCAAAAATTTTCATTTGTTCTCAAGCACAAACCAGGCGTAAAGAGTAAACCTGTTGATGCATTATCTCGAGTAATTTTAATGGTGTTTGTTTTATCGACTAAAATTGTAGGTTTTGAACTACTGAATGATAATAATGAATGTTGTTCTGATTTTTATCTTTAGCCAATCAAGTGATTCTCTATTGCATACTAAATCTAGTTTTCACATTATCCAAAGATATTTGTTAAGAGGAACAACCTTGTGCATACCTAAGACTTTACTGAGGATTTACCTAATTAGTAGGTTACACTATTGCAGGATACCTAGGGAGGGATAAAGCCACACAGTGGCTATAAAAAATTTATTGGACATCATTGAAGAGAGACGTGGGAAAGTTTGAATCTCAATGAATTTGTAGGAAGGAAAAATAGTTAAGCAAAAATTTAGCATATATTCAGCCTTTTTATTCTCTATCAACCATGCAAGGATTTTTTTAAAAATTTTGTTTTGGGGTTGCCTAGGACAGCATATCAGCACGACATAATATTTGTGGATGTTGATAGATTCTCAAAGATGAAACATTTCATTCATTGTTTCAAACTATAGATGCATCTCATGTTGCCATGCTATTTTTTAGGGATGTTGTTAAGCTGCATGGATACCCAACATATAGTGTATGATAGAGATGTCAAATTTGTCTCCTACTTTTAAAATTTTTTTGAAAATTGTTAAGCATTACTCTAAGTTTTCTTCTGTTTTTCATCATCAGACTGATAGGTAGAATGAGGTAATAAATAAAAGTTTGCAGAATTTACTAAGATGCTTAGTTGGGGGAGCTTATAAAATCAAGACTTTCACTTTCCCACTGTCATGTTTGCTTACAACAATATTATCTATAGGATTATTAAGAGAATACCATTTGAGATTGTGTATGATTTCAATACTAAAAAGCCTACTATTAAGCATAAGAAATTGCATACTCGAGCTAATGATCCGTCCAGGGTGATTAGAAAAATTTAACATCATGCTTATCTCTAGGATTTGACATCTGTTATATTAATTAGTCATATATTTAATATAAAAGATTAAAGTTCATTTTCTATTGATTTTATTTCAAAGAATATAAAAAGTATCTCTATTGCAGGGAAATATAGCAATCCATCACATATAAGTTTCCTAGGCCTTCTCTTTTTACAACTGAATCGATTGTCACTATTGAGAATGATGCAAGCTTACATGGAGACAACATGTTTTTAATTAGGTGAAAAAAATAAGGTTCGAAGACAAATGGAGCTTCAAAAGTTGGACTCTCATCTCTTGGATGATTACTTGAGTTTTAACTTTGCATAGCAAAATTCTAGCAGAGGAGAATTTATGCAACACCACCACCTTTCAACCGACCTCAGATCGTAACACATGCATTCTCTAAAGGGTTGAAGGCTTGATAAAAATATTTTCACTTTATTTAAGTTTTTATTTTGTATTTTGATATAATATGTGGGGACCCAGTGCCGAGTTAGCGATAGCTAATCCAGCACCGGTTTTGGGGTAAGTCCCCAACCGCAGGATCATATTGAGTGGTTTAAAAGACAAATATGTAGACATCAAATATAACTAATTTATTCATTAATTCAAAAGTTCTGATTACAATAGTCAAAATAAAAGTTACAAACTTTAAACAGAGTTAAAAAGCAATAAATTAACAGGTAACAGTATCAGCACTACTTGGCTCTTAGCACCTTCCCTCTAGGACGAGATCCTAATCTGGGTACGTTTCAAAAAAGCTGGCATTTGAATACCAGTTAGTTATGAAACTAAGTACTGATAAATATCAACTTTACAATTATTAAATAATAAGCAAAATAAACAATAATTTGACAGGAAAAGATATATAAATTTATCTTTGCAAATATATTTCAATTGCACTGAAACTTTAGCATAAAAATAATTGTTGTCATAAAAATAAATATAGAATTTTAGCGATTGATATCTGGCGCAAAACGTGATTTTGCTGGGCAAGTACAAAATTGAAGAAAATGGGAGTTCAATTTTGTGTTACATATCCCAACTTCCCTCTATACCTGCCCCCTCAAACGCTTATCAGTATAGGCTCCTTATAATACCTGATGTTGGACAGCCCCATCCTAGCAGTTGTCTGATCAGACTAAAAATAGATCATCATGGAACTCATGCTACTCAATTATCCGAACTTTTTCATATATCATCTTATGTGACTTTTAAAAGCACTTTTATCAACTTGTGCTATGTTGAGCGAAAAATATATTTAAACAAGAGTAATAAAAGAAATCTGTTATATTTTCGTAGTGCGTGAATTAGAAGGTCAAAAGTCAAGTATCTGCACAATTTACTCAATATTTGTACGATAAAACAAAACAATATTTGTAATAAATATATTAAAGAAAAGTAATACTTCTTTTATTCATTCTCTCATTTTCCTTTATTTTGAATTTATCAATCCTCTTACTCATATAATAATAATTATAATAATGATATTATCTTTATTATGATAACATTAATTATATAATATAAATATATATATATATATATACTGAAATGAATTTAACAAAATGAAAATGACAATCATAATATAATATTTGTACTGTTATCATTATTGATTAATGATAACAATAATGATGTTAATAACATTTTAAAGATAATATCATTATAATTATAAAAAAATGAAAAAGAAATAAAGAAATTAAAATATAAAATTTTCTTATCTTTTCTTCCCCTTTTTCTTCCTCTTCTCACCTAGGGTTGTCGGGAGCTGGAGGGAGTCGGATGGGATGGTCAGAGTGGGGTGGCCGGCGTAGAGGTGGCGGCGGCTGGCTGGTGGTTGACTGCCTGCTGCTGGTTGAGGGGAGATGGCTGTTTTGGAAAGAAGGAAGAGCTTAGGGGGATATTTATAAAGAGGAGGGAAGGTGAGGGAGGAAGGGGGCCGACCAGCCGGCCGGGCGGCGCACGTGCAACCCTGCATTCGTCTGTGTCTGCATTTGGCAGGCTCTATCACTCGACAGAGCCTGTGTCGAAGAGGGGGGGAGGGATCGGGAAATAGAAACTGGAAGGGAAAAAATAGAGGAAAAAAAGAATAAAAAAATTAATTTCAATTAAATTTTTTACATTTTTTTCCTTCTTTTGACTTTCAAAAATAACAAAACTTGACACCAATGTGTGTTATGATGAGACGAACACCCTTGAGTCAAAAATTAATTACGATCAAACTGGAGCTCCGAATTTGATGAAACTTTTAGTGTAGCCTTTAAATAATACACTTAACCCAATGACACCAAAATCGATAAAATTGGACTTGTATTTAATTTCGCTATTTATTGAATTTAAAAAAAAATCAGAAATTAAATCAGGAGTTTTCGTTATCCGGATTTCTCCCAAACTAGGGCATTTTGATCTAAAACTTATTTCTATCTAATGGTAATTTGTTTGCCCTAATTTAAAGTTCCCCGGGGGTCCTAGTTTCTGAGGCGAAATCTGACCGAATTTTGCGAAGTAACAACATTGAGTCGTTGCATAGTATAGGTATGATTTTAAATTTATGCATGATGGAACTTATCATGGGTTTTTGGGTTGCAAATTATTTTGGTGCAAATGTGAACTTTAATTTATTTTTTAATATTTAAATGCATAGGAGGCTGACCACTAATTGATTTACATTATTTTGGGTCGATCACAATGGTGTTTGGAAGCCTATGAGCCATCTTGAGCTCTTCGATGAGTTATTAATGTTATTATCATATGTGTATTTTGAACTCTAAAGATTATGTGGAACCATATATGTATGTTATATTGTGCTTTTGGAGGAGGCTAATATTTAATTTCTCATAAGAAAATATAAGCTCTTTTTTATTTTGATTTGAACAATCAAAACACCTTTCAGTAAGCATAACTAGAAGATATTAGAGGTGTGTACAATCCTCAAGAGATCATGGCAAGGATAACCTTGTTATCTTTTGTCTTTATTTTTTTGGCATTTTAACTTTTTTCCTGTTCTTCTTTATTCCCAAAAGTTTTCATTGTGTTTCTATTTCGTTCCCACCACGATATACAAATTCGACTACAATTCATGAGTCGCTTAATAGTCTTTTTCTCTTTTGTTATTTTCACCACAAAATCTTTGTGAAATCACAAATAATTGATGTAATAATTGTATAACATTTCAATATCATCCCTCTGAAATTTCAAATCATTTTGACTATGTTTCATCTATTAATACCTTCTGAAACCTGAAAACCCCTTTCCCCCTTATTTGCTTCATATGCCATTAAGTTGTGCATTAGTTAGGCTTCTTGTTATTCTATGTGATTGTTCATTTGGAGCTTAGCTACAATCTTATCTAGTTTAAGCAAAAAAAATGCTAAATGGAATTATCTTGCTTAGCTACTCCTTTAATCCAAGCTCAACTCAAGCCAAAATAAACCAAACCAAATTATCTTTTTCATATTATTTAAAAATTATACATAAATTAGTATTATTTAGTTATGCAATTAATAATTCCATAATTAGTACCAATTATGTGCTCATTAATTAATCTTAAGTAATAATTTCAAATTATTTACTAATTATCTATTAATAAGTACTATATATCATATAATCATGTATTAATTAATTTTGTAAAAATTATATGTTAATTAATTAGTGCTTATGTAGCAATTAATAATTATATACTAATTAGTAATTATGAATTAATTAATTATTATATCATTTAATAAATTAATAAATAATTACATATTTTCAAGAAAAAATCCCTTAAAACTGAACATTTTTTCACTTATCTTTCTTGGCAAACAAATAACATATTGTTTTTAACAACTTATCTCAACTTAGCTTAAACTTGAAAAAAATATATCCTATAAAGCTTTTTTCATTCATACAACACCCCAAAAGCACTCTAATTCATCTAACCTGCCATCTATAGTTTTACTCACATCACACATTATTTCTTCATCATTTTGTATATTTTTTCAAGATATCTAAGCCGCTTGCTCTTCTTGATATCATAATCTCCAATTGTAACAACTTTAATACCATTACTTCTAAAACTTGCACCTCATATATTCTATTTTGAATCTACTATGATAAAATTATTTAGACTAAAAAGTAACTTATCATATCGAGCTTTGTATTAACTACATCTCTAATTTTATCGCTAAATAGAAAACCATCTACAAAACAAAGGGTTAACGCACCTCCTCTTGAATGAAGGATATTCATACTTATTACCAAGACATGCAAACTTAAAGCAAATACATCATGGATCAATTGAAAGATGAAAATCATGTCACAAAAAATCTTGTACTCAAAAACATGTAATTACTCTATTATACATGTCATTTATTATCGTTCAAAGAACTTTCTTTTAATACTTTATCATATCCCTTGTCTAAATTAATGAATATCAAATAGAAATTATTTTATTTCTAAATTTCTCTATCAAATCTCTCAACAAACACACAACCCTCTATAATCAACTTACCCAATATAAATCAAATTGATTATGCAAAACTCTAATATCTCATTGTAATGTGTTTAGCCAATTTCCCATGCTTGTATTGAGTGCCTTCAAGAAGACAAGGATGCATACATAGCGTTCTTCATATGTCAAGATGGCTTTCATATGCGGGAAAGAATCCAACATCCTTTTAACAAGAATTCATATTTTTTGGACAGCTAACTTGGGAATTTTGATGCATATAATGGAATTTTGATTTTAGTTTGGGTGTGATGATGTTGTCTTAGTGGAAATGATGTCTAACCAGAGATCTTTAACCATTGTTTTTATTTATTGAAGTAGTGGGGTATTTCTTACTTTTTTTATTTTCATGCTCGATAAATTTGTAATGTCCATGTAACACAAAATCAACTGAATGCATCTTCATGATCCATAGCACTTATTTGTGTGACATGTTATCTGAAAATGGACCTAAATACCAAGCTATCTTGACCTCATTTGGCCATGCTTTTTAATTGTTGCCAAGCGTGGTATAGAAAACAGTATACCACACATGCACCTTCTACAGGACATGAACACGCTTCAGAACAACTTGTCCATTCATGAAAGTAATACTGACCTTGCCATGTACTAAACAATACAGCAATGACAATATTACCAAATGAAACCATATTATCAAGCATGAAGAAATTATGAACAGTATATGTCACAATTATTATCAAACTAAAATTACAACTTTTCAGAACAATCATGTATGGCAGTCCTAGTTGACCAAAAAATTCAACACCCAAAAAAATTTGATCTCATACAAAAAAAAATTTCAGGGTCAAAAAAACAATTAATTTCTATTAGTAATAAAGATGCTTTTATTATTTTAATTTAATTCCATCAATAAGAAGGCTAGTAAAGAATAAAGGCATTCAATCTTTACCAAGAATTCTAATTCACATCAAGAGATTGAAGCTCTTATTTTAAAATGAAAATTTTGGAGCCTGTGCAGAACTTACCAATTCAGAATAACTTAAATCATACATATCATCAGTGATCCACCCGTCAAAATCAAAATCAGTTGATGGGCGATGCTCATGTCCATACAACCAGTGACCTTTCTCCACTTTCCTACAGTTGGGGCACTGCATAACTCCTTTTGCATTAAATGCTGATCCAATACAATCTGAATAAATAGCAGATAGTCAATTAAAACAATTAAGTAAAACAATAGATATATATCCATCAAATGCCCCAAAAATAATATTTTTTGGTGATTACAAAGCAAATAAGGTTCTTTATAAAAGCCGCAAGAGTCAGTTACATCACAGATGAGAGTAGCTCACCCAGTGCTACAGTGAGCGGAATAAGTTATTTTCATGAGAAGAAATTATAACAAGAAGCAAAAGAAGAAGCAAAAAAAAAACTAAATGATAGAAGGATAACGAACATTAAAATGAAGAAGAATATGCAAATATTATATGAAATGTGAAAATAAACGAAGTTCTCAATTCTAAAATAAAAAACATCGCATGCTTTTTTATTATATTTAACAAGATTCAAAATTAAAGTTCACTTGTAATTGCTCAAACGCAGGATGCAGGTGATAGAAGTAGTAGGATGTCTTAAGAAGCGTGAAGCCAAACACCTAAAATGAATAATGCAACTTGATTTTCCTAGAATTAAGTAATAATATAAGTTAAATGCCAATAACGTTTATGAGTTTCCTCTTTGTGTTTCTTTGTTAATTAGATGTTCATTTATTCAAGGATGAGCAAGTATAAATTTCCCAGGGAAGTTCACTCTATAAATATAAGGCATGTATTGCTTTGGTCAAATGTAGAGGAGTAGATGAGTCAAGCTCGAATCCAAACAAGCTTGAATGAGCACGAGATCAGATAAATTTTGCAAGCATAATATTTATAGCATAAATTTCGGGAGTTCATATATATATATATATATATATATATATATATATATATATATTAACATAATTAATAACATTAATAACATTAATAGCATTATTAATTTTAATATTTCTTTATTTCAAGTAAAAATAAATTTAGAAGCAGTAATCATTTAATAAAAAGAGAAATTGATGGTCCCATGCGACAATTATAATATCTTTAATCAATTCAATAATAATTTTGTTTTAAATATCACTAATATATTTTTTTGACCTTTTATTACAAAAAATTAGCAGTCAACTAGATCACACATTTGGATCAGATTATGGAGCGAAAACTACTAAATAATCTTTAAAAACTTAAATTTATGATTTATTTTTATTTTATTTTATTTTATAATTATTATAATGTAATGAAATCTTATTTTTATGTAAGCGCCTATTTGGTTCAATCTTAGCCTGAATTAAGCCAGATAAACTAAGATAATTAGGCATATTATATTAATAATTACATTTGTAATTATTACATAAATAATTAAGTTAGTGTTATATATATATTTAAGTAATTGTGTATTTAGATTAATTAAATATTCATAAATACATTATTTGCTTTCTTATTAACCATGTTATCACAGCTTTTATATATTTTAATATATTGAATATTAGAATTTTCATTAGCATTTTATATTATAGAGATTACATTTTAATTAATTGTATACTTACAATTATGTTATTAATTTTATATTAACATTATTGGTTATTATCACAACTAACTAATAATTGTTAAGAAAACATATTAAAATAGTACCATTTTAATAAAGGCAGTTGTTGCAACATTTTTAATTCATTTTCTTTACATTTTTGCATGTGCCTAACACTTCGCAACCAAAAAGGCATGCTTAATTTATGGGCACTTTACATAAAAAATAATAGCACAAAAGGATTACTAGAGTGAGCTAATGGTATAAGTAAAATTTTTAAACATCGATGCATTTTTTTAGATAACAGTGGAGTTTCTGATAAGAACTTCAAAGTTAAGCATGCTTAAGTAAGAGCACTCCCAAGATGGGTGACCTGCAAGGAAGTTATCTTCCGAGGGCAAAATCGTGTGGCTTATTAAGATAAAGCGAACAATACATTGATGCTTAAGAGTTTGAGCTTTTACAAATAATATCAGAGTAGGTCATAGCATGTCAAATAGGAGCTAAGGATCACACAGAGCAAAGTACCACTTTATATGAGCAGCCTCTTGAACCCATGATGATTAAGGTGCTATATGGTTGTGAGTACCTCTTGAGCCTATAGGGGTATCTCTAGTCCTATATACCCAAGTAATGGTTCTTGGATCTGTGTGTAGATACTGATGGTGACATCAGTAATTTAAGTTAGAAAAATTATAAAGACCCACATAAGTAGTATTAAGTGAAACTCTTAAACATCAATGCGCATTTTCAGATAATTATGGAGTTCCTGATAAGAACTCCAAAATCTTAGAATGGATGACTTGCTAGAAAGTGAGTCTTTAAGATACCTTAGTGCTTAAGAGTTTGGGTTATTACAAAGGTAAGGAGAAAATTTTGAAAGCTCCAAACCACCTAAACAAGGAGGATCTAAACTGCATTCTCTCTCAAATTTCCATCAAGACTCCCTTACTTCAAGGTAACCTTCTCTCTTTTTCTCTTTTATTCTCTCTTTCTCCTCCACTATATCTCATTCATGCTTGTTAATAAATGAACAACTAGAGGATGATTGAAGTGTTGTTATGCTCCTAACACATTTTTAATGGTATTTCTTACGTTACCTATCTTGCATGTATAGTTTCAAGAAAATCTTAAATTCTTTTTAAAAACACTTCGTGCTATTTACAAATTTTTGTCTATACTTTGCATCATAATAACTTTTGATTTAAGCATAGTTAGCTGTTATACTTTGACACACATGTTCCCCTATATGTTGTTAACAAATCACTAGAAGATATCACACCCTAGTTGTGTCTCTAAGATATTCAAAAATCACTTCAAAATTTAAGAAAAATTCTGATTTTTTTACAACTTAGGAGTATCAAAACTTTTTAACCACTCAAAATTAGGTGCTATAACTTGGCATGTAGATTCTTCTATGTATTGGGAACAATTTCACAGAAAACTTTAAAGTTTATTTGGATTCTAAAGCCTTCATTTAGGTACTCAAACTTCAGCAAAATCCAATTTTTATTTTACAAAATATTAGAACAGATTTCAAAATTTATAATGCTATGTTTGTAATATCATAACTTTTTACTTAACTATAGTAAATAGCTAAAATTTTGCATGTCTATTCTTGAGTATATTAGGATCAAGTATTGTTGTTTATCACAGAAGCTAAAATGTCATTAAGGCATTCATTTGAGTGCCCAAAGTTTTGAAAAAATGTAAATATTTCTTTGAAAAATTTTAGGGCAGCTATAATTTTTCCTAATGTTTGCATTTGTATAACTCCTAATATCTTATAATCAATGGATGAATTTTGGCATGCACACTCTCCTATATACCAAGAGCAACTTCCTTTTTGACACCAGTGATAGACAAGATCATTTGGGCCTTCATTTAGGTTCTTAAAGTTCAACAAAAACACTGATAACCTCAATTAGCCAAATTTAGAGCTTTTACCAAATATTTCTAATTTGACACAAAAATCATAACTTATCATTTCCTAAGTAATTGAACCTTTAATTGATGCATAAGAAATGGTTTTTAGAAAATTTAAATTAAGGAAAAAGCTTAGTGGTAAACGAACAGTTCAAGTACATAGAGTAATTCAAAGTTGCATGTACCCACTTTATTTTGCTTAATGAAAAATTGCAAATATTTTTCATAAATGTTGTGAGAAATATCTGTGGTAAGTCTTTAAAGGGAGAACAAAACTGAACCTGTACAGGTAGGAATTGCTAACAACCCATGATAAAATAAGAAGGGATCTAGTCCACTAGAAAGGGGCAGAAGATCTAAAGAAAAAACTCACCAAAGTATAATAAATGTGAACAGTTATCGATGGGTAATTGTTTATCTTCCTAGAATAATATTAATACTAATATTCGAGTCTCCCAAGGAAGCTTGGGGTCCTAGGCCCAAAATAACATATTTATGTCACATAGTATATTATGCTAAGTTTTTCTTTTATTTCATTTCATTTCATTACTTTGCAATTGTTTGATCTCATTTGAATAATGCAATATGAAAAATCTTTTGGGAAAAAAAAAATGCAAGTTACTTATTATTGTAATTGGCATAGCTCTTGAAATGTATTGATGCAAATTTATTCAATTTTGTATGCATTTGATTCATAACATATATAGGATGCTGGGAATTAATATTTTTGGATGCTCTGCATACTCCTGCAAATTGGCATTTGCTGAAAAATATTACAGGTTGTGAGAATTAAAAGCAAAAATTTATCTAATATTAGGAGCTAGAGGGGATTCAAATATTAAGAGTGAGATGGAGCCGCACTATTTTAAAATTTTCATTTATTTTATGTCATGTTAATTTAGAACAATTTCTGTAATTCTAATTAATATTTTGGCTCTGTAATAAACAGAATGTTCTCTTTATTTAATATATTGGGTGTTCAATATTTATTTTGAATTATTACTTAAGAACTCTCAACCCCAATCTTCAGGTCGTCATAACTAAGTAGGCATGTGAAAATGTTACTTAGTGTATAATTGGGCATTGTTTAATAAAGTATTGCCACATATTAATGGCTATAGTATATAATTCAAAGACTGTTATAATTGACAATATAAAACGTTTAACAAAATTTTCATTAAAATATCATAGTTATTGCTTCATAAATAATTTATGTTCTGAGAGACCAGATGCTATACATAACATTAAACGAGCTACAATAATCATTTAATGGGGTTAATTTGTGCAATAGAGAATAATAGCTTATAACTACCCCATTTGAGAAGCGGATCAGATTATTTAGGCGAATGAATAAGCATATCAAAAAAATCACAACTTTCCCAAACTTAAATCCTTAAATGCTTTAGCTTTTAAACATAAGTTAGTGATTGTAATCTTTAAAACCCAATTCAAAACAAAGCACTCAAAATTTTGTTCTTTAAATTTCTCAATTTACACATGTGATTTGAGTGAGAAATTTTAACAGCACGCCAACTAAGGCTTTGAAAAGGATGATGTGGAAGATAGCTTTGCAGTCAATATTTGAAAATGAGGGATTATAAAAGCTTCTCTACCTGCAGCTGCAACAAGGAGGTTAACTCATTGCGAGTGGAAGCTAAAGAATCTTAATCTCCGTAGAGTGAATGTATATTGTTGGGGTTTGAACTACCATTAACTGGTCTTTATTTTTATTTATTTTTGTGATTTTTTATTTACCATTGGGTTTGCAAATATGCAACATTTTCCTTGTGTCTCAAATCAAACTTCAGAAATTTGACTTTTCAATAATAAACAATTAACAACAAAATTTACCCATTCTTAGATTATGCCATATATATCTTGTGGTATCAAATCCAACAAAATGCATACACAATAAATTTCAAGATGTTATAGCAGTAATTCAATCTTTAATGGGTTTAATTTGATATTTGTTCATTAGCAAACAATAAATGCATTATATTTATCTATCTTTTCATCTCTATTTGAATTTGCATTCAACAAATTATCAAACAATTAAACTGATGTAGCACAAAAAATAAAGGTGAATGCCTAAGAAAAAAATATGATGAAAATACCTCAAGAAAACAAGTTGCTACGACTAAGTAATGATAAAACAAGCAAATATCGTGCACACACATGTGAAATTAAAAATTAACAAGGTTAAAATGATTCAAGTCATAATCATGTTAACAACACAAGATCTGTACCTTATAAAAGTAACAAAATAAACATAAGTTATGGTTGATCTAATATGTGTCAAGGTTAAAGCAACTGGTGGTGAAGTGAGGATAAGTTGAAGTCAACCTCTACAAGATTTGTACCTTATAAAAGTAATGAAATAAACAGAACTTATGGCTGATCTAACCTGTATCAAGGTTAAAGCAACTAGTGGCAAAGCGAGGATAAGTTGAAGTCAACCTATACAAGCAGTCCTTCGTTTCAAGTATCTTCTTCCTTAAAAGTTCTTTTCTAAGAGTTGCACTACTCTCAATCAAAAATTTCTTCTCTTAAGAATGGGAGCACAAAAATCACATATAGGTGAGGAAAATTTTCTTTAATCAACTTCAATGATATAATAGATAATGAAGTGGCCTATTTATAAGACATGAAGTACATGTCAAATGACAAAAAAAATTATAAATCTACCACCATTTAACCCATATATTACTAAAAGATTCTTACCCTAAAAAACACCAAAAAATCTTATACTTACCACTATTTCAAGCTAAATATCTAAACTACCCTAGGTGGTATAAAAAGATAAAATAACTCTCATGACAAAATAAAATGATAAATGGGTCAAACTAAGAGCCCATCTTATTAAAGGCTCATGAGTAACCCATGACAAAATACTTACCATATGACTCGAAGACAAAAATGCAATACATAAATTTAACTTGACTTATAATCTAGCACGACAATGTTGATTGCATGTATGCTCACATATCTCAAAAGGTAGGGATTTAACATAGGGTTTTTTGTAATAATTAGGGAAAACATGATATTTCAATTAGCTTCTCGCTTAAAAAAATGCTTGTTGATGATGAGCAAGAATTTCTTTTCAACCCTGAGATACAAAAATGGAAGCTTTGTTTACCCATGCAACCTTATAGGATTGTAGGTGAGGCTCAGATATAAAATTCATCTTAACTAAGATTGATCTGACAATAATATTCATACAACTTCCACTATCAATAATAAACTTATAAGATTTGTCACCACTCTTAAAATATATATAAAAGATTGATGTACAGCTCCAATCAGTGTTAGCTTGAGGGGTAGCTAACTCATAATACATAACAACAATGTGTGATTCAATTAATGCCTCTATAGCATCACTAGCATTCTCACAAGGGTCAACTGCAACTAAGTGCGATTCTCACCCTCATTATAAAATTCAATATTTTCATAATCCAAAAGTAGATTTCTATGTGGGAAAGTACTTGTGTAATGCTCACTTTTGCTCATGTGAAACAAGTCACACTTGAAGCTTTTGAATTTGAGGGTGTAATGAGTGCCTTTCCTTTATGATCATTTGATGGCTTGAAAGTTTGGGGATTTGGGATTATAGAGCGATGTTGGGAACTATTTTTTATTGATGTTGTATGTTTCTTATGGGAGTGAGATTTGAGGTATTGCTCAAATTGAGTAGTAAGTCAGATTGCATCCTCAAGAGTGTAAACCTCTCAAGATAATATTTCTTGCCAAATATCCAAGCTTAAACCAAATTGAAATCATGAGATTGTTGTTCAAAGGCTGTTTAATTGACGTAAAAGCAGTGTAAAGTAAAAAATATTTAGGTAAACTAAAATTAGGGCGTTTGGCATGAAGTAAAACGAGTAAAAAACTTTCACATTGTAATTCGATTTTGCGTTAATATATATAAAAATATGGTAAATGGATTACACCTAAATCGTGTGTATTAAGAGAATACACTGAGCAACAGAGAAAGTGAGTGAATGAACCGACGAACGACTTGGCGAACAAATGATTCTAGCGAATCCTTCGTTTAAGCGAATGATTCGAAGGAATCATTCAAACAAATGATTAGTTCGTTTCATTTGAATGAATCCTAAGAAAATTTCAAATCAACTCAACAGAAGGAATTGTTCAAATAATTTGACGGAACAAATCGTTGGAATTATTCGTTCGAACGAAATCCTAAAAAAATTAAGAAAAAAAATTATTCAAAACACCATACTCATTGATTACTTCATTTCAAATAGAAAATATTAAATTTTCTATAAAACTAACAAACATCACAAAGTAACCTCATTATACTGTAATTAGATTACTTTATACTCAATTTCTTAAATTTTATCATGCCAAACAGCCCCTCATTGATCTTTTATAATATCACCACGGATTATCAATCTAAACGAGTTATATAATCAACAACACTCAAAGTTCCTTGTCTGTGTAATCATCTTATCCATGAGTCGATCATTAAGGTTATGGGCTCATATTTTTGTTTGTTTCTTTTATATCATCCCAAGAAGAAATAGGTGATTGACCTAATCGTTGATCCTTTTGCTCAAAATTGATCCAATATATTTTTACATGACCAATCAATGTGATACTAGCAAAATGTACTTGTCTCTCATTGGGACATTGGCATAAAATCAAAATATTGATCCATATTTACAAGCCAATCAAGAAAAACTTTTGGGTCGAGTCACCAATCAAAAGTGGGTGAACCTATCTTTGCCTTATAAATAATATTGTCATCAAAGTCTTGGAAATTTGGTTGTGATGTCATGTAATGTTGACTCGTATTATATAAGGGTTCATCTATGTGAGGATAGAAATGTTCTTGAGGGTGTCGTTGAGTATAGTCATTGTGTCTCCTAAATTTTGCTCTATCCTTTGATTGGGGAAGAGAAGTATTTTACTTAAATCATCCACATCAATTAAATGGCGAGTGCATTGTGGTCTAGTTGGTGATTGTGGGGAAAGAGGAAATGGTATAAAATCATCGGGAAGACCTTGGTTTAGTAGATACTATCTTTTTATTTGGTGCAAGTGGTGTTGGTGAAGTTTCATTGGCTTTAAACTCTAATGCTCGAATCCTAATTCCAAATTCATGAATCGTGAAAGTGAGATTTTTCATTTTATCAAGTAAACCTTTGAGGTTTTCAGTTCTATGCTCTGAAGTTTGATCTTGGTATAACATGAGACTTTTTCCAAAAGCCTCGAGTTTTAGGAATTTTTGATATCTAAATGGCCAAATTAAGAGAAATGGCCTTCTACAAAGTTATAGATTTCGTCATTCTAACCAAAATTGGGTGCTCAAACATACAAATCGAATTTAAAACGACCAAGTTATGATCAAAATATGACAAAATATAAACATAATGTGAATTGAATTTATGATTTGTTGTATGCAAAGATTTTGTTATCAAACAAAGTTCAATTGGCTTAAAGATTTTAAGAATTGTTAAACTAAATATTAACTACACTTCCACTAAATTTAGGAAAATTGAAGATCATTTAATAGTTATGAAAAATAAAAATATACAATGTCATAATAAAAAAATATAACACTTGTTCTGAGGATAAATCTTTATTGATATTTATATGATGTATCACAAAAAAAGATGGATGCATATGCAAAAAGTATGATGAAAATACCTCAAGAAAGTAACAAGTTGCTTACAGCTAAGTAATGATAAAACCAAGCAAATATTGTGCACTCATGTGAAATTAAAAATTAACAAGGTTAAAATAATTCGAGTTACAGTTATGTTAACAACGCAAAATATTTGCCTTATATAAGTAACAAGATAAACAAAGGCTATGGTTGATCTAATTATGTCAAACTTACAGCAACTAGTGGCAAAGCAATAATAAGTTGAAGCAACCTCCAAGCAGTCCTTAATTACAAGGAATCTTCTTCCTTTAGAAACCCTCTAAGGATTGCACTACCCGCACTCAAGAACTCCTCTTAAAAATGGTAGCACAAAAGTGAGAATTTTTTTCTTTATTCAGCTTCAATGCCATGATATAAGGAAGTGGCCTATTTATAAGCCATGAAGTACCATGTCAAATGACCTAAAAAAGAATAAATTTACCTCCCTTTGACCCTTAAATTAATCCTTACCCTTAAAAAGACCAAGTAAATCTTAAACTTGCCACCATTTCAAGTTAAAAATCTAAAGAACCCATGGTGGCATAAAAAGATAAAAATATTATCATGACAAAATAAAATGGTAAATAACTCAAACTCAAGGTCTATCTTATTAAAGATTCATGTACAACCCATGACAAAAGACTTACTATATGACTCAAAGACAAAAATGCAATATATCATCATACAAAGATTAAAATGATCTCCCACGACAACATTGATTATGTGGATACGTTTGCAACATAAACATTTCTTGTTTCTAAGGTTATTTTCAATAACAAGATTGTATGCCTATATATGGTGGACACCATAAAAAGTTGTGTACTCATGTAATAAGCATGCATGCAGTGCTTCAATCCTTTACATTGCATTTTATTATTAGTTTATAGTCCTACATCATCAAATTGGCTCATATGTTGTTAAAGTATTACATACCTACAAACTCCAACTTTAGAGAGTAATGAAAATTAAGGCCAGTTGACCCAATAAAACTAGTTCAACTAGTTTGGCAGATCAACAAAGCTAGCACAGGTATATGAAAAAAATAGGATTGGCAAGTTCCCAGTTATACCAATCAATCAGTCGGTCTAGTCCAAGTTTGAAAATGTTACTTTGAGAAAGGTTGGAGGTAAAGTTGGCCCTATAAAAAACTCTCTATATCAAAAATTAACCAAGGTTTTACCATAGCGTATATAAAAAAGTATGAGTAGTGGCACTAAGAAGACATAAATATTAAAACAATAACATAATATGATGTCACATCACTTCTATAAAGGACACTTCGCTAAAGAGCTGAAAATGTGTTATATGATAAAATGTGAACTAGGAAAACACATTAAAAAAAGAATCCCATTAAATCTTTTCAGCGCATATGGGATGTAAATACATAACCAAAGTGGGTAGAGGAAAGATGTCACAAGATTAGCATATTTACTCTACGAAGAGATTTTCATGTGCACACTCAAATCACAAAAAACACAGTAATTAAGTTCAAAAAACTAGAAGTGATAAACGATTTAAAGTAGATCAATGAGCTTCACCTACATCGTTGTAGTATATAAGGGCTTTTAAACAGCCTTGGGAATTATAAGAAGTGCATGAGAAGTCAGTCTATGATGCAACCAAGATATCGATATATACGTATATAAAATTAATAGTTAGAAGAGCAAGAAACACCCCTAAATAATGTATAATCTTGTAGATGAAGCTAAACATGCAGTGGGTGTGATCCTCATTAGCAATGTACAAGCGCATGACTCCAAAAGAAATCTAATAAGATCTCGTGTCATTGTGGTGTGCAACTCCTGAAGTAGTAACATATATCATGATTTAACTAAGAAAGTTTAGTTGAAAGAATCATTAAGATTGAGTCATAGATGAATAGCTAAGTGAATGCAGTTAGAGAATCGAAAAGCCTTGTGCCACAATGTGGGATCCATAACTGACAATAAATGTTGTCCATCGTGACATGTGAAAGATTAGGATTGCTTAGAAAAAATTCAATGGTACACTATACCCCGAACTCAAAGGTTATTATAAAAGTATAATTGAGTCTGAGTTTTCCTCGTGTGAGTTGAATAGTTGGCATATTCAAATGATGGGGATGAGTGTCTCTTTTTCTCTAACAATGGCACAAAAAATGAAGAAAGTATGATGCTACAAAAAATATTTATAAATGCACGGGCCCACTGCTCAAGGCAAACAAAAATTATATATAATTAAGAAGTAACGACAAAAAGAGAAAACCTGGCCTGGTACGAACATAAAAGAATGTTGTGATAATGAAATAATAGTGAGATTTTAGAATCTGTAAATTATGCGAGTCAAACACATATTGGCAACAATTTTAGTAATGGCTGCCTTATGGCCAATCCAAGAGTCACTATACTGTTTCTTATAATGCAAGCTATCAAGCTGACCACATCACCTATGAGTCAGAAGAGTAACCATCCTTGTGTTAAGTTCCACTAGGCCATAAGTATGACTCACCGCATGCCCTTCCCTTCAACAATTTTATTAAAATTCAGAGATCATCCACCCAACCATCAAGACATAGACTACTACTGGCATTCATTGCCCAAAAGATCCGATATTTTGCATCATGATGATCAATTGATAAGCAAAAATATTATGTTTTTAATTGAGGTTAAGTTGCCAAATAAAATATATTAACGTATTTTAAAAAATTTGTTAGATATAACCAAATAAATATATTTTGATTAATCAATTCGTCCAAACTGTTCTAACTCAAAACTCTGCAGAACGAATAAGAGCTCAAACGCCATGGCATGATAACCACCGCATACAACACGCAATAGAAGCGTAAATTGGCATATCCGAGTCACCCCTAACTCCCAAATGTCCCAATTCGACATCACAATAGAACCAAAACCACCGGAACTACGCTACAATCTAGAAAAACGGGGGCAGATATCAATACCTAGGTGAAATTCGTGTCCGCATTGCAGCTTGGCAATCGACCGATCTCCCAGATGCACAACAAGTTCGAGGCAAATTGAACAAGACGGCGGTGAGTTTCCCTTGAGCTTTTTGGAAGTATCCGCATGATTGAGATCCATATTATCTGCCAAATCGAAATCAGTAATAGATCCCTTGGATTCGTGGCTTCTGATTTCTAATCATTTTCCGGCGATCAGAACCACCTGCATCTTTCAATCTGCTTCGTAAAACCCCAATCTGTTTCGTAAAACCGAATTATAAAAATCCGAGGAGACCGAAGAAAGGAGCTATGAGAGGTGCTTTGAGGTGATGAGGAGCGCTCACAACGGATGCGCGGGGGTCTCGATCTGATTCGACTAAAATTTGCTTCCTCGATCGAACGTTAGACTATTTATATTTATATTAATAAAATTTTTTGATTGGAATAAAAAACATCTGTTTAACATTAAAAAAAATTGAGTATTGCTATATAGCTCTCAAATATTTTTCAAAAAATATAGATGATTAGGATTTAGACATTTAAGTAGAATAAAAAATATTATTAAATCCACTTTTGCTTGTAGGGCCTATAAAAATATATTTTTTAAATCTTAAATTCTAGTCATCCATATTTTTTGAGAGATATTTAAGAGTTATGTAACACTTTTCAAAAAAAATTATCCAATAAAATATTTACAATATTTTAATAAATATTAATAAAATATTATTCACACCTCACACCTCATATCTCATTGTACAAGGTACAAGTTGTAAATAGCATTCATCATATATATATATATATATATATATATATATATATATATATATATATATATATATATATATATATATATATAATTTTAACATTTAAAACATCCAATTTTGTATAATTATATTTATTTAAAATTAAGGAAATAATATTCTCTTATTTATTAAAATTAAATAATGATTAGAATTTAAATTTAAAATATATAATTCATAGTGAGCTCTAAGTGCAAAAATAAATTTAATTCTTGTTCTTTAATGAGAATAAATAAATATTAGTATTTAGTTATTTAGGAGCTTAAAAAATTAGAGACTTTTATTTTTATAGGATTAGCTTTTAAAATAATTCTTAAGAATAATTATGTATACATTATTGAAATAGAGGTAGAAAATTATTGATTTAGAAGAAGAAATGTTTCCTTATAGTTTGGACCATTAAAAGAGATAATGAATGAATTCCGAAGGGTTCCAAGGCAAGGCGGTACTCTCCAGCAGTGAACCGAGGGTCCGGACGCCCAATTGGTGTTGTTGTCTGAGGAGGGGTGCATAGGCATGCCTCAGGAGACAACAAGACCTCAAGGCCGAAGAGGGGGGCGCCCCAGCGCCTACTTGTTGCTAAAATAGAAAGAAGGGCACTCAGGCGCCCATGAAGTTGACCGAAGCCCAAGAGAAGAGCGCCCCATGCGCCTACATCAGTTTAGATCAAAAAAAAAGTCATTAGGGCAATTTTTGGATTTTTGGGGGCGGTATAAAAGAGTATGTGATGCGTTTTAGTGTTAATTCCATTATTGTTGAGTAAATTTCAACTATTGTAAGAGTGTGAGACTCCTGGAGGTTAAGAAAACTCCATTGTTGTGGGCTAACTCTATTATTGAGGACTAAGATAAAGAGTTTGTGAAACCCTAATTGCAATTTTCTTTCGGTATTGTGAAAATTTCATCATCTCTCCCCGTTGGCATGAGTGTTTACACCGAACTATGTAAATCCTTGTGTTGTGCATGTGATGGATTTGTTTGTGTGTTTTTCTTGTTTTATGTTCTCATTTGGTTTATGTTCTTTCTCGTTCATAAATACTAACAAGTGATATCATAACATGAGGTTTGTAAGAGAAGTCGTGGAAGATAGAGTTTGAGGAGAAGCTTCTGGTTCTTCATCATCGTTGGGGGCAGAGAAAACTTTCCACCAAGTTGTCACATTCGGCGAAGATCAACGTAGTCAAGTTCGATGGAAAGAACAACTTTGGAATGTAGAGATGTGAAGCCATTGATGCTTTATGCATTGAATTTGGAGGATGTTTTTGATGCAGAAGAGAAACTGAAAAATATATCAAAAAAATATTAGGCCAAGATAAACTGCAGTGTATGCGGCTTAATTCAAAATTATTTAACCCAAAAAATCAAATATGCAGTGATTATGGAAACGTCATGTGGAAATTGAAGAATTTCCTTGAGAGAAAGTATTTAACAAAGTGCGTGGAGAATTATCTCCACATGAAGCGGCGTTTGTGCAGATTTTAGTTGGGACTGAGAATCTTCATTGATGAACACTTGAATGAGTTCACCAAGTTGTTGGCAAATCTTTTTAATTTGGATGAAAATGATGAAAACAAAAGACTTCTTCTATTGAACTTGTTCCCAGATGAATATGAAAACTTCATCATAATGCTCATTCAAGGTATGATGAATTAACAACAACATTGTTAAATAATGAAGTTCGATGAAGAGAAAATGAGTCTTTGAAGTTAGAGATGTCTGAAGCATTTATCCTCCAATGCGAAAGATATGATAAGAAGAATAGTGGTGGTAACCATAAGAGGAACAAGTCCAAAGGTCAAAATCTTATACATCATCAGTGTGTCTTTTGTTTAGAGAACAACTATTAGAATAAGGGTTTTCCAAAATTAAAGAACAAAGGGAAGGATTCATCAGACGCAGTAGTAACACATGTTATAGAGGTAGACTCCAATGCTGATGACTCAAATGTTTCTTTTACAGTTTTGTCCCAGTTCTTGCACACAGAAGACTCGTGTTGAAATATGGACACGGATGCTACTTATCATATATTTTTCACCGTACAATTGGTTCCATACTTTCAAAGCGTTGGGGAGTGGTGTTGTGACGGTGGAAACTGTGGCGACCCTTCGCTAAGTCAGCATAGCTAATCCAGCATCAGGTGCCCACTTCCTAAGATCATTTTGGGTTTAGTATAATAGTGTATTTAGAGGCGTATAAAATACACACTTCCATATTCATTATAATATTCAGAAATATCAAAATAATAAAGGAAATATATTCATTACAAAGATAATAATTATTTTACAAAATTTGTTATACACTAAGCAAAAATTTAAAACTTTAAGAAAATCAACGTCTAAGTTGCTCCATCATGTAACAGCTCCTCCTCAAAAGCTTGATCTAGAGATTGATCATGAACTGCCATATATATATATATATGACAGGGCAAACCAAAAAAAGGAAAGAAAAGAAAAGAAAAAAAAAATTTAATTAGACACAAAATATTAAGTAAGATTTGTATGATATCAAAATTTACATTTAAGCGTCATTATTCTGCATGAGAAATTATAATGCGATATTTAAGTATGATATGCTTATGATTATTAATGCAGTATACATATTTAAGATATGTGCTCATTCTGAAAAAAAAATACAGTAATATATATTATTTATTCTGTTGGACAAAATTATAGAATAATCGATGAGTTAGATACGTCTATCTAACTATTTGAGATGCGAGTTCCTGACTAACTACATATTTCCTTTCAAAAGCTATGTGCAGTCTCCTTATTTCTCCAAATATCAGTCTGTTCTGGCCTAATGTATTCTCTGTACAGACCTGATATCAATTTGAATGAACCCATAATATTGATTTCTAATTATTTATTTCAAATAGTGATGTAAATGCTGCAAATGAAATAATTAAATGAAAAAGAATAATATTCTTTATTTTATTTTTAAAATATCAATATTAATATTATCTTGATTATTTTTCATTATATATCAAAAATAATAAGTTTTATTATTATAAGTAATATATATATATATATAAAGAAAATTACAGAAATGAAAGTTGCAGAAATTATGAAATATATACATATATAGAAAAAAAGAAAATGACATAAATGAAAGTTAAATAAATTATTAAATATATATATATATAGAAAAAAAAAAGAAAATGATAAAAATGAAAATTATAGAAATTAGGAAATATATACATATATAGAAAAAAAGAAAATGACATAAATGAAAATTGCAGAAATTAGAAAAAAAAAAAATATATATATATATATATATATATATATATACAAAAAATGACAGAAATAAAAGTTGCAGAAATTAGAAAAAAAAATAATATATATATATATATATATATATATAATGATAGAAATGAAAGTTGCAGAAATTAAGAAATATATACATATATAGAAAAAAAGAAAATGACAGAAATAAAAATTACAAAAATTATAAAATATATACATAAAAAGAAAATGACATAAATGAAATTTGTATAAATTAGAAAATATATATGTATACAGAAAAAAAAGAAAATGACAAAAATAAAAGTTGCAGAAATTAAAAATATTTACATATATAGAAAAAAAGAAAATGACAGAAATGAAAATATAATAGTAGTAATATTAACATTAATAATAATATTATTATTATTATTATTATTATTATTAAAAAGAAGAATAAATGAAAAGAGTATAAAATATTTCATTTCTTACTCATTTCTTACACATTTCTTACCCTATATTGACGTTAATGAGGCTTTACTAGAGATTGATGGGGGAACCGGTGATGGATAAGGAATAAGAGGGGAGATGGGAAGAGAAGAGAGGTGGAGAAAGAGGAGTGGGAAAGGGAGTGTGGGAGGAGGAATGGGGGAGGGAATGTGAAAATGGAGGGGAGGTGGGGATGTATTTATAAACTTTTTTTTTTAATAATTAATTATTTATTTTCTCTCTTATCCATTATTTGGATGAGATGGATGAGAGAAATTTTGTCATAATTATTGGAGTATTCAATTCAAACTTTACTTCCTCCTTCTTATCTCCTCTTTCTCTCTCTTCTTTCTTGCTCTACTTTCTCTCACTTCCATTTCTTTTCCAAAAAATAACGAAACTTAACATGGAAGTGTATCTTAATGAAAAAAACATATTCGCATAAAAAATTTTCAATTTGGAAAAATATTTTATTTTGTATTAATTTCTAAAGATAAAAACTTTAAAAATTAATTCTGGTCAATCCGGAGCTCTAAATTTGACGAAACTTTTTCTGTATCCTTTTTATAATATTCTTAATCCAACGACACTAAAATCGATAAATTTGGACTTTTATTTAATTTTCTCAATTTACTAAATTTAAATAATTCAAAAATTAATTCAGGAGTATTCATTATCCAAATTGCTCCCAAACTTTGACATTTTTATCACAAAAATATACTCTATCTAACGATATTTTTAGTTTTCTCTAATTTTGAAGTTACTCGGGATCCTGATTTTTGAGTTATGTTTAGTCCTAATTATCCGAGTAACGACTTGGGTCATTACAGAAACGATCACGCCTATCGTAATGTTGGGATATGGAACATTTTTAGCGCATGCACGATGATATTGTTATAAGAATCTAAAGGTCGTGCAATAAGTTCTAGCTATCCGTAAGAATCTTTTGTCAGTTGAGTCTCTTGAAGCTTAGGGTTTCATAGTTTTTATTGAGGCAGAAGCTCTAAGAATCAGTTGGGGAGCTATGACGTAAAAAAAGGCATTTGACAGCATAATTTGAAATTTCTTCAGGGAATTTGTGATAAAATCAAGACACTTAGAACAAAATCAGGATCTCAAACAAATTCAAAATTAGGCCGAACCAAATATACCGTTGAAAATAGTATATTTTTATTATCGTACTATCCTAGTTTATAGGCAATCTCACCAAAGAATACTCTTATATTAATTTTTGACCGAGCAAATTGAAATATTAAAATTTTAATTTAGAAATAAAAATATTAATATTGATTTGACTCATGACATACTAACCACTAATTTTTATTTTTACTCATAACTTTTATTTTTGCGACTAACTTTTATTTGTGAGCCTAACATTTTTTTTATACAATTTTTTGTTTTTTAATTTATTGCTCTTTCTATTTATTTAATAATACACACACACACACACACACACATATATATATATATATATATATATTATAGTATAATTATTATAGTTATATTATTTTACTATATTATGTTAAAATAACAATAACAATAATAACATTAATTTGCTATTATTATTATTATTATTATTATCATTGAATAATAATAATAATAAATAATATATTCAATATCACTGAGGATAATAATAAATCATATTAATAATAAGTACATAAATTGTTATAATTTGATTATGTGTATAATAATAATAATATAAATACTATTATTATTATTATCAAATATTATTATTCTCTCTACTATCATTTTTTAATAATAATAATAATAATAATAAGTATATTATCTTGCTTATTATTATTATTATCATCTAATTATAATCATAATACTGATAATATTATTATAATATTCTCTCTCCACTTTTTTTAACAAAAATAATAATAATAATAATAAGTCTATTATTATACTTATTATTATTGTTATGATTGCATGAATAATAATGGTAATAGTAATGATAATAATAATTATTATTATATTATTATTATCTTAAATATTCTATCTCTAAAATAAAAATACTCACATAAAATTATCATAAAAATCAACACAATTATTTTCTTCTCATTATCAAATTTTCTCAATAAATAATAATAATACTATTTACAAGTAAAATATCATATAAATGATAATAATAGTAATAATAATATAATATTATTATTATTGTCATTCCTAATTATTATCTCAACTTTTCTAAACAAATATATATATAAATATACTATAGTATAATTATTATAATTATATTATTTTATTATATTATGTTAAAATAACAATAGCAATAATAACATTAATTTGCTATTATTATTATTATTATTATAATTATTGTTATTATTATTATCATTAGATAATAATAATAAATAATTTATTCAATATCAATGAGGATAATAATAAATCATATTAATAATAAGTGTATAAATTGTTATAATTTTATTATGTGTATAATAAAAATATTATTATTATTATTATTATCAAATATGATTATTCTCTCTACTATCATTTTTTAATAATAATAATAAGTATATTATCTTGCTTATTATTATTATTATTATCATCTAATTATAATTATAATACTGATAATATTATTATAATATTCTCTCTCCACTCTTTTTAAACAAAAATAATAATAATAATAATAATAATAATAAGTCTATTATTATACTTATTATTATTGCATGAATAATAATGGTAAGTCGTGATAATAATAAATATTAACATCTAATTATTATCTTAAATATTCTCTCTCTAAAATAAACATACTCACATAAAATTATCATAAAAATCAGCACAATTATTTTCTTTTCATTATCAAATTTTCTCACTATGATAAATAATAATAATAATATTTACAATTAAAATATCATATAAATGCTAATAATAGTAATAATTATATAATACTATTATTATTATCATTCATAATTATTATCTCTACTTTTTTAAACAAATATATATATATATATATATATATATATATATATATAAATATATATATATATATATATATATATATATATATATATATTATTCTCTCTCTAACTAATCATAATATTCCTATTTTATTCTAATCTTATAAATAATAATAATGATAATAATATCAATATTATCACAATTTTCCTATTTGCATTATCATGCTTCTTCATCATTTCAATCTTCTCTTTTTATTTACTTTTATTCTTTTTACTAATATGGAAACACAAAAAGAGAGAGAGAGAAGCTAGTAAAAAGTCTGTATTTTTATGAAAAAATCTTGCATCATTTTACTAATCAAGAATTTTAAACACAAATTTACAAAAAATTAACATAACAAAAAAAACAAGTGCCCAAATATCATGAAGTACATTATATATTAATCTTAATTAATTTTAAGCCTTAGCATTTAAGTGTGCAAAGAGCACTCTTTTGTAAGCACCTAAATTCTAACATTTAGTAATTTATAAAAAGAGTATTGCTATACTTACATACTAATATACACCAAAATATATATATATATGATGTGTCAATTCAATATATAAATAGATTATTGATTGAATCAATTTTTTTATGAAACCTATATACAAAAATTAAATAAAAAAATTTATTAATCCTGAATAATTTTTAATCATACTCTTATATAAACATAGCATTTCTTTTATAAAAAATAAGAATGGTGTGACTGTAGTTCAAAAATGTTATGTTAAAAATATGTTAGTAAAAATATTGATGAAATAATTATTTAATAAATTATTATCATACTTAATGTTATTACTATTATTAATTGAACATAATTATTGAATTAATAATAACTATATTATGGTTACATTAAGAAAATGTTGCTGTTTAATTTTAATATTAATTAATATTATTAAATTTACTTTAATTAGCAATTGAATTAAAACTTTTACAAATGTGCATATTAATAATTATAATTAATTAATTCTTATTTTGTTTTTTTGTTAATTAATAATTAATAATTTATTTCACTAGTATTTATATTAATTAGTTAATGTAATGTAAGTAACTAATGTAATTATTAATAAAATAACTGTATTAACAATATTTTGAACTAAATATTAAAATTTATATATTATAACAATAAATATTCAAATTAGTCATATCATCCTTATATAAAAATTTGAATAAAATATTTGTTCAATTAGATTTCTTTTATCTTTCTCAACAACAATCAATTTACCTAGCTTGATAAAAATCATTGATCATGGCCTAACTTAGCTTGTGAATCATAAATCAAGTTAAGCATGAAAAAAATACTCCATATATATATATATATATATGAATAGTGTTGCAACCATGTAGTTGAGGCTCAGGTTGTGGTGTGTTATAGCCTAGTAGTTGATGCTCAAGATTTAAATCCCATCGGCCACTTGTGTGTGTGTTGCACTCACTTGATGGGCAATATTTTAAGCATGTCTCTTTAATCCTATTTCGCCCTTGGAGGGTACTTACATTTTTATTTGTAGATTTAGCTGCAAATAATGATTTATTCAAATTCCATTAACGATATAGTCCAAGAAAAAACAATGTTATCCAACGGCATACTAGTTGAATGCTGCTTCAACTCATGAAACATTGCAATGGACAGAATTTTATTCAGAAAATTGGGAAGATGCAATATCAGAACAATGCGCCTTCTTACATGCATAGCTTCTCTCAGGTAATAGGAATCAATCTCATGAAGACAATCATAAATATTATTCTGATATAGCAGAAAGTCAAGATTATAGAGACAGTAAGCATAGCATCATAGTTTGTATCTTCTTTAATACAAAGGAAATGAAGGGTCTACCTCTTGCGCCCATGACTCAAGTCCCCCAATAATATCCTTTGCCAGAGGAAAGCCATTCCTGCTCAAGAAATCAACGGCCCTCTGTGAATCATTTCCTCTTCTACAAACTACAAAGAGTGAGGCATCAGCTTTGTGTGGATCCTTTGTTCCTGCTGCTTTCATATATGAATTGATTAGTGGTATCTGATCCTCCAATGTAGATAGCGGAATGTTGATGGAATCGGGAATTGCTGTGATCTGGAAATGATGCGCCGGGCGTACATCTAGCAATAAATGTGGTTCATGTTTATTGATCAAATCTTTGTACTCACTGCTGCTGATTCGAGCGTTCACCGAAATCAAGCTTAGTTTTGGTGGATCCTGTTGTAGCAATGGAAATAGCACGATATTAATGTTTTGATGCATGATGATGCTTTCTTATAGTGATGTAAAGAGTTGCATGTAATACACATACATACATATTTATACATGATTCTCAATGATGCTTTCTTAACAATTATATAAAGAGTGATGCAAAAACGAGATTGATGTAATAGGCAGCTACTTTGAGGCCTCGAATGCATGTATGTATGCACGTGTGCATGTAAATACTCTCCCTCTGCCACTTCACATTCACCCTCAGTTTTTTTTTGCGCTTGTCAGAATTTTGGGAATTATAGCATTTCCTGTATGTGTGCATGAATGTAAAGTATGATTGTATATCTGCGTATTTGCCTGTGTGTGAATGCTCTCCCTCTATTTGCCTTAGCAATTTTGCACTTATGTCAGAATCTCAAAAATCATATCATTTCCAATATGGATGTATATCTATGTCATTATGTATGTCGGTGTATGGATGTATACCTATATATGTATTTATACATCCTTGATGCTCAATGATGCTTTCTTATCAATATGATGTAAAGAGATGCAAATATGAAATTAGTGTAATAGACAACTAGTTAGACGCCTTGAATACAGGTATGTGCACGCATGCATGTACATAATCCCCTTCTACCACCACATTCACCCTAACTTTTTTGCACTTGTCAGAATTTTGGGAGTCATAGAATTTCCTGTATGTATGTATGATTGTATATATGTTGCCTGTCTTGTGGACGCTCTCCCTTTATTTTCCTTAGCTTTTTTGCAATATGCCTGAATTTTGAAAATCATATAATTTCCAATATGGATGTATGTCTATAATGTTATTATGTATGTCTGTGTGCCACATGTGCCCTCCACCATTTTACATTCACCTTCAGATTTTTTGCACTTTTATCAGAATTTTTAGAATCATAGCATTTCCGGTATGCAAATTATAAAAGAAACGTGCATGTATTAAAGGAATCATGAAGCTGAGACCATGAGATAAAGCGCTCAAAAGCTTAAAAAACAAAAAAAATTCAAATATACTGGATTCAATAAAAAGTTAGCTAAATTGAATAAATTGTCTTTTAGCTAACTTTAAATCACAAATATTCAAATCATTAAGGGGCTGTTTGAATTGCATTAAGAAAATACTGAAATAAAATAAGTAGTGCAAGTCATTTCAAATAAAATAAATACAATGATACAATTTTTATAGATGTTTGAATGTTACTTAGTAAAATTTTATTTTGACAGGCTAGTAGTCGTGTAAATGATGTAAAATATGTGAAGTGACCTTATCCCACTGAGATGCTAGTGTTCCACTTCAAAGTTCTTACAGTTATCATAAGCTATATTAAATAGTGATAAAGACATAATATTTGAATAAGACTTTAAAAGCCAAACACATGTAATTAATACGTTTGCAATGGCATGGATATACATTCTGCAAATGCAGCCAGATTTTTAAACAATTAAATTAAAAACAAAATGTTATTAGCTTCGCCTAAGCAATAAATTTATTGATTGGAAGCCAAAAAAAAAAAACAAGTTAGGAATGCAATGCAAATATAAATTAAGTAATTATAGACTCAAAGTTCATGACAAAGGGTAAAAGTGTATGAACTTGACTTACCCTATCAGACATGGGAGATTGTGTGAAGCCTTCATAATCAAAACTTTGAAAACTCTGCTCAGTAAAGGTAGCTTGATTTCCACATGCAAAGCACTGCAATGACCGTCCCCTAATCTTGACCTAGAAAATAAAGCAAATTTGTAAAAGGAATTTGGATAAAATGACAAAAGTTTCTCACAGAATTTATACAAAAGTAAAATTTTGGATCATGTGTAGTACAAAGATTGATTTCACATGCATTTTTATTTGCGGGGACTGCCAAAAATTTATTTATTTTTATTAATCACTTCTGTATAACTCGTGTCGAGAGTGGGTCATCATGGAAATTTACTTTTGAGAAATATTACAAGAAAGTAATCAAGTGTTGAAATTACATGGTCATAGAGGGAAATATAAAAAAAAATTCAGCATACAAAATGAAATGAACAATGACAAATACATCGCACAGGTTATCCATATGCAAGCATTCAATATGAAAGTACTTCACTATACCGTTTTCTAAATACACCAACAGAAGTATAATCATTGCATTTAAGCTTCGAAGACAACAGAATATATACTTCTTAAGTTGCTGGAGGTAGATTTAACAAAATTGGCGTAATTCCATAGCATTTAACTGAAACAACCGCATTGAAAAATACCCACAACGTACTAAATTAATGTCAGAAAAAAAAAATTCAAAGCTATAGCTTACTGCAGTTGGTGCGTCAGGATGCTTTTCGAGGTAGAGAGCAAACGTTGATCGAGGGAAGCGGCGAAGCGAGCATTGGGAGCAATGGCGATGGAGCAGATGAGTGGGAGCGAAAAAAAAGGGCCAAAAAAAAAGGAAACACTCCAACCAAAGTAGCCTACCCCAACATAGAATTACATTATTCTCATATTTAAATTTATTTCCTCCCTTTTATAATTGAAATTAGACTCAAAATAAAGCTAATTAAATTAAAGAATTCGGATTTAATTAAAAGTACAAGAAAAAAAGTGAAAAAATTTCAAATGAGACCATTTTTCTTCCTTTTGGCTTTTATAATGATCTTGTCACGAATAAAACCATTTTGTCTTGTATTAATAGCATACAAAAAAACATGTTATGAAACAAAGATGTTGGGTTTCTGAAGATATTCTCTCATATGCTTAGAAGACCGGTGATGATGGCTTCAAGAAAGTAAGCAACTAAAATATAAGAAATTAGTAAATGAATAGAAAAATGGGTACAACAACCTACTAGGAAAGAATAAATTAGGTCTTATGATAGCAAATAATAGCCGTTGATATAGATTATCATGTGGTTCATCGTCAGATTGCTTATCGATTTATTTTGCTTACAAGGCTACTTACTGTTTCTTGAAGAAAAGCTAATTAGATACCTATTAGTCATAATATCCTGAAATATTAATAATCAATAAAATATATAATTTAATAAGAGCAAATATATATATATATATATATATATAGTGTGTGTGCGCACGCGCGCGCACAAGCATGCCCGGAGACGCACATACGCATGCGTATTAATGTAGTAAAACAATTTAAATGATACATAAAATTAAAAAATAAGGAGATGAAGAGAAAGGAGGGGAAGAGGTGAGACTGTCGTTAAGAGAAAAATTTAAGGTTAGAAAGTGAGAGAGAAAGAGAGCAAAATAGAAATAGTACTTACAGGTAACATATATACAAATCAATATTTGTTTTACATCTTTAGAGCGGGAAATGGTTAAAATTGTAATCTAACCATCTAATGCTGAAGTGAAAGCAATTGCAACTTAAGAAAAGGCGAGTATACTGCAGAGAAGGCAATATAGTTTTTTAATTAATACTGAAGTAAAAGAAATAATACGATGACCACTATTTTATGAAAGATTAAGTGAAATAAGAGTTCATCTTGCTTAGGTAAACTAAATTGGACTACACTTTCACAAATTTTACAAATTCCTGAAAGTCGATCTCCTAACGTAAGCACTATTAGAAAAGACAATTAAATTATTCACATTGAACTTATGACAAGAAAAGTGCAACTTCAAAGTTTTATGCACTTGCATTTCCACAAAAAAGCACATTTCCACCATTGAATCTTTAATCTTCAGATTAACGAATTCCATACTGAAATTAGTTTGGGATGCCCAGGCTATGCTCAAGATGCATCGTTGTTCTAGTAACATTAGATGTAGTTCAAAGATCATATATGAGTTAGAAGCCAGAAGAATTAATAAGACCATAAGAAAAACAGTACTATCTAGCCAACAAAGTGAAAAGAGAACTATCATACTATTCGGATACGGGATGAGAGTGCATCAAATATAAGCATTTTTCCTGATAGGGTTTCACCAATACCACTGGCAACCTTTATTGCTTCTAGAGCTTGAAGACAACCAATTACACCTGGAACTGGACATAGAACACGCAGTTTGTTTCAGTATTAAAGTATCAACAGACGTGTAAACGAACAGCACAAATTAAAATTTAAAAGAAATGTTATACACAGAGGTTAATACGTGAGAATAAACTTGAACTTAAACTGCTCATTGAATAATTAAGGACTGCATTGTCTCACAATATTTAGAAATAGAATTATTTGCTTAAAGTCCCATAACTCTTTAAAATTGTCCAAAATAACCCTTTCTCATGTAAATCCCAATTTGGTCACAATATCTTGTAGTTAAATTTCAATAATATCACGTCAACTGACACTACAAATAAGAGGTAATTTTGAAGGAGTAATATGGTTGAAGTTTGTAAATGATATTTTATTCTTTTCTACCTAAATATTATAATTAGTGAGTCAAAATAGGACCTATGGCAAAAAAGAAACATATTTAACTATTATAGACTTCAAACGCATAATTTCTTCCCAAAATATCACTTAATCGCAGTGTGAATTAGCATGACATTATTGAAATTTAATCATAGTACTAAATTAGCATTAATTTTAAAAGTTAATTTATGAGATTAAAATTTAACCATAGTACTAAGCTGGAACAAATTGTAGGAACAAATTGTAAGAGTAAGTCAAATTTAGATGCCCTGCAAAGAAAGAAGCCCTAGTTCTACAAAACTTTGATCGCTCCAAAAGATGCAAGCACCTCCACGATCTGGAATAAATTATAGGAGTGAGCGTTTCATAAGGTTTATTTGAGTTTTACGTGCTCAAGAATTTCTTAGTTAATGACCCATCCTAATTGTAGGAGAGAGCTCTAAATTTAAGAGTACTTGCACACTTAGGTAGACAATGTGATTGGGAATAGATGGAAGAAAAAATGATCACGATCTATTGCTTTGTCATTCTAGATTGACTTGTGGTTCAATTTGTTAATGTTAGAGAGAAATTTATCTATTACATCCAAAGATTCTGATTAGTAGTCATGAGTTGCCTCATCTCAATGTTCCTGAGTAGAATGAGTGAGAGTTGTTAAAAACCATGGGTCTAATTTGTTAATGTTATAGAGAAATTTAACTGTGGCATCTAGAGAATTAGTAACTATGGGTTGTATCATCTCAATTTTCCTAAGTGGAATGAGTGAGAGTTGTTAAAGATCCAGTTCTTAAGTTCAACAATAACTGTTATAGACATCACCTCATAGTTTTATGCACTTGCATTTCCACAACATTACATTTTTGTGAATGAGATCATCAAAGATGAAGCTCACAACTATTAATAAGTGGCTTTTCATTTTTAGGCCAAACAACATCACCTCATAGCATAACAGCCTTACGGGAGTTAAAGATATACGCTTCTTGTCTTCAGGTGCCATACAATCCATCCATAAACGAGAACATTACATGATTTGACACATTGCCAACCATGAGTTATGGATTCAATAATGGAAACTGTCTTTAGAGCATGCCCTATTCAAATCCCTGAAGTAGAGGAAAACACGAATTTATCTACTCATCTTCCTTGTCATGACTACGTCGCAAGTCAGTCAATATTTTCCATCCTAAATAAAACATGCTTCAATGAGCTTCTTGGTTTCTTCAAAGACATGCTTTTCTATCGCAAGCCTAAACTTCCCTGGTGGTTGTACCACCTCTAAAGATAGACTAAGCATCATAGTATAGTTTCAGGAGAAGCAATTTTTGAACTCTTTGAGTAAGACTTTCAACTCTTCAGACCTTTCTAGTGAGAGAAGTGCATTGAAAATGTAGGCATCGATTCTTCATCTGCAAAGATTCGGCTAACTTATCAAATAATTTCTTGAAGATCATCTGCTGTATCTTTGAATTTCTTTAGAGCATTTTTAATGTTCATTATTAGCTCCTCAAAAGCCTTCGCCGTTTGAGGAAATTTACCTTTTCCTTTTGTGACTGTCTAGCAAGACTCCCTAGACAAGTTAGCATATTCATCATAACCAAAACCCCAAGTAATAAATTTGCCATTCAAGTTAACTACTTGGGCGTGTCCCCACTTTGCAGTTTTCTAAAGTGACAGGCACATCTTTGGCTTTGCCACCAGAGATATGCATCTCAACAAGCCCTTTTAGGGTCAATGAAAAGTAACTTTATTTGCCTCTGGCTAATATCTAGCTTACTCAAATTTCCCAAGTGGTTTATAAAATATTGTCTCTTTATTTGCCATTTTTTTTGAGAGAGGTAAAAAGTTTTTAGCTTCTTAATATAAGTGTTTTGCAAAGAAGTTAATGCTTTGGCATGATTTGGGAGCATTATTGTAATCATTATCTTCCTTTTAATAGTCTAAAACTTTGTCACCCTTATCAAAGAAATTGTACTTTTGATCATTTTTTATTTTATAAATTCGAGGTTGGGCTCGTCCTTATCTTCAAGAGTTGAAGCACCCTTTGGCTAAAAATTAAATTTCTTTTCCATCTTCATATAGCTTCCCAAGCTATTATATTTTTCTACATGATTTGCTTTCTTGGAGTTGTTTGTTCTGGCAGTTGTTGATCCTTAATCATTGACAAAGTGTTTTGCATGTTCCTTAAGTTGTTGAGCATTTTGTTTTACCCTTCGAGCATCAGAATTTGACTATTTACTCTTACTGATATGCCTTGTATTATTGTATATATATACCTCATACATAGCAAATTGCTGTCTATCACAGTTAATCTGGTGTTCCTCCCAAACCAACTACACTTCATTCATTGATAAACGATGAATGGAATTTATTCGATAACAAAAGAGAATGACCTTCCCAACAGCACTTTAAACGAGGTGTTCGAGTCAATCACATAAAATAAGCCTTTACATAAGTTGGACTTCCTCATTGAAGCCATGTAAGTTTGTTTCTACTATAGAACATCTGCACTCATCTATTTCAATAATTTACACTTATCAGATTTATTGAGAACACAAAATAAATTAATAACCAATTTAATTGTAGAGAATTTCTCTAGCAGTGATGTAGAGCAATCGGTTATGCTTAGTTGTCCCAAGTAGATCATTAATATCGAATGTAACACTCAATGAACTTCGAAAATACATAAACGCTTTCAAATTTTTCCCAACAAAGAATGCTTCATACTCTTTGGGCTTCTACAATGCCTTTATTAGGTTCATCCTAAGATCCTTGATGTTAGGAGAGTGCCTTGTACGCTGAGCAATCCTAATAGTTTGCAAAGGCGAGTGAAGACACTGTAATTAATGATCATTTTAGGAGTCTTCAAAGTTTGTAATCAATGATCATTTTAGCAGCGAAAGAAACTCTTTCAACCGGTTCTGAACTGTCGTGACAGCATTTACAAGTGATATATGAATGGCAAGCTGCTATGAAAATATTTATACGAAAAGAAAATGTAAAAAGAAAAAAATAGACAAAGAAATTAAGATCATGCAGAAAATTGCAAAAGAGTTACTTCCAGTAACAGAAGCTATCAATCACCTCAATTTTTACTTTCACTCATATATCGTTAGTAAGAATTCCACTTACCAACCCCAAGGACACCACTATCAGAACACCTCTGGCATGCAGTTGTAGGAGGCGGTGTGGGAAAAAGGCATCTATAACATGGGCCACCCTTGTGATGATAAACAGTGAGCTGCATAGCCCAACTAATTTTAAAGCAAAAAAAGAAAAAAAAGAAAAAGATAAGACAGCATTTTAAAGCAAAATAAAGAAAGTTTACCTGGCCTTCAAAGCCTAGTGCTGCACCGGATATAAGGGGCTACAAGAACAAGAGAAGAAATCGAAATAAATTTAACAGCAACATAAAATTACAAAATGATTTCATTTTTACAAACAAAGATGATGTGAGTGGTTTATTTTATACTAGCCAACACTTTGACGATTCTGCTAGATCATTCACCTAGGACTGCTTCAAATTAGATGAAAAAAATAATATGAATGCAGATCTATTCATACATATTGCCAAGTTGTAGCAAATTATTGTAAAAAGCTCTTTCAGCCTTTACAGAAAAAATACAATAACTTGGTACACGCATTCCGAATTTTTCATCAGTGAATAGCATGCATGAACCACACAACACTTGCAACCTATTTCTTTGTAAATTAAAAATTGTTTAAATCATAGCCTCCAAAACAGATAAAATGGAACAAATAAACAACCTTGTTCAGCACAACGCAACAGTCACTGATCATATATCGACTAGGCAAATTGTCAGTGGCATCCACCACTATGTCATATCTTTAATGAAATTTATGGCATCGGAAAACTGACAGAATAATATATTAAAAACTAAGGTTCTGCGCTTTTGTTTTGCTTTATAAACTGCATTTTTAGTTACATTTTTTGAATTGCTTTATCACAAACAGCTCATTTTTTCAAGCCAAACAGAACTGTTCTAAGTTAGTTGCTTGTCCTACAGAAAATAAAAAACAAACAGCTGAGAAAAAAAAGCTAGTAAGATGACATGCCGGTAACATGGCACACTACGAACTATACAGATAAGATTATCCGCATACTCATCAAGGATACTTTCTGACAATATCCAAAGCATTTGATGACTGCAAAGCTTGATTATGTTCCACTAACTTTATGGAAGAGTTAATCCTGCATAAGTAAAACATTTACAATTCACAAATTCAAGATGCTTTTCTGATAAAATACTAGTTTGATCATCAATTTCCATTAGATATACCGAATTCTAAATGCTACAACTAGTTCATAACATGTGATAGCAGAAAATATGTTGCAGGATGATAGATGCATACGCACGACAAGCAGCAGTCGCTGACTTTACTTTGGCATGTCCAACATTTGATTCTGGATGAATGATCTAAATTAAAAAAATGCCAAAAACAAATTAAAGACAAGAAGAATTTTTCCAAAGTAGATACTTAAAAAATAAAAGCGTGCGCACAAAGTATGGTTAAGAAGAAGATAAGAGTCTGAACAAATAAATGGGGCGTAGACAAAGGCATGCAACAAAATCTTATGATCCACATTGTTGATGTAATGTTCTAAATTTAAAATAAAAATAACAAAAAAAAAATTGTGAGCATTAACTAAATCAATAAATATTTAATTTTATGACTTAAAAAGCAGCTTCTAAGTTTAAGTTAACTAAATTTTATTTTAGTAGGCAATAATTTTTAGACAAATTTTATGTCTAATTAGTAAATATGTAGAACTTTTTAGCTTGAGAAATTTTCGGAACATAACTGAGAAACATCAATATATATTTCACATAAATATAACCTGTCATATGGTTTAAATACTAAAAATATAATATGCAAGCATCTAATAATAATAATAATAATAATAATAGCTATTTTTCAAATGAATATGGTATAATATATACAAGGCCGCCATACAAGGAAGTCAAAGCTTAGCTTCGATGACCATAAGAGGGTGTTCTGTGAGGGCCCCGACATCGGTTCAATGGAAACCGTTCCGACATCGGGCGTTCATTCACCGCAGGATCATATTGAGTAACTTGAGAGGAAGCGTACACATACAAAAGCCAAAGGATATTATTCATTTATTTCAATATTCACATTACAAGGTCTTTTCAACGTTCCTCGTACAAAAGTAAAAATAAAGAAAAGATAAAAGATAAACAAGCAAAAATAGCGCCGTCGTAGATCCATTTGCAGATTGAAAATTTTAAGCATTAGGGTTCTTGCTTAAGCTCTTCCAGAAGTACCTGACCTGGTCTTGTACAACAAACAATACCGGGATTGGAATTCCCAGTAATTAGAGAATACTCTAAGTACAGCAGTACATAATAACATTTACATTTTCAAATGATGCGATTAGCGGAAGTAAGGCGGAAATAAATGCAGGAGAAAATAAGGTAATAACGCGAAATAAACAATTCCTGCAACAAATATTATTTATCAAATAAAGATTACTGATGTCATTTTCCAGTAATCTACCCCGAATGTTACCGATGTCATTTTCCAGTAACAACCCCGAATGTTGCTGATGTCATTTTTCCAGCAACAACCCCGAATGAAAAGAACTGTTGATTTCTAACAACCAACCAAGCATTTAATGTTACTGATGTCATTTTTCAGTAACCCCCGAATGAAAAAGGATGTTGGTTTCTAACAACCAACCAAGCTTCAAATGAATCTGGCTCAAAGCAAAATATGTGAAGCTAAGCAGCAGTAAAAGTGCAAAATGTAATACATGTCATGTACTGGGTACCTTTGTTCTTAAGTTCAGAAGTTCAACGGCTCGAATGAGTGATAGTTCGCTCAATCTGCATTTAAGTCCCCGATATCTTTAAGTTAGCTTTTTAATCAAATGATTTAGGAGTTTAATTTCTTATTTCATTATGTTCTTCTTCCGCTTTTGCAGTTCGATTGATTTAAGCTGCTATTAAAAGCAGTTATAATTTTTTAAAGTGTCTTAAGATTATGATCATAATACTGTATAACGATAAAGTCAGAACGAAAATGTCTGAATTGGTCATTTATGAAATAATAGTCATTTATAACATTTTGAATTGTTCTCATTATTAATTAATGAGAATGATCAAAATGTGAATGACTAAATATAAAATTATATCAATGATTTAATAAGATTAGCAAGAAGTGTTCTCTTCAGTACCCTCCATTTCCAACCTCTCATACCTTAGCTTTTAGGATTACCAAAAAACAAGGGAGGGTTGGAACGGGGTAGCCGGATGGCTGGCCGAGGTGGCAACGGTAAGAGGCTGGCTGGCAGCGGCTACTAAGTGTCTTGGCGGCTTGATAGCTAGCTGGCCGTCGGAGGCTGCCGGGGGCTGCTGGAGGCTGCCGGAGAGGGAGCTGGCTGGCTGAAGGGGACTGTCGGGGGCTGCCGGGCTGCTGGGAGGGTCTGCCGGAGGCTGCCGGAGGTGCTGGATGGAACTGTCGGGGGCTGCCGGAAGTGGCTGGAAGGGGGCTGTCGGAGGGGCTAGAGCGGCTGAGAAAGGGCTGGCACTGGCTGGAAGGGGGCTGCTGCTGTGGGTGGCTGTGGGGAAGAGAATGGGGAGGGGGCTGCGCTTTAATAGGCGCAGCTGGGGGGAGCGCACGAGGCGAGCGGGAGGGCCAATCGCATCCTGCGCCAGATTCGGCGAAGGCGGGCCCTCCACGCAGACGGAAGGGGTGGTCGGGGTCGGCCCTAAGGGCCGACAGCCTGCGCCAAAAACGGCGCAGGCAGACACAGAACCTTCCGCTACAGGCTCTGTCTCGCGACAGAGCCTGCGATCGCGTCGCCAGACGCGATTGGCGAGGGGGGGGGGGGGCGAGCGTAAGGAGCAGGGGAAGAACAGGGGAAAAATTTTAAAAAAAACTTAAAATTTAAAATCTTCTCAAATTTCCGTCGTTCGACATCCGAATACAACAAAACTTGACACCGATGTGTGTTACAACATGACAAACACCCTCGCGCCAAATATTTTCGATTCGGAGCAAAATTTTATTTTATTTTAATTTTAGAGGTTTAAAACTTCAAAAATTTGCCACGATCAAATTGACGCTCAGAATTTGATGAAACTTCTCGAGCAGCTTTTAAATAATATACTTAACATGTCGACACTGAAAACGATGAATTTGGACACGCATTTCAATGTTTTCAATTTTTAGAATTTAAAGATTTCAGAAAACAGAACGGGAGCTTCCGTATTTCGGATTTCTACTGAATTAGGGCTCTTTGATCTTTAAAGTTGTTTCTATCTACTGGTAGTTTTGTTTGCCCTAAATTGAAATTCCCCGGGATCCTAATTCCTAAGGCAGGATTCTGACATAATTTGTAAAATAACGACTTTGGGTCGTTACATGTTCCAACTCATCGGCAATATCATAAGGTGTGTTGCCCTAATAAGCATCTGAAAACAAAGATTGGATATCGGAAAACATAAACCTAACATATATATATATATAAAGGAGCCAAACAATTAATTATATCATCCAAAAACACAATGAAGAGTCGGCTAATAATCAAAAAAAAATATTAAATGTTAACAGTAAAGTTATAATTTATAAATTGCATATAGATAAAAAAGACTGTAAAACTATTGGGCACAGCTAAAACAAAAGAAACGTATACATTTACCAAACATGAAGAATGAATTTATCAGCCATCTAATCCTAATCTAAAAAATATTAATTAATGAAACATAAGATAAATAACTATATTGTCTACTTAAAAGTTAACAATAAAAAGTTAAAGAGCATGCATGCTATAAAAAAGATAAATATAGACAAGCTCAAAATTAAAAAAGGTAAATTGTGCAAGAGACTAGTAACAAAAAATAAAATAAAATATTATTAACTAGAAATAAATCATGCATGTGGAAAGTAATTGCAAGCCAAATTAACTGATTTTCTACTAACTATGGCATCTTATTTATTTTCTTTTGTTTTCACTAAGATGCGGATGAAATACCCATATAATAAAGTAGAGCAACACACCATTAGAGAACTCATAATATGAAGTTCTTTAAAGTCTGAGGATCATATCCCTTAAGAAGATTATTCGTGGAAGCAATATGAAAATAAATTTGTGTTACGTATGCCTATATTAAACTGTGCTATGTCCCAAATAATAGAGCATTCATACTTTAGTATATCCATAAATATTAAAACTTTGTTGGAATTTTCTAGCTTTAATATGCTTTAATTCCAATGGTTTGGCAAATCAATATAATCATCTAACATGCAAATTGGTCATGCAAAAATCATGTACATACATAATTAATTCTATCTTGGTGATTATCTTAACCAAGCTAATAAATTCATTTAATATTTTTTTAGTATGTAAACACAATGACATGAATTATAACTACTTTAACAATTAGTAAACTAGAACTTAGGTTTAGCCTTATTGAATTCTAGGTTACTATAAAGTTAAGTTCCAAGCTAATTAATATAAAAATTTATAAAATAAAAGTTTTAATTATCTAGTTTATAATATTTGATCCTTTGACTTTGTCTTGATCCCACAAGCAATCATTCTCCAATGGTTTTAACCTAGTTTGAAAAATTAGGGACAAATTTAAGGTTTATGCGGCTATCCAAAAAATAAAAAAGCAAAATAATGAACACAATATCTTAAGGTTTTGGTGGATCAAGTAGGAGATAATGTAAGATTGTTTTGTTGTTGACTAGGACCTAATTGAAGAGCAAATAAGTTGGGTTAAGTTAATCATAAATTATTTAAGCATAAAAATCGGAGAAAACACATAATTCTCACCTTAGGATTTTCGTAAGACGACTCAAGAGGATTCGATTGATAATGGCATCGAATTTCCATAAATGAAAGCATAAATTTTAGATAAAGATGATAAATTTTGACTTTTAAGGAAATAATATGAATATTACAAAGTTAATACCTTTAAAGGGGGGTGTGGCAAGGTCACGAAATATGATAGATTTATTGTTGGTGCCAAGGCTGCTGCTGAGGCTTCACATTAGAAGTGAATATCCTTCAAATTGGAGGTGAAAATTTAATAAATAGAAAAGGGAAGAAGATGGAGAGAGAGGAGGAAATGGGGCGACTAGGATAAGTGTAGAGGAGAGAGAGACCAGCTAGGTAGAGAAAGGGGTCAACCAAGGGGTTGGTCGGCCATTATGTGGGGGAGAGAGAGAGAGAGGAACATGAAGAGAATGGCTCAATTCATTCATCCAGGGGTCAACCAATTTTGACGTCAAATTTCCACACGAAAGAATCAAGTAGACCGTTGGTTGGTTGACTGAGACTTATAGGAGGGAGGAGGGATTATTTTGGAATTTTGACAAATTATGATATAGTCAAAAAATTGTAAGAATTTTAATTTAAATCAAATCATGACAAATTGAAAAATTAGGGCTAAAATTCATTAACTGTTTCTCATGATATACTAAAATAAATATTTACATTGTCAACGCATAAATTATAAGAGTTAAATTTGTTATTTTCTAAAATTTATCAAAATTAAATAAAAATTTAGGGATGCGTACAGAATTTTATTTGAATGACTTTGATTAAGAAATTTTACAATCAAACCCTAAATTATGAGTTTACATGTAACACTAAAATATTAAAAAAAAATTGCCATACCATTCCTTAGACTATTCCAATTAAACCAATTTAGTCCAAAATAATAATTGTTCATCCAATCCCAATTTTGAATCTATGCAGGATCAAATTGAAAAGTCAGACTATTATGTTCAAATACAATAGTTGAGGAATTACATTAGACATTATCACAGTTTGAGGCTAAATTGGCTAACTAGAAACACTCATGAGACTAATTTGGAAATTTTCTCATGTTAATACAATTAAATATTGCATATTAAAAAGCTAAATATATTTCTACCAGAATAATGATGATCAACTAAAAAAACTAATTTTTGCTTCGAATGAAAACAGATGTTGGTAGAATGTTTGAGTACATATTGTAATGTGGCATTGATTTTTGAGTCTAGACTCTTAAGTAGCTTAGACAACTTCAAGTAATCCAAAATATCAATATGGATAATTTTACTATACTGTGTTCAAATAAAATTATTGATGGACTAAATTAGGCATTTTCATAGTTTAAACTTAAATTGGCCAACTTGAGACAATCGGATTATTTTGGATATTTTCTTGTATTTAAGAAAAAAAATTTACATTATTATAAAAATAAAAATATTTTTTTGCTAAGAAAATGAAGATCAACTAATATGCTAGAATGATAATACAGTTGTTAGTAGAATGTTTAAGATAATTATGTACCTATTATTATATGGCATTGATTTAAGAAATTTAGAGTCTTCTAGAGAACAACTTCAAGTAATCTAAGACATTAATATGGATAATTAAATTTATATTCAATAGTAGATTCATTCTTTTAAAACATATTTACAATACAACATTAGAAATTCATAATATTTAAAAATAGGTATTTGAATATGGCACTCAAAATTTGTATACATGTCCAACACCCAAACTTTAGTAATGCGCTTATTTTTCTAATCTATTTTTTCAATATAGAGAAGATCTTATAGATGTCATACACAAATGAGGTGATAAAATTGTTTTTTTTGTAAATTTTGAAGTTTGGTGCAGATATAGATATATATATATATATATATTATAAAGTTTTGGGTCTCATGCAAATAAAATCCCTTTAAGAGATAGTTTAATTGTCAAGTTCGTTATTAAATTATCTTTTACTTTGTAAAGCACATGTATGTATTTATAACTATATTAACTTAGGAATTAACTTTGTAACTTTATATTATTTTATTAAAAAATAAATTTGCAATATACCAAGAGTAGCTTATAGCTTAAAACACATGAATCTTTGTATTCCTAAATTAAAACAAATTACATCACAATAAATATCTTTATATTTTTACATTTCTTTCACATCTCATAATTTTCTTATCATTTATATTGCTTTAGCTAAATATACATAGAAAATACAATGCTCATTTATTAGCATAATTAGGATGAAATATCATGCGCATTCTTTAATTTCTCCAATCCAACTTCTCAAGACCTAGTAAATCACATCGCCCTCTATTTTGTCATTATTTTGCACAAGTGAACTAAGATATTTGATTGTTGCATCCTATATAATTATTACTTCTAAAATGATTAAACTTATGTTTCACATACTTTGTTTTTGATCTACTAAGGCAAATTCCATCTCTAGTCTTATCAATATCAAAAAAATTATCTACAAAACATTCAGAAAAGCACCTCCTTTTAAATGTGTTTAGTAAGAACATCCATAGTTTATGCAAAAAGATACAGTGACAAATTGAAATATCATAAAAATATTAAGAAAAATATTCCAGTAAGATCATAATAAGAAAAAATAAAAAATACTTTTCACTAAATAATAGTGCAATACATTCAACAAGAATATAAAGTCAATTTTAAGATGTATCCTTATATTAGTATAAGGCTTAAAAATAAAATGAAAGAAAATAAAATAAAATATTTCTTCATGCCTCCAGAAGAATCCAAACGCTAAGCTCCTTCAATAAGATTCTTAAATCATTCTTATTCAATAGACCCTTCAAAAAAAAGACTGATAAATCAAGCATCTAGACCTAATATATTATGGATTGGCAATCAAAAGGTTAGCCTAATCAATTATAAACAACCTATATGCTCTTTACAATAAATAGAACTTAATAAAATGAAAACCCTAAGATTATTACACAAAGCAATGCATCAACCCAACTAATAAGAAATTAAATAAGGAAGAGAAGAAAGTACCTAAATTACAAGAGAAGGTGAAAGAGAAAACAAAGTTGGCTTGGCTGCTTTACAGATTATTCCAACCAATTACACAAACTCTCCGGACAATACTAAGATCCTCTGGATCACTCCCATCACTAAGGATCACGCCAAGACAAAAAGTAAGAGAATCCAAGAGAAAATTTGGTGATCTATGATTGGGGCTTCAATGGTTCAATCCATAGGTTTATGAAGCCTCCCAGAGCTTAGACGAACTCCAAGTAAGAAATGCAGGCTCTGGAAGGAATCAGAAGTAGAGGAGAACCAAGGCTTTGCATTGTTGATCGGAGGTTCATGCGTAATGAAGTGGAGCTCGACAGTGCTGGCATTTCAAGAGTTAGATGCGTTCCTTGAAGTAAAAGAAACATTTCGGATTCAATCAATTAAATCATAAAGACATTATAAAATTTTATTGCTCTATTACAAGTTTAATTAAACACAAATAAGTGCAATTAATGGCCAATTAGCTACTTAAGTATCTAATGGTTTGAATGGAATCGAAACAAACCAATTTTGTGGCTAAATAACAAGCTCCCGATTTGCTCGAATTAGGGCATCCGTTTGAGTAACCATCAAAGAAAATGATACTATAGCTGCGATTTGAGCTGCGGGTTGAGTCGTATTAACAAAAAAAATGGTAGGAAGATTTCTAACCATCGATTTTGCATCTCTTTTAAGTTCTATGGTGGCGATTAACTCTGTGATTTTAAGAGATTCTGCACCATTAAATGCTTAATATGTATGTGGCAAAGTATGAATTTGACGACTCAGATTCGCCCCGCTGTAAATCATTATTGTGGTTTCATTAATTTTTACCACATGTCTGATCATCGATCCGAGGGTCAGCACCATTTCTGCAATTAATAAATGAATGTTTTGAATTTTAATAAATATGAATATATAATTATATATTTAAATTAATTTAGAAAAAATAATTTACATTTTTCTTTACCAAACAAATTCCAAAAATAATCAAGGTTTACCATGATGTTAAAAAAAATGAGGAATCCAAAATTATAAAAAATTTCAATTTCATAATATATTATTCTATATTATATGTTAAAAATAAAATCTCTAAAATTCATTAAAAATATTCTAAGAATAAAAAATACCAATATTTCCATAAAATTTATAAAATTTTATTCTTTGAATAATGGCCTATTTATTTAAATAATTTTTAAAAAATTTGAGAAATATTTTAAAAAGATATATTCCTAATATTATTTAAATAATTTCTCAAGTTCTAAGATTGAAAAATTTTAACATCTTAGGGATGTTATAGATATTATGTCATTCAAGTGGTTTCCTTTCAAAATTTTGAACTTTAGAGATGCAAAAATTTTAGAATGGGATGCAAGGCTTGTATGTCAAATGTCATTTGATTAATTAAGCAGGGAAACTAAAACACAAAGAGTGATTGCCAAAAGTCCTTACAATTTTAGGCTGAAAAATCTAATTCCAAACTATTTGCTTTATCCTTCCTAACTATTCAATGTCCAAACTAGTCCTTTAACTAATCAATTTTGCCTTTTATTTTTAACATCTTGAAACTAAATCGAGCAAAAATTAAATGGTAGAGAGATCAATTTAGATCTAATAATTAGTTAGGGAGCAACAAAAAACAACAAGCCTTAATCACACGGGGTCAACTATATGAATTCTTTGCTTCATTGCACAAGATCAAATAAAAGCCCTCCCTAAGTTTTCCTATTCCTCTTCTAAATTGGGAAAAATTCATAGACACAACTTTCAAATTGGGGCATTGAATGGTCTATATTTAATATGCATGAACCATCTAAGGCAACATTATTGAATCTTATCCACTAATGGAACCAATCAACCCTTTCTACGAATAAACTCATTTCCCATTCTATCATTACGAGTATACCCACTCATTCACCTAAGCATCCACATCTCTATAACACTTATTTTAAAGATAAATTTCTTTTGTTGGCCAACCCCATATAACATAGATGGTCGTACAACTACTGTATATAATTTTCTTTAAGTTTGAGTAGAATTTTCCAATCACAACACTCTAGAAGCGCTCCTCCAAAATGAATATTTGCTAATAAATTGGCCTAACCAACATGGAACTGTTTTGGCAAATTTCCCAATATATAATTTTTTAAATGTAACATGAAACTAAGTTTCTTGAACCAGAAAAAAAAATACGGTTGACTAAAGTGAAACACCTCAACTGGAAAAGGTTTGTATACTAGAAATGATAAGAAAACCAAACCATCCACAAAAAGTTAATGATACTAGATAAATAACTATTCGCAAATCTATTAAATGTACTTCTCGACAGCAATAAAATAAAACAATTTGTAAGCATATTTTGCTAAGATAAAAAAGTCATATCGTAAGATTTGATTGAGCTGTAAAAAATGTTAAACTAAAATGTGTGTCGAGACACATGATCAGATTTCGTAAATAGATCAATGGTATTTGCAATGCTTTTTTTCAGAATCTGATCCAGATTTGAAATAGCAGAAGAATCATCTAGTCAAACAATATTTACTAAAGTGCATGCACTAGAGTAAATCAAACAAGCATTTAACCTGACGATGTAGGTTGTTGAGTTCAACAATATCACTGTCAACAATGCCCAAGCAGCCTGCAAACACAAACTCAATTTTTAGACCAAAAAAATCTATAATTAAAGCAGTACATGCAGAATGAGTGAAACCAATAGTTCATTAATTAAAGGCATATGGTTAATGATTAATATCATAGAATTAGTATTATGCGGTCAACGATACCTAAGCAGCCTGAAAACAAAAATTCAAAGTTACGACAAAAATTTATAATAAAAGTGGTACGTGCAGATTGGGTGAAACAAAAAAAAATAATAATTACAGATACATGGTTTATAATTAATATCGAAGGGTTGTGAATACTATGATTGATAAGAAGTGAATTAAAATGTGTACGCAAGAAAATAATAAAATTAAAAGTTTAGACTTCATGTTTTATTACACAGGTAAGGATCCGCTTAAATAGGGCATGTCCATCATTTTGATTAAAATTTTAAAGGATGCTACAATGAAAACCGAGAGAATTAAGATAGAATTATAACAAAATAATGGGGTAGCAATTAGTATTGTAATTATTTATGTCTCAAATACGATTGGATGCAACTATGAGAAAAAATTTTGTACGATTATTAAATATTGATTTTGGTATTGCCTCAAGATGAAATGTTCTTTATCAGAGATCTAAACATTCTCTTTACTCTCACTTGTTAATACACGTAAGGATCAGCTGAAATATCGTGTTGGTATCATCTTGAATGATAGTTTAAGGGATGGCATAATGAAAGTCAATAGAAAAAAATTGATATATAGCCTTAAATACTATAAACAATGAGGTGGTAATTAATATTGCAGGTATTTATGTCTCTAATAAAATTGAATTGAGACTATAAAAGAGAAAACTTAAAGAATTAAGAAATATTGACTTAGGTAACACCACAAGCTGAAATGTTCTTTATCGAAACTCTAAAAGGAATAGGTAAAAACTTAGTGGCATTCATGATGGTTCTGATATTTGCAAGACTAGCAATAATGAAAATTGAACTTGGAGCGTACTTTAAATTATAATTTTATAATTGCTATGTAATGTTCAGAAAAAAAATATATTATTACACATAAGAGTAAGTCATCTAAAACTCAGATTGATAATTTACTTACAAATAAGAAATTTCAATTAAAAAGCAAAATTTGTAAATTTGTTCTACAACAAAGCATGCTAGCCCTGCATCAATTTTTTCTGAATTTGAAAATATTAAGTTAATAAAATATATGAAGTAGATATAAGAAAATAAGAATGTGAAATCTTAATAATAATAAAAAAATACATTCGAAGCAAAATTTTAGAATATAGACCAAAACATTGAAGAGAAAGAAAACCTTAATTGTAAAAATGTCAAACGAGCAGACACAAGCGAGCAAACCTTCTTCATGTTTGCTTCATTAATCAGTATAAGAATATTGAATACCATAATGAGTGAACAAAATAAAATTAAAAGCTTCTAATAAGTATGTGCTTTGCATATTACAATATTAATAGCTATTCTTAAATCATTAAATTATTGATTTTTAAATTCAATTATCAAGCATTGATATCATATTAAAATAAAATATAATAAATATAAAATAATACATATTATATATAAATATATGTATCTTAATAATAGAGAGATCTATAGCCATAAACAAAAATTAGATATTTATATATTTAATATCTAAATTAAGGTTCTTATTATTATCTTGTAATATTTAGATAAAAGTTCTTTAAAATGCACAAAATTTTTTAAATTTTTATTACTAAGTTAGAAAAACATATAGCATAGTTATATAAAAAATAAGGTTGTGAAATCTTAATAATAAAAAATAGAGATACATTTAGAGTAAAATTTTAGATTTTGGACCAAAGCATTAAAGAGAAAACAAATCTTATTTGTATATTTAATATCTAAATTAAGGTTCTTATTATTATCTTGTAACATTTAGATAAAAGTTCTTTAAAATGCACAAAAAATTTTAAATTTTTATTACTAAGTTAGAAAAACATATAGCATAGTTTTAAAAAAAAATAATGGTTGTGAAATCTTAATAATAAAAAATAGAGATACATTTAGAGTATAATTTTAGATTTTGGACCAAGACATTAAAGAGAAAACAAATCTTATTTGTAAGATTGTTAAACGAGCAAAACCTTGTTCATGTTTGCTTCATTATTTAGTACAAAAATATTGAGTAGCATAAAGAATGAGCAAAATAAAATTAAATTCTTTTAAGTAAATATGTGTTTTGTATATTACAACATTAATAATTATTCATAAATTATTAAATTATTGATAATTAAATTCAATTATCAAGCATTGATAACATATTAGAAATAAAATATAACAAATATAAAATAATATATATATATATATATTTATATACATATATGTCTTGATATTAGAGAGAATTACAACCATTAAACAAAATTTTGATATTTACATGTTTAACATCTGAGTGTTTTTATTATTATCTTACAATATTTCAATAAACATATTTCTTTAAAATGCACAAAAGAATTGAATTTTTATTACTAAGGAAAATATTAAACACATGTGCATAAATATAAAAGTTGAGTGTCAAATATGCAAATTTAAGAGATTCTAGTACAAACATTCCTAACTATATTTTATAATAAATTTTTATCGAGCTTTTAATCAACAAAACACGATTGAAGTGTTGTTTGTGATTGGCTCGTTAAGAACAAGCACAAATTTTATAGACACTGTGAATGCTTCAAAATAGTGAGGTCATCTATGTAAGTTATTTAGCTATTTAAGGATTACTCTCATAAATGAGCCATGACTCAATCCTTCGATACATGTTTGACCAATTCATACAATCTTATAACTTTACAGAAATCAGAGCTTGATCCACCAAATTTGATCCCAACCACATCTTATCTAGAAGGATCAAGACTTGACTAGAGAATTGAGCTAATATACTAATTTAAAATAAACTCCAAAAGGCACAACTCAGTTGGAGCCTTCATATTTTTTGTATTCATATATCATTATATAGTGAATTTGATTCTTAATAAACCTCAAAATTCAATTTATGATTTTTAAATATTTTTAAAATATTATATATATATATATATATATAATTTTTGAATAAATTGATTAATTATGTCAAATAGAATAACTATGAAACTTAATTAATGTGACTAATCAATAAAAGAATTCTGAGAATGGATTCTTAAGAAAAACTTTGTTAGAAAATAATTTATATATTTTTTAAATTTAGATAACTTAGAGTATATTGGAATTATTCACCATTTAACTTGATTTAGAGGCAACAAATCCAACATCAATTTCAACTTGCTAATTATAGTAACTTAAAAAACATGTGCATTACTCTGCTTAGAGTAATTGAGTGGTAGGCATTTTATAGTCTAAAAGGACTTGTGTAATCCTTTTTTAAAGTGTGCTATATATATATATATGTATATATATATATATATGTATATATATATATGTTTATATATATATATGAAAATCTATTGATTGATTAGTCGCATCAAATAAAACAATTTGTGAAACTTAACTGATATGACTAATCAATATAAGAATTCCAAAAATAATTTTTGAAAATATTTCATTTGAATACATAACTATTCAAAAATGATTTGTTTATATATAACACAGTGAGTACATATTAATTTATTTTTAAACAACAAATTTTATTTATTAAGTTTTGATAACCCAAACTCTACTAAATTTTATTGCACTAAACATGATTTAGAGACATAATCCAGCATATCTTGTTGGCTAATTATCAAGATTTAAGAGACATGTATTAATCAACTTAGAGCAACTGAGTAAGTAAGCAAGTTACAAATTGTACAAAAAGACTTGAGTAGTTTGCTAAAGGTATTCAAGCAACTTATAGTAATTATCACGTGATAAATTTTAGGCTTCTTTTGTTTAAGGTAATCTACTTAAATAAGAGACAAAAAAGATCATATATTTTAGGCTTTCTTTTGAACTAAGATACGTGGGCTCCTAATTCATGAAGTAGCACCCCAATGGGGCGAGTGTAGAGATAGATATTAATCTGTATATTTTCTAAAAATACTGTTGGAGATGAGGGTTATCTGCTTAAAGATCATATATTTGTGCAAGGCTCTTAAAACTATGGCTCATCCACTCATAAGCTTACTAGAATAGTACATATAGAGACAAAAAAAAAGAGCAGGGCCAAACAGTGTGTGTGAATACCATTCACCTAAATCAAAGAGAGAACCCTAATGTTTTAGGGATGTGCCTCACCAGGTCTATTTTGAAAGGAACGAAGTTTTTAACCACTTATCCAAGCAAACCCAAATAGTTCCACGCAGGATACACCTTGGGAGATTATTGAAGATCAAATTTTGAAATCGAAGTTTGTAAGAATCTGGATTCACTTTAGATATCTGCATGCGTTTATGAGGTGACCTAGAAACTGCAGCAACAGAGAAGTGGCGAGAGCTACGGTTGCAGGGAGAAGAAATGAAGATCTGAAGCATGGAAATGCACAGGGGGTTGATGCAATGGCTATACAGACAAGGCTGTATTGTACCAAAAGAGGGGGAGGAGGCTCGATGGATCCTAGAGTGCATGGTTAGACTAGCACTAGAACAAATAGAGGGGTTTTGCAAAAATGAGAAGGGCATAACAGCTGAGAATGATATTAGGTTTTCGCTTCATTTGTTTTATGTGTGTATTCATTTATATAATAGTTGACATAAATTTGGATTAAATTTAGTTTGCATTTAAGAGGAACTATAAGCAAAAATTAGAATGCATTTGGTGTCATTTCAATTAGGGCTGAGCTGGTTTAAAATTGGAATAGTTTTGGGTATCGTTAAGCAATTGGACAGAATTTTACTTGTATATTGAACTGCATTTGAGTGAGATTAAGACTGAAATTGGAGTTGATTTTAAGTAGAAAATAGGATGGGTTTAGACTTCATTTGACTGTGAGTTGAATTAAACAAAATTTGAGGTAGAACTGGCCCTAATAGATTTGGCCATATTCAAATGAAATTTGGACATTTCTTATAAAATTTCAAATATACCACTCCAATTTCTTACAATTTAACACATTTTCATCATTTCATAATGTGCCACATTTTCTTACTTGCATATCTAATTGCTAAACTCAGAATCTTATATGATTAAGACCAAATTAAACATTTTCTTATAGTGAAAATAATAAAATTAGATATTGGTATTGCAAAAATTAAATTTTAGGTGTTCGTACGTAATGATTAAATTTTAAGTATTATATATGCAATAAATTTTTTCTAATTCAATTAAATTATTTTGTATATGACCAAAGTGTATGAGGATCCAAAATGACAATGATGATGTTGATGAAGATTCTGCTTTTTGTTGGGGCCAAGCTAAATCAAATGAGGTGCAACAGCTGTCAAATCAACAGTCAAGGAAATTTGATCACAGTGACGATTTGAACTTAATGAGCCAGCTAAGACATCTAGAAGAACAAATCTGATTATCCTAGAAACAACGTCAAGAATGTTCAAGTCCAGCTCATTTTATCAACAAATGAGTCAAACACGAGTTATTTGGAAATATCAAGCTTTTTTGACAGTCGCATATCACCAATGATTGCTGATAATAAAGAAAATATAGAAAAGTATATAAAAGATGTAAAAAAAAAAGAGAACGAGAAATTCTATTATAAAATGTGGCGTGAATATAAGAATAATGAGAAACCATATAAATATATATATATATATATATATATACATATATATTAAGTAGCTTGTTTTGATTTCAAAAAAGAAATTAGTAATGGTAAAGCCATTGCTTTTCAGTATTCATATGAAAGATTAGATATTATTGTGACTTCAAAGCATAATATATAAACTAGACAAATTTAAAAATGCTAAGGCAACAAAAAATTAACTTGAGTGAAGTATACAAGATGATCAAAAAAATAATTTTCAATACTAAAGATATTCAACATAAAAGATGATTTTTTATAAACTTTTTGACGAGAGTCGATGAACTCATCAAAATAATAATAATTGCTATTTCATATCATGAGTGTGTATATAACTAATGTGTCAAATGCTTTAGGGAAAATGAAGAAAATGTGGCATGATCAAATGATATTCATGATGTGTGAAATAGTTTTTGAGTTTCTGAGCCACCAAATTATTTATTGCAATTTTAAATGGTATTATGGCAACACACTAGTGTTTCTGAGACACTCGACAGTAGAAGCATATGATGATACCTATTTACAAAAATAAAAAAATATGGTGAGTTGTGCAAATTATAGAAGGATTAAATTAATAAATCATACTTTGAAAAATTGAGAAGAAAAGATCCAACATGGATTATGACAATACACTAGTGTTTCTCATAATTAAGTTGACATTGTGCAAATTAAATCAACATTAAAGTTCATTTATTTACTTAAGGGTATGATGTGAAACTTTGAGAGAAAGTAATATCTCCATTTGATATTTAATGAATTTAAAGGCATGTGATGCAATGCTAACAGAGGTTTTTGAAGAGTATTAGTAAAAAATAGAGTTAAGGTTACTTACATTTAACTTATAGGGACATGTATAGTGAAGCAGCTAGAAGAGAAGGTGATTTGTCAAGTAACTTTTTGTTTAAATCAAATTACATCTAGGATCTACTAATTGGTTGTGGCACTTTATTTAAAACATTCTTATTAAATACCTTCAAGATGGCATCCTTTGGCCATGTTATTTACAAACAATATTTCCTATTGATAACATTAGAGATATGGTTAAGGGTAAAACTCAGGTTACTGAAAAATACTATAAAATCTAAAGGATTAGTAGGCCCAAACATAATATTAACTATTCCATCACTTTAAACTTTTTGGACACAAATAATCAAATAAAATATGAGATCGATACATATTAATGATTAAAATTTTCACACAAGAAAGTTTTTGCTAATTTACAACTAGTTGTTAACATAAATTAGTCTTTGATTTGCCTACCCATCAATCAAAGAATAGATGCAGAAATTGGTCAACTCTAAAAGAAGACCATAGATTTGATATGTCACTCTCACTTAGGAAATGAGACCCAAGTCCTAGGCTTCTATAAAATAAAAGAACAAACCCTTAGATTGTATTTAATATTTGCTAAGTAATTTGATAAATTATATAATTTTTCAATTGAACACATCCGTGTGGAAGGGTATAAAGTAGTTGATTCTATGACTCATTACAGAAATTCCTATACAATTGTGACTCAAGATTTTTTTTTAAGAAATTGAGCATCAATGAGACAAGACAAATATGTATGGCATAATTTAAACTCTTGACATCGATTTGAACTCTTGACGGATTTGAACATTCGAGCTTTAGAAGAATCTACATCAAAATTACTCTCAAAACAATAATCCATGGTTGACTTCTTGAGAATCAAAAGAAAATTGTATAAGATTTGCAAAAAGAAATTTAAGCCTAAATCTCAACTAATGGAATGCTTGATTTTCTGAGAGAAGATATATACAACACCAAATCTTAATCCAACTAGGTGGGGTTGACTAAATGAATCATTTGTTTCCATTGTAGACAATTAAATAGAAGCCCCACCTTAAGTTCCAAATAGATAAAACTTATGAAATAATTCAGTAAACTCAGTATTTTGGGTTAAGACACTCATTTTGGTCTTAAGAACTTTTGAATCAGATCAGCCAGCCTGAAGATATGCATCAAGATATTGGAGAATTCTAAATCTGAGTATTATCAGAATGAGCAGGAAAGTAAAAAAAGAATCAGGCCAAATAGAAAAATTAATTAGAAAACAAAAGAATATATATATTTCTTCTAATGTCTTTTTTAGTCTTCGTCTTCCGCTTTTAATATGGGAAAAATTCAAAAACTCAATTATTCTAAGGCATTAAATGGTCTACACTTAATATGCTTGAAACATCAAAAGCAACATTCTCTAATCTTATCCACTATTGGAGTTACTCTAACCTTGCTACGAATGAACAAATTTCTCTTTCTACCCTTACAAGAACCTCATCCTTGTAACACTTAATTTATTGAGAAGTTTATTGTTTGTTGGCCAACATTCAACCCCATATAACATAGATGATCGTATAGCTGCTCCATAATTTTATTTTATTTTTTACTGAAATTTTTAGATTGCACAACACTTGTATAGCTACTCTATAAAATATTCATTGATTTAAGAGGAATGATGTAACAACCCGATGTCGTTACTTTGCGATTAGGTTAAAATCCCTACTCTAACATTAGAATCCCGAGGAATTTCAAATTAGGGCAAACAAAAATACCATAAGAATAATTTTAAAAATCAAAGTGCCCTAATTTGAGAAAAATCCAAATAACGGAAGCTCCCACCTTATTTTCTACATTATTTAAATATTATAAATCAAAAACATTGAAATACGTATCCGGATTCATCATTTTCAGCGTCATTGTGTTAAGTATATTATTTAAAGACTGCTCAAGAAGTTTCATCAAATTATGAGCTCCAATTTGATCGTGGTTAATTTTTGAAGTTTTAAATCTCAAAAATTAAAATAAAATAAAATATTGCTCTGAATCGAAATTTTCGGCGCGAGGGTATTCATAATGTCTCATCAAACCTCGGTGTCAAGTTTCATTGTACTTTGACGCCAAACGGCGAAAAAATGCGAAAATTTTAAATTTAAGTTTTTTTTTATTTTTTCCCATGTTCTTTCCCTATTTTCCCCCATTTGCCCGATCCCCCCCCATTCAGCCGATCACGATAGCATGTCTTGAGATCGCAAGCTCTGTCACAAGACAGAGCCTGCTCTACAAGCGGAAGGTTCCACCCGCCACCTGCGCCATTTTTGGCGCAGGTTGGTCAGCCATCTTGGCCGACCACCCCCTCCCTTCCCTCCTCTATTTAAACCCACCCCCTTCCCTCTCTCTCCCCCACAGCAGCTCCCCTATTCTCCCTCACAGCACCAACAGCTCTCCTTCCCTTCACAGCCACCCCTCTCCCTGCCAGCCCCGCCAGGCAGCCACCCTACCGCCGGCCAGCATCAACCTTGCCGACCAGCTGCCCCCCTTTGACCGGCTAACAGCAGCCCAGTAAGCCCTCCTCCAGCCTTCGGCCACCCCGTTCCGGCCTCCCTCCATTTTTCGGCAATCCTAATCCTAAGGTAAAAGAAATTGGAAAGGAAGAAAATGGAAGGAACATTTTTCTAATCTTGTTACTCTATACTTATTAAAATCATAGCTATTAAATTAATAATTAGTCATTCACATTAATATTATTCTCATTAATTAATAATGAGAACAATACAAATGTTATGAAACGACTATTATTTCCAATTTCATTAATTTCAATTCAGTCATTTTTATCCTGACTTTTTCCTTCGTACATTATTATTATCAAAATCATAACGCTTTAATGAATATAACTGTTTTAATAGCAGCTTAAGTAAATCGAACTTCAATCTTGATAGAAAAATGAAAAGAGAACATAATCAAAGTAAAGATGAAAAATGACTCCTAAAATATTGGATTAAAAAGCTAACTTAAGATATCTGAATCTAAATACAGATCCAAAAATCAAACTGTCAAACTTGGATCTTAAAGAACAAAGGTACCCAGTATATGACATGTATTACTTTTAAAATTTATTGCTGCTTAGCTTTGCTTATTTACTTTAAGCCAAATTCATTTGAAACTTGGTTAGTTATTCGGAACCAACGTAATAATATCCAGGGCTGTTACTGGAAAATAACATCGGTAACATTCGGGATTGTTATTGGAAAATGACATCAATAATATTCGGGGTTGCTATTGGAAAATGACATCAATAACATTCGGGGTTGTTACTGAAAAATGATATCAGTAACATTCGGGGTTGTTACTGGAAAAATGACATAAGTAACATTCGGAATTAATTACTGGAAAATGATATCAGTAACTTTTATTTTGTGATAATATTTGTTGCAGAAAATTGTTTATTTCGCGCTATTGCCTTATTTTCCTGCAATTTTATTACTGTCTTATTTCCGCTAATCGTATCTTTTTAAAATGTAAATATTATTGTGTACTGCAGTACTTGGAGTATTCTCTAATTACAGAGAATTCCAATCCCGATATTATTTTCTATACAATACCAGGTCAGGTGCTCCTGGGGGAATACACGCAATAACCCTAATGCTTAAAATGTTCAAACTATCGATAGATCCACGACGCTATTTTGCTAGTTTATCTTTTATCTTTTTCTTTATTTTCACTTTTGTACGATGAGTGTTGAAAAGATCTTGTATGAACATTCAAATAAATGAATAATATCTTTAGCTTTTATATGCGTGTTTCCTTTTCTTTTCTCAAGTTACTCAATATGATCCTACTGTGTAGGTGAACACCCGATGTCGGAACGGTTTCCGCTAAACAGGCGTCGGGCCTTCACAGATGATATATACTAAAAAAAAATTTAAAATAACATCTACCCTCCATGTGTCACATTTGATGATTAGTTTTAATGTTGAGTATTAAAATAGGGTTTAAATTGAGATACTTTCTTAGCAAAAAAATAGCTTCCCGATTCAACATTTCACACTTGCCTCAAATCTAAGTTAAGACAAGTCAGCACATTTGGGACTGAGATTCTGTGATGATAGCACAATCACATGGTTAAAATAATCAAAATACATGAAACAACACATGCAAAGCGACATAGTTCCTCAAGTGCAGTTATAACTCTAACTAATCATGCCCCTACAAGGGGAAGGCGCCTCACAAATGTTCACAATTATTTAAGCCAAACATTCCAAGGCATATAAATACTTCCATAATGATGTGCTCTAGATTCTTTTAGCAAAGTCTTGGGAGCCCTAAAACAAATGAAAGTTTCTCAGCAACCACATGCACACATTTATATAGCACCATACAATTCTCCCCATGCAGATCACATCACCTCTCACCTCTGTTCTCATACATCTCATACAAACTCACACTATTGACAAAATCAACTCATTCTTCCACATCATATTTTATCAATCTTTCCCTTTTGATTGCCTCTTGTTGAATTGTCACCTTTACAAAAAACGATAATAAATAGAAGTTCTAATACCACATGAACTCTGCCACAGCAAGCTCTACTCAGAATCACATAAATCACTTGAGCATGTCAAACCCACAAATTATCACAATTTTAAATTTGTGCCAAACATATCACAAATATTATTCACATAATAGCCCATAAAGCATATAGTTGAACTCTTCATTATCTGTGCATCCCATGACAAACCAGCACATATCACAAAGTGAACTATTTATATTCATCATGAAATACCACAAAAAGTTTCAGATCTGAGCTAATATACAAGATAACAAAAATACCACAATTTGGATCTTGTATGCAGATGTTTAGATCCCATGTACAAACGAAAATCACATAAACAACAAAATGGAAGTATTAACACAAGTGAAACATATGGCCAAAGTTTTACAAACCACTATCTATATCATGCAAGATAGCATGGTCATGAAGACTGATGAAATATCTTTAAGAATTACAACATAGGCATTGATTTAAAAATTAAGAAAAGATAGAAAGACCATTACAAACATTCCATTAAAAAAAAAATCTTGACACACTACATGAAGTGGTGAAACCACTAGAAAAGATTAGATCCATACCTCACAAATCATGAACTAGAAATTAAAACAAAAGGAGAAGCTCATCAAAAATAAAGACATCACAAACCAACTCAACTCTCTTGACTCCCAAGCTCTCCTTAATGCTCTCCTTCACAAACAGGAAAAATGGCATCATATGAAAGGAATGACTAGAAAAGAAGAAAAAAGAACACTTAGGGTTTAGAAAAGAGAAGAGTGTTGACCATCACTTGAAGTTTAAAGACTCCTTTAGCTTATTCAAATCAATACTAGTCATCAAATTAGACTGAGATGGCAAATGAAACGAATATGATTCAACAGGATTGCAAAAATTTTCCACTCAGCTTTACATTATAAATCAATCACAATGCAAAGTCTTGCGCAAAATTTGAGTGTACCCGTCGTGAAAGTTGTCATCGTGCAAACCATGCCAAATTCTATGTGATCGTCATGTGATCGCTTACAAACATGTGACAATAAGCAGTTGGTTGCTCAAATAGCAACCACAAATCCCAAATTTAAAAAACATTGAATCCTAGAGTGTTGAATTTTAAATTTGTAAAACAAAATGTTACACAATATCTTATTTGACTGCAATGTTGAAAAAAAAAAGAGTTTAATATCCTTAAGTGCTCTCTATGTTGAAAAATATATATTCCCAATTGAGCAATAATGATGTTGTGCTTTGATTATATTGAAAGTAAACAAAAATGGTGGATTTAATGTGCTACATAGCATAACATCTAGTGATAAATTGGATTCAAGAACTTTAATGAGTATCATAATTTTGAGTAGTGAAGAAGAGTGAAACAGTTATAAACTATAAAAATGCATTAGAATAAAAAGTAACCCAAGATGAAAAAATCACTAACAATAATGATTAGATAAATGTGTACTGCACAATGCACATGTGTTCAATATTGATGGATTCACATTTATGTGCAACATGTATAAAAAGCAGGTCTCTCAAGAGTATTCAGATGAAGTGCAATACAAATTAGGTGAAACTGTACTAGGCTTAGGTCTTTCATGTTTATGCAAGCTTTATGGAATGGCACACAGAGTACTTAATCATTGAACAATCCAATGAGTATGAAAAAGTAGTCTCATTAGTAAGATTATTAGGTGATAAGGAGCCTAATTTCTTTTTCTTATTCATTTATTGAATGTGATCTCATAATAGTGAAGCAGGCCAGGCTCTTGGAGTTGAGCCTAATATCAGGAAGGAGAAAATATAAGAGTAACTATATTTAAATGAGAAACTTTTCTTGGCTTGTGAATCGGATTGAGAGTTAGAAGAGTTTGTATTTTTCCCTGCTATACATATCAAAATTGTATAATCATTCATCCCAAGCCAAAACAACTGCATCATGGTAGAGGTGTCAAGTAAACTAGCAAACAATTGCAGAAGATATGGTAGCAAACAAAGATAATATATGTCGCCTTGTTATTCTTCATCTTCCAATAAAACAAAGAAGTTAAATTAATTATAAAAAAAAGAGATGGAATCGATTGCTGTCACAGGAATTATCGTGTTCCCTCAAACTTTATAAAATTTATCCCTTCATCATATTTCTGATTAGCAACAATTGTATTCATCATAGAATCATCACCAACTTCTACTATGATTATCTTTTGCCTGTTGCTACTAATTGAAATATTTTAATCAGTGTTTGAAGAATGACCAAGAAAATCTTGATGTTGACTATGTTTATTACCTTAGAAACTGTTTCATCAAATTAAATTTAATGACTGATGCTTCCACAATTAAAACCAAGTGTTCCCACTTTTCCTAGCACAAATGTACTAAAAATTGAATGTGCTGTGTGTGTTTTTGAAAATTCAAACAACAAATACAAAACACCGGTGTTTAAGTTAGAAGTTGTGGGAGTCAACAATGTTAAGCATAAATCTGACAAACGCATGGCTTCCTTTGCAAAAAAGCTAATTTAAAAGGAAAGAAAATAACGATAGGAAAATAAGGAAAATAAGACAATAATTAGAAAAAATTGCAATTCAAAAGTGCTTCATATTTCAAACTTTTGAGAAAATTTTTAGTACCTACACCACAAGAGGCAAGATATAGTACAATTGGTGAACCCAAGCCTCCGGCCCCAACTACCAAGACTGAGGAGTTTGCAAGATATATTTGTCCTATAGAATGCAGAGAATATGGTCATTATTTCAAAATAAATTAAAATGAGTAAAATAAACAATTAAAAAAGACGCCTACATCACAAAAAAGGTGAATCTTTGGAATAAAAATAACACTTCAATTTGAAGATTTTAATTAAAATATCTTATTAAACAAAATTTTAAACAAATTACATACGAAACACCCAAATTTTAAATATTTACAATATAAACACTCAGTTTAAAATGAACAAAAAACCAAGTGATTTATATGTATTGCGATCAAACTGTTGTGTTATGCTGGTTGAGTTTTATCAAGCTCTTCAAAAGAAAAGGTGGTATTATCGATATTAGAAATGAAACGGAACTTATTTTATAAATACTTTAAGTTCGGGTGGTTTGTATAAGAAACCAAAAATTAACTAGATGGAACCCCAACCAGTAACAATCATGAGTAGTTAAGTTGAAAGATTCAGAAATTTATCCCAACGTACTGGTGCTAAGCGGTTTTTAGATCAAGCTAAACCGTACATAACGAAATAACCATAAAATTTCTCATAAGCCCTATACCAACTCCCTACAAGAGGCCTTACAATTTGTAGAAGCATGTGAGACTGGGAGTTTAAGTTTTATTTAAATATTAAATTAGTAAAATCTAACTTGGTATAGAAATAACAAATGGCTGTACCAATAATTGATCAAGGTTTTAAGTTGAAAATAGAAGGGCCATTAGTAAACCAGGACCAACACTTACCCCTCAAAACTCAAAGGTTTACATTCCCTAAAAACTATCAAAATAGAAGATGAATTGGTCATGATCAAATAGATCATGCTATGAACAAATGTCGCTAAAGAAGGATGAGAAAACATCAAGGATGTTCTGTCGTGGTTCTAAGATATTGAAGGAGCTCGGATGCACTATGTTTTATGGTATAAAAAAATAGATGTTGAAAAAAAAACAGTTGACGAAGAGCATTAAATGATGTAAAGAGTTTTTGTGTTTTAAGAGACTAAAAAGTATTTGGGAGTAATAAATTATATTTCACATCAAAGAGAAATATATATATGTTTTTTAAAACAGCCAAAGGCATGTGCGCTCAGGATAGCTAACATGTCATAAAAAAGTTGATACATGTGAAAGGATGAAAAAAGATGGGATTTGTGTGCAAATAACGGATCCATAAATTTAAATGATAACGCCCCTCATTTATTTTGAAAAGGGCGGTTTTGTACTATCTTATTCAACAATGGCAAATCATATAAAGAAGACTGTCCACAAGTAATTGAACTAGCTTACCTTTTATGACAAGAACCACTGCTTTGAAGCTTCAAAAAAACAAAAACAACATAAGGACAAAGACTTTGAACATCCTACAGCAATGTCAAAATTATTTTGCCGATACTAGAAAGTCACAATAGAGACACATTGCTTGTATGTACTATTAAAAGATGGGAACAAATAAGATGGTTGATATACAACTAAAGTATAGGTGGCTGAACAATGGTCTATCTTTTTAGTATAATAGGCAATAGAACTTGACTGAATTTACAAAATATTTATTTATCAATTGGTTGAGTGGTGGAGAGTTGTTTAATTTGCATGCATAAAGAAGCTATCATGTTATCTCCAAATAACATTCACATAGCTGAAATTTGGTTCATTGTTATGTTATCTAACGTTAAAAAATTATAACAAAAGAAAAGATGCCCTTCCTCCCCTCATTCCAGTAGCACGACAAAATGTTCAATATTTAAGTGCTAGGTGCATTCTTTTTCTTTGCCACTTCCTGGGAAACTAGTATCCAAGAGGTCACCAGCATGTGAAGGGACAGCAAAACAGAAAAAAAAGTCCACATTACAAATTATTTAAAGCCATACTACAAGCTTGCCAAAACACAATCCAAACTTTCAACACTCAAATGTCACATCATCCCAATCATCCACCTATCCATACTAACCCTTTGTTTAATACCCACTAAGTATAGTATAACTTAACTTAAACTCTTTTTTTTTTATTGTAACAACTTTTAGCTTATCTTAAACTTGCTTAAATCAAATAATTTAAAGTTTCAGTTAGCATAATTATAATGAAAAAATTTTATTAAATGAATAATTAATTATTAGTTATAACAACATAAATATTATATTTAACTAGTTAAAATAATAATTACAATCACATTCATTTAATTAAATTAAATATATTACTATTTATGCTAATCATCATTACATAATTATTTTAATTATAATTAGTTAATTAACTAATATAGTATATGATTATTTAAACTAAACTATCATAATTATAAATTTTTATTCACTTACATTAATTTTGTTAATTAATTTTGTTACTTATGATTATAAATTCTTGGCTATTTTAAATATATAATAATTCAATTAATTATATAAAATAATTCCATTAATTATATGATTATATGCAAATGTTACAACAAAATTTATGTACTAAATATTACAACATAATTGTTAATTCCATTAAGTATATAATAATATGCAAAAATTACAGAAAAAATATATATAATAATTATTATTATTTTAAGCTAGATTAATTAACATAAATTTTCAATACAAATCTGAAATCTAAATATTATTAGTAACCTCTATATAATCATAAATCATGCTAGCATACAATGAAATATTTATCATAATTAAGTAAAGAGAATATCTCACTATAAGGTTGTGTGCATATGTTTTACAATCTCAATAAAAGTTAAATTATTATTAATTTATTAAATTAATTAAATAAATATCTCAAAAGATTTTGCCTTAATAATCATGTATTAGAATTTTATCTAACTAAATTTGAAGCTAAATCATCAACTTTTCTTCATAAATCTATCACAAGCCAAGCCGCACCCTTAGATTGAAGAGAACAAATCTTCTAATTGCAATTGCAAACGCTCAAGACTTAAGAGAATTTAAGATTTTACGCCGGTGTACGATCAAAAAGGCCAATTTTAAGAAAGCAACATTGTTCTCAAGAAAATAACCATAAAACTTCTCACAAGACCTCTACCACCTTCCTCCAAAAGGCCATGTAATTTGCAAGGCATGTGAGAATTTTGGTTCCAAATGTCAAATTAGCAAAAATGTGTTGGCATAAAAAATATTAATGACTGTACAACCAAATGACCAAGGTTTTAGGTTGAAAATTGTTTGACTATCAGTGAACCAACACTTGTCCCTCAAAATTCAAGGGCTCACTCCCTTAAAATTCAAGGGTTTGCATTCCCTTAAAACTAATATCATAGATGATTAGGCTATAAACAAATGGATCATAATATAACACCAATTCGTTTAAGTTGCTTTTGTTATGGATGAGCAAAGTTCAAAGGTGACTTCTGTCACAGCCCTAAGTTTTAGGTGAGCCCAGAAGCATTTTGTCCATTGATATAGAGAGCTTATGTTGAAAATATACCATTTGATCGAGAGCACTGGATAATGTAAAGAGCTTTCGCATGAAAGAAGAATAAAAAGCATGTGATAGCAATGAATTAAATTTACATCAAATAAATGAAATTTATCTTTCCTCAATAAGCTTAATATTTTAGCTTAAGACAGTTTTGGTTGCCATTAATATACGCTCCTAAGAAAATTTAGCATGTGCTGCCATGGTTCAAAAATGCATTGTTCAAATGCAGCATGTGCACTGTGGGATAGTTCACATGTCATTAAGAAGTTCACGCATATGAGAATATGCAAAAGGGTGGGATTTGTGCAAAAATAATAGGTAAATAAAAATTAATTGATAATTACCCTCGTTTCTTTTTAACAGGGCAATTTGTACTATCCAATGCAACAAGTGGCAAATCATATATAGAAATGACCGGCCACAAGTAATCAAACTAGCTTACGTTCTATGACAAAAACAAGTTTAAATATTCAACACAAACAAAAACAACATTAGGACTAAGGCTTTAAAGATTCTACAGCAATGTTAAAATTATTTTACCAAAGACAGGATGTTGTAATAGAGGCACGTTGCTTGTAATTGCTGCTAGCAGCAGAGTACGAACAAGATAGTCGATATACAACTTAATTAGAGGTAGTTGAACAAAGGTTTATCTTTCTAGTATAAAAAACAGTTGAACGTGACCAAATTTACCAAATACTTAGTTTATTAATTAGTAGAGAAGTAGACGGTTGTTGATGCACAAACATTTTAATGCCATCAGTGCATCTCCAAATAACATTAGCATAGCATACATTTGATTCATTGTTTAGTTATCTAAATAGGGTAAGAAAAACAGAGATGCAATTCTTCCCATCCTTCTAACAGCATGCTGACATATTGTGGTGTCCCGACATCTCACATACCGCATGATCATATTGAGCAATTTGAGAAAGAAAAAGGAACACATAAAAGCCAAAAGATAGTTCTCATTTAATAATATTTCAAATTTTACAATGTAGCCAACAAACTTCTAACAAAGTTCATCTTCTAAAAGACAAGATAAATTTTGAAAAAGTAAAACAAAATAAAATTAAAAGTTGCATCGTAGATTCTTCCGCCAATATAAATTTTCAAGGTTCTTGTTTAAGCTCTCCCAGAAGTACCTGACCAGGTATTGTACATAAAATAATACCGGGATTAGAATTCCCAGTAATTAGAGAATACTCTAAGTACCACAGTAAGCAATGAAATATTACATTTTATAATAGAAGAGATGTGATTTGCGGAAATAAAGATGCAGAAAAAACAATAAGGTAAAAGCGCAAACGAAATAATTAACTTCCTGCAAAAGATATTAGCTCAAAGATGTATGTTATTGATGTTGTTTTTTCAGTCACCCACCACGAATGTTGTTACTGATATCATTTTTCCAGTAATAACCCACGAATGCTATTACTGATATCATTTTTTTCAATAATTAGCCACGAATACCGTTATTGTTGTCATTTTTCCAGTAACTGACCATGAATGCTATTGTTGATGTCAGTAATTAGTCACAAATATCGTTACTGATGTCATTTTCCAGTAACTAGTCACAAATGTTGCCCGTTGGTTCCGAACAACCAACCAAGCTTCAATATGAATTTGGCTCGAAAGCGAAGTTAAGCAGCAATAAATATACAAAATGCAATACATATCATGTACTGGGTACCTTTATTCTTTAAGATCCAAGTTTGACAGTTCGACTTTTGGATCTGTATATAGATTTGGATATCTTAAATTAGCTTTTTAATCCAATATTTTAGGAGTAATTTTTCATCTTTACTTCGATTCTATTCTTCTTCCATTTTTCTATTAAGATTGAAGTCCAATTTTTAAGCTGCTATGATAGCAGTAATATTCATTATAGCGTTATGATTATGATAATAAAGTCATAATGGAAATGACTGAATTGAAATTAACAAAATTAGACATAATAATCATTTTATAATATTTGTATTATTCTCATTATTAATTAATAAGAATAATAAAAATGTGAATGACTAATTATTAATTTTATAACTATGATTTATTGAGTATAAACTAACAAGATTAGCAAAATTTTCCCCTCATTTTCCTCTTTTCCATCTCCTCTCACCTTTAGGATATGATCGCCGAAAAATGGAGGGAGGCCGGAGCAGGGTGGCCGGAGGCTGGCAAATGGCTGGCCAGCTGGAGGAGACTGGTTGAGCTGCTACTGGCCGGCCGGAGGAGGTAGCGAGGGGCTAGTTGGCTGCTGGCTGGCTGGTCGGAGAAGGGAGCTGGCCGACATGGTGGTTGACTGGTAGGGTTGAGGAGGAGGGGCTAGCAAGAGGCAGGGAGATGAGGGGGAGGAGTTGTTGCTACGAGGGAGAGGGAGGTCGTTGTGAAGGGGAGGGCTGAGGGGTATAAGTAGGGAATGGGAAGAGAGAGGGAGGGGAGAGAGTCGACCAAGTGCCGACCGCCTGCGCCAAAAACGGCGCAGGTGGCTCCCTAATAGGCGGAAGCTTCCGCCTGCAGGTTCTGTCGAGAGACAGAGCCTGCGATCGCAGGGATCACTCGATCGGGCGAATCGGAGGGCGGGGGGAACAAAGAAAATTTTGAAAAAAAAATACTTCAATTTAAATTTTTTGTATTTTTTCGCCATTTGGCATCCAAAAATAATGAAACTTGACACCGAAGTGTATTATGACATAACGAACACCCTCGCGCCAAAAAAAATTTCGATTCAGAGCAATATTTTATTGTATATTAATTTTTGAGATTTAAAACTCAAAAATTAACCACGATCAAACCGGCGCTCAGAATTTGATGAAACTTTTTGAGCAACCTTTAAATAATATACTTAACACAACGACACTAAAAATGATGCATTCGGACACGTATTTCAATGTTTTTGATTTATAGAATTTAAATAATTCAGAAAATAAAATGGGAGCTTCCGTTATTCAAATTTCTCTCAAAATAAGGCACTTTGATCTAAAAAGTATTCTTATCTAAGAGTATTTTTGTTTGCCCTAATTCGAAATACCCCAGAATCCTGATTTTTGAGGTGGGACTTGACCTAATTCGCAAAGTAATAACTTTGGGTCGGTACACATATCCAGCATCTAGGTGTTTGGTGCTTTACTTTCCTTCGCAACTTCTCAAGGAATCGGCACCAATGAGGTCACCAGCATGTGGGGAGACATCAACGGGCCATTGTGGCGATCCCATCAAGAGCCTACCCGATAACCATAAGGATTTGGTTCTAGAGATGAAATCACAACTAAAATAGATACAAAATAAAAAAACTCTCCTTTTTATACTCGCAAATCATCAACCAAACAAAACCATCAAAGTCATAGAATAAGCATCCAAAAATATAATAATACAACATCAAAAAAAAAAAATTCCATAATGCAAAATACATAAAATCTTGCCACAAGCTCTCCAAAACACAATTCAATCTCTCGACACTCAAACCTCACATCAAATCAATCATCTGCCCAACCACACTAACCCTTTAGCTTAGGTTGCAATAAGGTTAAGAACACGAGCTTGAACAGGTGCAGCTCTAACAGTCTAATTAGATGTATCACGAAGTGTTGAAGGACTTCCTCACTCATTCTTGGGCCTTCAAGGTTGATGAAAGCCATCAACAATATATCCTGCCTTGCACTCCTTAGCCCAGTGATTGGTCCTGCCACATATATAGCAATGGTTCGGATTCGTGAAGCACATGGCTGAAGTATGAGTCTTCTCGCAAGAGGAACAAATTGCTTAAGTATTGTTGGATTGTACAATATAAAACCTTACTGGATGTGGATGCGATAATGAAAAATGCGTGCTTGAAATAGTGAATCCCCTTATCCCTTCTTAGATTTGTTAATTGAATATTGTGCATCATGATGTGAATCTCCTTTTTTATACTCACAGCCCAAGCAAAACCATCAAAGTCATAGAATGAGCATCCAAATATATAATAATACAACATTAGAATAAAAAATGTCCATAATGCAAAATACATAAAGTCTTCCCACAAGATCTCCAAAACACAATTCAATCTATCGATACTCAAACCTCACATCACCTCAATTATCTACCCATCCACACTAACCCTTGAGCTTAGGTTGCAGTAAGGTTAAGAGCACGAGCTTGAACCGGTGCAGCTCTAGCAGTCTAATTAGATGTTGCGGTGTCACAAGGTGCTAAAGGTCTTCCTCCATCATTCTTGGGCCTTCAAGGTAGACGACAACCATCAACTCCTTGGCCCAATGATTGGTCCTATCACATATATGCATTGTTTCAAATTCATGAAGCGCATGGCTGAAGTATGGGTCTTCCCACAAGAGGTACAAACAGCTTGAGTATTCTGTTAGGGTTTGTTGAATTGTACAATATAAAGCCTGACTGGGTGTGGATGCGATAATGGACAATGCTTCTTATGTGCCGGAGATAGTAAATCCCCATATCCCTTCTTAGATTTGTTAGTTGAATAGTGTGCATCATGGTTTTCCAATATCTTCGCTCTCCCCACCAGATCGATGAAATCTGTAATATGTTGGGATACCAAAATCCGCTGATAAGAATCCTTCAACCCATTCAAGAATAGCTAGCACTTAATGTCCTCAGTGACAACTACTTCTGGAGAAAACCTAGCCAATGTGGTAAATTTTTCCTCATACTCAGTGATAGTCCTGTTTCTTGCTTCAATCTCCTGAACACCTGCCTCATAAGTTGTCATGCAGATGGTGGCACATGCTCGTACAAACTCAGCTCATGAAATCTCTGCTACTGTGCTTCCCTGGAATATAATGGCCAAGAGAAATATCCACTAGTCCTCCGTGGGCCCATAAAATAACTAGGTGGCTAGTGGGACCTTCTCGTTCTCCAGACATTTCGCAATGTCAAATACCTTCTCTATACGATGTAGCCACTCTTCTGCTCCCAGAGGTGTAACATATCTGTTGAACTTAGGCGGAAAAAGCTTCAGGAAGTTCAGTAACACCTTGTCTGGAGAAGTGTTTTGTGGGGTAATCAAAGTGCTAGTTGTATGATTAGCCATAAACAATGCCATCAAATTCATAAACTAGAGCATAGAATTTGCTCCTCCTACTGGAAAAATAGCCTCAGACACTGATGAGTTCAAGTTGATGTGACTGGCTCAAGTCTTATTTCTCTCACCAACCTGAGAAGAATTATTATTATTTTGGCTATCATTCTAAATATGTTCTAAAGATTTAGACTACAATATTAAGGTTTTCCTTAAATAGAGGAAATATAATATTGTAGATACTCATCAACTTAAAAATTTCTACTTATCCCATTTAATCAAGCCAAATGGCTCTGTTTAATTCAATCCTCAATTTCTTCAACCCGGCTTCAGGAATTAATTCTACTAATTATTAATGATTCCATAAAATATATATTAAAATGCAAAAGTTACAACAAGTTTTATATTAACAACTTTAATTGTTTAATGATATTAATTAGCACGAGCTTTAATTAAAATCTTAAAATCCAAAGTTTAATATCAAGATATAATTAAGCATTAATTATGCTTTCATCAACATAATTTTATGATTAATTGAAGAGACTGTATCTCACCATAAGGCAGTATGCACAATATTATTAGTATCAGTAATTAAATTAAATTGTTAAATTACTAAAATTATAAAATTTAATAACAACTAAATTTCTCAAAAAATTTCCGAGTCATCTATCCATTATTATTATTTTATCTAATTAATACATAAAGCTTAATCATCAACCTTTCTTTACAAATCTATCTTAAATATAATGGCATCAATATATATATATGGAAACAATTAACATTTTAATTCTTGTCAAGAAAATAAAAATTCTTGCACGTGCAACAAAATCACATAAACTTGTTTAAGCATAAAAGAGTTAAAATTAACATATTAAATCATAAAAGGAAATCTTGTGCACATGCACTTCAACTAATAATATAAATAAGGCATGCGCATGAATATAATGATAGTCTAAGTTTAATTCTAGTAGACAATATTAATAATGATGAGTCATGCCATAGAATCACACACAAGTTAGATCATCACATGTTCAAAGATTGGATAGAAAAACTATTCAAGAGATCCTTAGGACATGCTCCTTGGCTTAAGCGTCGAATAGGCTTAGAAGGCTTCAATATGATCTTAAAATTAGCCTAACACATGCAAATAAAATTAATAATCTCAAACTATCCAAAATATATAATAAATAGCACAAAAATATTATATAAATATATATATATATATATATTGTGTTACTAAATTAATTACCGTGGTGTAATTAATATACCTTGAATGCATTAGTTAATGAGCATATAATTACTAGTTAATCAGTAAACTAACAGCAATCAATGTTTGGCTTCAAGGCAAAGTGATGTACTGCTGTTACCACTATAAGAAAAAATAATATTAACTTTTAAAATCTAACTTCCCTAGGGTAATATTGCCTAAAAGTAGCAAACCTAAATATCTAAAACCAATAACATAACAAACAAACAAACACTAAAATACTAATGATGCTAACATCTAAATAGCATGGCATCTTAATAATTAAAGCATCTCGGTAGCATCGAGATGTTGGTGATCATGTCAGTCAAAATTGGAGGTTTGTTGACCAATAAATTATCACATATTCTCACAAGCAAAATGTTTCTTTTGAGGATTATAACTACTTAACGCTAACAGCTCAATGACACTTAAATTTTTCACAATTGATTAGATGATGTAACTTTCAAAAGGTAAAATAACCTAAAAAAACGTTCAAAAAGTTATTTTATTAAACTACTCAAAACTTCAATACAAAAATGCTGACAGTAAGAAACTATGAATGTTAAACTGAAGAGCAAAGTCAAGAAACCAGCACCTTTAACTCCGAAATCAGGAAGCAAGAGATGACGACTGAATCTGTAGATCATCCCTGGAGTCAAACTTTTACAAGAACCATTACGACCGTCAAGTACAGACTGACAGCTAGAACTGGGGCGATCAGCATTCTTTTGAGCAGCTTCATCAGCCCTCAGCTGGGCCTCAAGCTGTTCTATACGATTCTCAATCTTTTTTTTATCTAGTTTAAGCTTCTCAATCTGATTGATAATTTCAGCAGACCGATTACCCACAACTTTGTAATCCATGCTTTCAGTTTCCTCACTTGAATCTCTGCACGCAACAAAGCCGTCATCCAAGTTCAATAAAGAATCATCTTTGGAAGCAGGATTTAAGCAAGACTTAAGCAAATTCTCCAATTGGTAAATCTAAATCCCCAATTACGATCTCGAATCCGGCGAGTGAATCCCCGGTTTTGGAGTATTTGGAGATATATAACTTAAGAAAAATGCTAAACCGAACGAGGAGAGAAGAAATTTTTTTAAGATGACAGAAAAATAAGTCGGGTGCAAGATGTACACGATTGACAAGCCGCCTAATGCACAAAATTTGCCACTGACTTCCGCCCAGGTATTTCTTTGTTTTATTGTAAACCTAAGAAAAACAATTATTTGTACAAGTAAATCAAATTTTTTTGACTTTGTTGGTGGACTAAGAAAATGACATATTATTGAATCAAATGTTGGAGGAGTCTTTGTTTTATTTTAAATCAAATGTTTAAGCTTCTCGCATCATTAAAATATCTATATTTAATATCATTAAAATTCATTAATAAAAATCAAGATTATTGAGGAAAGGGGAGGGGGGGAGGAGGAGGGGGAGGGGGAGAAGAGGAAGGGGTTTGGGCCGGAATGGCCAAAGAATCGCCCCTTCCCAATATTCCCTCTACTGCTATTGTGGTTCCTTCCTCCCTCCCTCACAAAGCCTCAAGTTCTCTCCCATCCAATCAAGATCTCAATGCTTTCCCCGTTCTTGGCCTTAGCTATGGCCCTGGCTGTGGCGCCCCACCCCCTAATCCACAAGATTAGAATTAAGGGGTGGTGTGCAACTCTAGCAAATCCCTCACTTATCATTAAATTAGGTATAATCTACAATCCACTAATAAGGGAAAGATATACTAAGAATACATGCAATAAAATCAATCACTAAATACATAATATTTCAGAGTGCAGAAACAATAAAGATAACATAGCACACCCAGTTCCATCATAATATGACATACAACTCATAATAAAATGGTACAATAAAAGAAAATACATAGAATATCTAAATTATTAAATCAATTTTACATAACTTTAAATGAAAAAAAATATCACTCATCCTTACTACAGAAAAGGCAACTTATATTAAAGCTCTTCAACTTTGGACTGATGCTCCTTCTGAAGTGGCTCTATCACAGGTACTATATCCTCTGATTGCTCAAGGACTAGCATTGTCGGTTTCACAATGACAGGGCCCCAACCAAAAAAAAAAAATCTAGTTACACAATTGTCTAAGTACATTTTAGGCTGATTAAGTTCATATATTCAATGATATCACGACACTTTTAACAAATCTAATTAAGTTTACTCATACAAGTTTTTATGAAATAAAATGTGAAAGAACAAAACTAAAGTAAATATAACATCCTAACATGCTCATATACATATGAAAAATCTAGATTATACAGAAACATGGAAGGTAAATAAATGCTGCAAAAATAAAAATTAATAGTATAAAAGTACTGCTGAAACATGTAAAGAAAAAGGTTGAAATAAATAATGTCAAAGAAAATATTGTGTGAAATATTGATATAATACTGAAGGTAAAGTCTAAAATCAAGTACAAAAGCATCTAGGAGACATTTCTCAGAACTACAGAAATATCGGAAGGATACTATTAGGAGACATTCCCCAGAGTATAATAAATACGGACTTCCTGCATCTATGAGACATTTCCTAGATTAACAGGAATATCGGAAGGATACTACTAGGAGACATTTCCCAGAGTATAATAAATACAGACTTCTTGTATATAGGAGATATTTCCTATATTAACAGGAATATCGAATAGAAATCATCTATGGGACATTCCCTAGGTATACAGCATATAATCATCTGGGGGACATTCCCCAGGTTATCAGCAATACAGATTATAAGCAGTAATATTGAGACAGCAGAATAAGTGAGACACATCATAAAATAGGGCAAAGTAAATAAAGTTATTATCAAGTGTGACAAAATAAGTAAGATTACCCTAGCTCATCTAATATGGTAAGGTAATGTTAATCTAAATCATCTAATGTGGCAAAGTAATACACATCAATTATTATTTAATGGCACAGTAAGTAAAATTCAGTAATTATGATAGTAAAGTATGCAAAACATAATATGAATAACACTATACAGACTTTGTGATATCGTTTATTTTCTAATTTAATTTGTCCTAACTGTCTGAGATTATACAAGCTCAGGATCTCCAACATACTACTATCCAGTATGATCTTAGCACTATGATCCTATAAGGTAAACTAAATTAAACAGTGACGTCTACTTAGATTAAATAGATAATCAATCGTCCTAATTAATGAATTCGGACGATCTAAACTAAAAGTTAAATGCAAACTAACATTTCTAAAAGGGAAAATCTAGAAACTAACAAAAATCAAGGTTTCACTCATTGGATAAACTATTTACCTAATGAGTAAAGTCTAACTTAATTTTCTAGTCCTTATCCTTAAGGGAGAAAAATCTCAAGGAACTAAGATGAATACTCAAGCACTAATCTTAACTAATTTTGATCGAAAGCTTAATTGAAGGATTAGAAGGTTTAAGGAAGACATGATGTGAGGTGGATCTCACATCATGAAGCTTAATACTTATTTACCGTTACATAAAAAGAAAAAGATATTATCCAACTCGCAATTATGCTACCATTCATTTCACAATTTTGATATTCCAAGATTTGATGCAAACAACTTGGCAATCAGCGACCTCTTTTTCACATAACTATAAAATTCAACTAGACAATATGACCGCAAGTTTATTTAAGAAAAAGCTAAGCTTCCGTGATTATTTTGCTAAAAATTCTTCTAAAACACTTATTTCGTTTGGGCATGAAACTAAAAAACTAGAAGTCATATGATGTATGCTTCATTGTAATTAAAATACTACAACTAATTTGGCATGAATGAAGAAAGGAAAACAAGGGAGTATTGTCGTTATATAAAATTAAATTGTGACTTTGCAAATAAACAAAAATAAATTGACTGGTTAATTATAGTAAAAAGCATATTATAAATTATAAAAACTGGATTTATTCATGCAATTATGATATTTATCTAAGCAACATTTCAGTGTTATGTCAAACTTAATGTAGTTGACACCGAAAGGGATGCATCCACATAAAATATCTTGAGCTTATTTATAAAGGCAATCGTTTAAAATCATTTCCAATATAATATATTTATGCTAAAGATTAAATAAACATACATTAGCTACCTTGTCTTTAATTGGTTCATATGTGTGCATGCATTAAAGTAAAATGTGGATTCTTTACCCAAAAAAAAAAAATACTAGGCAATCGCAAATACATTTAATAATCATTGTAGATAGCATATAAGAGTAAAATCGGGGTACCACCAACAATAGCCACCAAAGTCAATAGCAATGCATAAAACGCTAAACTGCATGCAAATATGAATGACCCTTCTCAATTTTAAATGAATAGCCCTCTCAACTTTAATTATAATAATATGCTTAGGGTATATCTTTTTATTTTTCAAATATATATATATATATATATAACTCAAATCAATATCCTTCTCATTTATTACTTCTATTTATTAATGATGATGTTACACATAATGGTCAACATAGGCCTCACATGCACATGCAACCTCAATAAAGGAAAGCCGAGAGAATCTCGACTTAGCCGCAATGCTCCTACCTATCATCCCTGCACCGTTCTATCTAAAGAAGGCAAATCAATCTTAATTTCAATGTTATTTTGCATTACACCTCAGAAAAAAAAAAAAAAAAAAAAGAGATTATGAATTTATTTTTCAATTGACCATATTGATACAATATCGTCGAAATCGCTTAGAAATCTGCAAATCTTTGAAACGGAAAAGTAAGAAACTAGCCAATTTTTTATCTATTTTGCATTTAGTTTTAACCATCAATTAATAATAATTATAAGAAGATCTTTGTACGAACTTACTTCGAATGAAAAGAATCCATCCAGATTTTTGTTAAATCAACTCATTTTCGTGATATATATATATATATATATATATATATATATATATATATATATATATATATCCAAAGCCTGCATAGCTCATAATCCACTAAATGTTGATGGCAGAAAATGCTAACGTCAAAAAAAAGATAAAATAAAATAAAATTTGCTTACAACTTTTAAGGCATTGAGTATGATAAGCCAAACAATACATAGAGAAGCTCATGATGTTTAGATGCATATTATATTACTCATATAAATCAGATTATATACCACCCTTTATAAAACAGACCTCCCTTGTATTACTTATTTCACTTTACTACCATGAACGCTAGGGAGAAACGCATCACACTACAAAACTCAGCATAAAGTATACTAGCTGAACTTGATAGCTTCTTTTTCAACAAATACTTAAAATGATGCTTTCATGTCAACTTAGCACTACATGCCCTTAATCATATTAGATGCAGATCTGTTCATGTCTACTTAGCACCATATCCTTAGTTCAATTAAAACATCAGATATGTATTTTACACCATACCTCACTCTAAGCATGCATTGCCTTGTTAAAGAGATCCCCATAATAAAAAAAAAAAAGGTAACGACATGTTTAATACATCATTAAACTTGCATTTGTATGGAGAGCAAAATAAGGGAAATAATTTTCCTAATTAACTCCACATATTAAACACTACGCATCCAACTTTTCAAAGTATTTAAACTGAATTTTTTTTTTATAAATTAACAACAGCAAGAAATGATAACATAAGGCTTCCTAAAATATGAAATGCTACGCAGAACCAAAGTTAAATGTAAATAAAATCTTAGTTGAGAAATGAACGACATGTTTGATTATACAATATAAGTCCCACTGAAGGTCCTATCCCAAGTGATATAAATATCTCAGCCAACTCAAACAACTGATTCTTAATATAAAGATTGAAATCAATAAAACAACTATAGCATCACTAAATAGAATAAAAGCCTTACAAACAAAAAAAGAAAAAAGCCGCAGCAATTCATTTCTTGCTTGAATCTCTCTAAATCAAATCAAACCATACACTTAAACATAAGTAAATTTTGGACATGAAATTCGCAATGAATCGATCCACAGCAGATAACAAGAACAATGCCAAGCAAGAGAATAAAATCTGAAGTGAAGTGAGTGAGAAAAATCTGAGAAAGGAATTTGAAAATAAGGAATCAATGGTTGAAGTGAAGTACCTTGACGGCGGAGCTAGAAGAAGGACAGGGAGGCTCGGCCAGCAAGCGTCGGCCATGGAGGGCTTCAGCCATGGCTTCGGACTGGGAACGAGGCGGTGCTTAAGGCATTCGGCCTTAAGGAGATAGAGAGCGGAGGTAGCGACGCGAGGGCGAACGACGGAGGCTCCAAAGCACGCGTGGCGAGCGCGAGGGGGAGGAGGCGTGCGGTCACGAGGAGGGGGAGGTTCGGCCGAAGGCGTGCGTGAGAGATTTAGGTTAGAGAAATGGATCCGCTCCCTGATATGCAGACATTATTTCAATACAAATATTAAAAATAATATTTATATTATTTTAATATAAATAATAAAATAATAATAAAATATATTCAAATTCTATTGATTTGAATTTTTTTGGGTGCCATGTCAGCGGATCCAAATAGCATTTATGTTTAAATTATGCGTGAGATTTAGAAAAGAAAAGAGAAAATAAAAGTTTTTATTTTAAATTAAATTTATTATTTAATAAATTTTATTCAATTTTCTCAATTAAAATTACATAGTTTAAGTTATCCAAAAAAATCCCGAAAAATCATCTCTAACTAATTTAGGGGTGAGGAACTCAACTACGAAGTCGGATTTCGATTCCGACGAATATTTAATTTTCCCAATTTTCGAGGTATTTAAATATTATTAAAATATTCGACGAAATTTTGATAACTCCCGATTGCCACCAAAACATCACCCTTAGCTAATTTGGGGGCAATGAGCGCAATGGTGAAATTTGATTTTCGATCTGAGGTCAATTTAGATAGGTCAATTTCCAGAGTTTTTGGATTTCTCAAACTCAGGATTTGATCTATTTGACTCCCGATTTGGATTGGACCTTGATGGAAGAGTCATAATGGCTTCATTAGAGCACTGAGATCAGAGTTAGGACTTAAGTTAGTCCTAATTGATTAGAGAAACAACTTGGCTTGTTACACTAACTCTCCAAGAGTGTCTTTCCCCTCTACTAGTAAGCTTAATTATTCTCATTCCCTGAGGGCGGCCAAGGAAATCTTCTGCCTCCTCCCTCTATCAACAAGGGGAAAGCCCTCGCTATTGCTAACTCTACTGGTAGTATATTGACTGATTCGATGACAATTTAGGATCTTCACAAACTTAAGGGACGCAGTCGTTCCCTTAGGGTTCATCCCAAATAGTTCTTTTTATTCTCCCTCCCTCTCTTTTGTTATACCTTATTCTTATGTTTAAACCAAATATCTTTATTTGGAATATTAGAGTGCTCCATTATGAAATTCACATCTCGGATCTTAAGTTTCACACTCGCACCTTGTTGGGATCCTAGAGCCAAAAATTAACAATTCTGATATATCTTCTTCGTTCTTAACAAAAAAATATACTTTATCTAGTTGTGAAGGCCATTGCAATAATTTTGATTCAATCTGGGTTGGTAGAATTTGGATTAAATGAAATCTCTATATTGTCTCTTTTATCCCAAGTGTCGTAAACAATCAGTACATTCATAGTAAATTTATTCGTAATGGTTTTGATTGCATTGTCGTTTATACTTCAAACTACGAGAATGACAGACTTTTGCTCTGGGATGATATCATTCGGATCAAGGATGGCAATTGTGGTCCTTGGCTGGTTGCTAGTGATTTTAATTGTATTCGCTATTCACATGAAAAGGTTGGGAGAATTTTGGTCTCTCTTTCTAGACTAAACGACTTCAACAACTGTATAAATGAAGCTGGTCTTATTAACTTTTATTACACGTGCAACCTCTTTACTTTGGAGAATCACCGTCTTGACTCTCCAATTAAAGCTAAATTTGATCGTTGCTTTGGTAATATGGAGTGAATTTCATCCTCCCATGAGGTATATTACAAAGTTCTTCCTCCAACTACTTTTGATCACTCCCCGCTCCTTACTGCTAGCCCCTCGTTAATTTGAGTGCCCTCTAGATTTTGCTTCAAGAACTTTTGGGTTAATAGATCAGACTTTAATAATCTTGTTTCGGCTACTTGGAATGATTCCTATGGCGATGATCCTCCTTTTGATCTCCATAAGAAACTTGTTCAAACCCAAATGATTTATAAACTGGTAAACCTTTCGTATGCCTCTAAATCCATCGAATATCAAAAAATTTAGACTTGCTCAATTATAGGCCTTCAACACCATTGATCCTCAAAGCCTCGATGACTCTTTTCGGTCCAAGTACCTTTTAATTAATCAGTCTCTCAAATATGTCATCTTCAATGAGCTTGTTTAGGCTAAGCAACGCTCAAAAGTACATTTGCTCTCACTTGGAGAAGAAAATCTCAAAATCTTCTACTCTCATATTACAATTAGGAAAAATGCTAGTGCTAGCACTCCTCGTTTAAATGACTTTGCCATCTCTTCTTACAAAAATGTGTTGAACGACAAGAAAGGGCACAATAATATTTGTTCTCATCCTTATGCAATTGTTGACTCTGCTTTACACAATCAAATTTGCAACCCTTTCACACCGATGAAGATATCAAGCGCATTTTATTCTATATCAAAGATAAAGCAAGTCTGGGTCCTGACGGTTTTACCTCTCTTTTCATTAAGAAATCTTGGAACTGTACTCATTGTTATATCACTCACTGTACTGGTTTTTTTTCCAGCACGCCATCGTGCCTCAGTGGCTCAATCACACGCGTATTACCTTGGTTCCTAAAGGAAAATGTATCTTAACCTATGACAATTATCGTTCGATTGCCTTATGCAACACTATGTACAAAGTCATTTCTAAACTCATTGAGGATCGCATTTCCTCCCTCCCGCCGAGCCTCATTCATCCAGCCTAAGCTATGTTTGTCAAAGGAAGGCAATTATCCCACCATGTCATACTTGCTAATGAGATTATTAGGAAGTTCAACTGGCATTCTTCAATGTTTTTCTATGCAAATATTGATTTAAAAAAAAGTTTTTGATAGTATCAATCGGAACTTCATTATTAACTCTCTCATCAGTGTCAATCTCTCAGGGGAAATTATTAACTGGATAAAGGCCTGTATTACAAATATTCATTTCTCTATTAACATTCAGGGATCAATTGATGGCTAATTGGTTTTCTTATTCGCTCCTCTTGGTTTGGAGATTTTTGCCTCATTGGTCAAATTCTGGTCATGGATCTCAACTATTGCCTGCTGCTCTTCTCTAAATTGATGGGGGTCTTGATATTTTGCTTTGATTTATATGAACTGTATTTTTCTTGGCTTTTTATTTCCTAATTCTTACTAGCTCCTGTTTTCACCGTGATCTGCCTTCTGTGTCTGCTAAGAGAGATTTTGATCTTTATTCTCGATTTTGACATTTGGGACGATGTGTTTGTCTAACGAATTTATTTTTGGTCTCCTTTTTCATTTTAAGAATATGATGGATTTTGATGTTATTGAAGACCCCATTTGCCAGTTTCCTAAATAACCATTTAATACTACACTGATACTATGCTGGCCTCTAGGACTGATGCTCAGCAGATATTTGATTTTGGGTGAATTTCACAGTGGAGAAGCTGAATCATAAATTTTTTCACTTTTTATGTTCTTTTTATTATTTAGCATTTCTTTTTTGCTTCTTTTTTTTGTATTATTTGTTAAGTTAATGTTAATGTTCTTTCTCTTCCCAGATTACTTCCTTTACTTTTTTTTTTTCTTTATTCCAAATTTTGGCTAAGCTATTTGATTGTCTATGTTCTTTTTTTTATTATGGCTATGCCTTCAAAATTTTCAAAAAAAAAAAAAAAAAAAAATCAAGATTATAATTTAATTAAATGAATTAATTATTAATTTTAACGGCGGGAGAAGGCGGAGGCATTCGATCGTGGGGCGATGATGGGACTGGGGTCACTGCTATAGAGCCGCTGGACGCGGACTTGCGGCAGAAGCTACGGCGCTTTGGGGACTTCGTCCGTCGGGCGAAGCTGATGCGCGACCACGGATATGATGAGCTGAGGCGGCACGTAGCTGATACTGACGACGCTTTGCGTCTTCGTGGGGTCGAAGAGCGGAGGCAGCGCCGCATAGCTGATGCTGACAACGCTCTGCGTCTTCGCGGGGCCTGCTTGGCGTGCAGAGCATGCAGGTGGCGGTCAACTTCCTCATCGCCATTGTCGTGATGCTGAGCGTGCTGGAGAGGTTCTGCGCCATCCCTCAGGTTGGGTGCCTTCTTCCCCTTCGCCGCATTCATGATGGACATGACATTGTTCCTTTCTTTCTGCTGCCGGAGACCAAGGGGGTGCCGCTCGACCGAGTCATGCGGATTTGGGAGGACCATTGGTACTGAAAGCGCTTTGTCGTCCTTGCCCCGAGGTAATTGCAGTACTCGGTGGTCGATACCTAATATCATTAAAATCTTAATTTATTAATTAATGAATAATAATAACAAAGAAATGAAAAACTTATAAAATTTTTATTTATATTTGCTAGTTAAGTTATTTCAAAAAAAAAGTTAATACTTCAATACTCTAATAAATATTCAAATATTTTTTTAAGGTCATTATTAAATTTTAATTAATTTTTAATTATAATTTTGACTAATAAATCATATTTATTATAAATTAATTACTAATTTAAACTTTGAAAATGATATATTTAAAATTATTGTAGTAACTCTCTTTACAAAATTATACTATTTGGAATAAGTATTGCTACAATTACACATGAGTATACATAAAAATATATGGATAATATATCAATTTAATCTGTAGATTATTGATTAAATATAATTTTTATAAAATTTATATATAAAAATAAAAAAATAATTTTTTTTTTTATTAATATTAAATATTTTTTAATATATATTTTTGTAAGCTTAGCTTTTTTTTTTTTTTTATTTGTAAGCTATTATCCATTAAAATTTTCTAGTGTCTTAAAAAATGAATTTAATTTTTTTTAAAATTATATATATTAAAAATTATTTAGAATATATTTAAGAGTAATTCTTATATTGATATTTTTTTATGAGAAATATTATTTAGACCTGTTAATATGATATTTAAAAATATTCATCAAATAAAATTTATATATCATTTTAATACAAATTTAAAAAATAATATTTATATTATTTTAATATAAATAAATAAATAAAAATAAAATAATATCTAAATATCAGCAGCCAATTCTAAATAACAAAATTACTTCAAAATTAAATTCGTTTGCTGTTCAGCAAAAAAGTTCCACTTAAAAAGAGCCCCGAGAATATAACTAGAAAAAGCTCAAATGGCGTCTCTGGTCGCAGCCGCCGTCACGGCATCTACGATAACCTCAGTGCCCCTCCCCTCTCGAAATTTCTGTGCCCTAAAATGGGGGCAGCCTGCCTTTGTCCGACGATCCCACGGATCGCTGGCCCTCACAAATGGTTGCTCCGCCTTTGTTCGCAGCCGGACAAATCGATTCCATCCTGTTTGTTACTCTACAGGTAAAAATTTCATCACTTCCCCTTAATTTCTCCACTGCTTTATGATAATTCCGAGAGGAATCGATGGAGCGCACTCCGCGCGAATCATTCTTTGGGGTTTTCAGATATGAGCCCGGAGCTGAACTCAACGCTCGACAAGGTGGTGAGATCGCATAAAGTGATTCTATTCATGAAAGGCACCAAAGATTTCCCGCAGTGCGGATTCTCCCACACGGTGGTGCAGATTCTTAAGACGCTGAATGCTCCATTCGAATCCGTGAACATTCTGGAGAACGAGATGCTGCGGCAGGGACTCAAGGAGTACTCCAGTTGGCCTACCTTTCCGCAGCTGTACATTGGCGGAGAGTTCTTCGGTGGCTGTGATATCACTGTTGGTGAGCTTATTTTTGCCTTTTTTGTTCTCTGCTCTGAGATCTGTGTTTGGTAGCTGTGATTTCACACGGATCACAGGTGTTAAATACCTTAATCCGCCGAACACAATCTGTCTAAAACGAAAATTTTGGCTTAATCTCGAATCCCACTTTGCCATCAAATACAGCGGTTTTCCTGATTCTTACCGTTTTTAATCTGTTATTCCTGTTTTTGCTGGATTACGAATACGATGCACAAATAAGAAAACAAAAGCTGCACGAGGGGAGGAAGTGATGTAGCTGGAGAGAAGATATCAGGAAAAAAAATAAAAAATAAAGAAAAATTAAAAAATTTGATCCAAAGGAGAAGAGGGATCGCAGAAGATGGGGATTATAGGCTTATCAGATTGACTAAATTCCGGATACCATGATTTATTAAATCCTATAACGTTGATTAACAAACACTCTTGAAATAAATGATTAGTTAAACCTTGATGGTCGAGCTTTATTGCTAAAATGAGCATTTTGAATATCCCATTTTACTATTTTACCGTATTCATCGATTTCAATTATGGTGATCAATATAAAAGACAGGCTAGTGATGGATAGTAAAGTGATTTGTGGTAATCTTTTTCTTAAATTTCACGGATAGAAAAAAAAAAGTTGTTGGGTTCAGATAATTTTGAAAATGTTTATTTTATCTTCCATGTGTGACATCTAAATGCCCTATTTTACTGATAAGAACATTGTTTTGGTGTGAACTATTGATTCAGTTAATTCATTATCTGAAAACTTTATCATAAGATGATTTTTTGAAAATTCATGGGATCAAGTCTTTGCCCAGCTATAAACTCCAACCCTAGATTCTAGATTGTTCATGTTATGCAGAATTCAGAAGTCTGACTAAATTAATAAATTTCTCAGTTAATGCATGTCTTGATTAGAAACTTTTTATGCAAACCCTTGGATATATTTCAAGACCTTTGAAATGTCTCAATGTACTGATTAAAATAGATGATTTGATAAAAATTTTGTCAGGATGTCATGATACTTTTTTTGGCTAAATCAATTTATTCATCAAGCTTCATAATTACTTTCAAAAGCATAGATGACATTTGATACAAGTGTTAAATTCAATTTTTGTATCCACACTTAATTTCCTGTTCATAAAAATTGATCAAGCCTCCTAAGCCTTTGCCATGTGTTTACTTCATAATTCCATGACGCAAACTTGCTTCAATAATTTCTCAAGTGCATGCATGCATGCACTTTCATACCTTATTTTTGTCACCACAATCACAATATCGTGGTTGGTATTTTGGAACATGGTCATATTAAATGAGGTTTGTCATAGGCAGAAGGGAGCTTGTCATTTTAGAGAAGATGACTATAGCTGCATTATTGGTGAGATTGAGAATTGGATCTTACAGTGATACCATTAAATGTGCAAATGACATTTATAGTCGTCCACTAGTTTTCCGGATAAGTGCTGCCATTATTGAAGGGAAGAAGCTGGTGAGCTGGTAAAGAGTGTTGCTGATGCGGGCTGTTGGACATAACATTTTATACAACCAAGTCCTTGGGTTTTTTTCTTGTATCAGTTTATAAAAGAAAATTTTTCTTGTTAGACGCCTCTTGGTGTTGCAATCGACCTTATGGAACACAAACAAAACTAGCTTGAGTTCTGGCCAGTAGACTATTTCACTGGAAAAGTATGTCGAAATTTATCTTCCTTGATGACAAAATAAGCTGACCAAGAGAGTAGACTAATTATGGAAGTGGCTAAAAGGTGTTAAGATTACCATTCTTATTGAAAAAAGTATGCCGTATTATGTCATGCACAGGTTGATGGAAAAGCTCATTTTGTTTAAGACAAAACTTGATTCCTGTTTTTATTGTTGACCAGGATAGAGATAATATCAATCACTTATTTTTCGTAGGTTTTCTCTACATGCTAGTGAATTTTTTGACGTGGTTGTATTTAGTTGCTCAGCTAATTAACTCATCAATTGAATGCAGACTTTTTGCCAACTGAAAATCATTAACAGTGGGTTCTATATCTATAGCAAAGACGGGACGGGACACAAAGGGTTTTTCTTAGACCATATATGGGATGTGCTGGTAAATCTAGTCATATAGCTGCCCAAGTTTGCTCTCTTCTTTGCACGTGTCAAACAAGATTGGAGTGTCAATCGATGATTTTTTGGATGTGGAGATTCAACGACACTTTATGGATAGTTGTCTTAAACTGCTAATGCTATCATGAAACAGATCTTCCAAGCAGCTCCTAATGGACTCATGTAGAGTGGAACTGAAAAAGATCTTGTTATTTCGTCAATTTTTGATGTACTTGCAAACCATATGAGGAACCACTATTTTTTTAATAGGCGATTACGGTTTGAAGAAGTTCTTGTGAGAAAATACTAAGTGATGGTTAGTTTTGATCATATAGCTGATATGATGCTAAATCATAAGGAACTCAGATGAGTTGGCTTGGAGATAATGGAAACAAGTCTGAGGTGACATGATTTTGTCTGTAATTTTTAGAAGGTGCAATTGTACCCAGTGTGAGATTAGCTGTCCTTCCATGACACTGGATGCCACCGTAGTACTTAATAATGGATTAATATCTCTTAATCCACTATTAGGCACTACTACAAACAAAGGATCTACAAGATAGAGAAACATAATGTATTTCTAAAGTAATGATAATAAAACATTCATTCCATTATAATAATTTGGAAAAAAAAATCATCTCAGAGTCTAATAAATATTACAGTTCATATACTTAAACTACTACATTAAATGTTTATAAGCAAATATAAACTCTCTCCTCCTCACATAATAGAACAAATAAGTAAATTGGTCTTCGAGGGTCTTCAAATCTCCTCCAGGTACTCCAGCTCCTCTCTTGACTCACCTGCTGGCTCCACTGCGGGCTCCTGATTTATCGTATTTTGTTCATAACACGATAGGGCACAGCTAATAAAAAGAAACTAGTGGTTAGACTAATAAAGTCTAAGCATATTTTAGGGTTTTAACTATTTATGTTGGAGGATATCACATAGGTTAAGCATTTAGGTGCACAATGCATTTAAAGGAAAAATAGAACTGAATTGTATAACATAGTAAAGAGCATTTAAAGTAAAGCATTTGTGTGCTAAGGCACACTAAGTAGCTCTGCAAAAGAATAGTTAAGCATGCATAACATCTATATAAAAGCTAAATAGGATAAAGGCTAGCATGCTATATGCAAGTAAGGGAATAAAAGACAGATTCTAGTATCCTATAAACAAATATAATAAATGAATAAATTGAACTGTAATATGCAGAAATAAATGTAGAAATATATAAAGCAACTGATTTATAATTAATGTATTATTTATATTATGTTGTATTATATTCTGTGGGCACTATCAGAATAAAAGAGGAGTGTTAGGTACGTCTACCCAACTATCTGAGACAGGGTCTCCTGTATAACCACATACTCCCCCTCAAGGACATGTGTGGTCTCTTGATCTCTCCATAGCCAGTCTTGGCTCAAATTATCTGTACAGATTGATCCACCGTGAATTGAAACTTCTTATTTAATTATATTTGTTATTATGCAATGATTATGATCAATTGGATAAGGCTTCAAAGCGTAGCAACATTCAATAGGAATGCCAAGTAAATTAAATAGTGATATCTTTTTGTTGTCTAATTTTAATTGCCTTACTTTAATTATTGAGATTAATTGAACTCCAACTGACTTAAGATATTAATCTTAAGTCAATTGTTGAATATAGATATATTATGATTTTATAGTTTTGAAAATAATTTATATTAGTAACAAACTCTTAAGACTCCTTATCCTAGTCCTTAGGTTACCATCCTCAACTTTATTATCAAAATACTAAAAGAACTCCTAAGATGAAATGCACTAACTTAAGAAATCCAACTTCAATCTACCTCAAGGAGCTTCTAAGGATGAGCCTCACTGGTGGTTCTCCTATATTAAGCACAGCCCTGTTGCAATGACCTTCCCAAGATGCAATATTCTTTTCTTTATAGAATTTGCCATTTGATTATAATATAGCATACAACATGCTATTATGTAATAGTCTAAGGAACTGCAGTCAAAAACCTTTACCAGTGCCATTACTATAATTTTGGTTCTCTTAGCTGTCACACAAGTTTAGATGATATAATTGTAAATAATAACAAAATACTAAGTTTATTAATAAATTAAATAGTTCACAAAATTTGATCTTAGTTTAACTAAAATATCAACCAAATATTAAATTTATGCACACAATTGCTGAATAGTTTCTTAGCACATTTTCATAGGGGGCACAATATCATTTTAGAGTTTTTACATGCATAACACAAACTTATTTCTAATTTACACATTTAACACAATTTTTTTAAATATTACAAAAAAAAAGTAGGAATAAGTTTGTGTTGTGTATGTAAAAATTCCTATCTTTTTCACAAATATATAGAGGGGCACTAATAACTGTTTATGGTAGCATATATAAAATGAGCTCAGATACATAACTCTTGATTTTCTTTCAAATAACTCTTATAAATACAATTTTTTTTTTGTTTCATTAAATCTAATTTTAAGTGTGAAGCTTATTAAAAAATACATATTTAAAATACAAATCTTAATGATCAAATCTTGTAATGAGCTATTTAGGAATCCAATAACTTTTTTCATATAAAATAACGCATGTAAATCTATATGAAATGATGTATTTTTTATTTGTATATATACTGGAGAAAATGTAATATTTCATATGAAAGTAATTTAATTACTTAAAGTGTATACGCTTGAGATATATATTAGAACTCAAATCCTTCTTGTTTACGGTCAAGCATCGCAAATCTGTAACTTTTGTAACTTTTTGTATATTTTTCTTACTGAATATAAAACCTGAACTAGAGAAATACATCTCCATTTGATTCAATGTATTTCATTTTCTATCAAATTTAAATTTTTTAATTTATTTTAGTGCAGTTCATCAAAGTGTTTGGATAATTTTTCATGTTCTTTAATGTATTTTTCTATTGATCTGTGCAACAGAAGCATACCAGAGTGGGGAACTTCAGGAGCTGTTGGAGAAGACGGTGTCGACTTAAACAAGTGAGCCACAACCTATGTATTAATCAAATTGAATTTATTTTTAAGGATAAAAGAGTGAAGTGGTTAAGTCATGTTGGATCTCAAATCTTCTGCACCTTATGATCTTTCCTTCTGATTTAATGATGCGTGTTGCTGCACTTACGGACTAGTATACACTAAAATATATAGACTATGTGTCAATCCAATGTGTAAGTAGATTATTGATTAAATACATTTTTTTTATGGGACTTATATTCAAAAAAAAGTTAAAAAAAATTTATCTTAAATATTTTATATAAGATAGAAAAGAGATCTGCTTCGCTGCCAAAGTCACTGCCGAACCACTTGAAATTTCATGCGGTTTGGCCGCCGCAGCTAAAATTTGTGAAAATTTTCTCTCGCGAAACTGCTTCTTCCTTTTGAGGCTTTTTGTAGCAGAAATATCGTATAATTATATATATATATCCATGAAATCCTTATAATTTATGGCAAAAATTTTCATGAAATCCTTATAATTTATGGGAAAAATATCGTATAATTATATATATACATCCATGAAATCCTTATAATTTATGGGAAAAAATTTCAAAAATTATAAACAACTTTTATATGTAAATATTGTAAATATCTCTCAAAAATAAATGAGCATAATTTATACATATATATATATATATATATATATATATATATATATATATATATATATATATATATACATGAGAGAGAAATATTAAAAGAATGTGTAGAAGTTTATATATTATTAAGTTAGAATTTTACTATTTTAACTTAAAAATATGTGAAAAAAATAAATGCAGGCTCATGGATAAAAGAAGAGTGGGATCTTTTTCTTTTTTTTTTAATCTTTTTTTCTCTATTTTTTATGTGAAATTATATTATTTTTTATTAAGGGGTTGTTTGTCATCATAAAATCTTGATAAATTTAAGTGTAAATTAATTAAATAATATTATAATTAGATTACAGTGTAATCAGTTTATCTTATTGTTGTTTGATAATTTTTCAATAAATTTAAGATTTTTTATTCGAAATAAAATAATTAGAATATGGTATTTTGAATAGTTTAGAGGTTAATGTTATCCCAAAAAATTAGCTTTTTTTATATTTATATTTCAAAAACAAAAAGAATATGATTCATTGGATAGTTTGATTCTTTGCCGAAAATGGAGCTTTCACAAACCAAGGATTCGATCAAATCACCCGTCAAAGAAATCAATCGTTCGATAGCCGAACGAATTGTTCTATTTGTTGCCAGAGTAGGAGGTTTCACGTCGCAGTCGCTCGGCCTACGGAAAGTTTCTCGCCCGCATGTCGTTCGGCTTCTCCGCCGAAACGGCATAATCTAGAGTTATGCCCGATTCGGGCATAACTTCATTACCCCATTCCCTTATATATGGGCCCAGAGTTGAGTTAAAAGTTTTTCACACGTTTTATTTCTATCAAAGGCATGTAATCTCATTTCATCCGAAAATCTTTTTATTTTACCTCAAATTTACTTGAAACTAAACAACTCCTAAATTAAACCCTAAATGAATTAGGTAAAATGGGAAACACGCATACATATTTAACATCGATAAATATTTTATTATTACTCATCTTATATAGTTTTAGAGAGAGATGAAAGTTCTCCCTTACTTAGGCAAACCCTTTTTAATCATCCGTATGAATTATAATTAGATCACTTAAGCACTTATCTATTTATATTAGAAAATTGATATACATAGATTTGTTGGCGTGGCGCCCAGAAAAACTCAATCAATAAAATTTAGGCATAATTTCAATAAAAACTAAAAAAAAAATATTTGTATTATTTTAATATAAATAAATAAATATTAATGAAATAATATCTGTGTTTAAATAGTATTTCTCATAAATAATATTTTTCATCATAATTATATTCATCATCAATCAAATTTTTTTTTCCTATTCTTTTCTTTTTTTTTAGTTTAAGTAAATAGTGAGTTACATCAATCATATATTTACACATAAGAGTGTCAAGTTACCTTCATTTTAATATGTATATAATAGTGTAAATATATTAAAATCACTTATATAATATACATTTGTAAAAACATTTGGATATTTGACTAATTTGAATAGCACTATTTATTAATATTTAATGCATAAAAAAAAGTATTGGATCTTGATTTTATTTCATTATCAAAATTTGTTAGAAATATTCATATGTTAGACATTCTTTTTATAAATAATTTTATAAGCTTGTAAATATTATTTACAAAAATTATAATAAAAAAATTATATTACAAAATATAAAATAAATAAATTTCATGCTCTGATACTTTAAAAAATAACATAATATATTTATATGTGTGAACTCTTAGAAATTTAATATTTTATCAAAAGTTTTCAATTTTTGTAGAATTTTTAGTGTATTTATTTATTTTCCAACAATTTACAAATGTAATGTTTTTATTTGAGATAGAAATACTAAATTGCATTTTAATTTAATATTATTTCTTATAAATAAATATTTATGATTATAAATATTATTATAAAAATTATAAAAAATAATTATATTGTGACCCCTAAATTAATAATTGGAATTTTATATATCTATCACACACTTACTCTTAATTTATAAATTTAACACAATTTTTTAAATATTTTATATACATCACAAAATTAAGAAAATATTTTATTTATATCACAAAATTATGAAAATCACATTTTAACTTTATCTAATCATATTTTTAATATACAAAATTTATATAAAGAAAATTTACATCCATAACATGAAAAAAAAAATAAAAAAAGAAAAAATATAATTTTTATGTTAAAATATAATTTTTTGTATGAAATATTTAAAATTTTTGCATTATTTATGATATATTTAAGAAATTGTGCTAAATTTATAAATTAGAAATAAATTTGTAGTTTATATCTAAAAACTCAAAAATTTAAATATTATAAAAAATTTTAAGCCCTAAATTATAAATTATAATTTTTTTTAAGTATTGTTAAACTTAGACATTAATATACATTAAAATTACGGCCGAAATCGAGTCTAGTTCGAATCGAGTTAGCCCATACTCGAACTCGACTCAAATTTGTTCGATGTTGAATTCGAGTTATTGTCGAGTTTAAATCATTTCGACTCATTTTAAATAGGTTTCGAGTCAAGACGTATGATTCGAACTTAACTCAAAAAATTTTGTGTCGAGTTTGAGTTGAGTCAAATCAAGTTTGAGTTCCGAGTCAAATTGCAAGCCCTAATTAAAATATATGGATGATGTGTGAATTAAATGTGTAATTATGTTTTTGAATACTTTTGAATAATTTTTTTTTTGTGAATAGTAATATACTCTAAAATTTAATTTTTTGAATAATTTTTTTTTTGGTGAGATTTAATTATAAAAAATAAAAAAATTTGATTCATTTTTATGTACATTGGTATATATAAACATAACATTTTTTATTTTTGGAAGGCATCCTCATGGAGGAATTGTTTTAAGAGTTTTATTATATAGTTTTTGTATATATTTTAAAAAGTATGGATGATAATTAATTAGAAAATTAAGTGTAATAAAAAATTATTATTAAATTTATTTTTATTTATTTATGAGCTTATAAAAAAAAATATATATATATATATATAATTTATTTTATTTTTTTTTGAGAAATATTTAAGAAAATAAAATTTTTTTCTTTGCACTGTGAGCGAATCTTCTAATCTTGGAACGACTCTTCGTACTATAAATGACTCCGCTTTTTTAGAATAAAAAAATTCGCCGTCATGACGAAACCCTAAAAGCTTGGATTATCGCGAATCCTTTTGCGCTGAGTGCTCCATAGCTGCCACCGAAATGCTTGTGGTTTTGCTTTACTTTGAAGTAAAATGCAGGGTTTCATACGGTAGACATCCATGAAACTTTTCGCGGTACCCTTTCCCCAGTGCCTGCGGTTCGAGGTAACGTCAATGGCGACCGCACCCGCGTTTCCCAATCTAAGCCAAGATGAGCTTAAGCGAATCGCCGCCCATCGCGCCGTGGATCTGGTGGAATCCGGCATGGTCATCGGCCTTGGCACGGGATCCACTGCCGCCCACGCGCTCGATCGCATTGGCGACCTTATTCGCCGTGGACTCCTCCGCGACATCGTCGGCATCCCGACCTCGAAGAAGACGGAAGCGCATGCCCGCGCTGTGGGAATCCCCCTTTCCGATCTGGGAACTCACCCCGAGGTGGATCTATCCATCGACGGTGCGGATGAGGTGGATCCCCATCTGAACCTGGTGAAGGGCCGCGGCGGCTCCCTTCTTCGTGAGAAGATGGTAGAAGAGGCCAGCAAGAGATTCGTTGTCATCGTGGATGAAACGAAGCTGGTGAACGTGATCGGCGGCAGCGGCCTTGCCGTGCCCGTCGAGATCGTACCTTTCTGCTGGAAGTTCACCATGGGAAAGCTCGGTCGGCTCTTTGACGGCATCCCAGGCTTCGATTTGAAGCTGAGGACCGATGAAGATGAAGAAATGACTCCATCGGTTACTGATAATCTGAATTATGTTGTCGATTTGTTCTTTGAGAATGGGATTGCCGGGGATTTGGATGAGATCAGCGATGCGATTCTGAAGGTCGTGGGGGTTGTGGAGCACGGGATGTTCTTGGGCTTGGCAACCTCTGTTATAGTAGCTGGGAAGGACGGAGGCGTTACAGTCATGAATAGGAATTAGTTGAAGGGATTATTGTTTTAGTTGAAGGGAAAGGAAATTTTCTGAAGATGCTGATGCAGAGGTGTTAACATATAGTGATCTTTCAGATGCCAGAAGCAAAGTTTCCTTCTTGTTTAGGTATTTTGTTCGAAGTCAATTTGCTATTATCTTTTTTAAAGTAATCCAACGAATTCTTGTACTCCGATAAGGATTGATGTACTTATATTTCAAGTCGCAACTTCAATGTTTTTTTGGAAGAATTGCTTCCTGTATTCGTTTGTTTGGCATCTCTTACAAACTTTAATGAAAATTAAACCAAGTTGTAGATTAATGCCTTTTAACTAACATACTTTCCAGCAATATAATGGGATCGGTTCTATAGATATGTAATAACATTTAAGGGTTTCTTTCACAATCTGAATTCTTAATCATTATAGTGAAGGTTTACCCTAAGCAGTCAGTCATTGTTGGTGTAAAATTTTGTAGCATCTTTTGAGTAGTTGTGTTAGACCTATGACATTTTTGAAAGCAAATGCTTTGGTGAAATTTAATGAATTGTCTCTCTAGTGAAATGCATTAAGAATGTTCAGAATTACTTCTAAAGATGAGAACCCCATTCAATAAAGGTGGATGAATAATTTTAATAGATCATCAAGTTTTTTAATAAAAAGTTAAAGATTAGAAAGATGCAAGATTAGTATAGAACTTGTAACAATCCGAATTCTTAGTCGTTAAAGTACTATGATCTTTGGCTAGTGACTTCATAGATTTGTGCTTCATTATGAACACACATAATGCTGGAAAGATTGGTTTTGGTTTTTAGTCTATGATCACTATTAGATGCTTTATGTAATACACATAATGCTAACTGTTCCCTAAAAATTGACGGGATATTAAGATCGAAAAGCCATTTTGAGGTCAAAGAACCACATTCGACAGTGGTTAGAAATGGAGATTCTTCAACATTAATGGCCAGTGGCCGACCATTACTTCTGCCATTGAAGGCCCGAATAACCTTGTAGCTCCTCGCTAAGCCTCATAAGTAGGGCTAGGAAGGCCTCTATTTTTTTGCTTCTCAAACTTTCTTAACCATGGCATCTACAATCTATCTTAAACTAGTAATTTTACCCTGATTAGCTGCTTGATGCTAGCAGCCTTTCTAATGAAACACCTAAGCATATCTCTTTTATGGCCGCAAGCCATTTTTGGTATCAGAGAGAAGATTGCATATATGATTTGGTAGGGCTATGAATGTAGTATCCATACCAAAATGATGGGGGTTAAAGTGGTAAGATGTTAGATACGAATTGGAAGATTTTAAGAGAGCTTTTGGTGGACCAAATGATATCAGATTGACAAGAATTTTTAGGAGAATGTTGCGATAGGTATTAAAAATCTGTAGGAGATTGTTTTGTATGATTTGATGGTTGTTTTGGGGAGTTATGGACATCGAAGTGAGATGACGTCGGATTGTGCGTAGATTTCACAGTAGTAATGTTTGAAGGCAAAACGGAAGCGGAATTGGGCGAATCAAGGTGAAGATGAAAGCTAATAGAGAGTAATATGATAGTAAAAAGAAAATAAGAAAAGTAAAGAAAGATAGCTCCAAGTTTATTCACTCTTTGGGTTCTTGAAGGCTATGCTCACTTTCAAGGCCTTCAGTTATGCACACCAATGTTTCCTTTGGTTATCCACACCAAACAAGCCCTCAAACAAAATTTCTGTAATATCATTCAAGTCTCCTTGAGTATACTCATGTCATTACACACACTTATGTAGGCTACCGTGCTGCATCACTTTGACCGACTAACAAGGCAATCGTCCTTGCTTCTCTCATTCTCCAACTAGATATCTTACCTTGATTTCCATTACCTTACGTTCTTGTGACCCGTGTAAAAGTTAGACATGCTCATAATTTATCAAATAACCCCAATCTTGTCTAGGCACATATAATAAAATTATTATGCTTAAGTTGATCAAATATGTGTGTATTATATAAACTAAATTTTATATAAATATATAAATAAATATACGTATACAAAAATAATGTTTCATGTCAAGCACCCAAATTTTTATAATGTATATTTATCACCCAAAATTTATATAAAAGAATTTCTTTCATCTCCTCATTCCTAAACACACATAATATCTTGAAGGATAGTAAGATTGAGAAAACTATATTATTCATCATTCTAAATTGCAAACGAGTTTGTCAAATTTTTAGATGCATATTTAGGAGCTGTATGATTTATTGTAATGACTATGATTTTGTTGGTGGGATTTAAAGTACATTGTAAAATTTTGGGAATTTGATTTCAACCAAAAGGACAAAAGGTGTGGATTCCAATTATGCTTGGAGTGATCGTCTTTGGATCACAGTGCGCTTCACGCGAGCCAAAAAATGTATCTAGCGCTGTGGAATCTACGTCCATTCCTCCTAGACTCTCTCCAGCGCGACTCCAAGTCCTTGTCAAGGCCTCTTGCCAGTCTTAGCAGGTCCTCCCTATCCATACCCCTGCTCTCGTCGATGGCACATCTGTTGGCCTCCCTTGCGTAGCATGCAGTGTCCTCCCAGTCTGTAGCCAGCCCTCACTGGCCCTTGCCAAGGCCACACCAAGTGCTCATTTGCCCTACCCGGTTCTCACTAGCCCTCGTTCAACCTATTTGGGCCAACACATTCTTTGATTTCTTTCTTCTTTGTCAAAATTGCGGCCTCGCTTGTCATAGCCAGGCCTTGTTGAATTTTGCTAGGCCCCGCGGCCTTTGCCGGTCGGTCAGCTTTCATTTGGCCTCCTCGGTCATCGTTTAGCTTTGTCAGACCTCGTTCATCCAAGTCTGAGCATGCCCTCATCGATTCTGGTGCATTTTTTGTTTTTAATTTTCTTTAATGTTCTCTTTTAACTCAAACAAGCAAACATAATATAATGATATTGTAAAAGTTTCAAACATCCATATTTGAATTACACTACATTTAATTTATTACATTATAATTGATTTACTCGATGAATTCTCTCACCTCAAACCAAACATTCCATCAATAAAAAAACCTATTACTTTCATTCCTTTTCTATTTTCCAATGACTCATTTAACCAAATTACATTTTCAACAGCTTAACTTGACATACACAAGTGCCTCTTAAGTGAGGTGCAAGTAAAGGAAATTATATGCTTTGCCACATGAGAAAATTCAATGAATAAAAATGATATAGTACACTTCTAAGTTTAAAAGAAATTACAATAAAGAAAGAGCATTGATATCATTTTTAATTCTAATGTTCTTCTATTTTTAATTTGATGTAATTTTTGTATTATATGCTCAAATATTGTATATATATATATGTTATAAATGAAGTAATGTGTTCACTACGTGAAGATTACAAAGATCTGTACAGAAACATACAATCATGGCAATATGAATATTTGGTGCAGGTTTTGATATTAATGGTGCCCTATGATAGTCATATAGATGCATCTAACTCATCGCGTTCTGGCTATTTGCCCACCAAGTCCAATGTAAAAGGAAATGATTGGATGATTGAGCACACTCTTGGTTTATATGTATATATACGTTGCAGTTGATAATATGTTTTGCAGGGATGATATGTTCGCAATTATCTTCATGTTTTTCATATTTTCTTGCAAATAATATTTTATATGTTCTATTTCTATTGCACATTATTTTTTATTTAATTGTAAATTATAATATCTTTAAATGGTACTTGATATTCTTATGTCTAATATAGATACTATTTGTTTTCTTTATCCCAGGCATTCTAAATATGCTAGTTCAGGATACAGGAGAAGAGCTGATGTTTGCTGAGGAGCAGGGTTCACGAGGAAGAAACTTTGTTATATTTTATATTTTGCTTTTGCTAGAGAGAGTATATTTATATAGTTTAAATTTCAAAAGGCATGTATCAAATATATTAATTCTGAAATAAATATTTTCCTTAGTTTTCTAATATTTTTGGATGTAATGAATGGATTAATGTAGAATGTTTTTAATTTTTTGAATTTATTTACACTATTTTAGTAAAAAAAATGTTATGTTTACACAAGAATATATATTAATATTTTTTTTTAATTTTTGCATATATATCTTATAAAAATGTGTATTTAATTAATAATCTACTCAAGATTTATAATTTTTGCATATTTTTTTTTTAATTTTTGCAAATCTATCCGAACCCTTCCTTGGTCTCCTCTTTCCTGCCGTCGCCGTCGTCGGGTGTTTTCTTGCCTGGTTCGAAGAGCGAATATTGTTCATCTTTTTTCGCAACTTCCTTTGATGGCATCGGGCCTCGTCTAGCATCTAGCATTGGAGCTTCGCTGCTCATTCCGCTAACCCCGGCCATTTCTAATTCTCTTGCAAGCTTCTCATCCGTTTGATTCATAAGCCTCACACTTACCGGTATTTGAGCGATTTTGCCTGCGTCGATAGCAACGTCGAGCTTTTCGTCCGTCTTAGTTAATTTTTCATACCTTTCTTTTCTCTCAGTTTTGACTTTTTTTTAAGTGCTGAATAAATATAACTTTATTGATAGATGCTGCATTTGACTGTCCATAGACGCCTTAGTTTTGGAGATGCTGCATTTGTGCTTTATTTATTTGAAAATGATCAAATAATCAATATTATGTTGAACATGTAGGTTATTTCAAAGAGTAAAGCTAATATTATGCATGTTGAGAGCTAAAAAGAGCAAGTGGGATATTGCTAACTGATTTGCAAATTGGTGAATGGCAAAATATATATATATATATATATATATATATATATATAGAAAATGTTTCAATATTTTAATAAATATTCAGTATTTTTTTTAGATTATTATTAATTTTTAATAAATTTTTAATTATAATTTTCACTAATAAATTTTATTTATTATAAATTAATTATTAATGAATTTAAAATATTGAAGGAATATATTTGAGAGTGATATAACAGCTTCCTATATATATATATATATATATATATATATTCACTTAGGAGCTGTATGATTATCATCTTTGGATTAATAATTCATCATTCATATCAAATATTTACTTGTGATACTGTACGGATAATCGACAAACAAAATGCTGAGTCCTCGAATTAACTGGATCTTAATTGGATTTTATCTTTTATTTTTTCAGGTTTAGGGTTTACACTACACTTCACACTACGATAGCTTCTCTCCCTCTCCACTTCTCAGTCGTTCTCAACAAGCTCTCTCTCTCTCTCGTTACCATCATGCAATCAAGAGTTTCCCATCTTCTCTTCTCCACAATCTCAAGAAAACGTTTGATTCCTTCGCGCCATTTTACCCTCTTCAGAGCAGAGGCAAGCCGATCATCGAGAGACGAGAAGAAAACGGACGATCTATCCGACGAACTGTTCCTCCGAAATCTCGATTTCGGGAACGAAACCGTGCTCGATAAAGCAGATAAGGCCGATTCGAAACCCTTCTCCCAGATCCCTGGCCGGCCTCTTCGTGATGATCGAAGGATGGAAGGCATCGAGCAAGATCTCTTTCCAGACTATGACAGCAAGCAGGCGAGGATGAGCGGAGGCCGTTCTCGATCGAGTAAATCTTCCATGGCTGGGGAAGGGAAGAGCGGATACCGTTCTTTTCAGCAAAAGATCAAGCACGATTTCGATAGCAAAGGAGAAGACCTTGATTTTTTGTTCGGCCAGAGGGAAAAGGCATCGCCTGCAGACGAGAGCAGCGGCTCGGTGGCAAACGGCCATCAGGAGAAAGGGAAGGGCGTTCGAATCGGAGAGAGTCTTTTCCAGAAGTTGAAACTTGGTGGAGAGAGCGCCGAAGAAGAGGATAAAAGGAATCAGAGCACAGCTGCTGCCTACCCTGAGCCGGAATCAGCACCCCCAGAAGACGCCGATCAAATATTCAAGAATATGAAAGAGACGGGGCTGATACCTAATGCTGTTGCGATGCTCGACGGGCTCTGCAAGGACGGCCTTGTTCAAGAGGCAATGAAGCTGTTTGGCTTGATGCGCGAGAAGGGAACTATCCCCGAAGTTGTCATTTACACTGCGGTCGTCGAAGGCTTCTGCAGGGCTGCAAAATTCGATGATGCTAAGAGGATTTTTAGGAAGATGCAGAAGAATGGGGTCGTTCCAAATGCATTCAGCTACTCGGTTCTGATTCAGGGGTTGTGCAAAGCGAGGAAGCTGGAGGATTCAAGAGAGTTCTTCTTGGAGATGGTGGAATCAGGGCACAGGCCAAATGGGGCAACTTTTACTGGTCTTGTGGATGCTTTTTGTAAAGAGAAAGGAGTCAAGGATGCGGAGGATCTTGTGAGGAGTTTGCGTGAGGGAGGCTATGCTCTCGATGAAAAGGCCATTAGAGAGCACTTGGATAAGAAAGGCCCTTATTCGCCTATGGTTTGGGAAGCTATTTTTGGGAAGAAAAGCTCACACAGGCCATTCTGAACTGGGGCATGGTGCTACCTGGTAGCTTCAAAATCTTATGTGGTTCTATTTTTTTCTTTAAGTCATTGTGTCAAAACAAAAATGTCGTTGGCCCTAAACATTTTGATTGAGATAGTTTTGTTTTGAAGAAAAAATAACATATTTTTGATATTAATCTTGTATTGCGCATTTAGTAGTTCGTTGATATCTTTAGATCTAGCTTAGCGTTCATTGTCACTATAATCTCTTAAAAAAATTAATGCTGAACTTATGCCATCTTTGGAAATTTAGTTCACAGACTAGGGGATGCTCTTCTTGGTGTCAGCTGGTAAGTTCAAAATCTTATATTGTTCGTTTTCTTCAAGTCATTGTGTCAAAAACAAAAATGTCGATAGCTTTATTTTTGTACTTAAATCCAAAGTTAATAAGAGATAATTTTGTTTTGAAGGAAAATTGGCATATTTTGCTGCACATATTTCATAGTTAGTTGACAACTTTAGATCTAACTGAAGGTTCATAATCACTATAATCTCTTAAAATATCAATGCAAAGCTCACACAATGACTCGATGTTATGTTATATTATTTTGTATTTACATTAAAACTGCACGTGATATCTCTTATTTTCAAATTCCAGTGAGCAATCTGTACCGTATCTTAAGCTCCAATGGTGGCTAGAAAACACAGGTCATCAAAGTGCTGCTGCATTCTCTCTTCAGTTCAGCCAAGCTTTGGTAACCTTTTTTTTTTCTTAGAGAATCAACTAATTTTTGGGTTTCTTTGATGGGTTGCAGTGTATCTGGTAGGTGGAAAAGGCCATTACAGAGCACTTGGATAAGAAAGGCCCTTATTCGCCTATGGTTTGTGAAGCTATTTTTGGGAAGAAAAGCTCACACGGGCCATTCTGAACTGGGGCATGGTGCTACCTGGTAGCTTCAAAATCTTATGTTGTTTTTGTTTTTTTTTCTAGCCATTGTTAAAAATAAAAATTCTGATAGCCTTATTTTTATATACTTAAATCCAACGTTTTGAAGAAAAAATAACATATTTTGATTTAAATCTTGTGTTGCACATTTTGTTGGTAGTTGACATCTTTATATCTAATTGAAGGTTCATATTCAATATAATCATTTAAAAAATTAATGCAAAACTGATGCCATCTAGGAGATTTTAGTTGATGTGATTATGATGAATTGAAGGTTATTTAGAGAAATAAAAGAACTTTATTCTTTGATTTTAACATAATTTTTTCTTAAACTATGATATGTTTTATTTTTTACTTAAATTAGGTGCGTTTCAAATATGTATTAAATTTGTAGCATATGAGAATTAAATTCAAAACTTGGGATAGCAATCACTGGGCTACAACACTACAAAACTGAATATGAAAATGTGACGTGATCTGTATTGTTTTTTGTTATCGAAAAAAATAATTTTGTTGAATCTCATATGGATGCAATTTTTTGGATTAGGAGGTAATTAAATAGCACTAAAACAAACATTAAATATCTAAATACTACTGAACTCTAAATTGAACAAGTATGATCATCTAAATAATAAGTTGAATCGTGTATTATCTGAATAACATGCTTCTTAATAACCAAACAACTACTAACCACTTGATTAGTGATGCCAATTTTTTTTATATATCATCATTTCTCTTCTCAAAATATTTTTTATTCATTTATTAACGAGTACTGAACACTTTTTGTGCATATATGTTTTTCTTGAGGATTTAGAATGAAAATAAATCCCAATGAAATGTTGCCTGGACATATTGGTTGAACTATTAGGATTTAAACTTTTTTAAAAGAGTTCACATTTCAATGCTCACATATATTTGTCTTTTTGAGGCTCAACTTCTTCCAAAAAAAAAAAAAAGAATTACTGAATGTGAGATTCAGTTGTAACTCAGGGTGAATATTCAAGATCAGTGCGGAAGGAGTAGCCATCATTGCATTCTTGAAGAAGCTATATGCAACTTGAGGAGAAGAGGAGGGTGCTTAGAAGAGATATGTTGATTTAATAATTAATTGTTAATTAACACAAGCGTTTTGCTACATTTTCTTATAATTTTTCACCAATTACTTTGATGACAATGCAAAAGCTTAATACTAGAGGGACATTTGTATTATGTGTTAAGAGTAGGTTCTTTTTTCTTCAACCTTATCTGATTATCATTGTACATAGTGGTAAATTTCAAGGAATAGTTGTTGCTATATATTTTAATTAAATTTTAAAATAAAGAAAATATTGATGTTAACATTATTTAGTCATTATTACTAAATTATTTTAGCTTATTATATATAAAGATTCATTAATTAATTTATTTAATTTAAGTAGTAATTATTAAATTATTTTAAAGAAAATAAGTTGAATTAATTCTCTAGTTTTTCACAATTTTGACATAAAAGTTTTATGATCCAAATTGAGCGTAAATGTTTTACACCCCGCCCTATTAACGTGTTCACGCCATCTCCGTCCCTGCCTTCGCCGTCCCTAGGCTTCGACTTCACTGTGTTTATGCAGACATTAATGGTTAGTGCGACTCCTTGGGATGATCGATGCTCAACCATTGTTAGTGTAAGTGGATGGATGAGCAATTTGGATTGAGCTCAATTTATGCAATTTCAATGAGATTTTCATTGGAGTTGGTTGAATTATTATGAGAGGAGCCAAATACAGTGGAAGAAGACAGATATTTAATGGTTTGATTTTAAATGAACTTGCATAAACTTTGGAAATTTTGTCTTCTTTATTTTTGTTTTTACAAAAGGTGTAAGCTTCATAGGGTTTATTCTTCTACCTTTTTGGCTATAATGGATGCGTGCAACAATTTTGTTAACTATATCATGACCTTAGTGAAATGATATTAAAAATATTTTCTTACGACAGGCAAGATCTCTTGGGAGGAACTAGCACTTGAATATCTGTAACAGCCTCCTACTAAAATAAATTAATTAGCTTTTAAAAACATTGTTAAACAACCTAATTAGTGGAAGAGATTTCACTGTGGCGGGTACTGCACGAAGCAGGCGTGCGGCAGCATCTCGACCGTCGCTCGTCCTTTTGGGTCTCATCCGGCAGTTTAGCATTAATCAAACCAAAAATTTGAGATTTGGCCGTTTGATCAACCGATCGAACGAACGGCCAGATCCCGCTCCCTGTACGCCTCACGCACGATCGCGGCTGCCAGAGAAGGACTGTCCGGTTCTCCCGCTAGCCTCCCCGTGGCTATATTCCCCCACTATTCCTTTCCTAAGGGACTTTTGGGCGTTTGCTGAAAATTTCTAGAGCTGCTGTGTCCGAAGTGCTTGCGGGAGCTTCTTCGTAGGGTTGCGACTTCTAGCGAAGCTATCGACGTGTGCGCGTGAGAAGGAGTAGGAAAGAGCTTTGGTACCTTAAGCCTCCGTCGACGAGCCGTTCTGTGCGGGATCTTCAGGTACTTCCGTCTTCATCTCCTTTCCTTTTACGCACGTATCGATTTTTCCCTTCCGAAAAAGTTAGGGTAGCGTCGTCTTCACTTCATCAAGTCCATTTATGACCTGGGAAGATAGCTTCGGCGAGTTTCACTCGCCGGCGTGCGGGCCGTCCCCAGGATCGAGTAGGACTTTACCTTTTTCCTTCTTTCTGTCGGTAGCCTTCCTCTGTCGGCAACCTTCCTCCGTCGGCATCATTCTTCGCCTCTTCCTATCGTCATCTCGATCGGCATTTTTCCCCTGCGAAGAAGGCGACGCCGAATCCCGAATTTCTTTCGGGCTACCTTGCTGTCGAACCGAGCGATTCTTTTATTTTTTTTTTTGAACCGTGCGGTTCATTTATACAGTAGGATTAACTTAAGGATTTTTATTAAATTATAAGTTTAATTATTAATAAGTTTCATTAAAACATACATTATGAAATATTTACCCAATATATGCAATATTATATATCAATTTGATCGTAAAAACGAGTAGATCAATAATATGAAATTTAATTTCAGTTTTGTTAATTATTTTATTGGGTAAATAATTAGGATTAATCAATTAATGTCATATTAATATTAATCTTTCAAGTGACTTAATTTGATCAACTGATTTCCAAATCAAAAAAATCAAATAGTCCATTTTACTCACAAAAATGTGAGGATCAATAATATGGAATAAAATCTAATATTTTAAACCTAATTTTTTTAATCACTTTTTAACCTAATTAGGAGTCATTAAAACCCAAATTTTCCAATGTTGTCCAAAATTGACAAACTTAGTGTCAATCTTCTCCTTATGAAATAAGGATTTCATTTAATTATAAAAGAGTTCAATTGGACAACAAAATTATGATAATAGGTTTTTGACTCTCACTTAGTGTTATTGTGATTAACTTAAATTTTTAGGTAGCTTACTATAAGTCTTATAAACCCTAGGATAGCTAACTTGTCACATTTATTATCTCCTTTGGCACTTAGATAATATTTTTATGAGCTTAGTTCTCAATTCCCTAGTTATGCGAATTAATTGCCAAGTGCTTAATTCACTTTTTAACCATAAGGTAGAAACCCTAGTATTTGAATTGTAATTGATCTATAGTTGGATCCTAAGTCTATTAGTTGAAACCATTAAGAATAAATAGTCTTAATGAATTAATAATTGTAGATTTGTTAACCAACTAGATCTAGTTTTAGTGATTAGTTCAATACTTAGCTTATTCATCCTAATCCATAAAACTTATTTTGTTAAATTAAGATATAGTAATAGGTATCCTTAATTTACTTAGATTAGTTTAGGGAGCCTATTGAATTCTTTAAATATATATTAATAGTAAACATAGAACTTGTAGTTCTTAAGTCTAGTAAGTACTTATCCTAAACTTTGCAATTACTTGTAACTTAGCTAGATTAATATGTTTGATTAGAATATTCAAACTATAACCTAGCTAGAAAACCATAATGATTAGTAGTAGAATTTCATTAGTTTCAAATTTCTTAAGTTAGATCTTATGATTTAGGAAGAGGTTAAGAGTTAGTCTCTAACAACAATCATTATATTTACAAATTATTTTGTCACATCATATTAAATGAATTGAATCTATTAATTTTCAAAATCCTAATTACTATTATATTACAATTAACTTGAGATCAATATCTCAAAGTTAATTGGGAGCTTAATTAGCTCCAATCATTAAGTTAATCATTAAAATTAGATAACTTTGGATATCACTTAGTTGCAAATATTGAATTTCCCTTGTTGGCTTGCTTAGCCTTGAGCCTTATTCATTGAATCATTCATAAAAATATTGTGCATGAACAAAACTTTCACCTAAAATTATTAGGGGTTCTATATGGTGGACCAGTCTAGGGCAGACTGAAATGGAGTAATAAGGAGACATCGCATTCTTAGAGGGAAAATGTGAGTGTTTTAGGTATGGACCCCGTTTTCCTTAGATGTTAAACAGACGTGTTTAACTCCTCATCTCATTCTGAATATGCCCACAGAATGAGTACAGATTAAAATAACTTCAATTAATAAACATGTGAGATCTTCAATCTTATAGATTGTTAAGATTCACCATAGCTTTTAGTTATACTACTTTACATAGTCCTAGGCTATGTGTATCTTAGATTTAAATCTAAGATTATTCCTTCAATTTTTTTACTATGCATTTTCTATGATTTAGGACTGTAATTTACTTGTTTACAGTTTATTTATATTACAGTGAATGTTGTATAACTCCATTTAAATGCTTCACTGTTTATTTTTCCTTACTAAGCATAAGTTCATTTGAACATATCATGCTTTATTTCATTTAATTTCATATGCACACTAGTTCATTCTAGCCTATTTAGGTGCTTCACCATTGTATTGATTGTAGGCTAGGATGTTTGATTAAGTGAGCAATTCTACCTCACTTATTTTTCCATCCCTTATTTGTATGCTTATCATATTGCACCTATGCTTGTGCTTGCATTGTAACTAGAACTGTGATATCCAATTGTAACAATAGCATGTTTAGCCAATCTTAAATTGTGCTTAGACTGTTTAATCTAACCAAGTTTTCTATTTCTTGGCTTTGCCCTATCACATTTAAATGTCAAAATGTGATAGATCAGGTGCACTTGGATGCTAGTGGAGCTGGACCAAGCGCTAAAAACTAAAATTGCTTCCGCCTATCATATATTATAAATTATAGCTTATTAAGAATTTCAAGTGAGCTGTAAATTTTTTTTTCTTATTCAGTTTACTGTTGTTCTGTAATAATGTCATTTACTTTAATTTACCATACTTGTTGGAGCTTAGACTATACTTAAATGCTTGTGATGAATGAATGGATGAGTAAATGAATGGATGAATGAGAATTAAATGTATAAAATTTGTGTATTAATTAAGTCTTTGCATATCTTCCTATGAATATTTAAGGTCTTGATGAAATAAATCATAGTGTAGACAATTGTTACACATGTACTTCTCTCCCTTTTTCTTTTAGAATTGGAAATGAGCAATCCCATAAAAAGGATTGAACTCTATCTAGAATTGGAAATGAACAATCCTATAAAAAGGATTGAACTCTGTATTAGAATTGGAGTTAAAATGGATTGAATGTATGATATATTAGGATGTCTTTTCTTTTAAATTACAACTCCCATTGGAATGGGAGTATTGCATGTACTTCTGCAGGTGTTTTATTAACCATTTACAAAGGAGATTTTGCCAAAATTTTTAAGAAAATTTAGACTTAAAATAATTGGGGAAAATTATAAATCCATAATTGACATGTTAATTTCCTCATAAATAATTAGAATCCCATGTCTAAGATTAAATGTAAGTAATTCATTTGTTTCAGATTACTATTGCAGGTACTCATATCATCTTTCATAAATTGCATGTTCAATTCTATTATCTTTCATTCTTAAATCCATTTGTTACATCTTTATTTATAAACTTCTAAATACCATTCATAACTTCCCTTCCATCTTAACTTAAGACTCAATTCTAAATCCTTGACCAAACACAATACTTAATGATTTGGATTAGCTTTCTTCTAATCTAGTATTAGGTATTGTGGTAACGTATCAATATTGAGTTAAGTGATTTCCAATATTGGGGTCGTCACAATATCAGAAGCTTGAGGGCCTAGGATTTTTTAAGTCCCCCTTGTTTTTCAAGGAGAGGTATTTTTAGTACTGAATGTATTGCTCAGATGATTGTTGATACTGTGTTTGGTTGCCATCGATTGACCTCCTTTTCACATTGTATATCTTTAGATTGCTTTGGTAGGTAGCGATATATATACATTTGCCATGAAAATGTGGTTTTTACTTTCAGTTAATTTTTATTTTATGATTTGACTATTATTTTTATCTGAGTGAACGTATATTTGGGTTGTGGTAGGCAATGATAATTGTCAATTTGATGATGATTCGTATGAGTTTTGGTTGGTTGAATGGTGGGGAGGGTTTAAGTGGTTGCAGCAAGGATTTGACTTGAGTTGCAGTTTTCCATACCGGACTATTTGAGTAGGTTTAATGCATACGTTGATTGGCTTAATATTGGGTGCGTGAGGGTGATCCCACGAAATGTGTTTGGTTTGCCAAGGTTTTTTGTGCGAAAGCGTTGGGTGAGAGCGTGAATAAGGGAGTTTATGGTGGTTGTAGCCCGATTACTAGGATATCGTCAACATAGATTAGCAAGTATATTGGGTTTGGAATTGAGTTGTGAATTAGTAAGGAGGGATCGACATGACTTGTTTTGAATCCTTGGGTGTGCAGTAAGTTAGTTAATGTGGAGTACCATTGTTTTGAGGATTGTTTGAGACCGTATATTGCTTTATTGAGTTTGAACATGTGATGAGGTTTGTATGGGTCTTGAAATCCTTTAGGTTGTTTCATATAAACCGTTTCTTGTAGGTGACAATGTAGGAAGACATTGGAAACGTCTAGTTGTGCCATATGCCACTTGTGGTGGATCGCTAGGGTTAAGAGAATTTTAATAGTAGGTATATTTGCCACGGGGATGTAGGTTTCAAGGTAATCAATGCCGTTGTGTTGTTTGAAACATTGTGCAACTAGTGTTTCCTTGTGACTTGCTACCATCCATTGCCGTGTATTTGGTGCGGTATATTCATTTACAACTAAAGTTGTTTTGGTTTGGCTGAGGGGGAATTAATGTCCAGGTTTGTTGATTTTAAAGTGCTTGGTACTCTTCTCACACTGCTTGTTTCCAAGCTTCTGATGTGGCGGCTTTGTTGCATGTGGTAGAGTCGGTGATTGTTGTTTCGGTGAGGAAGTGGCGTGTTAGGGGTTTGGGTTGAATTGTTTCTGTTTTGAGGCTGGTAATCATAGGGTGTGGATTGGCTATTTTGTTATTGCTTGTCCTGGGGATTAGATCTATTGGATATTTCAGTATAATATAAATTGCACATTATTACCACACACCCTTTCAGAGAGAGCATTTGGGCAATAAGGTGGTTTTCACATCTAAATTTTTGTTTCATGATGGAGTAGCCGTGTGTGGCTCGGGTTAGGTTGCTATTCATCTTAAGTTCAGCAAAACACCTTTCAATTTGACCGCCCAGGCCTGGTTTTTTGTTCACGAGCTTCAGCCCGGCTCTGTCATCCTAGACATCGTCGCAGCGAATCGTCCCCCGCATCATCGTCGCCGGCTTCCCATTTTTGGTCCACGACATTGCATCGAACCAAAATATCGAGTCCATTTGCTACAATCTCATCACTGAACTATAAATAAACAATCACATAACTACAAAGTAATCATATTACATTTGAAACAACTCCTCGGAGTAAATGTTCAAGGCTGATTATTGATGTGCAATTTATGTTATATCAAGGAATAATTACACATTTGATACACAAAGTTTGCATATATACATTTGTAACATCTAGAATTTGATATTTGCAATACTACACTTATTCTGGTGTGCTGAACTGAAATATAAATTTAGGTGTTTAATATGTAAATACATAAAGTTTGTGAGACATTTATATAATTGCTCCAAATTTTTTCATCCGTATTGGTTGATTCCATCTCTGTAACGGATGATTAGTCTGATTAAACTCGCGATAAAAATAGGCTTGTAATTTTTTATTTTTTATTTAAATTAAATAAGCTTACAAAATGAAGAAAATATTTGACAGGTAAAGTCAAATAAGCTTAAACATCATATTAATTTTGTACTTTGAAAGCTAGAAATTTTAAAATTCATATTATTTAATATAATTTAGAGAACTTTTAAAATTCATATTAATTATAAAATCATATTAATTTTTTACTTTATTGAGAGAATTTTCTGATTAATCTAGAAAGCTAAGATATTATTAAAATTAAAATTACTTATTTTTTTCAGAAAACCTTAAAAAAATTAATAAATCTTCAAAGTAATTTTAATTTTTAAATATGAAATTATTTTGTATACAGAAAACATGTATCTAAATGTTATTTCAATTATTTTATTATTATAAATGTTTTAATTTTAAAATCCATATTATATATATGATTTGCAGAGAACTTTAAGAATCATATTATATATATGATTTGTACTGTTGAAGTATCACTCAAAAAAATTTACCTAATAATATTTGGATATGATTTCAATACAAATATTAAAAATAATATTTATATTATTTTAATATAAATAAATAAACACTAAAGAAATATGCTCAAATTCTATTGGGTTAAATTTTTTTGGATGCTATATCACAGCAAGGTACAAATAACATATCTCTAAAAAAAAAATCATAATTAAGAAGAGTTCATTCGAAGTACGCAACTACAGAAAGTAAAGTGGTGCTCATGGCTGCTACAGTTGTATCCAAAAATGATATTTCTAACAATAAAATTAAAGAGAAAATGAGTTTCCAATAAAGAAGAGTTCATGCGAAGTACAAGTCACTAGAACATGAATCGAGATCGAGTAGTCATTCAAAAGATTTAAGCAAATATATAAAATAAAACATCTTACAACAGTTGCCAATAAATATTCAAATCAATCTTAACTTGGGTTCACCATCTGTCGATTATGTGTTAAGAAACTTTCAATGAGTAATCATTTGATAAATTTAAACAAATAAAAAATTTCTAAGAATTTAATTGCTATCAAATAATAAGAAAAGTCTTAAAATCTTCCATCTCTATTTAACTCTTATAAGCTGTGTTTGTAACCAAGTGATTAAGGCTTAAAATTTAATCTACCTTACCGAAAGTCTTGCATACTTTTTTTAAATCTTGGGTTTAAATCTTATCGGTCGAAAAGGAGTATCTGCGAGTGATGAGTGGCGGAGGCATACCTTTTGACACGGGATATAAAAACAGTTCAAGGAATAAAAGCATCTGGGACCTCTCTTGCGTTCCTCCTGGCAGCTGAATCATCAGCATAGTTCTGATAAAGATAAGATAAGAATCCCCAGATAGCTATCAGCATGGCCATCACTTTCACACCATTCATATTATCATGGAAGAATATCACCGCAAAGACCGGAACGATGGGCAAAGCCAGAGTGCTAATGGTGTTGGAGAAAAGAGACGACACCACGAAAATCAAGCCTACAACGCCTACAGAAGCAACCTGCCATGCCAAGCCCACACCAACAACAGTCATCACATAAGATAATCTTCCCTCCGAGAAGGCTTCGTATTCGGCGGGCAATCCCCTCCACTCTCCACTAGCAAAGAGTCCAATAATCGAAACACAGGAGGACACGAGCGCAGTGTATATCTGCATCTCAAGAGCAACAGCAAAAGTTTCCTTCTTTATGACCTTCTGAAAGGTGAGCTGCATCAAGGAGAGGATCAACGAGTAGGTAGCAGAGGCTCCCAATGTCAGCACGAATCCTAGTATGAGCCTTCCCTGGGAAATTGCAGCGGAATCACCGGAAGACTCCTCCTCGATGCCGAGAAGAGCGGAGGAGAAGCTCAGGAGGATGACAGAATTGAGGATTAGAGGGGTGAACCTCTGCGAATTCAGAAAGTAGGAGAAAATGACATTGAAGGCAAGTTGGGAGGCGCAGATAAGGGAGTAGGTGGAGACGGGTAGGTAGAGAAGACCATATGAATACATGAGGTTGTCCGCTGCAATAACGAGACCTAAAACAGTATAGATAAGGGTGAGTTTGGATGTTGATGGGCGGGGGCCGGTGTCAAGAGAGGAATAAGAAGAGCTGGGGGGGAGGAAGATGAAGGAGAGGAGGAGGAGAGGAAAAAAGGCAGTTTGAATTAGTGTAGATAACCATTTGCTGTTTCCTCCTTGGTCATAGTAGAAGCGGCCGAGGAGGGTTGCAGCAGTCTGACCGACAAGGAGGAAAAGGATGTTGATGAACACAAGAAGCCACCATTTCCATTGTTTAAGCTTTGGTAAAGGAGCTGGAATCAAATCCTTTGAGACTGTTGTAGTTGATAAGAAATGCTCCATCACTGCATTTAGCAAGAATATTTAAAATAAACATAATGACATTAATTCAATAACCATCATAAAAAAAAATCAAGCAAGTGATTACCTTCAAAGCCTGCAAATATTTAATTATAAGAAACTCACAATATAAGAAATCCAGAATTGTATTACAGTTCATAAAATTCTCATAAACTCATCATCATAAAAGAGGCCAAATGATTGATTATGCCATACTAAATATTATTGAGAAAATTCTTAACTCTAGGAATCATAGTCACATCCAGCTTAGTTAGATATTCTAATTTTAATACTAACAAAAAATTGGAAATAACTTTTGATATTAATATTTGATGCTCAGTTTTTAGGTTTAGCAACTATAGCTCTAGGTTTATTACTAGGTTAATAGCTGCTCAACAGCTTCAAAACTTAATGATCTAGACGATCAAACTTAGAAGATTGGAAGATCAAAGTTAAGTTATGAGGATTTGAAAAAAGCTAGAGAGATTGCCTGCACCTTAGAAGCAAAAGTTAAGCTTGAGCCAACAAATGATGATTCCAACAGCAACAAATTCAAGCCACATGCACGCTCAACCGGGCCTCGACCCATGCCCGAGTAGACCTAATTTAGGAACCAACAGGCAACTGATCAAAGGCAGTGCCCTCGACCCATGCCCAAGTGGACCTAATTTAGGAACCCGCGGGCCGCTGATCAAAGGCATGTGCCCAAGCGCATCTAGACCGCACGCCTAATCGAGTCTAATTTCTAAAATTTAGACAATTGCCTAAATTGAATCACTTCTTCATCTCTATAAACACGGGTCACACCCTAGCACTTCTTTTCATCTCACAGCAATAAATCTCTTAAATTCCAAGGAGGCTTTTAAAAAATGATTCAAAAGGCTTAAAGCAATATAATGACTCTATTGCCCAAACACGTTCTTTTGCTTTCTTACCCAACTTTTGCTGAGTTGTGCAAGAGGTTATTTTCAAGCAGCTCTACATACGTAAAAACTTAGGAAAGAGGAGAAACTCCGCTGCTCTGAAGTTAAGTTTTGCAGAAATGAGGGATGCTTTTCCACCTGTGGTGGGATCAATGACGAAGCCACTCTTTGAGTGGATTCCAGAATAAACAAACTTTTGATGAGTGAAAGTTGGGTTTAAGAGAGCCTTCTTTAGTTGTTGTATTCTCTTTTAAAATAAGCCGAAAAGGTTAAGAGGACCCAAAAATACCTTCGGCTTCCCAAACCCGTCGAGATTCCTCTCCCATCTCCGGTGTCTCCGGTGTCTCCGGCATCAAGAGGGCCTCTCCAGTTAACTCGGAGGAAGGAGGTATGTTTGAGGATAAACCCTAGCTACCGATCTCATACTTTGTAGATGACTGGAACCACAATAATACTTACAAGAATCACCAAAAAATGAGAGACGTCAGAAAAAAGCAGCGTGGACCTACTAATCGTGACTGATGAGGCGCGTATCGACGGCCTCGCGCTCGATGTCGGAGATGGTGCATGTGGTGTCAATGGAGGAGGTCCCGATTCGCCGAAAAGAATGCGGCGCGAGAGATCGGCTCGCGCGACTTGCGAAAAGAATGCGGCGATCGGGAGATTAGGTCCTCGGTAGGGGAGTTTAGGAGGAAAAGAATGAGCGATTGGGAGATTAGTGATCGAGGGAGGGGAGTTTAAGATACCAATTTTTCAAAAATGTTACCTTACTTTTAAATATCTCTTAAAAAAATAAATATAAATATTTAAAATTTAAAATTTAAAAAATTTAATAAATTTTTTTATTTTATTTAATTCTCTAAATTCTAATCATCAATATATTTTCAAATATATTTTAAAAAATATTTAAGAATCATATACTCTTATCTAAATTTGTAACTTTTTAATAAGTATAAATTTTTTTATTAACCAATACTTTTTTTTTTTTTTTATTAAAAAGACTAAGATTCATAAAAAATAAATAAATAATATAATTATAATCATAATTTTAATTAATAAAATTTAATTATTATTATTTAAATAATAAATTTAAATGCTAGTACAACCGACAAAAATTAAAGGTTGCGTCTCAGTTTGCTGTTTCATTCCTTTTCAAGTTATGTTTTTCATTTAACATTAATGCACTTGAATTTCAAACGTCCAACTTTATATATATATATATATATATATTATTACTTACACTTACACCCTAGTATATATCAAAATATATAGATGATATGTCAATTCAATATGTAAGTAGATTATTGGTTAAATGCACTTTTTGATAAAACTTATATTCAAAAATTAAAAATTTTTTTTTTTCTAATTAATCATGAATATTTTTTAGTATATATTCTTGTTAATCATAATACTTTCCATATATATATATAATATAGATAACTTATGAGAATCAACCCATTTATGTGATTGATTTTTAATATTTCACCACCAACAATTTACACATTAATTAAAGTTAATACAATTAGAAAAAGTATATAAGGAGACCATCCCAATATATATACATATATATATATATATATATATATATATATATATATATTTTTTTTTTTTTTCTTGTATCTTAAGTAGTTTTGTATTAGAATAAATTAGGATATTGAAATAATAATATAAAATATACATAATGATTACTTGATATTTAAAAAATAAATGTATATAAATATATCTATTTATAAGTTATTTGATGATAAATTTTTTGTTTTCATTGTACACATCAATTTTAACGCGCAGCATATTTTTTTTTTTTTTCATTTTTCTCCTACTCTTATTGGCATAATTCATATAATCAATTTTTTTTAAAAGTCATTGAATAATAATGTGCTTTATATGTTCAAATCGTCTAAGATAAAGTTCTTTAATCTTATCTATTATTGGAGCTACTCAAATATTGAACCCGTTAATGATTATTTCCTTTCAAAATTACCCACTCATTCACCTTATTATGATCCTCATCTTTATTGCACTTAGTTGATTTGTAACATCTTTCAAAATTATTTACGAATACCATTTACAATTAAATATATTTCTCCTTCATTCAATCAAGTTTTGAGAATTTGGAAGAGAATTTCTACCGTCAATTTGAGAGTTACAGATCAACAAAGTGAATATCTTTAAACTATTTTTTTCTCTATAATATATAGAGGTAAGAGTAAATTCATAACTGGCTGAGTTTATTTTGTCAGATAAATTAAAGTACGACATAACATCACATCTTAACTATATAAAAGCATGTTAGTAGTCTAATTTGTATGTAGATGTTAATTAGTTTTTTTTTTGAAAATTTTTGAGGACGTTGCCCAAATATTTCATTAAATGTAGCTGTACACACAATAAACTAGACAATTTCAAACTATATAAAAGACATAAGGAAACTAAAAGAGAAGATCGAGGTCTAGAGGTCACATAAAAATTTAAGATACTAAAATCTAAGTTGAAATAAAACTGAAAACTGAGACCGAGAGCCGTAAGGCCAATTGAGTAGCCGCCGCACCAAAGAAATTCAGAATAGAGATTCTACAAGCATAGTAGATCCATATGAACCAGTCTATGCAGAGAATATCCAATCAGACTTCAGGATTAATTCCATAATAAGCAATTTAATAAGGAGTTGCCAAATTCATTTTCAAATCCACAGATAATTGCAAAGAGACTAGTAGATCAGTCCTGAATCAGAACATATGGCTTAAAAGCCAACTAAAACTACTTCTTAAGCTAAAAATTGCAATCTAAAAATTTGGCAATAGGGGTTAGAATGTTAAGGGCTTAGCTCAATATTCTTTAAAGCTTCTCCAATTCAAAAAAAAATAACAGAGGTCGGTTGGCTGAAACAGCATAGAAGTAAAACTGTCCCAATAGCAGAATGCTATAAGATTCTAACAGAAGAACCTAGCACAAATAGAGTCACATGTTCGACATAAATAGCAGAAAAGCAAAATTTGAAGTTCGTCAAAAATAGCAGAAAAAATATATATAGACAATCTCAACACAATCGGCACAAATTGCAAAGGACCCAGCAAAATTCAAAAACCGGTGACACGACCGACGCGAGATAAATGGGATGCTCCTCATTTGAAAAAATAGAACAGGTCCACCAGCCCCCAAGTATTCCAAAGTTGTCCAATATAGAACTACTATTACCAGCCCCCAAGTATTCCAAAGTTGTCCAATATAGAACTACTATTACCCGAGATGATATTCAGCAACCTGGACGAAGCAGTCAAACTACAATTTTTGCAATTCAAATAAGGACTGCAATATCATTACATACAGGTCCCAATTTTCACAAAGGCAACAAACAGGAGGCATGAGATTATCTGAATGATCTTTATATGAATAATCTCTAGCCTTCTTGTGTTCTCTATGACACATTCAATACTATATCATACAATAACGTCCCACTTGGAGACTGCATGTGAATCGAACTTCCTTTTTCTTCTTCAAGTAATCTTTCCATAGTGGAATGGGGTAGCTCAGTCCCAGCTTCATTATCATGTTTCAAAGACAACTGAAGCTAAACATAACTTCAATTTATCCAATGTCATCACTATCTATGTAAGCGTGTTTGTTGGGTTTCAAGCGATATGTATCTTCTCTAGCTTGAGATGATTTTTCTCCAAAAAGCATCCTAATGAAATGGTAATAAAATTGTGCGTGCTTCGTCTTTGCATGAAAATTTGCATTCTTCACCAAATTGATAAGACTTTGAATGTCACTGCATTATACTAATCGAAAATGAGCCCACAAGCCAAAAACAAACACCAGCCTACGACGTTACATAAGACTTGCGAACATAATTATACATTACATTGACTTGCGAACATAACATTATTCGATCAAGCTAAGATCATTAAAGCTACTGAAAGATTCAAATGATCGAACATAGACAAGCATAACACAAAATAGCATAGGCTCACCTTATTATTATAAATCCACGTGAGCATAATAGATTTTATGAACCACTTCATAATTGTGCGAAGCTCGAATAAAGCCTGCTCACTCAAGCTCAACTTTTCCAAACTCCTACTTGCAAAGCATTAAAAATTATACCATATCAGAGCCAAAATGCTTATAGAAAATTCACACAATATAGTTAATATTCACACTTACAACAGAAACTTCAGACTAAAGATATATTTATATATATATATATATATATAGTAATGAAATCACTATTTACAGACTTACCATCTAATCTTCATGGTACAAATGTAAACCAAAACCAAACCGGGCACAGGCTTTACAGAAGGCTATTTCTTCAGCAGCAGCAACAGGATCTTCAACCTGTGCGTCTTTTAAGGATACTGTGCCTGTAGATTCACGATGAGCCTGCACCGAAATATACTAGTTTAATGAGGGTCATTTAAGTACAGAGCATTGATCTTACAAGTATATATCAGTGTACCCATTTAATCTTTTCCAATTAAGAAAAAAAAAGAACATCAGTGTATTTTGCACACATAATATCCTTTGATGAATTATTAAAAATATTTTCTAACTTTTTATGTTGTCAAGATTCAACAGTAATTTCATTAATTTTCATCTCCAAAATATGTTACCTGTATTTTTTAAGAGTATCAATACAGCGACCCAATTTCTACTAAAAGTAGGCTATGAATGAGAGAGATTGCATTACTATATGTAATGCAAAGATTAGTTTCATACACTTTTGTTTGTAGAACCACCATAAAAGTTCTCTTGTATTTTGCCTTCTCTCACTTTTCAAAAGATGACAAGGGCAAAATTTCGGAATGATTGCATTTTTATTTTTTATATTATATCCATGTATTTTTTAGGAAAACTATAGCGTAATTATCTTTATTTTGGCATACAAACAAAAAAAAATTATGGATAAATTTTATTCTAAAATACATATAAACTTAGTACAATAACACTAACCTTGAACCACTAAGCTCCATGCATGAGAGTGAAATTCTAGCTTCTCGTCATAATCACTATTCGATGACAATCGCATAGAATAACACTTTCTCCCAAAATTTTAAATTACGAGTCGTCAAATTGATTCCAATTTTAGTCATTGCCTTTGGTCTCAAAGATAGATATTATAATGCTGCTCCACTTATCTAATAAGCCCAAACAATTTTTAATAAAAAACTTTTATAAAAAAAAATGTATATTATATATACATGTAATTATATGTTTAAAGTAAAATGTTAAAATGCCCTAATTTTCTATGCACAAGGAATACAAAAGTTGAACCTAGTGATAAAGAATAAATAAGATAATGATAGGCCCACAAACAAAAATGCATAAAGCCAATACTTGTATTACACATGACCTTAAATACATTTGTCATTGAAGTTAAGGTCAAGATTAACACTGCCCATATTTTACTTACAATGCTGCTACACAATCCCAAATTTCCTTTAAAACCTTCCAAAACTAATATGTCAAAATTAAAGGTACATTAGGGATTAGTCAATGCACTTTTACGTGCAATCCCCATTCAATTTTTTATCAACAAACACTAACTCTATTACTTTTGGGAGATTTATGAACAATAAGGTGAAAATGATACCATTTTATTTACTTATTTAAACTTTTATCATGAATGAAAAGAATGTAATTTCCTTAAATCTGCACCAAATGGCCTTGATAATTAGGAAAAATGCAAAAATGATGGAAAGATCTCGTATGGTGAGATAAGATATGAGCTTGTTTTCAAAATGCATGACATCAATCCCAAAATTATGTCTAGAATTTGCCACTTCATTAACCCATTTGGTTAAAAATTTGGGAAAATATAAGCTTGCCTGCAGCCAAAAATGTGTGGTATGTAAAATTAGGGGTTGCAATAGTAAGTACCTCTCCATCCGATCCTCGTAACGTAACACGGTACACCACTGTTACACGTTCATCATCAGAGAATGTCACATCACGAACTTCTCCACACCAGCCTTAAAAATCACATTAAATACTTGTATTAATCCATAAATTAGTAGCACAAACAAGATAAACATCTTGAAGTTTTAACAATTTTTTAATTAACTGGATTTCCATTTTCACCCAAACAAGCACTAAGAACTAAATGCATATTAGAGTACCAAATATTCAAAAAGCATTTCTCATGATTTTTAGCATTTCTAATAATAAACTTAACTTCAGAGTAAAATACTACATTTATTTTACTTTAATATACTTTACACTGAAATTGTTTAAATTGCATTTCTTTTATACCTCAAACCAATCAGACCCTTTTAAGTACACAAAAATGCAGTGATATAGATTATTACAAGAATTTTCAAAATCAATGCTTTCCTATATATATTATAAGCAAATAGAGAGAAAGAAGAGTACGAAACAGATCAAAAGCACTGCAATGCAGAGTGTACCTGGAGCATAGAAGCTCAGCATTCTGTTTGCATGATACCTACAGAGCAATTTAGTGAAGAATTAATATACATTAAGTGTGCTTGAACTATATACATGCATTCAAAAAACAATAAAAAAAAAGTAAAATAAAAAACTTAATCTGCTACTACCAATTCCAGACAACAATGTAAAACAATGAGCGATGTTATGGAGAAGAAACAAAAAATTCTGCTGTCAGTAACTAAGTTCAACTTCCATTCACCTAGAAATTTTGATGCATTGCTTTCATGTGGAACTAAAAGAGAATTTTAGGATTTTCCTCCCACTTCTACGCAGCATGCTCTATCACACCATATAATAATTGTTGGGATGATTTGCACTAAAACAATTACACCAGTGGTGTCAAAATATAACAAGACATCCAAAACTTCCCAGACACAGCTCAAGATTCTGTGTTAGAGATGATAAATCCAGTTATAGATGAATCCACTTTTGACACAAATAAGTTATAGATTGTAATGACCCTAGGTCATTTTGAGAAAAACATTAAAACCCCGCTAAAATCAAACTCCGTTATTCCCGCAAATTTCCGTTTTTCCATTTAACATTAAAGATTGATTAAATCTGTAACTGAGGAAGTTTAGGAAAATTTATACTCAGAATCTTAGTATTTATTGTAGAATTGAATACAAGTAAATTATTAGAGACTTACAAAACAACTAAGCATTTCAAAGGAAAGAAATCAACAGTTTTAGCAATAAATTCTGCCATTGAACGCTTAAAAGCTTTCCCATAACCCCTCGCGCATTTTTTCAGCCGATGCACAAGCGTGCGTTACGTACGCACGCCTTATTTAAGTCAGAAAGCCGCTCCCCATCCTCACAAGCCTTTGAATCCCCCTTCTCTCTTCAGCTCGAGTTTGTAGGAGCGTACCTGAGCCGACGCAGGACGCATCAGCGGAAGCAGTCTGCGCAACGGGAGCAGACGGGAACACTGCCGACTCCTTAGCATGCATGCACGATCCAGTCCTCCCACCTCTGCGTCGATCGCCGCTCTCCTTTTCCGCTCGACTGTGCGCCGATCGTCTAGCCTCTGCGTCGATCCCTCTCCGATCGATTCTGCGCCTATCCCTCTCCGATCGATTCTGCGCCTATCCCTCTCCGATCGATTCTGCGCCTATCCCTCGTATAATTTACTCTTATGCCATGTGAGATATAGATTAAAGTAATCAACTAAGGTCAAACTTGGGAACACGAATACTAGTTTTAATATTGTAAATAAGTAGTTTTATAGTTTAATAAAACTTTCAATTATAATTTTTGCAGATATATCAAAGTTGTGAGTGATTTGTCTTGTTAAATAAAACACAAGGTACACTAGATATTAATTTTAAACTTTCTACCATTTTGCTACTTATGCATCGCATTGAACGTATTCTATATTGCTATTTAATGCTTTACTCTTACTGCTAATCATGTAAGAAATACAAAATAATGTTTATGTATCATGTGATATTGCAAAGGGGTCTGAAACGGAAGTTGAATTAAGTTAGGGACGGGGCTAGTCCATCAGGAGTTATAAGGGTGCCATCTAAAGCCTTTGAGGGGGCCCAAGTGAAGGTTATGCTTAAATGCATATATGATGCCATCTGGAGCCTTTAAAGGGGGCCCAGGTGAAGGTTATCATCTGGAGCCTAGAAAGAGGCCCAGGTGAAGGTGCCACCTGGAGCCTTTAAGGGGGCCCTGTTGAAGGTCACACTTAACTGCATTTTTATGAACCCAACCTCATGATTCTGGTTTTGCCCATCAGAACTACTAACATTGTTTCATAATATCAAGTCATAAACATAAACATGAGTTTTTATGCTATTATTGATTTTTCATTTAAAACTTGGCATGTGATAAAAGAATATTTATTTTGTAGGAGATATGATTAAAATCTATATTTCCCTACAAATTTTTATCATTTTTGCCTTCAACTTTGCTTTAAGTATATTTTTAATATCCTTTGTATTTAGAATGTGCACTAAGTCTATCATTTTTATAATACCAGATTAGATACAGCTGGAGAAGGTTGATTTAGTTTAAAATCATTAGAAAAAGGCATGGTGCGAGAAATTAATGAATTCTAACTACCCTTCAAGGGACAATCATTTCTGTATAAAGACATTTATGTAATAAATTCTGTATGTTATTTACTTTAATTTGAATTAATGTTATTTATTTATATTTGAATGGCTCTGGATATTATTTAACTACTATTTTACTTAACCGCCAATATGATCCTGCGGAAAGATATATCCGATATTAGTTTGATTGTTACCAACCTAACATGGGTCATCACATAGATGAATCGGGTTAGTCATACGAGGGATGCCAAACAAAAAATTTGCAACATCATCTACATAAACGTATCAAACATGTTAAGTCTAGGTCAAAGTTGGGTTCAAATCAAACTTATTTGTGTAGTATCTTTTCAATCCTGGCCCAACCCGACCCTAATTTATACAAAACTTATGAAAATACACTGACAATTATAAGTCTACTAAAGATACGAATTTGAAATGTAAATTCTAGCATTATGCAATTGAAACAAACCCTGGCAATCTCCAATATACTACGAAATGGCAGTGAGATAACAGCAAACAAATCAGCTTTTAAGAAAGAATGTTCTTCAAATACATCCATAATACTCCTGTTCTATTAAACTAGCTAGCTCCATTAACCTCTTTATAATCCTCAACAACCAAAATTCAATCACTCAAAACGAACCGGTTTAGTTGTCAGAACCTAGTGTTAAATCCCTCCAGCATCAAATCCAAGCCCTATACCCTAAAATTTTTAAAAATCGGATAAAAAGCTAAGCGAGAGAGACAGATAGAGAGAGGGATCAACGACATGCCATGGAATGGATTTGCTATCAGGGTTGATGATTTTCTCCGAGACCCGACTGTTGAGATCGCGCAGGATCTCGGCAAGGGGGCGGATAAGACCCGGCGACGGCATGTCGAGCGGAACTGCGTAGTTAGGATAAGCCATACCGATCTCATTCCTTCCGGCGCGCTTGTCAAGCGATATCGGAGCCACAAACTTCTTCCGGCCGCCATGGAAGCCGATGGTCGTCGCCGGAGCGAAAACCCGGCAAGTTGCAGGCGATAGGGCGGAACAAGGTGAAAGCAAGGAGGTTTTCGTCAAATCCATTCTCGCTCGATCGATCGATGAGAAGAAAAGATTCAGATCACCCACCCCAGCATTGTTATTTCCGTCATGTATCGTCGTTATCCTGATAAAGATGGATCTGCCAGATCACCTTCCTGATTTAATGGGAAATAAATGGAAAAAATTTCACAAGATAAATTCTAAATAAATAATAAAAGAAGTACTCATAACTAATAAATATTTAATATAATAAAATAAATATTTAATAAAAATATAATATAATACTCCTCACTAACTCATTAAACAGTTTTTTGAATGACATCTCAGCAGCATTATTAATAAATATTATGATTAAAATTATGATAAAATTTTAAGAAAAATATTATTTAGCACATAAATATTTCTCAAAAAATATAAATAATTAAAATTTAATTTTAAATATATATTTTTATGAACTCACAAACAAAAATAAATTTAATAATAATTTTTTTATTCTATTTAATTTATTAAATCTTAATTATTTATATTTCTTGAAAAAGTTGAATTGTATAATAAAACTCAAAAAATAATAGTTAGCAATTCCAATTTGAATTTTCTTGAAATTTAGTAGTTAGCCATATAATTAAATTAGTACATTATATTAAAAATACAATTAAATTTTATTTATTTATTAAGGGTGCACCTAATTTTAAAGTATGCAATAATGGCCAACTTATTTATATTTTTTTAGTAATAAAGAAATTACACAAAGACCGTACTTTTGCAATGATTATTATTTACATAACTTTGCACATGGACTCAATTAAGAAAATATATTGCATAAATAATTTATTTATATTATATTTATTAATATATATAATTATAGTAAAGCCTATAACAAATAATTATGTGAACTTACGTACCAAACATTTAAATGATAATATTTACAGCATTTAATTTTATTCTTTTATCGATTAAAACAATTGTAAATAATTTGATTGAAAACTAAAATTTTGATGATATTTTAATATATCATCAAAATATAATAATGAGTGTAAGAACAAAACCTATAATTTATCCAAGTAGATCCCTACGAAAGAGCCAAAATATCAAGAATTCAATTTTCACTGATCACATATTTGTCTTATAAGACTTAGTTTCTTCAGACAATATATTAGTTAACATGAGAGTTCAAATCTTATCGATCACATAATATGCCTTGCAAGCTCAAACTCTTCAAAAAAAAAAAAAAAAACTAGAAGACAATTCAAGTAAATGATCGATGAAACTGACATTATGATATAAAATAACAAATCCAAAGCATTAACATTATAGCCATTCAACCAATACCAAAATCCAAACCAAATATGAGATGAACGAGAAACGAAATTTGGGCGCCAAAACATAAATAAATACGATTCGAATGCTGCAAATAATTACTAGGCACACACAAGAAGCACAATTTAGGGCATCTCTACAACATTCATCACTTGTTGGGCGCATAAGAATCATTTACTTTTTTGTTAAGAATTTGAATCATTGATATGTCAAGGCTTCAAACCAAGAGAAGCTCAACCACTGAGTCATAATATATTCACACCTTCAATGTATAAGTTAAGCAGAATCATTTACTATAATAGCCCCAAACGCCATTACAACAGAACTAGAACCCCCACTACTGATAATGAGATTCCAAAAATAAACGATTGGCTGCTGAGCAGACAAAATTTACTAGTTCAATTTACAAAGCTCTAATAAAAAGCACCATCAATACCATATGTATATATATATATATATATAAGATTTAAATTCTACATAAATTACGGTGGGCAAAAATCTGAAGAAAAAATATTCTGGAATCCATCTTCTCTATGTTGGAACCCATGAAGCCTGAAAAGTAAGGAACAAAATGCATCAGAAACCAGAGATATCATAAGTTGGCTCATCCTAATCTAATTATTAGGCAAGTTGTCAAATAAACCCTCGATTATTTTAGTTATGTTATTTTAGTCCCAAATAATTAAATATGTTCAATTTAGTCACCCAATTATAGTGTACTGGAGCGATAAACTGCTTAACTCGCCATGCAGGGAATTTGAGTTCCGTTTAATCTCTGAATCATTCATTTTAAGACAAATTCAGTGTCTAAATTTTTATATTTTGGAACTAAATTGGGTTTATAATGGATGCATGAGGGACTGCACTGAACATATTGAATAGTTGATAGGCTAAATCAGACAAATGGAATGGAATACTCAGAGACTAAATTGTCCAAAAGTTTCCCATTAAAAAAGTGATAAATGACCAATCATCCTTTTAGAATGTGTTTTGGGAAAAATTGAGTCAGCCAAAATATCAAGAAAGATAAAAGAAAAAGTATTCTGCTACACTTACACCACTTTATACCATGATACAATGAAGATGGTGTGATAATCTCATATATAAGCATATTATAAGTGTAATGCACTTTTTTTTAGATCCATGTACAAAAATAAAGAATGAAACTTTTTTATTAGTTGTGTACAAGTTGGTGACTATGATAGTGTAAGTTTAGTATTTTTCAAAGAAAAAAATACACTAGGTAGAACAAAAACCTCGGCATCTAATTTTCTGAGAAAATTGATGTGAATCTCTGAGATAAGGGCTTTCAATTCGAGAGCATAATAGTCGTCGTTCCTCTTGGCATCATCATCATCTCCAAGCCGCTGCTTTATCCCCTCCAAAGCCTGCTCGAGCTCGCAAAACTCCTTAAAATCCAAAGCCCTTGTTGAGGAGAGCTGCAGCAGACTCTTAATAGCCTGTAATGCCTGAAATAAGAAGAAATAAAACAGCAACAATTATCATCATGTCCTGTGAACTGTCTCCAACATTTGAAAATATTTTCTTGAAAACTAAGTTTTAAGGTTTACTCTCTAACAAGGCCGACAGAAGGAGATGGTTTTTATAAACAAAAGTAAGAAAGTGATGATTTTTTATATAAAAAATAGATGGGCTAGCAAAAAAAAGGCATGGATTCATTCAAAAATTACACTTGGCCATGTTCTGCTAATAACAATTAAGACTTTGTTTCGTTTGAGGCAAGTGCAGCTATAAAGGTACGAAGCTGTTGCATAGGAACCTACCATGAAACTGCATGCAAGAACGTTACTTTTGTTTTTGTTTATCACAGTTGTCATACAACTAGCATTATATAGGCTGAACTTTGAAAACAATTTCCTGAAAGCAACTTTTAGAGGGTTTACTCTCTAAAGAGAAAAAAGCTTCCCCGAAAGATAAAAAATAAAGCAAATGGAGGTTATATATAAAGGTAAATGTACCTCTTAAGAGTAAGGGAGAGGGGTACTCTTTGTTGAAAGAAAAGTAGAAAAGTGCATTGACTAATTTTAAAATTATATTTGGCATTAATATCTCATTATACGAATAAATGAAATATAACCTTCTCCAGAAGATCAAGGTCACTGGATGATGTTAAATCAACAACCGTCTTCAAGAAGCGTCGATCGCTGACGGCCGCATGCTTTGTTGCGCCATCCACACTCTCCTGCTGGTAGTCAGCCAAATCCGCTATAAGAATAGCAGCCTTCTTCTGAACCCCTATGTCAGTGCTAGCATTGCTCATAATGTCCTGCACAGATTTTTATTTACACATTTAAAACACAAATCTTTAATATTAAAAAAGTATCATTAGGTAATTATCCTTTTTTTTCGATATTATTTACCTGCAACAATAAAGAACCGTTCTCTGAAAAGAACAAATTCTGCCCGTCCTCGCTATTCCTGATCAAGGCAGAAATAGCATATAATGCCTTTATAGCTTCTTCTGTGGAGCTTGAATTTACCATTTTCATCAGCCTTGTCAGAACACCATGAGAAAGAATCTGAGGCATAATTTTGGAAACAAAAAACAAAACAAAGATTATAAAATAACATAAAGATGTAATGTTTAGCACATGGGTGTCAAATCGGGTTGGATCAAGTTCCACTCAAAAATGGACGCCCAAATTGGGCCAAACCCAACCCAACCCAACACATTTTATAAACAAGCAAAAATTTTCAACCTGGACCTTACCCATTTTGACACAAACAAAGATTACAGGAATGGTTAAGGATTTTGACTAGATATTACCCATTTTTAACTCAAACGTAATCCGTTTTAACATATTTGGTTTTTACGGCTCAACCCAAATTCAATTGAGTGTTGTTTGGGTTAAATGTTTCAACCCTCACCTGAGTTGACCGTCCTTTACAGATTCGTGTTTCAGGTTGGGTCACATTTTGACTCCCCATCCTAGTCGAGAATGAAGGAATGCACAAATATTTACCTGGTTCTGTACGAAAACATTATTTTGGCATGCTTTTCCGAGAATCCATGCAGACGTTGTTCTTATCCTGGGCTCCGGATTATCGAGCTCACGAACAACAGCAACAATCCCACCTAATTTGTAAAGATCTGTGGATTCAAAAACAAATTACAAGTAATTTATCAAAGCAATTCCTTCTATTTGGTAAATTTAGCCAATACTATCATCAATTTGTTCGATTTAGTCCCCAACTATTTAGCATGTCTAGTTTAGACACTCGACTACACATTTTATGAAAAATTTTAATTTTTACTTACAAATAAGTTCAAAATGAATAGTTGAGGGACTAGATTGAATATATTGAGTAATCAAGAGACTATGTTAGACAATGAAATAATATAGGGACTATTTTTTGCAAATTTCCCTAAAAAAAGGTAGCAACTTATTAAACATTTTTAGTGTTTGGGTAGCAGCCTTACTATTTGCATTATCAATAGGCTCAACAAGGATCAAAAGTTCATTCAATGAGCGTTGTCGATCCTCCAATGAGACGGATGAATTATTCAGATCATTGATGGCTATTTTCATCAGATCTGCATCTGAAGGCATTTTCAATGTCTCCATTAGTTCCTGTATTTGCATTACAAGAATAGAAAGAAAATGTAACTTATCATTATCATCACTATCTCATTCCAAACATTTTGGAGTCAGTAGAAAAGAATGTAACGACATAATAAATAAAGAGAAAATCTAAGATAAAAAAATTATTTTAATTAGTAATAAAGGGACAAAATTGTAATTAAATTCAACAATTTACATGCATATATAGCTTCGAAGCAGAACAAAAAATAGAAAATCTGAGTTTAAATTTAAAGTATAAACTAGAATCCAAATCATTGCTAAATGTTGTGCTGCATCAATTTCCCAATAACACCTTTTAAAGTTATCATAAAAAATATGCCAGCAATGGTGGAGACCGACCATTTAAAATTTTTTTGCCATTCCACTATTATTGTACTTGCTACAAGCAGCTCATGACATCAATGTCTAACACAAAACTTGAAGCAAAAAGAGCTTTTGAGAAGTAATCTTTATTGAACAATTCCAAAACAGTCACTATTCCTAGGAGAGATGTCTTCAAGTTGTTCCTGTCCATGGATTGTAGGGTACAGTACATATGCATGCACTGCATGGGTGATGAGAGAGATGGCACTGTCAATGGTGGTAATGTTACGACATCAGCATTAGCTTCTAAAGGTAGAGAAAGAAATACCTCAAAAGGAAGTAACTCGTATGTTTGGTATATTTGTATGTGCAAGTGAAACTTGAGATAGCTCAGTGGGTGTTGAGAGCTTGGTGTAGGTGCGTTATCAACGGTAGATGGAGAATATGATATTTGAGAAACATGATATGAAAATAATGTAAAAGGCTTCATATGATCCGACGTGTCTAATACAAAGCATTTACCATAAGAAAATAAAAATCAAGATGGGATAAGTTGGAAGCAATTTCTTGATGACATTATGGTGAAGATAAAATAGGTTATTTTAGTGCATAGGTATGGGTCAAACCAGTAGAAATTAAAAAAATTTAAAGAAGCCTATGATAGCTGAAATAAATCCTCAATTTGTATGACGGATTTTCTTTAATGTATGATTCTCATTAATGGCACCTTTATTTTTGTTGCTCCAAATCTCGCAATCTCTCAAAATGTGCAGTTATCTCATGCTTGAACTGGCATCAATCACACATAGCCCCTCGATTTTCTTGTAAAAAAATAGCATCAGTGATGTTGTTTGAGTTTCCCTAAATTTTCGAACTTGCAGTGCAAAGTAGTGAATACACTTGCCTCAAATGAATGGACAGTAAGGATTCAAGAATGATTGAGTGAGGAAATTTTTTTTCATTTACTTTATTTTCACAACAATATATATAGTTCTTAAGGAGGCTAGGTGGATGGTCCTTGATGAACAGTGATATAATCAACAGTTGATGGGATTGGCTGTTATTGTCCCCCCTCAAATGAACCATCCAAAGTTAAGGTGGTCAGTTTGGACTGGTGTTTGTTGAATCGAGCTGTGGAGAGTAGTTTGGTTAGGATGTCCGCGACTTGATCCTCGGTGAAAAAGTGTAGTAGTTAGGATGTCCGCGACTTGATCCTCGGTGAAAAAGTGTAGTAGTTCGATGTCTTGTTTTTGAATGTCTTCGCGAATGAAGTGGCAGTCAACTTCGACGTACTTCATTTTGGCATGAAAAATGGATTCTTTGTGAGAGCTATACCTGATGTGTTCTCGCAAAATAGTTGAGTTGGACCTTCTTGAAAGATGTCGAATTACTGGACGAGTCTGCGAAGCCAAATGATGTATGTGACGGCGGAGGCAGGAGACCGTATTTTGTTAAATGAATGAACATTGAATCGCTCAAGTTTGACTTTTTTTTGTACAATCTTTAAATGCGATATTTGGGCTAAAACATAAATTTTTATGCTAAAATTTGTGCTGGGCTTGAATTTCAAATATGACTTGTACATTAACCTAGTCCAGGCTTTCAAATTTGTAATTAAATGCGCTCAAGTTGAGTATATTAAAAATATGCATTGAAAGAGATTGACTAGCTTTGAGGCTTGCTAGGCCAATTAAAGTTACCTGGATGGGGGGACAGTGCAAGTTCACTTTGTGAAGTAAGGGTTATCTGTTCGTTTGCTAAAGAGTGATGAGAACCCGTCTGTAGATAAAAGATTGCTTCCAATTTGAAGCACCAAATCATGAGGAAAGTAAAGTGTTAAAGGCATGTGGCAAAGTGAAGGAGTTTTATTGCATGGATATGGGGTTCACATATTTTCGCTAATGCATGTAATTGAAAATGCTGGAACAACTGTATAATGTTAAAAAATGCCATTTGTTGAGGAAGATTAGGTTTCTTCAGCGGTTAAAAAGAGCAATAAGGTGTACCAAGGCTGGGGAGTAACAATGAGGCTATTGTTGAAATAAGCGTTGGTTTGAGGAGAGTGTTACCAGTGCTTAATGCTAAGGAAAATGACATAAATGCAGAATATCCAATAACCTAAGTGAATTGATGGTGTCGAACACATAGATTTAAGGAGGGAGAATAGAAAGTGCTGTAGATGTTGTATATAAGGAAATATAGATGTCGACTATATATTAAGAGTTTGAGATGTCAACTGAATCAACAAAATGTAATGAAAAAAACACTACGGTTGCTCTGATACCAATATTGTGCAGGCAAAAAGTGCAGACCGATGGCCAGACTTGACATAATGAGATGAGCAGAGGAGATGAGTGTGGATGAGGTTAAGTGAGCTAAAGCAGTGAGATGCTAACAAGCAAAACCCAAAAAACGAAAATATTCATCCAAAAAAAACCTTTAAATTCCATTCATCAACTTACTTTTGCCAATGAGATTTGCATGTATTTATAGTTTATCAGAAGAATTAAAGGAGGGAACTTATATTTGAATTTAAATTATGGACTAAAATCCAAACTAATACCATCTTGAATCTCATAAATACAATCTTATTTACTTCAATGATTTCAGTTTGAAATCAAAATTTCAGTTTCAAATTAATTTTTACGAGGGAAATGATAATGCATCCAATATGCATCGAAAGAAAAGTAATAGGTAAAGGCAAAACGCAATGCTCAAATGAGTATAATTGATGATGGGTTACATCATAGAATGTTGCCCATTAAAGTTTTAAGACTTTAATGGGTACTAAACATTACCGGCATCTCCTCTAACAATAAAATAGCACTTACATTCATAATATTACCGAGGTTTTTAATAAAATGAATGAATCAATGAAAGAAAACAATTTTTACCTTGAAGTCTGCTTGACGTTTGCTTAGCTCAGCTGCAGATAATCTCTGATAATCACTTGCTTTATTTTTCAACTTCTCCGGGTCCGAATGGCCTGAATTATATCAAATATTTTTAGTGTGCTATATAAAACAAACAAAAAATTGACTTGGTTCCACAGAATTTCCAATACTGCTATCTTGATTCACCATGGAAGCATGAGTAAAACGGACAGTTTGATACACACAAAAGTGGCAGACAAAAAACTAAGCATCAAAATCATTAAAGGCAAAGTATGATCTTGATTGCGTACAATGGAACTTGCTCGATTTATCATAAATGTTTTCTTTGTCACATTTAGAGATGCCTATTTGCATAAATTAAATATATCACAAAAAACTACTAAAATTGTCTGTAAATGTGCAAATTCTATCAAAGAAAAGGCCTGGAAAATAGTGAAGCATGCATCCAATTTTCAAGCTTCATTGTCCAAAGCAGCTCAAGATGAAGCTTTAAATTTTAAGGTTCAACTTGGTGTCCAGAAACTGAATGTAAGCGTTAAGCTTAATTGCAAGTCGCACAGCTTGAAAATAAAACATTGATGCTTATAATTTGATATTTCAACTGAAAGGATTAAAAAGGTAACGTTTATCAATATCAAAATGAAGAAAGTAAGTAAGATTCCCTTATTACATTCTAAGCATTTCACTTGATTGATGTTGACCTTGTAAACTATTACTAATTCATATAGATTGTGTAACCTGATAGTATCTACAATTCTACACTTTTATTTTAGAGAAATACTATTTAGGCCCACTGATGTGGCACCCAAAAAATCCATCAAATAGGATTTGGACATCATTTCATTAATGTTTATTTATTTATATTAGAATAATATAAATATTATTTTTAAATTTTGTATTGAAATGATGTCAAATCTCATTGAATGTATTTTTTTAGGGTCTAAATAGCATTTCTCTTTATTTTAACAGCATAAAAAAAAAAAAATTCTTTCGTGCCAAAGAATTAGAATCTATCAAATTTATTGAGAAAGTTTAGCTAGCAGCATATAGTCAAGGATCTATATGTTAACACATCTTTGTCAAACCGTTTAACAGTTATTTTACTATTTCAAATTGTATTAGCAAAAAAAAATTTGATTGCACATGCTTATTAAATTTTAAATTAAGAAATTGAGCCTCCTTGAACTTTGTCTCCTAAAATTACTACTCAGCATACCAAAATGGGTAAGCCTTCATTTTGAGCTAAAATCATAAACATAATGAGCATGCGCCTTCCCTAATTTTTAATATATCCCTATACTTAAAAATAAATATATTTATGTGTCCCCATTTTAAAGGCAATAGGCCAATGTGTTGAATAATGACAATAATAAAGATATATTTGTTGATTACGAGATCGAGTTTAGGCAGTAGCTGAGTAAGAAAAAAAGCCCCTCAGCTATTTGCAAAATATTACACGAAGCTAGTCAAGTGAAGGCATAAGTTGTTCAAGCATAAGGCCAATGACAATAATAAAGTCTAAGTTGTTTAAGTACTTGGGTTTAATTATTCAAAATAATGATAAAATAGAGAACGATGTGATTAACAGGATTCAAACTGGTTGGATGAAATGGAGGAGTTCTTCTAGAGTTGTGTTATTCAAAAAATTCACCCAAAATTAAATAAAAATTTTATAGAGCGGCTATTTGACCAACTACATTATATAAGGTTGAATGTTAGCAAAAGTCACATGGTAGGTTTTGAAGAAGTGCAACAAGTTATATTAATGAATAATCCTGCAAAAATCCCTCACTCGATCAATAAGAGATCGACAGGACACTAGTTGTGTAGCCTGATTCTGTCTAGGCGGATTGTTGAGCGGCAATAATCATAGCTTAAATTGTTTAACGATGAACAATCAGCTAAACCAGCATGTTTCTCTAAATAGATCACAAGTGATCTAGTCGGTCATCCGACAAACAAATGTGAACCTGTCAATGAATCTAGGCCGCCAATGTAAAACTAGACGGACGAGACTTTTTAACGCGACTTTCTCTCATATAAGCTTTAAGGGTGGGAGATTAAGAGTTTTGGATTGTCAACCTCTCCAAAAAACCCTAAATCGCTTCATCATTCTCCTTCCCTTCTTACCAAGCCATTAAGAAGTTGTTGGTGGAGTTCAAGACAACGATGAGCTTGTTCCAAAGTGCATGTAGCCAATCTAGCACTGACGCTGGGGTTAAACTCTTCATCTCAACATCTCTGGTGAGCATAGGACCTCCTATACGCCTCAGCGCCACCAATTACAAACTATTTGTGTAGATTCAAGATCTTGTTGCATCCCTCGAGAGAAAATAATCCTCCGGCAAATTCGTGGTAAGCATTGTTGTACAAGGTGTCTTCGTGGGATGAATATTCTAACTCATATTCAAAATTGTATCTAAAACTCGATCACCAAAAAATGGCACGAGAAACACAAACCTAGTTTTTCTGGATGAATAGTTCGAATCAATTTCCCACTCCACTACTGATACAAACCCTAACCCCAATTATAAAATTAGAAACCAAAATGAATACCTATTGCCCACTGCAGCATCCCCTCGAGAGAAGAGAATCCTCCGGCAAATTCGCCGGAGGCATCGCTGTTCAAGGTATCTTCGTTGTCAGGATTTATCTCAGCGAAAAGATCGCTCTCATCTTCATCAGTGGCCCAAAGGATTCCGGCCGTAGAGGATTTGTTAGTCCGATCATCGCCGGCGGCCAGATAAAGATAGAGAAACAGGCACACCACCAATGCAATAGAAGATTTACCCATCAAAGCTGAAGTAATGAAATAATTCGGACAGAATTCATATTTATGTTTAATTCGTATTTTAATTTCTGATCACAAAATTAGGTGTTATATGACGTGGCAAGTTTTAATTGGTACAATGTGGTGGCGACTAAAGAGAAACGAATGGCATCTAAGATATAAAACTAAAAAAAAATAAAAATATTATATAATAAGTTCCATAAAAAAATTATATTTTAATACATAAAATTATCAAATCATTCCCATTTTATTTTGATTAAGTCGAATAATTAGTTTAAGATAAAAAATGAAGTTCAAATAATTAAATTAAATTGTAATTTATATCTATTTAACATATGGTTAATTTCTATATATTATATATATTTATGTGTCTAAATACAAAATTTTTAATATTTTCTTAGAACTATTTAGAGCTATACAGGTGAACTAAAAAATAATCGACTCCCAAACACTCCAAATCAAAAATGAATTATTTGGGAGATTTTTAAAAATTGTATAGCAAAACACACGTGCCAAAATCATTTAAGACAAACCTCTCTAACATTATTCTCAATGGAGCATCATTGTTCAATGAGAATATCAATAATTAATGAAAAATATTATAATTACACAAGAATATATATCAAAAAATATTCATGACCAATTAAAAATTTTATTTTTTTATAATTTTTATATATAAATCTTATCAAAAAATACATTCAACCAATAATTTAATTACACATTGAATTGATAAATCATCTATATATTTTAATGTATACTAATATGTAAATATAACAATACTCATAATTAATCCTCAGCCTTATCCAAATTTTCCAAACTAATTAATAAAAGCTTCATAGAGAGTTGCTTAGCTCAGCTGCCACCAAACAACTTTTAATTTATTCAGCTTAAACTCAAATTGATCAGCTTAACAATTCTGTTTAGTTTAATCCATCCATTTAATCCCTTAATCTAATTCAAAAGAAGCCTCCCCTATAAATGCATTTTACAAATAAATATGTCTTGGCACAAAATAACCTAATTTGAAGCAAATTTAAAACCTAAATGCTTAAATTATAATGATAATAAAATCTGAATTTTGTGAATAGTGCTGTAGCTCTCAGTGGCTGAGCTCTTGAATTTGCTTTGTTAAAGCTTTTTTACTTCTTCAAGATAAGAAAAAAATCTGACTTTTAAGAAGATTTATCAGATCATCCAGAGCCAAGACACCATAGCTCCCACTGCCAAGCCAGTAGCTAAGAACAGCACCATCATAATTCCTGCAGTCTCAGAATGCTGTATGGGCACAGACTTGGGGGCAAGGCTCATAATAACAGTGGTGAGATACCCATTTGTGAGCCCCAGAAGGCATGTCAGAAGAATCACCGGCATTTCCGTCCTTAATATCTGAGGGCCGTGGATGCATCCGAAGAACAGGGGGTAGAAGAGCAGCCTCGCAGCGCAGTACCCGACTGCCGCGCCCTCGTTCTCGAAGGGGAAGACGGCGGGCAGAACCTTCCCGACGAGATCGAAAATGTTGTATCCGGAGATCAATATTATGGGGTACCAGTCCTTCAGCGCCTCGGAGTGCACGTCCTCTGTGATGTACCCTGGGAACACAGAAAGGGTTACGGTGTAAATGAGGAAGATCCCAAAGCCGTGCCATTTGATCCGGATGAAAATGCTCCACAGAGTCATTCTCCAAGCTGAGCCGGTCAGCAGGAATTTCGCATTTTGCTCTTCTTTCATTGCCTGGGTTCTGAGGTTCTTGTAGTATAGCACCACGGGGAGTCTGTTGGACATATTGAAGGATATGATGCAGATAATCATAACAGATATGGCGACCGCGAAGTATAGGTTTGCGCTGTTTCTTAAGCCGGCAGCATCTTGCGGGAAAATGGCTTTGCATATGATTCTCATGGCTGAAACTAGCACTCCTGCAGATGGACCAAATGAAAAAATCTAACATCAACATCATCTAAGCAATAAAAAACTTTTCCTGATGTAAATGAATGGATGTGAATGGAGAAACTTTATGTAATAGACTGCGAGTGTAAGACAAAGCACAAGAGATGTGAACTTAGCTAAGAATAACATCAAGGAGTGTAATGATAATCAATGACCGTCATTTAAAGACTCCTAACCAAAATACAAAAACTCATAAATACGAGAACGTCTAAGCAATACAACTAAAACTTATCAATGCCTGATTTGATGTCATCTCAGCAATCCTAACTAAACTTTCCCCTAAAGAACCAATCTTTCAGCGTTCAAAATGATTTTTATTTTCCACACTAAGTTTGTACAATGCTCTAAAACTGAATTGATAAATGGAATTTAAAAGGCAGTTTCTGAAAAGCAGCTATTTTTCAGAGCACCGTTCTAAGTTTCCCAAAGGTTTGAAACATTGCCTCAACAGTGGATTCATGTAACAGATTATAGCTTCAATTAATAAGTCACCAAGTAATTTTCTAATACTCAAATAGTATGAAAATCATTCATAGATACATATCTAAACTCTTAGTTCTTCAAGGTTCTCGGATTCAGGCCTAGCCTAAGTTATGCCTAATAAATCTATTAAGTTTGCTTTGTTGTTTGACTGCCAAGACTGCAAAGAGAAGTGTACACTTGTTAAATAATCAAGATCTATACTAAATGCATGGAAAAACAGTAAGAAAATACAGACTCATGAATTCAAAATGAAACTCTGAACCCATCCAGTTTCTGAATCACGATTTTAATCACAGATCTCATATCCTTCGTTTTCGTTCTCAACAAAACTCAATAAAAGCTATAAAAAATATCCAAGACTCAAAAAGGGAGAATCCTCATTCCTAGCTTGAAATTGCAGTTCCGGAAAAGACAGCCTGCATGCAGATCTCTTAGCTTGATTAAGTTTAAACTTCTCCTTGTTTTCTTGGCAACCAAACTACATATCAAACTTAATAGATTTCTTAAGCGTAACTTAGGCTAGGCCTGAATCAGACAGCCCTGAAGAGTTGAATATGGATGACTTTCATACAGTTAAATTATTAGAAAGTCATTTGGTGACTTGACTGAAACCATAATTTGAAACATGAATCCACTGTTGAGGCAATGTTTCAAACCTTTTGGAAACTTTGAAGTTACTATGTAGTTTGATTGCCAGTAAAGCAAAGAGACGTTTAAACTTATAAATCAAGCTATTATGACCGAAACATGAAGATCCAAACTAAATTCATGGAAAATCAGTAAGAAAATTCAGGTTCATGGATTCAAAACAAAACTCAGAACCCATCCACTTTCCGAAACACGCTTTTCATCACAGATCTCACAGCCTTCATTCATCCTATCAATCGCGAATCAACAAAAGCAATAAAAAAACATCTAAGATTCAAAGAGTGCGAATCTTCATTCCTAACCTGAAGCCGCAGTTCCGGAAAAGACAGCCTGCATGTAGATCTCCGGCAGCTCTCCGGCAGATCCAATAACCCCTCCCTGAACCAGTGCGTCCCCAAGTCCGGCAAGACAAATTGCGGCGACGGTCGCATCAAAGGCGCCATAAACCCCTCTGGAGCTTCGAATATAGAAAAAATCGAGAGCAGGGGGAATGAGCAGAGCGGATGCGAAGAAAACCAAACCAACGTTGATCCGAACAGCTGCGGACGAAAGAAGTGCCAATCCGACGATGAAGAGAAGGGGCAAGAAACAGGAGAGCATATAAGCGACGGAGAAGACGCGATCCACCGGCGCAGAGGGATAGAGATAGCTGAAATAATCGACGGCGGTGATGAACGCATTCCAGGGGAGGAGAAACCCCATTCCGAGAAGGAAGAAGACGGCGTAGGCAACACGGAATCGATCCTTGGGAGCGGCAAAAGCCGAAGACAAGCTCTCCCCATCGCCGGCAGTGAAGGATTCCGACGACCTGAGGAGGCTCTGCTCTTCGTTGAAGAAACCCATCGCTTTTCCTTTTTTTTTTGGAAGAAGTCACTCTCCCTTTCCCTCGTCTTTTCTTTCTGCTTATTATTCCACTACGATTAGCTTTCGGACGGCTGGGTAGAAGAGCGTTTGCATAAGAATGTTTTTTGTCCTTTCCTGGAAATTTTATTAAATTACAGATATTAGTAGATACCAATACATCCTTGCACCACTCCTCAAACATAAAAATTAAGATGGCGTTTATATTGATTACGGCTTAGAAACTGAATCATATGTAAGCTTAATCTTATTTTGACTCCTGGTCCATTTCATTGGACTAGCGGATTTTGTCTTTAATTTGTGATAAAGACCCCATTTGTTGGTTTGGCATTTATCGGTTTGGCTACTTCCTTATAGCCTTGATACTATACTGCTACTACACTGATTTTCAGGATTAATATCTCAGCAAATTTTTAATCTTTTATGGACCTCCCAGTAGAGGAGTTGAATCCAGAATCTAATTATTTTTTTAAATTTCTATTATTGTTATATTTTGTTTTACTTTTTATGTGAGTTTGATATGAACTCATTTTTACGTGGTTTCTTTGAAATATACGGGCTTAGGCCAAAAAAAAAAAAAACATATAATCGTATTACTAGAAGATAAATTTCCTCTAAAGTGATAATCAGATAAAAATGAGCGATATGATACGTAGCTAAAGTCACTTGTATTAATTAACAATTAATAAGTAATCAACATAACCTCTTCTCCTCAAGTCGCAAGAATTTCTTAGGATTTAGAGTTTTTTTCAAGAATGCAATCAATCATAGCCGCTCCTTCCACACAGATTTTGAACATCCACCGCCAAAGTTACAACCGAATATAGCATTATTCATTTTTTTTATTTTGGACAAAATTGAGCCTCAATAAAGCAAATATGTGATCAATGATTCATCTGAAATAAGTGCTATGGGTTTGATTCCCTCTCGGGCCAGCCAATTCGAGTCAGTTCGAACTCAAACTCAATTTGAACTCGAGTCTGAGCTAACTCGACCAAACTCAAATTGAATCCAACTCTAAGCGATATTCATATATACTATGCTTGTTTAGTGCTATTTAGTTACCTCCTAATGCAAAACATTGCATCCAAAGGAAACTGTAAATTTTTTTCACAAAATTTCAAAAAAATTGTTTGTTTCGACATAAAACAAAAAAAAAATTCACATTTTTTCCCAAAAAAAAAAATTTATATTAAATTCAAAGAATAAAATTCCTTTTTTTTTTCTCCAGATAACCTTCAATCCATCATAATCACAATTGGCCTCCACCGACCAGATACACTGCAACCCATCAAAGAAACCCAAAAATTAGTTGATTCTCTAAGAAAAAAAAAAGGTTACCAAAGCTTGGCTGAACTGAAGAGAGAATGCAGCAGCACTTTGATGACCTGTGTTTTCTAGCCACCATTGGAGCTTAAGATACGGTACAGATTGCTCACTGGAATTTGAAAATAAGAGATATCACGTGCAGTTTTAATGTAAATACAAAATAATATAACATAACATCGAGTCATTGTGTGAGCTTTGCATTGATATTTTAAGAGATTATAGTGATTATGAACCTTCAGTTAGATCTAAAGTTGTCAACTAACTATGAAATATGTGCAGCAAAATATGCCAATTTTCCTTCAAAACAAAATTATCTCTTATTAACTTTGGATTCAAGTACAAAAATAAAGCTATCGACATTTTTGTTTTTGACACAATGACTTGAAGAAAACGAACAATATAAGATTTTGAACTTACCAGCTGACACCAAGAAGAGCATCCCCTAGTCTGTGAACTAAATTTCCAAAGATGGCATAAGTTCAGCATTAATTTTTTTAAGAGATTATAGTGACAATGAACGCTAAGCTAGATCTAAAGATATCAACGAACTACTAAATGCGCAATACAAGATTAATATCAAAAATATGTTATTTTTTCTTCAAAACAAAACTATCTCAATCAAAATGTTTAGGGCCAACGACATTTTTGTTTTGACACAATGACTTAAAGAAAAAAATAGAACCACATAAGATTTTGAAGCTACCAGGTAGCACCATGCCCCAGTTCAGAATGGCCTGTGTGAGCTTTTCTTCCCAAAAATAGCTTCCCAAACCATAGGCGAATAAGGGCCTTTCTTATCCAAGTGCTCTCTAATGGCCTTTTCATCGAGAGCATAGCCTCCCTCACGCAAACTCCTCACAAGATCCTCCGCATCCTTGACTCCTTTCTCTTTGCAAAAAGCATCCACAAGACCAGTAAAAGTTGCCCCATTTGGCCTGTGCCCTGATTCCACCATCTCCAAGAAGAACTCTCTTGAATCCTCCAGCTTCCTCGCTTTGCACAACCCCTGAATCAGAACCGAGTAGCTGAATGCATTTGGAACGACCCCATTCTTCTGCATCTTCCTAAAAATCCTCTTAGCATCATCGAATTTTGCAGCCCTGCAGAAGCCTTCGACGACCGCAGTGTAAATGACAACTTCGGGGATAGTTCCCTTCTCGCGCATCAAGCCAAACAGCTTCATTGCCTCTTGAACAAGGCCGTCCTTGCAGAGCCCGTCGAGCATCGCAACAGCATTAGGTATCAGCCCCGTCTCTTTCATATTCTTGAATATTTGATCGGCGTCTTCTGGGGGTGCTGATTCCGGCTCAGGGTAGGCAGCAGCTGTGCTCTGATTCCTTTTATCCTCTTCTTCGGCGCTCTCTCCACCAAGTTTCAACTTCTGGAAAAGACTCTCTCCGATTCGAACGCCCTTCCCTTTCTCCTGATGGCCGTTTGCCACCGAGCCGCTGCTCTCGTCTGCAGGCGATGCCTTTTCCCTCTGGCCGAACAAAAAATCAAGGTCTTCTCCTTTGCTATCGAAATCGTGCTTGATCTTTTGCTGAAAAGAACGGTATCCGCTCTTCCCTTCCCCAGCCATGGAAGATTTACTCGAGCGAGAACGGCCTCCGCTCATCCTCGCCTGCTTGCTGTCATAGTCTGGAAAGAGATCTTGCTCGATGCCTTCCATCCTTTGATCATCACGAAGAGGCCGGCCAGGGATCTGGGAGAAGGGTTTCGAATCGGCCTTATCTTCTTTATCGAGCACGGTTTCGTTCCCGAAATCGAGATTTCGGAGGAAGAGTTCGTCGGATAGATCGTCCGTTTTCTTCTCGTCTCTTGATGATCGGCTCGCCTCTGCGCTGAAGAGGGCAAAATGTAGCCAAGGAATCAAACGTTTTCTTGAGATTGTGGAGAAGAGAAGATGGGAAACTCTTGATTGCATGACGGTAATGAGAGAGAGAGAGAGAGAGAGAGAGGGAGAGGGAGAGCTTGTTGAGAACTGAAAAGCTATAGTGGAGAGAGAAGCTACATGTGAGCTCGATAGTTATCCGAAGCGAGCGAAAGGTCTTAGGGTTTTGTAAAGGGAAAATAAGTGGGAATTGCATATATAGCAACCAAATAAGGTAATTTGAATCAGTGGAAACTCAAATCAAAATATTTTGTGTTATAGAATGGCTCAACTCAAATCTTATTTGATTTTTTTGAAATGACTTAAAATAATTCGAACTCGAGTCGGCACAAATCTTTTAAACAAATAATCTAAAACATGTGAAATAGAGAAAAGACTGAATAATTTTTTTTCCTCAAACAACCAACATTTATTTTTTTTTTTCACATTCTGAATTATTTGTTAGACATAATATTTAAGTTCTAAATATTAAAAATATCCCTTATTTCTCTTTAGTAATATCAAAAGAATTATTTTAACAAAACGTTGGTTAACTTTATTAAAGAACTTATAATCAAATAGAAGCTCAAATCTAAGTTCTAAATATAAGAACATATATGCATTAAACGATATATAATTAATATTTATATGCATCTAAGACAATAATCCCAATCTTATTTAATATTGGAGTCACTCCAACCTTGTTATGTGTATCAATTCATAAATCTAACCCTGATTATGTGACGTTCCCAGTCCTCTATAACGGCAAAGCGCGGGGATTGGGGTTACGTCATCTAAATTATCGATGATTGTAGCTGAGATTTAGAATAATAACATAATCATCACAGATATTTATTCAATTAATTTAAAAACAAGAAAAATATTTTACAATATTATAGAGGGGAGTGCGTATGTTATTCAAGAACCTCAAATTCAGATGGTTAGATAGACTTGCCTATAACACATCAGTAAAATAAAATATAATATTAACTATGTACAATCTCATGGCATTGTACACTTTAATTCAGATATAATCTGATAAATTTCATATTTAGACACAATTTTTTAGAACTGTATTGCTTACTTGCAGCTTATTTTATTGTACTATACTTATAAGCAGATTTTTCTTTTGTACAGTACTTACAATGCTCAACATATATTTAGTTTGATCATAGTTCTACATTTTGCTCTCTTTTCAGCATGTATGTGTTTATGTATGCCATAATTATCACAATCTTCTGGATGTTATTCACTTCTATTGAGGCTTCTATTAAGGATATGGTTCGATAGATGTGTCTTAACTTATTAATTATTCTGTATAATGCCCACATAATATATCAATAAAATAAAATATAATATTAAATATTTGATTTAATAATGACATTCAAGGTTTAATGATAAAAAGTACACTTACTTTTTAAATTGTTGTAGATTTCTCTTTGTATAAAAATGATGATCTAATTTAACTATCAAACATAATTTGGACAATGAGTATAAAAGCCATAGTCTTGACAACATAATTATTGAGGATTATGTGATCAAGAAGAGCAAGAGAGAAGTTAAATAACTTGGTTCAACTATTCAAAATAATGGTGATATAGAGAGTTATTTGCTTAATATGATCCAAGTTAGTTGAAAAAATGGGAGCTATAAAAATGCTATATCTCAAGCACTAAACCTTGCAGTGTGATGGAAAACATGCACACAAGAAATTAATTTGCCCATATAAAAACATAATAACCAAATCATATTATATAAATATTACACTACATTTCCCTTCTTTCCCTAACATAAGCTTCTGATCTAAAATAAAAAAACTTTATGTTCACCAAATCAAAGGACAAAACTTCGATTCCATCAAACCCTGAGTCATACACATTAAGCAGTCTGCAATACAGACGAGCCTTCTTCTCCTTCCATTTTCTCTTCGGAAGAAGGCATTGTGATTATTGGGGTAGAGACGAGAAGGGAGCGCTCTGTGCTCTCGTCCATTGGATGGTCAAATTTGCAGGCTGGACCATACTTGCAGATCCCAAAGCGCTGATAGTAGATGCACACTGGGTAATCCTGTATATCAGGCATTTCATCACATAAAAATCATAAAGAAAAAACTAAACTCTTAATACATATATATATAAGAAAATGCTTGGATACCCCCACAAATACCGAACACATTTTCAATGTGATTAATTATCTTTAATGCATTTATAATTATGAATTTAATAATGAATCTCAATTATTATGAGAAGCACTAAATTAGAGATTTTAATGCTGGGATAATCGATGAGGGCACTATAGCAACTTTCATGTATATATATATATATATATATATATATATATATATATATATATTATGGTTGGTATTAATAGTTGTGAAACGAAAGCAGCTCTTTTGCATGTTTTTGGATGTTGCTTTAACACACCTTAGATGCTACCAGTCAAAACATCCAACAACATGCAAAAGAGCTTCCCATACAATCAATTTGCATTTAACTAAACTATTTTCCAAAACTTGTTTCATTTACTTAAAACAAAGATTACTATGGGCATTATGGAAAGTCATGCTCAAGTAGAGAAGAAATGATTCCAAATTAATCAAAATTAAAATGAAAAAATATTAGACAAATAACTGGAAGTCCTCAATTAATACTATTCAAATTATTTTTTCAAACAAAAACAGATAGAAAAGAATGTTGGGACAAACTTGGTACAAACTAAGGAAAACGGGTCTAAATCAATTTCTATAGTCATAAATTATATTGAAAATTTTAAAGTATCCACGCCATTCTGATAAAAAAATAAAAAAAATAAAAAAAGTGTATTCTTTGATGAGTGGAATAGTATTTGCGCATAAGCATAAAAGAGAACCATAAGAAAATAAAATCAATGAAGGAGGCTATTACAAATACAATCATGCCTGCAATGAGAGAAACGTCCAGCATGCTAGCCATGAAAACTTTATTGCTAATAGGATAAATAATTTAATAAGGTCAGGCAGAGCATCATAGAGAAACCTGAGCTCTTACGTGTGCTCAACAAGTGAAAATTTTTTTTGCTTACACTTAGTGTTGCAGGATGAGATCAAAATTTATCACGAAGAAGCTATATATTGTCATGAATAAGTTTTTTTTATTGGCATGCATTAGTTCTTTAACATGGATGACCTCCATCATAAGAATGATAATTTATTATTACATTTTATGGTATTATTTTATAATTTATTATTATATGTAGCATGATAATTTTAAGAACTTTGTGTTGTATTGAATTTATGCAAGGATGTGTTTGAAGAGGGTGCCTCTTCAATGGCACTCATAAAAATCAAGCTTACATTATATATATATATATATATATATATATATATATATATATATATATATATAGTGATTTTGGGATGAAAGACAGTTTTGGAGTGTTGTTAAATTTTGAGCATCCATGGAGTTCTCATGGAGTGATTTGGTGATCCTTCTCCACAAGGCTTCTGGCGGGGTCCTTAATTCCCTTGGCTTGGTGGTAAGGGTTTGTGTTTTCTTCTTCATGCTTCGTCTTCATCTCCAACTATTTCTGCATGCGCACCCGATGACAACAACATCGTTTTATTAATACCTTGGTGTCTTCTTCTTGATGCGCAGCGGAAGCGTGGTGGGCCCATAATCACAGGCCCGAGGATCAAAACCTCGCTCTGATACTATTTGTAACAGCCCAAATTCTTAAGCACCAAGGTATTGTCCACTTTGGTCTTTCAGGCCTCACGGTTTTGTCCTCAGAAGATAACTTCTCAGCAGGTCACCCATCCTTGGAGTGCTCCCATACGAGCATGCTTAACTTTGGAGTTCTAATCAGGAACTCCACAATTATCTAAAAATGAGCATCGATGTGGAAAATAATATCAGTAACATTCGAGGTTATTACTAGAAAATGATATCAGTAATATTCGGGGTTAGTTACTGGAAAATAACATCAGTGACATTCATGGGTTACTGGAAAATGACATTAGTAGCATTCGTGAGTTGCTGAAAAAATAACATCAACAACATTCCTGGGTCACTGGAAAAATGAAATCAGTGATATTCGTGGTGGGTTACTAGAAAAATGACATCAGTAACCTACATTTTATGATAATACTTGTTGCAGAAATTTTTATTCATTTTGCACTATTACCTTACTTTTGATGCATTTTTATTTTTATATCTGCTAATCGCATATTTACTTTTATAAAAATGTAATATTATTTTGTTTACTGCGATACTTAGAATATTCTCTAATTACTGGGAATTTCAATCCCGGTATTGTTTTCTGAACAATACCAGGTCAGATACTTCTGGGGGAGCTTGAAGAAGAACTTTAAAAATTATATTATCAATTGGCCGATGGATCGACGACGCTACTTTAACCTTTATTTATCTTTTTATTTTCTCTTTATTTCTAGAAAGTTGATGTAGATGAAGATTTTTGTAATATGTAATTTTGTAAAATGAATAAGAAACATCTTTGGCTTTTGTACGTGTATTTCCTTTTTTCTCAAATTGCTCAATATGAGCATGCGGTATGTGAGTACCCGATGTCGAGACATTTCTCGCTGAACCGACGTCGGGACATCACAATTTCGCATCTTCATCATCCATATTACCTCCATTTTGGTATCAAAACCAAAAGTATCCTAATTCATCGTCATTATCTCATTGTTTGTTATCAAAACCACTGATTTTGTTATTCGACACCGACAATTCCACGAATCATTGTCGCACAACACCACATCATCCTCCATTTTCTATATATTCAAGGCACCATAGAGAAGTGGCTCTAGTTGTTCGCATCGCCACTCCCACAATTTCATCATCATCAATGTCATGGGCTCAAGGTTCACTTTTAGGGATGGTTTCAATGCTGTTTACGAAGCCTACTTCAAATTCTTTGGTGGCGCTGTTATCAATAGTTCATCATTGCCATCCATTATTCAATCCTCGATCACGCTCGATAACCTCCTAATCACAAATTAAAGCCCTTACAAGTACACCATTGCATGGCATCATTCTTAATTTGAGAAATCTTTGTCAAACAGTGCCTTCGTTGTCAAATTTCAACTCAAAATCAAGTCATCTTTTAACTACTACAAGCAGAGAACCAGCTCGATCAATTTTTCAAATTGGGAAACTGGCTATTTCTTACAATAAAAACTTTCAAGCAACGTGCGTTGAAGACTAGTCCTCATGAGTTGCAACCAGATCTAACGACCTGCTTGTTAAGAATTTAGGCTGTGTTATGCAGACTGAATAGACCTGTGACTAACCCTTGTGAAAGATGAAATTACTGCAGACCACTGCATTTTATTTTGAGCCGATTTGAACCGTGTGGGCCCAAAGTATAACATAATGTTTGCGCCTCTCCCTTTTGGGCCAGCCAAGGAGGGTTGCATCAACCCAAGCAGAGCCCAACAACATAAGCAAATTAAAGAAGCTATTCGGGAGCATTTACCTATTTTGAGCTCAGACAACAATAATAAACTGTAGTGTTGTATGATCTCAATTAAGCCAGCCAAGTTAAACAATCTCAACTCACCTGCACTCAGGCCTTCACCAAATAAATGCTTCAAACCACTACATCAATAAACATGAATTTGAGTCGTGACCAACCCAATCACAGTTGAATAACTGCTCGCCATCAACATGTTTTCACAAGTTTGAAACAAGATTGATTTAATCGCATCAGAGAACGACAACAAATCGATTACAATAACATTTTACTATGAGCAATGTAGTCCTGGTTAATTCAGCCCGTCCATATATGATTGGTCAAGATCAAGGGCAATGTTGCATGATGAACAGATGGACAAATATGAATCATCTGCCAATCAAGATTTGACAAATCCTAAAGCAGATTTCAAGCAGGCATGTTCAGACATTCGTAAGAGTTTATGAGATATTCACACAGGTTACAAGAGATCTTATATGCTTTTCAAAATCCCTAGCAACAAATGTCTATAGAGACAGCAACAAAATCAGCTTTACTTTTGAGACAGCTAAAGTACCCATGCAACCAAACATAATGGCAACGAAATCTAAATAAACTTTTTAGCCAACAAAAGATTGAAATATGCATGTTGGGTTTGTCATTTCTATACTGCAGCTTTCAAACAAATTTAGATTATTGAGATTACTCCATGATTTAACAATGCAGCGCATTCTAAAGGCACTATATTTCAAATTCTGAGCACAAGTTCTTTGCATGCAAGAATTGATGCAAGATGATATTAGAATTCATCATGAAAAAGCTATGATTGGCATGCCCATTTTTTTACACAGATGACCTCCACCACAAAAATGATAATTTATTAATATATTTTATAACATAATTTTATCGTTTATTATTATATGATGTTATGATCTTTAAAGATTATAAATGATTGTGTTGAGTAAATGTAGGGATGTGTTTGAAGAAGTGTGTATCTTCAATGAAACACTAGAAGTCAAACTTATATTCTTATAGCTATGCTTATAGAATTAAAGATAGTTATTGTCAAATTTTGAGCCATGTTGTGAGTTCTCATGGATTGATTTAGCAATCCTCTTCCACAAGACTTGTGAGGTCGTTGATCCCCTTGTTTGGTGGTAAGTTTTGTGTCTTCTTCTTCGTACTCCTTTGTCCTCTCCAACAATTTCATGACTTCATCATTCATGCTTCGGTGCTCCTTCATTTTGTTTGGGTCGATCCATGGTCATCAAGTAACAACGTATTTTCCATAATGTTCTCACAAAATTCATGTTTCTGCTACGAAATCAACTAGGGTGGTTAAGTGCAAAGAAATTGACTGTTACCTGTGATCATACATCATAAACAACAAAATAATGATAATCACAGTAGGAAAAGCTTAAATGTTTCTCAATTCAAGGATGAAGATTTCAATAAAAACTACTAGCCAAATTTATTCGAGTTCTTTATTCCCTTTTATAATGAGCACATATTTATCAAATAATTTTCTTGTGAATTTTCTCAACTAGAAAATTTTTGTTGAATGTACTAAGAATTAACTCTAAAACAGAACTTTAATTTCGCTTACAATTGTTTCCCATGTTTGGTGTACTCTAGTATTACTTTTCTATTCATAATTTTTTGCTTAATCTTGTTTAAAATAAAATTGACTAAGAGAAAATAGGCAGACGTTGAACCTCAACTCAGCTCTCCTTGGATTAATACTATGCTGAACATGACATTTTAGCACAGTAATAACTGAATCAAATTCACCGAGATTACTCCAAGATTTGGAGAATTTGTTCAAACGAACTATTCGTTTGTTCGTTTCTTTCGAACAAAACCTAAAAAAAATTTCAAAATAATTCAAAGGATTCGTTCGTTTGAACAAAACTCTAAAAATTTTTTAAGAAAAAATCAATTTTTGGGGGGTAATTTTAGCCCCTTGATTTACTTAAAATACTGTAAAATAACTAAACAATAATAAAATAATATAATTACACTGTAATCAGATCTCACTGTATTTAAATTATTTTACACTCCAATCTCTCACATTCCTCGTGCCAAATAGCTCCTAAAATATTTTCCAATTTTCCTTTGGACAAGGATATTTTACAAAAATCTGATTTGGATACCGGTATCGATAGTCATTACAGCAACGACCTCAACATCATATCTAAAGTACAACTCATCATCTAAACCTCTTTTTATTCCAAACAGTTGTATAGTTATCAAAACCCCAACTGTTTGATCTTCAATCATGTTCTAATCGTTGCCAAGCGTCCTACATAATCCCCTGCACGATCCACAAAACTTAATATGTTGTTTTAGTCATTTCACAAGTTCAATCATGTGATAATCGAATAAACCCCGATTCTAATCCTAATTCTCCAAATTATATTGAAGTCGTTAAAAGATGATCGTTAATATATCCAGTACTTTCAAACATTACAAAGTAGAAAAAATAATTTTTACTGAATCATTATGCTCTTTTTTTTTATTATAATTACTTTAGCATTATTAATTTTGTGGAATACTTATGTTTAACATCGAATATAATAAAATTATACTTATAAAATTAATATGATATTGACCAACCTCTTAACTACAAGGTAATCATCAATATAAAATTAATTATTCATAATATATGATGTCTGTATGGCCTATTTTACATGGTAGATGATCTTACAGATTTATCAAGCACACTGTAACTAAAATGTATCAAATAAAAAAAAATTCAGAATTTATGAATATGCTAACATATGAATTGCCTAACTAAATGTGGATCAACAAGCACTTTTATAACAATATGCGTGACAAAGACCAATATGCGTACTTTTACGATAAATCTTCCCTAAATCTGGAAGGAACTTATATCGCGAGTCCTTGCAATGCTGCTCAACTTTACAACTAGGGTATTCCATTCATAGTTATATGATAATAAAATAAAATGAGTAGCATCTCCTTTATTTAAATAATCAATTGATTTAACTTGCAACTACTATTTTAAACATATATAGTTTATTTTTAATTTAGTATTATTTTTCTTTCTTTTTGTTACTAGTTATTTGAACATTTTATTATCATTTTAGCCTACTCTTGCAGTTTAATTTTAGAACATGCATACTTTTATTTTTATCAATAATTATTAAATAGAAATTAAAATTAGTACTTAATTTCTTTATTAAAATTTTTAGATCACGAAAAGATAGCTAACAAATTTACTAATCCGACATACATTCATCGGCATGTTTGGTATATATCATGTACTTTTACTTTTTTTTGGTACTTGTGTCAGCACCTTTTGTATCAATGGTTGTACTCTTTTACTTGTTCTGTTCTCCTCATGAATTGTAATATTTTATCATTAAAATTAATTAATTTTAAAACTATATATGATTAATTGGCTTTTAATTATGTATTTTGGATGGCATACCTGTGTTGGCTCCTTAAAAATTTAATTGCTATGTTTAGTCCTTTACTCTCCATCTCCTAATGCCTTGGTAAGCCGAGAACAGTGGGCTCCCTAATTCTCTCTAGAGAAGCTTTTCTTTATTTACAATACTACAGAGACCTCTTATTTTGGTGCAAGCTTAGCTTTCTCCTAAAATGATAACAATCCAACTAGCATAGCCTAATATATGATTTTTAAACCCTAACAAATGATTTCTCAAATTGGTGGCAACTTCATTGAGAGCCCATTAGGCCGTCAGCTGCTTCTTTAACACATGAAAGTCTAAAAGCATTCGTATAATGAATGTATAATCTTCCATTCACCACTGGAAGGAGAAGCTTTTCTTTGTCAATTGGTTTGGAATAGATTCAAATTAAGCCAAAAATTACCCAATATTCATCAATCCATGCTAAAAGCAGGTCAAAGAATCCCAAGATGAATTAAGTTATTAAAGCTTTGTGAAACCACTCAATGGTGATTAAATTTCAGATTGATTATTGCCCTTTTTATAGGTTATCAAGTAACTAATTCTTAGAGGTTCATGGCAGACGATATTCTTATGAGACTGTGCTTAATTCTTCCACCATTTCCTTCTTAAAGGTCATCATGAACTAGACATAACTGCAAACCCCAAAAAGAATTACCCTGACAAGCTCTCCTGTGAAGGCTCTTCGAGCACCAAAACATTTTAATCAGAACGGTCACAATGTTGAGTAATAATGATATTAAGAAAGGGTAGCAGACTCCAATTACTCAAAGTTGTTCGCAGCTAAAATTGTTGACTCTGAAGTAAAAGAAATGCTTTAAATGGTGAGGGATTGTACTTGTCAAAAGGTAGGGCGTAAACCTCTGAGGCACCTAACCCTATGAAACATAAAAGGTAAGCATAAAAATGCATTTTTATAGTTCATATGCAAAATATTTATAATATAACGTTGGTAATTATTTTATGAATGATCAAATTATAAAATTGAGTAACAGAATTAATATTTGATATTTTACAATAGCAAAAATGAGCGCAATGAAGTTACAAAAATTCGAATATGCAATCAGCACATGAGGAAATATATAAATAAGTATCAAACATCCCAAAATAAAAAAGAAAATTATCAAAATAGTCCTTCGACTTTTGCAAAATATTCAAAATAGTCATTGGCTCCTATAAAAGTTTTTTTTTGTCTATTAACTCTTATTTAGGTAATTTTTTTGGTCTATGCCGTTAGTGGCCACTAACTTCTAGTTCTTTCCATTCGTAATTCCAGCAGAGCACTTCTTTGTCTACCTGATACCGCAGCAAGCAGAGGATCCCGACTGCAACGGCTGATCCATGCTGCATGCGTCAGATTCTAGAGGCGCATACAGCAGCCATATTTTCAGCAGCCAGAATCGGGGAGACGAAACAGTGGTACGCTGGAATTACAAACGGAAGAAACCAATTGTCAGGGGCAACTAACAGATGAGACCAAAAAAACTACTTAAATAAGAGTCAAATGATCAAAAAACGTATTTGAACATTTTTTCTAGTTTTCTCCAAAATAAAATAAGCATCAAGTTATCACAATTTGAATCCACTCTATGGTCTACAAACCAAAGCAAGCATCGTATGCTAACTACTTTACGTGTAACCCAAAAATGAAGAAAATGATCTAATTAAAAAGTTTTTAAATTCAAAAAGTTAATAAATAATTAAAAACAATACCTTGTAAAAGCAAAGAATTGCAGCGCATTTCACAATGGAATTAGAAAGACAACATACACTGTAAAATGTACAGTACCATGAAAGGAGTAAGTGCGAGAAAAATGAGAGAAAGAACTGTTGTAGGAAAAGTAGTTGAATTCATTCATACATGCATTACAAGTACAACGGGCCTTTATATATAAAGAAAGTTACACAAGGATATAACCAGTTAGTGCATAACCAGTTTGTATAGTGGGTAGTTGGTTTGTATAACTGGTTATCGTTATTAGTAAAAGCAACGAATTATAACGCATTTCACAATGAAAATAGAAAGACAGTAAACACTATAAGAAATGGCAAACTTAAAAAAATGGAGAAGGGGAGCATGCCATATTACATGTAGCATTAAATTAAAAAAAAAATTAATACTAAACAGGGCATGTACCCCTTCAGACCACAAATACTCCCAAACTATATGCATCTCAAAAACTTTAAATAACTCATACTCAAAAACATGCTAGCAATATCTTGAAATGTTCTCGGTATAGACCCGCAAAATCAGTAATCCAGCCACTTTGAAGAATTCTATAGATATTAAGCCTTCTAACTCCTTAGAAAATAAATATCAATGCTGTAGATGCTTGGCCCATCTTTTGGTGGAAAACCTCAAAAAATAAGTTCACCACTTACAGCACATTAATTCACACTAGATCATATTATTAAACCATATCCTTATATGAATAATTGTTAATGCAAGATTCTGTAATTGTTGATACACAAAGAACATTAACTGGAATAACCTTTTGTGTAGAAGAGCTTGTCAGTAGTCTTGTGCTTTTGTCAATACAGTAGGGCCACTGTGCTTTAAGTGCATTATATGCAATAATATTTTACACTCCCAAGAAAAATCATGCCCAAAGGTCAGCCATGCGGTCATGTATATGCATGCATGCATGTATGTATGTATGCTGTTAATACCAAAAATTAGCATCCAATAAATTCTCAGCATATAGGCACATAATGATTGAATTAAAATACACTTTTAGGCTACTCCAAGTTTAGTATGTATGCTGTTAATTCCAAAAATTAGCATCCAATAAACTCTCAGCATATAGGCACATAATGATTGAATTAAAATAAACTTTTAGGCTACTCTAAGTTTAAAAGGCATACCAACAATATCAGGGGACAATGTTGTAACAACCAACAACTAACAATATCCAAGCCTTAAACAACTAGCGTTACACAGGAAATATACATCTGACATTCCACAGTTAATGCAGATAAACACATAATTTTCTAACACTAAACTAAATTTCAAGTTGTGTAAATTGTAATAAACCATCCGTATAAAAGATCTCATAAGACGCTATGCCTTTTCTTCTGAAACAAATCATTCTATCATGTAACAACCTTACCCACTTCAACCATACAATGAAATTCTCTTTGGGATATAGACTTTTGATGCAGTCTTTTATAGGTATAAACTCAGAACTTATCTCTATGGAAAAAAACTTCCCAAGCCTAGAACAAAATTGCTATTTAGGTATTCATGTTGAACCTATGTCAAAAAAATAAAAATGAGCATTGAAATAGCAATTGGCAACATTAGAAGGGAAATGTTTGTCCATACATATGAAAAAAATTCTTAAAACCTAGCGAAATAAAAAGAAAATGAATAATTGACTAACATATAAATCAATCAAAGGGTAAGGCAATATAAGGCATCGTGACAAAACAAAAAAATGACAGTTCATTGGTAGCAAAACCTAACTGCATGGGCCGATTTCCTTATCCTAGTGAGTTAAAATTACTACTCATCAAAACTCAACACTCAAGGGAAAAGAGCTGATTGCTCTCCAGTAAATTTAGATGAAACACATATCTAAAATAATGAAGAACTATTTGCCAATCGCCTAATATTGAAGAAAGATCATGCGCTTTAAAGTAAGCATTTTCTGACCAAGATTGATAGTGAAACATGCATAAAACACTTTAGAATAAAAAATGGAAGCAATAAAATAAATTGGAATTTTTCCCAAGGTACAATAAAATGCCCAAACTCTCTGAAAGTATACAAGAAAAAAAGTTTAAATTTCGAGAGGGTATGTTATATAGATTGCAAAAAGTCAAGCATAATATTAGTAATAATAAAAGGTTGCCCCTTAGATAAAACCAGTTGATATAATTAATCTACAACGTGTAGACTAATGTCATTTAAATAATTACGAATTTAATTATAGTTAATATATAACACTTCAAAAAATAAAATAACAAAAATTTTAACAAACTCCAAAATTACAACTTTCGCATTCCCAAGATGCCAAACAATGGAATATGAAATAGTTTAGATACCCATATAAATGGCTCCTATCAAAGCTCAAATTATCAATATACATCAAACAAAATCAATGTCTTATTTAGATAAGCATTTGCATATAATTATACTTCAACATGTAGGACCTAATACTGCAAAGAAAATTCTCCTAGCAAACATAACAAAATAAAATTATAAATAAAGAGAAGATCACTCACAGGTCTTTGAGGCAACCCAATAGGGCTAAGAAGGCATGGTTCTGAGTCTGAAAGGTGGTCCATTGAATGATTGGGTAAGCATGCTAATGCAAGTTTAAAACCCTCGTATTTAATTCCATTCAAAGAATGTGATTCACCAAATTCCTTGCAATTATCAATTACTTCCTTCTGCTGAATAGAGATGTCGGCTAACTTAAATATTCCATTTTGTTCTATAGTTGAGGAGTGGTTGGTTCTTTTTGACACCGAGGGTGCGTTATTATCCTACAAAAAAAAGAAAGAAAGCTTATCAGGATTTTATTTTTCAATTTTTTCGTTTATTTACATAATCTCATGAGAGAGATTTCATAAAGTTCTCCATTATTTCAATTCGTTCAATTCAGTACAAAACTGAGTAACCCCAATTATTTCCCCCCTCCCCATCGAAATTGATCCCAATTTAGTCTCATATTAAAATTAAATATAATAGTTAGTAAACTAAATTGAGATCAAACAAAATAATCAAGGAACTATGTGTGAAGGTTGAATATTCTAGGACAAAATTTGTTAATGTGAAATTTGGAAAATTTGGCAAATTTGGTAAATTTACCAAAGTTTTTGAAGATGCAGATGAAAGAAAAATAAATATGGTACTAGGAAAATAAATCAGTTTGAAATATATTAAAAAATTAAAAAATTTGATATAATTAATTAAATAACTCCTAGCCATACGTATTTTTTGAAAAATTAAGAGCAAATGAGCAATTATACTATTTAAAAAGGCCCCAAGTATGATAGCCCATGTTTGTTTCAATCTTTTTTTGCTTTGCTTAGCTTAGTTACTATAAAATAACTAAGCAATTTAGGCAGCTTATCCAATTTTATTTAGCTTATCCATCTTATCGTAAGAAAATTAAACAAAAAGTAAAAAAAATAAAATAGTCAAACAGAACAACTTTATTAACATAGCTTAACTAATCTCTAACCCATTTACTCCCAAAATTTAAGTCCCAATTGAACAACCTTATCAATAAATTTATAGTGCTAGTAAAAACATAATACCCTTCCATGGTTTACCTCCTCAAACCTAATCCACCACTCTGAAAACCTACAGAAGTTTATAGGCAGTATTAAGAGTAAAATTGTTGTTTGAGCGCAAAATTTTTCTAAAGGTTTCATTACTGCAAGAAAATAATACCATGAAATCAAGAATGAAAGAAATTAACCAAGAGCAACTAAAAAAGTAAGAAAAAAATAATCACAAATGAGTTAAATCAGAGATATTTCTTAATATAGCCCATTACATTAACAGAGTGAGCACATCAAGATTCTAGAAAAAGATAAATCATCTCCTAAAAGATATCCTCAAAATAAATATTACAAAAATTATAGAAAAATAATGCCATCAAAAAATAGAAATATTACTACAAGACAGTAGGGATAAATAGCAATTAGTAAAGGCCTAAGATTCCATCATAGATATTACTAATTAATTACCTGACATCTAATCTGATCCGTATAAAGATTCAGCCATTCCAAAGACATGGCCGGTAGGCAAGGTAGTAAAATATCTAACTTTGAACCAGAGCCATTAGATGTCATTAATGCTTGGGAAGTCACGGGCAAGCGTAAAGGCCATATAGTACTTTGGAGGGCACCGGCACTATGATTCCTAGAAACATGTAATCCAGCTACACCTGATGGTTCGGGATGATGAAATTTACAAGTACTGGAATATTTACATACACCTGTCCTGACATAATAAGAGCACAGCTTTTGACCCTGCATCCCAAAGGAACAAAAAAGAGAATAAATAACGAATGCTAAAAAAAGAGAAGTATAGAACAAAATGTAAAATGAATTACATTTCATAAAATAAACATACTACGAATAGTGTAACTTCATGCTAAAACTACAAATGGCTTACTTTCCTGATAGGGAGGCCTAAAGCATTAAGCTCCACTGGAACAGTCTCAGTTTTTTCATTACTGTGAATGTACCTGCAAGTTTCACCAAACCTGCAGCCTACTGGCATCAGGTGAAACTGCAAGAAGCGCATATAAACAGCAAAACTATCAATTTAATGATAAAAATACAACAAACAAAAATAAAAATTAGGCCATAAACCCGATAGACTGATCAGAAACAAAATCCAACTCTAGACAAAAAAATATTGCCTAAGCATAAGTGACGCTAGCACGATAATTAGGTGAAAAAAAATGTAGAAAAACAAAGAAACAATAAAAGTACACTTGACCAACTTCTTTCACACTCCAAAATATTTTCTATTAGATTAGAAGATGTAAATCGAGCATCACCAAATCCTTGACAGCATGATGTTATCTAACACTGGCCTCTATGAAATCTTGAAAATAAAATGTCGTACTGCAAGCTAGTGCAATTTATTTGTAATGGATCTAACTGAATTCAAGTTTACACAAATAGCATGTGAAGCTATATCTTTAGCAAGAACTGAAGATTTTTTAAGTAAACACTTACATGCAATAATGCACAACAAGTAAGAAAGGAAAAACAATGTTTAATCTTCAAACAACAGCAACACAACAACATCACTAAGCCTTAATCCCACTAGGTGAGGTCAGCTACATGAACCATTTATTTCTATTAAGCACAATCAAATCTAAGCCCCTCCCCAAGTTCCAAAGAGAAAAGATCACTTCTGATGGTTTCTTCACATATCGTATTTGGTCTTATTCTTCATCTTTTAACAAGGGAAAATTTCATATACTCAATTATTCTAACTAGATATTAAATGGTTTATACTTAATATGTCTAAACCATCAAAAACAACATTTTCAAATTTTATCCACTGTTGGAGCCACTCAAACCTTGCTGCAGCTAAACACATTTCTCTTTATATCCTTACAAGTATCCACTCATCCACTTAAGCATCCTCAGCCCTGCAACAATTACTTTATCAGTAAGCTTCTTCATTGTTGGTCAATATTCAATCTCATATAACATAGCCGATCATATAGCGACAATATAATTCCATTAATTTTGAGTGAGTTTTTCCGATTACAATACTTCTGAAGCGCTCCTCCATTTAATCCAACCAGCATGAAACTTATTAATCACATTGCTGTTTATTTTACCATTATTTTGAATAATTAAACCAAATATTTGACCAATTGCTCTACTTGATCACATGGTCTTCAACAATTATGTGCTCCTCAAGATCAAATCTTCTGTGAACATGACAACAAAAAGCCCAGAGCATGAAAGAGAGACCTAGTGCATTATTCATTCCCAAAATCTGGAAAGAGGGTCGTACACACATTGATACCCTCATTTTATAATTCCAAAGATTCTGGCAAGTGGTACAGATTCATATATGGCTAAACAAGTGATGATGCATAAAGCTTGAAAAAGAAGAGAAAAATTCATACATGGCTAAACAAATTATTCTATCTACTTTTGACTTTCGCCATTTCGTCATAAAATCATTAGAGAAAATAGAAAATATTATTTAAAAATTAAAATGATTTGAGTTCTGATTAATGTTTAAGAACATTATTTATAACATCTCAAAGGCCAAAAATAGAAATTAGACTAGCGCCAAAGAATTTACATTTTTAGATTAAAATAATTCTTGCAGAAGTTACTCCCAAAATTTCCTTTACAAAGAAAAGGCTCATATGATGTACTCAAAAACCAAGACGATTATCACTATAGATAGCTGATTCTTCTTATTACAACATAGAGGTATGGATTTTGGCCAACATCAGCATATGAAGAAATGAGCCAGTAAGTCCATAAGCTGATACAGGAAAAACAAAAAAAAAATGCTATCATTCTGAAGGCATCTGGGGTTGTTCCAAAGTGTTTTGCCAGTAAATTTATCCAGCCCAAAAGAATAATATCAAACTTCTCCCTTATACATAATACCTCCCGGTAATGACGATACAAAACATAATACAAAAAAAATGAAACCTCGTTAAAAAAGAAAGGTTCTCAAGATCCTTAATGCATGTTGCAGCGTTTGAAATAAAAAACAAAATAAATCCCCATCACCAAGGTCCCAAAAATGCTTATTACATTTTCAAAATTTATTTCTCCATTAGCACCTGGATGATAACAATTCAATGGTCCTTAATGCTAAATGACATTAAAGTGAAAATATGCAGATAAATCCCCATCACAAAGATCCCTTTGATAATGTAAGATTACATTTAATAAAATTATTTCTTCATTAACAGGCTGGGTGATTTTACAAGGTCTTCCCTAAAGAGATATGTTGTGATGGAACGTGAAGATAAGCGAAAGACAAACAGCTACCAATGATCCTGTAGAGAAGAAGGTTAATGTCAATACAACCCACCAAAGTTAGCGAAGAGGAACACTAATTGGCAGATTAATGCTCATCGCAACAAATATTCATATAGCACAATAAAGAGAGAAATCACCTACCTCTTAGATTAGATATTAATCACACAACAAACAATCTAAATCTAGTCACAACAATACAAACACATATATCTTTACCACGCTCAAGACAAAATAAAATAACATATAAAATGCTATATGTCCCAACAAATAAACAAAAAAAAATTGACAAAATTTAGGCATATATTAAAAAGTAAGAAAAAACTTTACCTGTGGCCCACAAGCAAAAGTATATCACACAAATCTTATTCTTGCACATAAGAAATGCAACGTCATCAAACCCAATTTTCATCAAATTTTTACTCTTTGTAGCAAGACTCATAACATATAATACATAAAACTAACAAGAGAAAGTGAAGATGGTTCAATCTCTTGAACTTCCAAATGAACGGTATACATCTTTGTTAAAATGACCGTTCTATTTGTCTAAAGGTAGAGCACAATATTAGCATATCAACCAAATCACAAAATAGTTTATTTGCAGATGGAATTTCATTATAATATGGCTCTTTATTTTAAGCTATGCTTAAAATATATTGTATTATAATACTAATTGTTAGTGCAGATGTTTTCATAAGTTATTCATAAATGTACATGAATTAATGAACAACTGTTCATGAAATTTAAGTCTTATAACAGCCAAGTCCTCGAATCCGTAGCTTACAAATACTAATCAATTAAGTGTAATTATATCTTTAAAAAGATTATTATAACTATAATTAAACCATCCTGCATAAAAAGACAATTCTAAAAGTTTAAAAAAGCTGTTTACAGTGACACAAACCTTGCATTGATCAAGAGCTTTAGAAATTCCTTTATCTTTTTCTTTGACAATCTATATGCACAATGAAAGTAAAGAGCAATCAGTAATTAAATGCCACGTAGTATATCATCATTGCCAAATAGAAAAGGCAGTGTTTTATTTTAGAAACCTTAAACAAGGGGTTGTTCGGGAAAGCCCTATTTTTTTTTTTCAGATTTTTAAGAAACAAAAAGATCTCAAAAAGTGTAAGTAACGATTAAAAAGAGCATGATAGCAATGCCAAATAAAATTTTACAGGACACCCAGAGATATTTCAATTTCCACAAATACAACAGCTATGAGTATATATTAAAATGCATTGCAAGATTGGCATTTTTACCTAAGAAAATTCAATATCGCATTTGAAAAAAAAAGAAAAAATTATTTGAAACAAAAATACAACAAAAGAAGCTTTGGCATTCCTTATTGTTTTAAATGGTGCAAAAAGAAGAAAATAGATATTACATTGATGCAACAAGAAAAGGAGATTTGGAAAGACAATTGAGAACAATGTGATAAAAATAGTTTTCTAGTGAACCACTAGAGCAAAAAATTTACGTCAGTGCTATCAAGAGCACACTTCTTTGCTCAGTTTTTGAAGCATAGCAATGACCTAGTGACTTTACTTCGTTCCATCACTTCTTTGCTTCGTTTTTTCAAGAAAACGGCTGTTTTCAAATTACCCAAAATGATTTGACTACAAGCCAACTGAAAACCAATTTAATCCGACTTGAAAATTGAAATATGTTAAAGAAACCATGAGGAATCAAACGCATGATGTTGTGGAATCAATTTCAATGCATCACCAACTATAATCAGCTAGGCTATAGTTAATTTTGAATCGATAATGCAAAAGACAATAATTTTATAATTAACTTCGAGCCAACTCAAATCATAAAGCAACCAAATCAACCTGAACTCAAATAAACTCAAAATATATTAAAAAATGAAATTTGACTCAAATACTAGTGCATACATTGCTTATCGAATGATCGACAAAGAATCCCAAGCTCTCAATCAAAGGGTAAAGTTCTGTGGTCTTATCAAAGGTGTCATATTTTCAAAGTTATGCATTTTAACTAATATGAAAGTAAGACCCTCAAAAAATGTTGTTAAATAAGAAAATTTTATGAGATTATCAAGACTAAAAACTAGCCACAATCATTGTTAATGAGTGAGAACTTGGTTCACTAATGCATGCTTCACATAGCATTTTGAGCACTAAAGCCAAAAAAAAACTATTGTGCTTCATGTTGTGCATTGTGTTTTAAAAATGCTAATCACAATCAGACTCGTGTGGCTAATGCCAAAGATTAATTAAATGTATTTTTAGTGAACAAGTTGAAAGCCTAATATATGATTTATAAATTAATTTGTTTGTTGTGAAGTCTCACACATTGCATGGAATAACAAAAATATCCCTATAGTTATTTGAATCCAATTCATAAATTCCTTGGAGAGAAAAATTTCTCATATAAGTCTATTACAACTTTCCTAAAACTGATTGCACAAGGTGGTCCCCTAGATTTCATAAAAGCATTCAAAATTTGATTTCTTATTAGCTATATCATAATAAAGAAACCATCCTTTACAATAAAAAATGAGAACAAGGTGGTCCCCTAGAATTGAAAAAAAATTATGTGACTTTGTGCAACATGAAAATTTTGCCTTTTTGATGAAAACAAAATTAACTTAATATTCTACTAAAAGTAAAGTCGTTAATTTTTGGTCAAATATCGTTATAGCTCAAAAACATATTGACTTCTAGTTTGAATCAATGTAAATGAGCAGACCAATTAGACAAGCTCGGTTCAAATAATATTAGAATTAAGTTGAGGTTGGATCAGATTGAGTTAGCTTGAGATCAAATTGAAATGAATATGCAAGTATATCTTTCAATGCACATATTTATATATTTATGCATGAATTAAACATTTTAGTTTATGTATATATTTTATATATTTTTTAATATGTATGATTGTGCTTTATATGCAATAAAATAAATTGATACCTATAAAATAAAATTTAATCAAAACTAAATCATATCTTGGTTTTGAATCAAAACTAACAGACCATGTTTAGAACCATTTATAATAAAATTTAGCTCAAGCTGATATCAATTTGACTATCCTTCAGACAATCTTGAGCCAAGGTTGGATAGGTCTATGATCAAATTTTTCACAACCTTAAAAACCTACATCTAACTTAAGGGTAAGCCATTCTCCCCTTATTTAAAATCATAACTCTATCAACGTTCACTGGTGATAATAAGGAAAATTTCTCATATAAGTCTATCACAACTTCTCTAAAAATGATTGCTCCAATAGCATTCAAATTTTGATTTCTTATTAGCTATATGATAATAAAGAAACCATCCTTTACAAGAAAAAACAGGAACAAGGTTGTCCCCTAGAATTGAAAAAATTTTATGCGACTATAAGCAACATGAAAATTTTTCCTTTTTGATGAAAAAAATTAACATAATATTCTACTAAAAGTAAAGTTGTTAATTTTAGATCAAATATCATTATTGCTCAATAACAGATTGACTTTTAGTTTATATCAAAGTAAATGAGCAAACCAATGAGCCAAGCTCGGTTCAAATTAAATTTGAATTAAGCTGCGGTTGGATCAAATTGGGTTAGCTTGAGATCAAATTGAAATGACTATGCAAGTACATCTTTCAAAGCTCATATGTATATATTTATGCATGAATTATACATTTTAGTTTATGTGTATATTTTATATACATTTTTATACGTATGTATGATTGCATGTATATGCAATAAAATGAATTGTTATTTTATAAAATAAAAGTTTAATAAGGACTAAATCATAACATGGCTTGAATCAAAGTTAGCAATAAATTTTAGAACCATTTAACATTGAAAAGTGACAGTCTATAAAAAAATTCAGCTCAGACTGATATCAAATTGATTATCTTTCAGACAATCTTAAGCCAAGCTTAGATAGGTTTATGATCAAATTTTTTACAACCTTAGAAGCTTACACATATCATAAAAGTTTTACGCTCTCTAACTTTAAGGGAAGTCATTCACCCCTTATTTAAAATCATAACTCCATCAATGTTCACCGGTGATATATATAAATATTTTTTTTTTATGTATGTATATATACACACACATATATAGTTTAATTATACTGATTTAAATTTTTTCATTCTTCCATAGTTGAGAACACAAACAGTGAATGGCGGTAGATAAACACCACAAGCATTACTTTCATAATGATCAAAGACGTATCTTACACATCAGCTTTGTCTTTAAAGGTTGTGGTGCATCTGTCTTAATGACTAAAAGCCGTCAATTAATGCTAGTCTCAGAATCTAATGCAAGCCGCCCAGATAAATCAGCACTTAGAGAACTTGAAAAAAATACTCCGAGTAATTCACTAAAAGTTCTCTTAAGCAAGGACCCAGACATTATAGTCAACCTCCACCATCCCTATCATAGTTAAACCAAATTTTTGCATTAAATCCATAATTAAGAAGTTTTTTCATTCACCATTACGAAATAATCACTAGTAGTTGTATACAAACTTAAATAATTATGAATAAACAAATATAAAAATAATATTAAGATTGATCATGCAGCACTGAAAAAAAAACTAAGAACTACTACATTTCACAAAAGTATATCATGAAATAAAATGCCAACAAGAGAAAACGGCTGCAACTGTGAAAATACTTGGATAGTTTAGAATCGAGCACTTCATTTGATCGTAATATACATATCAAAATAACGTCTGATATGTACAATACCACAGTAAGCATTTACATCCAAAACCATCGTATCCAAATGGAACAACCCTATAAATTTCCCACTCCGGCATAAACAAGTTACCAAAAAATAAAACCTTACCTGCAACTCCTCGGTTGAAATCTGATTCTTATCCTGCAACGAACCCAAAAAATAACTCAAAATCAAACCAAAAAACATAAAAAGAAATAAAAAATTTAAAAGAGGGTTAACAAAGAACACAAAGGATAAAAACCTGATCCGCTCTGTTCTCCCGAGGGTGATTGAACCGGCAGTGAGACCCGAACTTGCAGCCCCCAGTTCTGAGGTAGAAGGAGCAGTCTGGTTGAGAAGGCCGAATTGGATACTGAAATCCCTCGGCCACATCAGCGTCAGAATTCAAGGCCGCCAGAAAACTCATTCTCGAATTTCTTTCCAGATTTAAAGCATCAATCCAACGGCTGGCTGCCTTCTCCGACGCAGCAAAAAAGGAGTCTCCAGATTAATGATCGGTTATTCTTATAGCCCCAAATCTGGATCTCTACATTGCAGAAGATTCAGAACCATGAGCTGAGACGGAGCAAAAACTAGAGAGGGAGAGAGAGAAGATAAGCATTGCCAAATCAGGAATAGAGCCTCGGCCATGGCCCCCAGAATTTAATCTTTTTTTTTAGAAGATAAATGCCGGGCGCGAAGGGCCGCTGCTTTACGAGGAAAGAACCACCGTTGGATTTTAAGTATCAATGGTAATTAATAATTCTTATTAAATTTGGAATTTTTATTGGCATTAAAATAGGGAAATATCATACATGCCACGGTAATTTTATTTATTTACATAGGTAACAATTAAATTATATTTATTTTCCTTAAAAATTAATATTTTGATTAGTATATTTTAAACATTAAAACAGAAATTAAGTATAATTAGGAGTTAATTATATAGATATAATAGTCCATATGTTAATCATGTAAATAAATAAAATTTAGGTGATGTACATGATTTTCCCTATAATTAAAATAATTATGAATAAAGTTATAATATCCTATAATTTATTTGAAAATTCAATTTAATTTAAATTAATTAAGAAAACAATTAAAATGCATCTTATAGCTTACATGAAATTTGACACCTGACTCTGAAATTCTTTTCGGTATCTCAACTCCTCTTCGATATTGTTGGGAAAGATTGTTGTTCTACAGGGGTAGCATGGAACGGAATCTAAGTTAAGACTAAGCATTGATTGGATTAAAGATTACTACTATTAATCTATCTCAATTTTATGGTAGGTGAATATTGTACGTGGTTAATTAAGGTTAGATTTAAGATGGTTCTATTGAGCCTAAGCATAATTGAATATAGGTTAACATTACTAATCCATCTACTATTTAAGCAAGCATCCTATACAAGCCTCAACCTTATGATAGATGAAGGAGATATAATCTTAGATTAAGAAGCTCAACATGAATATGTTTGAGGGATGGGAAAAGTTATTTGGATTAAAACTAAGGTTAAATTATTCATTTAGAAGTGAATCATTCTAATACAGAGCCACCATTTTCATAGTTAAAGTTAATTATAGGTTAGAGTATTAGTGTTAATTTAAGTTTAGTGGTAACATGCTATTACCATGAATACACTTTACAAGCTTAGAATAGGACCATCCTATAGATTGGTCTCTCTAATAGTCTTAATAACAAATAGCAACTATCCATGGAATTAGAAGAGAAAAAGATGTACTTTTAATGGAGGGGAGACAAAATAAGAAATTTAGAAAATTTTTAAATTGTTCCTTCCAAAACCTTCTTTCAATTTCAATGTACTTTACTGAGGTTCCAAGGTTCAATGGATCATTTTCAAGCCCAATGATTTAGCTCCAAGAAAAGTGGCATTACACCAATGGAGGGAAAAGTAAGATTTTTCATTGCGGCGGAAATTGGGCTCAAAGGAAGGCCGGTCATGCTTCTAACAATGAGTGAAATCGAGATATTTCAAATTTTCAATATTAATTATATATTTAGTTTTTTGTTTTTAATTTAAATTCATCATAATAACATAAAATTGTTATAGTAGGAGATAGTGCTTACATGTGATGAAAAAGATCATCATAAGAGAGATGGAAATGCAAGATGTCATCAATGGCTGGAGACCAACACCCAATCCTCATGTGAAAAGAATGATGGAGACCAATGGTTGATCCTTGTGCAAAAATATGTTGTTTAACAACTCTGCGGCTACCCAAAACAACATTGTAGCTACCATATTGTGAGTGTATAAATACAATGGAATGTAATGCATTTGATTGTGCTCAAAAAAAGGTTATCCTTTTCATTTATCTTCTCCACTTTCTCCCCTTTAATGGTAACAAAGCTACAAGCCAAGAATGGTGAAAAATTAGCATAGACACTCTGCCTTCATGCAAAAATCATATCAAAATTGATTGTCACTATATTAGAATTTATGTTACAAACGAAGAGATCACTATTGTCTGCATTTAATCCAAAAAAACAAATCACCGAATCATTCACAAAGCATATCAACATCGTAAGATTTTTGAACATACAACATAAGCTAATTCTCCAATCAGATGACTAGCTTAGAGGGAGGGATTACATGATTAACTAAATAACTCTTTGACTACCCATAACAGCCTTGTAACTACCCTAATGTAGATCTACAAATATACGATGTAATGTACTTAGATATGATTAGTAATAAAGCTTCCCCTCCACCATCTTCTTCTCCACTTTCCTCTCTTTTAGAAAGAAATATGAAGAATCAAAATAAATATTTTAGAAAAGTTTAGAAAATTTATTTAATATTAAATTTTTAGAGAATATATTAGAACTAAATAAGCATTTTCAGTAATCCACAATCTCTACGAACAAAGAGATCTGATTTATTGGCCGAGCGGATAGGGTCGTGTCCCACTCGAGCAAAAAGCTGCCCGAGTGGGACTCAACCCCACAAGCTCGGCCAATGAAGACGGTATGTTTCTGAGCAACGCACTTTTGTATTACATAAAATGTCTTGCATGCCCATAAAGGAATTATACAAATTGGCTACCAGTTGTCGCATACACAACAAAAATAACATACAATTGTGATTATATGATCAAACATTTTATATCGCAGTATCTATCAAACGCTTTGAGGTTGAATAAGTAAAAAATATTTTAGTTCAAGTGAGAATGATGAAGATAACCCAATCATGAGATATTTGCATTCTTCAAAGACTTGCATTTTATCACCCCAGCCAAAGTTCTCATGGTATGATCCCCCAAAGCTGCTACACATTCATCTGTTGTCTTGAGATGAGGCTGAACAAGCTCCCATATCTTTTTCTTCTGAACCTGCTCTTCACACAAATTCCATTAATTAAACATCTTGAAGCTTGATGCATAACACTAATTAAGTAAATTTAAAAAAAAAAACAAAATAAATTTTGGGATTGACCCCTTTTTATTATTGATACGATTATTTATTGGTTGACAACAGGTTAATGTGAGATCTTATCATTTCTTGGGATTATGAATACACATCATAAGCTTCTTTTTTAGCTTCATATTTAAAGCTAAGCTTTTATATATTATATACATCAAAGGTCTTCATAAATTAGAGTTTCTGTTGTGGTTTTAGTGTATGGTTGCCTTGGCACTTTTTGGTATATGAGTAATGTAATAGAAAATTGAGACATCTGAGAAGTTAAAGCAGTAATCGTTAAATATGAAATTAAAGAAGTTTGTGATTTATATGTCAAATGCCCATAGTTCTTTCGCAATTTGTACTTCGTCGACGTCGACGAAGAGGCCAATTCTTGCAGTTGGAATCGACAATGCGTCGGTGGAATTGGTCTCTTCGTCAACATAGACGAAGGATATGTAGAAGAAATCACAATCAGTAAGAACTCGGAACTTGCAGAAGAAATCAAAGACAAAGAAGTGCTGCCCAATGAAATTACGCATTTACCCTTACTTTTTTAACGCAATGGAAGGGAAGTTAAGAGCAAATAATGGCAAGGATAAAAAAAATTATTTAAATAAAAGTCAAAGGATAAAAAAAAGCATTTACAAGAGTCAAAACTATTTTGAATATTTGCAAGTCAAATGATCATTTTAATAATTTTCTATTTTTTGCATTTTATGTCAGGATATTGATAAATGAATTTTAAAACAATGTATTTTTTGCCATTAACTCATAGTATATAACTAGCATTAAAGGAATGAATTAATAATGAACATACTTTATGACGACTAACTAATAATGTTCACACTAAACAAAACTTTAAAGCAAGAGTGTCCAAAGTTGTGAATGATATTTATTTATGATAGATAAATATGGAGCAGAAATGAATGGGAACATCGCTATAGATTAGTCTTTCTATTTGCTTGCAGTCATAATTATTAAAAAGACCAACATATAAGATTGAAAAAGTGAAGTAGAAAACAGAATAAAGCACAAGAAAAGTAAGACATGTACAAAATTAATAGAATAACTTACCAAAATAAAGCAATTATGGGCATCCTCACGAAGTATCAAGAGAAGGGATTAAATAACATCATAATGATGCTAAAGGTTCGAATTGGGGTTCAGTATAGGTTCAGGAGCAGGAAGATTGTTGGTAGGTTGCTGCACCGAAAAGGAAGTAGTTGAAGGGTGATATGTGGGTTCAAATGGTTGCTGTAAAAGAGATGGGAGCATTGATGATTACTGGGTTAAAGTAGAGAGGTTGTTTGGATGTGTTAGGTATCGTAGGAAAGTTAGCTTCATCAAACATCACAAAAGGAGAAATGAAACTTTACTGCTTTCTGGGTCAAGATACATATAAGTGGATGAGGCGGACAAGATGTAACAGCCCAAACTCTTAACACTAAGGTATTGTTCGCTTTGGCTTGAAAGGCCTCACGGTTTTGCCCTCATAAGATAACTTCCCAGCAGATCACCCATCCTGAGAGTGCTCCCACCTGAGCACACTTAACTTTGGAGTTTTTATCAGGAACTCCACCGTTATCTGAAAAGGCGCCTCGATGTTTAAGAGTTTCACTTATTACTACTTAAGTGGGTTATCACAATCTCCCCAACTTAAGTAACTGACGTCCTCGTCAGTATCCACACACAGATCCAAGAACCATCCATTGGGTAGATAGGACTAGAGGTGACCCCTCCAGGCACAAGAGGTACCCACAACCATGTAGCACCTTAACCATCATGGGTTCAAGAGTCTGCTCACATGAAGTGGTACTTTGCCCTGTATGGCACTTAGCTCCTATTTGACACCCTATGGTTTGCTCTAATACAACTTGTGATGACCCACTTAAGCAGTAAGCAGTAATAAGTGAAACTCTTAAACATCGAGGCGCCTTTTTAGATAATGGTGGAGTTCCTGATAAGAACTCCAAAGTTAAGCGTGCTCAGGTGGGAGCACTCCCAGGATGGGTGACCTACTAGGAAGTTATCTTCTGATGGTAAAATTATGAGACCTTTCTAGCCAAAGCGGAAAATACCTTGGTGCTTAAGAGTTTTGGTTGTTACAAATGGTATCAGAGCAAACCATAGGGTGTCAGATAGGAGCTAAGTGCCATACAGGGCAAAATACCACTTCATGTGAGCAGCCTCTTGAACCCATGATGGTTAAGGTACTACATGGTTATGGGTACCTCTTACGCTTGTAGGGGTCACATCTAGTCCTATCTACCCAATGGATGGTTCTTAGATCTGTGTGTGGATACTGACGAGGACGTCAGTAACTTAAGTTGGGGAGATTGTGATGACCCACTTAAGCAATAAGCAGTAACAAGTGAAACTCTTAAACATCGAGGCGCCTTTTCAGATAATGGTGGAGTTCCTGATAAGAACTCCAAAGTTAAGCGTGCTCAGGTGGGAGCACTCCCAGGATGGGTGACCTACTGGGAAGTTATCTTCTGAGGGCAAAACCATGAGGCATTTCAGGCCAAAGTGGACAACACCTTGGTGCTTAAGAGTTTGGGCTGTTACACAAGAGGGCACGACCAATTTAGAAGATATGCCAATGTTTGAGTTCAGCGGTGCCAATTTGTTGAGGAACATATGAAGCACTAAATCGATGTTGAATGCCATATTTAGAAAGAATGGGAGTGAATTTCTGAAATTCACCCCATTGTCAGATTGAATTTCTTTTATTTTATAATTATAGACATTCTCTACGAGGAATTTAAACTTGATGAAGATGGGTAGAGCATCACTTTTATGATATAGATGAATTAACCAACATAATCGAGTGCATGCATTAATAAAAATAATGTAAAAATGATGACCAGTAATAGACGCAACAAAAGTCGGGCCCCAAACATCAGTGTATATTAATTCCAAGGAATTGTAGTTAGGTAAATGGAGCCGATGACTCTGAGCTTGCAAGCATGAATGGCAAACAAGTTCTGAAGAAAAATTAACATCTAAAGAATGTAAAATAGTTATAAGAACTTTAAGATGTGGGTCACCAAGACGATTGTGCCATATCTAAGGGGGAGTGTATCAGCTGATATGATGGGCAATAGGAGACATGTGGGTAGGGCTGAGAGCAAAGTGGTACAGACCACGATTAATTGTTCCTCAAAGAAGCTCTTTGTATGAACATCTTTCACAATATAACAATCAGAGTGAAATTCAATATGAGCATTATTATCTTTAGTAAATTTGCTTACTGAAAGCAAGCTTTTACTAATTTCAAGTGCATGAAGAATATCTCTTAATTTTAAAATAGTAGAGTTATAAAAAGTAGAATTGCCTGTATTGCAGATAGGTAAACCTGGTTCATTACCAACATGCACCATGTTCGATCCTTCATACAACTGAGCGGATTGAATGCTCTGAAGGTTAGGAGTGAAGTGATGAGTTTCCCCAGAGTCTAGATACCAGACTTCAATGTTAGAAGTCACCAGGTGCGTAAAGGGAGGATTAGGCCGACCGACAGTGGTGTCATAATATCGTTAAGGAGGGAAGGCCGAAACATCTTGACGATGATAGTAGTTGATAGTCGAGTGTCCGGATCGATTGCATACTTGGGCAGATGAATGGAGACCGGCCACGACCATTGAAGTGATCGCAGTCGCGAAAGCAACCCCTTCCTTGACCTCGGTTGAAAGTGATGTTGGAACGAGAAATGTAGCGATTTGGCGTAGATTTGGTGCTGCCTTGAACAAGATCGACAGACGTGACATTGTTGCCATTGGTGTCTATGGAACATAGAATCTCATGATTTAAAAGAATACCTCAGAGCTCATCAACTTTGATGGGCTCTAATCTTATTGTAATAGTAGTGGCTAGAGGGGCAAATTCGGGTCCCAAACCAATGAGGATGTCGATCACAGTCTATTGATCAGTAAGTGGAGAACCGAAGATGGCTAGTTGATCGGCGAGTTGCTTACATGCTGAAGATTGTCATTCATGGGGGTAACACCTTTCCGAAGAGAACGCAGTAGATACTCAAGTTGTTGTAGAAGAATCTGAGAAGTAGAGGCATAAATTTTGGAGAGAGCTTTCCATATGGAATATATGTAAAATCGTGCCCAAGAATTTGAGCATGAACATATTTCGTTAGTGAAAAAATGATCCAATTGAGAATGAGTTGATCAATGGTAAGCCATCTTGAATATTCAAGACTTGGTCCGTCATTAGCGGAGAATTGCGATGGAGGTGCTAGAGAGCCATCAATGAGACCTAGAAGCCGATGAGCTCAAAAAAGAGGGATGAATTGAGACCTCCACAAAGTGTAGTGGGCTTTGTCCAATTCAATGTTGAGGATGTGATGAACATTACCAAGATGCGTAGGTCACCGAAGCCGATGGTGGTGGTGGCCAAGAGATTGGGAGGGTGTGAGATTCTATCGCCTGGACTCGGTGATTGAGGGGTGGGAAGAAGATCGGTTGGAGAAGCCATCGCTGAAGACGAAGAAGAATCTTCTTCGGATGGTTGACGTCGATTCTTGATTGTCGATTCTCAACGTCTTCAAAGGAGGGATCGTCAGCGAGAATGAGTGTAGTCAGAAACAGCGACTGCAAGTTTTCAATATCGATTCTTGATCGCCGAATCTCGACGACTTTAAAGGCATCGATACATGATGGCGGATCTTCTTGATCACAGCTGCAAATTTCTAGAGCGGTTGCAGGATTCTAATCATCTTTGAAGGCATCGATACTTATAGCAGGTCTTCTTGATAAAGGCTATAGCGGCTACATGTTTCTTGATCACGAGTTGCATATTTCTAGAGCGGCTGCAGGATTCTTGGCTGCAGGTTTCTTGATCACAGCTAGAGCGGTTGATTCTTGGTTGCAGTGGTCTGATAGCTATCCGTTTGAAGCTTGGATGAGTTCCTAGGTCGATGAAGAGAGAGCTGAGAGATTAGATGAGCTCTTGAAGGCTAAGTGTCGAATGCTCTGATATCATGTGAAGAATTGAGAGACTACCGAAATATAGAATTAGAACATATTTTCACACTAACTTTATAAGAAGTGCAGCTCTCTTTAAATACGGAGAGTCTAACAGTAAATAGAAGCAATTGATCACATCCACATATCAATAATGTGATTAACGGATGAGGTTATTCTCATGTGAGTTTAATCATCTTATTAAAAAAAACAACAATGAACAAAATCACATCTTCTTCATTGTTTGTTCAAAGAATTATTATAATGCTGATGCATTTTTCCATTTTCCATCTTTGGGGCGACATTTACTAGCTTTGAACCAAGACATCTGCATGACGCCTAAGTTTTGTAACTACTATACCCAATGGTGGGGACTTCTAAGTTAAGAGCCAACAAAATCGCTTACACCATATATATATATATATATATATATATATATATATATATATATATATAATTACAGGAAGAAATCAAGGATATAAACTTGAAATTATACAAATTTATATAATTTTCATAACTTTAGATATATACCCACACATATATAGAACTTGTAAGTTGCTGGTTGTATCTTAAACTGCCTCAAATATTAAAAGATGAAAAGGCTTAATCACTGAGTGGGGTTAATGTACGGAAGGCCATATAAGATCTATAATTTTAGCTTCTAGTCAAGTTCATGATAAGGTTTTCTGTCGTCCTATCATAATAGCTCAGTTATTCTGTTTGTTCTGCCATAATTTCAAAAAAGAATAAAAGATAGATTTGTTATAATTGCGTCAAACCAGTTAATGCTAAAGTTAGCCACAATATCATAAATTCATGGTGTATGAAGGTTTAGACGCTTTAAGAAAGGGGCATCACACTCTACATAACTTTCCCATAAAGTTCTGGATGACTAAGTTCAATATTCCTTCTGCAAATAAAAGATCAACAAAATATCAACAGTCAAATAGAAGAATTCAGCCATATACAAAATGATAAAACAATAACTTAAACTAATGATAAAACAAAACAGGAGCCAAACCAAAGTCAAGATCAGAAAGCTGCACTGGCCAAAGAGAACTAATAATCATAAACAAAGAGCACATTCATTCTCCACAGGGATTATTATGCAAGGAATCCTTTAACAACAACAACCTTATCACCAAGCCTTAGTCCACTATGAGCGGTCAGGTACATGAATGATTCGTCTCCATTGTGGAGGATTAAAAGAACATCACATCCCTAATCTCTAAGTACTTTGTTCCTAATACTTTAATGCAATGTCATTTTAATCTCTACTTTTAATATAAGCAAAATTCATAAACTTGGCCTTTTTACCAAGGCATCAAACTGTCTTACACATAATATGTACAAATCATTAAAGATGACTTTCTCTAAACTTATCCTCAACCGAACTCACTCCAACTTTTGAGTTCCAACTTTGCGACAAATATATCTATTTCCCATCATATCCTTTCATGCATACTCACTCTTCACCTTCCTTGTGTCAGCAACGTTTTATCAAATATGCTTCCGGGTTATCAGCAAACATTATGCCCAGCATAACACAAGTAGTCTTATAAATGTTCAATAAAACTTTCCTTTAGTGGGATACTTTGATTGCACAACACCTAGAAGCACTCTGCTTCATCCACCAACTTGCATTTTGTTAATCACATCACCATCTATTTTGTCAATATTATGTACAATTTTGCCAAAATATTTGAGTCTCTCACTGTTCTTAAGAACATGAACTTAAATTGTTATATTTTTTTTATTGAAGTTTCTATTATAATTGAGCTTATATTCAATATATTTTGTTTTAAATCTACAAAGGTGGAACCCTCTAAATTCTAAGACGGTTCTCTTTTCACTTTCAAATTATTGAAATTGAAATAAGTAAAACTATCAAAAGTAAAATTAGAGCTCAAAATCTCAATGCCATTACCCTCCACTTCAATATCTCGAAAGTAGAGGCCAATTGATTGAAGAGAAAAAAGTGGATGCCAGTATATAAAAACAAAACTTGCATGATTGAGAAAATTAAAGTAAAACAAACTTGAAATTACATTTATAATTTTCATATAGATTCTAAAACCACAGATGTCCAAGTATATGTCTAAACTAACCCCTACTGGCTTATTCAAAGTGAATAATATACAAAATCACATAACAAATCGTTGACTAAATAAATATACTGCCAAACACTACTTCCTTATCTAGCATAAGCTTTGGCTTAAATTAGAATTATCAGTGGAGCTACATGCTAAAAAGAAAAAAAATAGTATACAATGCAAAAACTCCATTTATTATACCAATGAAATAACATAAGCTTTTAGAAATAAAATAGAGTATAAAACAATGAAATAAATAATTAACATAAAGATCCTGATACATTTTCTTAATCTTGGCAACAATGCATCTGAAGAAGTTTTGGCAGATAATGTAAACAGTGATTATTTTGAAGATAGATAATATAACCAGTAAGATACTATAGACAAATAAATAAGAGTTCACGTGAGATAAATGCAAAAGAAACTAGAGTGGTTTTTTAAGAACAATGCCTGATTAGGTGTAGCAGTTTTGGGTTGTTTGTCCTTGTCCTCTTCAGAACCAAACCAAATTCTTTCACCAGGGACTGAATCTTCAGGTGGTAAGAGAAGTTCTACAGTCATATGAGATGCATCAGAAGCAGCCAATAGCATTCCATTAGACTTAATGCCACACATATTCCTGGGTTTGAGATTGGCCAAAACAACTACTTTAATGTCCTGCATATAGTCCATTTACGCCTCCTTTAAAAAAAAAATAAAAAACATTTACATCCCAAAATGATATATCTAGTTAAATTAGCATGCATGTAGCTATAAATTGTTTGTTCCAAATTCTCAAAAGAATATAGCTTCCATTAACCATGGCAAAAAAAAACTTTGAATAAAATCAGAGTCCAAAGTTTACCACCAAGACTACAATCTTTTAAATAAACCAACTACTAATATGCAAACTAACTAAAATGATTTTCTCAAAGCATATTCCTGGGTTTGAGATTGGCCAGAACAACTACTTTAATGTCCTGCATATAGTCCATTTACGCCTCCTTTTAAAAAAAAAAATAAAAAACATTTACATCCCAAAATGATATATCTAGTTAAATTAGCATGCATGTAGCTATAAATTGTTTGTTCCAAATTCTCAAAAGAATATAGCTTCCATTAACCATGGCAAAAAAAAACTTTGAATAAAATCAGAGTCCAAAGTTTACCACCAAGACTACAATCTTTTAAATAAACCAACTACTAATATGCAAACTAACTAAAATGATTTTCTCAAAGCATATTCCTGGGTTTGAGATTGGCCAGAACAACTACTTTAATGTCCTGCATATAGTCCATTTACGCCTCCTTTTAAAAAAAAATAAAAAACATTTACATCCCAAAATGATATATCTAGTTAAATTAGCATGCATGTAGCTATAAATTGTTTGTTCCAAATTCTCAAAAGAATATAGCTTCCATTAACCATGGCAAAAAAAAAACTTTGAATAAAATCAGAGTCCAAAGTTTACCACCAAGACTACAATCTTTTAAATAAACCAACTACTAATATGCAAAGTAACTAAAATGATTTTCTCAAAGCTTATCCTCTATAGGAGCTACCCCAACCTTGCTCCAAATGCATTCAATCCTCATCATATTTGTTCCAAGACAACCACCATCTCCTATAGCATCGTAATCTCCAAAACACTTAATTTATCAGTATGTTTCAGCTTCGCATGTCAACATTGTGCCTAGTATATCTTTACAACTATCGTGGCTACTATAAAATTTCCTTTGAGTTTGTGTAGGACTTTTCAATTGCAACACACCTTAGAACTCCATTTAACACAATTGGCTTGGATCATGTTGATCTCATTGTTCTCTATTTAGCCATGTTTTGTGCAATTGTAACTAGATACATAAATTTCAAGATCATCAATATTGATTTACTTGATTAAAACAAAATAGAATTCATAATTAAAGATTAAATATTCAACCATTAAAAGACAATAAATAATTAATCAAAATTAACAAAAATTAATTATTAGAATACAAACGTCAAGATCATCAGTATTGATTTACTTGATTAAAACATATTGAATTCATAACTAAACATTAGATATTCAATTATATTAAAAGACAACAAAAATCTTATCAAAATTTTTATAAAATAGTTATTAGTATACCAAATAATTTTCAACAGCGGTGAAGTAGTGGCAAAGTGGAGGAAAAGGGAGCTCCCCCACCATTCAAGCTTTAGGATATACTTTCAAAAGATATGTATAAAATCAAAAATTTTATCAATGACTTATACTGCAATTTTAATAACTTTTTTTAATTCCACCTTCACTATATATGTGATAAGGCTATTCACCCTTCTTAATTACAACCTTACTCTGTTATTGATTTTCAAGATTTAACACAACCAAAATTGCAATAACCAAATTTCTAGAATTTATTAAATCCTACTTGAAATAAATCTTAATTCTTGTGAAACAACCATTAAAGCACGTGGTTCTTTGACAATCAATATGATTTAGTTTAAATAGATTTAATAAATGTTTGAATTAAGGATTTAGTAATTTGTTGTAAACCATATGAATTTTTGGCATAATATTTACTAAATATAAATAATTCATGTGAAAATATTTGTTGTAATGAAATGAGAATTTAAGTATTTAATTGTAATTTTTAACATATGACTATTAAAGTCAAATTTAACAAATTTTGTTATGTTGAATACACTTTAATTAGACAATTATTATTTTTAACATATAAATAATGTTCTATTTAAATTAGTTCTAATTTATAAAAATAATTAAATAAATGTTAATATCATTAACAAATAGTACACTAAATCTAAAGTATGTCAAAAAGCTATTTAGATTCTTAAGAAATAATATATATATATATATATATGAATGATGTTGTAGCCTAGTGATTGAGGCTTATGATTTATTATCTCAGGTCATGAGTTCAAATCTCACGGATCACACATAATAAATATATATATATATATATATATATATTAGTGAAGTTTGTACTACTTAAATAATAAGACTTTGAGGATAAAATAAAAATAAATATTATTCTTATTTACACCATTTTAAGAGGAGCCTCCTTGGTGCATGCCATTTGGAGATGGCATTCTCATATTTGATAAGACTAACGATGGAGTTACATCAAAACTTGAGTAGTAGAGGACTACTTAAAATCTAAAGGTGTCATCTTAGTAGATCAAAATAGAAAATATGGACAATAAGTTTAGCAGCTGAAAAGGTCATAATCTTGAGGACCGTGTGATCAGGAAGAGCGGGACGTTCAAATACCTTGGTTTAACTATACAAAACAATGGTGAAATAAATTGTGATGTGACTAATATAATCCAAGTTAGTTGGAAGAAATTGAGGAGCACTTCTGAAGTGTCATGCAATTAAAAATCACACTCAAAATTAAAGGAGCATTTTATAGAGCGGCTATACAGCCGACTAAGTTGTGTGAGTTAAATATTGAGTAACAAAGAATACACTTATCAATAAAAAAAGATAAGAGTGCTGCGGTGGAAGAGTGGTTATGGTTGAAATGATAGAATGAAAATGAGTTCAATCATACAAGGTTGGAGTAACTCTAAAAGTAGATAATATGAGAGAATGCCATCTTAGATAGTTCTAGCATACAAAGCTTAGATCATTTGATGCCTCTAATAGAAAAATTGAATACTTGAATTTTGTTCATATTAAAAGAAAAGAGAGATCAAAAAGGACATAGGAAGAAACTATTAGAAGAATATTATCTACATGGAACTTACATAGGGCTTTCTTTTTATCGTGCATATTGGAAGCAATAATTCATGCAGCCGCATCTAATGGGACTGTTTTTTAGATATTTTTAGGTAAAATAACTCTCATTAAAATACAATTTTTTTATTAGCATTGGTAACTTAGAAAATAAAAAACAAAGAAAAAATGCAAGAGCTGGTAAAACATGCCCTAATTAATAAAACCAAATCTCTATATCGCTGTCAAAGAAAAAAAAAAACGGAACACTCAATCCTCTTCGTCTTTCCGCAGAAATAAGATACAAAACCTAAAAATTGGATTCTCGCATAGCAATTGATGAATGTAAGGGAAAACAAAAAAAGTGAAGTCAGTGCATAGTTGTGACCTGAAGACGATCAAGCGATACATAATTGACGAGGCCGCTGCATATAGTGCGTAACTCGTTCTCGCCCACATCCACTTCTTCGACATAGAGTGAATCAGCCTCTGGATGCCTCCAAGCCCTAGCTATTCGACCCACGCGAATGTCGAGCGCCTCCGCTGCTTCTTCCACGGCCACGGTGTCATAGGCCCGAGGGCCTGGAACTTCGCCTGCTGCCATAGATTTTGAACGGGAAAATATGGGAGTTTGGCGAAGGAGGTCAGTCTTGAATCCGGGGTTTAGAGAGATGAATTTGGCACGAGAGGGGATGAGAAATTGTTGTCTTATAGAGAGAGCAGATGCGGATAGAAGGAGAGCGCCGCACTCTGCAGTGGCCGCCATCATCGTTGGTTTGGTGTAATTTCTCATGATTAAGTATTATTTATTTTATTTGAAAATTACGATTTATTATTGAAAAATGATACAATTACACTATTAAATATACTACCATATCATATTCACATCCATCAAATTTTTTTTTTATATTCATATAATCAAAATATAAATTGTATAAATTATATATTTATATTAAGATTATCACATCATATTTATTTGATGTATATATATATATATATATATATATGATAGTATAAGTGTAGTAAATTACTAAATTATTAAATTTTGAAGGTATTATTGTTAGAGTTTTGTATAGAAAAAGAAAAGTATAAATAATTATGTTTTGTATTTAAAAATATTAAATTAGCGGATAAACCGAGCAACTAAGGCGCGCCGTCCGTGGGCGAAGAATTTAGGGATTTAAGTAAACCCTAATCCCTCCCCGTCGGGTATTCCTAACTCGAGAAGACAAATAGTGTCGGGCAGGAGAGTACAAGACATAAGAAGTCAATACATAATATGATTAACGCCTGATTCCGTACATGTTCATTTGGACTATTCGGGTCATCGTCGGGTCACAGGAGTTGATCTAAATTCGCCCCAACAATCTGCTCGTATTCGAAAGTTAACGCACACTGAACACAAACACGACCTGTTTGGCACACGGGCCTAATCCCAAATTTTTACATGTCTATGGTGCATATAAAATTCTAAATTGATTATTAATGTATTTTTTTCTTATAATGTTTATTTTTAAACATAAAAAATGTTTTTATTTTATAATTTTCTTATAAGAAAGAAGTACATTTGCTTTTCCAAATTTCTCCATCTGGTTTGGATCCATCTGCGCGTCCTCTTCTTCCTCAGCAATGGCAAGCGCAATAGTGCTTTTCCGTCGCGTTCCCGTCTCCTTCTCCGCCTCCTTCCCGGAGAAATTCGCCGCTTCGTTCACTGCTTCCCGGCTGGTTCCGTCTCAGCGGAACTCTTCTATGGCCGAGCCGACTTCGTCGAAGCTGAAGCAGATGAAGACGTTTTCGATCTACCGCTGGAACCCCGACAACCCTTCGAAGCCGCAGATGCGTAACTACGAGGTGGATCTGAACGAGTGCGGGCCGATGGTTCTCGACGCTCTCATCAAGATAAAAAACGAAATGGATCCGGGCCTCACCTTTCGACGATCGTGCCGCGAGGGCATCTGCGGATCTTGCGCGATGAACATTGATGGAGATAACGGTTTGGCTTGCCTCAGCAAGATACAGTCCGAGAAAGGCGCTGCGGCGACCATGATCACGCCTCTCCCGCACATGTTTGTTATCAAGGATCTTGTGGTGGACATGACCAACTTTTACGCTCAGTATAAGAGCGTGGAACCGTGGCTGAAGCGCAGGGACCCCCCTGCCGTTCCCGGGAAGGAGAATTTGCAGAGCAAGAAGGATCGGGCCAAGTTAGACGGCATGTACGAGTGCATTCTTTGTGCTTGCTGTACCACTTCTTGCCCTAGCTACTGGTGGAATCCAGAGACCTACCTTGGCCCGGCTGCACTTCTCCATGCTAATAGGTCATTTATTTCCTTGCATTTTCTATTGGTTTTCAGCTTTTCCTTAAATTTGTGAAACGTTTATCCTACCTATTTGATTTTTTTATCACTTTAGAAACACCCCTGCAGAAAGAGGGAAATTTAACATTTCTTCGTTGTTTCATTGGAGTTGCAAATGAGGTACCATGTTATATATTGGATGATAGGTCTACTCCAGCCAATTTTACTAATTACATGGTAGTGGTTGGGAGAGGTATGCTTTTATTTTTTGGTTCAAGTGCTGAATGCATGAATAAGAGGAGAAGAAAACAGCACCTGCTTGCCCACTCGCCTTACGATCATTGCACGTTCGCTCCACCGTTTTGTCAAAATTTTCTTTTGTTCTTATAAATATAACATCTACAAGGCTACAAATACATATTTGCAAACATAACACTATAGCCAGTTAACAAGAGTAGGGTGGAACTGTGTTGGTGTGGGAGAGGGCATTCACAACTTCTCAGAGGAGAAAATGTAGTTGGGAATGGAGGACGCTATGTATTGAGAGCTGAATTTATTATATTGTAAATTGCATAGTTGGTGAGGTATCATCTTTAGCTGTGACAAAATTGTATCTGATGTTTCCACCCTAAATTTGCCAATTATATAACGCTGCATGAGATGAGTAAGGCGTTCACATAATATTTGAAAAGGTGTGAACCAGGTAGATGCGTGAGTGCAAGTGGAGGTATTATTTGAAATTCTTCCCACAATATATATTCACCCCCAAGTGTTTGGTGTTCTCTAGCAAAATAATGTAGATGTAGTTTCACACTACAGTTTATTAATTCTGTCAATCCATTCAACAAAGTATGTTAAGAAATACAGAAAAAGAGCGCATGAAGGCAAAGTAACTCTCTCTAGAATATCCTTGTTGAGACAATGATTCTTGCATACCTTAGTGGCAAACCAAGCAACTTTCTAATAAGCAGCCATATACTCGAAGTTGCAATGAAGTGTCCATATGTAGCTAACCGATATACTACAATTGTGGTAGCTTTTACTGTAGAAAGCCAAAAGTTAAACAATAATATCCGTTGCAATGTCACACAAATTAACATGATTAGATAACCACTGAAAGACAAGGCAAGACATTTATTTGTTGGCACTTTTTGTTTGAAAAATTGTCTAATGCCAAATGCATAAAGAAGATAGAAAGTACATCTAAGTTTTCAAGTGGAGGAATGGTACAAGCAAATTGTGGAAAGGCACTACTGGCCAAAAAATGATGGAGATAACCAAATGAGGTTCACACAAAAATTCCCGCATTCAGTATTAGACCAATGTGGATTGCAACATCAGCTGAACAAATTCCCTTTCTAACATTGTCCATGGATAGGTATCAAATATCAATCAAAGCAAAGTGAGAGCAACTCTGGTATTGGAACCTCCCATGGAAAGGGAGTAACATTGGCCACAAGGGCTAGCGGGTCCAAGTGGCCCAATTTTGTAACATCTTGTTAAAGCCAAAGCTGTAGATGTCTAGAGGAAAATATAAGTGAAAAGAATGATTCATATGAGGGGAAGTCTTACAAGCTAATAACAAATGGAGCGACAAGGTTGAGATTGACTACCAGCCTGGCCCATCCAAAAACAATGTGCAGTCATCTAGGGTTACTTGGGTGTCCATGCAACCAAGTGCTGTTTTTTGGTCCTTGCATTTTTGTTCAGACTAGTACAAGGTTTTAAAGAACTCTTAAAAGGTGCTTTGCTCTTGCTCTTAGAAGAAATTGTCCAACAAAAAAACAAAGAGAGACTGACCATGGCATGGGCCGCACCATTAGCTTCCTCATTGTTGGCATTAGCCATGCTCTCAATAATGATCTTCTCTCTATTCTTCACATCACAGTCCTTGCCAATCATATATGATTTATCCACCTTAGTCTGTTTCTTATAATATGGTGGATGATCAGCACAAATATTTGGCTTTACTTTTGTTTATAATTTGGTCTTCTCTCTACTACAATTTCAATTCTTGCCCTTCAAATTTGAACTACTTGAGCTCAGCATCTCAAGCTTGATCTTTTTTCTCTGATTTCCTCAGCAGCTGAAACTAACCGAGTCTTGCAGGAATTTTTAGAACATCTTTCATGTAACTTTCACTATTTTTTGTTAGCCAAGAGATTGAGACAGCAGAAACCATCATTGTTATCAATAGTCATCTCAACCACAACAAAATATGATTATTTTTGTTATACATTTTTTTTTCGTATCTTGGCAACCCATGTTTTTTGTGTTAATATATCTTCCATGGCAGGTTGTTGCTACAAAATTAATATATTTTATTATAGCACCTGATTCCTCATGTTAATCCTCCATCTTTTCAAGCTTTGGCACCTTATGATCTTGGACGATAATACTTGTTGGCAGTTTAAGTAATTGTAAAGCATTAAAACACCTTGTGATCTTGGACGACAATGCTTGTGGGCAGTTAAAAAAACTCTATAAAGCCTTATAAATTTCACTGATTCTTACAGCATGTCATCAATCTTTTTCCTAAATTTCATAAGCTCCATCGCCGTCATTTAAGGAAACAAGGCATGCACATTTACCTCAAAAGCAGTCGAGAGAGTCTTCCACTAGGAAAATGCTTAATCTTGGAGCTCTCATTAAAATTTTACATTATTATCCTATATGATATATGACATTGTTTATTATGGCATAATCTTGACTTAAATAGGTCAATATATATAGTGTGTGTGTGCGCGCGCGCGCGCGCGTGTAGGCGTGTGCGTGTGCGTGTGTGTGTGTGAGAATGCTTCGGTGTGAGCATGCTTAACTCTGAAGATTTTATTAAAACTTTATAAATTAACTTAAAAGGGATTGGCGTATTATGAAATGCTTTTACTTTTATAGGCCTTCTCTTTACGAGGTGGATCGATATATCTTGTTACTCTTTTCTTATAAAAATTACAAGAACTTCTTATGTATTTGAGTCACACATTATTTAATTCTTTGGTTTTGATGATTATTCCTTGCCCTCATTAAATTTGTGGGTCGTCATAGGCCCATCCATGTTTGCTCTGTTTATCCTTGATCCACTCATTGTATGTATGGTTGAACTCTAATGCTAATTACAACATTCTAGACTATATTTTGTAATGTAGTGTTTGCTTTAGCGTGATTCGTCTCACGACTTTATTTTTATATGTAATATTTTAAGAGATTATCTATCTTGAGAGTGCTATGGTACAAGCATTCTTAACTATGAATTTTTCATTAAAATTTTTACATGTTATCTTAAATGACTCATTGCTCATTATGACTAAATTTGTATCATATACCACATTGTTTTCTTTCATTGAAGTGTGAATTTGGTTTATTTACATCATTATATTTTTTCTAAAAGTCTGTTCAGAGTTTCACATTGCTATTGACACTCATTTTTCAAACCTCTTGTCATTTTGATTTCTCCCCACCATCATGAGATTTTGGCCATCACGTGATTGAGATGTATGATAAAATTTGAACGATGTAGAGAAGATTTGTAAGGTTCATGTGCTACAGCTATGCACTTAATAAATGAATTCTTTAATTTTATATTCTAACACTTTAGGAGATGTTGTGCAAGTTAAGATTTATTATAGCCCGATCCCTCCCATACCAACTTGAATGCAACAACTTAGTCTTGTAGATAATTTTTCATGAAGCAATCTATCATGAGAGTACTCTTCGCTTATCTGAGGAGTTCTAATTAGAACTTCATACATTATCTTAAAATGGTCTTTGCTTATTCTGGCATAATTTTACTTATGTAGCCATTCTTCTTTTCATTTCATCAATTATGGATTTATTTGATTTTGTCACCTTTTTCTCATAAAAACCTACTATAAGATAATTTGTTCTAGATGCACATTGTCCAAATTCTCCATGCTTATCGCACTTGACCTCACATAATTGGGTCATCACAAGTCTATTAGCTTTAACTTATGTCATTCTTGAGCACATTGTGCTAGAGGGAGTTGGGTTTCCATACCAATTGCAGCATTTTAAGCTACTCTATATAGATTATTTTCTGTTATAGCTTGACTTATCTTATGGTACATTGAAGTTTGTAATTTTTTTCCTATACAATAGCTTTCGAGGAGGTTATCTTTCATGGGTGTTCTCTGTTACAAACATGATTTACAATGAAGATTATATTGAAACTTTACACATTATCTTAAAAGATGATTTATAAATATATTATCCCTTGTTATTTTCTATCCTCCTAACATAGGTATAATTCATTTTACATCTTTTCTCATATTAGCCTACTAGAAGTTGCACATTGTTCAATCCACACATTGTCAAAGTATTTTGCTTTGATAGCAACTTCAATGTTCACTTCTTGCTCTTATCGGATTCAGGTTGTTATAGATAGATTCATTAATTTTTGGGATGCATGACTATGATTGAGGTGTGAATTAGGTATTTACACCCTCATCTTAGAACAAATTGTTCAACGATTCAAGATTGATAGATGTGGGGAAATAAATGTAGTTCATTGGTTGAGGGTATACTTGTATACTGTAAGAGTTAAATGTTGTTTGCGTACATAGTACGAGGCCATTCTTTCAGAAAGTCCTAATTTCATGCAGCTCAATTATATAATATTGATGTCATGGCTATGAACAGTGTGGCGGCACACTTATATGAGGATTGAAATGGAACCACAGTGTGATGGTATTTACAAGATAGGCATGTTTGAAGCCATCATAAGATTATGAAAAACAGCTAAATAGTAATATATGCCCATGTGAGTAAATATTTTTGAAACTATGCAGTAGTAGATGCATGATATATTGTTGTAAGTCTCGTATTTGACGTTGTTGAGTAATGCGAGCGAGACTGAGTCAATCAAGGTGAATTTGAATACTATATTAAGAGAATGCATAAAAGAGTTATGACTTTATTATATATTTAATGAACCTCTTACTGCCAAATGAGCTATTGAGTATTTGTTTCTTAAAAGAGTAAGACATTGTAATTATATCATGTTACTCCTCTCTTATGCATATCTTTGATAACATTATTTTAAAGTTCTCTAAGCAATTTTCTTAACTTTTCTATGTCAATAAATATCGTATGGAAATCTTTTTATTCTAAACCTCTTCATCAAATCTCAACTAGTGTATAACCTTTGTAATATATCTACCTAAAGAACCAAATTTTTTAATGAAATCTTAGTGTCTCCCAAAATTTTGAAGTATGACTTCTTAACTTTAATATTTTGGGAGAGTAAGTGTAATGACCCCAAGCCATTTTTAAGAAAGATTCTATTTTTCCTATTAGGTTCAATTTCTGTTGATTACCCGTGGATTTTTATTTTCAGTTAAAAATTCCCCACAAAAATTTGTTTTCGTCAAATTCCCGTTTATTTCTGTAAACATGCAATAAAAAGATTGATTAAGTTAATGTTTTAAAAAGTTTTGGGAATTCATTCTACCCAAATATTGTTGAGATAGAAGTTTCGTCATTCTTCATAATTATTATTAACATAATTGAAGGTTTCAGATTACTTTGACTCATTCAAATTGCCTTAATAAAAAGGTATTTCCTTTCCATAAGCACTAACTCTCCATTATAAGCATGATTTATGTTTGTTTAAGCCAGGACCCTTGATCCTCCCTCCATCGACGCAAAGATGAAATCTCGCTGCCAGATACCGTCGGCTTCTAGAAATCGTCGCACGCTCCAATTTTCTTCTTACCATTCCCATAACGAATGGAAGCAACTCTCGCCTTCCATGCCTTCTCCATGAACTACCGGCAATGAAGGCTACGGTTACCGGCTGAAGAACAAGTTGCACGACAATTTAGCGCAGAATTTTCCTTTCCGCTCGCTAGACGCACACCATTTATTTAGCTCGACGATTTCCAAACAAGCACTATTTAGGGCCACCGAGTCCCTCGATTTCTTCACGGAAGCCTCGAAGCTCTAAGAAAACCCCTACCTCTCCCTCAACTCCTCTCCTCACCAACATAATCGACGGAGACTTGCGGCAAAAGAGGTGGGCGAGCCCTTCCGTCCACCATACTGCACGAGACGATCGAGATCTACTATTTTTTCTTGCACAACCTTTCTTCTTCTTCGCTCGATCTCAAGGTTTCATCGACTGCTTAAGGTATGAGCTCACTTTGCAATACCTCCGCCTTTATAATTCAAATATAATGTTAATTCCTCTCAAGAATGAATAGATGAAATTGCATTAGAAGTGTACTTGGAAGTCTTAACATTCATTCTTTAATTTGTTCACATCAGCACTATCATAATTTCAGTCTAAGAAGCAAATTGTAGTTTATTTAAATCCATTTTTTTTAGAAAGCTGTAGGAATAGAATGGTTAATGTAACAATTAAATGGTTGGGTCTAAAACATTGTAAAATTGATGAATTTTTGATAATAACTAAGATTAAATCAGATGTGATACAATGGAAATGAAATTTCTTCTTTTGAAATCTAGGGAAAACTTGGGGCTTAATATCTAAACCTATTATAATCATAAACTTTTGATCTTAACTAAATTGTAGTACACATGATACTTGAGCAATATAGTTTGCTTAAAATACTTAGATTGAATCTATTACCTCAAGTATCTTAGCTAATTTGACTTTTGGAAGTTGTAAAAAATACAGATCCTAATATATATAATTTTAGTTCATATTTGATCCTACAAAAACAATGCCTTAATTTTACTCTAAAATTAGCTTAGAAGGTAAAAGATCAGCTAGGAGTTCAGCCAAAATATAAAATTAGCAGATGCAGCTCACTATAAGAAGATATGTAGTAATAAGACGATTGATTATTTTCAAGAGCTAATAAAATTATAATTATAACTTTTGCAGACTTATCAGATTTTTGAGTACTTATTCAATTAGATCAAACACCAAGACACACTGGATATTACTTTTTATACTCTTATTTGCTTTTATTCCTGCTTAAGCATCGTTTTGATCCTGTTTCGTGTTGATATTAAATGAGTTATTTTTACCACCAATGATGTAAAAAAATAAAGTGATGTCTATGTATCTTGTGAATGTTGCAAAGGGTTTCGAAACGATGGTTGAATAGGTTTGGGACGGGGCTAGTTCATCGGGAGCTATAAGGGTATCACATCTGGAGCCTTTGAGGGTGCCCAGGTGATGAACATGCTTTTATTAACCCAACCTCGAGGTTCTAATTTTGCCCATCATAATTTTTTAAGTCACTTCATGATATCAAGATATAAACACAAATATGAATTTTTATGCAATTATTGATTTATCATTTGAAATTTAGCATGTGACATATCTATGGCAAAGAAATGCTTATTTGCATTAGAACTATATTTTTTTGCAATTATTATCATATAATTTTTGCTTTTCATTTTTGTTTAAAAGTATATTATTTAATATTCTTTGTACTTAGAATGTGTACTAAAGTATTATTTTTATAATGCCAGACCATGTACAGTTGAAAGATGCTAAGATAGTCTAAGCATGTTATAAGGAATTGTGATGCATAATAGAAGAATAAAATCTTAGCTTTTACCTTTTCAAGAGATAATCTTTTATTTTTGTATGCTATATATATAATATTTTTGAATGATGTTATTCTTAAAATGAATGAATGATATTCTTACATTTTTTTATAGTTATGGATGATATTTAAATGCTATTTTACTTAATCGCCAATATGATCCTGCGGAGATATACCTAATGTTAGATTAGTTATTAACCTAACATGGGTCATCACAGTTGGTATTTGAGCAGGATTAGATGTGTTTAAGTAAAATATTGCATAAACACAGAGCCAAAGGAAAATTCATTCAATTTAATTTTGGATTATCAGAATATGAGAACAATAGTTACAAAACTTGTAAAATACTAGAATGGAATGTCTATTATATTTAAATTTAGTGATATTATAGAAATCGTTCAAATTGAGAGTGTGTATTTTGTAGATGAATCCTCCTTATCACTCGAAGAGTCACACTGAGGCCAACTCCAATCAAGATGAGTCTTGGCAATTGGAGATCCCGGAGCCTAACTACGATCCTCCCACCTTTGAAGATTGAATGCGAGTTCTGGATTATAAAGAGGAGAATCGATTTGAGACGGTCTTAGTATTTATGAATGTCACTTATGAAAGAACCACAACCTTGAGAGAGAAGTGCGTGAGAAGAAACACTACGGAACCTTCTACCCACGCTTGTTGAATTAGCAATAGAAAAAGAGGAAGAACATGAAGAGTGCATTTCTGAGCTTTAAGGAAAAATACGTCAGGAGACACTTCCCGCCCACTAAGTCGAGGATGCAGCCTCAACTTCTAAGAAAATGAAAATTGCCAACAAATATAAGAAGCTTTGGGTGGAAAGCTTAAAGCAAATCATATAGACTGGCAATTTTATAGAATAAATCTATATGTAATTCATGAGAGAACGATTGTATCTTTATTATGTTTGATTTTCTTTTTGCATGGAACATTAATTTCTTTTAATAACGCATATCTTTATATTCGAATCTTTAATTATTGTAATCAATCTCTTTATAAATGAATACAGAAGAATACTCTTCTGAATTGCCAATAGAGACTCTAGTTGAAGGCCCTTTACTGATTTTCTTCTGATCTACTTGAATTCCAAGAATGGACTCTGCCTACTTCAATGCCGTTCAACAAGCTTGTTCGGATAGAATCCTTCAAACCATCCAAGAATCTGCTACATCTTGAGGCCTTTGTATCTACTAATTTATGGGCATACCTGGAGAGCCTTGTAAACTCGAACTCATAAGCTGCGATTGACTTATTTTCCTGGGTTAATTTGATGAATTGATTCTCCATAATTTTTTGTGCAGAATGAGTAGAAATATATTCTAATTTCAGGCCAACGAACTGAGTTTTGTGGGTAATTACCCACCATCACTCGGCTTATGCTTTGAATAGACTTTTAGCCAACCGTACAGCATTCATGGCTGGACATTTCATGTTCTCCAATTTGCTTTCTACTTCTTGTGTGAGGACCCGGTGCCGGGTCAATGGAAGTTAATCCAGCATCAGTTGTGGGATAATAACAAGTTTTCTAGCCGTAGGATCATATTGAGTGACTTAAAAGACAAATATATAGACATTAAACATAACTCATTTATTCATTAATTCACAAATCTTGATTACAAAGATTAAAATAAAACAAAAGTTACGAACTCTTAAAAAGAGATAAAAAGAGCGATAAAATAACAGGAAGCGGAATCAGTACTGCCTTGATCTTAACACCCTTCCTCTAGGACGAACTCCTGATCTGGGCACGTTTCAAAAGTGCGGGCATTTGAATACCAGTTAGTTGTGATACTAAGTATTGCTATATGTCATATTTACAAATGTTAAATAATAAGCAAAATAATCAATAATTTGATAGGAAATAATTAAAATAGTTATTTAAGGAAATAGTGAGGGAGGGAAAATTTTTTTAAGGAAATATTAAAATAGTTATTTAAAAGTAAATTTTTCGCATTTTTCCGCCGTTTGGCGTCTAAAAATAATGAAACTTGACACCGATGAGTGTTATGATGTAACGAACACCCTCGTGCCAAAAATTTTTGATTCAGACAAATATTTTATTTATAATTAATTTTTGAAATTTGAAACTTCAAAAATTAATTGAGGTCGAACCGAAAATTGATGTAACTTTTCGAGCAGCCTTTAAATATTATACTTAACACAACGACACAAAAATCAATAAATTCGGACACAGTTAATTTTCTCAATTTATTGGATTTAAATAATTCAAAAAAATAAAACAGGAGTTTTCGTTATTCGAATTCTCTCAATTTATGGCACTTTGATCTAAAAATTATTTATATCTAATGGAAATTTTGTTTGCCCTAATTTGAAATTTCCCGGGGTCCTGATGTTTGAGGTGGGTTTTGACCTAATTTTTAAAGTAACGGCATTGGGTCGTTACATCTTGTATCCAGTTCTCTGCCTCCATTGGCCAAGCTGACATGTCGTAAGACGGTGGATTCGATTTTATGAAATCTTGTAGCGCTCCATCGATTATGTGCATCTGGTCAGGGGGAGACACAGGGGTTTTGTGTTGATTTGCCAATATTTGGGCATAAACTTCAAGATTTTATCAATTTTATTCTCCGCTGGTCCTTAAGGCAAAGGGGCCTTCAACTGAAGTCTCAGAGGAGTATTTTTCCATATTCATCTATAAAGAGATTGATTTCAATAATTAAAGATTTGATTTTAAAGGTATGCATTATTAAAAGAAATTAATGTTCCATGCAAAAAGGAAATCAAACAAAATAAAGATACAATCGTTCTCTCATGAATCACATATAGATTTATTTTAAAAAAATATTAGTCTAAATGATTTTCTTTAAGCTTTTCATCCAAAGCTTCCTATATTTGTTAGCAGTTTTCATTTTCTTAGAAGTTGAGGTTGCATCCTCAACTTGGTGGGCGGGAAGTGTCTCCTGACGCATTTTTTCTTCAAGCTCAGAAATGTGTTCTTCATATTCTTCCTCTTTTTCTATTGCTAGTTTAGTGAGTGTGGGGAGAAGGTTCCGTAGTGTTTCCTTCAACTCACGCACTTCTCTCTCAAGGTTGGTGGTTATCTTATAAGCGACATTCATAAATTTTGTGACCGTCTCTAATCGATTCTCCTCTTTATTCTCCAAAACTCGCATTCGATCTTCAATGGTGGGAGGATCGTAGTTGGGCTCGGGGATGTTTGAGGGGTAAGGCTAAGGGGTATAGTCTCAGATGCAAGCATGCTATGCTGAGTTTTACCTTAAAATAAAATGCACGCTCAATCCAAATTTTAATTGAGTCTAGTCAACTTGAAATCAATTTTGAACTGACTAAAAATCTTGTTTCCAATTTTACAGATATATACACACTATGTAATATATATGTGTTTATATTTTCGAATCAAATTTTAAGTTCACTCAAACAATATGTGTAGTGCGTTGGGTTAATGAGTTGAATCAAACCAAGGTTACTTTTATAATTATCAAGCTCAGCTGTCAATTGCTTAAGGCTTGATAAGATTGATCATGAGCTCGTTAACAAGCCTATTTTGATTCGACTTGCCAATATCAAAGTATTATTTTGTTGATTTGCATGCAAAGAAATAGACTTGTTATGAAATATATTACTAAAAAAAATAATGATAGAAAATGAAATTTTTAGGGTAAAATGTAATTTAAAGCATGTAAATTGTATATTTTATAGATAAACTGTTATAAGTTGTAACTTAATTTATTTACAATTGAGATTCTTACATGTATAGCATGTCAATCCTTAAATTGACTTGGCAAACACCTAATCTTTTTTATTTATATGTCTACATCTAACATTGCTAATGTACGAGTCTTAATTAAAAAAGACCTCGATGAGGTGTTAGTTTTGATATAGTTAATATCATTTGATTATTTTATATGCAAATATGAAAGTTTGGGTATTAGTTGTACAAATTATAATGATATGAGGGTTATACATCTAAAACTCGCTTGACCTTTTACTTGCATTGGATCTAAATTTTTGTAGTTGGAATAAATAGCAAATTATAAGGGTTTTTATAATATTTAAGATTTTAAGAACTTTAAGCAGAATTAAGGCAAAGTATAAAGTTTAATTTGCAATTTTTAAAATGTTAAGGGATAAAATGAAACCAAAGATGTAATGAGGGGTAAATTGTATTTTGACCAAGTTCTTATATCTTGTTTGCTATGTTTGTTCTCCAAGGGATGACTTTGGCTTATCTGATATTGGTTTACCGTTGGCTATTATTAGGATTTGACTTTATTTGCTTAATTGTTTTTATTTTTTTATTTTTTTATTTTTTTTTTTAATTTTGTTATTACCTAAAACCAGTTTGAGTTTTATTTCATGTTGTTGCTTCAAATTTTAATAACAAAAGAACATGGCAATGACGAAAGTATTTGTGAATCACTAAATCATAAATTTTTTCTTACTTAAAATGTAGTTACTACAATAGCTCAAGTTGCAATAATATTTTTTGGAAATTTCATACATTTACTAATTATTTTTTTTTTTTTTCAAATCTAACTTTTGGATTTTGTGTATATAAAAATATCTCACTTATTCTAATCGTTGCATCAAAATTAGCACCCTGCTTGAGTTCACCCACTCGAGTTAGTACTGTCATAAGTGGAGAGTTTTAGGATAGCTGAGGAGATGGCTTTTGAGGATGGCTATTCATAGACTACATTTTTAGTCTTGTCATGGAGAACTATACTTTGCATAGTAAGGTTTTTTACATGAAAGATTTATGTAAGAACTCAATGGAGATATTGTTTGTTTGTTTGAGAGAATTTATATACTTAAGTAAGATTTTCTTACATTTTTCGAATATAATGAACATTAAATAAAGTAAATTGATGGGTGTGAACGATAAAGAGATAAAACCGTAAACCCTATTTCATAACATCACAGATAATGATGTTATGGTTTTCATAAAAAACTTAGAAAGATTTTTTGATCATTAGCAACATGATGTGATGCGCGCTCCACTGTCAAGAAGTCAGTTTTGATCCATTGGTGCTGTCAACATGAGCCTTCTTAAACTGTCGTTCAAAAGTTTTGAGCAACTTATGACTTTTGAGGGTGAAGCTAGAGTTGGATTAAAAAAGGGCATTGAGCAATTTGTATGATCTTGTTACACCCTTGATATCGACAAAGATTAGTTTAAAGTTTCTGGCAATTTGATTGAAAAGAATGATAATGTGGTGCTGGCATCATTCTGGCAAGTTGTCTCTTTGTCTTTGATGTTAATGTTTCCATTTTGCATGATCAAATAGAAGCCTCTCTTCAAGTTCCAAATAGAGAAGATCCTTTCTAATAGTCTCTTCCTATGTTTTTTTAGTTTTTTCTTCTTCCTCTTTTAATATTGGAAAATTCATATACTCAATTTTTCCAAAATGGGCATCAAGCGATATACGCTTAATATGTTCAAACAAAAATGATATTTTCTAATCTTATTCACTATTGGAGCAACTCCATCCTTGTTACAAATAAACTAGTTCTCATTCTATCTTTTCGAGTATCCATGATGCAAGACAGCAACGGCTTGCAAAGAGGAAACCCATAACTCGAGCGTTTGCACGGAGATTAAGTGTTGGGGATTGAGTCGTATTATTATTTGTTATCGAGTCATATTATTATTTATTTCGAGTAAAGTTGTTTTGTAGTTGTTTCGGGTTGACCCGTATTATTTGTTTTGGTTACCCAAGATTTTTGGCTGACTCCTATATATATGTCGTAAAGTCATTTGGAGATCTTGGTGGTGATGATAGTCATGGCTCTCTTCTGTGCGTACAATCGAAGGATTTGAAGGTGTGTACAACCTTTAAGAGCCCAATGTGTGGATAATATTGATACTATGTGTTTTTTGCATTTTTCTATTTGATTCCATAGTTATTCATCTCTGATTTATTTCATCAAATTCCACTTTCGTTTCGACCATCAAACACTCATCCAACGAAACATACGCCTTCCACTCTATTGTTCAGGACAATCCCACTACCATCAAAAAATATCTAAAAAAATATTTTGAAGATTTCAACATATCCATAACACTCTTCCGAAAATTCAAGCCATTTCTCCGACTTCATTTGACCCACCAGAACGTAAACCCATTCACTTCAACTTTGCACCAACAAGCCACCTTAGCATCTCATCTCTAAAACATTCTCATATATAACATAGCCGGCCACACAGCTTTGGATTTTCCAATCGCGCAAAAGTCCAAAAGCGCCAGCGGATACCATATTATTTCATGCAAATCTTTCTTGTATACATATCTAACCCTTGGTTCTGTAAATTGGATAATACTTGCAGGTGGATTCAAGACAGCCGGGACCAGTATACAAAGGAGCGCCTGGACGCCATTAACGACGAGTTCAAGCTGTTTCGGTGCCACGCCATAAAGAACTGTGCCCACGCATGCCCCAAAGGCCTGAATCCCGCCAAACAGATTGAAGTCATAAAAAAGCTTCAGCAGTAACTCTCTTCTCTCTCTCTCTCTCTCTCTCTCTCTCTCTCTCCTCATGGGACAGTATCATATATACCACCCAAAACTTACATTTTTACAGAATGGCCACTCTTTTGGTTATTTCTCAAATATCTAAGTTTTGAGGAATGTATTATGCTTTTGAAACAAACAATAAGGTTGTTTTTCTTACATAAATAATAACTATCTGAGGTGAGTTTCTATTTTTATATTTGGCTGACGCTTACGCTTAATCTTATTGTTTTGGAAAATTAATGACATTTATACCCTTATTAGAGTATGCGCACATTTCTCTCTCGTTATGTATAGCTAATAATTTTGAGAAATTGGAGAATTCTTACAGCATTATTTCTTGCATGATAAGTTTTTTTATTGGGTAAATATTATGTGTTCGTCAATGCTATATTTCAAGAGCTCCTATCGTATCAGTTTTTTTTTTTTACGCAATTAAATATTTTTAATATAATTATAATCATGATTTTAAATAGCGAATCTTAATTATTATCAGTTAAATATATAAGAATTTTTTTTAAATAATTTAATTAAGATTTATTTCATGATATTCATGACATAAAGAGTAAGTAATTATGTATTATTTATTAATAATCAATATGAACAAAATTAAATGAAATAATTTGGTTTAAAATTAAGCATGTTTAAGCTGAGCAAGACTACTAACCTAATAACCTTGAGTTAACAAGTAAATGTTATATGCTTAAAGAAAACTACTAAAGTTTGGCATTAAGCTAATTTTAACTTATTGTAAGCTAGATATATTGAAAAGTAATTGGCCAATTTAAAGCAAATAATGTAAGTATACAAATAATTAAATAATTTATATATATTTATATGCTATTTTTAAATAATAACAAGCGTTAATCTGACTTAGCTAGGGTTGGCTACATTAATTCTTTGTTTCCATTGTGTTTGATCGAATAAAAGCGCCTTTCAATTAGACAATATCTATAATAATGATTTTTTCATGTCTTTTATGGTCTTCCTCTTCATCTTCTAATATTGGCAAAATTGATAATTTTAAATTTTCTAGCAAGGCTATGGAGTCTAAGTTTAAAATGCATGAACCTAAAACAAAAATTTCTCCGACTTTGCTACTGTTAAACTCATTTCTCATTATATCATTACAAACATGCCCACTCATCTACTTAAGCACCCTTATTTTATCATTAAATTTTTTTGTATAGTTAGTTGTATAGATGCTTTATAAAAGTTCTCCATTTTATCCAATGAGCTTAAATCCTCTTAGTCACATCACTCTCTATTTCATCATTATTTTCAGTAATTGAACTAAGGTATATGAACCTCTTGCTACTCTTGATAAAATTTTAATTATAACAATGCATTCACTTACATTTATTTGAAATAATTTTATTTCATAAATAATTAAAATATAAATTTAGTATATTTAATTATAAGAAAAAAATGAATCAAAATAAATAAATATTTTTTATAAATATAATAAAATTAATAATATTCATTAAATTTAATTATATATAAAAATACATGTAACTAAATGTATTATAGGCAAGGTTAATTACTTATGAAATTATCATTTGTGTGTAGTATATAATTTGATCTATATTTAATTACGGAAGATGAATAAATTTAAACGATTTACATGTCTTGGAACTATTTACCCAAGAAATCATGATAAAAATGAAATTTGGTATTGAGAGATATGTGATAGTATGTTAACCAAGATTTCTACTTATAAGATCCCAATTTAATGTGTGTGTTGCCGGTGATCATGCACATGAATTAATACCATTAGCATAATTAAGATTTTAGTATCATATACACGTATATAACTCACTATTAAAGGCTCTTAATTTTCCTTCTCATGAGCACTAAAACTTGTTCAATTAAGCTTAATCTTAGTTTGGTTTAATTAAGGTTTACATGTACTTTCATAAAATTATTTTTATAGTAAATCTCTACGAATGACATACTTATATTTAGAAATATAAATCATCATCCATTTATATGCATATATGGTAAATCTTATCATAATAGTGGTAAGATGATTGGTAACATTCATGTATAAAACCTGAAAGTTAAGGAATATGCCTCTGACTTAGCTTAATTTCCATAAATACATCACTAATGTGAATTATGCTAAGTTTGTCATGTTGACATTAAAAATTCATAATTATTATATGTGGAATTGAATAATAAAAAGCTATATATGTTAGTCCTTAAATTAAATTTAGAAATGTGATAGTTTTATTATGGGAGAGTAAATACAAAATAAGCATATACATACATACTCTCCAACACATTCAAGTGCACAAATATAATTAATTAAAAATATATGCATTCACTCATGTGCACATAACATATAAGTAATACAAATCATGAAATATGACATCAAATGATTAAGGATATATATATATATATATATATATATATATATTAAAGTATGAAATTTTATAATTGATTGAGACTTAAATGCCTTAGTATCATATGTATAAATTTGAATACAGGCTAATACTCATGCCTACATGAATATCATTACAAAACACATAATGATAAGCACATTTTAACAACCTAATATTATTACCCTGATCAATAAGAACTAAACCAAGTCATAATCTTCATTCTAGTAGTAATTAATCATTAGGAAAAAACATTAAAGTTTTGGTCTAAATCGAGATAATCATGAAAATAAAATAATTAATTTGATATTAGATCAAAATTTTGACATCGCCATTGCGCTCATCACCCCCAAATTAGCTATGGGTGATGTTTCGGAAGCTTTTGGAAATCGTCAAATATTCATATAATATTTTAATATATTTAAAATATCTCAAAAAATAAAATAATTAAACTGATCTCGATATTAAAAATCTGATTTTGCCATTGATTTTCTCATCCTCAAATTGGCTATGGGTGAAATTTTGGAATTTTTCAGAGCCCGTTTAATAGTCTAATTTTAAATATAAATTTTATAAAATGTAAATTTAATAATATTTAAATTAACTTTTCCGGTAGGGTCTGCCATTTGTTTACGAGTCGGGCTAGACCTGTTAAGGATGGAACGATGCCTTATGAGCTGTTCGATCGGGCCGTCCAAATTGGACGACCCTGATTGCATCATTCTCGTGCGCTCTGCGCGTGGCGCCTGCAAGGGGCACCCGGCCGAAGCCGCATGCAAGCGGCTAGTTCCACTGCCTAAGCCCCCATTTTAGCTTAATTGGATGTTAATTAAAGCTATTACCTTTTAGGATATAGCTAGCACCTCAATCGAACCCTTATCGAAGGCTTAGACGCATCGGCCTCATCCCAAAAACTCTCAACCGTTCGTTAAAGGTACCTCCGATCAAACTCATTTCTTCACGCAACCTGTATTATTTTGTTTCAATTACCTATTACATATCGTGGATGATTGTTTGATCAACTCTGATTTAGCTCGATCAAGCTCAATCAAACAAATTCTTCGATCCATGCACAGTGGTCAACAGTAGATTAATCTTGTCGCCCTCTCGTTCGAGCATTAACTGTAATAACCCAAGTTGTTACCTTAGTCAATTAGGACCAATCTTAGTTTTAATCTTGATCCTAAGTATTAATCAAGGTGATTAAATCTAATTAAGAGATCTAACCATTGGATCTAAAATATTTTTGTAGTTTACTGTTAATTAGGTATTCCTGATCAAAATGGTATATTGGAAGACCTAATTTAGAGCTCAATTGACCAAATTATGGCCAATTGAAGTTCTATAGTTATTAAGGTAATTAAAGTTAGGTCCTAAAAGTGATTAAGCCAATACTAATCCAAATAGAGAATTAAACACTACTAGGTTATTCTAGAGGCTTTACTGATCACTTTAAGATCCATATTGCCTACGTTTGGACTAGTGGGTGAAAAGTTACGAGCTTTGGAAGATTAAGGTTTGGGTCCAATAGTGATTAGTCAAAATATTAATCAAATAGCAAAACTAATGCTACTAGAACATTCCTAGGAGTTTGCTGATCACTTTAAGACCCATATTAGATATATTTGGATAAGTGGATGTAAATATAGGGTCAAATAAAATTTTGGGACATTTAGGACTTAATTAGAAGTCATAAATGTCACTAAGTTAAATACTCATCCAAATTGAGATTTGGCAGTTCCATATTAGTCCTCTATTTTTGCTGATCAAAATGATATATATAATTGTATTATTTGAGTTTGTATTTTGTAATTTATGGATGTCCAAAATTTGATACTTATTTAATTAAATCAAGTTTATTTGTAATTTAATTATTCTGTTATTATCTTTTATTTTGAATTTACTTCTGTTTATTTAATATATATATATATATATGATAATATATATATATATATATATTATATATAAGTATTATATATTTTTATATATTTATATAACATATTATAAATCATTTTAATTTACGCAGGTGGGACCCACAGCACGTGTGGAAGAGGGGGATTGGCGCTGGCATTTGCTGGATCGGACGGTGGGACCCAGCACTCGACAATGCTGACGATTGTGGGGCCTGTGTGTGAGGACTTACTTAAGTAGTAATAAGTGAAATTCTTAAACATCGAGGTGCCTTTTCAGATAATGGTGGAGTTCCTAATAAGAACTCCAAAGTTAAGCGTGCTCATGTGGGAGCACTCCTAGGATGGGTGACCTGGTAGGAAGTTATCTTTTGAGGGCAAAACCGTGAGGCATTTCAGGCCAAAGCGGACAATACCTTGGTGGCACCCCGATGTTTAAGAATTTCACTTATTACTACTTAAATGGGTTCTCACAGGATCTTACCTAATCCAAAGGTAAGTGAGGGATTTGCCAGAGTGGCATACCACCCCTTAAGTCTAATCTTGTATATTAGGGGGTGGGGCGCCACATGTTTCCCCTTAACCTTAGAAGTTAATTTTTAACCCTTGTGGTAGAATCACCTAAAGTACTTAGTATGAGATTCCTCCCATGTGGTAGTATGTAGCGCCCCGCCCCGTCGTCGTACGCAAAAGATGAGTATAAACATATCGGCGACGGAGCGTTGCGCCACTCGGGGAGGAATAACCCGTCTCCCCGTAATGTAACTGAAAACTAAGCCCATCTAAAGGGCTGCTAACTCAACCTCAAGGAGGGTTGAGAGCTAATACTTAAGATAATAGTAGTATCCTTAGCTTAAGTATTAGACAAATACATACATTGGATTTAGAATACAATAGGAATCCAATATATGTATATGATATCAGCATTTCCAATATGCTGATCACATTACAATACTAAGTATAAGTAGTATATAATAGAGTGTAGAAGCTTAAAGCAAACATCTAGAAATATTCATCACAGAAACTGTATGAAACTATTTATCTCAGAAAAGAAAAGAAAATACATCCATAATTATTACAACATTTTACTTAAACATAGAAATACAACTAAGTACTGAACTGAAAATACTAAGCAGAAAACAAAACTGAAGGAGAGTCCACTAGTGCTATACGGGCTCCTCCTGAAACTCCTGGTGTCCTCCTGACCTGGCTCAATATACTGCTCAGGATCTAGCAAATTGCCGAATCCCAAAAGTACCCCATATTAGATAATAAGTCTAACACATCGAAACTAATATAAATAGTTCTAATTATTCATTTAATATTTATATAATATAAGTAAATCTGCAGGAAAATTGGGAAAATAATTGAAAGTGTAAAACTGAATAAAACTGTACAAATTGAAGCAAGTAAAACTAAACTGTAACTGAATACTGAAAGTAAATCAAAATAGTACTGAATCTGAAACTGAGTAATCATATGTAAAACTTATTCTAAAATGAGATTATAATTAATGATATTCATCTTAATTTATAAAATGACATTATAATTAAGTATATAATAAATAAAATTCAATAGTTAATTAATATATTAAAGTGTATTTGCGTTTTGGATTTCTGTTTATTTTATTTAATAAAATGAACCACTTTCTACCGTGAATGTCACATCACCTTTTTCGACCGATCAATTAAAATGGGAGAAATGATATTAAGAGTTGTTGATATATTACTCAAAAAAATCATTTAATAAAATTTTGATATTCTTTCATTAGTTTATTTATTCATATTAAAATAATACAAATATTCTTTTTAAAATTTATATTAAAATGATATTCAAATCTTGAATAAATTCATTTTAAGTGTCCCATGATATAAATAGCATTTCTCTTCGAATGGAGAGCTATAGTCTGTTCATGCTCGGTTCATTTTGAAAGTTGTAATTACTGTCAGCGTGACAGAAGATGATTCTCTCTCGTCTTTTTCTTTACTAGCAAGCCCGCAAACATACCACATTCTTTGTTCCTCACGAGTCGATGGCGGTGAATGCAGTGTCATTGCCTGCCATTACCGCATTGTGCCACCGTAATCTCTTCTATTTGAAAGATTTTAAGAAGTCTTTGCGGTTCTCCATTAAGTCTTCTTTGACGCATTCTACTGCCCCCAAGCTTAAGGTTTATATCTCATTTTCCTGATCCTTTTAATCTTTCATTGATTTTTTGATAACTAGGGTTTTGCATATTAAGTCCATTCTCACAATACCACTCGAAGGGCATAAAACGGGGATGAGTGGTCTCAGGAAAAAGTTCAGAGGGGGTTCTCAAGCTCTTTTCTTTTTTATTTTTGCCCCAATTATGTTTGTTCAAATCTTAAATATTCTGCTATTGTGAACTTTTTATTATTCGATGTATGGTGAATGGATGTAATATTTATTTTGTATTGCTTCTGCACTCTGTATTTATGTTGATGTAGTGACTGATAAATCATATTCTTTATGAGCACATCCTTCCCTTATTAGTGGATTGTGGATCTTACCTAATTCAATGATAAGTGAGGGATTTGCCAGAGTGGCGCACCACCCCTTAGGCCTAATCTTGTGGATTAGGGGGTGAGGCGCCACAGTTGATATCAAAGAATTCAATAAGGTGTCAAATTGGAATTTGGATTTCACTCTACCTAATGGATTGTTCTTCTGCCAATCAATCACTAATTGAATATTAGAGTTACATCCAAAGTACCATAATCATGAGCTGAGATATTTATATATATTAGAGAACTTTAACTTAAAATTGGACATATTGATTTACTTAATTTGATATTAAATTATATTTGAACATAAGAATCTTAAGAACTTGTTTAGGTAATTGATACTTAATTTAAATCTAAAATTTATCATCAATAATTTACTAATAATACATCAATTTGTCATTGATCTGTAAATCAACTATTGATCTTAAGTTGGAAATAATAGGAGTTAATGTGGCGGTCGCCCCTTAATCATCTAGATTAAGTGGTAGTCATCAATGGGCAAACCTTCACTTAGTATTTAGATTAAGGAATAACCTTCTTAATCAAATGTTAAGGAAAGATATATCTTAATATGAGAGCAAAAAGGGACAATCATTGAATGAGCATACTAAACATATTAGAGTGCAGAAGAAAAACAAATAATAATATCCATATAATCCAGATATAAACTATGCAACTCATAATATATAAGGATGAAAAAAAAATAGTTTTTAAACCTATATTATTACAAAACAACTTAAAAGTTAAAGCAATAAAGTAAGGTCACTCAATCCTCACAAATAAAAGAATAGAACTAAGGATCTTCTCCTGCACGCTTTCCTCCTGAATAAGGTCTTCAGAAGGTCCTACCTCAAATAACTCAGAATCTGCCATTGTCGGTATCACAATGACAATGTGGAGACCCGCCGCTGGATCAGCATAGCTAATCCAGCATCAGGTGCTCACTTCCCAGGATCATATCGGGGATTAGTATAACAGTATATTTAGAAGTGTATAAAATACACACACACTTTCACATTCATTGTAATATTCAGAAATACCAGAATAATAAGGGAAACATATTCATTACAAAGATAATAATTGTTTAATAAAATTTATTACACACTAAGCAAAAATAATTTAAAATTTCAAGAAAATCAGCATCTAAGTTGCTCCCTCATATATCAGCTCCTCCTAAAAGGCTTGATCCAAATATTGATCCTGAACTGCCATATATATATATATATATATATGTGTGTGTGTGTGTGTGTGTGATAGGGCGAACCAAAAAAAAGAAAAAGAAAGAAAGAAAAAAAAAAAAGAAAAAAAAGAAATGATTTAATTAGACACAAAAGTCTAAATAAGATTTGTAAGATATCAAAATTTGCATTTAAACGTCATGATTCTGCATGAGAAAATAAATTGTGATATTTAAGTATGATATGCTTACGATTACTAATGCAATATATATATTTAAGATATGTGCTCATTCTTAAAGAAAATACAGCAATATATAATATTTATTATATTGGACAAAATTACAGAATAATCGAGGAGTTAGATACGTCTATCTAACTATCTGAGATGCGGGTTCCTGACTAACTATACATTCCCCCTTAAAGGTTATGTGCAGTCTCCTTATTTCTCCAGAAATCAGCCTGTCCTAGCCTAACGTATTTTCTGTATAGACCTGAGATCAACCTGAATGAACCCATAATACTGATTTCTGATTATTTATTTCAAGTTCTGAGCACAAAATCTCATATAAATATATCAAAGTGAGTCAAATCTTAAAAATGATGCAAATGCTGTAAATGAAATAATTATTTATTTCAAGTTCTGAGCACAAAATCTCATATAAATATATCAAAGTGAGTCAAATCTTAAAAATGATGCAAATGCTGCAAATGAAATAATTAATGAAAAAGAATAATATTCTTTATTTTATCTTAAAATATCAATATTAATATTTATATTGATTATTTATCTTTATATATCAAAATAATAAGCTTTATTATTATAAGTAATACTTATAGTTATAAAAATAGATTTAGTTTACTACTTATAAAATGTTTAATTAATCAAATTTATCACCAAAAATATTCTCAATTTTATATGATTGATACATATATAGAAAAAAAAAAAGAAAATGACAAAAATAAAAATTGCAAAAATTAGGAAATATATACATATATAGAAAGAAAAAAATGACAAATGAAAATTGCAGAATTTAGAAAATATATACATATATAGAAAAAAAGAAAATAATGATAGAAATAAAAGTATAATAGTAGTAATATTAACATTAATAATAATAATATTATTATTATTATAAAAAAAAGAAGAAGAAATAAAAAGAGTAGAAAAAATTCATTTCTTACATATTTCTTACCCTATATTGACGTTAATGAGGCTTTATTGGAGATTGACAGGGGAAATCGGTGGTGGATGAGGAAGAAGATTGGGAGATGGGAGGAGAAGAGAGGTTGGGGGAAGAGAGGGAGTGGGGTAGAGAATGTGGGAGGAGAGGAGGAATGGGGAATGAAGGAGGGGTGGGGTGTATTTATAAAAAAAAAATTTAAATTAAATAATTATTTTCTCTCTCATTCATTATTTGGATGAGATAGATGAGAAAAAATTTGTCATGATTTTGGAGTGTTCAATTTGATCTTTACTTCCTCCTTCTTATCTCCTCTTTCTCTCTCTTCTTTCTCTCTTTACTTTCTCTCTCTTCCATTTCTTTTCCAGAAAATAACGAAACTTAATATGGAGGTGTATCTTGATAAGAAAAACACACTCGCGTAGAAATTTTTTAATTTGTAGTAATATTTTATTTTTTATTAATTTTTGAATATAAAAACTTAAAAAATTAATTATGATCAATCCGGAGCTATAAATTCGACGAAACTTTTTCGGTAACCTTTTTATAATATTCTTAATCCAACGACACTAAAATCACTGAATTTGGGCTTGTATTTAATTTTTCCAATTTACTGAATTTAAATAATTCAAAAATAAATTCAGGAGTATTTGTTATCGAGATTACTCCCAAACTTAAGTATTATGATTATAAAAATATATTCTATCTATGGATATTTTTAGTTTTCTCTAATTTTGAAATCACTCGGGATTCTAATTTTTGACTTGGGTCATTACAGACAGGGCCCAGCCAAAAGAAAAGAAAAGAAAAATCTGATTAGACAATATTTCTAAGTACATTTTAGGTTAAGCATTTTATAAATTTAATGATATCACAATATCTAAGCAAAGTAGGAGCAGTAAAGCATCAAAGAAAAGTGGTAAAGTTATGATTACTTAACTATAACCCAAACAAAGTGTAAGGTAAGTACATACTTCAACTCAAGCTACAGAGAAAGGGGTTAAGCGATAAATAATGAAATTTACCAAGTATAAAAAATTTCTAAGTAATATGATCGAATCAATACATGCTGGTTTATAGTATAAATGAAAGTACTGAGCTGAAAATAATATTCTAATTATCCTAACATGCCATCATATGTAAATAAACTGCCAAAATATTAGAATGTACAGGAAATACTATAAATGCTAAAGAAACTGCTCCATATGACCAAAGTGTTGTATAAAAAAGAAATATACTGAAAATACTGTAACTAAAGCAACGTGCTGAAAATGTAAAGTAAAATAGTCTAACTTATATGGACATATTCTTACTTAGTCCTGTCAAAAAGTAAATGCCTGTTAAAAATCCATCTAAAAATACATCGGAGAAACATCCCAGATCCAAAATCACTTAATTCCATCTGAATATCTAGGAGAAACATCCCAGATCCAAAATCACTTAATTCCATCTGAATATCTAGGAGAAACATTCCAGATCCAAAATCACTTAATTTCATCTGAATATCTAGGAGAAACATCTTAGATCACCATACCACAAAATATCATCTGAACATATAGGAGAAACATCCTATATCAAAATGCCACATACTAGGAGAAATTCCCCAGCCAAAAGTACTGTCACACTGTCCAGGCAGACTAAGTAAGGCATATTCCAACATAAGTTCAATAAAATTCTTTGCTTTACATTCTTTCTTTCAATTATGAAAATATTGTATGAATAAATCAAAATAACATAGAAAATATATTGTATTCCATATAATGTGTCAAAGTATAAAGTCCAAAATAAGGAAGCAAAGCATTTTAAATTTCAAGGTATAAAATAGCACTAAATAAGCTTTTGTAATATCATTTATTTTCTAATTAATTATTCTATCTAATTTGAACTTATACAAGTTTAAAATCTCCAATATCCAGCTATCAAGTATAAATCCAGAATATCGATCCTTTAAATTAATAGAAATTAGAAGTAATCAAGTTCTAACATATATAAATCACATGACGCTTAATTAAGTCTAAATAACAAATCAAACATCATAATTGATGATTTTATGAGTCTCAAACCAAACTTGATTAATACAAATCAAAATTGGGAGATTAAGATGTTAAAATCCAAGTATTGGATTTTAATTTCTTAACCCAATAGGTTCTAATTTTAATGGTATAAAGTTAAATACAAATCTCACGAGCTATAATTAAGGTTATATTATTAAGTAAAATCAACCTTAATTAGATGGATCTCTAATTTTAAATCTAAAGTTTAAATACAAAATAATCATGAATAAATGATGAAATTCTAGAAAGCTATAAAATTAAAATTTCATCTATTAAGTACCCATTTACTTAATATATAAAATCTAACATAAATTTATAAACTAGTTTTTAAACCTTAGCTGATTTTTTTCTCATATATTTAATTAATAAAAATAATAAAATATTCAATTTTTTTCTTTTTATATTTTCATACAAATTTTCTCGAAGATTTTGACAAAATCATTAGGTCCTTGAACGATCTATTCTGGTTCAGATTGATTTCTTAATACTAGTGTGAACCTTTTATTATTTCTTATTCATTCATTTATCAAACAGTAATAATGTGAGAGTGTACAATTAGCAGTATCAAGAAAATAACATTCAAAAACAATATAAGAATTTATGTCCTTTTAAATTTTCTTTAAAATTTGTGAATCATTGAATGTATCTAAAAATTCATTTTTTTTTTAATTATAAGATAAGATTTTTATTTATTTATCAATTTTTTAGATATAAGGATATTAATTAGGAAAAATGCTATATATATACAATAATATATATATCAAAAAATAGTCAGTATTAATAACAATTTTTTATTAATTTTAATTTTTGTATATAAATCTCACAAAAAAAAAATATTGGATAAATTATCTACTTACACATTAAATATACACAGCATCTATATATTTTAGTATATACTAATATGCAAATTTAGTAATAATCATCAATTAGATACGTACCTAATGTGTGTAAGAATTCTGTAACTTGTTCTAAAATGAGATTATAATTAATGATATTCATCTTAATTAATAAAATGATATTATAATTAAGTATATAATAAATAAAATCAAGTAGTTAATTAACATATTAAAGTGTATTATTTTCGTTTTGGATTTCTATTTATTTTATTTAATAAAATGAACCATTTTCCACCGTGAATGTCACATCACCTTTTTCGACTGGTCAATTAAAATGGAAGAAATGATATTAAGAGTTGTTGATATATTCAAAAAAATCATTTAATAAAATTTTGATATTCTTTCATTAGTTTATTTATTCATATTAAAATAATACAAATGTTACATTTAAAATTTATATTAAAATAATATTCAAATCTTGAATAAATTCATTTTAAGTGTCCCATGATATAAATAGCATTTCTCTTCGAATGGAGAGCTATAGTTTGTTCATGCTCGGTTCATTTTGAAAGTTGTAACTACTGTCAGCGCGACAGAATATGAATCTCTCTCGTCTTTTTCTTTATAAGCGAGCCCGCAAACATACCGCATTCTTTGTTCCTCACGAGTCGATGGCGGTGAATGTCGTGTCATTGCCTGCCAGGACCGCATTGTGCCACCGTAATCTCTTCTATTTGAAAGATTTTAAGAAGTCTTTGCCATTCTCTGTTAAGTCTTCTTCGACGCATTCTACTGCATGCAATGAAAAGAAAAACAGTTTTAAACCTATATTATTACAAAACAACTTAAAAGTTAAAGCAATAAAATAAGGTCACTCAATCCTTACAAATAAAAGAACAGAACTAAGGATCTTCTCCTGCACGCTTTCCTCCTGAATAAGGTCTTCAGAAGGTCCCACCTCAAATAACTCAGAATTTGGCATTGTCGGTATCATAATGACAGGGCCCCAGCCAAAAGAAAAGAAAAATCTGGTTATACAATATGTCTAAGTACATTTTAGGTTAAGCATTTTATAAATTTAATGATATCACAACATCTAAGAAAAGTACGAGCAGTAAAGCATCAAAGAAAAGTGGTAAAGTTATGATTACTTAACTATAACCCAAATAAAGTGTAAGGTAAGTACATACCTCAACTCAAGCTACAGAGAAAGGGGTTAAGCAATAAATAATGAAATCGACTATATATAAGAAATTTTTAAGTAATATGATCAAATCAATACATGCTGGTTTACAATATAAATGAAAGTACTGAGCTGAAAATAATATTCTGATTATCCTAACATGCCATCATATGCAAATAAACTGCATAAATAATAGAATGTATAGGAAATACTGTAAATGCTAAAGAAACTGTTGCATATGACCAAAGTGTTGTATAAAGAAGAAATATACTGAAAATGTTGTAACTAAAGTAATGTGCTAAAAATGTAAAGTAAAATAGTCTAACTTATATGGACATATTCTTACTTAGTCCTGTCAAAAGTAAATGCCTCTTAAAAATCTATCTAAAAATATTTATGAGAAATATCTCAGATCCAAAATCACTTAATTCCATTTGAATATCTAGGAGAAATATCCTAGATCACCATACCAAAAAATACCATCTGAATATATAAGAGAAACATCCTATATTAAAATGCCAAATACTAGGAGAAATTCCCCAGCCAAAAGTACTGTCACACTGTTGAGGCAGACAAAGTAAGGCATATTCTAACATAAGTTCAATAAAATTCTTTGCTTTAAATTCCTTCTTTCAATTATGAAAATACTGTATGAATAAATTAAATTAACATAGAAAATATACTATGTTTCATATAATATGTCAAAGTATAAAATCCAAAATAAAGAAGCAAAGCATTTCAAATTTTAAGGTATAAAATAACACTAAATAAACTTTTGTAATATCATTTGTTTTCTAATTAATCGTTCTATCTAATTTGAACTATACAAGTTTAGAATCTCTAATATCCAGCTATCGAATATAATATAGAATATCGATCCCATAAGTTAATAGAAATTAGAAGTAATCATGCTCTAATATATATAAATCACATGACGCTTAATTAAGTTTAAATAATAAATCCAACGTCCTAATTGATGATTTTACGAGTCCCAAACCAATCTTGATTAATACAAATCAAAATTGGGAGATTAAGATGTTAAAATCCAAGTATTGAATTTTAACTTTTTAACCCAATAGGTTCTAATCTTAATGGTATAAAGTTAAACCTAAATCTCATGAGCTATAATTAAGGTTATATTATTAAGCAAAATCAACCTTAATAAGACGGATCTCTAATCTTAAATCTAAAGTTTAAATACAAAATAATCATGAATAAATGATGAAATTCTAGAAAGCTATAAAACTAAGGTTTCATCTATTAAGTATCCATTTACTTAATATATGAAATCTAATATTAATTTCTAAACTAGTTTCTTAGGAATAAGATCCTAAGGGTTAAAGAAAAGAGATAAAGAGAATATTTAAGCTCTAATTTTGATATTACTTAACTGTTATTATGATATAATAATAAACTTATGAAAGGTATAAGGCAAACTAATTTCACTTTATGAGACTTTAATTAGGACTTATAGAATTTTAAGTGATTTTTAGAGTATTTTTCTTAAAATGACAAAATACTAAGTTTAAACATCCTAATTAATTCCAAATCATTCATAATGCTGATTTTAGAGGTTTAATTATGAATATAAGGTTTAAGAATGCTTAAGCTTAAATTTGGGCAAAATGACTATTTTGCGCCTACTTAAAGTTCAAAAATTCAATTTTTTTAAATTATGGCTCTAAAGTAGAATTTATTGAAAGGGAATGATTACTTACTACATAATATGAAGTTAGACAGTAAGTACATCCATTTTGGATAAGTATTAAGCATTATAAGGTCAAATTAAAAAAATTGCCTTATAAGAGAAATTTAGTAATTTGATCTAATGAAATTTAAATTTTCTATCAGTTTATTAAAGATTATTGCCTAAGGTTTCTATAGAATTTAAAATCATTAAATTCTAATGAGTATTGGCTAAGTTATAGCCAATATAAGTTTTAGTGTTAAATATAGAATTTAAGATTTTCTTAATAGGGTCAAAAACTTAATTTCTCCAATTTAAGTCCAAATTCAGTAAACTTAGTGGCTATAACTTTCCTATAATCTACTGAGTACTTTAACTAGGAGTAGACCTAAATTGGATCTTATTTTGTTAAGTTATGACTTAATTATGATTTAGGGTGATTAGTGAGTGATTAGTAAAATTAATCACATAATCACTAAACTAACCACTTCACTAAATTCTAATATACTCTACGAGTAATCAAAAACTAAAATTACTCAATTTAGATTATTAATTATGCTAATACTCAATAATTAAGTTTAAAAGTGATTAAAGCTAATTAATAAATCTAACCATTGGATCTAAAATATTTTTATAGTTTACTATTAATTAGGTATTCTTGATCAAAATAGTATATTGGAAGACCTAATTTGAAGCTCAATTAATCAAATTATGGTGAATTAAAGTTTTGGGGTTAATTAAGGTAATTAAAGTTAGGTCCTAAAAGTGATGAAGCCAATACTAATCCAAACGAAGAATTAAACACTAGTAGGTTGTTCTATAGGCTTTACTGATCACTTTAAGACCTATATTGCCTATATTTGGACTAGTGGGTGGAAAGTTATGAGCTTTGGAATATTAGGGTTTGGGTCCAAAAGTGATTAGTCAAAATATTAATCAAACAATAAAACTAATACTACTAGAACATTCCTAGGAGTTTGATGATTACTTTAAGACCCATATTGAGTATATTTAAATAAGTGGATTTAAATATAAGATTAAATGAAATTTTGGGACATTTAGAACTTAATTAGGAGTCATAAATGTCATTAAGTTAAATACTCATTCAAACAGACATTTGATAGTTCCATATTAATCATCTATTTTTGCTGATCAAAATGATATATATAATTATATTATTTGAGTTTGTATTTTGCAATTTATGGATGTCCAAAGTTTGATACTTATTTAATTAAATCAATTTTATTTGTAATTTAATTATTCTGTTATTATCTTTTATTTTGAATTTACTTCTATTTATTTAATATATATATATATATATATAAATATAAACTTTACATAATATATATTATTTATAAGTATTATATATATAATGTATTTATATAACATATTATAAATCATTTTAATTTACGTAGGCGGGATCCACAGCATGCATGGAAGAGGGGGATTGGCGCTGGCGTTTGCTGGATCGAACGGTGGGACCCAAGCACTCGACAGTGCTGACGATTGTGGGGCCTGCAGCATCAACATCGGTAGTTGATGTGACACGCTAGAGCGGGTCGGGCCCGGGTCGACCCGGCCAGGCCTGAAGTCCTTCATCTTCCTCACAGGGGTTTCCAAGGCGTAGGGTTTAGGGTTTCAAATATTAGTGGCGATTCCGATGGTTAGGCAGCTTGGCCCACACGACTTCAAGCAGAGGATGAAGGTAGCAAACCATTGGCACTCTAATCGACACCGAAGGTGGTCTGACTCAAGCACAAAATCAAGCCCTAGGAATCTAAGCACGGGCACGATTGCAATAACGGTAAATACTGTATAAAAAGGTTTAAATTAGAGTTGATCGAGCACAATTATCGCAATCAAGACTGCACAATACTTAATCTATATTACGAAATCAATATTTGATTAAAGAGTCATGCGATATATTAAACAGATCAAAAGATAAGCCCACATAAAGATGAACGGTTATGAAGTTCCTCCAAGTCTTTTTCGATCAACCGATGCAAGCTTCCACCAAAGCTTGCGAATGCCTCGACTAAAGGTCCTAATTGACTAATTTAGATGGGTTCGAAGGAGGTACAAGCCAGGTGGGGTACTATCTCGGCCGCATGTCGCTCGGGGACGGCGCGTGCCCTAGCGTCGAAGAAGGAAAGCTCCGGGTCGTCAGATCTGGTCAAACGATCGACGGTTCGAATCGGATCCTTCGAATAACGGGTCAGACCCGTTATGGATTAACAGGCAGCGGATGCGACCGGAGGATCTGGCCCGATAACGTTCAGGCGGGTCCCACTAGTCAGCCCAAATTAATTTAAATGATAATTAAATAATTTTAAAATTTTTATTTGAAATTGGACTGTTATTTGAATTCCAAAAAATACAAAAATTTCACCCCTAGTTAAACGAGGGGTTCTGAACGTAACAACAAAATCAGATTTTTGTTTCGATGAGTGTTTAATTATTTGATTTTTTGGGGAATTTAAATATTATTAAAATATTCGCCAAAATTTTGATGACTTCCGACTGACATGAAAATATTTGTAACAACTCAAGGTTGTTACCCAACTTAATTTTAGCTTAATTGTATTTTAATTATCATTCTATTAAGTTCATCTAGCCATCAGAACCAAACTCTGAAAATTTAAAGCAATTCAGAGTTCAATCGATTATTTTGAATTATTTTAATATTAATTAATTAGAAATTTGAGGTATTTAATTTGACATTAATATCAAAATCCGACTTTATTGTTGTGATCGTCACCCCCAAATTAGCTAGGGGTAATGTTTTGGATGCATTTGGAAGTCGTCAGATTTTTGCGAATATTTTAATATAATTAATTACCCCGAAAATTAGCATAATTAAATAATCATCGGAATCGAATTCCGATTTCGCCGTTGAATTCCTCACTCCCAAATTAGCACGAGTGAATATTTGAGATTTTTCGGAGCACGTTTATTTAATTTGAATTTTTTTAATAAATTAAATATTATGAATAATAATTAATTATTCCTTAATTTGATTTTTCTCTTTCCTTCTTTTTCCAATATCTCTTTTTTCGGCTTGCCATTCCCCTGCATCCGGCACCCCATCTTCCTTGCACGCAAGAAGACAGATGTAACAACCATAGTGTTGTTACCCGTCAATTAGTAACCTAATTTACTCCAAACATTTTCCATCACTCTTATAATAGAGTTAGGAGTCTCCACCTCAAATTTAGTACGATTTGGAGATCATTTGACAATTTTCAATATTTATTAGTTTTCTGATAATTCTAAAAATACATAATTTATTTATACTTCATAATCGAAAGCTGAGTCCGCCATTGAACTCACCACACCAAAATTAGCTATGGGTGATATTTTAAAAGCGTTTGGAAGCCGTCAAAATTTTCGCAAATATTTTAATATTATTTAAATACCCAGAAAATTGGCTAAATTAAATATACCTCCAATCAAAAATATGATTTTAGTTTTGAGTTCACCACTCAATTAAAAAAGGATGAAATTTAAGAATTTTTTCAGAGTCACAGGAGTATTTAATTTTGATTTAATAAAATGATAAAATTAATTTTTTTAAATATAATTTTTGAATAAATTTACACATATATAAATATATATATATATATATATATATATATTAATCCACACGGCTAATATTAGAAAAGCGCTGATTCGCTGTAACTGCAGAACACGAAACACCCTAATCTTAATCGAATAATCCGGTCCTGTTCTGTTATGATCGGACCGTTGATTTCGATCAAGAGGATCCAACGGCCCGATCAAAACGAACCCTTTTGAAACAGGCGGAGCGCCTCCAACCTTTGGATAAGCTTTATGCATCCATCGGCTGCGAGTAGGATGGTAATACCTGCCGAATAGATGATATCCTTCGCAGAGATCGTGCGTCGTGAGGAATAGGACTCCTTAGGGATTCCTTCTGGGGATATTGGGGGCGGCTGGTACCGAAGCAGCTCTCGCGAACCTGAGAGGAGGTCGGCGTGCTCTTGCAAGCAAGAAATCAAACGCTCCTTCCCCAACCTAAATCGCCGTAAGGGAGAACTCGTAGGCTTCAAGGTACCTCTTTCTTTTCCCTGCCTAATGATTTTGCTATTTAAATTTTCTCTTGAAACTCCTAGTTTAGCATTTATTAGAACTCAATTAAATTTTTCCTTATGTGACAACTTCCTGGAATCTAATATTTTGCAAACTTTATTAAGCTGTAATGGTTATAAAAATTTACGATCTCTGTTTTTTGCTGTAAATTTAGCTCAAGAAATTTTGAAGAAAAGCTTTATTTCCTATTTTCTTCACTACTTTGAGTTCTAAAAATTCACTGAGTATCGTGATAATGGCTATTTATATCTTCCTAGAGTCGATTAAACTAAAGTATGTGACTTCTAAAGTCTGCGTTAAATATTTTCTCCATTAAGCACGCACGATTTTGGAGATAATTAGATTGAAATCTGTTTGTGCTGTTGAATAGATATGACTCTAAACTTCATTTAAATTTCAATTTAACACTTCGTAATTTCCTTTCTACGCTCCTCTGTAAGATTCGAAAAAAACGTAATGTACCACCGTCGTTTCTTTTCCCATAAATTTCACAGATCTCGGCTTTTCAAATAATTCTTTTCCTTTCCTTAATGAGGTTAAATAATCTTATGCCAAATCGAGTTTAAAGTATTTCAATTATTTTTTGAAGTGCCATGTTTATTAGGTTCATTTAAAATCACACAAGTTGGAACAATAATATGGTTAAATTGAGTTTGAGGTTTTACAAACATGACATGAATGGCAAGCTTGTAGAGGATCAGCCACCAACAGCAGAAACTCAGGGATTGTAATTTATCCTCTCTAGCAACTATTTCATTTATATACAAGCTTACTCACTATTAGCCATCCAATAAAACTGTTAAAACAGCGGATGAAAATAATATAAATAAGTGGCATCAATGTAGAGTGCCAAAGAGGGTTAGTTGCATATTTACAACTGCTTTGCTGTCGCGCTCATTCAAGCAATATAATCAAGCCATATAGGATGGTAATTTTTACCTTATTTAGCTCTTTTATAAATGCCATTTATGTTTAATCATTCTTTTGCAGGATAACCTAATGTACTTTAGCTCACTTACTTGCTTTTACCTTACTGTTATTACTTATAGTTTCAATTTTATATTTCATATCTTACTTGCTTAGTGCACCCTTACTACTTAACATAATGTGATATCCTTAAACTTAAATAATTAGAAATCTAAAATGTGCTTAAAATTTATAAGTCTAACAACTTATTTTTATTTTATTGGTTGTGCCATATCATGTTATAAACTAAATTCAATAGATCAGGAGCTTGGAGTGGAATTAACAAGAGAACCAAAAAATGACCTGTAGTACCAGGAATAAGTTTGAAGATTCATTAGAGAAAATTCACTTTTCACTTTTATGTGAGGATGGGAGTATTTTTCTTTCTTATATACATTTTATGTTGTAGTTTAAATATTTAAGACTGTATTATTTATTCAATTCTGAGACGCATATTTTTCTTTTATTTTTCTGGATGAATGTAATGAAATGTATATATTTATTTTTGCTATTATAAATCAATCTATATTTTCCCTATATTATAGATACTTTGTCTGCAATAGTGCTTAATAGTGGATTAAGAGATACTAATCCAGTATTAAGTACTACAGTGGCATCTAGTGTTGGGTCATGACATCTAATTTGACACTGGGTTGCCACAGGGAACCCCCGATGTTGTATTAGCTCGCGCTAACATGACATCGAGTATCCACACGTTGGATGACTGAGAGGTGGACGAAGGGAATAGGAGTACGTGGAGTGAGCGAGAGGTTCTCTGTCGGAATGGCTTAAGCAAAATGGGAAGTTGAATTGATCTATGTGAAGAATAAGGGAGGAGAAGGTGGTTATGGGAGAGGACGATCATGGCATGCCTCATTGCCATGCGATCGTGCGTTGTGTTGGAGAAGGCGACAGGGAAACAATGCTCGACGAATCTCTGCCTTCTGATCCAACTAGCGGTTCATATTACACCCGATGTGACAAAATAATCACGAGTTCAGTGATTGCGGTTGGATTTGATTTTGGATCAAACCGTTGGATCTTGATCAAATCGTAGAATCGAATTTCGTTTGAGCTTCGGTTAAGCAGAACATTTGCTTCTTGATTGCAGCAAAATAACAAATTATCTGTTTGCTTTTTTAAAATCTGACTATTAACCGTTGGATATCAAAATAAAAATTAAATAAATAATTATAAGTAATAATAATTAATACAATTTGTATTTATCAATTTACTTTGACCAAATGAGCTTAATTTTTTTTTTCAGATTTTCTACTTTAATTAATTTTGATGTGATGAATTCAAAAATACAATTAAATTTTTAATTCAATGTAAAAATAAAAAATTTTAATTTATTAATTATTTAAATATATTTAAATATTCATTTTAATGGATTGACTTCTAAGTTGTCTTATTACTTTTAGGTTTTATCTTAATGCTGATTAGAGGCAAATGGTGGTATTCTTAGCCTAAATTAAGTTTAAATAAATTAGTTAACAACTTATGGTTATAGAGAGAGGGAGCTCGAGATTGCTTGAGGAGAGCTCAGGGGGTGTGGGATGAAGTAGAGAGGTCAATGGGGTATTTATAACCCAACCCAGCCATTCCTCGGCCGCTAGGGTGGCCCATGCTCGCGACTGGACTAGGGCTTAGTTGCCTGTGCTGGGGTTGCTGTCAAGGATGATCGAAGCTCCAACGTGTCCAACGGTTCAAATAAAAGCACACGGATGAGCTGGCAACCATGCGGTCCTTTTTGCGACAGCTGGATGTTGGACGCAGTGGGTCAAAGGGCCTGGAACGCACAACTGCAATGGGTTGTCGTGGGTGTGCCGCGGATGGGGAGGATCAATAGCGAATGATCCTTGCAGTTAGATCAAGCGCTCGTATCTGACGGTTCGATTAGATTTGCGGCCCGATATTTATAATGAACTGTTTAATTCTATTTAAATTTCGCCCAATGGTCGTGATCGAGCATTTCAACAATTCGGGATGTCGTCCGTTGCAAGTGATTCGTGCAGTGGAAGCCCGATGGGATTTGATCCGTTGGACCAATGACCGATCCAATGACCACGAAGGCGATGGACGACGGGTTTGAGATTTGCTCCCGCAGTAAATCTCCAGCTATTTAAATAAATAAAATTTTTATTAAATAAAATTAATTAAACTAATTTCAAATATATTTTGCATATTTTTTCTCTATTTTTTTTGTCTGATTTCAAAAATTTATTTTGAATGTTATTAATTTCACCTCAGTTTAATTTAGGGTAAACTCAAAACTATAATGATTTATGCGATCATAGATTGATTTTTTTCTCATATATTTAATTAATAAAAATACTAAAATATTCAATTTTTTTTGTTTTTATATTTTCATACAAATTTTCTCGAAGATTTTGACAAAATCATTAAGTCCTTGAACGATCTATTGTGGTTCAGATTAATTTCTTAATGCTATTGTGAACCTTTTATTATTTCTTATTCATTCATTTATCCAACAATAATAAGTGAGAGTGTACAATTAGCAGTATCAAGAAAATAACAATCAAAATAAATATAAGAATTTATATCCTTTTAAATTTTCTTTAAAATTTGTGACTCATTGAATGTATCTAAAAATTCATTTTTTTTGTAGTTGTAAGATAAGATTTTTATTAATTTATCAATATTTTTTTTAGATATAAGGATATTAATTAGGGAAAATGCTATATTTATATAATAATATATATATATATAAATAGTTAGTATTAATAAAAATTTTCATTAATTTTAATTTTTGTATATAAATCTCACAAAAAATATATTGAATAAATAATCTACTTACACATTAAATATACACAGCATCTATATATTTTAGTATATACTAATGTATGATATACACAGCATCTATATATTTTAGTATATACTAATATGCATGTATCATTGATTAGATACGTACCTAAATTGGTTAAGAATTCTGTAATTTGTTCTAAAATGAGATTATAATTAATGATTTTCATCTTAATTTATAAAATGACATTATAATTAAGTATATAATAAATAAAATTCAATAGATAATTAACATATTAAAGTGCATTATTTGCGTTTTGGATTTATGTTTATTTTATTTAATAAAATGAACCGCTTTCTACCGTGAGTGTCACATCACCTTTTCCACTAGCCAATTAAAATGTGAGAAATAATATTTAAAGTTATTGATATGATACTAAAAAAAATTTATTTAATAAAATTTTGATATTATTTCATTAATTTATTTATTTATATTAAAATAATATAAATATTCTTTTTAAATTAAAATTCATTTTAGATGTCCCATGATATAAGTAGCATTTCTCTTCTAATGGAGAGCTATAGTCTGTTCATGCTCGATTCATTTTGAAAGTTGTAATCAGCGCGACAGAAGATGACTCTCTCTCGTCTTTTTCTTTACTAGCGAGCCCGCAAACATACCGCATTCTGCGTTCCTCACGAGCCGATGGCGGTGAATGCCGTGTCATTGCCTGCTAGGACCGCATTGTGCCACCGTAATCTCTTCTATTTGAAGGATTTTAAGAAGTCTTTGCGGTTCTCCGTTAAGTCTTCTTTGACGCATTCTACTGCCCCCGAGCTTAAGGTTTCTATCTCATTTTCCTGATCCCTTTTTATCTTTCATTGATTTTTTGACAACTAGGGTTTTGCAGATTAAGTCCATTCCCACCATACCACTCGAAGGGCAAAAAACAGGGACGAGTGGTCTCAGGAAAAAGGTCAGAGGGGGTTCTCAAGCTCTCTTCTTTTTTATTTTTACTTTTAATGTAAAAATGAACCAATGTATTGCTTTAATGTGGTTGCATGTGATTTCAGGTCAAGGTTTTTCAGCATGAGAATTATTTGGCAAATTGGGTACAGGTGCTGCTTTGACTAATTGATGCTTTCTGCAGCTAGGTTATTTGTGTGTTTACGAAATGACAGAGGAAAAGTAGATATTTTGACAGCGTGCATTTTCCAATATCAGGCACTCTTTAACTCCTTGAACCCCGAAGACTTTAAGGATGGCATACTGGTTCTAGGAGGCGATGGCCGATATTTCAACCAAGAGGCGGCACAGGTATCATAATATTTTCATGAATTGCAATCCACTCTTTTTTTCCTTATGAAAATCATAATCAGATCTACCGGTTTGTTTATGCTCTTATAATGCTCGTGGAAAACAGATCATCATCAAAGTTGCTGCAGGCAATGGCGTTGGTAAGATTTTTGTGGGCAGGTAGGTTCCTCGGTGCACAATCTAAATTTCTGCTTACTTTGGATTGCACTGTGCTGTCATATTTCTACGGCAAGTAAATTTTACCCGTTTGAAAGTAGGAGCACCTTATCATATCCAGGGTAAATTATCCATCCCTCCCTAACTCGGAAGTCACACAAAAACAAGGTTTAAGTGCTCCGCATTCAAATTTTTATTATTTATGGTCACGATATGATTTATAAAAATTTGAGTGTTACCTCCGCAATCATCTCATGGCACGGTTTCTTAAAATGATGTGATTTTGATTTTAATTTAATATGTATGTTTTAAAAGTAGAAAATACAAAGTAATAAGAATACTGTTTTTCAAAATGGAGTTCTCATTTTTCTATTCTCTTTGTTATAGAATTTAAACATGCGAGCGCTCGCATATATATATATATATATATATAATCTGAATTGTCTAATCCAATTGGTTCATTGTATGCAGAATATTTATCAAGTTGTGGTAAGTTATAAGTATCTTTTCTAAAATGTTGTGTTTAGTATGTAATTTTAGCATTATTAAGTATTTATTTAATATGTAATATATTAAAGTTGACGTGATGCCCATGCAAATTTTTTATTGGTTATGATATAAATTATAAAAGTCTTCTCATGACATGATTTTTTAAAATGCTATGATTTTGATGAAATTTGTATATTTTTAAAGTAAAAATACAAAGTAATGAGAGTGCTACATTTCAAAATAGAGCTTTGTGAATTTTCTATTCTCTTTGATTTGGATTGTCTAATCCAACAGATTTGTTATATTTAGAATAATTATCATGTTGTGGTAAGTCATAAGTAGCTTCTTGATGATGCCTGGGTGGAAGGTAAAATGAGAAGTTTTAGGATATATGTAGGATCAAACTTGCGGCACTTAATTGCTTTTAAAGCAACCAACCATCTTTGAATCGTGCTGTAACAGCCCAAACTCTTAAGCACCAAGTTGAATCGTGCTGTAACAGCCCAAACTCTTAAGCACCAAGTTATTGTCCGCTTTGGCGTGAAAGACCTCACGGTTTTGCCCTCAGAAAATAACTCTCCAGCAGGTCACTTATTATTACTTAAGGTGGTCTTTATAATCTCCCCAACTTAAGTAACTGATGTCCTCGTCAGTATCCACACACAGATCCAAGAACTATCTATTGGGTAGATAGGACTAGAGGTGACCCTTACAGGCTCAAGGGGTACCTACAACTATATAACACCTTAACCATCATGAGTTCAAGAGGCTGCTCACATGAAGTGATACTTTATCCTGTATGACACTTAGCTCCTATCTGACACTCTATGACTTGCTCTGATACAATTTGTAACAGCCCGAACTCTTAAGCACCAAAGTATTGGTCACTTTGGCCCGAAAGGCCTCACGGTTTTGCTCTCAGAAGATAACTTCCCAGCAGGTCACCTATCCTGGGAGTGCTCCCATATGAGCACGCTTAACTTTGGAGTTCTTATCAGGAACTCTACCATTATCTGAAAAGTCGTCTCGATGTTTAATAGTTTCACTTATTACTACTTTAGTGAGTCTTTACACATGCCATCAATCTTATTATGATATTATTCACACACTTTTTAATTATTGATATCTTCCGCATGGCATTCTCACACCCGCATTCAAACTCTCCTGCAACTCTCCTAATTCTCAAAATAGTCGTTTATTTCATTTTTAAGTTGTTTCGTTTGCATGTAGTATCACATTTTGATGTTTTAAATGAGCATCTTTGAGTTCTTGTGGAAGTTTCCAATAAAATGTATGTGCTAAAAAATTTACCTTGTGAATAATTGTTGTTTTCTTGTATTATTATATCGAACTAATTGGGTTGGGATATTCTGCTTTATGGGCTGAGCGATGTCTTTTTAGACTTTGTTGCTGGCTTTCTAGGCTACTGGTTTGAAGGAAAAATCTGGGCAAATACACCTATGTAAATATCTATTGATTGAAGAAATGCAAACTAGCTGCCCTAGGTAACATTAAATTTAGGCTGGACTTTTTAAAACCATTTCTTAAAGATCAAATGCACTCACATGCAAGAACTTTAAGGCACACAAGGATGGGTGCAGATTGCCAGTTTAGAACAGGCTCCTTGCACTAGTGATGGTAGTTGCTGCAGCAGTTCGTTGTGAAGTTTCTAGCTGTGGTGATATGAGGAAGAAAATTGTAGTTTTGTGATTGAACACGATCAACCTTGGAAATTCTCACTAGTTGTTACCTACCGATGAAGATGAAGAAGGGTTTAAAGAGGTGTTGCTGAAGAAACTGTTTTTAAACTATTACTGACAAATGTGTTTGTGCATGTGCTCGATGATTGGAGGATGAGAGCTGTCAGGGCAAGTGACACGTGTGATGGAAATTTGGAAGCCAACATGGGAATGTTACAAAGATGAAAATGCTGCCAGTGGTTGAATTCACAGGGGCTGTGATTCTTTATCATTGGTCAGGGCTAGGGACAATTTGGGATTTGAAGGTTGACTTGCTAGGTTTGAACGAGTTTTTTGAATGGGAATCCACCTATGTTTCCTCCAAGGTTGCCTACTGTTTGGTCCATCAATTGCAATGGTGACAAATCATCAACATTTAAGCAAGAAATATTCAATTATCAGTTTTTGGATTGATGAGCAGGTGCTCTGATATCAATTGATGGTGGGTGGGGCAAGGGGAGGGGTGTAGGCAGAGTTAGAACACTGGCAGCCTCATTTGATGGAGAAGGAATGGTAATTGAGGCTACATAGGCTAAGGCCTTGACACTGCACAAGCAATTCTTAATGAGAGGAGGTATTCATCCTAAAAGGGATTTAAAATTTTCTTTCATTCAGCTTCAGTTTTCCAATTGGAGCTGCATGTAATTGCAATATCTAAAGACAGTTAAAGAGAAGTTTTGAGTGTAAATTGAAGATTTAAATTCAAATTAATTTTCTTATGATTCTTGTTATAATTTTCTTCAACCAAGCAGATGATCCAGTATAATTAAATTTTAAAATCATAGTTTTGAATTTCAAACTCAAATCTAGGATGGAGATGAAATAAATGGCAATACAAGATGAATAATGTCCACTCTAGCTTTGTTAGCATGATCATAAAATGTTCTACTGGCATGCCCACATATAGTGAGTGATAGATGATGAATTTACTTTCCTTGTATAAAATGATATCTCTTGGTGGCTTTATTGAATGTTTTCATGCTAAAGGAATGTTCATGGGGTAATTTGTGCTTGTAATTGTAGTTACATCTGGGATTTACAGTTTTGATCCTGCATCACATATTCTTAAAAAATTAAGGCTCTAGAGTTCTTCAATTGTCTGCCAATATGCATTTGTTTTCTGATGCAGTTCTGGACTTATGTTTTTGTTAGTCGTTTTCTTTATGAGTACACAATTTTTTTAAATTGAAAAAAATAATGTTTTTAATGCAAAATCAACAGAGATGGCATTATGTCAACCCCAGCTGTTTCGGCAGTGATTCGAAAGCGTAAGGTAAAATATAGAATATTTAGATCTCTTGGTTCATTCTTGATATTATCATGGAAATCACTTAAACTTGTTGAATTGGTTTTAATTGAATGCGCTGGTAGGCCAATGGGGGCTTTATAATGAGTGCAAGCCACAATCCTGGTGGGCCAGACCATGACTGGGGCATAAAGGTATTTATTACATGCAATTAGACTTTTCATTTTATCTTATTTGTTTCTCCAGTTCAAGTTGATAAAGATGCACTGATTTTACATCTCGTTTTTATCCCAAAAAATTTGATAACTGGAGCTGTGTTGTATTTATATGCATTTTTTAATATACTCAAAATATTCAGAAACTTCTTTTCCAAGATCCCATGCAGGCTCTTATACCATTTTCTTCTTTCAAATTTTCAACTTTTGCTAACAGTTTCAGTTTATCAGTTTAACTACAGCAGTGGACAACCTGCACCGGAGTCGATCACCAACAAAATTTTTGGGAGCACACTTTCAGTGAGTTTCTATCAGTTTATCAATTTTAATATTACAAATATTTTCCTGCCAAGTTATTGCCCTGTGAAATTTTTATACTGTTGTTTGGGCGATTATAATAAGTAGAACTGATTTAAAGCGGTCAGTTTGCAATGTATGTGTATAATAGTTTTTGACTAAATGATTAAATCAGGTTAAATAGCTGTGCGGCTTATTACATATCTATTAGTTGAGTTCAAAAAGAATTATTTAAGTACTGGTGTGATAAAATAAGCTCAATAGAGAGCAATTATACAAAATATAAATAAGAAGATTGAATTGCTCAGGTAGGAAAATCTTATTGTATCCTAAATATCAGTTAAATAATTTATGATAATGATAAACTGATATTTGCAAATTATCATTTGCAATTTAATATATATTCCTTAAACACCAAGCAATGTGATTCACACATCCAAGTTCATCTCTTGGAGGGAAAACAGACAACGTAGGTAATGGGATTTATTTTCATCCATTAGCAGATTGATGTGTGGGTGTGGAGAGTCTTTGGACGGTTGTAAAGAAGTTACAGTGGCTGGATATGAGGGAGGTGGGTAGTTGGTTGAAAGCTTTTATGAATGTGAAGAAGTTAGGTGTTATGGAGAAGAAGAATACATAACATATTGTAAAATCTTACGATCAAGTATGAGATTCATTGCCTCATTACAGAATATCCTAAAAGAGGATATCCAAACCTTCTTGAGGGCACTAAAAGGATTTTTGCCGGCATTTTTACTCAATGGTTGATGGTGGATCTTGAGTCAAAAGGGTATAGTCGGGTGGCAATCAATTATGTTGGGATGGAGTATCAAGATACAGTAGTCGAATTTGGTTAGATTTATGTTGCAGAAGTTGGTTCAGGTGTTGTAGCATTGCATTAGGATTTCAATATTGACTCAACATCAGTTATGCGTTTTCAAAATTAATTTCAGTATATAAGTAACAACTCATTTTTATTTAAAATCAAAAGAATTTTATTCAGGGAATTATTGGATCATCAATTTTGCTAATTTTTTTTTCCTTTTCAATTTTCATTTAAATTTTAATTTAGCCTTTCATGTAAACCTAGGCATTTAGGAGATTTAATCCAATTTATAGGTAACCTTAATCTTTATTCATCTTTCATGATACATTGATCTTGAAGTAAGCAATCATAAAAGAAAGGCAAAAAAATTACCTTTATATTTTGGATTGTATAAATAAATATTTCAAACTAAACACAACCCCTAATTCGTTTGTTTCTCTCTCCAAATAGTAGCTTGTTTTTTATTTTTATTTTTAAGTCAAATATTCTTATTAAAACTGTCGTTCACTTCAAAAAAACTACTAGTTCACACAAATTAGAGCTTATGAAACTACGCCTTATGATTATCTTCCACTCATGCTTATTGGAGTTTCTCAGGAGTTAAGTTTAAATTCAATTATGAGAGGAATTATTGTGAGTTCTTTACCCACTGCATTTCTCAATAAATTTGGTATGTGCACAACTTAATGGTAGAGTCAAGACGTTTAATTAAGGGATGTGATTTTTTACTTAGTAAGTGCAATTATTAACTTGGATGATCAAAAGGTTGAGTTTAAGGCACATTTAAGTGATATTTGATATCTTTTTTTGAATATAATTAAGATGCTATTCAAGCTACACCCTCTTCAGCCAATCCACCCTTTTGTGCAATGCTGTGTACTTAGTACACCACAATGTATTCACACTCGTTTCATCTTTGGTATCTGAGGTAAACCATGCCTATTAATTTTTCACTTAGATATAATTAGAGTAAAAAATCCCAAAGTAACACTCAATTCTAACAATTGTTTGTATCTTAAATAAAAAGCAATTTATTGTTATCTTGGCTACTTATATGTGTGTGTGTGTGTGTGTGTGTGTATATATATATATATATATATATATATATATATATGCGTGCTTGTCCTAATAAAATATTAGTTTAAAAGTGTCATGTTTATATTTTCTTATGAAAATTTCAATATTTCATGTCATATTTCAATACTTTCATAGCTATAGTACTGCTGTTGCGTATTAAAATAATCCAATACTTTTATTGATATTATGCAATCCTATCACTCTCTTAACCTTGATTTATACTGCAGATTTCAGAAATAGAAATAGCAGATATTCCAGATGTTAATCTCTCTCGTCTTGGAGTTACAATCTATAATAATTTCATCGTTGAAGTGATAGATCCTGTTACAGACTATCTGGAACTGTTAGAGGTAATGGAACAGCCAATAAATTTGTTCGTCTTTGGAGTGTTTTTTATCATCTGCTAGAAAGTTTCCTCTTTTACCTTTGCAGAGTGTTTTTGATTTCCAATTGATAAAAGATCTTCTTTCTAGGCCAGATTTCAGGTAAGTTATTCTTCATATAAGAATTTTGAATATTGGCTAGGCAGCCATTTTTTATCCCATTGCTAGTATTGAATGGTCATAAACTTAGAATTATTCATTCTAAGTTTGCAGTGTATTAATAGGGAATCGGATATATATATATATTTTGTTTTATTTTTTAGGGGTCTTTCATAATGCTCAATCTATATATACTCTAGGGATTTTGTAAAGTTCATATATTGCTTTACTGTGATTGTTTCTTCTTATTTTCCCTACACTGGTGTAGTTGTGTTGCCTTGTGTAAACTTTTTTTCTTTACTTGTTATTTATTTTTATTTTTTTTGCAAAATTCAGCCATTTAGTAACCAGTGTATTTTTTCTTGACCATTGGGATGACAGTTTTAATCACCGAGAAGACTGGCAGTTGTTAACTGTGGTGCCTTGTTTTGTAGGTTTGTATATGACGCCATGCATGCGGTTACTGGTGCGTATGCCAAACATATTTTTGTGGATAGGCTTGGAGCAAATTTGGTTTGATGCTTATGTTGTCATCCCCCATTCTACTAAGTAGTTTACGCATGGAGCCATTGACTTTTTAATAATTCAATGACTACAGGATTGCATTTTGAATGGAGTACCATTGGTAGATTTTGGCCACGGCCATCCTGATCCTAACCTCACGTGATAAACTTGACAATATCTCAACTCTTTAATTTCTGTTTTAATAAAGAAATATTTCAGCATCTATTTTGTTTCAGGTATGCGAAGGAACTAGTTAGCATTATGTATAGTGAGAATGCACCTGATTTAGGGGCAGCAAGTGATGGTATGTGTGATGCCCTTGAAAGTATACTATCTGAAATTTCTTTTAATGTGTATGCTTGCCATTAAGCATTTATCAGACCTAGCAATTGAAACATATGGCCTAACTCAAACCCATACTCAACTTGTCCTCACTCATTCTTGGGTTTACTGATGACACTTACTATAAAATCTTCACTTTGTATTTGTTGTAGTATTATTATTTGTATTATAGTAATTTTCCTATTCTTGAAATTTGTGCTTTGTTTCATTGGTGCTAAGTTTTTACTAAACTAGGCATCTTAGAAGTATTTGTTCTCTATCAGGTGATGGAGACCGGAACATGATTCTTGGGAGAGATTTTTTTATCACTCCATCAGACTCTGTCGCTATTATTGCTGCTAATGCTCAAGCATCAATTCCTTACTTCCAGAATGGCATAAAGGTTTTCATTCAACTTTGACTATGAATGAATTATTCAATTTTTCTTCCATACTTTCAATTTACTATAAAGTTTCTTTTAAGTTCGTCTCAGGGACTTGCTAGATCCATGCCTACAAGCTGTGCTCTTGATCGAGTTGCAGAAGAACTGAAACTTCCCTTTTATGAGGTTTTAAGTTGTTTGATCTGTTGCTGTGTGTTATGATTTCAGTTGGTTTGCATAATTTTTTGATGCGGTAATCATTGAAAGATGTGGACAATTCACTATCTATTTATGCTAATTAGAGTTGCATGAACTCGTTTCTCCAAAGGTTCCTACTGGCTGGAAATTCTTTGGAAATCTAATGGATGCTGGTAAGTTGTCTATTTGTGGGGAAGAAAGTTTTGGAACAGGTTCTGATCACATCAGAGAGAAAGATGGGATATGGTAAATATTTAATTAATGTTTCACATGCATACTTAAAAATATTCAATTTCTTATGCAAATTTATTTGGCTATTTGGTTTAAGTATCTGGATACATTGATTATGAGGGAATACAGAATCGGAATCAACTTCTTTCTAGAAGTTTCCAATATTTTATTTCTTCAAAATGACGGACCAGCCAAAGATAAAAGAAAGAAATCATCATTTTGGACAGACCATAGAACATCTGGTCTCTCATGGCCATATATATTTAGTAGTGGGTGTAGTTTTCCAATCCTTGCCTTACAGTAATATTACAGCTGAGAACTGCCATAACAAGCTCATTGTTTAGCATCTAAGAAAAATTAAGTGTGGATAATATGCCCAATACATGCGTATACTGTATTGCTTCTATAAGGCTACTTCATCCGCTATCATTTTGTTTTGTAACCCACATGAGTTTTTTCTTACCTTACAATTTTAGGTGCATCTAGCTCCAAGACTAGGCAGGGAAATTGTAGCAAGCAGGGAAAGTATTTAATTTGTTTTACATTAATTCTGAATTAGTGTCCTTCCTTGGATAAATGCAAGACTAATTATAAGAGCCTTCAAATTGTGTCTTTAATAATGTTATTTTATTTAGATATTATTTATGGAAAGTGTAGTTTAAGTTTGAAAGCGTGACATAAGTTGTAACCTAAAATCTCAATTTATTTTGTTGCAATGTGTTGGCAATACAACTTGCTATTGAACATTTACACAAAAGTGCCTTAAGGACAAAATATATGATGAATCTTAAATGTAAAAGCAAAAGTGATTCTAACAATACATGATAACCTCAAGATTCATGCAGTTCAGTGTAAACATGTTTTGCCGCGGCTGCACATAGTGATAGTTACTCAACTTTCATAAGTTAAGTACAATAAGGGGATTCATATCATCCAATCCCAATTTTTTTCATTTTCTTAAAATCTCTTTTGAAAATTAGATATTCCTTCCACTATCTTAATTGAATCAATCCGTCACACCTCAAAGCTCACTTTAAACTCCCGAGGTTTGAACACTGTGCAAACTCAACAAGTCCATATTGAGTCTAAGTTCACATTCATTGTAGTCTTTTAAACCTTATTTCTTGTAAACCAAGATTGATCTCTAATTACTAACAATATTCTGTATACTAAAGATTTGGGATAGCTTTCAGCCCACTTTGCTTTAGAAAACTGCAACATTATATTTAATGTTGTTTTTGTGTAATTTTTTTTAAATGATTTTTAAAACAGAATATTAAAGCCACAGTTTCAGAAATGCTTTTCTATTTTATAAAGTATTTCTTAAAATTTTTATGAAAAAAAGGAGTCAAAATTAATCCCCGATTTTATAGCTTGTATCAATTTTCCATGTTTCTTGTGAAGTTTTCACACAATAACCATTTCAGGTATCAATGACAGTTGGATTCCCAAAAGTCATCACCTGTTTTAGGCATGCAGTTTCACACATTAACTTCTCTTGCAATAGTTTCATAATTGACTTTTTAACCTGCTGCAGCTGTTTCAAACTAGTCAAAATCTACATATCCTTGATGTTATTGTCTAAGTAACACAATGATGCAACGTGGCATTCATATCTTTTTGCTTTAATTAAGGATTTTCTTACTAAACACATGTTAGAGGAGTTTTAATGATGCATGTTATTTGTAGATAACATTTTGCTAATATTGACAAGATTAGGGATGGAACTAAAGGAAAACACATTGTGGACGAGTGGGTATACTTGAAAGAATATATTGACAAATTAGTTTATTTGTAGCAAATTGGAGTGGCACTAGTAGTTAATAAGATAAAAGAATATTGTATTTAGATGATTTGGGCATATTAAGTATCGATTGTGTTCGATGCCCATTTAGATAAATTGAGTATATGAATTTTGCCCATGCTAAAAGAGGAAAACTAAAAAAGACATGGGAAACAATTAGAAGGATCTTCTTTATTTGGTGCTTAGGGAGAGGCTCTATTTGATCATGCACAATGGAAACAATTGATTCATGTAGCTAACCCCACCTAGTGGGGCTAAGGCTTAGTTGTTGTTGTTGTATGTGTTAAGCTTATCAGTTGAATTTACTTTGCTACACTTCTCTGTTATAGGGCTGTTTTGGCTTGGCTTTCTATCATTGCTTACCAAAATAAAGGCAAGAAGGTTGGTGAAAAGTTGATTTCTGTAGCAGATGTTGCTAGGGAGCATTGGGCAACCTATGGCAGAAATTTCTTTTCCAGATATGATTACGAGGTTCTAATATATCCAGTCTGACAGTAGTTGATAAATACTCTTTTGTCACTTGCTTTTTGTTCTAGACGTTTGAGATACAGAAAGTCTCATTTTAAACTGCTCTAACTATATGTTGGATCTTTCATTGTGATTGCCGTTCCCCCTAATACTAATATACTTCTTAAAGCTCCCATAACTGTTTTTTGTAGCAATGTGAATCAGCGGGTGCTAATCAAATGATTGGACATCTGAGAGACCATATTTCCAAGATAAAATCTGGGGATAATCTTGGTTTGTACCCTAAAACGCTATAATTGTTCAGCCACATGAATTTTCGTGTTTGTTTGTATCCTAGATCTTAGTACATGTTTTCTCAGGAAATTATGAACTACAGTGTGCCGATGACTTCAGCTATACAGATCCCGTAAGATTTGTAATATCATCTAGCAATTTATTTAAAACCTATTCAAGTAAAAAGAAGTTGAGCCATTAAATAATGAGGTAGCTGGCATAATGGCTGATTTTTCATGAATATTTTAAAGTATGCGTGCTAATGCTATAGCAATTAACAAGTTTGAGAGCTCTCTATTACACTTACAATGTTTGTACAGATTGAGGTTAAAATGATTATGCTGACTTTCTTACTTTCTTGCATGAAAATTATTCATAACAGGTAGATGGCAGTGTAGCATCCAATCAAGGTATCCGTTTCATCTTCACAGATGGATCTAGAATCATATTTCGCTTATCGGTATGCAAAAGACGCTCTCCCTCTTCTTAGAAAAGAATATAAAATACTGAGTGGTAGTTTTCACTTGAATTCTTTTATGAACAAATTGTAAAATATTATAGTTGATTTAAATTACACAATTATTTTGATCAGATTTCTTTATGACTCTAATTTTAGTGCTTTACTACCAGGGCACTGGTTCAGCAGGGGCAACAATTCGACTTTATGTTGAACAGTTTGAGCCAGATGCATCTAAGCATGACCTGATCGCACAAGAAGCGTTGAAGCCATTGATAGGTTTGTTTCTTTTAATACATTTATAGTGTATTAAAAAGTTGTCCTTTACTGGAGCGCAAAATTTTAACATGGATAGAGAAGTAGGCAATCTCAGCTCTCTTTACTAGAATGGCCTCCTTGTAGGTGATGCGCTATAATCCATTTAATTTAGTTTAAAATTAAAGTTTTGCAAGTATTTGGCCATAGTTCTTTGAAGATACTAATTTAATTAAATGGGGAAGAGTATGATCTTTTTATATGATACTTGATTAGCACAACTTAATTTTAGTTTAGTAGACCCTTTTGAATAAATAAAACATAAAAGTAGGAGAGATTAGAATCTTTGTATTGTTGTATACATTATACCCATATGTATGTATTATTTAAATAAATATATAATTTTAATTTTTAAATCCAGAGTAAAATTCATGAATTTTAAATAGGAAAAGTATAATGATCATTTCTTCCAATATAATACTATGGTTTATTGAAAAATACTTATATTATGTCAGCCATGCTAATTTTTGTATATTGTAGTTGTTCATGTTCATGCTTAATACTTGTTATAAATGTTTAATTACTAGATATTAGTTCAAAAAAAATTGCAGATGATTCAAACTTATAAAACTAAGAACATATTGTATTTAAAATTGTTAATTTAATGCTAAATCTTTTCAATATATTAAATTATTTGAGCCCTGTACACCCCAAAGTTGCTTACCCATATGTGTGTGTGTATATATATATATATATATATATATATATAACTTGATAATGTTTACCAGATTTGGCCTTATCTATATCAAAATTGAAAGAGTTCACAGGCAGAGAGAAGCCTACAGTCATCACATGAAGAAGCGTTATATTGATTGCTCATGTAATGCTGTGTTATAATAGAGATGACATTGTTGTGTTCTGTTATTATTATCATTTTTTTGCCATTTTGTAGCACAATATGATAATTCTCTAAGAGGGTTTACAATTCTTGTTGCCCAAAATACATTACGCTACAGTGCAAATAAAATATTTATTTTTTCACACGCAGAAAGCGAATTGCACTATCAAATTTTTTTGTTTGTTTTTTAGGGATTCATTGTCATGTGTTGAATACTGTAGCACATCATTGATTGAATGCCATAAATCTGTTTTATTGAATTCAGAGCTGAAAACATTGTGTATCTAATTATTCATCAATCGTAGAAATAGATCAACACGACAGCTTGAGTTCCTGAGATGCGATCAAACTAGAATGAGGATAATTTGATGAACAGTACAGCACAGTGCATCTCTTGGACTTTGGAAGGGATAGTATTTTCATGCTTCCTGTGAATTCTTCATAAAAAATCCGTTGCTTCAAGGAAATTTTGTTACTCGAGGAAAATCAATGTAAATAAAATTTTGTAGCATTTTCTCCTAAAACCCCATAATTGAGCATCATACAGTTATTTGGCTCACTATGTGGTAAAGCCAGTTTTGTAGGAGCATTGGATCGTTGCTTGAGAGCCAATTGTCAATAAGCATTGTAATAATCACTTGATCAGTTGAAGAACTTGTATTGATGCCTTTATCAGGGAATTTTTGTGAAAGGTGGCTATCGCCAATATATAAATAAGCCAACCTCAAACAAACAAATACAATGAGCACCAGGGATGAACCCCCTCAATATAATCCAGGGGCATAGAAAGTACAAAAATTTGCTGCACAATTAAACTCACACTTGCAATGTACAAACAGTAAGAGAGTTGGTCCTCATGTTGGGTCATACCAAAAATCCTACGCTTGATGAATCCCATTTCATTGCACCAAGAGAATTCATAATTCTACCCTTTTTCAAAAATGTTGTAAGAGCGAAAAAAGGATCTTATCTTGCATCCCCTGCAACTTTCATTAAGTACTTAAAACCTATACTCTGAGTTTCACTTATCAATGTCACACCAATTTGTTTGGATGACTTAGTTTGGAGAGGTCTCTTACTGACATAGGGGGTTCTTTGATGATTTATTAATGAAGATCGTCCAACTGTGCTACCCTGTAAGTGTTATCTGGCGGATTGTGGTTATGCAAAAACAACTAATTGCAACATTCAAAGGATATTGATGCAACCACAGTGTAGTGTAATATCGTGGGAACACTTCCTCAAGGCATTCTATTTTAGAAAGTTTAGTCAATCACAAGTATGAGCATCTACAAAATTTTGCCAAGAAAACATGTGAGATCAGAAGGTAAGGATTTCATATATTATCCCACAAGAGCAGCCATTCCAAATCACAATCCAAGGAATATTGTTTAGAAAAATGTTATGCTTATACAAGAATATACACCAAAAAGTATTCATGATCAATATAATTTTTTTTTTTAATTTTTCTATATAAGCCCCACAAAAAAATGTATTCAGCCAATAATATATTTACACATTGAATTGATACATCATTTATATATTTTGGTATATATTAGTGTGTAAGTGTAGCAATAATTTATTGTCTAATGCTTGTATGTGTATGCATAATTTCAGTGGTAAGTTTTATGTTCACAATATGTATTGAAATACATCATAAATGATCATGAGCTTGGTGAGATCATAGTGATGAAGCAACCCTGGCACACTTGCATCAATCAGTTGGAGAAAAATACTAAAGTGGCTAATACCACCATAAAAATATGGGATGCACAATTAACTACACAACCAGGATCTCATGCTAGATTTAGTGAGAATGCACCACCATTTTTGAAGAACATGCGAACACAAACTCACTTGCTGATAAATTAGACAGTAATATATACACAATTTGTAGATATAAATTTTGAATATTGGCTAAATACTTAGCAAGGGTGCAGTCCATGCAATTTAGTGAGAATGCACCACCATTTTTGGAGAACATGCGAACACAAACTCACTTGCTGATAAATTAGACAGTAATATATACACAATTTGTAGATATAAATTTTGAATATTGGCTAAATACTTAGCAAGGGTGCAGTCCATGCAATTTATTGTCTCTCTTATACCCACATGCCTTCATTCATCACTACTTATCACACATTTTCACAATCATGCAAATAGAGGATGATGCAGAAGAGAGTGGTATTTGCAGTTTAAAAAAGACTAAGCAATTCATTGGAAAACAAAATCATTGTTGACACTTGGAACAACCATGAAAAATTAGCATAAAAATATGTATAAAAAAGAGAGGAAGTGTAACAGCCCAAACTCTTAAGCATTAAGGTATTGTCCGCTTTGGCTTGAAAGACCTCACAGTTTTACCTTCAGAAGATAACTTCCCAGCAGGTCAACCATCCTGGGAGTGCTCCTACCTGAGCACGCTTAACTTTGGAATTCTTATCAGGAACTCCACCATTATCTGAAAAAGCGCCTCAATGTTTAAAAGTTTCACTTATTACTACTTAAGTGGGTCATCACAATCTCCCCAACTTAAGTAACTGACGTCCTCGTCAGTATCCACACACAGATCCAAGAACCATCCATTCGGTAGATAGGATTAGAGGTGACCCCTATAAGTACAAGAGGTACTCACAATCATATAGCACCTTAACCATTATGGGTTCAAGAGGCTGCTCACATGAAGTGGTACTTTGCCCTGTATGACACTTAGCTCCTATCAAATATCCTATGGTTTGCTCTGATACAATTTGTAACAGCCCAAACTCTTAAGCACTAAGGTATTGTCCGCTTTGGCTTGAAAAGCCTCACAGTTTTGCCCTCAGAAGATAACTTTCCAGCAAGTCACCCATTCTGGGAGTGCTCCCACCTGAGCACGCTTAACTTTGGAGTTCTTATCAGGAACTCCACCGTTATCTGATAAGGCGCCTCGGTGCTTAAGAGTTTGGGCTGTTACAAATGGTATTAGAGCAAACAATAGGGTGTCTGATAGGAGCTAAGTGCCATACAGGTCAAAGTACAATTTCATGTGAGCAGTCTCTTGAACTTATGATAGTTAAGGTGCTACATGATTGTGGGTACCTCTTGTGCCTGTACGAATCACCTCTAGTCATATCTACCCAATGGATGATTCTTGGATCTGTGTGTGGATACTGATGAGGACGTTAGTTACTTAAGTTGGGGAGATTGTGATGATCCACTTAAGTAGTAATAAGTGAAACTCTTAAATATCGAGACACTTTTTCAGATAACGGTGGAGTTCTTGATAAGAACTCCAAAGTTAAGCGTGCTTAGGTGGGAGCACTCCCAGGATGGGTGACCTGTTGAGAAATTATTTTTTGAGGACAAAACTGTGAGGCCTTTCAAGCCAAAGCAAACAATACCTTAGTGCTTAAGAGTTTTGGCTGTTACAAGGTTAAATCAACATTTCTTGCAAATATGCTAAATATGTGTATACAACCATCCCATCTAATGATTTTTAAGTAAACTCTCAATATTAACTAATCATCGAAATTAGAATTTAGGAGTCATAATCATTTTAGTAGGATTCTACACAATAGAGACCTTGAATTTATTATCGGATTTTAAAGCATTTTCTCGATTTCTGGATTTATCTATTGTAGCTTAGAAGCATGAGCATGAGCATAAGCATAATGTGAGTATCAGAATGATATATGAGTATCAGTGATGATTTATGGGTTATAGAATATTGCATACATTGACTGGGGTATTTTAGGATGCATCGGCATCACAATAAACAGTATTTCCAACTGGATGTATGTATACATTGGACCGTACCACTCATAGCAGTTTAGTAATATTTTGGTTGTATATTAATAGCATACAGTATTGTGGCATATTCAGATGCACTATTTAAGTGACATACAATATAGTTTTATAGATCATTACTCAATTTTAGATCTATAACTATTTTTGGTTTACTTTTAGTATTCAGTTTATAGTTCAAGGTATACATACATCCACTACTGTTCATTAATTAAGTTTTTAGGGTAATTAGAGGTGATTAGCAAATCTAACCATTGGATCCTAAATATTTTTGTAGATCTATGTAGATTAGGTTTTGCTGATCTAAATTGGTGTTTGGATTACCTAATTTGGAGCTAAGATGACCAATTTATAGTCATTTGAAGTTCTAGGTCAAATTAAGCTAATTAGGGTTAGGTCCTAAATATCATTAGTCAAATGTTAATCCAAACAGCAAAGTTAATACTACTAGAATGTTCCTTAGGGTTTTGTGAGTATTTTAAGACCCATATTTAATAGGTTTGGATTAGTGATTGCAAAGTTATGAGGGTTTGATGTTTTGTGATATTTTATGAATATTCAAATGCCCTAAAATGTCACTATATAAAATGTTACTCCTACTGAAATTTGGTTGGCATCATAATATTCGTTATATTTTTCTGGTCAATTTGGTATATTTATTTGTATTATTTGGACTTATATTTATTAAGATATTAATGTTTTAAGTTCTCTAATTTAATTAATTAAGTTATGTTTAATTAAATTGATTTCTGATTGACTGATTAAAATTAATAGATTTCTATTTAATATATTTTCTAACGGATTTATATTTATACTTAAGTTATTCTTGCAGGTGGGACCCACTAACTCAGACGACAGTAATTTTGACAGACGACGCATGACATGGCGCGGGTCCCACTTCAATATCGTGGCAGGTGATGCGTGTGACACGCGGAAACTGGGCCCACCGACTTCAACGTCAGCAACAAAACCCGAAAACATTTCCGCGGCCGCATCTGACCTGACCCAGCCTTATCTTCTTCATCCTGAACAACCGAGAGTCTCAACCTAGGGCAAGATATTTGGCGGCTCTTCCGTCGACTGCATGACTCGTCCCACACGGCGATAGGACGAGGACTCTAAGGCCTTCCTAACGACGGCTGTATCAAGGCATAGGACGGTCGGGATCGACGGCCAGATCCAGCCCTAGATCCATACCGGCGACGAGACGTAACCCATTTAGCTCGATTGGGATCAACTTAACCTAATTGAAACTGAAAATTGAAAATCGAACGAATGAAATAGGTATACGAAAGTAAAAAATTTACATTTTATTGATTGATAACTGGGATCAGCTAAGTACCTGATCGACGATTGTGGGAAAAAAAAATTCGAAAGCTCCTTTGACTCCCAAATGTTCCAAAGACTCTATCCAGTATAGGGAGTGAGGAAGCGAGCTGCCCGAGACTTTAGGGCTTGCTAGAAGCGTTGGAGAGGCCATCTGTCGAGGCGAGAAGAGCTCCGTGTGCGCTGGCGACAGGTGCCCGACATGCGAAGAAGACGTAGGATAACCATTCGATCGTACCCGATCGGGCGATCAGATGGAGAGACAACGCAGAGCGGACGACGTTAGAAGGAGAGAACTGTAGTGACGGCATTTGTTAATTTATTTTAAATATATTATTATTTAATACATCTTAATCTGATTAAAATTAATTAATTAACTGCATCCCAAAAATTCTCAATAAATTACCCTTAGCTAATTAAGGGGTTAGGAACGCAATGGCGCACTCAGATTTTTGATCTGACGAATATTTATTTATTCGAATTTTCTAGGTATTTAAATAATATTAAAATATTTGACGAAAATTCATCGACTTCCAATTGTATCCAAAACTTTACCCCTAGCTAATTTGGGGGTGGTGAATGTAATGGTGAAGTCAGATTTTTGATTCGAGGTCAAAATAAAAATTTAATTTCTAGGGTTTGAGATTTTCCAAAAATCAGGTTTTGATCTATTTGATCCCTGGTTTGATCCAGATTTTAGAGATAGGTTCTAAATGACTTAATTAAACTACTAGAACCTTAATTAAGACTTAGATTAGTCTTAATTGACCTAGGTAACAACCTGGGTTGTTACAATAGCTCCCTCATCATTTCCCATCATTATCACTAGATAGGCTTCATAGCCTTTCTGAATCAGTTTGGTTACATGTATGTCATTAATCAACGATGCAGTGGTTCTTAGCCTCCCCATGAATGCCACTAATCTCCCTGCTCTCATGAGAGTGACCTTTTTATGTCGACATTCAATTACTACTTGATGGCGAGTTAGCCAGTCCATCCCCAAGATAATGTCGAAATTCGTAATATGGAGGACTATTAAGGTGGCTTCGAACGTTTTGCCACCAATTGGAATATCACATCCACAAAATTTTCCCGCTCTCATGATGGCACCGGATGGTAATCCCACATTTAGCTTTTCTTCTAACTCTAGGCATGACAGTTGTAACTTTCCAACGAACGATTCAGAAATAAACGAGTGACTTGCACCCGTATCAAATAGAGTTACACACGGATGATCGAGAAAATATAAGATACATAATATTTAAAGATATGATAACAGCACCCTCAAGAATAATTTATTGAGTAAGAAATAAGAAATACCTGTCACAACATTGTGGTGCTTCTGAGCCATAACAGAAGTTAGAGTATAGACTCTTACAGTGGCGGAGGTTTCCGTAGCGGTTCCCTTATTTTGAGCTGGCATAGCGGCGGGGGTAGATGTTTGGGCACGCCTGTTCCCTCGGATTGTCATACGAGTAGGAAGGATATCCCCGTCAACAGTTTTAACGGCTCTGCAGAATCGATAACCATGACCTGGTCGACCACATTGGTAGCATCTATTGCCATTGTGATAGCACCTGCCGATGGGGTGTGATCGTTGACATTTAGAGTTTGTTCCCTCCCGAGTGGGTTTGGTTGTGATCTGGTACACTTTGGCTTGATCACTGAACCGAGATCACTTGAAAGTCCCTTGGGAGTCGGCGGATGAATGTTGCCTTTTCCCCTGGCGTTCGGCCATCCGCTGTTCGTTGTATTCCAGCATGGTTGCACAATCTAATAGCTCTGCAAAGTTGGTGTGCCTGAATGGTATTAAGCTGGTCCGGATTGAATCCTTTAACCCATCCAAAAATCGGTTGCACCGCGAAGCTTCAGTGTCCACAAGCTTGTGGGCGTACCGGGATAGCTTAGAGAACTCGGTTTCATAGGCTGCTATACTCCTCTCTCCTTGTATTATTCTGATAAATTGATCTTCTAGGATCTTTTGGGCAGAGAGGGGTATGTATCGAGCTCTGAACGCCTCATTAAATTCTTCCCAGCTAATATCTTCCAAATCCAACCCAGCAAACTGAAGTTTGTGAGTGACCATCTGTGGCGGCCCTGCCCCGCCGTGGTCCTGTTAACCCTTAGGTTAACATGATTACGGTGGAGGGGTCACCAAATGGCAAGGTCCCCACTTAAGATTGGATTAGACACACACTCTAATCTAATTTAAATAAGGACTTTGCCATTCAATCCAGAAATACTATCACTAAATGATCATACATGAACTCAGAGTGCGGAAGCATAAAACATAACATCCATCCAATACAGTATAAATACAATAATACAGAATAAGTACAGTACTGAAAAAGAAATAAAATCATGTATTATTACAACATTTAATGAGTTTAAAAGAACTGAAAGAAAACTCTCAATCTCACTGAAAACAGAAAACTAGGCTACAGATCTTCAAGAACGGGCTCCTCCTCTAATGACAAATTCTCCACTGGATCTGCTAAACCAACAAACTCAGAACCTACCATTATCAGTTTCATAATGGTAGGGCCCCAGCCAATAAAAGAAAAACTGATTAGACAATAAGTCTAAGTACATTTTAGGGCAGTAATTTTATTAAATTAAGAAGATATCACCATATAAACAGAACTAAGCATAATAGGTGCAGGAAAGCGTACAAAAGAACTGTAATAAGTTATAAACCATAGTTTATAACTAAACAAAAAGGAAGTAAAACATACCTCCTCCAAGTAACTGCAACAAAGACAGATAAGTAAAAGTAAAAGAAAAGTAAGAAAAGTACAACCTAAACATGCTCATGATCAAATAGATTATGCTAAGTGAAGTACAAAAGTATAAAGCTGAAACATTATTATCCTAAGTAAGCATATGAAAATAATAAGTAAAACTAGCATCCTATATAAAATACGTGCAGAAAAAGCTGTAAGTAAAACAGTGCTGAAATGCAGAATATACTAGTAAAACAGTAACTGCAAACTGAAATTATAGTAACTGTATAAGTCATCTGAACTGAACACGAACTCAGCAAATCTTAGCCTGATAAGCTAAGAAACTCCGAACTGAACATCACTGAAAACTCTTAGCCTGATGAGCTAAGACAGAATTGAATGCAAGTGTACTTGAATTAGTATATCCATATCAGAATCCTGACTCTATAGTCAGTAGGGCGAGAGTCTATCCATCCTATCACTCGGACTAGGCATGGCCAATAGACTGTCGGACATTAAACCCTCGAAAGGTTGCCGACCCCGAACGGGTTGATCGAAGAGGTATACTAATCAAGCTACACCTTACATACCACTTGTGAAACGAACATAATGCTGTTTATAAATAATGATCCAAATTAACATAAGATATTTATCAAAATATCTTATGTACATAATACATGTTCAAGGTATAAGGCTCAAAATCAAGGAATGCGAAGCATCAAAAATCCAAAGTGCAAGAAACTCTATTTAAAACACAGGTGATATCCTTTGTTATCTACTTTATTCGTTCTATCTACTCTAAGTTACATAAGTTTCAGAATTATCAATTCTTACACATTCTGTAACTTAGAATCACTAATCATACTTGTTGAAGATAATTAGGACTGGCCAAGTCCTAATTATAACTTAATCAAAAGACGACTATTTGGTTAAAAATGAATAATCAGCGATCTAATTTTTGTAATTTAATTCATCCCAACCTCATCTTGATTAGCCAAATCAAGATGAAAAGATTAAGAATTAGATTCCAGATGATGGGGTCTAATCACTTAATCTAAAGGTATAATCTAAGGGTCTAAGGTTTAGAACCCAAAACTCACAGATTAGGTTAAGGCAAATCCTAATGATAAATCGAATTCATTAAGATAGATCTCTATTCTTATTTCTAAAGTTTAAAGATCAAATAATCATTTAATAAACTAAGAAAATCTATAAACTAGAAAACTCAAGGTTTCACCTAATTGAGCAACCCAATTTACTCAATAGATGAATTCTAATTTAAGATCTAATCCTAATCTTAGGAAATAAGGCTCTTAATTACTAAGAGTATCTCTCAAGACACACATCCTAACTAATGTTATAAGACCTAAGGATGGATCTAAGAATAATCAAGGAAAGAGAACTCTTCTTAAGACTTAGGAATTTTCTTAAAGAGTATATTTTGAGATTTTAAACAAAACCTAATTTAGACTTAAATTCGATTAATTTTATTTCTAACTCATTCTATTTACTGATTTTAATGATTAGAAAATGAATTTAGAGCTTTTAAAGGCTAAACCCTAAATTGGGCAAAATGACCATTTTGCCCCTCCTTAAGGGTTCAAAAGATCAAATTTTGATCTAGGGCTTAAATTCTAAAATTTTCTTTTGAAAAGTATTTCTTACTGTCTAATATAAGATTAGACAGCAACTAAGTTAAATTTGGGTGATTATTAAGCCATATGAGATCAAATTAGTGAATTTGACTCATAAGGGCAATTTAGTAATTAGGGTAATTTAACTCATAAGGGCAATTTGACTCATAAGGGCAATTTAGTAATCTTTTTTACTACCTAAGCTTCCCATAGAACCTAAATTTGTTGAAATCTGATAAGTATTGGCCAAGTTATGGCCAATACAAGATTTGGGGTTTAAGGGGGGTGATTAAGGAACTCTTAACTATAGATCAAAAATCCTAATTTTGCCAATTAGTGTCCAAATTAAGTAAAATCAGTGGCTATGGTTTACAAATAGTCCACTGATCACAATGACATGTGGTAGGCTCAATTTGGACCTAATTTGACTAAGTTAAGACCTAATTAGGGCTTAGGGTGATTAGTGAGTGATTAACAAAATTAAGCACTCAAATACTAATCCAACCTTATAGATTGATTCTAAATGGTTCTAGGAGTCCTCTAAAGTTTAAATCTCTCAAATTGGGTTACTAGATTTGCTATTATTCACTAATCAAGATTTAAAGCAATTAAGGGTGATTAGCAAATCTAACTATTAGATCTAAAATATTTTTACATATTATAGAAAATTAAGTTCTTCTGATCTAAATGGACCTATCGATCATTAAATTTGGAGCTCAATTGACCAAGTTATGGTCAATTGAAGTTCTAGGGCTAATTAATCTAATTAGGGTTTGGTCCTAAATGTGATTAGGCTCAAACTAATCCAAATAGCAAAATAAACACTATCAAATTAATCCTTAAGGTTTTCTGATCACTTTAAAACCCATATTGGTTATATTTGGATCATTGGGTACAAAGTTATAGTTAATTGAATATTTGAGACATAAATTTGAACTTAATTAAACCCTAAATGATCACTTTATTAAATATTGATCCTACAGAAAATTAAATGGCATCAATAAATTCCTTATATTTTTCTGATTAATTTGGTATATTTAATTGTATAAATTGGATATGTATTTTAGGAGTTATTTAAATTTGAAGTTTGGATTTAAATCTGATTATTAATTACTGATTTATTATAATTAATATAACTGTTATTATATTAATATTTCAATTATAATTAACTGTTATAATATTTATATATAATCAAATTATTAGTTTCTATAGGGGATACGTGGCACGACTGGATTCGCCGAAGGAGAGCAGATGGGTCCCGCAACCACAGTGCCACGTCAGCGATCCGTGGATGAAGGAAAGCACCGATGGGCCCCACCTGGCAGCGTGTCAGCTGCCCGCGTCAGCGGTGGGCCCCGCACTTACAGAACGCGCCGGTTCGATTTCCTGGACCGGCTTGACTGGTCCGGGAAGGAAAAATAGACCGGTAAAACCGGTCTGAGATCTGCAATCCAGATCTGTCTATCTCAGAATAGACGGATAAGAAACGTTTGGATGAAAATTAACGTTTTGAAAAGAGATTAGGATTATATTATTTAGATTAGGTTAGATTTAGGCTTAATCTAATCATCTGAACTTAAACTAATTAAGATCAGACGGGTAGGGTCGAGCCAGGATCTACGATTTGATCTTAGCCGTTGATTCAATTCCTTACGCGACGCCTTCTTCTTCTTGCGATTTAGGGTTTCGTCTGCACGATTTTTGATCGATCGAACGGAGTTTCGATAGATCACAACACAGTATTGAAACACATACAATCATAAATGATTTGCAAAAAAACGCATAAATGAAAGAATAGGAGATGTAGGAGGTACCTCGATGCAAACGACAGGAAAGATTTAGGGTTCGATTGACATGAATCTTCGCTTACCACGGGGTTTTGAGGGTGAAAATGGATGAGGGAAGACTGATTATGGATTTAATGAGGTGCTGCAAGCGGCGAGGGCCACCTCCATCGCGTGTAAACGACGCGTGGGTGAACCCTAAACACGCGGAGGCTCCGAGAGGCGATCGCAGGGAAGATGGATGAGGACCGTCTGATCTTCTGATCGGACGGTTCGAGGGAACCGTCAGATAAGACGGTAAACTTAAAGAAGACTTACGGCGTCAGCACCAAACTGACGGCGGCCGTTAAATATTATTAAAAATATTATTATTAAATTCCTAAAATACAGATTTAATTAATTAAATTTACCCTATTAAATGCATTCCAAAAATTTCCAATAAATCACCCTTAGTTAAATGAAGGGTGAGGAACGCAACGGTGCACTCGGATTTTTATTTCGATGAGTATTTAATTATTTGATTATTTAGGGGATTTAAATAATATTAAAATATTCGACGAAAAATCAACGACTTCCAAATGCCTCCAAAATTTCACTCCTAGCTAATTTGGGTGTTCTGAACGCAATGGTGAAGTCAGATTTTCAATCTAAGGTCTAGATAAAAAGTCAAATTTCCAGGTTTTGGGATTTTCCAGAATTCTTGTTTTGACTTTGTTGACTTCTTGGTTTGACCTAGGTTTCAAAGGTGAATTCCAAATCACTTGATTAGTGACTTAGAATCTTAATTAAGACTTAGATTAGTCTTAATTGAGCAAAGTAACAACCTGGGTTGTTACACCATCTGTGGCGCCCACCACCCTTAATCTGCCCAAGGCTTAGGTTAAGGGTGGTGTCACTCTGGCTAACCCCTCACTTATCATTAGATTAGGATAATCTCCACAATTCACCTGATTAGGGAAGGATTAACATAGAATCAAACTAATAGTCACTGTATAAATAAATAAATAGAGTGCGGAAGCAATTTAAGAAAATATAAACCATCCAAGCATCACAGTGTAAATAAGAATAATAGACTCAGAATATAAGCATAAAATCTAATATACAGTCAATGGTACCTGTATTATTACATAATTTAAAATGTTTAAATAAAAATAGAATGAAAACCACTCATTCTCACTCGAAGTATAAATGGACTAAATGACAGCTTCTTCTACGGGCTCCTCCTCGGGGTAAGGCTCCACACCTAACTCCTGCTCGTCTAACTGAAAGGAGTCTGCCATTGTCGGTTTCACAATGTAGGGCCCCAGCCAGAAAAAAGAAAAATATGGTTAGACAATTGTCTAAGTACATTTTAAGCTGAAAATTTTTATACGTGTTAAGTAATATCACCATTCTACAACATCTAAGTAATAATATGTGTAAGAGAGCAGCAAGCAATACAAAAAAAATAGGGAAGTTATAAATTATCATTTATAACTTAAGAAAAGAAAAGGAAAGAGGCTGAGATATGCCTCGCATACAAACTAAACAAGGAAGGGCGTATAAATATACGTAACTAAATAAGTGCAGTAAGAAAAATTCTACATCATAAATATGCTGGTGATCAACAGAAAATATGCCAATTAAAATAAATAAATAACTCAGCAGTGGTAAGTACATATAGCAGCAAGATTCTAATACCCTAAATATGTATATCAAGCAGTACAAGGAAATAGCTGACAGAATAAGAATACTGAAAAGTAAGCAACAATAACTGCATATAAAGTCACACGTGCATCGACTGCCATACATAAAAGAGCTACTCAAGCCCATCGAATACCAAAGAAGCTTAGCACCATCACGGCTAAGTCATAAACTGTGTACCCCTAGCGACATAAGGAGGCTAGGCATATAAGCATACAAAGCAAGCGAAGGGTCTTAGCACCAGTACGGTTAAGGCCTAACTGTATGCCCCTAGTGACATACGGAGGCTAGTAAACTAAGCATACAAGGCAACCTTAACGCCAGTACGGCTAAGGCACCAACGGTGTACCCCTAGCGACATAAGGAGGCTAGTAAACTAGGCACACAACAAAATGGATCCTTCCCCTATCGACATAAGGAGGCTAGGCAATAAGGATATAACTGAGAGGCAGCTCATAAAATCATTATCTTTTCATAAATCACTTTAATATTTTCACAAGGAATCTAAGGAGTCTCCATATTTTCCTAACAGTTTATTCATGCATCAAATGTCTTATATGATATGCTCAAGGAAATGTGGCATAATAATCAAGGAATGCGTAATAACAAAATATCAAACAGAAGCAAGGGACTCTACTAAACATGGTGATATCATTTGTTTCCTACTTAACCATCTAACTATTCCAAGTTACACAAGTTCAGGATCACCATTTTCTTACTATTGAGTGTAACCCGAAAGTTCGTCCTTATAAGTTAAAAAGGATTGGAACTGATCAGGTTCCAATCTAGCTCAATCAGATAGACAACTACGAGTTAAATAAATGAATCATACGTCCTAGTTTTGTAAATTTAGACGTTATAACTAAGATCTGATCAAGATCTTCTAAGCCTATAGATTATAGATTAAACACTACGAGAATTAGGTTTAATCACATAATCCAAAGGATAAGACCTAAGTTCTAGGTTTTATTCTATAAGTGATCTACTAGTTATGGCAAATCCTATTAAGTAATCAAACTTAATAGGATGAATCTCCTACCTTAAACTTAAGGTTAAAAGATAAAATAATCAGAACGAGTTGTAAAATAAAATAAGGTCTAGAAACTAATAAACCAAAGTTTCACCCATAGGGTAACCCAATTTACCTAATGAATGAACTCTAACCTATGATCTAGTCCTAGTCTCAGGAAAGGTCCTTAAGGTGTGGTGCTTTTAAAACTTAACAGAAATTATTGGAATCTAATTTAAGAGTTGATTTCACTCACTTAATTGATACTAAGAATATTATAACATTTGTTTAGGGTTCTGGAATGTTATCTAAAGGGTTGGGGCACTTAATCCAATCTTAGGGTAAAATGACTATTTTGCCCCTACTCTAAGGGTCAAAAAGTCAACTTTTGACTCAATGGTCCAAACTGAATTTTCTTAATTCCAAGTGATTTCTTACTGTCTAACTTGAAGATAGACAGTAAGTACGTCCAATTTGGACGAGAAACGGCCGAGTTATGGCTAAAATAAGGCTAGGGGTATTTTGGTCATTTTCCTAAATTTTAGGGTTCAAATCCTAAATATTATTTCAGTGAAAATGATGACATTGAAATTCTAAATTAGGTAGCTTCTTGAATTTTTGAATTTGGAGTTAAATTGACCAAGTTATGGCCATTTGAAGTCTAAGGGCATTTTGGTCATTTTTCACCAAAGTCAACTCTAAGTTCTAGAGTTGACTTTTTGTCCTGATGTCCAAATGGGAAAAATAATACTACCACGGTAATGGGGCCGCTCTCCTGAGCATTTTAAGACTTATATTGACTATATTTCGATAATCGGGTAAAAAGTTATGGGGTCTTAAAGAGGCTCTAAAATGCTACCTCGTTATACGTACCCCGAAACAAAATTTTACATTATGCCATTTGATTCTAAATATTTTTCTGAGCATTTTAAGACCCATATTGGCTATGTTTGGATCATCCTACAAAAGGTTATTAACTTTTAAGATTTACTATTCAAAAATACAATTTGAATTAATTTACTATTCATTTATTCAAATTGAATGATTTTACTGTTCATTCCTAAAGTTTTTATTTAATTAATCACTGTTTAATTATTAATTAATTAATTTTACTGTAGTAAATTAATTAGTGCTAATTACTGTTTAATTAATCTTAATTAATCTCTAATTATATTTAATTATTTAAATTTACTGTTCATTCTTAAAAATTTTATTTAATTAATCACTGTTTAATTATTAATTAATTAATTTTACTGTAGCAAAGTAATTAGTGATAATTACTGTTTAATTAATCTCTAATTATATTTAATTATTTAAATTTATTGTTTAAAAGTAATTAATTATCCTAATTACTGTTTAAGATTTAATTAACATTTAATTAATCCTTAATTAATCTTTAATTATAATTATTTAATTAAAGTTACTGTTTAAAAGTAATTAGTAATAACCCTAACTTAATTAATCACTAACAGTAATTAATTAGGGCTAAACAGTAATTAAATTAACCTTAATAAAAAATTTTAATTAATCAACAGTGTGCCCCACTGACACGTGGCACCTTCAGAGGCTGCCACATGGCACTGTGGTCCCACGGGCTGCTGACTTAACTCGGCTGACTGGGCTGTGGGCCACCCCCCCACTTGACACGTGGCACCGCTAGAGGCTGCCACGTGGCACTGTGGGTCACACGGGCTGCTGAATCAGCTCGGGTGACGGGGCTGTGGGCCCCCCACTTGACACGTGGCAGTGCCAGTAACTGCCACGTGGCTGGGTGGGCCACACCCGCGCTGACGCGGACCCGACCCGGGCGGGTCGGGCTCGGGTTGACCCGGCCCGGCCCGAAGGTGCGACGCTTCGCCTTCTGGGGGGGTTCGGCGGACCGAACCCAGTCCGCTTCGGGGAGCTGGTGCGCCTGATTGGAACGGTGGATGTGTAGATGACATCCTAATCTACATATCCTACAATTTTTGTAATGATCGAACGGTATACAAGGGAGATCGGTGTACCTGAAGTTCGTATCAGCGAAGGTTTCGGCGGAAAAATAGGGCTGACTTCGGGGCTTGATTCCGGCTCGATCTGGGTTCCGATCGGTGTAAACTCGGAGCCTAGGGGTAGGCCGAGGTCTTATAGACCGGACGGCGACCTCGTCGAGGTCTGGATGTGGCCGGATTGGCCAGAAAACGCGACGGGCCGCCGCGTGTCACGCGGGCGGAGAGGGCGAGGACGACGCCTCCGGACCGTCGGATCTGCGCGATCGCGGACGGTCCGGATCGCGCCAGACCGCGCGACGCGGATCGCGGCCGAGGGCCGTCGGGTCCGCGCGCGATCGGACGGTCCGGATCGCGCCAGACCGTGCTACGCGGATCGCGGCCGAGGGCCGTGGGATCCGCGCGCGATCGGACGGTCTGGATTGATCCGTCTGATCTGACGGCGCCGTTAATTAATTAATTAATAATTAATTAATTAATTAATTAATTTTTTTTTTTTTTTATACATTTTTCAGAAAAAAAATTTTGAACATATTTTTCCTAGCTAATTTGGGGTCAAGGAATTCAATGGCGCAGTCGGATTTTCAATCCGACGAGTATTTTGATACCTCGATTTCCGGGGTATTTTTATTATTAAAATATTCGTCAAAATTTTGACGACTTCCGATTGACACGAAAACTTCACCCCAAGCTAATTTGGGGTCAATGAATTCAATGGTGGCGTCCATTTTTTGATCGGAGGTCAATTTAAATAGGTCAATTCCTAGGGTTTCCGGATTTCTAGAAATCAGGATTCAATCCAATTGACTCCTGATTTGTGCTAAGTTTAGGAAGTTGACTCCATTGACCTAATTAGCACATCTAATTATATTTAAGACTTAAGGTTAGTCTTAATCAATCATGGTAACAACTTGGGTTGTTACACCATCCACCACCATTCTGCTTCTCTCTTAAACAGGCTCTTGGCCAACCTTACTACATCGGTGGCCGGGCACCTTATATTTTCCAGCTTGCCCTCTATTTCCTGTATCCAGACTTCTACCTCCATTGGGCGAGCCGACCCGTCATAAGACGACGATCTTAGCTTCATGAAAGCGTTTAGGGCCCAATTGATTTTATGTTGATGTTCTGCATGAGGTATTGGTAACGACCTAGGCACATAAGTAGTGGTACCGCTCTGGTTGGCTAAGATCTGCGCCATCATTTCCAATAGCCTTTCTGTTTTGCTCTCTGATGGCTCTGGAGGTAAAGAGACCTTCACTGGGGTCTCTGTGGGTAATTCTGGAGAATATTCTCCTGGATTCATCTATCAAGAAGAGAGAATCCTAATTTATATTTATATATAAAAGAAATCAAAATATAAGTAAAATAATACTTGTATCATTACTATTAATGTTCTGCATAAGAAAATAAACTTTTTACTGAAATAATAGTAAATAAATAACATATAGTTTTGTCATGACATGAATAGATAAATGACTAAGAGTAGTTTATATGCTCTTCTTAAGATCTTCCGCCCACAGCTTTCGATACTTGAGAGCAGTCATTCTCCTTTTCTTGGCTCCCAAGGTAGAGGCTATATTCATGGTGGGGGGAGGGGGAAGTACAGCCTGACTTCTTCCTTCCTCTAAGTCGGTGATATGCTCTCCATGCTCCTCTTCCATCTCCATGGTGAATTATGCCATCTTAGGAAGCAATGCCCATAGTGCCTCCTTCAAATCTTGCACCTCCTTTTGGAGGCTAGTAATCTTCTCATAGAAAATGCACATGAACCTTGTCAGGTTCTCACAATGTGCTTCTTCTTTGTCCTCCAATTCTCGTAGTCGATCTTCCATGGTGGGGGGCTGTAATTAGGTTCATGAATATTCACTTGCCAAAACCCTTCTTGGCTAAAGTCTGCCTCCGAGTGTTCCACCGAGTGATTAGGAGAATCTATCTGCTTAGATCAAACCCAAACCTATAATGGTTGAATAAAATCCTTATTATGTCACTAGTTCCCTACAAAATATTTTGTTTCAGTCTATTTGTACTTTAAGTTGAATGATTTCTCAATTATGGCCTTTATATTAAATACTATTTTTACCTTAACACCTCCAATCTTACTTTGATACCAGCTGTAATGCCCCTAAGGTTAGGTTAGGTGTCAACCCAACTACCCTTGGGTACATTTCTGCAGAATCATATTGGCAGTTAAGAGAAAAATAACATTTTGGATATAAATTAAACAGTAGAGCCATATAACAATATAAGATTGCCAATCATTCAATTTAAATAATACAATATCCAGATTGTTACAAACTAAGACAATATAAATAATGCTTTTGTTTAATTTTAAAGTCTAAGCAATAATTCAAAAATATGCGCCAATGCCAACACCACCGTACTTTAGAAATTCTTTATGCTAAATCAACTCCCTCAAACTGCACCTAACCTGGCATTATAAGAATAATGCCTCAATACACATATTAAGTATAAAGAGATTAAATATTACATTTAGCAAAAGCGGGAAGCAAAAAATAGAAGATTTTACAGGAAAGAAAAAGGTTATCATAATACATAATCCTGCAATTTAAACATTTTGTTTGCCATAATATTGTCACCTGTCATATAATAAGTTTCATGCATGTTTGTTTGTATGTATGTCTTGATTTCACAAAGTAACGTTAGCAATTTTATTGAGAAAATCCAGAACCATGAGGCTGGGTTCAAATAAGAGCAACTCTTTCATCTGGGCCCACTCAAAGGCTCTAGATGGCACCCTTATAACTCCCAATGGATTAGCTCTGTCCATAACCTAATAAATCACCATTTTGGAACCCTTGCATATATTCACAAGACATAACATATACAATTCATTCATGATATTTTCCGGCATTCAATAACATTTCATTTCACCAACAAGGACAAAGCTCAAAGCGGTGCCTAAGCGGCAATAAAATATTTAAGTGTAAACAGTAAAATCAATTGTACCTTGATATTTGAATTCCTGAAAGGTACTCACAAAGCGGATGCGTTTGCAAACATTAAATTTGATATATTTATTAGTCTTTATGAAATGATGGTTTGCAAATAACACATACTTTTACTCTTAAATTTTGGGCTTTTAGCTATTTGCCTTAGTTTGTGAACTTATATTTCCTATGCCTTTTAATTTAACAAATATCTTCTTATTTCTTTTTGGATGATAAATAAGTATAGTTTAATAGAATAAGGCTTCAATGTGCTGTATTGAGATTATTTAGGCTTCATATGACATAATACAATTTCTATCAAATTTTGATGTTCGTTCTTAGACTAAATTTCCAAGTTCTATATCCCTTTTTCACATATTCCTTAATTGCCGCGTTAGTTAAAACTACAATGGATCTTGCTAAATTTGATGAATGTGTGGGAAGGAAATATTATTTGACTACTAGTAAAGGTTTCTGTGATGAAGATTGTTAATATCTTTGCCCTGGTTTGAATCTATTATGAACTATACTAATGATCTTATTTCAGACGTTCTATAAAGATAAGTTGAATTTTCATACTTAGATAGTTCTAGTAATTAGAGGAAAGTTTCATTACGATGTTTTTGAATGAAGGCTGAATTTTACAAATCCATTACTTCTATTATGGAGACATCATAACATGTTCAGATTTCATCATCTTTCAGATTTTCTATTGGACGTTTAGATTCATAATTGTGTTTTCAGAATCATTAACTTCATATATGCAAATTCAAATTTTAGGTTTGCTAACTAAATTTCAAACTCAATTCTTTAATTCAGCAAATTATTAACTCCGTTGCACTTTAATTTAGAAAGGTTTATACTAAAAAATGACGCTTAAATTTGCTCAATCTTTAGGATATTTTCAGCCAAACTCAATTACTAAATAGCCGCTAATTTGATATTCAAGCTATTACTATTATCACAAATAGTTGTTTAAAACAGCCCCGATTGGCAGCTTGGATAATATCCAATGGTAGCCATCGTAACTTAAATAAGTTACCAATAGCTTGGATAGTTGCCACTGAAATAAATTTTAGATTAACATGATAAATTTATTAAAGCCTAACCTTAGAGATTTAGCAAAAGTATACACCTTACTACTATTTCAAGTCAACCTAATCATATCAATCATATTCATATATTTGGATTCTAATATAAGACAGCAGTAATGAACATCTTCTAAGTATAGTATATGATTAGAATCTTTTGCAAGCATTAATTGATAATGAAACTAGATATTAGAACATCATTGGAATTCATCTATTATTGAATTTCAGCTTCATACTCAAATGCAATCTTTCAAAGGATCAAAATATGTTTTATCTTAATATCTAAAGGCCTTGATTTTCATATTACAACCTTTATAAACAATGAAACACTTTGCTTCAATCTGAAATTTGTAAAAATTCTATTTCATAATCTGCAATACGTCTTTATTGCGGCTATATATTAACTTGAAATGTCATATGAAATTAGGTTATAGACAGGTTATGAAAATTTTCAAATTTTTCTTGGCTATAACAGAACATTGATAGGTGTAGTTAAGTGCAACGGGTTGTAAGCAAGGATATGCAATAGAAGTTATAGGGAAGTTTTAGTATATAAATGGGGATTATAAGTGACAATGCATTTCCTAATATTAGCTTCTACATCTATCCATTACTCCCTACTTGAAGTTTATAAAGTCTATCAGCAATTGCATCCCAGCAGTTGAAATCAGACATACCTTATAAAGTCGGATGCCTCTTCAGAAAGCGAGAACCGGACGCAGAGATGTCGAGCAAGGCTTCGGTGGATGAAGTCGAGCAGCTTGCCGACGGATGAGGCGGCCTCGTCGATGAGCTAGGATCGGGCGGGAGTGGTATTGCGGGTGCCGAACGTCTCCGTCAGCTGGGAGAGGTGTCACAGACTCCTCAGGAATCGGAGCGGCTTGATGGCATCGAAGACCTTCGGGGCCGCGGCTGCGTCCTTGTGTGCGTCAAGGGATTGCGGCTGCGTTGGGAGCTTTCGAAGGATACGGCTACGACGGTTGCTTGCGTTGAAGGCATCGTCTGTTACGGCTGCGTCGAAGGCGTTGTCGGCTCGACTGTGTCGCTGCTTGCATCGAGGACTGCGGCTTTGTCAGCTCGACTGCATCGCTGCTTGTGTCAAGGACTGCAGCTTTGTCGGCTACGGCTACGTCGCTGCCTGCGTCGAAGGATTTGCTGGCTCGGTCACTGCTTCTGGAGCGGAGACTAGCGGAGAAGGAGACAGGGCATAGGGTATTACGGGAGCTGCGATAGCTAAAATACGCGGGTGTCATTGGGTATGTCCTCCTCTCGACTCTCCCTCCCTTTCGAAGCTTCACTCCCCTTCCTCAAGTGTTCGTGCCTTATGGAGGCGTCATTGCTGGCAAGTGACGACAATTTGACAGGTTTTTTTTTTTACTAGAGTAATAGCAAGGATATAAATTCGTTGGCGGTTTATCAAGTCAAAACTAAATTTAGCGGGAAAAACTAATAGAAAACAGAAAATTGCTGGTATTGATGAACTATAACGGCATTCACAGATAATTATGATTGGCGAGGAATGTTAGCACCTTTCTTAGTAATGACCAAGGGGCGTTATAGCCATGCCCTGCACTCATCGGCGAGACGCCCTTGCGCCGTGCCCCCCGACATTTCCTCCCCAGACTTTCTTTCTTCCCCCTTTTTAGATGCGTAGGAAGATAAGGTTGAAAAAAAAGAAAAGGGGCAGTTGTCGAGCATACATCCTCCCGACCGAATGCAGGGCACGATCGCCCTTTTTCTTAGAGGCGTACTGGGTAAACACGGGAGCCGTTGGATTTCGGAGTTGATCTAACGGTTAGATTAATCAGGATCACTACATGTCGTTCGATCAAATGGAGAGGAACGGATCCGATCTCACTGAATTGGTGTTTGGTGTTTTGCACAAAGTTGCGGATCTCCGCCTTCTATAATATGTGTCATATGAAATTTTAGTTTAATAATTATATTATGTATAAAAATTAACTATAATCTAACATTTAATTAATATATATATTACAATTTTATTTCTTTAAGTCGAGCACTAAATCGCGCTCCGAAAAATTCCAAATTTTCACCCTTAACTAATTGATGGGTGAGGAACTCAAAAATGAGAACGGATTTTTGATCGGAGGTGTATTTAATTTACATAATTTTTTGAGTATTAAATATTATCAAAAAATTTGCGAAAAATTTGACGACTCCCAAACACTTTCAGAATACCACCCTTAGCTAATTTGGGTGTGGTGAGTCCAATGGCGGACTCCGTTTTCGATTTTGAAGTCTAAATAAATTAGGTATTTTCAGAATTATCCGAAAATCAGGAAATATTAGAAATTGCCAAATTGTCTCCAAATCGCAAGAGAGGTGGAGACTCTTAACACTATTATAAGAGTAATGGAAAAGATTTGGAATCAATTAGATCACTAATTGACATGTAACAATATCTGGGTTGTTACAGACTCCCCTCCTTAAAAAGAGTGTCGCCCTTAACACACAATATTTAAAAGAGTGTCGCCCTTGACACACAATATTTAAAATATAAGAAGGAAGTCTATTGAAATATAGTTGAAAGAATATAAGAGAATTCAAGTTATTTGATTAATGAAATAATTTTATGAAATTCCTTAACATGATCTCTTGCCATAAGCAATATATGAAACTAATACAGAATAAGAAGACTTCTTTCTGAGCTTTGATTATCTTGATCTTAGAAATGACTCGGATTGAATAGCAGAAAATTGCACAAATCAGCAGATCTGATCGGCTCTAATTCAATCTCTCAAAGTTCTTGATCAAAGAAATCATTGCAACAGAGCGAAGTTAAAATTACATTACAACTTAAGGCATCTATTAGTAAATAGCTTTACCTAGATGATATATAACCTTTAAGTTCACATTTTGATTCCAGACTTCTATATTGATGATAATTAAGTTCTTGCTGAGTGAAGATGTACTTCAACCTTGTGTATAATTCAGTCCCATTAGGGTCTTAGGGGCCTTAAAATACAAAAACAGTGAAGTTTTGGTCATTTCAGTTAAAACTCGGTAGTATTACAAAATTTTGGGCAGTTTTGTAATTTTGGGTGCTGTGGCGCGCTGTGGCGGTTCTGGCGCTGCAGCACGTTGTAGCGCTTTTAGCACTACAGCGCGCTGTGGCGCTTCTGGCACTGGAGCGCACTGTGGCGCTTTTAGCGCTGGGGGGCGCTGCGGCCCGCTGCGGTGCGCTATGGCGCGCGGCAGCGGTTCAACTTGTAAAAATACTGTTCAATTAATTCATTTTCATATTTCCTAAAATTTTTCGAAAATACCGCTGCAGCACGCTACGGGGCGCTGCAGTGGTTCATTTTGCGAAATACTGTTCAATTAGTTTTATGACTGGTTTCCTAAAGTTTTTCCTGAAATGTCGTTGCAGCGGTCCATTTTGCAATTTATTGTTCCATTACTTTATTAAATATTTTTATATGTTTTTGCCGGAATACCGCTGCAGCGTGCCGTGGCACGCTCCAGCGGTTCAGTCTGCAACTTTGGGCGCTGCAATGGTCCAGTCTGCAACACGCTGCAGCACCAGACGATATTTTTGCCTGGACGAAATCTGTAAGACCTACTTTCGAGCTCAAATACTCCCAATCTAGAGCATTCTATGAGTGGTGCCATATATCAAAGGAAAGGTCTTTCATACATTTCCATTAACACTAAAAACAACACAAACGGAATATCCTAACTATTTGAAAAATGATGATGAATGTAAGGGTGTGCAGAATAAACAAAAAATAGAACAATTTTCCTTCAATAAATGAGATGCTTTTAAGAGCTTTAATGACTTCCATACATATTTATGAACTTCTAAAGATACATTCAAACATTGTAACAACATGAGGAAGACAAGGAGAGGAGCAAAGGTATACCTTTTAATCTTTAGAAGGAGTAGGGGATAAGGACTTCTCTGCTTTTTTTAAGACTTTGGAGGAAGCTTCTTCAAGGTGCAGCAATGGAGCAGCAATGGGAGAGGGGGAGTTCTCAACTTGCAACAAAGGGAAAAAGGGGGCTGAAGCTTCTCTTTAAGGAGGAGAGGGAGGAGGGAGGCTCCATCATGAGCTAGGGGCTAAGATGTGAGGAGTCATCATGCTTGCCTAAGGAGGGCATGGCTAAGAGGAGAGGGATGGGATGGCCAACCAAAATTGTAAGAGGAGTTGACATGATGCATTAGAAAACTAAGGGAAATTGTAAGTTAGGGACTGAATGATTACTTAATTATTTTCCTTAATTATTTAAAAAATCAGATTTTTGAAACACGTTCCGAAAATTCCCAAAAATTTACCCATAGCTAATTTGGGGGTGAGGAATTCAACGGCGAAGTCAGAATTTGATTCTGACGATTATTTAATTATTTATTTTTCAGCGCATTTAATTATATCAAAATATTCGCGAAAATTCGACGACTTCCAAATTCGTCCAAAACATTACCCTTAGCTAATTTGGGGGTGACGATTGCAACGACGAAGTCGAATTTCAATTTCGAAATCAAAATAAATACCTCAATTTTCTAATTAATTAAATATTAAAATATTCCCAAATATTGGATTTAGCTCCGAATCACGCCAAATCTTTAAGGATCGATTCTAATAGCTAAATGACATTAATAGAATGATAATTAAGATATGATTATGCTTAAATTAAGCTGGATAACAATCTTGAGTTGTTACAAGGAGTCTACTAGCAAAGTTTTTAACATAATTTGGTTTTTTAAAACCATGTAACAACTCTCGAGTTATTACAATAGCCTTTAAGAAGCTTTCTCACCACCCGTCAGTATCTTATTTGCCTTTTTAAAATTGATTGGTGTCTTTTCTTTGGATTTGCTCACTTCCGAAAAGGGATAAATTACTCCATATAACTCTTAGGGCTGCCAACAAGCCCAATATGTACAAATTTTCAGTGTTGCTTTCCATCCTTCAAAGACAAACACCACATAATATAATACATTTCATCTTTTTATTACATACTTTATGATAACATTTTTCTAGCAAATTCATTAAGCGGTAAGCATAAATAGTATTTCAAAAGAAAATAGGCTCAAAATAGACATGCTGAAGTAAAACTTACAAGTATATCTACATACCTAACTGTTTTGATAAAATATAATAATTCACTTGCTTTGATCTGTCAAATATTAATTTAACTCATTAATTTAATATTTTATAATTTAATAGTATTATTATTCATTTGATTAAAACTATATGTTATAAGGTTAAATTTAACAATTTAAGTTTTAAGGCAAAATAATGGTCTAAACAGCCTTAGGTCAGTTTTAAATATTAAGTTTATTGATCTTAAAGATAAAGAACAGATTTGAGCAATTAAATTTTATTTAATTTAATATTTGGACAAAATGACCAAAATACCCGTCATTAAGGGTCTAAAATAAAACTTAAGGATTTAAGGTTTCAAATTGATTTCTTTTAATGTCAAATAATTTCTTGCTGTCTAATATGAAAATTGATACTAAGAACACTCAATTTGACTAATGTTTAAGGCTAATGGGATTTAATTAGAGTTTAAGCACAATAATAGATAATTAGTAAGTGATTAGTGAAATTAATTATAGAAAATTATTTTAACTTTACAATCTTGTTCTCCTCTATTTAGTGAGTGATTAGAGACTTAAATTTTGAAATTTAACTAATGATTTGGCTTAATATTCATTAATCTATTTTCTAAGTGATTATGGATAATTAAGAAATCTAATGATACAAACCTAAATATTTTTGTATATTTTTATTCTTTACATTGTTTGATTAAAATAGTATATTGGATAACTATATTTGGATGTGATTTGACTAAATTATGAGATTATCAATATTTGAGATTAAGTGGTTAATTAGGCAAAAAGGTGATTAGTGAAACTAATCACTAAATAGAAAACTAATATAATAATTTTAATCTTAACATAAGATGTGAATAAATCTAAACATTAATTTAAATAAAATCAAATGATATTCATCTTCATGTAAGAAAACTCAAAGTCCCCAAAAATATATATTTTCATCATAATATAAGATGTTATTTTACAAATCTTGTTCAAATATGATGATAAATCTAAATATTAATTTAATAGAAATTAAACATACAATATTCATTCTTATGGAAGCATATTTGAAGTTTCCAAATATATACATTTTTATCATAATATAAGATATTATTTTACAAATCTTATTTAAATATGAGGATAAATCTAAATACTAATTTAATAAAAATTAATATATATAATATTCATTCTTATTGAAATAATTTAAAGTTTCCAAATATATATTTTCATCCTAACATAAGATCTTATTTAAATGTGAGGATAAATCTAAATATTAATTTAATAAAAACTGAACATACAATATACATTCTTATAGAAGGAAATCTAGAGTTTCAAAATACATATATTTTCATTCTAACATAAGATGTCATCTTACAAATCTTATTTAAATGTGAGGATAAATCTAAATATTAATTTAATAAAAATTAAACATTCAAGATATATATATATATATATATATTCATCATAACATAAGATGTTATTTTACAAATCTTATTTAAATATGAGAATAAATCTAAATATTAATTTAATAAAAATTGAATATACAATATTCATTCTTATGAAAGCAAATATAAGGTTTCCAAATATATATATTTTTTCATCATAACATAAGATACAATATTCATTCATAAGGAAGCAAATCTTAAAGTATTCTTGATGATCTTTTAGTATTTGGGAAGGTGTAGGATGAAGTATCCTAAACTTGAGGAAGAAATATGAGAAAGAGATGAGTGGAGATGCCTTGAGTGCTTGATATTTTAGTTCATATACAATTATCAATAGTTGTAAGCTCATAGTTCAGTATAATCATCAGAGATTGATACAATTTTAGTATAGCCATCAACGACTATTTAACAAATTATTACTTATAGTAGCTTATTGCAATCGTAGCTTACTTTCAATAATTTTAATTTTAGTTTACTCAACACTCTTTGAGTTAAGCATATTTATTTTATGTATATTTCTTTCAATTATATATATATATATATATATATATATATAAGAGAATTCAAAATTGAAGCTTAAGTATGGGATAAGTGTATTATTTTATATTCTAAATCTTTCAAAGATAAACATTCCTAATTTACAATCAAATAAATAAATACTTATAATTTATTTGAGAAATATTATTTAGATTCATTGATATGATACATAAAAAAAGAAATTTAAACATAATAAATTTTTTTGAATACCTTATAACAACTTCATTTTCATATCTCAACAAAATCTCTCCCTTGTGCTCACGTGAATAGCAACAAGGGAATTTTTTTAGTGCTTAGTGCGAATGCTGAATGGTGACATAAAGAGCGTTTGTATGGTGAGAGAGACGGAGAGAGTGATCAAAGGCTTGGATGTGGTAATGGGGGAGGAAGAGAAGAAAATGAAGCGAGTTATGGTGACGTTCGATGTGGACGGAACCCTAATTAAGAGCGTTGGGAACTCCTTAAATCGCCTTCATCACCAAGCTTTCTCCCACGCCTTTTTTCAAGTCTTCGGACTCAAGGACGCCACCATCGACGTCATCCAGGTCACTCCCCGCCTTCGCTCCTTACTGTAATCGTGTTATCCGCTTTCCTGTTTGGCTTTTAATTCCACTATTTCCCGAATCGCATTTTTTTGCCAGAAATGCTCGAGGGTGCTGAATCCGAAATCCCTTCGTGCGATGCATTATACTGGCTTTTATAATATAAATTTACCTGAATATTTTTTCGCTATTCAGAGCCTTGATTATGATGTGATACAAATATTGAATTCATCATTCAGACATTATCAGTGTGCTAATCTAGATGTTGGTTTATCGAATTTTGTTTAAAGGGTAGGGCGATTTAATATGTGCAAGTTTGCTCAGTTAAATACGGCCATGTGCATGTACACATTTATAGTAAAAGGATAATATTCTACGCTGGTTGTTGAAAACCAAGAATGTAAAAAAACTAACAAGAAGAAGAAAAGGATTATTGGTGGAGCAGAATGGTGCGAAGACATTCCCTCATTTAATGAATTTATGAACATTTATGTCTTTAGTATAGTTATTGAACCATTAATTTAATCTTTGAATACTCTTATGTCCATAAAAAAGGTCCTCACTCTGCTATTGCCTATCAACATCATTAAATCATCCAAAAAATTGTGGGCCTGTTTTATCCTAAATATATATTTTTACTGTTTATGCCGTCTTCGTCGGCCACCGCCGCTGTCAGCCGCCGACCTATCGCCATTTGCGAACCTGCGTAACCGCCTAAGGCTCGAACTGACATGCCATTTTGTGAACCATCGTTTGTGAACCTGAGTAATCTCCTGACACTCAAATCGGTGTTGCCCAGTAACCATAGTTGACCCACGGCCCACTAGAGCCAACTCAAAAACTTGAACCGCGTCTTCGAGCCCGATCCACCTCTGTTGTCCTGACTCGATGCCATCAAAATCGGGCTTGTTTGCATTCGCTGGCTGGCCCGATCAGGCCCAACATATTCGATTTAGGTTCAGTGAAGCCGATATTTTGTGCGACAAACTCCTGGGACATGTTGCGATCAATCAAGAGCTTCGATTATATTGTTGTTTGCGTTGTTGGAATCCTTAAGCCACACATATGCTTTAATAACAATTTTGAAGGGATCTTAACACTCAATTGTGAAGAAAGAAAGCTAGCAGTTTTGACGCATGGGAGATGATCTGTTCGCTTTGATGCGCGCCAATTCCTATCATTTTCTTATATTTTAAGATTTTAAGAATTTCTAATTTGCTTTGAATATTGAGATATATGTGTTTATATATTAATTGGAAGTATTGTGTAAGTTTAGTGTTCTCGCCTGATTGAGTGAAACTCTAGCTTTCATTAGCCTACCAATTGGCCTCAAAACGTATCCTAACTTTTGAGTGACCTCTTTGTGATTTTGTGTGCCACCAAAACAGCCCTCATAGAGTGTGTTGAGCTGCATTGAATCAGAAATTGAAAATACTGCTAGTTACTTAATTTGTGTTAGTGATTTATTGCATTTGTTTGCTATTTTCAATGAATTTGATTCACAATTTTGTTTTATATATTATTTAAATTTTAGCAAATTGAGGACAGCATGGCTAACCAATAACTAACTGAGAATAGGTTAAACCAGCTATTTGAGAGTTTTGGAGACTTTTATGTCTAGGATAAAAGATCAAGATAGGCATGTCTTAGAGGAAATTTGCATGAGGAACAATTAACATTCTCAACCACCATCCGATCATCCACCTCCCCAAATTAGATCTATAACACATTGTGACATTTCACCTCAAGCTAGGGATGGCTATTCTTATGAGACTTGACATAACTTAAATTACAGGAGATGTATAATTCTTGGGGAAGAAGACTTTGAGGATGACTTTAATGGTTTGTTTTTGATGAGGAGACACCAAAGTTATGATAGGATGACCCAATTAAACAAGATCAAAGTAGAGACTCATATGTATGATGGAACTTATGATGCTGACATATTCTTAGGTTAGGTGTCTTAATTGGAGAAAATTTTCAAGCGATATGATTTTGACGATTATCAATGAGTCACCATTGCTCGCATGAATTGGTCTGCCATGCTAAAATATTTTGAATAACTTTCTCCAAGAGAAAATGATAGGAGGTGAGTGATATTGTGTGACAAGTATTGTTCATGTTATCATCATAATTAATTTAGACACCTAACTAATCTTAAGACACTTCTCACACCTGCTAGTATTGCTTCAAGATCTCTTCCTGCACTTATGTCAATTCCATTCAATTCATCACAAAAGAGACATATTGATGCAACACATTACATTAAAGCCAAAGAAGGGATCTAAGCTTCAATTGATTATAATTGCTAGCTCAACTTTGACTTGTAATGCTCCATATGCAACTATCCTACCTAAGGAGCCTAAGAGTCTCATCTCTGCATGTTTTGTAGTTTTGGTAGGTTATCACACCTTATACAAACATAAAGAGTTTAAGAACTATAAAGGGGTTCACATCTTACATGCCAAAGAAATCACTATAGTGGTGAGGAGCCTTCCATTCTTCCACATGTTGTCAATCTTTTTAAGGAATTTCTAATGACATCACTTGAAGATTTTTCAGATGAGCTGCCACCTTTACAAGAGATTCAACACGCTAATAATTTAGTATTGGATACTCAGCTTCCTATTTTGTCACGTCGTCGCCGTAATCTTGGGAGCAAGTTAAGCTTCAACGGAAAGTAGATGCCTTACTTTAAATATGTTTTTTATGGGAGCATTTGAGCCCATGGTAGTTACCAGGCACTATGCTTTAGTTTTTATTATAATTCCGCCCACAAACTAACAATCAGATCTAAGTGGTAAATTATGATGACCCATGTTAGGTTGGTAACAACCAAACTAATATCGGATGTATCTCTCCGCAGGATCATATTGGCGGTGAAGTAAAATAGCAATTAAATAAATATCCAGAGCCATTCAAGTATAAAGAACTAATATTTATTTAATTTAAAGTAAATAACATCCAGAAGTCATTACATAACTATCATTATACAAAAAATATTATCCCTTGAAGGGGCAATTAGAATTTGTTAATTTCCCGCGCCATGACTTTAAACTATATCAGCTTCCTCCAACTGTGTCTGATCTGACATTATAAAAATAATGCTTTAGTGCGCATTTTAAATACAAAGGATATTAAAAATGTATAGCAAAAGCGGAAAGCGAAATGATAATAATTGCAGGGAAATATAACTTATTGCAAGAAGATAATCATAATTCTTGCAAGATGAATATTCTTTTGTCACATGCCAAATTTTCAAACGATAAAGCAATAATCGCATAAAAATTCATGTTTATGTTTATGTCTATGATATTATGAAACAATGATAGCAGTTATGATGGGCAAAGCCAGAATCATGAGGCTGGGTTCATATGCATTTAAGCATAACATTCATCAGACCCCCTTAAGGGATCCAGATGACAACAAACATGCATTTAAGCATAACCTTCACCTGGGCCCGCTCAAAGGCTCCAGATGGCACCCTTATAGCTCCCAAAGACTAGGCCCGTCCCTAATCTATTCATGCTCCATTTCAGAACTCTTTTGCAATATTTACAAGATACATAAACATTATTTTATTTCTCTTACATCATTAGTAATAAGAATAACTGTAACGACCCAAAGTCGTTACTTTGCGAATTATGTCAATTTCTGACTCTGACATTAGGATCCCGGAGAATTTCAACTTAGGGCAAACAAAACTACCAATAGATAGAAATAATTTTTAGATTAAAGTGCCATAGTTTGGAGAAATTCGAATAACGGAAGTTCCCGTTTTATTTTATGAATTATTGAAATTCTAAAAATCAAAAATATTGAAATACGTGTCTGAATTCATCGTTTTCAGTGTCGATTTGTTAAGTATATTATTTAAAGGTTGCTCGAGAAGTTTCGTCTAATTCTGAGCATCGATTTGATTGTGGTAAATTTTTGAAGTTTTAAACCTCAAAAAAAATTAAAATAAAATAAAATTTTGCTCCGAATTGAAATTTTTCGACGCTAGGGTGTTCATGACACACCTTAGCGCCAAGTTTCGTTGGATTTGGACGTCAAACGGCGGAAAAAAGCAATTAATTTAAAGTTTAAGTTTTTTTTTCCATATTTCTCTGTTTTTCCCTACACCCCCCCTTAAAAGATCGCAACCTGCGATCTTTCTTCTGCCAAAAGGCGGAAGAAGCTTCCACGCGTTGACTCCCCTTTTCGCCTGTGAATCGACAGAGCCTGCAGGTGGAATGTCCGCCTGCCAGGAGAGGGCCCGCTTGTGCTGTTCTTGGCGTAAGGCTTGGTCGGCCCTCTCAGCCGACCCCCCTGCCCCTCTCCTCTTTAAATAGAGGCCCCCCTCCCCATCTCCTCACAAAACGGCAGCCCCTCTCAGCCAGCTCCCTCCCTTCCAGCAGCTGCTCCAGCCTCCTTCCGGCAGTCCCTTCCAGTAGCTTCCAGCACTTTCGGCAGCCCGACAGCCCCCGACAGTCCCCTTTAGCCAGTCAGCTCCCTCTCTGGCAGCTTCCAGCAGCCTCCGGCGGCTCCCGGCAGCCCCCGGCAGCCTCCGACAGCCAGCTAACAAGCCGCCAAACCACTCTGTAGCCGCTGCCAGCCAACCTCTTGCCGTTGCCACGTCGGCCAGCCATCCGGCAATTCTAAAAACTAAGGTATGAGGAGTGGAAATGGAGAAAATTGAAAAGGGCGCTTTCTTACTAACTTTATATGCGTTGTTATTAGTCATTCACATTTTAATCATTCTCATTAATTAATAATGGGAACAATTCAAAATACTAAATGACTACTATTCCTATTAAGTATTCTTTTTGATTGTTACTCTTTTAAAAATAATAATATTATGAAATACGGACTTAAATCATTATAAAGGAAAATGACAATATAAAGAATAAATATAAAAATCATGAAATATCGCATCACTTGTAAAAGAGACTAATTATGAAGGCCCCGACGCCGGTTTAACAAAAACCGTTCCGACATCGGGTGTTCACTTACCGCAGGATCATATTTAGTAACTTGAGAGAAAAATGACATACACATACAAAGGCCAAAAGATATTATTCATTTATTTCAATGTTCACTTTACAAGATCTTTTCAACACTCATCGTACAAAAGTGAAAATAAAGAAAAGATAAAAGGTAAACAAGCAAAAATAGCGCCGTGGATCTTATCGGCAATTGAACTGTGTAAGCATTATGGTTCTTGTGTGTAATCCCCTAGGAGCGCCTGACATGGTATTATACAGAAAATAATACCGGGATTTGAATTCCCAGTAATTAGAGAATACTCTAAGTACTGCAGTACACAATAATAATTACATTCTTAAGAGATGCGATTAGTGGAAGTAAGGCGAAAATAAAATGTAGGAAAAAATATGGCAATAGCGCGAAATAAATAATTTTCTGCAATAAATAATATTTATCAAATAAAGATTACTGATGTTATTTTTCAGTAATCTACCCCGAATGTTACTGATGTCATTTTCCAGTAATAACCTCGAATGTTATTGATGTCATTTTCCAATAACAATCCCGAATGTTGCTGATGTCATTTTTCCAGCAATAACCCCGAATGAAAAGGATGTTGGTTTCTAATAACCAACCAAGCATTAATGTTATTGATGTCATTTTCCAGTAACCCCCGAATGAAAAGGATGTTGGTTTCTAACAACCAACCAAACTTCAAATGAATTTGGCTCAAAGCAAATACGCGAAGCTAAGCAGCAGTAAAAGTGCAAAATATAATATATGTAATGTACTGGGCACCTTTAGTCTTTAAGTTCAGCAGTTCAATAGCTCGAATGAGTGACAGTTCGCTCATTCTGCATTTAAGTCCCCGATATTTCTTTAAATTAGTCTCTTTTTAAAAGTGAGGTGATATTTTATGATTTTTACATTCTTCTTTTCTATTCTGTCCTTTCCGTTTATATTCATATTATGATTTAAGTCCGTACCTTATAATAATATTACTGAATTGAAAGAGTAACGATAGGAATGAAAAACTTTAAATGGAAAATAGTAGTCATTTTATAGCATTTTGAATTGTTCCCATTATTAATGAATGAGAATGATCAAAATACGAATGACTAAATATAAATTTTATAGCAATGGTTTAATAAGTATAGAGTAACAAGATTAGCAACGTTTTCCCTCATTTCCTCTCTTCCATCTCTTCTTTTCTTCTCCCTTTTTCTTTTTCTTAAACTTCTCTTCTTACCTTAGGATTAAGATTGCCAGAAAATGAAAGGAGGTCGGAGTGGGTGGCTGGACGGCTGGCCGGGGTGGCTGCGGCAAGTTGGCAGCGGCAGGAGAGGGCTGCTGGGTGGCTGGCTGCCGCTGAAGGGACTATTGGCCGGTGGTTGGACTGCTATTGGCAAGGTTGCTGGCTGGCCGGTGGCTGGACTGCTATTGGCAGGGCTGCTGGCTGGCCGGGGTGGCTGTTGGCAGGCTGCCGGAGGCTGGGAGGAGCTGCTGTGGCTGGTTGGGAGAGAAAGGAGGGGTTGATGCTGCTGCTGTGAGGGAGAAGATAGGGGCTGCTTGTGTAGAGGAGGGAGAGGGGGAGAGGGCTGCTGTGAGGGAGAAGATAGGGGCTGCTGTGTAGAGGAGGGAGAGGGGGAGAGGGGGTTTATGTAGAGGAGGGGAAGGATGGAGGGGTGGTCGGCTAAGAGGGCCGACCAACCTGCGCCAAAAAACGGCGCAGGTAGCAGGCGGAAGAATTAATCGCAAGTTGCGATTAAAAAGGGGGGGCGTAGGTAAAAGGAAAATAGAGGAATTTAATAAGGAAATAAGAAAAAAAAACTTAAACTTAAATTAATTGCATTTTTTCGCCGTTTGGTGTCCAAATACAACGAAGCTTGACACCGAGGCGTGTTATGACACGATGAACACCCTCGCGCCGAAAATTTTCGATTCGGAGTAATATTTTATTTTATATCAATTTTTGAAATTTAAACTTTAAAAATTAACCACGACCAAACCGGCGCTCAGAATTTGATGAAACTTCTCGAGCAACTATTAAATAATATACTTAACACGTTGACACTGAAAATGATGAATTCGGACACGTATTTCAATGTTTTGATTTTTAGAATTTAAATAATTCAGAAAATAAAACGGGAACTTCCGTTATTCGGATTTCTCCCAAATTAGGGCACTTTGATCTAAAAATTATTTCTATCTATTGGTAGTTTTGTTTGCCATAAATTGAAATTTTACGGGGCCTTAATGTTAGAGTCGGAAATTGACCTAATTCGCAAAGTAACGACTTTGGCTCGTTACACTAATTTAAAGAAATATCGGGGACTTAAATGCAGATTGAGCGAACTGTCACTCACTCGAGTTATTGAGCTGCTAAACTTAAAGACTAAATGTACCCAGTATATGACTTGCACTACATCTTGCATTTTTTTATTGCTGCTATGTTTTGTTTATTTGCTTTGAGCCAAAAATCATTTGAAGCTTGGTTGGTTGTCCGGAACCAACGTAATATCATTCGGGGTTGTTACCGAAAAATGACATCGGTATCATTCGGGGTTGTTACTGAAAAAATGACATCAGTAATATTTGAAATTATTGTTGGAAAAATGACATCAGCAATATTCGGGGTTATTAGAAAATGACATCAATAACATTCGGGGTTGTTACTGGAAAAATGACATTAGTAAAATTCGGGGTTAGTTACTGGAAAATGACATTAGTAACTGTTATTTTGTGATAATTATTTGTTGCAGGAATTTGCTTGCTTATTTTGCGTGATTGCTTTACCTATCCTGTATTTTATTTTCACCTTACTTCCGCTAATCGCACCTTTATAAAGTAATTTGTTATTGTATACTGTTGTACTTAGAATATTCTCTAATTACTGGGAATTCTAATCCCAGTATTGTTTTCTGTACAACACCAGGTCAGGTGCTCCTGGAAGAGGTTAAACAAGAACCCTAATTTTCAAATGAATCAACGACAGCGCTGAATTGCTTATTTTGTACGATGAAGGATCTTGTAATAAGAATTTTGATAAATAAAAAATATCTTTTACTTTTATTTGCGTATTTTTTTTCTCTTAAATTGCTCGATATGATCCTGCGGTGAGCAGTCACCCGATGCTAGAATGGTTTCTGCCGAACCAGGCATCGGTCCCGTCACAATAACGCATTAAGTAACAATGCAAAATAGGCTCAAAGCGATGCTTAAGCAGCAATGAAAGTAAAGGCATATAAAGTAATATCCAGTGTACCTTTTATGTTTGACTTAACAAGATGAATCACTCACAAACTCGATGTATCTGCAAAAGTTATAATTGAAATTCTATTAAACCTTGAAGATATTTGCTTGCTCTATGAAAGTTAATATTTTTATTTATAAGCTTTTGGTTAATTATGAACATTGTGATTCTTTGTTCCTCTTGATTTATGACGCATATAAACTAACTTTAGTTAAGAAATTATCTGAGTTAATTTAGAATAATATAGAAAATCAGTATCATTAACATCGGTGAAACAATTTTCTAAAGTTTTGAATAACAACTTATACTAACAGTAAGTAATTTTGAATAGACTAACTTGATCGTTATTAGAATAATAACCTTCTCATTCATTGGTCTAATCTTGATTCATAAACTTAACATAAAGGCATCTGAAGCTTACAGTAATTCTTAATACTGCCTACTAATTTCTCAGCTCAAAACTTAATGCACATAACTGTAAGTTCAACCTTTCTTTAGTACTAATTCACCAATATTATTTAACTCCATTCAGATTTCATGAATTGCAAAGTTTATGCATAATGGATTTTATTTCTAAATCTGAATTAGATATTTTGCCTAACATTTTGTTACATGATGTTTAAGTATTTTACGACAGTAGGTATTTGAATACCCAAAAATTTACAATAAGAGCTAACCACGCTAATTTATGTTCCCTTAATCTTATAACAGAATAATTTAATTATTAGACTAAAGCTGAGATTAGACATTTAGGATTTACTGCTAATGCACAGAAATAGATGTTAGCTTTTCGATCCAGCATATAATAGAATAATTGAATGACTATTCTATTCGTATAAAAATTGAAACATTACTTTTTAAGCCAACTAATTTATTCTATTCTAATTAACTTGAACATTTATTTATTAACACATAACTATCTTATTCTATCCTAATGTATTTATAAAAATAGAAGAAATTTTTACCTGCTGAAGAATCGGACGCAGAGAAGGTTTAGGCTCTGGCAAGGATCGGGCGCAGGCGAGCGGAGTGGTCGGCGCAGAGAAAGGGGAGAAGGTCGAGCGGAGAGGTCGACACAGAGAGAGTCGAGCGGTGAAGGAAGTCGCACGGGAGCAGAGGTCATGCGCTATGAGCCTTTGATTCCGTCTCTCGGCGCACGGAACTACGAGCAGGAGGGATCGAGTCTCCTGGCTCGATTGGCTGCCAGGTAAGTTCTTGCCGCTGCGTCTCTTGGGAGGGGTTTGATTGCTGAGAGGAAGAGGCGAGGGGGGCCGAAAGCAAGGAGAGATTGAGTGGGGAGAAATCGGACAGCATACGCTCAGTTAAATAGGGTGTGCGTGCGTAACACACACCGTTTTGTTCGGCCAGGGAGGCGCTGAAACGCGCGTATGTTATGGAAATGCTTTTAGTGGCGCGTTTAGTGGCAGAGTTTATTGCTAAAAAGAATTTTGATTTCTTTCCTTTGAAATGCTTGGCTGTTTTGTAAGTCTCTAATAATTTTCTTGCATTCAATTCCCCAATCAATATTAAGATTATGAGTATAAATTTCCCTAAACTTCCTCAATTACAAGTTTAATCAATCTTTAATATTAACAGGAAAAACGGAATTTTGCGGGAATAACAGAATTTGACTTTTGCGAGATTTTAATATCTTTCTCAAAATGACCTAGGGTCATTACATAAATAGTTTCATTAGGGAAACTATTAAGGAGTCTAGTGAGGGAGAACCTAGTCACCTAGGATTTATATTTTTCTATAGTAAAAATTGCCTACAATAATATTATTTTTAAGATAACAAAAAGGAAATCAATTATAATTATTTATAGGTACAATCCTAGGAAACCAGACGACCTAGTTAGTTTGCCTTGTTATGCATATTCTGATGTTGTCTTTACTTTTACCATGGATTTTTATAAAATCCATCACATATCTAGAAATAAAATTGAGAAAACTAATGAAGGTTATGCTGTAAAAGCTAACATGACTAGGTCTAGTATGAATTTATTGAAGGTGACTATGTGCTCATTTGCATTCGCCCATAGCAATATTCTATAGCCAAAGATAAAAAACTCATGATAGAGTAGCAGGACTGTCCTTAAGAAAACAAGTTTGAGTGCTTACTTGATTGAATTGCTTTCTAATATGTTTATAAGTCCTGTATTAAATATTGAAAATTTAATTTCATTTTCTAAAAAGTTCTTGCAAGAAAATGTAGGTATTTCTTCAAAGGAGAAGAATTGTAAATTGTTTATGAAAACTCTTCAACATTCTTTTTCTTAAGATTGATGCTATTATTTTTAATGAGATTATTGCATGAGAATAGGGTGAGCACAGGTTCCTGGTGTGATGGAAGGAATAACTACCATTAAAGGATGCTTGGTTATCATATGAGGAGTTTAGAGAGGCTTCTCTATGATTTTCTTGACTACACTGATTTCAACTCCGCGGAGCAGAGTTCTTGTGGGGGAGAATCTGATATAGGACAAGCATGAGGAGGAGACCCATGGCTTGGGCATTTGCACAAAGCTTAACTGGAGAATGAGTGGGATCTGCGCCATATAATGTTCGTGTTTTGGGTCGTGCTATTTTTGCCCATGTTTGTAGTGTTGTGTATTGTTAGGTTTGATGTTGTATTTTTGTAGGATGTGTGAAGTGTGATGTGTTTGGTTATTATCGTGCACTTTTGTTGTTTTGTATTTATAGTGGTTATTGTTTTAGTGCATGGGGTTAGCTGCCTAGGGTTTAGGCAATGAATAGCCCATGTATTTTCATTTTGAAAGATGAATGAATGAATTATATTTTTCTTTTTCTGATGAGACATTTACACTTGCGAGAGTGCTCGAGAGGTAGTGTGTATTGCCACTTCATTTTTTGTGCGCATGCATAGCAACGGGCTGTTAGAGTGTATAATTCTAGTACTTATGTTTGTATTTTTATATTTTCATTCACTTTTTAATTCTCCTGGTTCCTCTGTTGTTTCCCAAAGTTTTCTCAAATTACATTGCGTTTGTTCATTATTTTCTATTATTATCTGCGTCGTGTTTCTAATGTGCTCCACTACTTTCTATCATCATTTTCTTCCCCATTCAAAATCCTTAAAAATAATTTTTTTCTTAAACCAAACCACGCCACCTATATATATATATATATATATATATATATATATATATATCAAGACTTTTTTTTGGCCATAAATAATCATTCAAATGAAGGTAGATGGATTTCCATCCTCTTCATGCTTCTTAAAAGAAGAAAGAGTTGTATTTGAGAGAAAATATGGGAATTTAATAAAGAGGTACTATTCATCTTCTTCTATGTATTTTACATTATTATTCAAATAGTAAGATCATTACTTTTTTATTATTTCGATTTTTTTTTATTTTATCAAATTATTACTCTTATACTCTCCAACAAAATTCAAATTTATTACAATTATCATTTGTAATAATCTTTCCAAAATTTTTATGAAGTTTTGCTGAACTATTACATATCATGTTTTTGACATCATAGAATTAGATCATCATAATTAGTGTATGATGTTGATTAGAAGTAGTCTTATTGCTCAAGATATTGCTATTATCTTAGAGTGTTATGGTTCATATATAAAAAGAGATTTTTGTGACGTGACCATACAAATTGTGATGTTACAACAACAAATGCCCATATCCTAATGGAAATATTGGAATTAATAATTTAGTATATAATTAACTAATTATGTTAATATAGTTATAATTAGTGTTATTATTTATGTAATTGCAATTTAATTTAATTAGTGTAGTTAGTTAATTAATTAGTTCTAGCAATGTTGATTATAATTAATTATCTATAAATAAAATTTTAATGCAATTATTTGATTGCAATTATAACAAGCATATCTCATAATTATTCAGTAAAATTAAAAAAAATATATTTAATTTTAATTTTGATAGCTTAAGCTAAGTTAAGCTTAAAGTTAATGGCTTAAGCTTAAGTAAGTTTGAGCTAAGCAACATTATAAAAACATATTTTGGGCTTAAGATAATTTAAGCTAAGTTAGTGGGGAACCAAACAAGATGAAAATTAGATTTTGGTCTTTCTTGGTATGAAAGTAACTCTAAAACTAGAACTTCGTGATATACAAAATTTTGAGCTTTTCTATTATTGACGTTCTTTTATGAAGCCATATTCCACCATTTCTTCCATAATTATAACTCAAGTTTGATTCCAATGGTATTTTAATAATTTTGAACAATCGATTATTCTTAAAATTATATGCTTATGATTCTTTTCCAATAAGTTGATTGCTTGTTAGGCCTTCTCAAGAATGTGTTTCTATTTATTTTGTTTCACCAAATTTAGGATAGTTTGCCAAATTAGTTCTTTGAGTATTTATGCTCAGTGAATTTAATTAATCCTACACTATTTAATTTAGCCAATTTAGTATTCCAACTAAGTTATATGCTCAATTTAGTCCCTTGACTATTTATTTTAATTCAAATTTAGTTCCTAATTTTTCATTACATGGGAATAATTTGAACTAAAAAAGAATATTGAAGAGACTTAAATAGATAAATTGATGCTTGGGGAATTAAATTGGCCAAATTAAATATTCTGTGGCCAAATTGGAAAAGCTGAGTTAATCCATGGAGCTATTTTGACAAATAACTCCAAAGTTTATCATAGCGCGGTTTTAACTTGTGCATAAAACATACAATGCTGTCCTTGAACCGGTACTCCATGATTTTATGAACCTGGAAACATAGTTGCTAAACATCTTATCCTTTGATAATTTCATTCAGTAATGTTAAACATTGGTTGAAGTTTAGCCCATGACTATTTTTTGTGTGGTTTTCTTTGAAAATTAAAATAAATATTTTTCATAACTTCTTACTTGTAACAAATACTTTCTTGTGTTAACCCATTTTTCTGTGGTTTTTGCAGCACCATGGCCAAACGGACCCTCTTATACTTATCGATACTCTTGTACACTACGGCATACCTTCTGATGTTGGTAGCTTCATGCTTGCTGTTTCTTTATTTAATGTCTTATCTAGTGAAATTATTTTATAGCAGATGAATTATTGCAGTTCCATTGTAGCTTAAAGTTACTAATGCTGTGAGTAATTGGCCAAAATGTTTCCTAGACTTGGAGCTGCTAAATAAGTCTCTCTACTTTCTAATTTTGCTTTTATCATTCATATCATCATTACATATGTATGAAACTAGTGGCATTCTTACTTTTCGGTGAACTGAAGCCCTGTATTTGAAAAGTGCGATTTATTGGGAATTTTGAAGCTGCAAATTTGTTAGCGATGGACCCTTTGATGATAGATGTTGTTACGACGCTTGATCGTTACTAAGAAAGACGCTAACGTCCCCGCCAATCCTAATTGTTCGTTAACACCGTTATAGTCTATTAATACCCGCGAATTTCTATTTTTCTGTTATTTTTTCTTGCCGAGATTCATTTTGATATTGATACCCCGCCAATCTATTTCTATAATAATTAATCAACCTCATTTCAAAAAAAAAAAAAAAAATTTGTAACAGTCACATATTTGTTACCTCAAAATTGTCGCCACTTGCCAAGAAACAGCGCCTCTATAAGGCGCGAAGTCTTGCGGAAGGGGGTGACGCTTCGAAAGAGAGAACCGAAAGCATATATAGGAAATGGAACCTATGACACCCGCGCATTTAAGCCATCGCAGCTTCCGTAAAACCCTACGCTCTGTCCCTTTCTCCCTCTCCCGACGCCGTGACTGAGAGCTTTGCAAACGAAGCCACAGCTTACGGGACTCCTCGAAGCCGCAAGGACGCAGCTGCAGTCCCGAAGGCCTTCGACGCCTTCGATCCGCTCCGAACCCTGCCGACTCCGTGACGCCTCTCCAAGTCGACGACGCCAGCCGCATCCTTGGGAGAGTACGCCGCAAGCAAGGATGAAGCCAGCCACAGCTCACGGTACTCTTCACCACAAGTAGAGACGCAGCCGCATATTACGGAGGTCTTCGACACCTGAGATCCTCCTCTCGCCTGATCCTAGTTTGTCGACAGAGGACGTCTCATTCGTCGGCAAACAGCTCGACTTTATCGGCCGAAGCCCCGCTCGATTTCCTGTATCCGATCCCTGCTTTCTGGAGAGGAACCCGACCTTATAAGGTATGGAGAGTTTGATTACAACTGTTGAAATGTATTCTTATAGAAGCTTTAATTCTGTGATAAGAGAGACAGAGTGATTGTTATGAGCTTTTCATGTCAAGTTTAGGATTTGTAGAGTAGATTGAAAGAGTTAAGCTGCTAGTTTATATCATGAGATTATTAAGCACGGGTAACCTGTCTCATTTAATTCTTTTGTAGAAAATATGGGATTAAATAAGCAAACTAGTAATGCATCAACTTTATAATGTAAGTGTTAGTTCTTAAAACTAATTCAATTCCTGAAGCTGTTTCAATCAGAATTTAGTTCCTAGGTTCAACTATCATTAATGCTTTGCTGTTTAGAAATATGTGCAATCAATAGATTAGTTTAAGTATTTGTTACCTAAGAAGCAACCTATGTTTTGAAATACAAGTCAAACAGCTTATGTTTTGCTGTGAAATAAGAATAGTGTTGCTATTTGCCAGTACCTTGAGTGTATCGAAAGTTTCCGTGCGATACACTAATACTTTTATTTCTCTAAGAACTATTGAAACCTGCTTCACATGTTATAGCTCATAAGTAAAATGTAAGTGGAATAATTAGTCATGCTAGGATACTATTCTAGAGACACAATTATCTGGAATGAACCTTGTAAATCTGCATAGCCAATGTATGAGACATCCTTCTTTTGTGTAAATTTGTAATACCAATTTATTGTAGCATATAGGAATTAGTGTAGATGGAAGCAACATGTTACTCTAAAGGTTTTATCCCTCATTAGAATAACCGTCTATCAATAATGGTTGTTATAAACTACACTTATATGGTTAAAATTCTCACCATAGCAATGAAGTAAATAAAGAAATAGTAGGCTGAGTTCTTAAAATTGAAAATGATCGTTATGGCAATAGGAAATATTTTGATGTGTTTGCTGAACTTCATTGAAGGATGGACAATTGTCTACTTCCTTGCATGCAAATTGACCTTAGATATATCATGATTAGCTCACCACTCTATATATGCATAATTAGATAATATATCTCTTTGACAGCTTAAATGGATGGTTCAACAAGTTCTTAGGTTTACCATAAGCATGTATTTTTTTTGTATTGCAATAATTTACGAATGAGTATGTAGAGAATCATCTTGTAAAGAAAGTTTATAATAAAGATCCTTAGATATCGACCTCAAGCTAACTTATGTTTATATTGTGATTTATGCACTTAAGAATTGATCAAATTTTAGTAACACTAAGGAAAATAAATGAAGAGGGAAAGAAATGCTTAGGATTACTCAAATAAATGAGTTAGATACTATTATATGATACATCAATGATGGCTCGTTTTTAGTTCCTTAGTAAAATGATCACTCACTCACTATTTTTAAACATGATAAGGTTCATGTAGAGAACCATTGCTTTATAAAGCCTTAGAATTTAATGAAATGAAGAATAAGAATTTTAGGAAATGCTTACATAAGTTTAGAAAGTTTTAAAGAAATATTTAACGGAAAACAACACTAGAGAAATATTAAAGACTTACAAGTAAGAAATTATATTTCATTATTATATATATGGGTCATTTTCAAAACCTAATGATATTACAAATATAATTTTTGTAGACATCGCAGATTTTTGAGTGCTAAATCAGACATTCAAATACCGAGGTACATTGATTTTACTGTTTACACTTAAATTCTTTTATTGCCGCTTTAGCACCGCTTTGAGTTTTATCCCTGTTGATGAAATGAAATGCTTGTTAAATGCCAGAGTAATGTCATAAATGAAATGTATATGTTATGTCTTGTTAATGTATTCAAGGGTTCCGAAATGGTGGTTTATTAGGTTAGGGACGGGGTTAGTCCATCGGGAGTTATAAGGGTACCATTTGGAGCCTTTGAGGGGGCCCAGGTGAAGGAGTTGCTCTTACTGAACACAGCCTCATGGTTCTGAATTTGCTCAACAGAACTGTTAGCGTTGCTTCGTGAAATCAAGACATACATACAAACAAACATGCATGAAATTTATTATATGACAGGTGACAGTATTATGACAAGAAAAATATTTAATTTGCAGGATTATGTATTTGCTCTAACCTTTTTATTTCCTGCAAAATTATCTATTTTCTGCTTCCTGCATTCGCTAAGTGTAACATTTAACATCTTTTTGTACTTAATGTGTATTGAAGCATTATTCTTATAATGTCAGGTTAGGTGTAGTTGGAGGAAGTTGATATAGCATAAAAGATATCTAAAGTATGGTGGTGCTGACATTGGCACATATAGTTTTGATTTGTTACTTAAACTTTAAAGTTGAACGGAAATATTTATTCATATTAATTTAGTTTGTAATTATCTGAATATTATAATCTTTAAATTGAATGATTGACAAGTTTATTATGTTATATGACTCTATTGTTTAATTTATGTTCAAATGCTATTTTTCTCTTAACTACCAATATGATCATGCGGAGATGTACCTAAGAGTAGTTGGGTTGATACCTAGCCTAACCCAGGGCCATCACAGATGTGAAAGATGAAGAGGTATTTAATGATGAGGAATGTGAACAAAATGAAGCCCTAGAGGACCTGCGCAACGAACAAGAGGCCTTTAGTGATGAAGGCAACTGATATTCATATCTTCGAAGGAGGGAGCAACAAATTAAGAGGTCTTCGCTCAATTCTCTTTTTGGTTTATAGATTATATAAACTTTATAAAAATAGAGCAGTTTATAGAGAATATAATTTCTTGGAATATTTTTTGTTTTTAATTAAAAAAAAGTTGAAAAATTATTGGTTAAGCGTTTGCATAGATGTTATATTTTAGATGACTTATTTTGCTATTAAAACAAAGAGTACTGTTATAGTGCCAAAAAAATAACTAAAATATAGCAAGGATGATGCGACAATCACTATGTGTAAGCACATAATTAGTGCAATACATTTTTTTTGTTGGTTCATATGTAAAAAAAAAAAAAAGAAAAAAAAAATTATTGATCATGAATACTTTTTATTAGCTCTTTATTAAAGGTTTAGCATTTTCCTAAAACAGAGTGATTGTGTTTAAAATTATTTGATTTTTTATAATAATTAAATCCAATGAGTAATAGAATTCAATAAATTTAATATTTTAAGCTAGTATTTACCGATCAATAACAACTAAATAAACAAATAATAAATAGCTTATGCTAAATTTACACATGGCATTTCCATGGATATTTATTTGAATTACAGATGATTAAATTCTTATTGCATAATGTCAAATGCCTGTACTAATATACAAAAACACAAGCATGTGCACGTACATGTTCCCATCTGTGCTAAAATTCATTCAAATGTAGAATTTTATTCTTTTTGCACATTTCTTGCCCCTTGCCCTCCATACAAATGGATTGATGGTAAGATGAGCTCATTTTAATAACCCCAAAAATCTGGAACTGAAATGGACACTCAAAACTGTTGTTTTTGTTTAGGGTCAGTTACATAAATAGGACCAATATTTTTTAGGTTACATATTTAACACCTAAATTTTAATATTTACAAGTATAACTCACAAAAATTTCTAATTTTACTGAAACTAGCATTCACTTTAGGTCTTATCTAATCATTAATTAGGGATGATATTTTATATTGAGTAAGATTAAGGGCTAATCATGTAAATCAAAATTTGTGCTTGATATATTAATTAAAAAGTATAGGATGTATGCAAATATATAACTCTTTTAGTTTAATTTCATAAGCTTGAACAGATTTTATTTTATTTTTAGGTTTGTGCCTCTTATATTTGGAAAAACTGGCGACTATCCTCTACACTTAAACTCATATGCAAAAACTGGGTATATATTTGCTACTATTAATGCTTTTACCTTATTGAACTTTTATAAATTTCAAACCATGTAACTTTTTGGGGGCAAGGTAACTAAATGAGAATATAATCAGAATAGAAATTACTGGAAACAATATATTATTATTTTTTTATTAATAATTATGATATTTTCATCTTATCAGCTATTTTGCAATCCAAGCTCTAGCAATACAGTTTTGGTTGCCTAATATTTCTTTGAAATCTTGTCAAACTTTTGATATCTCTTATTGATTTAGGATGCCGGTATATGCTGATGCTTGCTTGCTTGAGCTACATGTTTGATTGTGCCCGCCAATAAATCTATGATCCAAGCATCTAACTACGATCATAGATGTAGTATTTATATACTGCATATATAGCCTAATAATCGATGTCTATTTCAAATTCTAAGTAGAAGGCATTATTACATTTTTTTGTGCTATTGGAGTATATGTCATGAAGAGACAAACATCTCTGAACACAACATAAGATCATTTGAGAAAGAAAGATGGAGCAGATAAAAGAATAAAATCTGCTAGCACAAATACACATTATTTACGTGCTTAGGTCGTGTATGTCCACAAGTTGTGCTAGAGTATTTTTTTTTATTATACAAAAAAGAAGAGTAAAATTTTACAAGCGAGAAATGTGAAGTTCTTACTTGAGATGTGTTTCACTCTTCATTCCATTTCTTATTTTATAATCATTTAATCCTCACATAACACCAAAAAGCCATCATGACAATTTTTTGGTCAAATGAGATGGCTTTATGAGAGTTTTTTTCATTTAATAATCAATCGAAAATTATGCGGAAGTTTTTCCAATAAAATATTAAAGCTACGTGAAAACTTCATACGGTCAAAGTCTTCTTGAATGAGGTTTCATGGAGGTTTTTTCTATTAATCATGGAAGCTTTAAGGAAGTTGCATTAGTCAAGCATGGGCTTTAATCATTTGACTAATCAATTTCCACATGCTTAATAACTTTCCACATGGAGACTGTTACTTCAATCAACCGCTTAACTCTTTCTTTAATTTTCCTCTAACATGAGTCTCATGATGATCATCATCTGATGTATCTCCAATCATTAAGCACTTTTGAGGCAAACTAAGGCGATGCATAGCCTCATCTTTTGGATGACGAATGCTTTATTAGCATATTTACATAATTTTTTTGTCTTTGTATCTCCTCCAATTAAAGAGTTTTATCATCGATTAGTTGGAATATGTGATGATACCTTAATTTAATATATATATTTCTTGCATGGAATATATAATTCTTTGCCAAATGAGTAGCACTTTGACAAAATGGATTGTTGCCTTGTGCATATTCTTATTTTTTTAAGAAATTATTCATTTATAACTTCTCTCTGTTTGCATCTAAAATTAGCTTGTACTTGGTTTCAGTGGTTAAAAGGGAAACTCTTATGAAATTATGACATCAACTAATTGTTGTCCTGCCAACATAAACATATCATGTGGTGCTTTTCCAATCATTGAGGTTTCTTCCGAAATAAGCATTTAAATAACTATTTAAAATCAACTTATTCTTTTTAAAATAAAGAGTTATACATAAAGTTCCTTTTGAATATCATAGATACTACTTGACACCTTCCGAATGTAGCTCATTTGGATTTGCCATGAAGTGGCCCACAACTTTGATTACACAAGCAATGTCTATTTGGTACACACAATAGCATATATCAAATTGCTAATGATTGATATATATATATATATACATATATATAATTGCAGACATTGGCTTTATTGCTTTTTAGTATTTGACAACTACTCCTTAAATAATTTGAAGTGTGTTCCTAGAGGAGTCTTGCCTTAAATTTTCAATATTGAATGTGGTCAACATTTTGTTGATGTATTTATTTTGAGACAACCCTTGGATTTCTTCTGATCTTTGTCTAGATATCCTCATTCCAACTATTTACTTTGTGGCTCACGAGTTCATCTCAAATTTTTTTGATATTTATTTATTAGATTGTAATTTTCTATATGTTTGATCTTACAACTAGCATATTATTAATGTAAAACAGTAGGATGATGAAACCTTGCATCTCTTGAAGTTGCAACATGATTTATCTCACATCTTATGAACCCATTTTTTGACAAAAATTATTAAAATTTATGTATCATTTTCTTGATGCTTAGTTTAGCCTGCACGTGCTCTTCAAGAAATTATACACAAGACCTTTCATTCTTGAAATAATTAAACCTTCTCAAGTTTTTTCATAATATTTCTTCTTCTAGATGCTTATGTAAGGAAGCAATCTTTAAATATGTTTATTTTTAATGTAAGTCTTAATCAAAAATAATACTAAGTATTGTGCTGATTATAGCTTTCTTATTTATTGGGGAAATATCTCTATATAGTCAATTCCTTGCAAGTGTTAAAGCCTTTGATTATTAATTTAGCTTTACATCTTCTCTTATCACCGTGTTCTTTATATAGTACACCCACTTATTTTACATCTTTCTCATTTTCTAAAAGTTGAGTTGACATTTATATTCTGAGTTGAGTTGAGCTTAGTTGATGTTTATCGGAATATGCTTCAAGTGTCACTAGCTTGACCACACTATGCCTCATTGTGCCATGTTTACAAGGAAAGATCTCAAGGGCAAAGCTCCTATGCAGCATAGCCACAAGCCAACCCCAGTAGAAAGTTGTTAGGCTGACTTCAGATCCAAGCACCTCCCAAAATGCTTAACCACATCTCTATACATTTAGTCAAGAGGAATCTTAGGACTCAAACAACGTGTGTCAGGTACTATCTATATTAAAACAGTCTATGTTGTTGTTTTTTTCTATACTAGTGCATCAAACTTATTTATATTTGAAGGATTTGTGCATGCTATATTTATACTTGTTAATCCTTTTCATTCTGCCTTGATTGTGAGGTTACTTGATAGATCTCACATGCAAGTCACTCCAAGATGCACTGCCACTACAATTTAAGGATAGAATATATAATGGAGGGCAATTATGCCATTATTAGAGTTTGATGTGATCTTAAGTATGGATTGGCTTTCGAGCCATTACATATCTATTAATTGCACTAAGAAGATGGTCAAATTTTAATTTCCAAGCCAAACAACCTTTTTCCATATCTTTTTTCTTAAAGCCTTCAAACTCTTGAACAATGAACACAATTCTTCTTAGCTCATGCTAAAGATACAATTAAGAAATGACCAACGTTCGAAAATATTTATGTAGTTTGAGAGTACCTAGAAGTGTTTCCAAATGAGCTACTAAGATTGGCATCTATTAGAGAAATTGGTTTTACTATATATTCCCTTTTTGATACAGCTCATATCTCTTTTATGTCTTATCGCATGGAAATGAAAAAATTATGATTACTTAAGGTGCAATTACAAGAATTTTTGGATAAGGGTTTTATAAGGCCTAGTTCATCGTGTCTTGGGGAGCACAATTTCTTTTTATAAGGACATAATTTTAAGTCTTTATATTGATTATCATGAGTTGAAGAAGTTCATCATTAAGAATAAACATTCTTTGCCAAGGATTGATGATTTATGTGATCAACTTGATGGAGAAACAATTTTCTTCAAAATTGATTTAAGATTTGACTACCATCAGTTAAAGGTCAAGAATGAGGGTATTCCATACAGCTTTTAGTACACACTATGGGTATTACAAGTTTGTAGTTATACATTTTCGGCTAACTAATGCCCATGCTGCTTTTATGGATAGGAATAGGGTGAGCAAGCCATTTTTGGACAGTTATGTAGTTGCGTTCATAGAAGAGATCCTTATTTATTCTAAAGATGAAGCACATGTCCGTTATCTCCACACATTATTCCACACTCAAAAAGAACTTATGCAAAACTTTTTAAATGTGAGTTTTGGCTCTAGGGTGTTCTTTCTTAGGTTATATCATTAGTGGCAAGTGAATTTCAGCATATCCACGGAAAGTTGCAATTATTGCAGATTTTCGAAGACCCCCTGATGTTTTAGAAGTGAGAAGTTTTTAAGTCTTGCGGGCTATTATCATAGATTTGTCAAATGCTTTTCCAAGTTAGCTATGCCTCTTTCCATACTTTTCAGAAAGCTGTGAATTTTGTTTGGGTTGTTGAGTGTAAAGAAGCCTTACAGAATTTGAAAAATTGTCTCATGTCTGCTCTTGTGCTTGCCATTCCTTCAGGTATGGATGGCTTTCAAATTTACAATGATGTGTTATATATAAATTTGGATGTGTTCTAATGTAACATGGTCGAGTGGTTGCCTATGCAGCATGACAATTGAAGCCTAATGAGAAAAATTATTCAACGCATAATTTGGATCAAGATTTGGAGGTACTACCTTTATTTGTTTAGATGTGAGGTGTTCACATATCATAAGAGTCTGAAGTACATCCTTACCCAGAAGTATCTGAATCTATTACAAAGGAGATGGTTAGAATTTATTAAATATTATTATCTTGATATCCTTTATCACCCAAAAAAAGCGAATGTTGTTGTAGATGCCTTAAGTAGAAAGCTCGTTAATAGCAATTTGGATGATCACTCAACATAATGAACTCTTATTGAAGCTATGGAGTAACTAGAGTTGACTATGATCAAATCTTCAAATGAATGTGATGTTTACTTGAGCTAGCTAGATGTTTAACCAAGTTTGAAGGACAAAAATTCATACAGCCTTGTCCCAAGCTAATAGCTTTATTAAAATTTTTGGAACAAATTAAAATTGGGCAAACAAAAGAATTCGAGCATGATGCTGAAGGATTATTATAGCAGCGTGGCAAAATTTGTGTGCCAGGCGCGATTGGACTAATGGAATATATTTAAAGTGAAGACAATTATTTTGGTTACTCAATTCACCTAGGTAGCACCAAAATATTCCAAGACTTCAAAAACATCTTTTGGTTGCCTGAAACAAGCTCCACTACATTGTACCTTAAGATTAAATATCAGAAGCCAAGTGTTCTATTGCAGCCCCTATTAATACCAGAGTGAAAATGGGATAACATAGTTATGAATTTTATGATTGCTCTACCTAGATCAATTCAAAGTCATGATGCCATATAGATAATTGTTAATAAATTGATAAAATCAATACACTTTTTGCCTATTCGACAAACTGATCTTGTGAAGAAAAAATGGCAAAGTTGTATGTAGACAAAATTGTTAGACTTTACGGGGTGCCCAAGTCTACTGTATCTGACTGAGACATTAGATTTACCTCCAGAATATGGAAGAGTATCCAAGGAGCACTTGGTTCACGTCTTACATTTAGCATCACCTTTCATCTTCAAACTGACAGACAATCAGAAATGACTTTTGAAACATTGAAGATTTACTCAGGCTGTGTGTTTTTTATTTTTGTGGAGGATAGGAAAACATATACCTCTAATTGAGTTTGCTTACAATAAGTTTCCAGTTGAGCATTGGATTGATACCTTATAAAACATTATATGCAAGAAAGTACGTAACACCTATTTGTTGGGTAGAATCAGGTGAAAGATGTATTTTGGGACCAAAACTTGTAGATGAAGTTAGGGAGAAAATCATATTGACAAGTCATAGAATGACAATCATCCAAGATAGAGAGAAGACAAATTATTCAAGGCACAACAAACCAGTGAATTTTTATGTTGGAAATTTATCATTTTTGCTAAAGTTAGTCCAATGAAAGGTGTTTCTAGGTTCGGCAGGATTGGCAAGCTTACTCAGAGATATATTGGCCCATTTGAGATTTTTGAGAAGGTGCGAAGTGATTGATTGTCCCAAATCATACGCACGACATCCACAACATCTCCACATTTCCTCCCTTAGAAAATTTATTTCAAATGAGTCATAAAGAGTTGATACAGATGAAGTAAAAATTCAACCAGATTTAGTTTATATTACTGAGTCAGTATATTTTTTAGATAGGGATATTCAGCAGTTAAAAAATAGAAGAATTCCTTATGTAAAAAGGTTCATAAAAGATGTCTTGAAAAGGATGCTATATGGGAAAATGAAACCAACATGCACGATCACTACCCTTTCTCTTTGAATAAGGTATGATTGTTTATTTTTATTCTCGTTCTAAATTTTTTTATTTTGCCCATATTGGGTCATTTTGCATATTTAGAAATTTAGTGTAGAAAACTTAAAATTATATTGACACATGCAAAATGTAATTAGATATTTGGTGCTAGTTTCATTAAAATCAGATTTTAATGAAATTTTGGTGAGTTTTCAATAGGCCTTGGTACAAAAAAGTTTTAGCCCTGCACAAGTTCTTAGTTGTCTTGTCTGTGCTTCCTAAGACGCACACGAAACAACTTCCTCTCCTTATCAAGCACACACAATTCTATCTCCAAGCCTCACACACGAGACGCAAGCTGCTCGAGCCATCTGCTCAACCGATACCTCCTTTTCTTCTTCCAATCAAGTTACTCACCTCTAGTCGAACCACACGTAGATGCACGCCAAAGGCCACACATTGTTTTGTTCCCTCTTCCTCCAGTGACGATAACAAAATTCCTAGCCACATGAGGAATGTAAACCCAATATTTTTATAAATTATATTAGTTAAAACTTAAATTTTTAGATAAACTCTTTGTTAAGCTATTTTTATATGTTTTTATATTTTTCTAGCACAAGATACAAAAGTGCATGAAGGAAGAGAGAAATGAACATTTATGCATATATAGAGCAAGGTGCTGCGGCGCGCTGTAGCACTTGGCTTGTGCTAAGTTGACATTGTAGTGCGTTGTGATGCCTTGCTCTATATTTGCATAAATGTTCATTTCTCTCTTACTTTGTGCACTTTCGTCTTTTGTTCTAGAAAACTTAATAACACACAAAAATAACTTAAAGTAACAAAGATTTTATCTAAAAGCACAAGTTTTAACTAATAAAATTTATATAAATATTGGGTTCATCAAGGAACCTCCGTCAAGCGAGACACATTAGGGAGTATTGACGTCGCCTCACCAAGGGGAAACCCTAAAGTTAAACCACAGGCACAACGATGTATTCAATGTAACTGAATTTCATGTCAAAATCTAATCATTATGTTGATTGGATAAACCTTGGATTTGATATAACCTTTCGTTTAGGTTGACTTTCGAAGTAAGGATCACTTACTAGTCTAACAATTTAGACTTTCAGATCATCAAATTAAATTGGGTAATAATGAATTTATTTTCTTAATGCTTTTTTTCTCTTGAATATGTGTAGTTTTGACATTTAAAATTTCATGGTAGAAATTTGCAATTACTATTTAGAATTTTGTAGAATTGTACCCAAGTTACTGATTTTAAATTGATGTAAACTCATACATATATGTTTCTACATATCTAGAATTGAATTTAAGAGAAATGATTGATGTCTTAATCACATGATAATGATAAAAAAAGAAGAGTATTGCTACAATTACACATTAATATATACCAAAATATATAGGTGATTTGTCAATCCAATGTGTAAGTAGATTATTGGTTGAATACACTTTTTGTGGGGCCTATATGTAAAAATAAAAAAAATAAAAATTATATTGGTCATGGATATTTTTTGGTGTATATTCTTGTGTAAACATAGTATTTTTCAAAAAAGAAATGAATATTTCATGTTACAACATATTGTATGATTATTATCAATGTTTAGCAAATTTCTTACAAACTTACCATGTCTATGAAATGAAGCTTACCAAGTCAGGTTTATGAATTTGGTAAAGTACTAGTACGCTAAAATATGGATTCCACATTATTATGGCTCAGCATGTTGTCTTATATAAGAATATGAGACAGACCTATGCGCATGTTACTTTCTATGATGAGATCTTCCCTAGGATAGGATCCTCTTTTTGGAAGGGTGTCTCCCATTCAGGTTCATTGGATGGTGGGTGGCTTAACTGTTATGAAGGGTATCTTCATTCACGATGCAAGTGAAAATAAAGTAATTAAATGAACACCATTTCAAGGATTTTCATTTATACTATAATTAACGATCTATGTTTTGATTTCTCCCAAAAAAAATTTTACTCAGCTATCAGACTTTAATTTCTTATGATTTTTAGCCTATTTACATTACAAGCATTATATTCATGCGTACTCTATTCTTTCCTTGTTAATTTTAAGTAGGATTTATAATTATCCACTCTACGTGTTATTATTTTATTTTTTTAGGTCAAGATTAGATGACTGATAAATACACTGACTTGACCTGCACCTGTTGTTGTACTTGGTACTTTGGTTCTAGTTATCTTTTCCTAGATTATCTTTAATGTTAATGTACTCCTTTGTATGATTTTAAAAAGAAAGAATGTTTAAAATTTAAAAGTTTTTGGATGTTTAGATGGTTCTTTATATTTTTATTACATTTTGATTTGTTTGGCTCTCTTATGTTTAAATGTCAAGTTATATTTTGTTTGCCATCCAACCCCAACCCCTGTTCCCGACGCCTTTTGGGCCAAGTCATGACAGTTTGGAGCTAATGTTGTGAAGGATTTATCTAGGATTTAGCATTTAGATCGCCAAATAATTTGAATTTTAATTAATTCCATGATATTGTAATTAGGATTTAACTAGTTTTGGTCTAAATCTATTATTTTGTATATTTTTTGTTTCCCTTAATTATCTATTTATGAATTTATTTTCAAGATTTAGCACTCCCATAATTTAATAAAGTTAAGAGTTATTAAATCATTAAATATTGTGTTAATATTTAATTGATATGAACAACCCCTCTAATCAAGAGAGCGAGAGTGGTTCTTTGTTGGAAGATGAGGTGGCTACTAGGAAGTATTTTTGGTTCATCAACTGCTACATTTGTAACGAGGTTGGAGTAGCTCCAATTGAGTATATGCTCAGAGAAAGTTGTCTTAGGTGCTTCAAGCATTAACTGTAAACTATTAGATACCCCAGTTACGAAAGTTGAGTTGATAAATTTTGCCTATGTTAAAAGAGGGAGATGATGACTAAAAAAGATATTGCAAGAAATTATTAGGAATTATTTCACTTATTTGGAGTTTATGGATGTGCTGTTTGATTGAATACAATTGAGAGATTGAGTTAAGGTTTGGTTATGGTGCTATTGTTGTAGCTACTGCATTCCTTTGATCATGTTTATTGTGATGTCCAAATATGAAAAGGGCAGGGAGATATCATCGGTGCAGATTGTTCAGACAAGGTGTATCTTCTGACTTGCTCCTATGAAACTATGTAGAATGATTTGAGCTTGAGCGAGTGTAGGTTGTGCTTGTGTTTGGCGCATATGTTATGAGACGTGCTCGAACTTGACGTGAACTTGTCTTGAGTCTAACTCAAAAATACCGTTTGAAAATATGTTTGTGTTTGGCTATAGATGTTCTTGAAAGGTTATAGATTAGCTCAAAAATAAACCAAAACAAAATTAAACCATAAATTGAAAATATATTGTGAATAAAATAGAAAATAAACTTTAATACTCCCTAAAATTAAAACAAAAATCTGTAAAACAAGCGAAAAAAAACTATATAATAAATCATTATTTCTAAAATAAACCTAAATTGAAGCATGCATCAATAAAAAAAAAAAAGAATATTACCAAAATCCGACCTTACATTTTTGGTAATATTAAAACTCAACCTCTAATACGGATGAACCAAGGGGAAGCTAGTGGATATGTGTTGATCTGAATTCGAAGCGGGTGGGGTGTAATTGCTGATTCAAAAGGCTTAGTTAAGGTATGGCACTTGGTATACATTTTGGAAAAAGGATGGCAGGAATGAACTAAATCCATATTAGAAGTAAAATGTACTGGGTTATATAAATAAAAATTGAATCATAATAAGTAATATGCTTTTTGTGATATTTAATAGGGTTTCTAATAAAAACTTAAATTTTATACTTGTAGTGGAATACTTTGACATATGATCATTTAAGAAGTTTTCTGGGGACACAATTGTGAGGTTGGTTTTTCGGCATGCTCTGTGATTAGTCGGACAAAAGCGAACTTTATAATGCTTAGTGTGGTATGGAGCATTTCATTTATTGTCACTCAAGCATGTTTTTTATAACCATGAAAACTGGAAAAGCTTCATGTACAGTGGTGTTGACGCTTGTTTGTGATATAATCCACCATATTACGTGTATGGTCATTTTTGTATTGCTATATTTAATTAATCTAATGTATTATGATTATTAGGAGGGGATTATATATACATTCCTAGTTGTTTATGCTTTTTCCAGAAAACAATTGGGTCGTCTATACGGTCCCTCAACTATTGCACTCCCTTTGATATTTGTATATGAAAAATGGAGAAACCTATACACAGCTCTTTTAGTTAGCAAGGTTTTTATAAACGAACCTTGTGCGTAGTTTATCTTTGTTTAAGTACGGGTATTTTTTGTGAGTTTTCTGTATGGCAATTGCTAATTAATCTAAATTCATATTTGAATTTGTCCATTAAGTTTTATTTGAAATGGCCCTTGCATGTACTGAATTAAATCCTCACATTGATTTATATTATATCTAGTTGGCCTTGGAAAGATTACCTGACCTTAAAGAAAAGATGATTGAATATGCTAAGGAACACGCCCAAAACATTGCAGAAGGCCTGGAAATTCTTCCTGGTGTTTCCTCTTTATTGGATGCATTATCGTCAAATGGTGTTCCCATTGGTTTGGTACGCCTTGTATCTCATCTATGATTTTGATTTATTTTACTGCTTGATCATTAAGTATGCATATTATACGAACTGTTTAAATTTGTGCCTACCTTACCTTTTTTTTCTACTCATCAGGAAAGTAGAGTTTCAAAATACTGTTAATTTGTCAAAACTAGAATATAGCATGTGGAATACAAGCCAACCACAAGCTGAACATGGATACGACCAAATAAAACAAATTTATATCAAGTGTCTCAAAGAGTAGAGTGGGTGAACAATATAAAATATATGTGTTAGATATTGAAATTCATGTATACATATATATATATATTATAAATAAATATATATATATATTATAATTGTATATATATATATATATTATAACTAAATATAATTTGACACAAGATATTAGGGTATAATATACTGAATATGGATATTTAATCAACATTAAATATTTTTTTTTAAATTGTTCTTATGTTATTTACAATTGAGTTTGTCATCTTAAAATAGTATAAATTGAGTGTTATGTTTTTTTATTGTTGATAACTTTCTGGTAGTATTTTTATAAATCTAATATATGAGTATGGCCGGGTGGGATTAAGGCTTCTTGTTGTTGTTGTTTTTGTATAATATGTGAGTATGGGATGTGTAAAAAAGAAGATTCTTGTGCTAGATATATGAATAATGAATATTCTTGTAATATTTAAGTGTAAATAATATCAATTTTTTTAGCCTTTAATGAGAACACCATAATAGAGTTGTTTGTGTCGGGCTTTAAAAAAATAAAAGTCTAATGCGAGTTTTTTTTTCAAGTTGATCTCGAGTTATTTGTGAATGATTAGTTTTTGTGATAACCTTAGTCAAAAGTTCAACTTACATGTTAATTGAATGATTTTTTAATAACAATTCTTTTAATGGCACTAGTGATTTCACTCTTATTTGGTAAATGAATACGGAGGTGCATATAGGATGGAAGGTAACTTTTTAGCATTAATAATTTGCAATAATAACATTTGATCACTAAAAAAATTTAAAAGAATTTGTTATAAAGAAAGTGTATCGATAGAATAACTGCGCAGCAGCTTAAAGGTTGTTAATGTTGATCAGGATGATCACCAATACATTTAAAATGTTTTTTCACTGAAATGTTGAATTGTTTATGTTCCTTTTGCGTGGTTAATTTTGTTTACAAAGTAAATCATCCCAGCTTTTTATTTATTTATTTTTTCTTCAGGTTACTGGAAATCTGGAGCAGATTGCTTGGATGAAGATGGAGGGACTAGGTCTTCATAGATACTTCTCTGTTCCAAATTTTGGAGGGTAGGTTGAAATAACTGGTTGCTTTTATCATATAGTCCATCCCTTCTGCGTATTTTATTTTCATTTTATTTTTAGTATTTTTGTTTTGAGAAAAGATATGCTGTCCCAAAAAACTCAACCCCAAAAGAGCCCAAAGGTGCAGAGTGGTAGATAGTAAGAAATTATGTGTAGCTGTCAAAATGTGTCGTTGGATTATTTTTGGAATCTGATTTAAAGAAGCTGAATTGGAACTCAAACCCTGTTTTAATTTAATAAATGGCCAAGATCTCAACTTGAACCAGACTTACATATAACCTGATTGACTAGAACACAAACTTTTATGCATAGATATGTGAGCATTATAGAATTAATGAAGCATTTTGGCGCCAACATGACTGGTTCTGACATGAGCATGAGCTGTTTCAGCCAAACAAGAATCGTTTATGCCCCTTAGGTCTAGTCAGACTTGGTCAAATTCAGATTTTGTGGGTGGGTCAACTCAAATATTATATTGGCCTAAAATTTCAACCTGAACCTGACCCAAATATTAATGGGGTCAATCCAACTTGTTTTTTTGGGCAAGTTCAGGTCATATTTTCGTGTTGGGTCCTATTTTGATAACCCTAATTATATATCCTCATGCTGGCTGTCTATAATTTTTTTTTAATTTTGTTTTCCCTCCTCAGTCAAGTGAATCAATCTTCTTAACAGATTTGGAACAGATCATACTGAACGTGTAGAACTAGTCAAAATTGCTGCAGAGAGGGCGAACAAGCTCTATCCTGAGGGCTTCGATTTGCGAGTTCATGTCGGAGATACAGTAAGCACTCTTCTTCATCATTCAAATAATCAAAATAAAGGTTTCTTCTTCTGGAGATAAAAATCGAGTTTCTTCAAACTCTCGATGCTCTTCAGCCGAATGATATTCGTGCTGCCGAAAATGGCGGGGCTCTGGCTTTAGGCGTGTGCACTGGTGTCTTTACTGGAGAAGAACTGATGCAAGCTAGCAATGGGAACGCTGTCATATTCTCTGACCTCACTAATTCTGAATCTTTCCTGAAGTTGTTGGGCGTTTTAGCATGAGCCTGCTGTTCAACTACACATGAACTATCATAGGTATCCTGCAGTAATGCTTATGTTCTATTTTTTTTTTCCCAAATTTACTACTTTAGCTGCCTTTATTTTTTCTACAAGCCATAAACTCCAAGGTCCATTTTATTTTATCTGTAAAATGGTCTTCTTGGTTACAGTGATGAACTGATATAAAGTCTGCTTTTTAGTTATTTAGTCCCACATTTTAGTTATTTAGTATTTATTGGTGCACATCCATAGGACTAAGTTTTTGGGTGAAAATTGAATTTATATCATTATTGATTTTATTATATATTAATTGTATAAACATCAAAAAGTTTATTCATTGTAGTCAATAAAGAAGAAATTTATTGATAAAATGAGTCTTATAAATATGAGGATGCTAAGGAAATGAGTTCATTCATAGAGAGGATAAAGTGGCTCTAATAAATGGATTAGATTAATGGATATGACATTCTTTATTTGTTTATTATATTGATAATTATGGGTGTAAACATGTTGAGATTGAACTAGCTTAATTTGTGCTTGTTTTCGGCTAATATGTTTGAGATCTATTTGAATTCCGCTTGAGCTAGCTTATCTAAAATTGCGGGTTCTTGTTCAGGCTATTTAAGTTCGAGCTATAATCAAAAGGTGAACTCAAACTTGTTAGATTTGGATTTTTGTATATATGATTTTAAATAGGAATACTTGTAAAAAAATTTATGTGCTACGTATAGAAATATTATTATATACTAATCATTTAATATATTTATATTAATAAGTAATATTTTATTTATAATTTATCATGGAACTCGAGCACAATTGAACATTAAATTATTTATGTGTAGCTTGTTGTTAGGTAATGGAGCATCAAATATGCTTTAAACTCTACTAGCTTATTGATCAAGTTGAATTTAAGCTACTTAACCAGCTGATATGAATAATGACTTTTTGATATTCCATGGTAAAGGCTTGATGTGTTAGATCTAGTCAATGGGGGTAAATGGGATGGCCATATCATATATTTTGTGCAAGGCCACATTCTAGTCATTGTGAAGGCCATATGTTCTTGACCCCTATTTCGTTGAGGTGTTTCGGCGGGGGAACTCATGAATGGTTCCATTTGAATTGAAAGAGTATGTTTTGGCTATTGAATGATGTCTCATGAACTACTTGAGAATAGTTTTGAGATAAGGGCTTGATATGATGAAATCTTATGTGGCCAAATCTTTAGTGCTATAACATTATTTGATTGTGTATGATTAAATGATATACCTATTGATGAAGTTTGCTTCTTTACATGGTTGTTACTACAAGTATGATAGAATATTGTGGTTTAAAATTTATAATAGAGATGATCAAATATGACTAACTAATTATTTGAAGGAGTTTGTTGATTGTTTGCCCCAAAATCAGCATGGTCTAGTTGAGGGTGGGGATTCGCATGGTCTTGTTGAGGATGAAGTTTGAAACAAGATTCAACATTATGTCCAAATGTATTATAGTGAGAATATTTTGGGAGAGTTGGTGTTGGAGGTCACAACCATTTGAGCAAAAGAACGACCTTGAATTAGGGTTGAAAACAAGGTCTTAGTGGGATGGAATTTCAGCATCATGATGGATGGAACGAAGAACACATCCGCTAAGGGCAAATGATTGGGGAAGGGTAGGGACAAAATGACTAATTGAGTTTGGGACTGTGATAGCTCATAATCAAGTTGAGGAAAAGAATAAATAAAACTGAAGCTTTTTCTTTCATTTTACTAACTCAATCATACAACATTGCGCTATTATAGCATCAAGTGTACACGAATGATAGTAAAGGACTTGTCTTGAAATATGAAATATCATACACTACTTATATTGAGCACAGTTAACAAGGCTAGCTCACTCAACCACACAACGAAACACTACAGAAGTCATGATAGTAAAGGACTCGTAACGGGTCTCGCCACCTAATAAATATTTATTAATGAATCAAGCTATGTTGGAGTGCATTGCTTAAATTGTTATAGCTTTTAGATGAATTATTGCACATGGATATGGATAAATTTTACTAATGTGATGACCCACTTAAGTAGTAATAAGTGAAACTTTTAAATATCGAGGCGCATTTTCAGATAACGGTGAAGTTCTTAATAAGAACTTCAAAGTTAAGCGTGCTCATATGGGAGCACTCCCAGGATGGGTGACATATTGGGAAGTTATCTTCTGAGGGCAAAATCGTGAGATATTTCAGGCTAAAGCGGACAATACTTTGGTACTTAAGAGTTTGGGCTGTTATAACTAAACACTTAAATATTTAATAAAAGAGGAAATAATCATATTGAATATTATGAAAGTGTACATAAAAAGTTGTTATTAAAGATAACATAAGCCATATTCTTTGAATGTGTTTTGTTCGTTGCAAAACTTTGGAATGCTTCTTTTGAGATTAATGACATAATTAAATGAATTGAAGTTTAATTAAGTTAATAAGTTAAATCTCCATGTTGTTCGATTGGTGATTACATTAAGTTATATTAAGCCAACAAATAAAAGAAATAAATTTGTTAGGTTCAAAGATAAGATTATGCCAAATTATAGTACAATTATTATGTTAATTTAATATGTTATTTACTAATTAAATATAGTAGTTAATTAAACAAAGTGAATAGTTTATATTAAATATTTGATTATATTAATAGTAAGTTAGCAATTAGTTGCACATTATCCTTGTTAATAAATTATTATGCTAATTAATAGTTATAAGAATTATTAGCCATATTACTTAATTAATGAATAATTAAATATTTAATTAATAATTGTATAGTTAATGATAATTAATAATTACCATTGCTAATAAATGTTAACTACATTAATTATTAACAAAATTAAATGGAAGATTCTATAATTATTTCATAATAAAATAATTGACTATATTTTTATTTTTATTTAATACTAATTTAATTAATAAATAATCATAATTGTTAATTATTGTTAATGAATAATGTTAATTAATAATATCATTATTTAAGTATATTTACATTAATTAATAATTTAAGTTATTAGTTTATATTAATCAAATAGTTTTTATTTAATTATTTAATGTGCAAATTTATTTTTTATAGTCAAATAATAATTATTAATAATATGTTTTTTTGTGGTTGAAATATTTTATCTTATTAAATATTTTCTACTTATTTAATAGTTAGTTTTAAATAGGGTTATATATGAATAATGTTTTAGCTTTTTAAAGCAAGTGAATCAAACAAGAAAAAGAGAAGCTATTTAGACTCGCTGACATAGCATCCAGAAAAATTCATCCAATTAGATTTGTACATAATTTTAATACAAAATTTAAAAATAATATTTGTATTATTTTAATGTAAATAAATAAATACGAGTGAAATGATATCCAAATTCTATTGGATGGGTATTTTTGAATTCCATGTCAGCAGATCTAAATAGCATTTTTCCAAAAAAAATCGCGGAATACCAATTATTAAAGACTTATTATTCAATAAAAAAATAATTTTACTAATTTTATTTTAATCAATTTAAAAAAGAAAAATATTATGGAATATTTCTGATCAATTAAATATTTTTAATGTAATTATAATTATAATATTAATTAGTAAATATCAATTTAATATTAAATATGCATATATTAATTATGTTTTCACAATAAAAGGGCACTAAGCAATGTATTTTATCAGCCTTATTTTCCAAATGAACAATTCAATAATATTCCAATTTCATAAAAAGTAAAAAAAAATGAATAATTATTATATATATATATATTATAAATATAATAAAATATAAATGATGTGATAATCTTATGTGCAAATATATGATTAGTGCAAAGTATTTTTTGCTTGATTTATAAATTATTAAACCAAAATAAACTAAAATTACTATTAGAATTAAATGACTGGTGAAAATATCATATATATATATATATATATATATATATAATTTATTATTAATATAAAAGACCTTATTTGTAAACACAATGTATTATGTGTAATATTATTATAATTGATTTTTACTACTATTAGAATTAAATGTAAAATATATTAATATTAGTATTAATTAAATTTTTGTATAAAGCACAAAATAATAAAACTATATTTTTAATTGTATTAAAGAATAATATTGTTATAGTCCAATGATTAACATTTTAAAATCATGAATTATTTCTCATTAAGCACATAATTTTTTTTTATTTATTGAATTAATTTTTAAAAATACATATTAAATAATACCAAAAAACATGTTAAGTATTATTTATGTTAAGAACATAAGAATTTAATTATTTTTAAATAAATTTAATAAAAAATTAAAGTATCTGTTTTTTAGCTTAAAAATTAATATAATCATACTTAAAAGCCTTAATTATACTTTAAAGCAATATTATGAAACCTTCCCTAAAGTTCTTATAGCTTAGCATTAAGCCCTAGAAAAACGTACTCAGAGCGAGGCAGCCTTTCGAGTGCGGCCATGGCGGAGCTCTTTAGCGGCATGAATGACAGTCGCCTGAAGCCGCCCATGCTGCGGTCAGTGGTTCGTGATCGTCTTATCGACGAGAAGCGGCCATTTCCCAGTTCCGCTGAGATTGCCGGCGTTATCTCTCAGGTGCGCACTCATGGGCTACTCTCAGAGCGCCTGTCTGACGCCGGCGACCGTAAGCTTTTTGAGGCGTGGGCTTCGGCCGTCGATGGCTGGGTCGAGCGCATCGTTTTGCTCGCATCGAGCAGCGCGGTAGTTTGCCTCATTGCCTTTATTTTATCATCGCAAGCTTAACTGTTTCTTCATTTCTTTTTAGTTAGATTGTTGGAATGAGACATACTGAAGTTTTAATCATTAACTTCCCAATGCTATATGATATGTCATCTTATGATGATAACAAGTGCTTGATTAGCTGCGATGTTATGTTACCAATTTCAATTTGCTCATTAGGTAAGATTTTAAAGGCAAACCTAAATTTAAAAATGTGGATAGACAGTAGTTAAAATTGCGCACAAGGTCTAGCTCCGGGGATTAAGTTAATGTTACTATTTTTGTGTTATGTTAATTTTTTTTTCATATAGGACTGTCGCTTTAGCCCTCCTCCCCTATAGTTATCCACTGCAGTAATATTCAGCTTTTGCTTATGAGTTTGCATAATTAAATTTATCTCTAATCCTATGTTCTCTTATTTTTTTCAGTATCCATCGCTGTTGTTGCATTTGCAGTTTTTCTTACTGCATTTATCTTATCATCACATGCTCTCACACGACCACTTTTTCCTATTTTTTCCACTTTCAACTGTTTCTTAATTGCCTTTTAGTTAGATTGTTAGTAGGAGAAAGATTGACTTAGAAGCTGTTTTAATCACCAGCTCTCCAATTGTATATGTTATGTCATCATGATGATAACAAGTGCTTGATTCACTGCGATGCTATATGACAAGTTTCAATTTACTCTTCAAGTTAAATTTTGATGACAAAGTCTAATTTGAAAATGTAGATAGACAATACTTGAAACTCTGCATGAGGTCTAACCACAGGGTTTAAGTTAATGTAGCAATTTTTTCCAAACAGGACTGTTTGTCTAGGCCCTCCTGCCCTATAGTACTTCACTGCAATAATCTTCAACTTTTGTTTATAACTTTGCATAATTGAATTTATATCATACCTTTGTTAATATCTCTAACACTGTGTTTTCCTTTTTTTCAGTATCTGGCACTACTGTTGCATTCATGGTTTGCTTATATTTTTAGGCACAATTGCTATACTTGGTTTTACAGGATTTGTCAAACAATGCTTAGGTGGGGCTGAGCCTGGGCCTAGACAAATTTAAGTGTCCATACCTGGCCCGAATTTAGTTTGTCATGGGCATGAAAGCTCGGTATTCAAAAATAGGCATATTTGCAAAGCTCAACCTTGTCAATTAGAGCATCTGTTTTGGCAGGCTTGCCCGACTGCTTGCCTCTACTAAACCCTTAATTTAATAGCAATATTACATATTGTGCTCAACCCTTCAAAAAGGGAGAAACAATACTTTAAACGTGTGTATTTATTGTCCGTTCTATATAAAAGTAACGATCAATTCCGTTTATGCATGCCGCAAACAAAGTATTGTGCATGTATCATAAAAAAATTTGGATTGAACTTTATTTTGCTTTTCAAAATAAGGGTTGATAAAGTCATAATTTTATATATATGCAAGGTTTTGGTGTTATGCTTGAAATTGTCTTAATACATTATGTGTGCTACGGAACAAAACATTGTCTATTTTACAAAATAAAAAATATAGGCTGAATTTTAATTGCTCTTCAAAATAAAGGTGATATTGTTGTAAATGGGTTCGAGAGGATGATTATTTCATAAATATGCAAGCTTTGTGTTATGCATGAAATTGTCTCCATCGAAAAACTTTTATGTTGCAAAAATTGAACTACATCTAGGTGTTATTTTCATTAATTATATTTTACTACTATGTAATGTTATTGCTAAATATCAGCGTTTGGTTCACCACCATCTTATTTTTGATGCCCTAAATATTACAGCTGCACACTTTAACGACATCTAGATATGTGTCAACTTATTTATTGAATTATCTTTCTTGCGTGTTAATGATTTAGTTAGACAAGTGTTGGACTGGAAGCTGCTTGCTTGGTGTGACATGCCAAGAATGCTGCTCTGATCGTTTCCAGTCATCATACACTGATTGGGTTCAGAGACTTCTCGAAAACTTGCAGGTAGTGCTGAAAAATGGATTACTTTATGTGCTATATTTCCATCATTGTTTGTTTTAACATTTCATGCCCATGAGGTAATTTACTTATTTTTCTATTGATGCAGTCTCAATCCAGCAATCATATTATCAAAGTTGCTTGTTGTGCATCACTGTCCGATCTTTTTTTGCGGTTAGTTGACTGTCTATTGCTGCTCAATTCTCAAAGCTACCTTTTTATTTCAAGCTTATTTTTATTTCATCCGCATTTGCCAAAAAATATATATATGTTATCAATGTAATGCTGCTTTTGGCTCAAACGTTTTGTCGGTTGAAGATGATTAGATTATGATCAAGTAGCTGAGAAGTTTGATTTTCAGCAGACTAGTGATTATTATTTGTAATGCAAATGCTAGTTACGTTTTTTAACAATGATATTAAGTTAGTATAACTGTCATAAAACATTTTCAAATTTGGATAAAATTTCATTTACCATGAAAAGATCAACAATTAGTTGAATAGTGGTAATTGTAATAAATTTGGCGAATATGATATTTCCATAAATCTCTTCTTCAAATTCACTCTTGCTAATGATGTGTAAGAATTTTTTCTTAACTAGGACTGACAAATCTTGGGGTTAGTGTGTGATATGTAATTGCTCAGTTCACTGGATACAAGTATTCAAGTACAATCACAATGGAGTGAATGATACTTGAAAAATTCAAAACTAAAACTCAAACCAATAATAATAGTATCACAATGAAATATTTTATTAATTCAATAGCAAGTTTCAATGGCATATTAAAAATCGGAGGAAAAAGATACAATTTAATTTCTACTAGAAGAAGTGGAGCAGGAAGCCAAACCCCTCTTATGTGAAAAACATAGCTATTTTGCTATGTGGACTCTACTCATTAACTGATCAATGTAAGCTTGTTAGGTGATTTTATTTATTATTAGTTTTTTGCATGTGAATTGTAAATATTAAAATAGAATCATTTTTAAAATTGTAGTGATGAAAATGCAACATTAAATATTTAAGGACTAATGTGAAACCAATATTAATATTGGGATTATTTTTTTTATAATAAATAATAGGGACTTAAGTGGTATCAGATATAAACTATAAGGGGCTAACTTGTATATTACCAATTAATATTTGTGATTTAATTTGCAAAATTTTATAATTAAAAATTTATTTAACATTGATTATTATTAAGTATACGAGTGATAATTTATAAGTAAAAAAATTTACAAACAATTAAATTTTGCTCGTAATGGTGCAATGAACTGAGCAATTTTGATAGGTTGCTTGAAGGGGTTTTACTTATAATGGAGAGACTTTGAGTTTTAATCTTGATCCGCCTTTAATTTTTTTAAATTTATCTTTTTTTAATGTTAATTGTAAGTATTAGAGTAAAGTGAAAGTTATTGGGATTAAAGTGAAACTTTAAAAACTATAGAGATTAAAGCTGAACCATATAAGAATATTTGGAACTAAGTTGTAATATACTTATAATTTTTTTTTAATGTTCTTATATGCAATGGTAAGCTATTCTTGTGGTTGTACTTTTAAGAGTATGAATGCTTATTGACATCTTTCTATTTTCAGGTTATCTAACTTTTCAAATCATAAACAAAATGGAATAGTACTTGCTAGAAAATTTGTTCAGCCAGTTCTACAGATGTTAAATGAGGATGCTGGAGAAAATGTTTGGTTCTGTTTCTTTAAATAACCTTTATTTTATGTTTACTCTTATCATTTTTTGGAAATAGTTAATGAACGTTTGCCACATGCTCATCCAGGAAGCGGCAGCAAATTTGTTGTGCACGCTTATAACCTTCTTTCCATCATCTATACAACGTCATTGTGACAATGTAAGAAAATACAGTTTGGCCATCCTTCAAATTATTCTTTGGAGATTTAGTTTTTAATAACAACATTTGCATTTCTTTTATGAAAGGCATATAGATGGTGTTCAATATATTATGTGCAATTAGCAAGATATAACATTTTTTTCTATAAACCACCCCATCTTCTTTGAGATTCTCATTAGTGAAAACGTTTTATAGTTCTCATCTCTTTTTGTCATTTTGTTGCTATTACAAATATAATTGTACATGAGCCTGTAGTTTTTTGTCAGGTGGAAGCTGTTCTTACTTCAAAGATAATGACTGCAAAATGTAACTTATATACTTCTGAGGTGACTTTAATTTTGATGCATTTTCAATTTTTAACATTTGAGTTTTTGCCATTAATCGTAAGCAGTGACGTTCTTACTGTTATTTTAAAGTAATTTCTCATTAATGAGTGTGTATCACCTTTTCCTCAGAAACTTTCTTGCAGTTTAGCGATGCTTCCCAAGGTTAAAGGAGATAAAGATAGCTGGTGTGTATTTATTCAGAAGATTCTCATAGCCATTAACTCAATTCTTAGTGTTGTGTTCCAGGGATTTGAAGAAGGTAAAAAGTATTCACTTTTATTAAATTCTGTACCGTTACTGGAATATTAAGTAAACTTATGTTTTATTATTTTACAGAAAGGAAAAGTTTTGACGTTATGAAAATTATAGTTCCTCCGGGTAAGGATCCTCCACCTTTTTTGGGAGGTCAAACTTTGTCTGGAGAAACATCTGAATCTGTAATCAAAAGATTGAGTGAATTACTTGTGCTGAGAGTGATTGCTCTAATGCATTCTTGCAGTATTATGCTTGATAACTTCCCTTCTGAGGCAAGTCACGAATTTTTTTTTCCGACTTGCATATATCTGTGTGTACAAGTAGAGGGAATGTTCTTTATATAATTGACAAATAGAAAAAATTGCTTATGAATTGGGCTTCAGTTTTCAGATTTGTTCACCCATTCATCAAAAGTTCAAAATAAATAATGAATAGTTGAAGTATGTAAACCCTTTTTAATTCTTGTTGTCTTTGTCACTCAAATACTTTATGCATATTAATTTCACCAGCTAGTTGTGTATTTATTACCAAGCATTTTGATCATGAATTTCTATATTTGCAACTCTATGGCTATTGAAATTTTTTATTTGGTTATAGCTCCTAGCTTTGAGGTTATTAATATAGTGGGTATTTTTAATAATGTTAAAATTGAAATTTATCATGTGAATCGTTTTCTCTTAGGAGGAAGATCAAACTATTTTTTATGATTAGAAATAGAATAAATAGAATTATAGATTTTCTTTTTTTTATTGTGCTAATTTTTCAACATTTTAGTAATTCGGTTTTGAATGCCTCCTCTATACAGGTATCAATTCCTGTACCTTCATTGCTAGCTACAGTTGAGAGAGTGCTTCAGTTGGATGGTTCTTTTCGTGAATCTATGTTTCCTTTGGCAACTTCCATGCATCAGGAACTTCTTTGTGCAGAGCTCCCAGCCGTTCATCTGGGTAGCTTGAATCTTCTGATTGCAGTTGTGAAAGTTCGAAGGTAAGACTTATGTATATTCGTTAATTAGTTCTCGTAGCTCATATCTGCTGTTTTGTTCTTTAATGCTTTAATATTTACTAGTTTGGTGTATCAATAACGCAATGCGATATGAATGTCAAATTTTAGTTTGAACCATCACCCTGTATGCATGTTTACTTTTGTAAAGTTGTTCTTACTTGAAAGTGCAATCTATGGCTGCAGCATCTTCTGGTCACATGGCCCCAGCATTGTGCGGCTTCTTACTGAATATATTCGTAGAGCCAGGATGCCTACCATAAGGATAAAAGTATACTCTATCGTGCAGATGCTACTTACCTCCATGGGTGTTGGTATGCTTACCCCAACATTAAGCTCTTCAAAATTTATCGTAAATTTGAACTAGGGCATATCTTTTAGCTTAAAATATATAAGGTTCACTGAGTTTAAATCTTTGTAATCTGCTGTCAACTATGGTGCCATCTTTTATATTTTTCTTAGCCATGCAAGTATCTTTTGTGCAAGGTTGATCTTTCTACTAGACGAGGAACTTGTATGGAGAAACTAATGTTGGTGTTGACTCATTAATAAGAAATGTTATCTATATTCAAAATATAACGAAGGAGACAATGTATCCATTATCAATCTTCATTATCATTTCATTATATGATAAAATATCTTCTAGCAAACTTTGTATGTTGTTACCCCTCCTATTTTGTAGAGCTTCATTCTCGTGATTCCAACTTATTTCCTCTAGACCACAACGGAGATTACTGCTACTCCAAGTTTCCCCTTGATTTTTTTTTTCTGTTGTACAGTGTATTGCTATTTGAACAGTTCAAGAGTGCTTCAATTCCTTTTACTAAAAATATCATGTCTCACCATTAAAAATAAATGTTTGAGATAGAAAATTAAAAAAGTTAATTATTGACATCAAAACGTAACTTTGATTTTTAGATGTCAACCATTCATTCCTTTTTTCTGCAAATAGAATCTATTCTTTCCACTCAAAGAGGATTGTAGTTTATCATAAATGGATGTTATTAACTTCTAAACTTTCATCTTGTTTAGGAGCGGCTCTTCCCCTTGTCCAAGAACTAATTAATAATGCTTTTGCTGACCTTACTGATAACCGTGAGCTGGGGAGTAGCGCAGTGCTTTCCAATACACAGTCAACTGCCTTAGTTAGTGAGACATTTCAACAAAATCAATCACGGAAGAAGAGGAAGCTTGTTGCTGCAATCCCTTCGAAATATCCCAATGGGGCTGATTTAAGCGTTAAACCTTGCAGCAAGAAACCACAAGTTCTTCTTTCAGTGAAGATTGCTGCACTTAAAGCATTGGAAGCTCTTCTTTCAATGGTTAGTCTACATTGGCAAATATGTTTTAAATTATAAAGTAATCTCTATCTCATCGGCCTTGATTTTGTTGATAATCTGTGTTTCACTTAGTTCTGGCAATGCTAACTGCTATCTGACTCTACATTTTTCATATTATCTGGGCGTTTAGGATATCTTCTTTTTATTATTAACTTGTATGCCAAATCATATCGAAAATCTAAAATTTTTTATTTTTGGCTTAAGTAAGAAATTTTAAATGGTACATATCAATGTATTTTTTTATAATATATAAACATGTTTGTGATATATAGCAACAATTAAAATGTGAGATACTATACTCCGCACAACTACCTGTACAATAATTTGTCACAGAAGTGCTAAGTTATACCAGGTTAACTTAAGAAAGCAGGTGACATTCTTTCTAAATTTGATGTCTACTTTTTAAAAATGATAGCTTCATGATTTCTATGTAAAACGATTACTCATAAAAATTCATTCCAACACTTCGAATTTCAATTTTAAAACTTTTTAGTCATTTTAAATTCCAATGGTCCATGAGAACTACTTTTTCATGCATCTCATTGTTAAAGTTATTTGAACTCAACTCCCTGCATCATTTTCCTGCCATCTTTTCTTGTAAATTTACCCTGGGGTTATTAATGAATGATTGTTTCTAAAAATTAACAGAAGGGTTCTTCAGCGTCTGTGCATTGGCGTTCCGATGTTGATTGCCTTGTGGCAACCGTGGCAAGAAATGCTTGTGCTGCAGGATGGGAAAATGTGGCTGAGCCATCCTTGCTGGAAAATGAGCCCACTTTTGCTGATTTTCAGCTCGCCAGCTTAGAGGTGTTGTTAACTTCTCTTATTTCATATACTCGAACCCGGCCTTCGTTTTTATCCCAAGGTTTCATTCTTTTTCAAAGAGGTAATTTTGATTATGATAAAGCTTTTTACAAGAATTTGGGTATTGTTTTGGTTTAGTCATATTTAATTAAGTGCATTCTTTTTGTTTGATGTACTATAAGCTTGAATTAAACTATAGGAAAATTGCTATTGAGTTCTAATGAATGATTTATAATGATCAACGTTTTCAAGAGATCTTCATTTTAAATCGTACATCTAGTATGTAAAAACCAATATTAACTCATGCATGTTATATGCATTTAATATTAAAATTTGGAATGAAAAGTGTAAAACTTTGTTTTTTCTATAGTATTCTAAACATGCCAAATTATCATAAATCAAATATATATATCAAATAAGAGTAATATGCAAAATGTGGTTGCCTTTAAAAGGAATATTTTGCAAAGTAATCCCTCAATTAAAATGGCTCATGTTTTCAAAAGGCACACTTTTTTTTCCTTAGCGCTGTTCAATGCGCAAAGCATAGCATTCTTTAGTGAACCAAGCATCCATCCAAAGCAATATTTTTTTTTTAGTTTTTAGCCTTTTGGTATTATTCCAATAATCTCATAAAAATTATTCCACTTGAGAATATTATTTGAAATTCTTACATAGATAACACTGATTAAATTTGCAAATTGATCCCAAAATAATCAGAGTATTGTAGGTAATCACAACTGAGTATTGTGCTTTGCTTTACATGCTCAACTTTTGTAAAAATTTATGTATTTTGTGCATCATCAAAAGAATATGAATAAAACATCTATTTTAATCCTTCAAAACATAGTCAAAGTCTTAAAAAACAAACATAGACTATTTTCTAACATTTCAAATGCTCCTACTGCTCATACATTTGACAATGATTTCAGGGATGATGAAAACTGGATCAAAGATAGCTTCCTTCTGTGCTCATGCCTGCCTCGTTCTAGACCTCATACAACATCCTCGTGGCCTTCCACTTACTGATCATCTTCTTCATGAAACTCAATCAATCGGCACAGAAAGATTCAACCCTAGCATTAATCCAAACTTGCCATCAAATGGTGATTTAGCGCTACTTGACGAGGAGGATGAAGAACTGTCCCGTTCTTGGCTTGATAAGAGTGACCTGATTGATAATAAATTTGCCGAAAACATCAAGCAATCTTCACATGCCTCCGAAGATATCATCATTAAAAATAATGTAGATGTAGAGATGGCTTCCTTGAGCAGAAATGAAGCATCTGTTGATTCCGAAATGGCTAAAGAGCTCAAGCCAGAAGATGATTCGCATAATAAGATTGATTCCGGGCGCCAAGGAAGTTTTGAGATGGTGGCAGGTGAAAGTGGGAGTCCTTTACAGACACCTGAAAATGCTGACTTGAGTGAACAAAGTGGTGTTTTGGAAAGATTGCCTGATTTGAACAATACTGGAAGAAAGGATGCTGTTTTATCTTATTACTCAGACTCTCCTTCACTTGATTCATTGCCAGATATTGTGGATGGTGATCCTGACACCGAGTAACATCTATCTTATAGAAAGACTGTAGAAAGGTAGAGGTAAATTATATTTTTTTTTTGAAGAAGTTGAGCATCTAAGGCAAATATGTTGCGGGTGGGATTCAACCCAAAAGCTCAACCATTGAACCATAGCAACACTCTTATAGTTAGATACTGTGTACGGTGTTGTAGTTCAATGGTTGAAACTTTTAATTTATTATTCTATGTCATGGATTTAATTTTCACCGGCCACATATTTGCTTTAAATAAGAGGCAAGTTATATGCAACAAGGCTATGTTTTTTTTTAAATTAAAATTCAATTATATTTATTTATAGCATTCTTGGTAATAGTTTTGAAATTACATCCTAAACATCAATGAGTGCTTGATCTCATTTGAACCCGCCATTGGACCTTATGTGTTAATTATGACAGTCCTTAGGACTAGGGATCTTTAGCTCAAATAACATCTACTTGACTTTTTGTGGTCAGTTGGGTTAAACCATGACAGGGTTTGACCTTTTAATGGCCGAACTCAGGGAAATGCTATGTTTGAAGGCTCTAGTGGTTGGTTAAGATGTTTGTATTTATATCGTGATTTTAATAAAAAAAAATGAATTAAACAGATGGTTGGTTTTTAAATAAACTGATCTAATTGTTGAAATTTGATCTATCATTTATTAAAATAGCAAAACTTCTATTTATTTTATTTGATTATTAGATATTTATAAAAAATCATTAAAATAAAATTATAATTTGTGTTTTTTGATCAAACTATGAAAATATGTAGATGTTAAAATACATCCTTATGTGCTGTGATTACATTTCAAATATGTAAATTTTGTAAACAATTCTAGATTACCCAAAAGCTCAAATAAATAAAAATCAATTTGTAGTCAAGTTACAAGTTGGAACAAATAGTAGTGTCCGGAATTATGAGCGGCAAGCTGCCTCGCATTTTCTCTCTTCCAGAGGTCTCTAGACCGAACTCTCTTGAGGCTTCCCCTGCAAAATGGCACCTTGTGTTCCTGCACTTCAAACGAAAGTTGATGAGAAGCTTGAGGCACTATTTTTGAAAGTATTTTTTAAAATAGGCACCAATCTCGGTAGCAAGTTATGGACATTGAATGGCTGCAATTGGGGAGAACCATCTTGGTGCAAAATTCCATACATGTTTCACACACTTCGTCTTTCATTGGAGTTGAAGATCTCCATTAATTGCTCTCAAGTTATCGAAGAGAAGGATATATTATAACTATGAAAATATTATGTAAAGAATAATGACAACAAAAAATGAGTTTAGTGATTATTATAAGAAAATTAGTGATATGATGATAATCTATAAACATTAAACTTAGATGCTTATAAGTTATGTGGGAGCCAATAATATTTTTCTATATATATATAGTTTATAATTTGCTCACCAAAAACACTAAATGTTGAACAAATGTTTTTTTTTGTTTCATTAGTAAGTGATGTTGTGGTTGATAGATCGATGGTTCAAATCGCACCGACTGTATACTTGACTTGTGATTATTTAATTCTTAAAAAAAAAAAGCATTAAATTCACTTATTTGGACTATGCAAACTAAAAATATATAGTTTAAATATAAAATTTACTAATTTAATCTTTTGATGAGCTATTTAAAATCTAAATAATACTGTTAAGTAATTATTTTAATTTAATCAATATAATTAACAAAAAGATAATGATATTTTTATTAGGGTTTAGTTGCCTCTGTGGGTTTATAGTTGGATTCAATTCGAATTCAATCGAGTTAGACAAGTACTTGAAATGTTCCAGTTTAGTACTAATCGAACTCGAACTAAATTTGATTCAAATCCGTTTCAATTAAAAAATTTTCAAATTCTAACTGCCTCAAATTTGATTCTAATCAGCTCGTAAATAAATATAAACATATTTTTTGTGATCGGATAGATAATCGAACTCGAGCTCCGAATAATGATGCTGAGACAACGTTACCATATGGCATGTTAATTTCTTCTGCAAATAGAATACATTTTTTATTTTTTATTTTTCAAGTAGACTCAATTTTCTATTTCGCATCACGACTAACTGGAACTCAACTAGAATTGAGTCCGACTCGAGCCGAAAATTTCAAGCTGAGTTCGGCTCAAAACTCGAGCGAACATCAAGATTTGAGTAAAATTATCGGCTCTAGTTGGGCCCAAGTCAAATTTGGAGCATACCCACCAAGCATATTTTAAAGGTTTTTGCACTATGCCCAAGTAAAAATGGAAAACTGACCTTAAAAACAAGAACCTGCACAATGCCCAACTTGGAATAGTAGAAGAAAAGGGGAGCAATCCATCCACTTCATAACATAGAAGAATATTGGGGTCAGAGGGCCGTATGATAGCTTCCTTTAAAGGGATGAGCCATCATAAGCTCTCTTGAAAGCATCAGCCCTACAAAAATAATATTCCATCAAACATAAAATAAAAGAATATTGGGGTCAGAGGGCCGTATGATAGCTTCCTTTGAAGGGATGAGCCATCATAAGCTCTCTTGAAAGCATCAGCCTACAAAAATAATATTCCATCAAACATAAAATAAAACGATGAACACTATTATGGCTCATTGGTTGAACTTTTGGGTTTGAACTCTTAACTGATCAATTCAAAAGTCACCATCAACCCTTAAATACCATCAAAGAATTTTTTTTTTTTTTAGAAATCTAATTATACTTTTAGAATCTCATTGAATAATAATAATGTGGTTTATAAATATAAACTAAGAAAATAAATTGTTCTTTAAAATATATATTATTTAGTGATCTCTAATATAAAAATAAATTTAATACAATTTTTTAGAATTATTTTGAAGATATTTTAGAGCTATTTAATTTCATAATTAATAAGCCATAATCTTATGTTGTGTATAAAAATAAGGGCATAACTCTATGGGAGAAGAGGTTAGAAATAATTAGAGACAAGAGACAACTAAGAAGAATTACTACACTTATATACTAGTATACACTAAAATGTATAGATGATATGTCAATCTAATGTACAAGTAGATTATTGATTAAATACACTTTTTATAAGATTTATATGCAAAAATTTAAAAAAAAATTCTATTGATCCTGAATACTTTTTGGTGTATATTCTTGTGTAAGCATATCATTTTTCTTATAACAATTGATGGGATGAAAACTAATCATTTAACGAAATTATAATAATAATAATAATAATAATTAGTATTACTATTATTATTATTATTATTTATAATAACCATAAACCCTAGATCAGCACCCCCTCTCTCTCCTCCTCCCTGAACTTGTCACTTACCAACTTTTAGAAATTTCATTCTTGTGATCCATATTATTATTATTATTATTTTTTATAATAACCCAAAACCCTAGATCAGCACCCCCCACTCTCTCCTCCTCCTTGAACTTGTCGCTTACCAACTTTTAGAAATTTCATTCTTGTGATCCATATTCCACGTCATCACTTCAAATATTAGAGTTCCTGCGATCTTTCTCCCACGACGCGGAGATCCCATTCTTCGACGCTACATCTCCACCTGCTCATATTCACTGACACTGTTCACTTTGTTGCGGAACTGCTGGGGTAATCTTCTCTTGAATCGGCTTCACGAATAGAAGAAATTAAGATTTAAATATAAAAAGTGAATCAGTACCAATATTCATTTTTCTGAAGTTTACACTTTATTTATTGGGATGTGTTATTCTCTCTTTGAAGAAGGGTGATGCTATGCTATTTGTTATGACAAATGTCTTGGAACTTATAAAACAAGGATTTATGGTTGGTTTCATGACTTACACACGTTGATCATTCTTTCTTGTCGATTGAATTTGGCTACGAGGTTGTTTAGTTCACATACATCTTACAGTAATGTGATGTTATTTAAAGATATCGGTGAAATGTGGATGTTTGGTTTGATGTTATCTAATTAATAACATCTCAAAAATTACTTAAATGCCACTGCGAAATGTTATCTGAATGTCCACCGATTTCTGTCAACATTCAGATAACATCACCCGATAATCTATCGCTAGTGACAGGGTTCTTTGCTTGATTCTCCAAAGATCCTCGCATCGGCTTCGCTTCCGCTTCCACCACACACAGAGTCGGTTCATCGCCTCCACCTTCGCTTCGCCCTACGCACTCGTGCTCACGCCTTCGCTTTGCAGACGCAGATCACTCGCCCGACCGACGCATAGCTCCGCCGACGCATGTGCATTTTGTAAATTGATGTTTTTTTTTTGAAGATTTGATTGACATTGTCATTTGATTATGAATAATTTTGGTAAATTATTGTGATTTGTATTTTTAAGATTTGTTAGGGTTGATTTAGAACAAATTTATAGTTAGAGTATGTGGTCATTAATGTCAACAGATAATAATTCTTTCTTAGCTGTCTATATAAAAATTTTATAATCATTTTGGAATTGTTTAAATAATTATCATTTTAGTTATCTGTTGTGCTTTTTTAATTTATATTTAAATTTCAGTGTTGAGGGTAATCTTACCTCTTGCATAAATATAACATGAATAACAATGAACCAAACAACACATCTGAATAATATTGATATATATTATCCAAATAACACTTAACCAAACAATCCGTGTCATCTGAATAACACTGATACCTCAACTGACATTCAACCAAACTATATTAATAACAGCCCCTACAGCTCTTGTGTAATGCGCTGATACATGAATCAACTAATTATCACTTTATAAATAAGATATTGAATTTCATTTCTGTTTATTTTCTCTTTGAGTAAAACTGTTGAGAACAACTCGTTTGTCCGTATAATGTTGTTCAGAATTTCTGTCCGGATCTAAGCAAAGCTTTTAGTTAAATGCTATAAATATCATTTTTTTTATAAGAAACAGCCGTGGCTTATTCGTTTAACAGAATTAAAGAAAGTTAGTGTAGCTCCAATGGAGGATAAGTTTAGAGGTCATCATAGATGATTCGAGCATGTCTAGCATAAGCTATTCAATGCTCAGTTATGAATTATTTTCTTGTGAATAGAAGAAGACCAAAAAAAGACATGAAGAAACTGTTAGAAAGTAATTTTTTTATATGGAACTTAGAGAGGGACTTTTTTTTCATTATGCTTCTTGGAAACAAAGGATTCATATAGCTAACATGATTTAGTAGAACTAGGGCTTGGTCTTGTTGTTGAGTTCAATTTGTTTGGCTTGTTATTCTAAAGGATCCCTTGGTTATATACATACTCATAAAGTTCTTAAGAAATAAACAACTGTAAATGAAGGGTTGAGACATGATTAAACATTCTCATTGTAGGCTTGGCATTTGGTATGCTCATGACTATGCCTAAACTCCATGCCATTTGATTAAATTATTCTTATAATTATCTCTTAAAAAGCTTCAAATTACTGTTTATTTTAATTTCTTACAATTTTTTCATTCCAACCTCATCTTGTCTTTTTCTTGAAAAGTTATAGTTGAAGATCTGTTCTAGTTAACCTTGTGTTTGCTCATGGGTTCAGAAGTAACTGCAGTATCAACAAATATGTTCTCATTAACATTCAAAATTGGAAGCTTTAGATGGAAAGTACTAAAAATATTCATAGACACAAATATGAAGCGGCAAATAGAAAATTCGAGCTAAATTTTATATGGCTAAATGGTAAGAACTATCATATGTTATTTCATGTAAATGGTGCAAGTCTATAGTAAAACAAACATTTATTAAAAGATGCAATTGTGGTTGAATGTCAATAAAAGATGTTGAGATGAATAAATTTGAAGATGCTTTTACATCTAAAGAAGACCATAATGTACAAATCATTCCTATGTTATTAGATGCGTGAGGTATTGATAGCAGAGTACATGGCTTTGCTGATGGCTCAAAACTTTTAGCAGATGCCTTTGGTGAACATATTTTTGTTGAATAGTGTACAAAAATTGATTGATTGTGGTATGTAGTTTGGCTCATTGGAAGTGATAGTGACTTTGACAGTGAAAAAGGTGATGGCATTCGCTCTGGGCATTATCATCATCTGAAATTGGGAATAGAACTTTATATATTTGTGCTTGGTTTGTGATTGCAAAAAAGTTCTCCATTCTATCTTCCGAACCAAACCTCTTCTAAATCACTCCGATAATGATGCCTCTTAGCAAGATATTTGTTGTTCATTTGGTTCTTATGGAAGCAAGCTTTTAAAGGAGAAGAATTGGAAGAAGGAAGAAAAACAAGAATACATTGATGTACAGGCTTTGGGCATACAGATTAATTACTAGGTTGTTGTTCAATCCTTGTATATCAAACTTCTGAACTTCTTGTTCAATTTTGTAGATTTTTGATGGTTGTTACTTTTCATTTTGGTCTTTTTTCGTTTCTTTTATCCCCAATTTCGTCTTTTTTTGTTTCTTTAATCCCCCAATTTTGTAGAAAAATTTAAATATTTAAATCCTTAAATTCTGCCAAACAATAATTTTAGCTTATCAATAAAGCAATAGAATAATTCCAGAACAGACAGATTTTAGGATTAACAACCCAAAATTCACTAAAGATTTTATTTGGTATGTTAAATTTATAGTATAATCTGATTACACTGCACCTATTTGGATGACTATTTGAATGAAGTAATATGCAATGTATGATGCTCTAAATAATTCAAAAAATTTACCCCAAACACAAAAATGTAAAAAAACATAATCATTGGGACTATCAACATATGAACATACTAATCAATCACGAACATAGCTTGTCTATGAATATCCAGCATCGCACTTCCGTCTTCATTGGCGAGTCACCGAACTCTACCTGCGAGCTCGATCTTCTTGCGAGAGAAATTCATATGTGAAAATGCTAACAAACCCCATCTTCACCGAGAGTCGCAAACTTCGTCACAGACAGACCGCAATGGCAAAATTCATCTTTGGCAAATTCCATCTTTGCAATTTCAGTGAACCTCTCATTGCTGAACTGCGTATTGGCTACAAACATCCTTATCGTAAGATCCACGTCTTCATTACGAGAGAAATCTCAATCTCTCAATGTCGTAAGTTCCACAATATCCAGCATACCAAACTAAACAATATTATAGTTCTCAAGATTTTAATTACTTTACACAAATTACTGCATACCAAACATGGCGAGGGCTTTAGCTCGAACTAGATGAACACGTTGCAAATAGTGTTTTGCCCTAAACCACTATGCCAAATGACTTGAATATGTTACATATCAAAATAATTTCTATAATATATTTCAAATTGATTGAAATCACCCTGAATTCGAATTTGACTAGAAAAAAATATTAACTTTAAGTTTTGGCTCAAAAATTTTGAGTTCCAATTCAAGTTGAATTAAAATTTAAATGAGTTTTCATTGATGTTGAGTTTTGAACAAAAACGTCAGCCTAACTAGCTGATAATAATTCTAGTAAAACCTCATACGTTGCTCATCGCAACCCCCAATTTGCCCTTAGATATAAATAAAAAATTTTCATAAGGCCCCATGCAAAAAAGGCACTATTCAATTTTTTTTTGAAGAAAATATTTTTTTTATAATTTTTGGGTTCTTTGGGAAGGTGTAACAAAAACATTCTATTCTACAGTAATGAAACTTAAATGTCTTGGGTTATTATAAATGGTGTTGTAGCGATTGAGGTTCAGGAATTATTATTCCAAATCTTATATTCAAATTTTACCAACCACATATTCACTTCATATTTAAAACTCATTTAAAAAAAAAAACTTTCATAAAAAAATAAAATAAAATACAATACCTGTTTTTTTTCACGTCAATTTCCATTGGCAGGTTGGAGAAGAGAATGAGAGCAGAATGCAGGTTTTGATTCTATCATTTCCACTTCAATCGCAGCTTTATCACGGTATTCCTCTTTCTCCAATTTCTTTCTAATCATTTCCTTTTGGATGGCACCCATCTCATAACTACTTGTATTAAATAGATGAAAATAGATGAGTTCAAATACACAGCTCCAAATAAACTCTCAATAACTTTTAAAATATACAAAATGTTTTTTTGTCTCATAAAAACTAGAATTAAATACCCTTTTACGATTAGAGTTCACTAAAAACACATTTTAAATGAAAATCTTAATCATTCATTATTATTTTTAAATATTTAGAAGCCAAATAACATTTTTAAATAGATATTGATATGTACATGTATTATTTTTATTATAATCACTTATAATCATTTACATTTAAGCAAAAGATTGCAAGAATATAATAAAACTAGAACTTCAGATCAAAATGAAAAGGAGCATGTTTTATATATATTTTCAATAAATTTTAACTAAATTTGATTACAGTTTAAATGTGTTTCATATTCAAATTTTAGATATGACTTAAGTTCCAAACTAACAAATTGAGTCAGAACTAGCTCAAATTGGACTCATTAATTTACCAAACTTAGCTAGCGAGTTTTGCAAGCCGAGCTCAAGTAAACGAAAAGTAAGCATGACTTTACACCCCAGATTTTACACTCATAGAATTATATATTTCATTAGCACAAATTATTCCAAAAAATAATATGAATCTCAGCCCAATAGAAGCTAAGCTAAATAAAAGGTAAGTTTCACCATTTTTTTTTTATCTTCTTAACTTACAAATCCAAGACTTTCATTACAACTGACCTACCACTTCACTAGGATTCTTCCAATCATAACAAGTGTTCCATATTTTGGCTGATTTGAAAAAAAAAAATATTTCTCTATAATTTTCTATATATTTTCAATTTTAATTATAACAAAGGCTCCAACAGAACTGTGTACATATTCTATCAAAACTTACACACCAATTCATAGGATATATCTATCTGAAGAAATCACCTGATTTATTAAATTATGATAAGAAAATTCAAAATCAATGGCTAATGCATACAATTCTTTACAAGAAGACTAGTGCCACACCATATATAGCATATTTTGAAAGACATGTTATTACTAAGCCATCAAAAGTTTTATGCACTTTCACCTAAAATTTTAAAATAAACATATCCCACATTCAAACTTATTATAACAACAAGAGTAACAACACCAAGCCTTAATCCTTTAGGTGCAGTCAACTATATTAATCATTGTTTCTATTGTGCATGATCAAATAGAAGCCCCCCCTAAATTTCAACTGAGAAGATCCTTTTGAATGATTTCATCCCATTTCTCTTTTATCTTCCCCTTCCTCTATCAATAACGGAAAAATTCATATACTCAAATTTTCTATTAGGGTATCAAACAATCTAACGCTTAATCTGCCCAAATCATCTAAAATGTTATTCTCTAATCTTATCCACTATTGGAGCCACTCAAACCTTTTCTACGACTGAAATCATTTGCTGGCAATCAAACTTTATTATTTACAAAAAAAAAAGTACTTTTGCCTCCATGTTTCCAAGGTTTCATAACATAAAGCTAGGTGAAACAATAGTGTGTAATTGCAAACATCAATGTTTGGGTGATGAAAATATATTCTATAAAGATTTTTAAGTCTTATGTATGTGAAGAAACCTTCAGCGAAATAGCATCATTTAATTGAAAAATCCATCAATGATGTGAACAAAAAATATTTTACAAATGCACTTGTTTTTTGTAAAGCTTAAAGTCATTAGCGCCCAACAGCAAAACTATCAAATACATACATAATTTATTTTAACAAATAAAGTGTTTTATCTTTGATTAAGGATTTGCATTCTCTCACAAAACAATAACGAATGAGACAGCCAAAGGAAACTTACGAAGCGATGTAGTTCTTCACCAGGAGAAAGTATATTCGCCAAAACTGCTTTTCCTTTAAAAAGCGTGGGCATAAGGCATATCTGATCTGAGAAATTCCCTGCACAAGAATTTGAACTGGCTAAATCATTGAGCTATTAAAATTTAATCACCTTGGATAGATTCTATTAGTGTCAAAACTTCATAAAATCAGAATCACTAACTTGCCAAAAACAAACAATCAAACGCCAAGAAAAATGCTAGTCTCAAATTCTTGTGGTACAAGTACCAAAAGTGAGAAGGCCTAAGAATTTTCCTTACAAAGACTATATCTTAATTTCAGTTCCTGTACTGATGTATCTAATTGTGCTGATGCTAAGGTGGATGAGTGGGTATACTTGAAAGGATAGTATAAAAAATGAGTTCATTTGTAACAAGGTTGAAGTGGCTCCAATAGTCAATTGAGATCCCCCTTGTTAGAAAAATTCCGTATATGAATTTTGCCAATTTTAAAAGGGGAAGAGGAAGGACAAGGAATTCATGTAGAACTAGTGGAACTAAGGTTTGATGGTGTTGTTGTTGTACTAGGTGGCTTAATTTTTTCATTCACTAATAAATAAATCTTACAAGAGTTATGTCTCTTATAGCAAGTAATCAAAGCATGAGGCTTTTTAATTAATAAAATTAAATTTATCATCTAAATTACAAGGTATGACAAGAATTAGAACCTAGCATATAGTTAGCTGTGATTCATTCAATTTAATTAGATATTCTGTTATAAACCCTTGATTCTTTGAATTTAAAAATAATTCAACTTTCAGATTACTTCATTGTGATGATCACCATGTTTGTCAAAAGTCCTTTCCAGGTTCCACCCTTCCAATACTTGGTATTTTAGGTTCCATCCTATGCTTTATCTGGTTGGAATCTCATATATTATAACATGCTTTTTATATACATTATTAATTTAGTTAAAATAGAATTGTCTATGCTTTCATTCTTGCTTATTCATTGTTATAGATTCTGTTTAAACCATTATTTCAGCTTTCTCCTAAGAGATTATTATCTTACTACATAATGACATAATTAAAAATCATTCTTATATCACAGATATGCCAACACAATAGATGTTATTTAACAATTCTATATATTTAACCCAAACTTTTGGGGAGAAAATGTACAACACAATACGCTCAAGTTCACAATCTATTGACCGTATTCATACTTTTATCGTATTTGCATGTCCATATCCACCGTATTTTTCTTAAACATTAGCCTAAGCATTTGTGCTTTGATTAAGGTTAAATTAGGGGTTAGGTTTGCTATCTTGAACCATTGCTAACACCTAAAACAAAAAATTAAAGATTAGTTTTGGAAGGTAGCTTGGTGTTGACGCAAACCCATGCTTTGATGATTAGCCTTGGGCGCATACAACAGCCCAAGTGTCGATGGATTTGTAGAATAGAGAAGCTTGCATTGAGAGACCGATCTAAGACAACGGGCAGAAGGCTTGACGCCTAGGTGCGCAGAAGCGCTAGGCGGCGAATGCAATTTCCAGAGAGCATGTGGCGCACCCAGACAAGGCGTGTGCGACATGTGGCAAGCATGCAATGAACCCAGAGCCAATGGGACTTGTTTTAAGTCTATTTGTTGGGCCTATAAATACCTAAGAGATGACAACTTATAGCTTATTCTTGGAGGCTGGAACTGATATAAAGCAGTTGGTGCTGCAAACTACCCCCAAGGAAACTAGAAGAATTGCAGAGTAGGGTGGCTGTAAAGTCAGAGGCAGTTGCATAGCAACAGCTTATATACTTATATGCCAAGCTGGGATGTAGCTAGAGGTATTGAAAGCGGTTGAGCGGCTGACACCACTGTAGGGAAACCAGAGTGGCTGTAGATCACGAGGGACAAAATATTGCAGGGCGGCTGCATGGCGATACATGGATATATTGCGGAAGGTTTTGGAGGAACTAATCCAAGCAATAGGAGATTGCGTGCACCGAACAAAGTAGGGAAGTTGCAGAGCGACATCTAGGTGATGACGAGGTGGCATACAAGGGTGCATCAAGTGTGGCTACAGTTATGGCAATGAATGTAAGGTCATGTTCAAAACTTGAATCTCTTCTTCCTGATTTAATTGTGGATTTTTTCACTAGTGTGGCTCCATGATTTGTTCCCGATTTTGAGATTTTTCATATAAATCCTGCATTTTGTGCTTGTGCTTTGAGGTTGTTTGTCTTTTTGCAATCGTATATCATTCACTGTCCATGCAAGCTACCTCCATTACACACCACCCAGAGCAAGCAATCATCTACATATTTAATCATCTTCCAACATTCCTCAGTTTCTATCCACTGTGGTCGGGGTGGCCAATTATGAGGTCGTCACAAATTTCTAGGACACGTTTCCTCAGTCATACAATGTCAAATCTACAATAAAGAAGGCCATTTAGCACTCAATTGCTACCACTGTTGCCACTTCACCGATTATCCTCCCATTCAGCCTCGCCAACAGCAGTTCTCTTCTCTAATTACACAGCAATCAACAGCTTCGCAGAGCCTATGGCAGGCCACCGCCTAGCTCTTCCATCTAACAGCTAGTCCAGGTTGCTTCTAACTCCAGTCAGCAGCCTTTCACACAACACCCGCAAATTCAGATGCGCGGCAATTTGATACTGGTGCATCACAACTTGTTACCTCCAATCTTCATCGCGTACATCTCCCAACTTCATACAAAGGACAAAAATCCGTTCACGTTGGAGACAGTTTAGGTTTGCTTATTGCCCACATTGGATCTTCCAAATTCCATTGCAAGGATACACTACCGTTTGCCTTGAATAACATGTTACATGTATTTCATACAACTAAAAGTTTTGTTTTGATTAGCAAATTTACAAATGAAAACAAAATGTCTATTAAATTTTATCCTACTAGTAATTTGTGAAGAACATCCAATGCAAGAGATTACTCTTTTCCAAAGGACACTTTAACAAGGACTTTGTTGCCTTCTGAATGGCTCCATTCCACCCCCAACTACCCTTAGGACTTTGTTGCCTTCTGAATGGCTCCATTCCATCCCCAACTACCCTTAGGACTTTGTTGCCTTCTGAATGGCTCCATTCCACCCCCAACTACCCTTAGGACTTTGTTGCCTTCTGAATGGCTCCATTCCACCCCCAACTACCCTTTTTACTCAACAAATATCCTTTAAAATTTAGCATATGGGGCTGGGCTATCTCAATAAGCAAATCCTCCATCATCTTCTTTTAACACTGCAGCTCTCCAACAAGAACACAGACTCCCATAACGTTCACAATCCTTGCCATTAAGCCAATGCACATCATCTACATCTACCTTCATCTAGCTCAACTTATATTATTCCACTAGAATTAATTTATGCTAATGCAAGAGATCCTTCCACAATTACCGCTATCACCGATCATAAATATTAAGTAATTTTTGCGTATACTAGATATACATGGCCTTTGCCTCGCTATGTGAAATTGGATGTGCTAAAAGCCTTTTTATATTTTAGAACTTTATGTAACAATTCATTTCAAATAAACATTTGCAACCTACAATTAGATGAAAAATGAGTTCTAAAACCTCACTCCAAATTTACAGAATTTAGGTATTCATCACTGAATGCTTGCCCCCTACACACCAACTTAGGAAGGCATTGCTGAAAAAAAAAAATTGGCATCTCCTACAATTATGCATAACCCTCCATTTCCAAGCCAGTCTACCACCTATTTTCTAATATTTTGTTATCTATACTTCCAATTTCTAAATAATTCGATTACCCTCTCCCAAAATTCACATCTCTCCATACCATCTCCTATGTAATATATATCTAGATTACACCAAATTATGGGCCCTTTATTGTCTCTGTTATCCGCAGCTGCATCCTTACACTTAAGACTAAATATAAACTTGCCCTTCGTTCCACACCATATTTATACATAAGCTGCAGTGCAAATCACAATGTACATTTTTCCTTAATCCTACTACTAACAAAAAATATATCTCTCATTATTTGAATTTTCACAAATGATATTCCAACAAAACTTTCATTAGCTTTGTTCCAGCATCTTCCCCCCACTCAGCGCCCAACACTTTGACCACCTTCTCCATCCAAGATGTTCAGTCAACACTTGAACTTACCACAACCGCGTAAAACTAATTTTCATTCACTCGAGCACATTCTTCCTTTACCACCCAAGCCCCTTCCCTTCTAGAAATAATTCAGCCATCATCACCTATGCAGCCTACACATGACATCCCACCACCTACCCCACTGCTATTGTAAATCCCTACACAAACGCACTAAAAACTAACCACTTCAAACCAAAAATCTACTTTTTAACCAAACATTCACCATAAATTCATCATAACTCCTTCATCAGAATATCTACCAACCCTAAACCTTTCACTGAAGCTTCCCAACATCAGCTGCGGAAGGTTGTCATGCTCCTAAAATTCAATGCCTCACTCGCCAACTGCACATGGTCCCTTGTTCCTTAAACTCTTCTAAGAACTTTCCTTTACCTTTGTTCCTACATCTTTCCTCCACTTGGCTCCCAACCCTTTGACCACCTGCATTATCCAAGATGTTTGGTCAGCACCTGGACTTATCACAACCGAGTAAACTAATATTCAGATGCCCGAGCACATTCTTCCTTCACCACCCAATCCCCCTTCCCATCAAGCAACAATTTGGCCAGTATCACCTATGCAACCTGCACGACATGCCACCACCTAATCCCACCACTGAGGTACATCCTAGGCAAACTTGCTAAGAACCTGACCACCTCAAACCAACTACTTTTCTACCAAACAATCACCGTATATTTATCATACCTCCTTCACCAGTATACCTCTCAACTCCAAATCTTTCACTGAAGCTTCCCGACATCAATTGCACAAGGTTGCCAAGTTCCTAAAATTCAATGCCTTACTCGCCAATTGCACATGGTCACTTGTTCTTTAAATTCTTCTATGAATGTAATCTCTTACAGGTGGCAAGATCGCACAAAAATGCAATTAAGGTGATTCTATAGTTTGTTATGAAGGGGAACTTGTTTCCCAAATCTTTACGCAACAATGTAGTTTAGACTATGAAAAAACATTCAGTCCAATCATCAAGCAAGTCATCAATCAAATGTTTCTCACTATTGCTCTTGCAAAAAACTGGCACATTCTTGAATTGGGATTTTGACAATGCATTTCTGAGCAAAGACCTTTAGGAGGATATATACATGACCCACTACAAAAGCTCATTGATCAAAATCATCCTATCCATGATTTCTAGCTTCACAACACCATCTACAATATCAAGAAATTTCCAATGGCTTAGTTTCATACGCGTTCCTCCAACTTACTCTCAAATGGATTTGCTCAAAGCATCTCCGACACGTCGCTATTCATCTACAATACCCAAGGCATTTATGCATTATTCTTATCTATGTGGATGCATTATCTTTATTTCCAGCTCACCCACAATCACTATAGCCTTCCCATCTACCCTACAAGCTACAATTGTTGTCAAAGAAACATGTACACTTCAACACTTTCTCAGAATTACAGTACGACACTCAAATGTATGTCTACCCCTCTCTCAAACTATGTATGTTGGGGCACTTCTTCACCAAACTGATATGGCTGCCAACAAGCCTAAATCTTACCACATGGCGGCATCCAATTGCCTTTCCAAGCATCAAGGGGATCCACTGCCCGGCCTCTCTTATTGAAATGCCATTGGAGCCTTAGGTTACCTCCTTATCAGACGCCCTAATCTGTGGTTTAGCATCAACAAGCTTAGACAATTCGTGCACACTTCTACTATTGAATAATAGGCAACATTGAAGTAAGTGCTATGGTATCTCCAACACACTCCTTATGGCACAACATTCTCCAAGATTCGTCAGTCTACTTTGAAAGACTATATAGATGTCAATTGGGCAAAATGCATTGATGACAAGAAATTGAAGTGGCTATTATATATTCTTCGGTTCTCTCATGGAATTCCAACAAACAACCCATTGCTTCTTAATCGAGAAGGATACAAAGTGGTTTCCAGTGCTGCTAGCGAATTTGTCGGGATTACTGCTCAACTTTGAATGGGTTTTCTCTCACTTTCCTTTCGATCTTACTATGTGACAACATAAATGCAACCTATCTTGCAGCAAATCCAATTCTCCGTACTAGCATGGACCACATTAATATTACTATCACTTTGATCGTGATTTGCTAACCCAAAAGTAGCTCAAAATCTAATCCATCACATCACATATTCAACAACCTGATTCCTTAACAAAACCGCTCTACTTACACATCGTTTTCAAGAGCTAGCCAACAAGCTCATTACTTCTCCGGAAGCATCTCACTTGAGTGGGTGTATTAGCACTAAGCCCATCTTAGGCACAGCCCACACAAGAGAATAGTTTAGAACACATGTAACTAACAAGCATGCCCACCTTTGAATCCAAAACCGCATATCTCATCATCACCACCAATTCTATACATGTATTGCACTTATATAAGTATGTAATTTCAAATGAGAATGCGATGGAGAATTAAGGGAAATTCTGTCCGCGTGATTTGACACCTGCAATCATCATTCATTTATAAATTGATTAGACCCTTAATAAAACCTAGAAAATTCCGGGTTGGGAAGCAGGAGTTAATTACAGAAGAGTAAAAGCACCACCGCACCTTGGCTTGTTGAAGAAGAAGCATGGCATGCCGCTCCTGCCACTCGCTAAGATCCTTGCCCAAATGACTCCCTGACGAAGTATCAACATCGCCATCGGCCGTTGGGTCATCTGCGGAAGCAGAGAAAAGCGTCATTGCCGAATCGTCATCTTGGATCTTCAATGGAACGAATTAACAAAAAAAAAAAAAACGAAGCAATAGGCAAGAAATCGCGAAACCGCTAAGAGGAAATTGTTTGAAGGTATCGACGCTGAAATCCTTGACGAAATCGAGAAGATTAGGCGTCACGCCCAAATCATCGAGCCGGGATTCCTCCTCCTCCTTCCTGCGAGGATTCCCGAGCTTCGTCCCTCGCCTAAACGGCCATGGCAGTGCCGAAGAGCTCATTATTTTTGGCCTGAAACTAAAATGGTGGAACCAAACTTCATTAAATATTGCGGTCCTCCCAAAAAAATCCTAATCTTTCTCAAATATTAATTTAAATTGTTTTAAAATTATTGTACGAGTAATATTAAGTCCAACTTAAGTCTACTAATTTAATCCAAAATTTATGTTTAATAAAAATTAATTAAAGTAGTATAACGACTATCTAACCCTGAAATCTATGATGATTTTCTTAAGAGAGTTTTCAAAATATCTTTTTATAAATAAGTGAAAGTAAAAAATAGAAAGATGGATTATATTGATGGATTTGATATGAGCTGAATTTGCTATTAATTCCTTAAATTATATATTATATTTGATGACATAAATTAATTAAATCCTAAATTCTAAATTTTGAACTCCAAGCTCTATAATATTTGTATCCAATTGCATAGTTATATCCTATCCTGATTAATGCTTCTTTAGGAAAATAGAAGTAGAAACCACTACTTGTATGTTCCACCTTCTGGTTAACATAAGAACTAGTTTTATTATCTTTTTATTGTATTGTCATCATTGACAAAATCTCATGTCATCACAAATTTGTAAGTTTTTGTTTAGGCTGTAAATTTAGGGTTCATCTCAATTTACAATTCTTTGTTACATTTCGCAAGAACATGATTCTTATTTATATGCGAGCTTCTTCTCCAGTTTATTGTTTTTCACCGCCTATAATATGTTTTTTGTGGGTTGAATAAATGCTTTGCTTATATGTGTTATTGCTCCATTTTTGCTCATTGTTATGAGCTTGTGTTTATTTTATTCATCTGTGGTTGCATTTAACAGTTCTAACAATAACTTGTGTATGATGTTTGTGATAATGCCTTGCATCTTAAAGTGTAAGGAAATTGTTATGACCGACTTTTTTATTTGAATATGTTAAATTTTGATACAACTTTATATATTGAATAATAAGAGTTCTTTTGATTTTGGGATTTAGACATACAACAAATATATGAATCAAGCTTTGCTTAGGAGCTGAGTGTCCATAACTTTCAAAACTTAAATTATAATGACACCTAAAATTTATCCCTCTAAATCAGGCTTAATTAAAGCCTAAAGTTAGTTCTATTAGACTTAGAACATCATTAGAATATTATCAGAGAAACCTAGAGTCAATTCGAATAAAATCAAATTTTATGAATATTTTAATATTAAATTTATGATCAGAATAATATGAAAATTATTTTGACATTAAATTTCAAATAAGATTGCATATTTGAATTCACCATATCAAAATATACTTGGGGTACAAGTTTCATAATTTTTGAACTTACTACGGCAGAAAAATTCACAAAATACAATTGAAATATTTATTTAAATCAAATTATATATTTATAATAATTAAATTAATTAGTTAATTTTTGGAACTGCGGGGATCTATTGTCCCGATCCGAACACGGGATGACGGATCCATCCAGTCCGAACCGTCCGATCTCGATCGGATGCATCGCAATCGAATGGATCTAGACCGTTAGATATGATCCCAGATTAGACGACTCAGATTAGTCATGAGCCTGCCCGGCTGCCACTCGGTAAATGCTGGTTCAGGAGGGCACCAGCAGCGCCACGTCGCAGTCGTGCTCCCCGTTTTTGGCGGAGCCAACGTGGGAAATGCCCCTCGTTTTCTCTTCTACCAATTAGGGTAGTTAAGAGCGCACGAAGAGCACCCGAAGCCCCTAATTTTCCAACGAAACCCCCCACTGACACGGAACTCAAGTGAGAGGTACCACCTTACCCTCTTCTATTTTCTTCAATTTATTATTTTGAAATGTCATTTAACTTGTATACTTACATTTATAAAAAGTCAATATGTCCAAAACACTCAGATCTAGCCATCAATTAGGACTATGGTGAACGGTAACGAGCAGCAACATCGCCGAAAATTTTTTTGACGATCAAGGGGCTTTTGGTACCCACCGATGTGCCATGAAAAGAGGAGTCCAACGACGGTCGAATCGCTACGAACGGAGGTTGGACGCACTGGAATTCACTGTAAAATACGAAGCGTTCGACAGAACCGCCGGCTGTCGTTAACCATCGTTAAACTTCACTAGCCGTTAGAGAGAATATTCATATAATATCCACTACCCTTATGGATTCTAATGAAATCTGTTAATGACCGTTAATTGTGACGTAATATTCCAAATCTAATAAAAACATTAATTAAATACAAAAAATTTAATTTTTATTATTTAATATCTTAAAAAATACAATTCTAAGCATAGTCAAGTTATATGTTAAAATACTTAGAAAAATGAGATGAACATTTTGGTAGATTAAATTTTGAATTTCGTCGAGTAATTTTGAAAGAGACATTTTAGCCATAGGTTAATGCGCCTCGTTTAGTGTGTTGAACTCTGATTTTAGCAAATAAGTTGTTTATGAACTCCCAATAATGTAAATAATCATATAACAATATAATTGAGCATATTTTAGAGTATAATATACAAGTCAAACTTTGACACCCAGTAGACTTAACTTTGCCTTGATTGATGTGTCGTACTCGTATTTGGGCGAAGAAGATGTCTACGAACTCCTAACAAGGTGAAAAATCTCTGTGACAACCCCAATATTGAAAAGGAATTAAACCCAATATTGGCGGGCGTCACCTTAGCATCTAATCTTTAGTTAGAATGAAACTAATCAAATGCTAGATGTTAAGCTTGGCCAACGATCATGACAAGAGTCTTAAGTTAATATGAGAAAATAAATAGAAGAAAAGAAATGCACAAGATAAATATGATTTCAAATGCATGTGATCAAAGTAGTTACAATTATATATGTGAAAATGATAATTATATGCATGTACAAAACAAGTAAACATGTAATAAAAGAAGTAATTATAATTACTTGAATATGAAAGTGTAGATGCAAACATAAATAAAAGAAATGAAATATGTGAACAAAAAATACTTGCAAGATTTATGAACTAATTCATAGATGCAATTACAATCAACAATAGAAATTTAAGTTATTACAATTACATATAGGAGCATAGCATTTGCAAATAATAGTAGAGGTGAACATTCACATGAAGCAATATAAGTTGATATTATGAAATAATGTACAACTATGCTATAAGTAAGAATAGATGCAATTAATTATATATGACAAATGAGTTTATGAATATGAAACATTTATACAATTTAACCATTTATCTATTTATCCAAATCAAGCAATTTAAGCAATAATTGATCTAGTTCCAACATAAAATAAGTAAAGACAAGCAATTTAATTAAGTTATTACATGCCAAAATGATTTAAAGAGTAATTAAATGAATCTCTCTCACAAAAGTAAAAGCAAGTAAATAACATTTTTAAGCAGAAATAATTATAAAGCTTTAAGCACTTGGACCAGCTCCACTAGCATCCAAATGCACCTGGTCTATCATATTTAATATTTAAATATGATAGGGCAAAGCCAATAAAAAGAAAAACATAATTAGACTAAACAGTCTAAACACATTTTAAGATTAGTTAAGCATTTTATAAGTTTAATTTAAATATCACTAACTAGTTTACAATATGAAAGTAAGCAGTGGAGCAAATAAAAGCACTTAAATAATGAAAAGAAAATAAGAAAATAGTAGAAGACAATTGAAAAGCAAAGTGAGTAAGAATACTCACAAGTTTAGACATTTTAGCCTGTAAGTAAAGTAAGGGTAAGAGCATCATAAATAGGTTAGAAAAGTACTAATATGCATATGAAAGTAAATAGAATTAAGCAAGTATATGTTCAATAAACTTATGCTAAGTAAAGAAAATGAAACAGTGAAGCATTTAAATGAAATTATAACATTATTCACTGTAATCTAAATGAACTATAAGCAAATAAAGTACAGTATTAAAAATATAAAAACTACAAAGCATAGTAAATGAAAGAAAATCTTAGACTATAAGTCTAAGAGATATATAGCCTATGACTATGAAAAGTAAATATAGCTTGAAGCTATAATGAGATCTCACAATCTATAAGATTGTAAAATAACTCATATTTTATTAAATTAAAGTTATTTTATAAAAGTATTCGTTCTGCGGGTAAATACAAAATGAAGCGAAGAGTTAAGCACGTCTGCCTAACAAGTAAAGGAAAGCGGGGTTCAAAATAAACAACACTCACATTCATCATCTGAGAATATAAGGTCTCCTTATTACTCCTAATTAGACTGCCCTTGGCTTAACCAATAATATAAGACTCTATCATTTTAATGTGAAAGTTTTATTTATGCACAATTTCTTATATGAATGTCTCGAATAAAACAAGCTCAAAGCTAAGCAAGCATTCATGAAAATTTAATAATTGCAAACTATATAATATCCAAAACTATCTAATTTTAATGATCTACTTAATAATTAGAGCTAATTAAACTCTTAATTAACTTAGAGATATTGATCTCAAGTCAATTGAAAGTAATATAAATAGTTAAGATTTTGTAAAATAATAGTTTACTTTCATTCTATGAGATGATAAAAAATTTATAAGCATAATAATACTAAATGGAACTAGTCTTATCCTTATCCTAAGCCATAAGATTGAAATAAGTTAACTAAATCAAGGCTTAGGAAACTAGTTAGGAAAAGGTATGGTTATAATATTACCATATTATAATAATATGAAAGTTAATATTTTAATCACTAAACATATCTAGCTAGGTTGTAGTTGGAAGAATATTTCCAATCAAATACTAATCTAATTAAGTTAAGGTGATAGGAAAAGTTTAAAGGTATATGAGAGAAAGAAATAGTAAACTACAAGCTCTATATTTTTTATAGATAGGATATTAAATGTAAATTATTACTTATTTAAGACATGATTAAGATATCTATAAGATTCCTAAAATCAAATAATAAAAAATCTATAAGAAGATTATAATTAATTTAGAATCTAAATTAAATTGCTAAAGCTAGTTCTAATAAAATCATAACCTAAAAATCTAACATGTATTAAGGTTAACTACACTAATTGGGTGCATTAATAAATCAAGTTATAAAATCAATTCTAAAGTATCTCTCTTAAGGTTATAGGTTGAATCAATCAATTTGCTATATATATAAGCATCTAATTTAAGAGAACTAAGCTTATATCAAATACTTAAAATTAACATGAGAAGTAAATAGTATGATATGTTTGTTGTCCTAAAGTTTAAATACTTAAAACATATAATTTGTGAAACTAGAAAATCATCACAATAGTACTAATTAAGGAACCAAAAACTTAAAGTCAATAATTTTTATCCAATGTAAATAATATATATAAATATGGAATTCTTATAGTACAAGGAGAAGAATGATACTAAGTATGTCAAAATTGGACAACATTGGAAAATTAGGATTTACGGGTCTCCTAATTAGGATTAAAAGTGATTTAAAAAAATTAGTGTTCAAATCTTAAATTTGATTTCCATATTATTATTCTACACATTTTTATAATTGAAATAAACTATTAAATCATGAAATTTGGATATTAATTAATTAAGTTTTGCCACATACAAAATTGGAATTAATTTGCAATTAATTAATTAATTTAAATTAATAATTAAATAAAATAATCATCCAAATAAAAATTAAATGCATATTATTAATATATGCATTTTTGTGATCAAAATGGTATATATTGCATTATTTGGATATTTATATTTAAAGTTATTAATGAAATAAATATTTTCATTTAAATGATTAATTAAAACAATTTAAATAAATATGTTTATCAAATCAGAGCCGCCGATAGTGATTTTAAGGAACTGACGGCGACATTAAAACCCGCGGCAAAGAAATCCGATCAGCACCGAAAACGGCGCGTTGTCGCGACACGCGACGGCTCCTGTGAGGGCCGCATGTCGATACGGGGCTTGCCATTTAACAAATGCGGTCCACGGTCTATTGAATGAGCCGGTCCGGTTCTTAGAACATATTCGAACCGCAAACAGATCTGTTCAAACCGCTTTGTCTCCCATCCTTATGCGCGAAAAGAGCACAATAGGGTTAGGTCATCCGGGTGAGTTCAAGGGTTTCAAGGCTCGGCTCGCACGCTATCGTGGACTTCTCTCCGTGGCCGACACACTCTGCCTGAAATTGAAACTGAAAGATGATTGTAATACATTTGGTATGATGCTCTAAAATTGGCTTGATGAATAGAGTCCAGCCTGATAACCAGAATCCCTAAAGTGGCTTAGGGTCGATCTGAGTTCATCTGAACTCGATCGACCCCCACTTAATGATGATCGAGCAATATAGAAGAATAGAGATGCAATGAAATTTAACATGTGAGATCAGAGTGTGTACCTGAAGGTTCAACTCACCGATAAAAAGGGAAGATTAGGGTTCGCAGTGAATCCTAATCTACAGCTCCAATGCATCTTCCAGCAGCCCAGCTAGATTAGGAAGGCAGGAATGAGGAAAAGAGAAATAAATGGGAGCTTGGTGGTGCAAAATGAGGCTCGGGGAAGCAAGCTGGTGCGGCCTTGATACGGCCAGCAGCGCACGCCTGGGCGCAGAGGAGAGGGCATACAGGAGATTGATCCTGGCCGTGTAGAGCCCCACCCCATTGCCGCGTGCAAAAAGAAGTAATCAGTTGGCGGCGGAGTAGTGCGCCACTCGGGAAGAAATTTCCCATCTTCCAGAATAGCTAAAAAGAAACCCATTTGAAGGGCTGCTGACTCAATCATAGAGAGAGTCAATAGCTAATACTTAAGATAAGAGTAAAATACTTACTTTAAGTATTAGATTAATACATATATTGGATTATGAGAGAAAGTAAAGAATACATTATATGTCCACAAATATTAATATTTCCAGTATACCAATCATATCACAATACTAAGTATAAGAAGTATAAAATAGAGTGCGAAAGCTAAGTATATATCCAGAAAATATTCATCAAAGAAGCTGAAATAAAAATTCATCTCAAAAAATAAAAGAAAAATCCAAAATAATTATAAAGTATTTACTGAAATAGTACTAAAATAAAGTATAAATACTGAACTGAACTAAAAATAGAAAGAAATAGTAAGGCTGAAGGAGGGTCCACTAAGGCTCAACGAACTCCTCTTAAATCTCTAAAGAGCCCTCCTGACCTGGCTCAATATGCTGCTCAAGATCTAGCAAATTACTGAATCCCAAAAGTATCACTATTAGACAGTAAGTCTAACACATCAAAACTAGTCTAAATAGTTCTAATTCCTTACATAAAATAGTAAAGTAAACAAAGCTACAGAAAGATTGTAAAAGTAACTAAATAATTGAAACTGTATAAAGTTGAAGTAAGGTAAGGCTGACTGTATATTGAATACTGAAAATAAATAAAAACAATATCTAATATGAAATTGAGTAAATAACATATAAAACTATACTATATACCACTAAAATTATGCATCTGAATATGCCACAATATTGTATACTAGTGATATGCAATTGAACTATCACTGAACTACTATGAGCAGTACAATCCAATGTCTATATACATACTGTTGGGAAATATAATTTATTATTATGTCTAAACATCCTGAGTTTCTCCTATCGGTGTATGCAATATTCTGTAACTCATAAATCATCACTGATACTCATACATTATGCTTGTGCTCATGCTCATGCCTCTACATTACATGACTTAAAAATCTAGAAAATCTAGAAATGCTTTAAGATCAGATTATGACTCAAATGTCTCCATTGTGCAGAATCCTAGTAGAAGGATTTTGATTACTATATTCTAATTTCAATAATTAATTTTTCTTATTTAGGGTTTTTACTTGAAATAATCAATTGGAAAAATTATATACACATAGTTGTATGTTCCCAAGATGGTGAATTTAGCACTTAGTTTACTTATAACTATTTTATCGAGGCGCACACAAGATAAGAGGCAAAACTCTATTGTAGTTATTCTTCTCACAACTAAACAAGATGAGGCTAAAAGCGAAAGTAACTGCAGCTACTGAAATAAATTTAATTCTAACATGCTTATGATCACATGGATACATGTTGAGTATATAAAGAGCACAAGTGCTGAAATAAATATATAATTATAGCATCCTAAATATGTAAATATTTAATAATAATCAATAAGAGCATTTATGTAAGCATGCAGATTAATATGTAAAAGACCACTAAGGCATGCAGTAAAAGTAAGTTAAGTACATGAATGAGCAAAAAGTGGAGTCACTGAAACATGTGGTAAAGTAAGCCAAGCACTAAAGTAAGGCCATTGAAGCATATGGCAAAGCAAAATAAATACTAAAAATTGAATTGAAGTAGGAGTAAGCTTAAGATATAGTACTGCCATAACAGAGACAGGCCTTATAGAGCCTATGAACTGAAAGTTCAACATGTGTCCATCCTAGGCATCCGTAGAGCTAGGTCCGAGTTGAACTTATAGAATAAAATATGCATCTATCCTAAACATCCACAGAGCTAGATTCGAGTCTATTCTATAACAAATCTAGAATTGAAGAGGTAGACTAAGCTAGGACATACTCTACTAACTGAAAGCATTAAAAAAACTGCATGCATACTATGCTTTTCAAATACTAACTTAGGATGTATCTTCCATATTCTAAGTTTACCTATTATGCTCAAGGAACAAAGCTCAATATTCAAAGTGTGCAAAGCAATCAAGTCAAGTAAGCAAGAGACTTAATATAGACTTATGTGATATCTATTATTGTCTAATTTATCCAGCTAACTATTCTGAGAAGATACAAGTTTAAGATCTCTAATATCTAACTATCGAGTATAATCCCAAATTCACAACCTTAATGTTAACATTAGAACTTAACAAGTTCTAATTTATAATCATATGACGACTATAAAGGATTAAAGTAAATAAATGAATGACTTAATTATTATTATTTTCCTCTCTTAACCCAAATCTTGATTAAGTAAATCAAGATTAAGGATTCTGGATCCAAACTCCACTTTGGAGTTTAAATCCTGAATTCAAGGTAGTATCCTACTAAGGATCTAGGATTCGCACCCAAACATAATCTAAATGTAGAGAATCTTATAAGATGAAAGATTTAGAAGCTATGATCTTAATGAAAGACCATTTTAATATTATAAGATAAAATAATCACTTAAGAATTAAGAATCTAAGATCTATATCCAATCTTAAGGATAACTACATTATCCTATAGATTGAGTCAATCCTACGCCCACAAGGAAGGTTTCAAAGGATTAACAATTAATCAAGTAAGGTTATTCAATTCAATCAAATGATCTGAAGGACTAAGATCTAAGATCTAATGTTTGATCATTTAGACTTAAGCTAGAATTTAGATTTAGGATTTTACAAGAGTATTTCTCTTAGAATTCAAGCTTAAGGATCAACTTAATTAAGCTATTAATTAAGGATCTAGCACTTTGAGATAGTTCGACTTAACTCTTAAGACAAGGTGGTTTTAAGAACACTTAAGGTCTTAAGATCTTAAAAAGAATTAATTTAAGGTTTCTTCACTTAACTTAATATTCTTAATATAGGATTTCAGAAAGGTGTTTAACATGTTAACTAGAGATACTTTAATAAAATTTCAAGGCTTAAGGGGTGTTTGAACCTATTTTGGTCAAAATAACTAAAATACCCTTCTCAAGACTAAAAATGGAATTTTGAGATTTAATCATTTAAATTGATTCAATTCTATTTTAATGAACTTCATATTGATTAGTGAAGTGAGTAAAAGACTTATCTTAGGTTTTTAATAATATTAATGGCTTAATTAGTATTAATTACATTAAGAGGCCAATTAATAAGATTAAGGGAATTAGGGTATACTAATATGATCTAAATATATTTATAGGTTATAATACACTTAAGAAGGCATTAGGAACTAGATTCATCAAAATTAGAGAACTAATTATAGTTTAATTCACTAATCTCATTTTAGGGTAATTAGGGAGTGATTAATAAAAGTACAGATCTTAAATTATTTTTAACGGCGAGGGAGACAATCCACAGTGCTCGGACTCGTGTCTGCCGTCTGATGGATCAACCGTTGGTTTTGGATGACTCTGATGGATTACTTAAGTGGAATATATGGTAGTCGTCAGATGCGAGCAATTGATCCGACACTTAGGATTAGATCCTACCACGGAGGAGATCCCGCTGTTAAATAGTTTGCGCTAGGAAGCGTGCTACGGTATTAGTGGCTAAAACCCATGCGCCGCTGTCGGGACCCCGCATCGGTTTTCCGCGGTCCCGATAGCAGATCCCACCATTTTAATTTAATTTAATTATTAAATTTAATATAATTTTAAACCTTTTAATTAATTAATAAAACTTCAAATAATTTCTAAATCCAATTTAGGATTAAATGAGTTCCAAAAAAATTCTCCCTTAGCTAATTAGGGTATGAGGAATTCAAAAATAAAATCAAATTTTAATTTGGAGGTCAATTTATTTTAGATACTTTCAGGGCTTAAAAATAGTCAAAATACCAAAATTCTCAATTTAGCTCTGTTTGATTTTAAACTTCTAGGATTAGATTTAAATGACTCATTGAGTCTAATGAAATTAAAATTAAAACTTAGTATAGCTTAAATAATTTGAATTTAGCTAAGGTAACAACTATTGTTGTTATAGCCCTGCCCCTAAGAGGGGCAGTCGTCACTTAGCAAACCCCTCACTTATCATTATATTATAGTATAATCCCCAATCTACTAATAAGGGATGGAAGTGCACTTAAGAAAACAGCAGCAGAATCATTCACCAAATATATACATATCAACCATAGGTGGAAGCAAGTAAAGAAATGAGTTCACATCCATTATACCATAGTGTAGAAAATAGGAAACATGCAACTCAGAATAAAGTAATACAGTGAAAAAAAATACACAGGGTACATGTATTATTACAGTATTTTAAAAGTTTAAAACTGAAAAGAAAATAAACTCTCAGCCTCACTAACAAATAAATAACTAAAGATTTTCAGCAGCAGGGCACTATTCCTCCTGATCTAGCTCCACTCTTGGCTCAATCACCTCAAACAGCTCAGAATTTGCCATTGCCGATTTCACAATAACAGGGCCCCATCCAAAAGAAATGAAAATTTGATTAGATATATTTTCTAAATATATTTTCGCCTGATTAGTTTTATGTATTAACTGATATCACCATTTACTTAAAATAACTAAGCAAACAAATAGGTGCAATAAGCTAAGAAAGAATAAGGAAAGCTATAAATAATGCATTTATAACTTAATAAATAATAAGGACTAAGCTAAAGCTACACTACAGTAAAAGTAAATAGAAATTGAAAATAATTATGTACAAACTAGCATATTAGTAAAATTTGCTAAACAAGACACTGAACTATAACTGAATTAAACTGTACATATCATATCACTTAACTTCTCAAAGTTAAGGAAGAAAAATATACTGTACTGAAAAGGCAGAAAATATATATATATAATATTTTTTAATTATTTTACTTTACTCATGTGGACACGTCCAGAAGTATTTAAAGAGTCAAGCACATTTGCTAGACTAAGGTGGGTTCTTGAACCAAACACAACTTGTAATAACTTAGGTTGTTACTAAGGTCAATTAAGACTAATCTAGGTCCTAATTATGATTCTAGTATCTTTATTAAGTTATTTTAGAACTCACCTCTAAGATTCAATCCAAATCAGGGATCAAATGATCAAATACAGATTTTGGCGACAATCCAGAAATCCCAAAATTTAACCTATCTAAATTGACCTCAAGTCAAAAAACAGACTTCGTCATTGCACTCATTGCCCCCAAATTAGCTCGGGGTGGTGTTTTCGTGTTAATCGGAAGTCGTCAAAAATTTGACGAATATTTTAATATTATTTAAATACCTCAAAAATTCAAATAATTAAATACTCGTTGAATCAAAAATCCAATTGCGTCATTGCGTTCCTCACCCTTTAAATAGCTAGGAGTGAAAATTTGGGATTTTTCGAAACTCAATTCATAATCCAATTTTGAATGAGATATATTAAATAAATTATTATTTTCTATTATTATTAAAATCAATTATTAGGTCCCACACTAGCCTTAACGGGCCGGATCCTGTGCATATTCTGTCGCACTTGATATCCATTAAGAGAGAAATCAATTCGAGGCCGTTGATCGGGAGATTTCAATCCAACGGCTCTGGCATTGTCTCCTCGGCTCTGTCGAATGCGGTTCGACCCGTGCCACAGGACTTCACACGCGGCATGCAGAAATTGCCATGCTCATCGGCCACCGCTCTTGCATCCATTGATTAATTTGAATGCTAGGATATCATGGGAATCACTTTAGTTTTCTAGATTCACTACTCGAGTCTTATCGAAGGATTAGTGATCCTCAACCAAACCCTAAGTTCTGAGATCGCCAAATCTAAGGTACTTCACCTCTCCAATTTATTCACTTTTGATTTCATAATTATTGTGTTTAGTTATTTCATTTCCTTGCTTCTAATGTAGTTTGATCTGCTGCAATTATTCTGAATCTGAAATTAATGTTTCTTCAGTCAATCGGCTAATTAGGATATCTCCTTAAACCCTAAGCCGATTTTAGGGCATCATAGATTCGAACTATGGAGGCCGGCATATCTCGATTTCTTTAACTCATTAGAAAGAATGGATCGAGGGCTTGCGTTTAGTGTGAGTTGGGTCTCTAGGAGTGCCATGATCGTCTATTAGAGTGATGCCCTAATATCCTCCCGTCCGCGACTTATGGAAGATGAGGGAACCAGATGAAAATTCGGGTCTCGCTCGACCCGGGCGCAGCTGCTTGGCCCGAAAGCACTGCGCCACGTGTCCTGCGTCAAAATTGTGGGACCCGCATGCCGTGTTAAATCCTTTTAATTAAGAATACATTTTAAAATGTTAAAATTAATTAAATCATATGAAGTCAAATATTCAATCATTCATAAATTTAAATCCACTGATCCAAAAATAATAAAGTTATATACCATTTTAACCAAAAAATTACAAAGAATTTATTGAGACTGTCAATTTTTCATTTAGAACTGTATTTAACATATAGTGATATTTAAGATCCCTCATATTTGCCCAAAATATCCCAAAACTTCAAACTACCATAACTTTGTAACCTCTTACCCAAATATACCCAATATGTGTCTCATTTTAATTAGAAGACTCCCAAGAATGTTCTAGTAGTGTTAATTTTATTGTTTGGGTAATATTTAGACTAATCACTTTTGGACCCAAACCCTAATCTTCCAAAGCTCCTAAGTTCTTAACCACTAGTCCAAAATAGACAATATATGTCTTAACATGATTAAAAAAACCTCTATAACAACCTAGTAGTGTTTAATTCTCTATTTAGATTAATATTGGCTTAATTACTTTTAGGACCTAACTCTAATTACCCTAATTAACCTAGATCTTCAATTAACCATAATTTAGTCAATTGAGTTCCAAATTATATCTTCCAATATATCATTTTGATCAGAAAGACCTAATTAACAATAAACTACAAAAATATTTTATATCCAATAATTAGATTTCTTAATTAACCCTAATTACCTTAAAGCTTAGTTAGTGAATATTAGCATAATTAATAATCCAAATTGAGTAATTTTAGGTTTTATGGAAACCTTAGAATATAATCTTCAATAAACTGATAGAAAATTTAGATCCTTAAGTAGGGGCAAAATAATCATTTTGCCCAAATTTTGGTTTAAGTATTCTTAAACCTTAAATTTATAATTAAACCTCTAAAATCAGTATTATGATTGATTTAGAATCATTTAGGATGATTTATCTTATCATTTTGCCATTTTTTAGAAAATGCCTTAAAATTCACTTTAGAATCTTATAAGTCTTAATCTACCTCTTATAAGATGAATTTAGCTCACCTCATATCTTACTTAAGTTAAATACATCATAACAATAGTTAAGCAAGATTAATGTTAAAGCTTAAATATTTCCTTCTCATTATGACTGTCCTTCAACCTTTAGGATTTTATTCCTTAGGATCAAGCTTAGAAATTTAGGTTAGAGTTCATCTATTAAGTAAATGGGTACTTAATAGATGAAACCTTGGTTTTATAGTTTTCTAAAATTTCATCCTTTATTCTTGATTATTTTATATTTAAGCTTTAGATTTAAGATTAGAGATCCATCTTATTAAAACTGGATTTTACTTAATAAAATAGCCTTAATTATAGCTTGTGAGAATTTGAGTTTAACTTTATACTATTAGGATTAGAACTATTGGATTAAGAACTTAAAATTTAATAATTAGATTTTAAAATCTTAATCCCCCAATTTTGATTTGTATTAATCAAGATTGGCTTAAGTTTTGTAAAATTATCAATTAGGACATTTGATTTATTTATGTAACTTAAATAAGCATCATGTGATTAATAAATGTTAGAACTTGACTAGTTCTAATTTTTTTTAACGTATAGGATTGATATTCTAGATTTATACTTGATAGTTGGATGCTGGAGATCCTAAACTTGTATAAGTTCAGATTATATAGAATGACTTAATTAGAAAACAAAGTGATATCATAAAATTTATTTGTGCTATTTATACATTGAAAATTGTATGCTTTACTTTCTTTGTATTGGATTTCATATCTTGACACATTATATGGAACATGTATATTTTCTATATTAATTTTGATTCATTTATAAGGCATATTCTTAATTGAAAGAAAGAATCAAAAGAAATGACTTTATGTAACTTATGGTAGAATATGTTTTACTTAGTCTGCTTGGACAGTAATACTTTATTTTTGCACTAAGATATTTCTCCTAGGTGCTCATATGATATTTTACTTTTGCACTAGGATGTTTCTCCTAGGTGCTCAGATGATACTTTACTTTTACACTAGAATGTTTCTCCTAGGTGCTCAGATGATACTTTACTTTTGTACTAGGATATTTCTTCTATATACTCAGATGATACTTTACTTTTGTACTAGGATGTTTCTCCTAGGTGCTCAGATGATACTTTACTTATGCACTAGGATATTTCTCCTAAGTGCTCAGATGATACTTTACTTTTGCACTATGATGTTTCTTCTGGGTGCTCAGATGATACTTTACTTTTGCTCTAGGATATTTCTCCTAGATGCTTAGCAGCTACTTTATGGTATTACTTTGATCTAGGATGTTTCTCCTAGATTTTTAGATGGAATTAAGTGAAACTTTATTCAGATGGAATTAACTATTGAACTTGGGATGTTTCTCCTAAATTTTCAGATGGAATTAAGTGGTGCTTTAATTAAATGGAATTAAGTGATATTTGGATCTGGGATATTTCTTCTAGATATTTCAGATGGATTTTTAACATGCTTTTACTTTTTGGTAGGACTAAGTAAGAATATGTTCATATAAGTCAGTTTATTTTACTTTATATTTTTAGTATACTTCTTTAATTACAGTATTTTTAGTATATTCTTCCTTATACAACAATTTGATTATATTCAGCAGTTCCTTTAGAACTTACAATTTTTCAGGTAAAATGTATTATTTCAATAGCTTGTTCTCACTTTATGGCATGTTAGGATGTTAAAACTTTATTTTCAGCTTAGTACTTTCATTTTATATTATGAACCAGCATGTATCAAATTGATCATATTACTTAGGATTTCTCTTGTACCTAGTAAATTTTATTATTTGTCACTTAACCCTTTTTTGCAGCTTGAGTTGAGATATGTGCTTACCTCACATTTTATTTGAGTTATAATTAAGTTAAATTGTATTATCATTTAAATAATAATTTGTAGCATAAAATGTACTTAGATATTTTGTCTAACTAGAATTTTCTTTTGTTGGCTAGGGTCATATCATTGTGAAACTGACAATGGTAGATTCTGAGCTTTTCAAGGTCGTGGAACCTTCTGAAGACCTTATTCAGGAGGAGGAGCGTGCAAGAGAAGATCCTTAGTTATTTCCTTTTTATTGTGAGGATTGAGTGACATTGCTTTACTACTTTAATTTTTAAGATGTTTTGTAATAATACAGGCTTAAACTACTTCTCTTTTCATGCTTATGTATTCTGAGTTGTATAGTTCTTATCTGGATTATATAAATGTTATTACTTATCTTTCTTTCGCACTCTGATACATATATAGTATGCTCATTCAGTGATTGGCTCTTTCTCTCTCTCTCTCTCTCTCTCTCTCTCTCTCTCTCTCTCTCTCTCTCTCTCTTTCTCTCCTTTTCAGGGCATATATTCCCTTAACATTTGATTAGGAAGGTTCATCCTTGATCTAAATGCTAAGTGAAGGTATGTCCATTGATGACCACCTCTTAACCTCGGATGATTAAGGGACGGCTGCCACACAACTCTTCCCAATGAGTACATGTCAGGTATCCTTATTTATCCTTACCGTCTGTCCATTAGTAGTAATGTGTATACACAATTTCCCGTCCAGAACATGAATCCAATGCAAGTGTTATCCTAGTTTTTTATATTTTTCTTTCATGCATCAAATTGTCTTATATGACATGTTTAATATAAAAAGGATCAAAATATAATGAATTCAAAGCACAAAGTTCAATAGTAAGCAAGAGATTCTACTAAATGCAGGTGATATCTATTGTTATCTAATTTATCAATTATAATTATTCTAAGTTTATACAAGCTCAGGATCTCCAACACCCTACTATCAAGTATAAAGTCATATTAATGGCCTTATAGGTTTAAAATAATTAAAACTGATTATGTCTTAATATAATTCAATCAATGACTCTTATAGGTTAAATAATTAATCAACATGTAATAATTAATAAATTAAGATGATCCAAACTAATCTTAATTAAGGTAAACCAAGATTGACGAATTAAGAATTAAACTCTAAAATTGGGGTTTAATCCATTAATCCAAAGGTAACCCTAAAGGATAAGATTTAAATCTCAAACCTTTCCAATACTATAAGTTAGGCTATCTTATTAAGCAAAGTAATGCTTAATAAGATGAATATCTAAACTTAGACTAAAGTTTAAATACAAAATAATCATAAATAAAGGATGAAATCTAGAAACTATTAAAAACTAATGTTTCATCTATTTAGTAACCCATTTACTCAATGAATGAATTCTAATCTAATTTATATTACTAATTCATATAAAAGATTCTAAAGGTTAAGGAATTTCCTAAAGAGTTAAGTTGTGATAAAAGAGAATACTTAATCATTTATAATATTTAATTTTAATTATGTATATTTTTCTCATGTGATTGGTTTATGGAAATAATAAGATGAGCTAAATTCACCTTATGGAGCTTAGTTTAAGACTTAGGGAATTTTAAGAGAATTTTAGAATTTTTCTCAAAATATTAATTTATGAGCCTAACAGGTCGTAAGTTGATTCCAAATCAGTTATATTACTGATTCTTGTGATTAGACTATGATTCTAAGGCTTAAGGATACTTAAACCTAAATTTAGGTAAAATAATTATTTTGCCCTTACTTAAGGGTCTAAAATACTACTTTTTGATGTAGGATTTCAAATTAAAATTTATTGATGCCAAATGATTACTTACTGTGGAGCCCCCGTACTAGAAATATGGAAGTACGGTGCTCCAACTGTGGCAAATCCCTCACTTAAGTAAAGTTAGGCGAACCCAACCTGGCTTAAGTCAAGGACTTGTCACCAAGTGCTACAACATCCATCAATATAAATATCAAAGTGGCGGAAGCAGTACAAAATAAAGTAACATCCACAGACATACATAGTAGGGAAAGAAAATGCAATAAAGTAACTCATCACAATGCAGAAAGTAGAGTACATTCAGAAAGTTAATTATTACAAATTGAAATGAATAACTGAAAAAAATGAAATACTCTCTTTCTCACTGAAATAAACAAGGCAAAATTAGCTAAACTATAGCTGGAAGGTCCTCCTCCTGAACTGGCTCCTCCTCAGTGTCACTGCCCATGAATACGTCTGAATCTGACATTTGTCGGTATCATAAATGCCAAGGCCCCAGTCAACAAAATAAAAAGGTTACAGTTAGATAATTATCTAAGTACATTTTAGGCTATCTTAAGTGAGCTAAATATTAAAGGATATCACATTTAATTTAACTACGCATGCAAGCAGTAAAGGGGCAACAAGTTATGAAAGAAATGTGATACTATAAACTAACTATTTATAGCATTCAATATGTATGTGAAGTAATATACAAAATACTAAATAAGCAAGGTAAGGATAAAAGCAAAAATAACTACAACTACTGAATAAACATGATCCTAACATGATTATGATCGAGGTAAAACATGCTGAGTATAAAAGAACACAAGTACGGAATACGATAAAATTTTAGCATCCTAAACATGCCATTCATACATATATCTAAGCCATGAAAGTATACATACAACATGCAAATTAAGATGAAAAGAAAGGCCACTGAGACATGTGGCAAAAGCAAAGCAATATATAACATGTACAGCCACTGAGACATGTGGCAAAGCGGGCAAATATTGAAAATAAGGCCACTGAAGCATGTGGCAAAGCAAATCAGAAAAATAATACAGCTAAAGTAGTAATAAGCTTAAGTCCTAGTACTGCTATACCATCCAATAGGCCATACAGGGCCTCTAATATCAATCATTCAATCCCCAGCCTAGCCATCCAAATATGTTAGGTCTGAGTCCAGTCTATATAATACTACTACTGAAGAGGCAGACTAAACTAGGTCATATTCTATTAACTGTAATAAAACAAAACTAAATGATATGTAAGTTCAAAACTAGCTTAGGATACATCATCCTAAGTTTTTTCCTATTATGCTCAAAGGCTAAAGCTCAAAATCTAAGGTATGCAAAGCAATCTAGTCAAAGTAAGTAAGAGACTCGATCTAGACTTATATGATATCTGTTGTTGTATAATTACCAAATCTAACAACTCTAAGAAGGTACAAGCTTAGGATCTTCGATATCCAGCTATCAAGTAGAATCTCAGATTTACGTCCTTAAAGTTAAATATTATAACTTAATAAGTTCTAATCCAAAATCATGTGACGACTATATAGTTTAAGTAAGCAAGTCAACAACCTAATTTTATGAATATTTTACTCTCTTACCCAAATCTTGATTAAATGAATCTAGATTTAAGAATTTAGAACTTTAAACCCTATGTTGAGTTCAAATTCAAATCCAAGGTGATGTTAAAATAGGATCTAGGTTTCTCACTTAATCCCAAAGGTAAAGAATCCTATAAGTTGAAAGATTCAGGAACTAAATCTTAGTGAAAGGCTATCCTATTGATTATAGGATAAAAGAATCAATTAAGAATTTGAGAATCTAAGATCTATATTCAATCCTTAAGATAATTTCCTTATCTTATTGATTGAAACACCCTACACCCACATGGAAGGTTTCAAAAGATTAGACAATCAATTATTAAGAAATTCCAATTGAAGGTGGTTTGATTCAAATTGAAAATCTAAGTCTAAGATCTTAAGATCTAAAGATCTGAGTTTGATCACTTTAGACTTCTAATTAGAGTTTTGACTTAAGAGATTTCGATTGTGATTTTCTTTAGAATTTAATTCCACTATAAGGAGCTTATTAAAGTTAAAATTGACAATTCCAAGTATTAGATTAACATTAAACCCATTTTGACCTTCTTAGGTTACTTAAGATCTAAGGGTCTGAGTTTTGATCACTTTAGATCTTGGGCTAACAATTTCACTTAGACCATTCCAATTTCTTTTCTTTAACACTTAATTCTTAAGTTATTTTAACTAAACTTATTAATGATATAATTGGTTATTTCAATTATTAAATTTAGTAAGTTTAAGGTCAAATGATCTTCATAAGGAATGCTTAAGATTTAAGTATCTTTATTAAGGACTAAATGAAGATTTCATGGATTAATGATCACATTATCACTATCCTTGTCCTAGGACTTCAGAGAACATTTCCAATCTATTTTATAGTGGTTTAGTGAAATTTTCAGTCCTTAAGGAACATTAAATCACATTTTGGCCAAAATGACCAAAATGCCCCTCTTAAGGCTAAAATTGGGATTTTAGGGTTTTATTGTCCAAATTTATTCTAATATATTTTAAAGTGTTTCATATGACTAACTGAAGTGGGAAACACCCTTATCTTAGGTTTTGATGACCTAAATAATCTTGATTATCACTAATCACCTAATTAAGGCACTTAGGGTGATTAGTGAATTTAAGACACTTTAGGGCAATCCAATCTTACACTTAGGTATTACTAGGTCTAATATGATATTAGGAACCATCCTCACCCAAATCAGAGGTTTAATTAGGGTTTAATTCGCTAATCCTTATTAGGGTGATTAGGGAGTGATTAAGAAAATTAATTATTCAAAATTAATTTTAAGGGTCTGGAATTGTCCCTTAGGGTACAAGGAGCAATCAGAGCCCTCAAATTCACAATTTGGATATTTAGATGATTTTATATGATTTATTTAAGAATAGAGAGAGTTTGGTAATTAATTTTTAATCCAACTATTAGATCTAAGATTTTATTTTATATTTAGATTCCTTAAATTTTTCTGATTCAAATGGTATATTGGATCATACCATTTGGATCTGTATAACTAAATTTATTCAAATAATTAAATCTGTATTTTTATTTAAATCAGAATCATAGGATTTGATTTATTAAATTCAAAACTATTAAAAATGTTATTCAATAATTCGATAATAATCCGCAGCCCAAATTAAAAAGATGCGGGTCGGGGTCGGCCCGGCCCAAAGTCGTCTTCGTCTTCCTTCCCGCACTCATCCGCAGCCCTAATTTCTGAGACTGGCTTCCAGTGCCAAATTCACCGCTCTCCGGCCATGCCCTACCCTAGTTTCAACGGCTACACCTTCCCTGACTCTAGATGCACCAATCGAGCCAAAAAGCCCTAGCTGGGAGGCGCCGGTTGGCCAAATGACTACTCAGCCGAGACTTCCCCAGCTGGCGCACCTGTGAGGAGTAAATTCTCCTCATAGAGTGCACAGGTCGCCTCGATCTTGATCCCTACACGTTCAGGCCCTGAGGTGGTCTGGATCGTTGGAGTGCTACTCCGCAATTTTTGTCGTCTGGGCTCGCTACTGGATCGATCGATTCTAGTCGAATCGATCGATCTGGTCGAGCCCACCCATCGATACCAGATTGCAATTATTGCCCAGAAGAATCTAATACTAGCTAGGCAATTAATTCCTACTGGAGACGCCGAATTTGGCGAAACCAGAACTCCATCTGGCGGTGCGTACAGACGATGAATTCGTCATCTGGGTCACTGCCAGACTGTGCTTTCCGACTCGATCGAGCGTGGAGGAGCTAAGGTAAGGTCCTACTCAGCATCTAGGGTTTGAGGAGAAGCGAATCGAGCTAGATTCAGCTCGACAGAGAAGAGGAAGGAAGCTGTACCTTGGTTCGAAGATTCGCAGCGAATGCAGGCCGTCTCGAGCGTACTTAGAGGTTCCAGGAGCTCTGCAAGGGGGTCTGAACTCCAGACCTCACCCTCAATCAGCAGATGCAGCGGGTTTGATCGCCGGGAGAGCTTGGAAGAACTGGGAGCTGGGAACGGAGGGCAGAGGGGAAGGTGAGCCTCATAGTGAGCAAAGGAGCTCACTGTGAGATCAGAGGAGGTATTTATAGGCCTCAAGGTGCCTAGGTCTGGGTGGCAAGGCTGGGAGCCAGTAAACCAGGCTCGAGGAAAATGGCAGCCTCGGCCTTCCTCAATTGGGAGGTTCGACCCCCACTGAGCCCCTCTACCAGGTTCGGCCATTCAGGGAAGGAATCCTAATGGCTAGAGGGATATGGTGAAGGCATGGCCGACCGGGTTGACATGGCGCGTACGGCAGATCCTCGCGGTCGGGGCTGGAAGCGAACGGGGACGAAGATGAACAGCTGGGATCTCTCCTCAGCCGTCTGATCCGCGGAACCGTTGGCGATGGACGGCTTGATGGAATCCAAATTAACGAACAGCGGGCGCCTTCTCATCCGTCGGATCAAGCCTTAGATCCGACGGAGATGAAAGAGTCCCAGGCTAGAGTGATCAGCGCCGTCTGATCACACGCCAAGATTTGTGCACACGCATCCATTGGCTGCTAAGGCTGAGCCGCTGTCGGGACCCCGTAGCGGATCTGCCGCGGTCCCGACAGCAAATCCCACTGAATTAATTTTATAAAAATTTAATTTAAAATAATTAAAAATCATTTAAATACTATTTAACTATTCCAAAATTTATCACATTCAATTTAAGACCAAATGAGCTCCAAAAATTCCCAAAAATTCACCCTTAGCTAATTTGGGTGTGAGGAATTCAGAAATGAAATCATATTTTGATTTGGAGATCAATTTATTTTAGGTATTTTTCAGGGCTTAAAAATAGCCAAAAATACCAAATTTTCCGTTTTAGCTTCAAATGATCTCAAACTTCTAAGGTTAGGTTTAAATGACTCATTGAGTCCAATAGTATCAAAATTAAACCTTAGTTTAGCCTAATTAATTCAATTTTAGCTAAGGTAACAACCTAGGGTTGTTACACTTACTATCTAATGTAAAGATAGACATTAAGTACATCAAATTTGAATAAGGATTAAGCATTGTGAGCTCAATTTAAGGTTTTTAGCTCATAAGAGCAATTTGATAATTTTACATAGTGAAGTTTAAAATGTTGTCAGTTTATTATTATTTAATATCTAAAAATTCCATAGAGTCCAAGAATACTAAATTACGAGGTCTATTGGCCAAGTTATAGTCAAAATATGTTTGGGATTCAAATATGTAACTAATGAGTTTTAGGAAATATCCAAAACCTAACTTTTTCAAATAGTGTCCAAATTTAGTAAACTCAAAGGCTATAAATTCCCTATAATATATAGAGTGCAATGACTAGGAGTAGATCTAATTTGGACTCAATTTGGTTAAATTATGAGCTAATCAAGTTCTAGGGTAATTAGGGCAAATTAGAGAATCTAATTACCAAAACATAATTTTTTTTCTTGTTTACTATTAATTAAGTTCTTCTAATCAAAATGACATATTGGATGACCTAATTTGGAGATAAATTAACTAAGTTATGACTAATATAATTTTTAGGTCAAATAGGGTAATTAGTGAGGGTACCCAAAAGTTATTAATCAAATTTCAAGTTTAGCAGTAAAACTACTACTATCACTATACTCCTGACACTCTCCTGATTAAAATGAGACACATATTGATTATGTTTAGATCAATGGGTACAAAGTTATAAATATTTAAAGCTTTTTAGGGTTTTGAACTAAGTGGGAGGTCCTAAAATATCACTATATTAAATATGCATCATATTAAATTTTGACACTGCCATAATGATCCTCTCATTTTTTTTTATTAAAATAAGATATATATTTAATATATTTGGAGCAGTGGATTTCAAGTTATAGGTGATTAAAGTTCTATAATTAATTAAACTTTAATTAAATAACTAATTTAAAATACTTATTTAATCTTAACAGATTCTACAGGAAGTGGGTCCCACAGATCAAGTTAGTAACATCATTGAGACAATAGGTCCCACGGATAACAGCCGAGTGACCTCGGCGGGGCCCACCAATGCTTCTGTTGCGCTAACAGAGGCAGGGCCCGCAGCACAGTCACGTGACACATGATTAGCCCGAGCAAGGAGTCACGGGTCAAGTCCGACCCGACCCTGACCCGGAGAGGGTTTGAATCCCCGACAGATTCGACATCATTTGGCACTATGGCATCAGGAATGGCGGCCTTCCCGCTGTCGCCGAGGGCGAACCCGCATGCCATTGGGAAGATCACGAAGGGATCTCCTGATTGACATGAGGATTGAGGACTGAGGAGGACTATAGCCTTTGCAAGGTTAAACTCTAGGTAACTAGGGCGGGACACACCTTTGGGAGGACATGTAGCTTACGAAAATGATTGTGGATGAGTAGCAAAATTCGGTCGATTAAGTTCGATTGAATATGATTGAACCAATCCAACCTTAATCCATACAGTAAAATAGCAATGCAAATTAAAAAGTTACAATTTGATAGAGGGGATTGGAAAATCAGAGTACCTGGAAGCAGATGGTTTGCAGAAACTTAGGGTTTGCAGAGGGTTCTCTCAATGCTCCATGTGGCTTTTCGATTGCATGACCCGAACTCCATTCGCATATAGGAGGTTAATGAGGTCATGGCGGAGCGGGCGAGGCCCCAATGGGTGAGGATTGGTTGCAGCCTGCGGCAGCGTGACACGTGGAGCTTGATGGAGATGATGGTCTTCGAGCCGTCCGATCGGATGGCTCAGGATGAGTCAATCCATGATATCGGGCGTGGCTCGTTAAGGGAAGAAAGGTATTCGACCTGCTAATGAACTGGCAGGTCCTACCCACCAGTTGATTTATATAAAAATTAATTAATAATTTAATTAATTTATTCAAATTTTATATTTATAATTTGACTTATTAAACGTGTTCAGAAAAATTCAATAATTCATCCATAGCTAATTGAAGGGTGAGAAACGCAATGATGAAGTCGGATTTTAATTTCAACAAGTATTTAATTTTCATATTTTTTGGGTATTTAAATATATTAAAATATTCGATGCAAATCCAACAACTTTTAAATGCATTCAAAAGTTCACTCTTAGCTAATTTTGGGGTGACGAATGCAATGACAAAGTTTGATTTTTATTTTGAGGTCAGTTTAATTAAGTCAATTTTTATGGTTCTCAAAATTCCTAAAATTAGGGATTGATTCATTTGACCCTTGATTTGAACCAAAACTTCAGGGTGAGGTCAAAATGACTATTTAAGAGTGTTATAATCAAAATTAAGACCTAGTTTAGTCCTAATTAGTTAGGGTAACAATCTTAGGTTGTTACGGTATATTCTTCATGAACCTCATATTCATATAGTTGGGTAAACATGCCTATCTCCCTAATTATTTTGTATAATGTCCATAGAACCACTGATAAAATAAGATATAATATTTAATAATATAATTCAGGTACAATCTTTTAGTATTATACACTACAGTTGAAGTATTCTGGACTATACATTCAGATACAATTTTTAGAAAATGTTTTACATACTATTTACTCATATGGTCCTTTAATTTCTTAAAGTTTCCGTATTATTTACTTTCAACAATTTTGTATAGTACTTTCAGTGGTTAGAATTTACTTATATTGATCATAATTTTAATATTTTTTGTACTTTAAACACATATACATATTTATATATATGTCTATATAATCACACTTTTTTCAAGTATAAATTACTTGAGAATATATGATATTTTACCACTTGTTTCTTTTTCTTCAATCATATTTCATTTACCTGTATTATTTTCTTTTCCATATGCACTCGCTTGTTAAATTAATTGTAAATAAATATGATATCTTAAAATAAAATAGATTATGAGCCTAAAATGTATTTAGACAATATGTCTAATCAAATTTTTATATTTTTTTTGCTATGCACTGGCATGTGATACCGATATGTCAGATCAAGATCTTGAGGGAGCTTTGACCTTAGAGGAGGATCAAGTTCAGAAGTAGTCAACTGTTTAGCCTCTCAATCTTAATATTTGGTTTTGCTTTTGCTTTTATTTTAGTGAGGATGAGAATTTATTTATTTAATAAACTATCATATCTTGATATTTTTCATTATTTTCTGAGATGCATGAAATAATGGATGATATGATGTATGTTTCCCCTCTTACCTTTATTATTATGCTACGCCTCAGTAAGACCCTTGGCAAATGTGACCCATTATGTTGGATTAACACCTCTAATCCAAAGTAATGAGTTATAGACTACCTAACTTTGATTTAACTACACTACCCTAGCCTTAGGGCATTACATAAATAATAATATTTCATGGAAGCAATTATTCTGGCAAGATATTGCTAAGCTGATGAGACTTATTTCTATAAATTTATACAAACAAGATAAATATATAAGAAACATTCAAAAATACAAAATGGTGAGATGAGTAGCATATGATTATTTGAATAAATACAGATGCACCAATGATTATATATCTTGATAAAAATGATAAAAATTCAACCCCTCTTCTCTATATATGTATATATTTTTTAATTTTTATAATTTTTATTTTAATTATTTTCTTTTTTTCTATATATATATATATATTATAATTTATGTAAATTTGATTTCAGTCATTTTTTTTTTCTTTCTATATATGTATATATATTTTTTAATTTCTGTAATTTTCTAATTTCTGCAATTTTCATTTCAATCATTTTCTTTTTTTCTATGTATGTATATATTTTATAATTTTTGTAATTTTTATTTCAGTCATTTTCTTTTTTTCTCTCTCTCTATATATATTTATTTATTAATTTCTGCAATTTTCATTTTAGTCATTTTTTTTATATAAGTATATATTTTTTAATTTTTGCAACTTTCATTTCAGTTATTTTATTTTTTTCTATATACGTATATATTTTAGAATTTTTATAACTTTTATTTCAATTATTTTTTATTTTTCTCTATATATATATATATTTAAATTCTTGCAACTTTCAACTCAGTTATTTTTCTTTCATTTAATATATATAAATATATATATATATATATATTATTACTTATAATAATAAAAAAATGTTATTTTTAATATCTAAAGATAAATGACTCATTTAATATTAATATTGATATTTTTACTAAAATAAATAATATTATTCATTTTATTTATAATTTTTGCATCACTATTAAACTTTGATCCATTTTAATATATTTATATGAGATTTTGTGCTCAGAATTTGAAATAAATGATTAAAAATCAGTATTATTGGTTCATTTAAGTTGATCTCAGATCTGTACAGACAATACGTTAGGCCAGGATAGACTGATATCTGAATAAATAAGGAGACTGCACATAATCATTGAGAGGGAATGTGTAGTTAGTTAGGAATCCACATTTCAGATAGATAGATAGACGTTTCTAACTCCTCGATTATTCTGTAATTTGTCCAACAAAATAAATATTATATTTTTGATATATTTTATTTTAGAATGAACACATATCTTAAATATGTATATTGCATTTATAATCATGACAATTTTGCAAGCATATCATACTTAAATAACATATTTTATTTGTATATGATTCTCATGCAGAATCATGCCGATTAATATTATATGCAAATATTGCTATCATACAAATTTACTTAGACCATTGTGTCTTATTAAATTTTTTTTGTTCGTCATATTATATATATGACAGTTCAGGAACAATCTCTAGATCAATTTCTTAAAGAGGAGTGATGCATGATAGAACAACTTAAATATTAATTTTCTTACAATTTTAAATTTTTGTATAGTATGTAATAGATTTTGTAAAATAATTATTATCTTTATAATAAATGTATTTTATTTATTATTCTAGTATTTATGAATGTTGTAATGAATGTGGAAGTGTGTATTTTATATGCCTCTAAATACAGTGATATACTAAATCCCCGTATGATCCTAGAGAATGAGCACTTAACGCTAGATTAGCTATGCTAACCCAGCAGTTGGTCGCCACATCAACCCCCTCTCTCCTTCTCCCTGTACTCGTCGCTCACAAATTTTTAGAAATTTCATTAATGCGATCCATATTCCCCGCCATCGCTTCAAACATTAGGGTTCCTGCGATCTTTCTCCCACGATGCAACAATTCACATTCTTCGATGCTACATCTCCACCTTGCTGCGTTGCTCCATATTCACTAACACCATTCACATTGTTGCGGAACTGTCGGGATAATCTTCTCTTGAATCAGCTTCACGAATGGATGATATTAAGATTTAAATATAAAAAATGAATTGAGCGAGTTAGTTTGTGGTGCCAATATTCATTTTTCCAAAGCTTACACTTTATTTCGTGTGGTGTGCCAATATTCATTTTTCCAAAGGTGATGCTTTGCTATTTCTTATGAAAAATATCTTAAAACTAGGATTTATGGTTGGTTTCCGCCTTTCACACATTGGCCATTATTTATTGTCGATTGAATTTGACTACGGGGCTGTGAGGTTTAACAACATCTTACGATAATGTGATATTTTTTAAAGATGTTGGTGAAATGAGGCTATTTGGTTCGATGTTATCTAATTAATGACATCTCAAAAATTACCTAAATGCCACTGCGAAGTGTTATATGAATGTCTGACATCGCCCGACAATATATCGCTAGCAATATGGTTCATCACACGATTCTCCGAAGATACTTGTGTCGGCTTTGCTTCCGCTTCTGCTATACGCAGAGCCGGTGGTCCATCGCCTTTGCCTTCGCTTTGCCTTGCGCGCTTGCGCTCACGCCTTCGCTTCCCAAATACAAATCACTTTTCCGACCGACGCACGTGCGTTTTGTAAATGAATGTTTTTATTTTTTTTTGAAGATTTGCTTGATGTCATATGAACAATTTTGGTAATTTGTTTTGTGATTTGTATTTTTAAAATTTGTTAGAGTTGATTTAGAATAAATTTATAGTTAAGTGTGTGTATGTGATCATTAATGCCAGCAAATAATGATTTTTTCTTAGTTGTTTGTATAAATATTTTATAATCATTTTAATGTTGTTTCACTAATTATTTTTTTAATTATATTATTATATATTTTTAATTTTTAGTGTTCGAGTAATCTTACCTCGTACATAATATAACATGAATGATAACGAATCAAATAACAAGTATACATAAATAATATTGATATGTTGTTTAAAAAATAATGAACCAAACAATCCATTTTATGCTATTATTAAGAACTGTTTGGTCCACGGGGCAACGGGAAGGGCTGTTTGGTTCGATGTTATATCAAAAATTACCTAGATGCGACTGCATTTATCTGAACGTCGGCTGATTTCGAAATTCAGATAGCATCGTCCGACAATCTATATCGCAAGCGATAGGGTTCTTCGTGTTCGTTCTCCCGAAGCTCGCCTCCGCCAGACGCAGCGCCGGTGCTCCGCCTTCGCTTTGCCTCGCCGACGCAGCTCCCCCTGACGCAGCGCTGGTGCTCCGCCTTCTCTTCGCCTTCCTCGCCGATTTCGTCAACTCAGGTGCTCCGCCTTCGCTTCACCTCCGTTCCCATTCACTTCATTTTTTTTGATGGATGTTTTTTCTGAATATTGCTTGATATTGCCAATTGATTATGATTAACTTAGGATTATATTTGCTTTGTGATTTTTAAAATTTATCCATGTTAATTTAAAATAAATTTCTGATATAAGTGGGTATAAATTTCTGATATGCGTGGGTATATGTGATCATTGACATCGTTATAATAACCTTCTTAGATAAAATTAGTATTTTTTTTATACTGTTTACCTAATTATCTTTTAATTTATATTTGCCATATCCTAATATTGTTTACTTAATTTTTATTCTTTGCCTAGTTGTTTATTATAATTTTTTAATTTATATTTAAATCTCAGTATTGGGAGTAATCTTAGCTCGTGCGTAATATACCATGAATGACAATAAATCAAACAACAGACATCTAAATAATATTGACATCTATTATTTAAATAATATTGAACCAAACAGCCCTTGTATCTGAATAACACTGCTATCCAAATAACATGCTATCTTAATAACTTTATTCAACCAAACAACTCCTTAATAACTTTTCAACTGACATTCAACCAAACAGCCCCTACAGCTCTTGTGTAATGCGCTGATACATGAATCAACTAATTATCACTTAATAAATTAGATATTGAATTTCATTCTGTTTATTTTCTCTTTGAGTAAAACTGTAGAGGACCACTCGATGGTCCATATAATGTTGTTCAGAATTTCTGTCCGGATCTAAGCAAAGCTTTTAGTTAAATGCTATAAATATCAATTTTTTTATAAGAAACAGCAGTGGCTTATTCGTTTAATAGAATTAAAGAATGTTAGTGTAGCTCTAACGGAGGATAAGTTTAGAAGGTCATCATAGATGATTCGAGCATATCTAGCATAAGCTATTCAATGCTCAGTTATGAATTATTTTCTTGTGAAAAGAGGAAGACCGATATGAAGAAACTGTTAGAGAGTAATTTTTCTATATGGAATTTAGGGAGGGACTTTTTTTTCATTATGCTTCTTGGAAACAAAGGATTCATATAGCTAACATGATTTAGTAGAACTAGGGCTTGGTCTTGTTGTTGACTTCATTTTGTTTGGCTTGTTATTCTAAATGATCCCTTGGTTATATACATACTCATAAAGTTCCTAAGAAATAAAAACTATAAATGAAGGGTTGAGACATGATTAAAGATTCTCATTGTAAGCTTGGCATTTGGTATGCTCATGACTATGCCTAAATGCCATGCATGCTTGATTAATTTATTCTTATAATTATCTCTTAAAAAGCTTCAATTTACTGTTTATTTTAATTTCTTACAATTTTTTCATTCCAATCTCATCTTGTCTTTTTCTTGAAAAGTTATAGTTGAAGATCTGTTCTAGTTAACCTTGTGTTTGCTCATGGGTTCAGAAGTAATTGCTGTATCAACAAATATGTTCTCACTAACATTCAAAATTGGAAGCTTTAGATGGAAGTGCTAAAAATATTCATAGACACAAATTTGAAGTGGCAAATAGAAAATTCAAGCTAAATTTTTTATGGTTAAGTGGTAAGAACTATCAATTTTTCATGTAAATGGTGCAAGTCTATAGTAAAACAAGCCTTTATTAAAAGATGCAATTGTGGTTGAATGACAATAAAAGATGTTGAGATGAATAAATTTGAAGATGCTGTTAGATCCGAAGAAGACCATAATGTACAAATCATTCCTATGTTATTAGATGTGTGAGGTATTGATAGCAGAGTACATGGCTTTGTTGATGGCTCAAAACTTTTAGCGGATGCCTTTGGTGAACATATTTTTGTTGAATAGTGTATAAAAATTGATTGATTGTGGTATGTAGTTTGGCTCATTGGAAATGATAGTGACTTTGACAGTGAAAAAGGTGATGGCATTCACTTTGGGCATTATCATCATCTGAAATAGGGAATAGAACCTTATATATTTGTGATTGGTTTGTGATTGCAGAATTATTCAAATATACAATGTGTTATAGAACAATTAAAGAAAAATTTATCATCAAAATAAAATTAAGCGGAGTTATAGACACGTGTTCTTTTAGGAGTTGTTCATGGCACATAAGAGCATCAGAGTACCAATTTGATCAGAGCTTTGAAGTTAGAAACATTATTGATGATATTATGCTCAAAATTTGAAAAATAATGAATCTTTTTAATCCTTTATTAGTAGAGATGGATAAGCATTGAAGAAATAGAAAATTTTGCGACATTATTTGGGGAGAGGGAGTAGTACATTTGCAAATACAGTGGGGGAAATTGTTTGCATCCTCTAGTCTCTCAAGTCATTTTTTATCCATGTATATATAACAACACAATTAATTATGTGCTGTTATTTAAGAGCAAAGCAATGAACATTGAACAATAGGAACTGAATTAGGCATTATATGTGAGTGCTTTATTTGGAAATTTTGATGTATTGTAGTGCTTATTTTTGTGTGCTTTGTTAGTAATATTAATAGCTTGAGGTGTCATACAAGTAAAAAACCTAACAAGCAAAGGTGAATAAAGGCAATATATTGAGCGGCAAAGTGAGCAATTGTCCGTAATGGAGATGAGAATCTCTATTCTCGCTATTCTTGTTATAATCACAGGCTAAAGGTGAAGAAGCGAACACTAAGTGCAGTGCTATTTGCAAATGCCAGTGGATTTGTAGTGTTATTTGGATATAACATTAGGGGTGGCAATTTCACAAAATTATCAAATTTTAAGGACATTATAGCAGTGAATCATACCGATGTTATTTGGCTGTTATTAGGAAATAACATAGCATTCTCCTATCAACAGCGCAACTAGCAGCAGACCAATCTAGCCTTATGTCGCGTCGTCGTACATTTGAGATATGTGCTCTGTTTTTTTGTTTTAGCAGTTATTAATATGTTTTTCTAGGTTTTCCTATTTGTAGTAAATAAATGATCTGATTTATCCTTTTGTAGTGATTTAACTATAAGCCCATGAATTTTGTTTCGGATTGAGAATGAAAGTGAAGAATGGTTCACAGTTTTTGCAGCTGTTTGATTTCTTCTAGGAATTTGTGTCGATGCTGCTTCTAAGAATTATCTCTTGTAACTGCTGCGTGATACAGTGGTTCACTTTTTTCTAGTGTTATTATGCATTTGTTATTTATATTATTTGTTGTAACACTGATTTTTTTTTGTTTTGCGATGAATTTACGCTATTTTGCCATTATATGCAGAATGCTTAATACCTATTATGTTTTAGCTCTTGAACATATGCTGCTTGTCATGTTCGTTAATAAAGACATACTAGGAAAAACTTTAGTACCAAAGCCAACCAATAAAAAGGGATTCTGAGAGGAGCTGAGACTTCAAGTCTTCTCATAAGAAGAAAATAGTGAAAATCCACCATTATGTGGGAATTTCTTAAATGAACTTAAAGTTTATGGAGCATTTAGAGAATTTATGTAGGAGTAATGTTTTTTAAATTCATCTATTAACTCATTAGGAGGATTTTTTTATTTGATATAGCAATTATTTTGATACTGAATTTAAAAAACAATAATGCATTATTGTTTCTACAAGCTTTCAAACAACCAAGGAAACATGTAAGCTAACGAAACACTTAAAATTCAAACGCCCTTCAATAATTAAGCAACAATTATTTGTTTATATGTCAAGTAGTATTGGGACAGTATATATATTTTTAATTCATCTATTAATTTATTAGGAGGATTTTTTTATTTGATATACCAATTATTTTGCTACTGAATTTAAAAAACAAGAATGCATTATTATTTCTACAAGCTTTCAAACAACCAAGGAAACAGCTAAGCTAACGAAGCACTTAAAATTCAAACGCCCTTTAATATCTAGACATCAATTCTTTGTTTATATGTCAAGTAGTATTGGGATAAAAGAGATTCCACTTATCAATAGTTTTACAAGAAAGATGGTGCAGCGATTGACCTTTCATTGAACTACCAGAAGGTGCAGCTATTTGTTGATAATGACCCCTACTAATGAGTTGCTAGAATTAATAATAGAGGACCAAATCCTTTCAGAAAAAAGATGATATTTATGCTTAATATTCTCGAATCATCTAAGATGATATTTTTAAATTTTATTCATTGTTGGAGCTTCTCCAACCTTAGTATAAAAATTTATGTATCCTTTTATTTTTCAAGTATACACACTCAACCACCTTAGCATCAACATTTCTGTGACACTTATTTATTGGTAAGTTTTTTCTTTGTTGGTCACCATTCAGCCCCATATAAGATAGTTGGCCGTATAACTGATCTATAAAGCTTTTTCTTTAATTTTTAGTTAGATTTTTTGATTGCGCAACACATTAGAAGAGCTTCTTCATTTCATCCAGCCAACTTGGATTCTATTAATCACATTGCTCTCTATTTCACTATTATTTTGAATAATTGAACCAATATATATGAATCTCTTGCTCTTCTTGATCATATGGCTCTTAATAGTTATGTCTTTAAGATTGTGGCTCCTATTACAATTTAATTTACACTCTATATATTATATTCTAGATCTATTAAGATGAACCCCTTTAGGTTCTAAAGTAGCCTACCATAATTCGAATTTTACTTTAACTCCATCTGGTAGTGTAAATTAAGAGAATGCCATCTATAAAAAACTTTCGCCAAGGAACCGTCTCTATAATGTGTTTAGTAAGGATATCCATAATAAAAGCAAAATGATATGAACTAAGAGCAGATCCTTGATTTAATTCAATTGTAACAAAAAATTATCAAACAAGTTACCTTGTGTTCAAACTCATATTACAATCCCATTATATGTGTTTTTAAAAATATCAATATATGTCACAATTTTTTTATCTAAAACTCATTAATTAACTTCTCTTGGTGCTCTATCATAGGCTTTTTCAAAATCAATAAGTATTAAATAAATGTTTTCTTTTATTTTTTTCTCTAAAATTCTCCATCAAACCTCTTAATAAAGTTATGTCTTCTATGGTAGATGTACCTTACATAAAATCAGATTGATTGTGTAAAATATGAGTATCTTTTTTTAATTTGTATTCAACTACTTTCTCTTAAAGTTTCAACCAATGGTTCATTAATTCTATTCTCCTATAATTTGTCTAGTCTTGAGCAATGCCTTTATTTGTGTAAGTAGACATAATAATATTTCTTTACTCATCTAACATTTTTTAATCTAATAAATAAAATTAAATAACTTGTGCAACCTTCATTAATAAATTCCAAAGTATCTTCTTACTCAAGCATTTTCACACATTGATATGGATGTTATTTGATCCTATAGTTTTTTCACTCTTTACTCTTTTAAAAATATTCCAAATCTCAATTTTACTAATTTATTAAATAAAAGTGCAATTGGCATTATTCTTGTAACCATTAAACTTAGTCTTATTAGTTCTATTTGTGCAAGCATCATAAAAAATTGAGAAAAATAATTCATTCATCTATATTTTATTTATTCATCTCTAAAATGATTTTTGATCATGATTATATATATATATATGCTTTTTATTTTTCTATCTCTTAATTTGATTAACTTGAATGTAGGTCTCTCTCCTCTAGTAATTTTTAACTTATCATATTAATCATCGATTATTGTAATCTTAACATCAAGAGTTAATATTTTGGATTCATGGCAAGTTACTTAAGGATTTTAAAATTCTTATAATTTTTACATATAAATCATTTCTTTAAGCAAATCTTTTTTCTTTAAACTTTACTTGGGTTTTTTGTTTTTACGACCAAGCATCTTTACTATTAGATACTCTCAATTTTGATTAATCAAGTAAACTCTTAGTTATCTTATGAAAATAACTAGCAATTAATATTTATAAAAAGTTAGCTTCACTCACCAAAATTCTATTATCTAAAATTTAAAATTTCACTTAAAAACATATAAATTACCTAAATAACTTGAATCTATCCTAGTTAATTCGATTGACGTGCAAAAACTATTTATTGTGAATAATGGATTAGTGTCATAGAAATTTTAAAAGATCTAAAACTTATTTACCATGCTAATAGAATCAATGAATTTATGAATATCCTCTAAAGCTCTATTGCACTTAATAAATTAATAAATTATTCTCTTACAATGTACGTCTATTTAAACAAATCATAGAATGCAACAAATTTTTTTTACAAGTTTAAAATATAGGATTAATTGTATTCATAAAAAAGATAATAATGTTAAATTAAAATTTATTTCATGATTCATAAAATCTTGAGCAACCAAAGGGCATAATGTAGTGCTAGTTAGGCATACAATTTTTTTTTTTACTTTATTACTGTAATCTCTACTCATACAATTAACATGAGTACTTTAATCTTAAGAAAATTAATTTAGGTGTTGTTTGGTATACAAGATTTGCAATATAATTTGATTATAGTGGTAATTAATTACAATATAATCTGATTACTTTGCAGTTATTTAGGTGCTTGCTTAAAATGAAGTGATCTCTATAGTATATTATTCAGTGGTAAGAAAAACCCATAACACAAAGATATCAAAAAATTTGTTCATAGGATCAACAACATATCAATAGACTATTAATTAATGAACACAGTAGTCCCACGCATACCAAGCAACGTATAAGGACCACACTAGAAAGCTAAAATGCAAATATACCATAGCACAATTATTAGGTTTTCATAACAAGAAATTGAATCCATGCCATCACAACAACAATATCTAAATAAAAAAACTTTAGAAAAATTCATAACAAAAAAACATCAAAAATTTGGTTGGTGTCAGAGATCGTCGGAGAGACATTTGCGACTGCGATGAAAGAAAAGCCATTAACTAGTTCATGCATCGGTGAGAGACAAGCCTGCGACGAACATCAATGAGATGCCTTGGTCATAGTTCTTGGTGAGATGCCTTTATCGAGAGCAAGTCGCGAGCGAACATTGACCTGTAACTTCATTGCCGACAAATATTGACTGAGTCGCAAGTGAGCTCTGCTTTGGTGTCTTCAAGCCACTAATGGAGTCATCATCATCGAAAGAGAGCTCCTCTTACTTCGTTACAACTTCGTCATTGTTGCGAGATAATTCATAGTTTTAGATTTCAGAAGTTTTACGTAAAAAGAAATCTCCTGAATGTGCAAATTTTTTTGACACGGGAGCTATATATGATATTGTAAAAATTTGAATTACTTTACTTTGTAAATGATGCATACTAAACATAAAAAATATGATTCTTGGGATTTACTTTGCACCCAAATTATCGCATACCAAACATCTACTTGCAAAAAACCATGGCCAAGATTAGTCCTACTAAGCGAATTCAGATGCATAAATTCTTTATCCACTATGCTTATCCTTGCTCAAGTTCTAATTATGTGTGATCATTTCTAATAGTTTCTTGCAATATTTGTTTGGTCTTTCTCTTCCCCTTTTAACTTGGTTAAAATTCATGAACTCAACTCTTCTAATTGAACATAAAATTTGTACTTTTATTATTGAATTAATATCATCATAAATAAGACATTAATATGGGGGTATATCAATCCTAGGATAATTAACTTGCAAAAATAGCATCACTATTCATTGGTTCATCTGGTTCATCTTACGGTTGGACGCACGGCTCCTTTGTCTCCACCGTGCTTGATTTCTTCTCAAGCTACAAAAATTGAGGTATAATGTTTATTGCTATATTTGTTTGGCCTTCCTCTCTCTTATATTTGGTCATCCTCTTTTAACATGAACAAATTAATGAACTCAGCTCTTTTAATTGAGTATATAACGTCCTATGTTTAATAAGTCTGAAGCATGTTAGATATTTTCCTGTGCTTACCTTCAGTTCGAGCTACTTTTACATTGCCATGATTTGTTCTCATATTCTTTCATACATGTCCACTTGTTCGCTTAATTGTCTTCATTTTGACAACTCATATTTACTATGCGTATTTTTGCTTTGTTGTTCTTACAATTGATCTATATTTCTTACCTTTTAGTAGTAGGTTTTGAGATTGCAGAAAACTTAGAACACCCATCCATGTTGTCGAATCTGCATGGATCCTACTAATTGCATTGCCCTCTTTTTCTCCATCAGTTTGTATGACTCAGTAAAGATATCTACACTACTTATCTTCTTGATAATATGGCCTGTAAATATAATATTCATGTTGTCCAATATGGTATTGTAAATTTTGTTATGGTTATACATTTACTTCATATATTCTATTTTGAATCTATTGAGGCAAAGCCCATTAGATTCTGCGATAATTTTTGTAGCTCGAGAATCATTTTGATCTAATCTTTACTCTTATCAATAAGAAAATTATAGCTGCTGACAGAAAGTTCTCATCTTTGTATGCTTTTAGAAATATTGCCTATAATAATGCTTCTAGCATTTTGTTTTTTTCCCCCTACCTTTGATCAAAGTGGCCATGACATTCCAATGAATACTTTATCTGAAGAACTTTTTGGGTTATGCTCAACTTCTAAATACCTTGAAGCGGGCAAAACCTCTTCCTCCTCAAGTCTCATTATATGCTACAGTCCATTGAGGTGCCATAAAGTAGGGATTATGTATTAAACTGTACAAGATGCAGGATATTACCGATTGCCTTAAGGCAAGATTCTAGGATTTCAGTGAGATTCTGCTGTGCCTGCATCAGTTTTTCATTGTATGCATGTCCGTCTAGGTAAACTTTGATGGCAATTTCGACTGCAAAGTCACATGTTGATGTAGAAAGAAATTTAACGTAAATAAAATTTCTTTAAGTCTGGATAAGGAAATCCATTTTCACTGACCCTGAGAAAAGTGGAGGGGTTACAAGAAACACTTGCTCTCAGATCATATTGTGAGAAAAACAAGTGCTTTTATAATAATTTTGGAATACCTAATTTAAAGGTGCATAAACCAGAAAGAAATGATTGGGCATACATAACCCCTTAAAGCTTGATATTTATAAATTGACACTCTACTCTGTCCATTCTCAACAAAATCACTCTTATTTTTAAGAGCACTAAAAACCCTAAACCATATTTTATATTTTATAAAGTAATTCTGCTGAACATGCCAATAAATAGATAAAAATACATTCGATGATGTGGTAATTCCTACTCTTAAATTAGAATTGGTGAGATGTGAATTCCAATATAGTTTATGCATGTATCTCTCTCCACCTTTTAAATTTTGCATAAACTTTTTTCTACTTTTTATTCCTTTGTTAGATTTCTAGTATTTTTTTATATAATACATAATAGTTTGATCGTAGAACATATAAATGTGTTGTTATTAGTTTTTTTTCTTGGGATTAGTGCAATTCTATGAATATGTTTATTTTGAGTGTTATGCACATATTTATTCTTATATTGTCTTATATTATAAATAAATAATTCATGTGATTCACATTCAATGGTTGATATGATGATCTCTGTGAATGCTTTAATTCAAATTCTCTAACATTCACACACACTTTTTCTTCCTTGAAAAAACATCTTCCGATATGCTGTTGTTTAATGAACATCCTCTAGGGATATCACCTTCTGCAGGCTGGGCCTAATTATACAGAATTAGCATAGGTAATAAATCGGATAGTTACTTAATCATTTGGCACTTAGGTTCTCCATGCAGAATTTAACATTTTCAGCAACAGCTTTAGGCTGCATTTGGGGTAGCTTACTAGTTGCTGCATTTTATATAAATCTCTCCTCTTTCTGATTTCTGTCATTTGGGGAGCTGTTTTCTGTTTGTTTATTCAGAAAGCAACTCATAAAATAGTTTATAGAGTGTCGCATGATTATTTTCTGCTGTTTAGTATATGAAAATTATTATTTTTGCCCTAACTCTACCACCATCAATGCCCACCAACTTGCTAGTCTTCCGCTCCTCCGTCTACTGTCCATTAGCCACCGCTACTGTTGCTATCATGCACACCATTATGACAACAAAGCATTCAAACAGCAATCACTTAATTTGCAGCAGCTTTGTTTTAGCTTCCCTTGTAGCAAATTCTTTAGACAGGTGCAGCTGTAGCTACTTTAAGTAGAGCCTTCGTGTAAAACTTGCTTACCTATATTTAAATATAAGAAATATAATTTACTAAATACTTAAGCTTAAGTAATAATGATTAAGAAAATGAGAAAGATGCAAATGAAATCCTGATACAAATAAAGGCAAGCTTTTTACCACGTTTTGGAAAAGTTCTCCATTCTATCTTCTGAACCAAATCTCTTCTAAATCACTCCGATAATGATGCCTCTTAGCATGATATTTGTTGTCCATTTGGCTCTTATGGAAGCAAGATTTAAAGAAAAAGAATTGGAAGAAGAAAAAGAAGAATACATTGATGTACAGGCTTTGGGCATACAGATTAATTACTAGGTCGTTGTTCAATCCTTGTATGTCAAACTTCTGAACTTCTTGTTCAATTTTGTAGATTTTTGATGGTTGTTACGTTTCCTTTTCATCTTTTTTCGGTTCTTTTATCCCCCAATTTCTTAACCATGTGTGGTGCTACCGGATTAATTGAAACTCAAGAGCAGAGCTATTCATCAGAGGGTGTATTTGCGTCTCTTTATATATCAAAACTATATTTAATAGCATGTGATTTTATATTTATTTTGGAAATTTAAAAAGCAAATTTTAGTTTATTTAAGTTATAGGCTGCATCTTATTTTGCACCCCTAAGTTAAATTTTGCACAAGCTAGGCAAACGTGTGGATTCTATTGAAACTATTTAATATTTGGTCTTGTTCTTACCATTGATCATGACAACATTTGGTCTTATTTGCTATTTAACGCAAGTTTTTTGTTTTTTAGGTGTATAGAGAATGAAAGAGAAAGGAGGTGCCATTGGTCTCTCATGGGCTCCAAACGTGCCAATATCTTCCAGTGGAAGTAAGGGTAACTTAGTGGATTCGCTTCGTCTATCGGAATCTTCTCTCTGGAAGACTAGCAGTGAGCTTGTTGATGGCTTGTATTTACCACCCAGAGAGCCCAAAAAGCTGAATAAGTTGCTGAAGAAGAGCATGAAAGACACAACAGGAAAAAGTTGGTTAGTACTTAAATTTGCTATGAGAAATTTATCAAAATAGTTTCTCTACTATTTCAAGTTGGTCAATTATCCTCAATTTAGTTCTTAACTATTTTTTTTTTAACCCGATATTAAGTCTTGATCTTTCAAGTTGTTTTTTATTGCATTTCATTTTGGGACTAAAATGGGACCAAACTCAATTGTTGATCTGATTGAGGTAGCTTTCTAAATGTTATGCTTTATATAAAGCTACTTACTGTTATTGGAGCGTTTTCTTTTTGTCTGTTTTATATAAAACAACCTCTCAGAAAGCAATTTTTAAGTGCTATTCGATTTCTTCTGTTATTTTACTTGTACAAATAATTATGTTATTATTACCTCCTCTTATATCGTGGCCCGCTAGCTCACCTGTTGTTCTACCACTGTTGATGCCGTGAATAGCAGTTTGGTTGCAGAAAATTTAGACAGCAATAGCATTGGCATCATATGCATCAACTGTGCAACAACTTTCTCCTCTGTAGCAGCTTCTTTGATAGTTGCAGTAGCCCAAAATTGAACCTAAATTGATTCATAAATAGTTTGGGAGATTGAAACTTAGATTCTTGCCATGTATTAAAGCACAATTATATATGCGCACAAATATTTTTGCCTTGCATGTTACTCAATTATAATTATGCTTATTCTCTTTGTAATTTCAAGATTATAAATATAGTTGTTAATTTAGGTTTGATATGGCCGCGCCGGTTATCACACCGGAGTTAAAAAATGATCTCGAAGTTCTGAAGGTGTGTCTCTCTTTTTAATTATTTCCATATTTATTTTAATTAATGTATGCTTGTATTAATTACATTATGTTTTGCAGCAACTTTAACAAATGCAGAAACTTCTTTAGTTTATTTATTATGTTAGTATAGACTATATAAGTGCTGAGTATATTGTTAGTATAAGAACAGAATTATATATATGCCTTTAAATAATTTTTAAATACTGTTAAATAGCTCTTAAAAAAATAAAACATTTTTTGTTTCACAAAAAACACCATTAAAATAACTCTTACGTGTGGAACATTAAAAAATACATATTTTAAATGTAAATCTTAGTTATCTAATTCTTTAGATATTTTTGCTGCCATTATTGGCATTTTGATTGCATTTATTATTATTTTGCTGGTGCAGCTGAGGAATTATATTGATCCTAAAAGGCATTTCAAGAAGGGTGAAAAAAGCTCTAAAGCACTTCCCAAATATTTCCAAGTAAGAAATCTTTTTCATTAGTTAACCTATATTATATCCATACATATATATATATATATATATATATATATATATGTACATATACTTATGCTTTTGGGGGAACAGGTGGGAACTGTGATTGAACCAGCATCTGAGTTCTTCTCAAGCAGGCTAAAGAAGAAAGAAAGGAAGGTTACTTTGGCGGATGAGCTTCTCTCTGATACTGCCCTTCAAGCGTACAGGTTTGTATATATATTTTTTATATACATTTTATTATAATATATATATATATATATATATATATATATATATATATATATATATTGATCCATAGATAGATAGATATGCATGTATGCATGTTAGTGAACTATGCTTTTAGCATCAAATGTGCGCATTTCAATCTACATCATCTGTTGTACATATCAATAGTTAAGTGATATATTTACATTTACTATTTTTTTATTTTTTTCTCTATTTTCTGGTATTTTTTTTTATTTACTATTGATAAAAAGAGATATATTTGCATCATTAATTATTTTTTTATTAATATTTTGGCATAAAAGAATTCCTTATTATTAATATATTATTTTCTTGGGAGCAGGAAACGTAAAGTTCGGCTAGTAAATGAGAGCCGCACGCCTGGCGGCGTCAGCAAGTGGAAGATTAAAGGCCGGGCGACGTGGAAAAGGCCAAATGAAAGGAGGAGCGGCCGTTAATTATTTATTAGAAAATAAAAGTTATTTTGGTTTTTTAAAAAATATTATATTAATAATTATGATTTAGATTAAAAATATTTATTATTTATGCCCTCTAAATTTAAATTTTTGATTTTTAGTGAATTGAAAATAATTTTATATTTTTTAAAGTTGAATACTATTAATTAATTCCTCAAAATGCCTGCTCTGAGTCACTAAGAAAAAAATAATTTATTTTTATATTATATTTTATAAAATCATTATTTTTGTATAATTTATTATTTTCTTATAAAATAATGTAAATTTTATATTATTGGATTCGCCAAATTAATTTTTTGTATTCATTGCCGGGGTTTTAGTTCATTTCCACAAGGAGCCCTCCCATACAAAATTTAGAGATTTAGAGAAAATTAAATATTTAAGTCCTTAAATCCTGTCAAACAATAATTTTAGCTTATCGATATAGCAATAGAATAATTCCAGAACAGACAGATTTCAGGATTAACAATCCAAAATTCACTAAAGGTTTTATTTGTAGTATAATCTGATTACATTGCACCTATTTGGATGACTGTTTGAATGAAGTAATATGCAATGTATGATGCTCTAAATAATTCAAAAATTTTACCCCAAACACAGAAATGTAAACAAATATAATCATTGGGATCATCAACATATGAACATATCACGAACATAGCTTGTCTATGAATATTCAGCATCGCACTTCCGTCTTCACTGGCGAGTCACCGTACTCTACCTGCGAGCTCGATCTTCTCGCGAGAGAAATTCATATGTGAAAATATTAACGAACCTCACAGTGCCTGAGTTTCGGGACGACTGACACTACATCACACCATAGCACTTGACTCTCGGTCAGAGAGCGCTACTGTGCTTCGCAGCACCGTAGCGCCTAGCTCTCGGCCATGGAACATTATAGGGCGCCGTAGAGCGCTGCAGTGCCCAGGTTTGCACAAACTTCACATTCTTGTAATCTATCAACTTCAAAACTTTTGGAATGCAAAAATATGGCAAAATAACGTCTGGTTCCAGCAAACGCATGCAGTATAAATATGGATTCTTTACTTGTGATGTTTAGATTATTTGAATATGGGATTTGTGTGGCAAATTTGCATTTGTAGCATTCACTTACAAATTAATAGAAATCATGTGCATTAAATCACGATATTAACACTTCCTAGAACCTAGGACAATAATATTAATTCAAATTGGCACTTAAGTGAACCTTAAAATATTATGCTTTAAGAGATTAAATAATGATAGATTCAACCTTAATAGTGAGATTAAGAGCATAAAGTATTGAACATTAGATTTGAGAACTTGTGATTAAATCCAAAATTATTATAATTAGAATAAGGATATAAAATTCATTTAAATTACATTAGATTCAAGAAGATAGATGCTTGAGGATTTAGGAAACCAACATATTAGATCAAATCTACCTTTTTGATGTAAGGAATAAGCTCTCTTATTATAGCCATATGAAATATTATTAAGTAACATTTGAATACAGAACTTTAGAATTTTATGATAACTTAGAGCTAGTAATAATGAGATTGTACTTAGCATATATAATTGAATTATAAATAAGTTGGATTATGAAGCACTCAATTTGATAAATCCCTAAACTTACTTGTAGTAATGAAAAATTGAATCACTGTCAACCATAAGTATATATAATTCAATAACATAAAATTTAGCTCTCATTTAGCATTTATAAATATAAATTATTTTGTCATAATATAAAGCTTAATTAAATCAATATTTTTTAAAACTCATCTTATTATTGTATTATGTATTAAATTAACTTAGAGATTTATGATATCTAAGTTAATTTAAGGGTTTGATTAATCACAATCCTTATGATAGATAATTAAAAAATAGAAAATAATACATATCACGTGATTTATAATAATTTATTAATCCTTGAAACATTGCAACACAGTGAAACTAATTCATTGAAATCATGCATTTAGATATTGTGCATAATAATAAACATTTAAAATATTCTTCAGAGGAGTTTATTTGGTGGATTATAATACAACTATCATTAAGCCTGAGCAAACTATTTGAGTATCTGGAGATCACATAATTCCTTGATAGAGAATGTGTGTATATGCTGTTGACCCACTTTCAGATAAGTTAAGTACACATACTCAACTCATCGCTTATTCTGCGTCCACAGAATAAAATATAATATAAATAAATCATAAATTGCATATCTCATATTCTTATTGATTATGAATGATTATTATAATCTTATGATTATGTTTATTCAATATTTTTAGATTGAGATTGCTTTACTTACTTTATTACAGCAGTTTATTATTTCAGTGTTACTTACAGCCTTTGCAGTGTAGTTCTCTTTTATATCACATGCAAAATTAATACATTGTTTCTTTACTTATTAAATTGAGTAATGTGAGCCTTTTTTACTTTACAGCATTTAGATGTTATTTACCTTTTTATTCGTTTCATGCAAAATTTTCGTTTATATTAAAATTGTAAATGACTAATGTTATATTTGTATAAAAATAATGTACGCTTAAATTTCACTTGGACCTTTTAAAGTATAATCACTTTTTTTTTTCATTTGCCAGTGCCCTACCGTATTATAAATAAAATATGATAGATTAGGAGATTGGATCAAACTTGGTACCTAAAGGAGAGCCTGCGTTATAGCTGTATGCTGAAGACTCTTTTTTAATCATAGTTACATTTTTGCTTATGTGAGAATGAGTGATTACATTCTCAAACTTGTAAATTAAATGTTTATGTGATATTTTAAACTATTCTTTCATATTGTATATTTTTATATTATGAATGATGAATGTTTGATTGGAATGTTTGAGTTTCCTTCTACCCATAAGTTTGCATATAATAAAGGTAGTACTCAATATTGGGTTAGAAATCCTTAATCAAGTATTAAGTACTGTCGTAACACACGTTATTGAACTAATATACCAAATCTAACAAAGAATTAAATATTACATTTGGAAGGTAACTTGGTGTTGACACAAACCCATGCTTTGATGATTAACCTTGGCTGCATACAAGAGCCAAAGTGTCAATGGATTTGTAGAATAGATAAGCTTGCATTGAGAGACCGATCTAAAACAACGGCAAAAGGCTCGACACCTAGGTGAGCAGAAGGGCTAGGCGACGAATACAACTTCTAGAAAGTATGTGGCGGTAACAGCCCAAACTATTAAGCACCAAGGTATTGTCCGCTTTGGCCAAAAAGACCTCACGGTTTTTCCTCAAAAGATAACTTCTCAACAGGTCACCCATCATGGGAGTGCTCCTACATGAGCACGCTTAACTTTGGAGTTCTTATCAGGAACTCCACCGTTATCTGAAAAGGCGCCTCGATGTTTAAGAGTTTCACTTATTACTACTTAAGTGGGTCTTCACAATCTCCCCAACTTAAGTAACTGACGTCCTCGTCAGTATCCACCCACAAATCCAAGAACCATCCATTGGGTAGATAGAACTAGAGGTGACCACTACAGGTTCAAGAGGTACCCACAACCATGTATCACCTTAACCATCATGGGTTCAAGAGGCTGCTCACATGAAGTGGTACTTTGCCCTGTATGACACTTAGCTCCTATCTGACACCCTATGGTTTGCTCTGATGCCATTTGTAACAGCCCAAACTCTTAAGCACCAAGGTATTATCCGCTTTGGCCAGAAAGACCTTACGGTTTTGCCCTCAGAAGATAACTTCCCAGTAGGTCACCCATCCTGGGAGTGCTCCCACATGAGCACGCTTAACTTTAGAGTTATTATCAAGAACTCCACCGTTATCTGAAAAGGCGCCTCGATGTTTAAGAGTTTCACTTATTACTACTTAAATGGGTCTTCACAGTGGCGCACCCAAATAAGGCGTGTGCGACATATGGCACAAGGCATGTGTTGTGATCATCAGTTTAGTAGGCTTGCATTATTAATCAGGTTAATGAAAGACGTAACTTGATTAATGGTGGAGAGTTTCAGTTTTCTCTTTCCATCTCTTTTAATTGATAGTTGAAATTAACTATCATTGTTTAACGTGCGACATTATAGGAGATGAGTTTATATTCAGTAATGGTCCATCAAGTCACTAACATTATTCTGCTTGTGCATAGTGATAGCGTGGGTCATTACAGTTAGTATCACAGATAACTCGTATGATCCATTAAATTTATGTGGTGCCCCATCCTACCGCTCCATGCAAATGGAGTGTAAGATGGCGACAGACTGAGTCATCACTTGGGCATAACCCTAGATTAGCATTACAAAGTAAATGTCTACTAAGATGTCACTTACTTTGCAAATGATAATACTACTAAGGTGTCCAAGTAATCAACTACTTAGACACACGATTGTGCCCCAAATTCTTATACAATGATAATTATAGTTTAGAGTACAAATAGATAAGTGCAATACTTAAACAGAGTGTCGAAGCCGACTGAATTAAATTACATTCATTCAAATCATTTCAGAAATAACAGAAAATAAAGTGAATAATATATCCCAGATGACATAGTGCTGAAATAAACATAAGTAGTGCAAAATTAAATTATTACAAGCCAATTAAATAGTTCTAAAAAAAGATAAACTAAAATTAACATAAAATTCTCTCTCTCTCTCCAACAGAAATAAAATCTAAGCAATTGCAGAAGTTCCTAATTCCTCAGTTGTTCTGTATAGTGGCCACATAACATATTAATAAAATAAGATATAATTTTAATAATTTCATTCAGGTACAATCTCTTAATATTATACATTACAGTTTAAGTAAAGTCATGTAGAATATTGTAACAGCCCAAACTCTTAAGCACCAAGGTATTGTTCGCTTTGGCCAGAAATACCTCACAGTTCTGCCCTCTGAAGATAACTTCCCAGCAGGTCACCCATCTTGGGAGTGCTCCCACCTGAGCACGCTTAACTTTAGAGTTCTTATCAAGAACTCCACCGTTATCTGAAAATGTGCCTCGATGTTTAAGAGTTTTAATTATTACTACTTAAGCGAGTCTTCACAATCTCCCCAACTTAAGTACCTGACGTCCTCGTCAGTATCCACACACAGATCTAAGAATCATCAATTGGGTAGATAGGACTAGAGGTGACCCCTACAGGCCCAAAAGAGGTACCCATAACCATATAGCACCTTAACCATCATGGGTTCAAGAGGCTGCTCACATGAAGTGATACTTTGCCCTGTATGACACTTAGCTCATATCTGACACCCTATGATTTGCTTTGATACCATTTGTAACAGCCCAAACTCTTAAGCACCAAGGTATTGTCCGCTTTGGCCAGAAAGGCCTCACAGTTTTGCCCTCTGAAGATAACTTCCCAACAGGTCACCCATCCTGGGAGTGCTCCCACCTGAGCACGCTTAACTTTGGAGTTCTTATCAGGAACTCTACCGTTATCTGAAAAGGCGTCTCGATGTTTAAGAGTTTCACTTATTACTACTTAAGTGGGTCTTCACAAATATATATTTAAATACAGTTTTCTGAAACTGTTTTATATACTTATTGTTTAATCATAGTGTACTTCTAATTTTTTACAGCTTATGCATTATTTAATTTTAGTAGTTTTATAAAGTACTTTCAATGATTAGCATTGACTTATATTGATCAAAATTTGAACATTTTTTTTTACTTTTAGCTCATATACATGTTTATATATATGGCTATAACAGCACAATTTCTGCAAGTATGATTTACTTGGAGTGCATTTTACTGTTTACTTGTTTCTATTTCTTTAGTCATGTTTCATTTACATGCATTGTTTTCTTTTTCATATACACTCATTTATTAAATTAATTGTAAATAAATATGATATCTTAAAATAAAATAAGTTATGAGTCTAAAATATACTTAAACGATGTGCCTAATGAGATTTCTACTTTTTTATTGTTGTGCCATAACATATGATATCTATATGTCAAATAAGGAGATTGAGAGAGCTTTGACCTTTGAGGAGGAGCAAGTTCATGAGCAGTCAACTATTTAGTCCAAGATGTGGATTTATTTATTAATAAACTTTTGTATGTGAATGTTGTTGATTCTTTTCTGAAACTCATGTATTTTATTGCAGTTATTCTAGATATATAAAATTATGAATGATGTGATGTATGTCTCACATCTTGTCTTTTATCATTGTGTCACACCTCGATATGGCCCTTGGAAAATGTGACCCCTTATATTGGATTAGCACCTGTAATCCAAAGTAATGAGTCACAATAACTAACCCAACACTAGAGCATTATATAAATAATAATATTTCATGGAAACAATTATTTTGACAAGATATTGTTGAGTTGATGAGAATTATTGCTTTAAATTTATAGAAACAAGATAGTTACATATGAAAAATCAAAAATACAAAATGGTGAGAAGATTAGCATATGATTGTTTGAATAAATACAAATGCACCAACAATTCTGATGCCTTGATAAAAATGTTTATACTAATAAAGATGGATACGTACACCAATAACACCAAGCCTTAATCCCATTGGGTGGGCTCGGCTACATGAATATTTATTTCTGTTGTGCACAATCAAATAGAAACCCTCCCTAAATTCTAAATAGTTAAGATCATTTATAATAGTTACTTTACATGTCATTTTGGGTCTTTCTCTACCCCTTTTAACATGGATAATATTCAAAAGCTCAAATTATTTAATAGGGGCATTACACGGTATATGCCTAACATGCTCGAATCATCTAAGGCAACATTCTCTAATCTTGTACTATTGGAGCCACTCCAACCTAGTTATGTGTAACTCATTTCTCATTATATCCATGCAAGTATACCTACTCATGATCTAAGCATCCTCATCTCAGTAACATTTATTATATGAGTGATTTTCTTTATTGCTGGCTAACTTTCATCTCTATATAACTATTCTATATAATTTTTCTTTAATTTTGAGTGTAACTTCCAGATCATCCAACACTTTAAAAGTGCTCCTCCATTTCATTTAACCATCTTGGATCCTATTAATCACATGGCTCTATTATCAATTTTTGTAATTTTTTTTTAAAAGAAGGCATTCTTATTCTATATAAAAATAAAAATTTGATGATATGAAACTTAATTATTAAAAAATAAGTCCATAAGTACACAAATAAATTTGAATTATTATTATCTCCAATAATATTTATATTTTACTCTTTTTTTCTAAAGCCCATACTTTTGACATAATTAAAGTATCATTTTTATTTCTTTAGTAGCACTAAAAACTAAAAATAATATATATTTAATATATAAATTTTAAATACTACTAAAATACTTCAAATACATTATTTTGTCTATTCATTTCAATTATTACAAATAAGAAAAAATTTATTAATATTAATATTAATATTTAGGTATTAACTATCTAATAATAATCACAATTTGTCATATATCTAATATTTAATTTTTTTATTAATAAAATAAATATATAATATGTGGAATTTGAGTTCTAGGATTGTCAAAATTATTGTTGTCATTAAGATAAATATATAATATTTACATTATCATAGAAATTGAATCAAATTGATACATAGTATATAGGAAATATAAAGACATCCCCCCCTAAGCTTAATATATCGCATTAGTTCACTTTTTTCACTCAAATTTCATTATTACTAACACTAGCCCAACTATATGCGACATACTAAACATAGCCAATAATTGTAATAAAAAACAATTTTTAATAATGCGTGGTATCTTTTTCAAATTACAAATTTAAATGAGTTTTTACCAACATAACCCCAAGAACATTATAATATACATATCACACCCTCTAATTTTAATATTTATAAAAATCTATCATCTATTTAATGCTTTATTTGTAGATACTTAAATTTATATGATAAATATGTATTTTATAAGAATTCGAGTGCTCTGTGCATAAATACCATAGAGAAGTATACAAAGGAGAAGATGAAAGTAAAGAGAAAAATTAGAAAAAACTCACAAATGTAAAATTATCTTTCAAAATAAGTAACAAAGATGTAATACAAATAAGAGACTTCACTCGTAGGGCTGACTTCGATTTGATTTTGAGCAAATCAGACTTAACTCTAACTCAAATTCAACTTGTTCAAATTCGTGTTCGAGCTGACTCGAACTTGATTCAAGTCAGTTTGAAATTTCATTTCTATCCAAAAATTTTGAGTTTGAGAATCAAAAAAATAAGAACATATTTTTATAAAAATTATATGGATTTTAGAAATAAAAAATACAGTAAACAGTATATAATAAATTAAATAAGTTTTCAAAATTCATACACATTTGCCACAATTCACAAACTAAATAGAGTAAAATTACACATTAATTTAATATAAACCAAAAGCAACAATCAATCAACTCCAGTCACTACAACTAAGTATCCCTAACGGCCAACTCCTAGCATTCCACCAAAGCAGAAACAACCCAAGCCTAAACCCGAGCCAAAGCACGTTAAGCCCATGCAAATATGCAAATTGCATATTTAGTCAACATCTTCACAATCACAAGCATGCAACATGTAAATCTGCACAAAAAATAATACACACAATTATGCAAACAAATGAACAACTTATTGCAACTCTAAAACCCTAAAAAAATATATAAATAATTTGACAAAATATTAAACAGACCGTAATACTGTAACTATTAAAACATAACTCCAACATAACTTAAATCTTTAACCTTTAAAAAAGAGTTGTACTTTACAAGCTCATAAATTATTATATGTCTAAAAATTTTAAAATTAAACAGAAGTACAAAATATAAACAAAATCACAGCATCAGCTTGCACTTGCAGCTTTATTCTTAAAACATGCAAACTTGTTGCAAGACTAAAAACCTTAGACAAATAATTTAACAAAATATTAAATAAATTATTAGACAATTAGTCCGTACATAACTATAAAAGTACAATTTCAACTAACAACTTAACCTTAAGAATAAAGTTATACGCTTATAATTAAAAATCCTAAAATTAAATAAAAGTACATAATATAAACAGAATCACAACATCAACTTATAGTTTAAATACTAAAACATGCAAACAACTTACAGCTAAGCTGAAAATTCAAAAAAAATATAAAAATAATATGATAAACTATTAGACAAATTGTTAAACTGTATATTATTAATTATAAAAGCACAATTATAACTCACAATTTAACCAAAAAAATAGAATTATAGACTCATAAAATATTACATATCTAAAAACTCTAAAATTAAACAGAAGTATAAAATGTAAACAAAATCACAACTTCAACTTGTATCTTAAACCCTAAAACATACAAATAACTTACTGTAAGACTGAAAATCTTTAAAAAATAAATATTAAACAAATTGTCAGAATATAAGTCTGTAACTGTAAATGCACAATTTCAACTCACAGTTTAACCATAAAAATAGAGTTACAAGCTCATAAAATATTACATATTTAGAAACCTAAAATTAAACAAAAGAACATAATATAAACAAAATCAAAACATCAGCTTGTAACTTGAGCCCTAAGAGATGCAAACAACTTACTACAAGATTAAAAACCCTAAAAAATACAAAAAAAAAATGACAAAATAATAAACAAATTATTAAACAATAAGTTTGTAACTGTAAAAGAACAATTCAAACTCATAAATTATTACATGCCAAAAAACCCTAAAATTAAACAAAGTACATAATGTAAATAAAATCACAGCATTAGCTTGAAGTTTTAACCCTAAAACATACTAACTTACTACAAAACTGAAAATCATAAAAAAATTAAACAGACCATTAAACTGTAACTCTAAAGATCGCATCTAAAAACTTCTTGAATGTTTGAAAACCCTAAAAAATTTTATAGAGGATACTAAACAACTTAAAAAAAACCTTTGCAAATTTCAGAAACACGTGAAGAAGCTAAAGACAAATCACCGGGAATATCAGATTCAAAACTTTGGAGGGAATGATCCGTCAACCAGAAGAAGACAAGAAGCGTGGTGAAGGTGAGAAGCCAGAAGAAGACGAAACTCGAAAGAAAAGTAGTAAAATATTGAAAAATGAGAACTGACCCCTCTGCGGCTTCGGGAGAAAAGTATGGCTGTTCTGACAAACAAAAAAATTACGGCGAATTTCAAATCGCAAATAATCCTTCAAAATATGCTGCTTGCAACAGAATAAAAAGAATTATTCGAGCATTGAACTGCGGCTGATCGGGTGACAAGCGAGCGTCATACTTGACCATGCTGCGATATTTATCTATTAAGCAAATGTGGTTTCATATATTTATACAGTACCGGTTCATATATTTCGATTTGATTCGAACCTAATTCGAGTCGAATCAAGCCTAACTCAAATTCGGCTCGAATCAACAGATATTCAACTTGAGAATTGACTCAAAAATTTAGACTCGAGTTCAAATCGACTCGAAATTCGAGCGATTTTCGAGCAAGTTTTGAATTTCGAGTAAATTTGCCACCCCTGATCACTCATAATTGATACAACATAAATAACCATTTTTGCTAATATATATATAGTTCAAATAGTTATGATACACATTATTATTGTTTTATAGACATCAATAGAGGTTGATGTTGTAGACTTAGAGCACTTGAAACTCGAAACTCAAACTCAACATATTTTAACTCAACTCAAACTCTACTAAAAATTTTCGAGTCAAATGGCTCGACTCACATCCTATTTGGCTCAACTCAAACTAGAACTCGTTTGAGTTCTAGTAGAACCCAACTAGAAAATTTCGAATTCGAACTTGGCTGGAGCCTACGCTATGTAAACTTCTTTAGGTTTTCTCTTCAATCGACAAAGAAATTACTTTAATGTGAAGCTATACATGGAGAAAATTTGTAATGCTTTATGCTTCAAAGGAATTTGAAACTTGCTCCAAGAAGAGACCAAAATGTGTTGTAGAAGGTAAACGCTGGAAGCTAAAAGTGTTATGCTTGGTAGAGCTTATTATGTGATTAAGTGACGGATATAAAAATTGTAAAACATATTTTAGAGCCAATAAAAAAGAAAGTTTGCTCCATTCAATTTTAATTCAATAATTAGAATACATAAAAGTTCATACATAACTTCGATAATAATGCAAGGATTTCAAAAGAAAATGTCCTTCAATAAAAGCTTATTAAGTTCGTGAGTTTGTTTTTGATCATCAAACAAGTTCAAGTCCAAGCTCAAGCTCAGAAGAACTAGGCTTACTGGCTCATAAACCAGTTATTACAATAAAATTTCACAATGAATGCTAAACAACATTATATATTTTGATCCTAGATAAAGCTAATGAGCCAAACTTAACACAAACCTTTATATGATTACATTCATAGTAACAACAAAACAAAAACCGTAAAATTCATAAAATAACTTATTTATACCACTTAAGAAAATAATGATGCAATTGTTCAAAGTTTCATGCTTTCAAAGTTACTTATTCGAATTAAACAACATAGAAAGCTCTGTAAGCTGCAAAAATTGTCGGGAGATCAAAATCTTTAAGAAAATTGTAGAAAAAATGATATTAATAGGTGGATTCTGGTTGACTGAGCTGACAAATATCGAGTATAAATGCCACGCAAACCTTGCAATGGAGAAGTAAATGGAGGAGAAAGAATATGTCCATCGCTGCATATTTATATTTCTGAAACTCAAAAGATGTTCAGAACTGATTTGATTGCTGAAGAAATAAGGCTGTACAGAGATATGCCCTTCTTGGAGAACTGGAAAATTCTCATAAGAATGCCTGTATCAGAATCAAATAACAGAATCACGACAAACTCTGCCAGGTATTATCTTTTGTTATTTCCCTGAAAAAAAATCATAAAACGATTTATAAAGAAATTTATCTAGAAGTTCAAATATAGCATAGGCATCTGCACCAAAGAATGAATATAGCACAAAGGTAAGCTTTGGATGAAAGCACAAGTGAGCTGAAAGGATATATATATATATATATAACACATTAATGCTAACAAGAGAATTAAAATTGATTAGATTGAAAAAAAGGACTTCATAAAAGTAAGGCAAAATGGTTTAGAAACTAATGATAATGATGGTAATAATTACTGCAAGAAGAAGAGAGGACAAACTGTTAATACACTACCTAAGAAAGGAAATGTTTGAATATGAACGTAGAAGTGCAGAAACAAAACAAGACATGAGCATTTCCAAACATTAAACCAAGATGCACATACAATTGTATTAAATACTGTGCTAGTGCCATGCCCCTAGAATCAATGTATGTACTGTTGAGAAAATCAGGAGATCTACTCAGATGAAATCATTAGGATTGGGGTTTGACCGCTGAGAATCACCGAAACAAATACGAAAAGTATGCCAACACAAAAAACTAAAAATCACAGCACAAATATTTACAATCACACAAACATACGAACACAAAGATATACGTGAAAAACTCAAAAATGAAAAAAACTACGAAATCACACCACCACAAGAAAATCCACTATAGAATAAATGATTATAAAATTACAGAAAACTTATCAATTTCTTTGAGGAAGACGATATTCACCTCCCTAAGCTTTTACTTCTTCGTCTCTTCCATATTTTTCCTTGTTCTCACTCAAGAATTTCAAGCCTCCAAGAGCTCTCACAGAAAAATAGCACACATAAACCCTAGCTCATAATGTTGGCTTTTATATGGAGTCCCAAACCAGCCTTCAAAATATCCTAAACAAATCTGGACACATCACATTCGACCTAAAATTTCTGCGAAAGCCTCCCTTGCTGCTTTTGGGGCGCTTGGAGCGTGTCTGAGCGTCATATCCTCTGTTTGCATGGCACCTAAAGATCTCCTGAGCGCCAGACCCTTTGTCTGCATGGTGCCTGAGATGCGCCTGAGCGCTAGTCCTGTTGTTGGCATCTATGAATTCGTCCCGAAATCCACTGGAACACCGTTTGCTATTTCCATGATAATTCAATTGGTCTTCACACCATAACATGTACATGAGTATCGTGCTAGTGAGTTAGTTGATAGATATTATGGGTGATTCTTCAAATAACGATGAATTATCTAATATATGATGAATTATATGGGTACTCATCTGAAGGTATGCCATTGCTGGACCTTTATGATGAAAATGGGATTTATTATTTAAACGGTCTATGTACTGGTATATTTTGCTGCAAAAGAATTGGTTTGTTATAATTATTCGTGACTTTAGAATGATTAGCTGTATCTAAGAGATCAAACTGTAGCATGCTGGGATTGTTTATTAGTTTTATTGCTTATCCAAATATGAACAGTTTTCATAAGCCTTTCTGTTTCAGCATTGTATCTTTGTATTGGAAGGTTGGAAGGTTTGAGACTAGTTGTTTTCAACGATACTTACAATTCTGCCAAGTACAAAAAAATTTTCGTCAAGTTTCAGTTTTATTCATTTGCAAAACAATTTTCTTGAACTGAGCCTTATTCATGCTTTGAGTGGATGGTAAATGCAATATATAGTTCAAATAGTACTCTTGGTCTGCTAATTAAGTTGAATCCTGCTTTGCTTTTATCATGGCATCACTCTAACAAAAATGGGATATATAATGGAGAGAATGTTTCACCTAAACGATTTTCTATTGTCTATTGTAAGCATTCTTATTGAGATTGAAATAACTTCTGATTGAACTGATCTTCGTATTATTAATTTTAGCAGCGGTCAGTTTGATTCCTTTGGATGGTACCACCTACTATATTCTAGATTGCTATCATACTTTGTAGAATCACAAAGACTTGCAGACTGTGTGATTGGAGACCAGCATTCAGGAAAGAGAGCAAAACACCTGAAATGCAGTGCATTGGAAGCAATATTCGCAAATATCCATTATCTTGTTGGGTGCTATCATAATATGAAGCTTATCGTAAATTTTTGTTAACGTGTGTGACCTTCAGAATGCCAGAAAATTTATCATCACCAGAAGGTGGCTGCAAAAGATTTAAGAAATCAGAAGAGGATGAACGGGAATCTAGCTACAGCATCAGGACAAGAGTTTGTCGCTACAAGCTAATGCCTTGAATGGATTCGTCGCAACTGACCTTGTTGCGGATCTCTTCCTTTTGTTTGTTGTATTTTGTTTATTCTATGATCTCTTTTGTTCTTCTCATCAGAGACAATTTGTTGGCTTCTTTAGTTTTTCTCAAACTTCATAATTTTCGTTTTAATAGTTAATAAAACTTCCTTTAAAATATATATAAGAGAAATCTTCAGAAGAAGTTGACAGATCAGACCAGACTGTCACACTTGAGGCAGAAGATAAGATCAGGTATACATGTGAAGAGGAGAGACTGGGAGCAGAGTAACAGTAGGGATAAGAAAATATGATGATGATGGTTAAGTATTAACAAAGGTAAACAGTGTTTCAGCAGAAAATGATGCTAGTGAATGTATAGGTGTGTTTGGCAAGAAAATCAAAACATCTAGATATTTCCTATGTGAGAGTATTCAAGAAATAACACTGGGTGGAGTTTATTTTGTGGTGCACAGTATGAAGAGTGTAAAGGCTGCTAAAAGCCAAAGAGAAAAAAAACGTTATGCGAGATAATTTTAATTGCAACTTATTTGTTAATAAGTTTAAGAGTGGGCATGATTAATTGGATAACAAAAAGTGTTGCATCTTCACACAATTTGCAGAAAATATTCATGTAAATCACACATCTGAATATCATTTAGGAGAAGCTATTTTTAAGTTCATTGATTCAATATTTCTCAGTACAAAGAAGCATATAGTACGATACAGGGAAACATTGTCACAATGGAATGCATGAAACCTATCAGACAGCTTGTGCTTCCAGGAAGACTCTTAGACTTCCTCGTTGAGGAAACCGTAGAGTTTGATCTCGGTTGATGATGTACTGATATTATTACTTATTTATGCTTAGGCTACGGCCGTTTTTCAAAAAAAAAAAAAGAAACCTATCATACAGCTCAAACTGAGCAAACTAACAGCGTTATTCAAAAAAAGTCAAACTTATGTAACATAACCTTGAATGAAGTATAAAGCCATAAATGGAGACTACTACAAACAGACAAAAACATTTACATCTTTACATAAAAAAATAATGAAAGAGAGCAAAGCCAAAATATAAGAAAGAATTACAACAATTCATAAACGTTCTGAGGCACTTAATCAAAAACGCTTGAATCTAGAACATTTGGCCAATCACACAGTTGAGCAAGGATTAATTGTACCAAATTCGAAAGTTTGCGAACATTTGCTCGGTAAATTGCAGCAATTGTTCATTCAATATGGTGAAAACTACAAATTTATAAAAAATTAAGGAATCGGTTACCTTTCATTTTAGATCTGCATGGTGGGATTCTTTCAGATTGTAACTTTTCTAGATAAGGAGCAATAAGCCTATCCAACTTAATCATCCAAAGCGCAACAGCAGAGGTTGTTTTTGGCATAGTCTGAAAATATGCAATAACCTCATCCAAGGATGAATAAGAACATAAAGCTGCTACATTATGATATAGCCACTCCTCATTCATTGCATTGACAAAATCAGAGGATACCTGCAATGTTAATAAGAATTTTGGCATGAAGAATGAATGAAATGGCATAAACAAGAGTGTCAGAACAAAGAAACGTGGGATAACCTGCATAAGTTCAGGCAGAGAGGAAGTACGCCGAAGTCTCTTCACCCAAAGCTTATGAGCTGAGCATTTCCATCCTCCGGAAAAAGCCTCAGGAGGCATGCTTCCCTGCAGCAACTCATTATAAATTATCTACATCATAATAGAGAGATTCCAAAATAATCTACTATTTCAGATTAGCCAATTAGTCGCAGACAAATAAATTGTGGCCAATTTAGTCTCTTGAGTATTCAATATATCCAAATTAGGCACATTTGATTACAACTTAACCTAACTTAAATCTTATAAACTAAGATGAACCTACTACATATGTTAAATCAATTAAACTATTTGGCTACTAAGAATGATAGGGGAAACTAAAACTAAGAATATCTTTTGATTCGCATAATTATTTAAGCTTGACGTGAAAAATAAAATTTATAAAATTATTAATTAACATAATAAATAAATAATAAATTAATATTAATTAACATTAATTAATAGTAATACAATTAATAAAAAATTTTGAATTATGAAATTAATTAAATAATGAAAACTAGAATATAATATATAAAGTAAGTGATTATTATTAATATTAAATAATATAATTAATTAATTATAGCAATGTAATTACAAAAAATTTGTAAATTAAATATAGTAACGAATAAATAATTAAATATAACAAACATGATTGCAATTAATAAATAGTTAAAGTATAATATTTATATATATAATTAATGGCATATCTAATAAAACAAATGAAATTATAGTTACCATAATCCAGTAACGAAATATAACTAATACAATTAATATTTAGATTAAAATTTTTTTTTTTTTAATCCAGTTATGTCACAGGTTGTTTCATAAGTTGTTTTGCAAACTTTTTTTACTTTCTGGGAACGTGTCCCTTTTAGCTGTATAGCACCACATGGGGGCAAATACCAGGTTTTTTTAATTTCAGCTGTTGCTGTCGTATGTGTAAGTTCAAGAGTTTGACATGATCAGCTTTTTTTTTATTAAGTCGTATCCTTGGCAGATTTTGGGGGAGAGTTGTGCTAATATAAGTGTGTTAAGCAAGGGCTTAACTAATTATCTTAGCCTAGCTTCAACTAAGAGCCAAACAAACAGCCTCATAGTCTCCCAATTGTTCATTTTGAGACCAAGCTCACCATTTCAGCGGTGATAAAAATTGTTCAAGAAAATGTGATGAGAAAGCCTCTTCCATCAAGTGATTTAGGTCATCAGTACTGCCTCTCAACTAGTGAAGATAGTAGAAACTAAGGTGAGGCCATGTAAAAATCATAGAATCATGCAAATTGTGGAGCGAGTGAGCCGAGACATTCTTCATAGCTAAGCACAATCAAGGTCTCAGTGGTTCAAGATCAGATTTTTAGATATCTAAGTCACAGTCATGTAAGCATAAGACTTTGTGGTAGTACTGGGGATTTGAAGATGAGGCCTTGTTGTGAAGTCTTTGGCCCCAAGAAATGAAATTTAAGAGATTAAATTGATTATACAAAACTGTTAGAAGACAAAAAATGATAGTCTGGATAGTTTGACTAAAAAGGCCAAATTGAAATTGTCAAAAAACAATTTTGGCAAAGTTTCTGATCATTGAAAAATAATAATCCTAATCAATGAATCTTAATAAGATAGACTGGACCAAGCAGATGATGAATATCTGATAGCAACCACAAGCCCATACCTCAATTGAATGAATTGCTGCTTTCAATGCTTGCAATTGAGAAGGTAGAACCTTATGATTTGGAAAATCACTACCTTCATCTGTTTCCCTACAGGTCACTGCATGAATAGCATATCTTTCTTCCAGATCAATGTTCATTTCAAAGGTGGAATGACAAACTTTACAGTGTTTCTCATCTCTCCAGTACAAGTCGTGACAACTCTCACAGTGAGTAAGAGATTCCATATAGGGTCTTTTATAGTTTTTCACGGCATTAAGACTGGAATAGAAAGAGCTCCAAATCCATCTATCATATGCTTGCAGACGGTCCCAATATTGTTTATTCTCCTTTGTACTACTACCACAACAAAAAACTACAGTAGAAGCTGGTGAAAAACTATCATTTGGATGTGCAGATACCAACATGTTATCAACATCTGAATTAGGTGAAGAACCATCTCCACCATTTGAATCAATTTCAGATTGATCGGATCCTTGTGACTGTTTGCTTCTATATTCAGTGGCAAGGTAATCATCCATAGATTTACATAAAAATGCCTCTCGCTTCTCCAAAGAGGCAAGAAGACAAGCTTCCCTTGTGCCCCTGCTGTTTAAAGCTAATAATAGATCACGCAAGGCCTGTAAATAAGATAAATAAAGCGAATCAGACAGTAAAATAGGCACAAAAAAGTTGTTTAGGCGCAAGTGCAATCTACTTTCTTTTAGAGGACAAGAACTATAAACATCTCTCACATCATAATTTTTCAAAAGCTCGAATTTAAAGTAGATTATAAAACAAAATTCGACTAAAGACATTTGTTAATAGACAAACCTGTTTTGTTTCGATCACTTCCCAATGGCCATCTTCGGAAGATTCAAAATAAATGCGTCTATGGCCAGGATCAGTTGCATTGCAGGGACCAAGAAAAAGCCAATAATTATTGTACCTGCGATCAGATCCCAAATAAATTGATTTCAGTGGATGCACTTCAGGTGGTGCATCTTCAGTACGGCCAGAAGACTGCCCCTTCTTAGACACCATCAAAGAGGATATAGAACCAGCCTGTGAGACATTTCTCAAGGCATGTTCGGCTACAGCATGGTCTGCATATACCTCTCGGCCATTGCTGGATGATGAATTAATTATTGATGGCTGCCTCTTTATTTTTGCTCCCGGTCCAAGATATTGAACACCAGAAGTAATAGCAAACATGTGCCCTTCTAGACCCTAAAAAATAAAAAGTAAAAAGTACATATAAATTCATACCCTACAGTTTTACAATAGATCAAAAGTAAAAATGATACAACTTTATACCAAAAATGAAATGGTATAAGAAAATCAACAAAACACAGAATATGTTTAGAAAAAAAACTAAGATCCACTCACGAAAACTGATCATTAAAAAAATATTAGCAGTCATTCATACTTCAACCAACATCTTTTGTTGGTTTTGAGTTTAAAAATAAAGAGTAATAAAAATATATAAAATTTAAAATATCTTAATACTAGATGGCAGAATCTTAAAAAGAAAGATATACATAAATTTAAGAGTAAAATTTGAAAACTTGGACACTAGGATTTTGTGGGTGAAGCCAATTTTAGGTAAAATTCGGTTGTTAGTTGTATTTGTAAAATAGCAAGGAGTGTAGCAATAAAAATGTCTAGTGGTGGAAAAATGATGTTCAAGTTAAAATTAAATATAAAAAAATGTACTCTAAAGATGATTTAAATGTAATATACTAAGGAGAATTGGAAGAAATTTAAGCTAGCTTGTCGTGAATCCAAAATAGCAGTTTGTTACCAAAAATTCAACTCATGTTAGATATATCAAAAGACAATGATACAAATGTTTTTTTAGAGATAAATATATTCAACAAAGATGGATGAATTGTTATACTAACCTTTTAAATGAAGGTAATACCAATAAAATTAATATGTTTAATAATTAAGAAAATAGTCACAATTACACTTTCATTCGCTATGTTAGTAAAATTATGATTTGTAATGCATTAAAGAGAGCAAAGAGCATAAATGAGACATGATTAGATGACATCCCTATCAATGTATGAAAATATTTGGGTAAGGATTTTATTATTTTACCAAGTTAATTAATATTATTTTGAAGACAAAAAATGCCAGAAGAGCGAAGAAAGAATATTGTTATGCATATTTACAAGAATAAAGATGATCTCAATAGTGTACTTACTAAAAAGAAATAAAGTTAATATGTCATACATTCCAAGGAGGCCACACATATATTAAGAGATTTGATGGAGAAATGTATAGAAAGAAAAGATCTTCATTTAACTTTTAATGATCTTGAAAAGGCTTATAATAAAATACCAAGAGTTATATATAATGAGATTGTAACATGTGTTCGATCGCAAGATAGCTTGTCTAATGAACTTCTTGTTTCTATTAGATTACATTAAGGCTCAACTATCAGCCCATATCATTTTTCTTGAATTATAGATATTCTTACGAAGTTCATTCAAGGAGATTCCTTGGTGCATAATATTTGCAGATAATATTCTATTAATTGATAAAATTGGGGATGGAGTTGAAGTAAAAACTGAGTTATGAAGGAATACTTTACAATTCTAAGTTTTTGTATTAGTAGAACTAAAACATAATGTATGGAGTGTAAATTTAATTGTATTAGAATATTTAATCTCGATGACATAATTATTGAGAGCCATGTGATCAAGAAGAGCGGGAAGTTCTTATACCTTGGTTATATAATTCAAAATAATGGTGAAATAGAGAGCAATGTGATTAATAGGATTCAAGCTAGTTGGATGAAATGGAAAGCTTCTTGAGGGTTGTGCAATCCAAAAATTCACTCAAAATTAAAGAGAAATTTATAATGCATCTATATGATCATCTATGTTATATGGGGCTGAGTGTTGGCCAGCAAAAAAGAAACTTCCCGATAAAATAAGTATTACAAAGATGAGGATGCTTAGGTGGATAAGTGATATACTCGTAAGGATAGAAAGAGAAATGAGCTAATAGATGATAAGATTAGATAATACCTCCTTAGATAGTTTGGGCATGTTAAGCATAGACCATGCAACACCCCTGTTAGAAATATTCAGTTTATGAACTTTGTTCATATTAGAAGAGTAAATGGATGATCAAAAATGGCATGGGAAGAAACTATCAAAAATAATCTTCTCTATTTGGAACTAGGGAGAAGCTTCTAATTGATCAGGCACTATGGAAACAAAGGATTCATTTAGCTAACCCCACCTAATGGGATTAAGGCTTGTTATTGTTGTTATTGTTGTTATTGTTGTCAACATACTTAAAAGGATGAGATTAGAAATAAGTTTATTCATAGCATGGTTAGAGTAGTTTTAATGGAGGATAAGTTTAGGAAATATCATCTCACCTAGTTTGAGCATATTAAGCATAGACTATTCAATGCCATATTTAGAAAGTTTGATTTTATGAATTTTGCACTAGAAGATGAAGATCAAAAAAGGTCAGCGAATAAATTATTAGAAATAATCATTTTTTTTACAAGCTTATAATAGAGATGACCTTCCTTTGATTAAGACTTGGTGATAATGGTGGTGGCGGTGGTGGAGACAGTGGCGGCGGTGTTGCCATTATTTATAGTTGTAATACATGTAGTACAATTACCATTAGATGAACTACATGCAGTGCCATTACCACTAGATATTATATACCAGAGCCAGACAATATTTCAAAGTTCTAAAAGGATATTTCTAAAAATGGAGATTTCCTTCTGAATATTCAATCAGATGAGTCCAAGGGTTTGTCAATTTACAAAAAAAAAAAGCACAGGTAGTAACGACGCTGATTAACAAGAGCTGATTATCACTGCCCTATAAACTTTAATGAAAAATATGATAGAATGACTGCAATAAAAAACTTTTCTTACTGCAGTTCTAAGACATGAGCAAGCACCAACAAGATCTACGAGAGCAACCAAAGCATCCAGCTTCTCCCCAGTACTTAGATTTGAATAGTTGCCCTCCATTAAACCTTGAACCCAAGCTTCCCCTTTAGAGCTTTCATCAATCTCAGAAGATTCAATCAACTTTTGACGTGCGTTTTTACTCATTTTCTTATTGTTGTCAATTCTCTGTTTACAAGGCCCTGAACTCTCCTCCTCAGAATAATCATTACTGCCACTTATATATGCATCACTATATTCATCCTCCACACTTCCTGAGCCATTATCCTCAGACTGGGTACCATTTTTACCTTTAATTTGGTTATTACATCGAAGGCGGTATGATGCTGTCCCTATTTTTTCAAACAATGTAATGTCACCTGAAAGAATGGATTTTAATAGTTCCTCCTGCCCTTCTGTTGTGCTTGGAAGGTCCAATGTGACAATCTGCATGTAGCAATAAATCAAAAACTATCAAACTCAACACCACCAAAAAAAATCATATAATTAATCACAAGAAATAAACAAGAATACCAAATTAATAGTACCTGAGGCATTTTTACCAACTCGGAAACTTTCAGGCCAAGGCTTCCCTGCTTTGATAAAATCTGAAAGAGTTCACTTTTCAGGGTACAAGGTTGCAGACCAAGGTTCACCATCTGATTTTTTTTCTGCAAAAGAACAATAATACTGTGGTGGGAACGTGGATGCCAATTAAATATTAAGGTAGCATTGTTGCGTTATTTTGTATTTTTTGTTAAATAAGTTTATGTTCTGAAATAATAAATGGAGATAGTTCACAAATCTCAGTTTGCAGCCATAACTACATCCTATAGATTAACTACAAATGTTAAGAGTATAGCCTACAAGTCATCGACTACAACTATTAGATTACATCATATGGATCACTAAGAACAATTATCAAAGTATAGTCCATAGATTACCAATTACTTGTATTAGATTAAAACACACGAATGTCAAGCTACATTCATCAAATTATTATATACAGATCATTAGCCATAGTCATCAGATTAAATTACTAAAAATAAAAAAATTTCTCATTTTAATGCTTTATAAATCTATAAATTGAACTAGATTTTTCCATTGAATACATAATTTGGAAATAAAATAAGACGACTCAAAATTTTCGGTACTCATAGATGTTATGTTTTTGAGTGCGTAACAAGGACGGAGTCATAGATTACATATTTCTAAGTAATTCATCTCCTTGTTCCAACGTGATGCTTGGATTTGTGTAACCTTGGTAACATCACAAAGTCATCTTAGTTAAACAAGCATTCTGGAAAATAATAGTGTGATTCATTAAAATTCCTTATATCAACTCAAAAAGAAAAACCACTACGATTCACTAAAATCTCTTAAATCTACTAGAAACTAAAACAATCCAGATACTAGGCTTATTTACCCAGTCAAAAAGATTGATTTTTTTACCTTGTTTTTATACATTTTTATTTGTTATATTTGCTTATATGCATTTTCAGATTGTTTTTTAGAATATTTTGTTAATTGTCTGCAAATTGTGAATACATGAGAGAATAACTTCATCAATTTTAATAACATTGCAAGTAAAGTTCAATTTATATGATTTAAATTTTATGGAGCAATGATTTGATAGTGTACATGTTCTTTAGATGGCTCATTCTAACTTTTACAAATAATAAAAAATAGAGTTATTATTATTATTATTATTATCTCAAACATGAAAAATGGCCATTAGAATTTGATATGCTTAAAACTCTATTTTTGATAATTACAAAATTAGCATTCAATAATCTTATCTGCCCACACTTGATTTTAGGAGTTCCTAACTTTAAAGAGAATTAATAATTATTAATTAATCAATCAATTTCAAACTAAATTTTTATTTTTTAATGATTGAAATATTAATCAACTAATAAAAGAAATTTGTCAAAATAATCCCTCAACTACATTAGTTTTTACAATTTATTAAATATGTTCATTTTAGTTCCTCAACTATGAAATATGTCTAATTTAGTCCATCAACTACTCATTTAAAGATCAATTTAATCCATAAATTTTCATCCCCTGGGTCTAAAAAAAGCATAAAATGAATAGATGATTAACTTAATTAGACATTTAATAGTCAGGTGCTAATTTGGTAATTTTTTTGGGACTAATTAATTAATGAACTTTAAAATGAAATTTGATTTGAAACAATTATATCAACAACATAAGGTTATTACCATTATTTTTAACAATTAATCATAAAACTATCACAAACTCTAGATGTTTTAAATGTTTAACAAATCTTAATATTATTAATTAATAAATTTCAAAGTCCTATTGTACATGATTTCTTAATTTATTAAAAATAAATTAATTGTTGAAAAAAAATATTGATTTGAAATAAAAAATTAATAAATCAATTTTCTAATTAATTTATTGTGAATAGTGTTGTAGATCGGTAGTTGAGCTATTGGGTTTAAACCCATCCTTGACAAGTCAATAGTTCAAAATCCACCAGCAACATACTTACCTTACAAAGGCTTAACTTCTTAAAAAAAAAATTAATTCTAATTAACCAATGACTTAAAACTAAAAAAATATTTTAATTAGTAAATTAATTATTTAATAACAAACAATTCAAAATTTTGATAAGATGATAATTAATTTTCCCAAACTAATTAATTAATGAACTTTAAAATGTAACTTGATTTAAATCATTAAATACAACAATAACATAGAGTTAATATTATACTTAACATGAAAAAAGATTACTAAACTATCACAAAAACTCTAGATCTTTTACATGTTTATCACGCACATCTTGATATTATTAATTAATTAATTTCAACTTAGAGTTTTATTTTATATAAATGTTTTATTAACAACTAATTAATTGTTGGAATAAAAAAATTTGATTTAAAATCATTAATTAATTAATTAATTTTCTAATTAACCAATGAATCAAAAATAAAATTGATTTTAGTTAGTTAATTAATTATAAAAAATAACTAAAAACTTTTACAAGATGATGCCATGTTATTAATTTTCTGATAATTAGCATAATTTTGGCAACACAAAATGGCTTTTAAAAGCGTTGTCCTATTTCCTATCAGAACTGGAATTTAACAGAGCACAAATCTTCATATGTTGTCTTCGTTAAATTTCATTAACAAAATGGCTTCAAATAGAGTGTAATATGATAAGGAAAGAAGTGTAGCATTAACACAGAAAAGTGCTGATTCAGCTAACTAAAAAGAAGAGGCACAAGTTGAATCATGGCACCAAAAGCAAGACATCTGTACCATCTATTAAAATTAATCAAATAGCTATATTGAAGTTAAAAAACAGTTTGGAAATCCTACCAGCTATTAGGCTCGTGTCTTCAATCTGTGAGTCATTAAAGGTTTGCATCAGAGCCACCGATACGACCATCAAAGGGTTGCGCGCATGAGCAAAGGTTGTAAGTGTCAATTCGTGGGACCTTATATATATTAATAGAGGCATCAATAGAAAAGCATAAGCATACGAAAATCAGAGGTATCCATTAAGCATAACATGTCAAATTTTATTTAAATTGTGCAAATTTAACATTTTGTGGTAACCTTTTGCTTGTGATTGCTTGTTTTTCGGATGAAGCGCATGTTTTAGTCTGCACATCTTGCTCTCAAAATGTGCCATAGTTGAGGAAGTAGCTCTTGTCCAGGTATTGCTCAACAGGTCTCCAAATGTGTCAAAATAATGCATTGAGGTCATCTTAATTAAGGAATAGTCAATGTCAACTTGTTGCACGACAATGTCTCGGCTCCGTATATTACTTGAACATGGTTACGGCCGGCTTAATACTTGACAGGGATTAGATACGCTTGTTGCTCAACCAAGATGATATTAATAGGTGTAATTAGTTCTCAAGACTGCTGCTTTGGTCGGTTGTAACCTCGAGGTACTGAGTGACCACAGTACTCAACTGATTTGGTTATCTCGGTGTCGGAATATCTAGATCTACAGGTTTAAATAGCACAAGTGCATCACCTGATGCACACATCAAGAACTATTTCTCCTGCCCCGCAGCTTGGGCGAGGTGCAACAAAGCCCAAAGCTTTACAATCTCACATCTCTGCACGAACTCCAACTTCAACGACAAGGTAATGGTGACTTCGAAAGGAGCGGCAACAACATCAACATCTTAGTTGACTTCGACAAGAGCCTAAGGTTTTCACATAAATACAAGCAGCTCCAACCTTGCTATGGATGAACTCACATCATATCCTATCCTTTCGATTATACTCACTCAACCACATTAGCATCCTAATTTATGTAACACCTAGATTACTAATAAGTTTCTTCTTTGTGGGCAATGTAATATCCTACATAGCATCGTTAGCCTTATCTCTACAGTATAAAAAATTTCCATTATTTTATTGGATGAAATTTTATGATCACGCAACACCCTTGAAGCTCTCCATTTTGATCACAATGCTAGGACCTATTAAGCACATTAACCTCTATTTTGTCATCATTTAGTATAATAGAACTTAGTTTAAATATTTTGTATAATAATTAGGTCTTTCATATTATAGCTTCTATTATTATTAAAATTACACTCCACATATTTTATTTTAGATACACTAAAATGAAATCCTTTACATTCTAAAAAGCACTATATCGCGAAAGCCCAACAAATAAATGAATTAGTAAATTTAATAGCCACAGGGAAACAATAAACAAGCAAAGAAGACAAAAATTGAGAGAGAATAATGCAGCCAAATAAAAAAAAAACACAATGAAAGAAAACAACTAGATCATTTTAAATAAAAGGTATTATTTAAAAATTTAATTAACTTCAGTTCTTTTAACAAGGGAAAAATTCATAAATTTAGTTTTTCTAACAAGAGCACTTGCACAGTCTACGCTTATTATACCCAAACCATTTAATGCAGCATTATCTAATCTAATCCACTACTGGAGCCACTCCAATCTTGCTATGGATAAACTCATTTCTCATTCTATCCTTACAACTATACCCACTCATCCACCACAACATCCTCATCTTTGTAACACTTATTTTATCTTTAAGTTTCTTCTTTGTTGGCCAACATTCAACTCCGTATAATATAGCTGGTTATATAATTGCTCTATAAAATTTTAATTCTCAAGAGGACATGAGAAGAAACTATTAGAAAGGACATTCTCTATTTGGAGCTTAGTGATGATTCATGTAGCCGGCCCCACCTGATAAGAATAAACTTGGTGTTGTTTGTTGTTTGTTTTGTTAATTAAATTTGTCTAGTTATATTTAGTTAAGTAATTTGTTATTTTATTAATAATAAATAGTTTAAAATATATTAAAAATTAAGAACTTATTATTCAAATAATTAATATTAATATTACATACATATACACTATTATTCAATTATGATTTACCATATACTAACAAATTGTAATTTAAAACATTTAATTCTAGAACTATATTTATAAAACTATTACAGACTACTTAATAGCAGAAAACATCTAATAACTGAACTAAATTTCATATTAGTTTGATAATGAAATATGATTTTAGATAAAAAATAATAATTTACAGCTAAATCCTTAAATACTCACTTTTAACAGCCAAAACGTTTTGCAGCATTAATTCAAATTTAATAAATCTCATACTAAGCAGTTTCTAGAAAATAATGCATTAGCATTTACTAAATTCTGTTTGATTTAAATCCTGCTGGTTAACAAACAGTCCAATCGAGTAATGGTATTCTTTGAGTCGTTGTAACTAATAACACATGAACTTAACAATATGCTATCGTTGACTTGGTCTTTGGAAGCAGTTGAATATGAAAATCATGAAGAAATGTTAATTGAAAAACAAAAAAATAATGCTAAAACAAATGCTTAAAATAAACTAGCATTCGTAGTACTGAATCACATAAACTAGTGAAGTAACTATTCAGTGAGATAAAACTCTCAATTCCATCATAATGAAAAATAGACCATATAAAATCTAGAAGCTTCAATCTCAGATTTTATAGAAATTAACCCAAAATTATATATATAAAATCAGACAAATAAAAGAGAAACCTTAATGTTATGCCTTTCAAAGAAGAAAAAGCTTCTCACACGCACTCAAATCTTAAAATTTGCAAACAAGCATCTGATCATTGAATTTGTTCACTTGCATCCTTTTGGAAAAGCGAAGTGTCCAAAGCGAAGTGGGTAATATCGGTGTACTAAGTAGGATTAATGTCCTAATTTTGCAATTTTTAAAATTTAGTGTTAGATATGCAAATAGGTAACATTTGAGCAGTTAGCATGACGTTCTCCCATTAAAATATACCAGCTCCTAACAAGAGGCAATGAACAAAAACCATTACAGCTATATATACCTTACTAAAGCAGTCTCTACTTGAAGAATTGCATTTTCCATCGAACCCTGCTGCTATCAACACTTGTCGAAGAATTTCTGACCATGAAAGAGAATTAATAGACTGGAACCAAAATTTGATATCAAACTCGCTTTCTCTTACCTGAAATAAAAGTCATTGAAGGCTTCAGAAAAACGTAGATAAAACAAAGACACATAAAGAAAATGTTAAAAAGCTTCAGCCTTTAAATATAAAAAAATTGTGTACTAAAAGAGAGAGAAGCGGCTTGGAGTTAGTTCAAATTTTGATTCAGTACGAAATTGTAAAATATATTTTTTAGTTGAATTTTGAGTTGTAAGTTAAACTTGGATTTATTTTAAGTTAAGGTTAAATTAAGTTAGACTAGACTATAAAATTATATGATAAGTATAAAAGAATGAAGTGGCACTAAATTCAAGTCGCCTAAGTTAGACTCTAAGATGTCAATACCGCATTTAAATTTTAACAATATTATTTTTTAATTGGCTCAAAATCAAATTATTTTGAGTCAAGCCAGCTCAACTAGTAGCTAATTCAAGTTCGAGTAGAGCCAACTCAAAATTTTCCAATACGAGTATAATATGCCCACTCAAACTCGACTCCAAGAAACCCAAATAGCATACATATTTAATGCATATCAAACAGCATATAAATTTTAAAAAATAAAAAAAGTTCTCCAATTGACATCCGAGAAAGTAGGTGTAAGTCATAATTTGGTCCTCTTAAATTTCCTTTTTTAATGAACCGCTTAGCAAAGCTTATTGGGGTCTCCGCATCTGGTATTTCATGCAACACTCGTTCAAAAGAAGGTACTCAATTCTGCCAACAGTGGTTTTAGTTCTAAGATTTGGATGAGATTAATGTTTATAGAAATTTGTGTACTAAAAGAAAGAGTTGCTTGGAGCCAGCTCAAATTTTGATTCAGCACAAAATTGTAAAATACATTTTTGAGTTGAATTTTGAGTTGAAATTTAAACTTGGAATTATTTTTAGTTGAGCTTAAATTTCATTAGAGTAGACTATAAAATTATATGATGAATATAAAAGAATGAAGTCGCATTAAATTCAAGTTGCCTATGTTATACTCTAAGATGTCAATACCGCATTTAAATTTTAATAATATCATTTTTAATTGGCTCAAAATCAAATTATTGAGTCGCGTCAGCTCAACTAGAAGCTAACTCAAGTTCAATTAGAGCCAACTCAAAATTTTCCAATTTGAATATAATCTGCGCACTCGAACTCACTCCAAGCAACCCAAATAGCATACATATTTAATCCATAACAGCATACAAATTTAAAAAAATAAAAAACTTCCCCAATCGACATCCTAGAAAGTAGGTACAAGTCATAATTTGGTCCTCTTAAATTTCCTTTTTAGTGAACTAATTAGCAAAGCTTATTGAGGTCTCCACATCTGGTATTTTATGCAACACTCATTCAAAAGAAGGTACTCAATTTCTGCCAACAGTGGTTTAATTTCTAAGATTTGGACACCTATTTTATTAAAATGTTTGACTTAAATCTTTTTATTGCACGGCCACTCCCCCTCCCTCTCGCCTACATATACCCCCAGCCCTCCCGTTCCTCACCCACAGCAGCCACCCCAGTTCTCCCTCACAGCAGCAACTCATCTCCAAGCCTCCTGCCAGCAACCCTCCTTCCCTTCACAGCCAGTCCCTCTACCTGCTGCTAGCCCCTCCTCCTAAGCTCCGGCCAGCCAGCAGCAGCCAACCCAGCCACCCTGTCGGCCAGCTGCCTCCTCTAACCGGCCAAAAGCAGCCCTCAAACCCTCCTCCAGCCTTCGGTCACCCCGTTCCGGCCTCCCTCCGTTTTCCAACGATCCTAATCCTAAGGTAAAAAGGAGTTGGAAAGGAAGAAAATTGAAGTAACATTTTTCTAATCTTGTAACTCTCTACTTATTAAAATCATAGTTATTAAATTAATAATTAGTCATTCAAATTAATATTATTCTCATTAATTTATAATGAGAACAATACAAATGTTATGAAACGGCTATTATTTCCAATTTTATTAATTTCAACTCAGTCGTTTTTATTCTGAATTTTTCTTTGTACATTATTATTATCAAAATCATAACGCTTTAATGATTATAACTGCTTTAATAGCCGCTTAAATAAATCGGACTTCAATCTTGATAGAAAAAAAAATGGAAAGAGAACAAAATCAAACTAAAGATAAAAAATGACTCATAAAATATTGGATTAAAAAGCTAACTAAAGATATCCGAATCTAAATGCAGATTGAGCAAACTGTCACGCATCCGAACCTAAAGAACAAAGGTATCCAGTACAAGTATTATATTTTTATTGTATTTTTACTGCTTCGCTTATTTGCTTTGAGCCAAATTCATTTGAAACTTGATTAGTTGTTCGGAACTAACGTGATAATATTCGGGGTTGTTGCTGGAAAAATGACATCAGCAATATTCAGAATTGTTATTGGAAAATGACATCAGTAACATTCGGGGTTGTTGCTGGAAAAATGACATCAGTAACATTCGAGATTTTTCTTCTTCAATAACGAAAGCAGATGTGACATTCTTGCAAGGATATTCTCATCGGCAAATGCTCGTGACCTTCATCTCGTCGCCAAGTCATCGTAGGCATCCTTCAAAAAATCCCTACTCATCTCCGCTTGAACATTTTATTATGTGGGAACTACAACACTTGCCTCATCCGCGATCAGCAAGGGTAAGAGTAGCAAGCTCATCACCTCTCTAACATTATTCTCATTGTCGATTCATGGGAGGATTGACTTCTTTAAAACAAACGAGAGTTTTTCTTCTTTCTTTGTTACGCAATTGAAGGGTCATGTGTGTTTATTATAATCCAAAGTTTGGTTCACTTTTAAACATCAAAATCTTGAATTACATAATTAGCTCAAAAGTTGACCAATTTTTCACTATTAAATTTTAATTATAGAAAGAAAAATTAAATGAATGAATATTAAAAAATAAATCGCTTATTAAAAATTAAATGTAAAAAACATTTTGGATAAAAATTGGAATAATATATATATCAACAAAATAATAAAGAAAAATAAATAATACAAATCCATAGATCTAAAGATGTGATCTTCTTTACTACACAGATCAAAAAAACAAAACTACATTTGAGATATAGAGAGGTCATGTTACAGCAAAGCCATAGTGGCGTCCCCCAATCCTAGTTCCCAGGGTGCGAGAATTGAGGTGGCATCGCCTGAATTTGTCAGGAATTGTAGTCGAGATTAAGAATAATAACATAAACATCACAGATTATTGCTCAATTAATTTAAAAACAAGAAAATATTTTTATTTCGATAAAGTGGCAGTTACAAGAGTAAACTTTTCTTCTTTATTTAAAATACAAGAAGAAAACAAAAAAGTAAAAGTGCAGCGGAAGATTATTCAGTGTTGTTCCAATTTTTCATCGTTGTCCTGACCTAACATTTATAACAAAAATGCTCGGATTGAATACCCGTTAGAGAAAACTCTAAGTATTTGGATATCATTAATTACATTATATATATAAGTGGAAAGCATAGAATTAAATTTGTAAATTACAAGAAAACAAAATCAGAGGTAATGAAAAGACAATTATCGTAGCTTTTTTTGTAAAACAATATTGAATAATAATTGAAACTGTAATAATATTAACCTGACACTAGTAAGTTATACTACAACAAATATTGAATATTTCTATCTCGAACTGAATAAATGATAATAATAATAATAATAATATGATTTAGTGGGCAATTCTCGAACCTTGCACGTCTATTTAATTATCATAATTTTGAGTTCTAACGTAACATATATATATATATATATACATATATATATATTCACATATGCTAGCCCCCTTGTAAGCATAGTCATAGTATCCTTATATCTTCTAAAGAGGGATAACAACGAACTAACCATGTTTTAAACATAAAATTATCTTCTTTACAGATTGTTAATAACTTCAGCGAAACCCCATTTTTATTTGTTCAAGCAATAATATCTCAAATAGTGACAGCATACTTAAATCATAAAATTTGCAAAGCTAATAAGCCTATAATTTAATCAATGAAATTTGTGAATTTTAAAACTGAGAAAAGAGCATGTAATTAAATCAGCATATACAAATGTACTTCATTAAATACGGGATACCTATTTTTCTTGATAAGTTGATCACTTGTAAATCTGTGTAAAATTTTTTAATTAGCAAGGAGATGAAATTTTTATAAAAATATAAACTTTTATTATCTTCTCTCTTTCAGTGTATTTACATGTTAGTAAGAAGAATAAATAAAAATAGAGAGAGAAAATGATGATTGAAATAGCGAAGAAGCACGGTAACATAGATAATAGTAAGGATGATGATGATAGAAAATTGCAATAATAATAATAATAATATTGATATTATTATTATTATTTATATTTATAAGATAAGAATATAATAAGAATATTTGTTTTAATTTAAAGAGAATAATAGAAAAGCAGAGATAATAATCAGGGATAATAATGATAATAATAATATTAAATTATTATTATAATAATCATTATCATTTATATGATAATTTACATGTAAAATATATTATTTTTATTTATCCTAGTGAGAGAATATAATAATAAAAATAAAATAATATTGTTAATTTTTATGATAATTTTATAAGCATATACTTTTTAAAGAGAGAATATTAGGATAATCATTATTATTATTATTATTATCATGATTATTTTATACGATGATAATAATAATAATAAGTATAATAATATACTTATTATTATTATATTTGTTAAAGAAAAAATAAAGAGAGAATATAATAATAATATTATAACTAGATGATAATAATAATAATATGCAAGATAATATACTTATTATTATTATTAGCAGATAATAGTAGAGAGAGAATAACATAATAATATAATACAAGAGATAATTACTATTATAATAATTTTTGATAATAATAATAATAATAACATTGCTATTATTATTATTATACATACAATAATAAGTAAATAATTTATATACTTATTATTATTAGAATTTATGATACAAAAATTATTTATTATTAATATCTAATGATAATAATAATAATATTTATGAATTATCATTATTATTATTTATTTCAATAAGAAAAACAATAATTATGATAACAATAACAATAACAAATTAATGTTATTATCATTATTATTATAACATAATATATAACTATAATAACTATACTATAATATATATATATACATATATGTAAATATATAAATAATAATATTAAAAAATAAATAAAATGAAAAATAAAGAACATAATAAATTGCATAAATATATTAGGAACAAAAAATAAAGGTTAGTAGAAAAAATTTTTAAAAAATAGAAGCAGAAATAAAAGTCAGTAGCAAAAATAAAAGTCATGAGCAAAAATAAAAATTAGTGGTTAGTAAGTTAGTGATATTCAGAGTCAAATTTAATTTTTAATTATTTTTCTCTCATTTAAAATTTTAATATTTCAATTTGCCCATAAATTTTTCCTCACATTTTTTTTTAGTTTCTTCCCGTTCATAGGGAGTTTGTCGACGGGAGGTGACGACTTGCCGAAGAGGTGGGGGATGACTCGGGAGATCTTTTGGCAGGGTGCCGGCAAGGTGTTGGCACATGCGAGGTGGCGGTGGAGAGGTGGTCGTTGGCCAGCGAGGAAGAAGAAGAGGGAAGAAGAGGGGGAAGGCCAAAATTTTGTTTTTCAAAAATCTTCTCTTTTGAATCGAAATCCTAAATCAAAATTTAAGAACGAGAATCACTTTTTTACAAATCATCTTCGTGCATTTACGAACGGATCAAAATTCTACAAATACAAACGAATTGAAGCCTAACATTGAGTGATTCAACTTTGAACGAGATCAAGTAAATCTTCGAGCGATCGAACAAATCTTCGTCACCGAACAAAGGTTGCATTCGTCTTCGTGTAATCGATTCGGCTTTTGATCATATAGGAGACGACGGGCTTCGTGCGACTCGTTTTTGTACGACGGTCGTCATTCATCATCGTTTCTTAGAGCTTTGCTCGAGTTTCAACCTTCGTTTGAAGGAGCTATGAACCTTCGTTCGTGCGTTTGTGTTGGATTTCTTTGCGTAAAAGCAATGAGACTGGTTCGTTTGTAAGCTAATTACCACGCCCTATATATATCAAGTGTAGAATTTTTACTTTAAAGCTTTACTTAACTCCGTTTTTTCTTCATGACAGGCACCTAAATATTTGGAAAAATTTTTACTTTTTAAATAGTTAAGTATGCTTGCTAATAGTGCACTATGGCACACATTATAGCAAAGAGTAGTAAAAAACACTATATCTGCTATTTGTACAGCAAGAAATGCATTTTTAAAATAGCATGATATTGCTATAGTTCATGTCCTCAAAACCATGAAATTTTTTCTTTTTTAAATAGTTAAGGAAATACTTTATTTTAAAATTATTATTAAACCATGCTTTAAAATTTAACCATAAATCTTTGCTAATTTATTATTTTAGAAAAAACAAATTAATTAATATAATTAATGTTTGACACACAAAGTTATACCATGAAAACATGATAACTAAAAAAATTCAGAAGTAAACAACTAATAAAAAATTGCAATATAGAGGCATCTTAATACAAAAAACATGTCAACCATAAAATTTTACATTTTGTAACATCATGTTATTCTTCAAGATTGTAAAAACATTTTATTGTGTGTATATACACAAGAGTAATATGCTAGCTTGATGGATCAATAGTACCACAAAAAAGTAAAATTGGTTTTGAGCTCCCAAAGTAATTTTTGAAAAGCAGCATAAAATTGACTATAAATGTAAACAACACCACTAAAACCTAGCCTTCAAAGAAAAGCAAATTAATTAATATAGTTAAACTTTGACACAAGTTATGCCATGAAAATATAATAATTATAAAAATTCAAGCATAAAATTCAACAATATAAAGGCATCTTAAAACAAAAAATATATCAACCATACACCCAAGGAGATTATAAATGCATATGGAGGACAATAAAATCTATTTAAAAACCATTTTGATGTTTCTAGTGCAAGTGAGGATATGCTGGAGTTTTGCCCAACCATCACTTGAGTGCCACCTAATTACGATAATATAAATCATTTGCACCTCCAACACGGGACACCTTCCTAGATGTCCCCATCCAAATGTCTTTTCAGAAAAGCCTTGTCATCGCCCATGGAGGTCAAGATTAATCTTGAGTCTCCTTGATTCACTAGTGATGAATATGAATGATTATTGTCATTCAATATGGTTGATGCCTCAAGTAAAGTGTTTGCATTCCAACCTCCAAGATTGAAAAATTGGGGGCAGTCCCCCAATGATCATGGATGCGGAAGAGTTCAGTGGGCCAGTAGTTAGCCAAGCGGTTTGGCCTCTCCCTTAATCCAAATTTCTTGGGCGTTGAAACTCATGTGAGTTGTAGTTCCAATGTAATTGTAAAATAGTATGTTTACCTACATAACACATGTTCCTTCAAGCCTAAGCAATCTCGTATGAACAAAGATTCGTAATCTCAAGTAATCAATCATAACACTTCATTCATAAAGTTGTATGTGAGATGAAGGTCAAACAACAAGATTATAAAATGGATTGCCTATAATTGTTAACACGATGTTTACCTGCATAACGCATGTTCCTTCAAGCCACTAAAAGCAAAGATTCATATGTGAATCAACTAATCGCAAGGAATCAATCATGACACTTCATTTCTTAAAGTCGTCTGTGAAATGAAGGTCATATAACACGATTATGAAATGAATCCCTGCAATTGCTACACGATGAATTTAATATTTTAGTTTGCGGCACCTGTATTCCTCTCATTGGTAGAATTAAATTGAGTTGATTACTAAAACGTCTTACACCAATTTACTAACCGAAAGTAGATGTAAGAAATGATCCTTTTCATTCATGTTCTAGTTGGCCAGGATTTGATATTATCATTTACAAATACCAGCTCTTTAAAAAAAATATTTTGATATATTCACTTTCAGCATAGTCTAACGAATTATATATTTTAGATGTCCTAGATAACAAAAAAAAGAAACCATATGTAAAACGAAACCTACTATACAGTAAGCAATCCTTGAAGAAAATGCAGGTTAAAAAAAAGAGAAGACATGGCGAAGTTAGTAGGAATCAAAGGCAGGAAAGTCACAAGGCCACTTCCAAATGTTGCTCCATTTGATACTAATAACACCATGTTTTGGCGTTTTGTATTTCAGGTTGTATTTGTTGCTTAATTTCTGAAAATTATTACCACATACTGATGGCTTTGCATCCTCAATTGTTATTTATCAATAAGCAGTCCTTAATATAAATATATGCATATAAATAACAAATGCAAGTTTAAGGAATTAGCATTAAAAACAATTGTTGCAGAAATCAAGTACACATTAAACAATTTAACTTACAAAATGCAGGAAACTCAAAAATCTGCAATCTTTGAAACTGCGAGCTATAAATCCAGTATACATTTCCTTTTCGACGCATGATAAAAAAAGTTTGAGAAGCTCAACATGGATTTTTCCCAATAACAATGAATCCTGAAGTTCATATTGTCAATTATTTGAGATCAAAATCAAATAGAACTTATATTTGAACATGTAAAAATTCAAGATAAATGTACGATTAGGCTGAACAAGCATACCTTATCTTTGAATGCCTGAGCTAACTCATCAAGTGTAAAAGGGCATATCTCAATGGCAGTAGCATGCTTATACAAGAACATAAAGACCTAAGCATACAATAGATATAAAAGATTACAAAAAATAAACGGAGAAAAATATACACAAGTTTATCGAAACCAGAAGCATACACAAGAACAAGAATAAAAACCAAAACACAAGCCATTAACAAAAACTGAATCACATACAAATAAAGTATAGAATTAAAATAAAAGCAATCGCAAACAAACTATAAGAAATTAACTAAAAGGCAACCAATGTTGTCTTCCTACCATAATCCCTTGTTCTCTCGTATGGCAATAATTTCCTTAAAAACTAAACAGTAAGAAGTTGCCACTTATTTCGTAGGCTAGAAGAATCGATTAATTGTAATAACTTGTAAGTAAATAAAAGAGTATTGTCCATTCTCATTATTGGAAAATATAATACAAAAATTGTCTTTACATATAAAAAAAACACCTAAGAACTAGAGCATAAGTTGAAACCACTTCTAAGCAACAAAATAATCGCTCATGTATTTAAATAGTCCAGGATAATAAAAATTCCATGGGATAAAATAAGCAAATAATAAAATATAAATAAAGTTCAAATATAAATCCAGTTTGGGAAAGTGACAGTTACGTTTAATAATAAGCCGTCATCTTTTTATTAGTTAGAGCTGCTGTTTGGAAGCTTCTTAAAAACATTTCCAAAAAGCACCAACTTTATAAAGCAATTTCTGAACTGTGGTCAAGCCGCTTTTCATGTTTTGAAATTAAAATTATTGTGTTGCACCTTACTCTCGCCCATCACTAGCACCCCTGCCTTCCCCCACAGCCTATGTCATCAAAAGCTGCAGGATGCTGTTGCCCACCTCTTACAGTTGGTCCTGCCACTGTCGCGAACGCGGCCCCAAACCGCTGCCACTGTCAGCGCCGACTACCCCTCGACGCAATGTGCCCTCAGTCTCCACAGCCACTTCAGAGGAGATAAAAGCAATTGTGCGGCAGAAGAATATCTAAATAATTAAACACCATCTCCTCAAAAAGCAGCTGCTAATTCAAAAAGAAGCAGCAATTCCATACATATCCAAAAACTGTTAACTGCCAAAATCTTGACAGAAGAGGTATAAATTGAAGCAAAAGACAAAACAATGATTATGAAACTTCCAACATGAATGCCTTAAAAAATAAACTATACTATTTCTCTTTCAAGAATAATATAATATAAGGCATAACAATGTCATTTACTATAAGAAAGCAAACAACTATATACTTAATATGAAGGGAATATGAATGAGAATTTCAACACAAAAAGTACAAAATAGGAAACCAAGTGGTGAAGGCTTCTAGTTCCTTTAGACAGAAGCAGGGGATGCATGGTCAAAACAACTTTTCACTTTTACAACTTTCATAAAGTACATATATATACAAGTGAAATATGTTTATTCAGCATAATAAACATTTTGCATTATTAAATAAGACAGCATGCCAAGTAAACCAGGTTTACCTTGAACAATTTCTTTACAAGTTCAGGAGAAAAAACCCAAGGCTTTGCAGTAATGGGCTGTTGCATTTTTACTAATTTTGGGGGAAACCTGGCCAAAACATCTAGAAGACACAGAAATGTTATGCCAACTTCGTTTGTGAAGTACTAACAATTTAAAATAAAAAAAATGATCCCACCTTTACAAAGCGGGCAACCTTGCCCCCTGATTGCACCGAGATGCTCAGAACATCTAAATGGACTTGACGTTGCCTCAAACTCCATGAGTTCAAGCTCTTCATCATCAACCAAAGAGGTAAAAGATTCTGATGAGTGTGAAATATGCGCTTCATTGATCAGAAGCTTGCAATCTAAATGATTAGGTTTTTCCAAATTTGCATCCACGTTTCTCAGCACCTGAGATAGATATTAAAGAATGAGAAAGCAATCCTAACACTGATCTAGTTGCATAACATTCCTATCAGCGATGTTGTTACTTGAATATCTATGAAACACAAACAATTAAATAAAAATCACAACTGTGGAAGACATGCTAAAGACAACAAAATTCTATCATGCCTCCACACATGCCTAACACACTAAAATATATTGTTTTTCTTCCAAAACAAGTGTATCGTAAGCCTTGGGACTTCAGCGCAAAACTGGGACATGCATTATAATAAATAAAGTTTTTGTTATCAAGTCAACTATGCAAAATCTAATTTTCCTCAAAAATGGCAAACGCTTAAATGAATTTTTTCTTAATAATAAAGATGATACAGTTGGGCTCAATTAGGATATATCAATATATCTAAATTTTGATGTTAGTCTTTTTTTTAGTTTTAGTTATAATGTGTGGGCGGAAGGTGTAAAATCGATATTGGCAAAATCAAGTTTGATGATTAATATGAATATTAAAGTTCAATTGGCAATTAAGTATGTTTGATAGCATATTAAATTTTAACACGATTAACCTAATTTAGTTTAGTTAATAATATGCTTATTAATAAAAGTTTTTTAAAACACGTGTGTGTATATATGTGTGCGCCTGCGCGAGCATGTGTGTATATATATGTATATATATAATCTTGCTTTTCCCACTGCATTTGCTCCGTTCTCCTAACGAATTCTAGCTGAAATGGCAGGGTTTGAGCTTGTCATTGTCTTGACAACAAGCTCTTTAGGGTAATCACCGATCCTAATTCATGTTTCTTCAAGCTTCTACAGAATGGTGTTGCTTGAGCACCTCTGCCAATATATATATATATATATATATATATATATATATATATATATATATATATATATATATATTTGTGGGCGTATTTATGCGTTTGCTTGTTATATATATATATATACAGAAAAGCTTGTTTTTCCCACTGGATTCGTTCCATTCTCCTAACGAATTCTAGCTGAAATGGCAGGGTTCTAGCTTGTCATTTTCTTCTCCTCTTGTCTCTTTCTACAAGCTCTTTAGTGTATTCGTCGATCCTAATTCGTGTTTCTTCAAGCTTCTATTGAATGGTGTTGCTCGAGCCCCTCTGCCTATACAACTCTTTCCCCCTTAGAATGTAGCAGCGCATTATCCATGATAACTTCCTGTTTTCTATTGGTTGCTATAGAGTTGGCCCATTTTTTTCATCACTTCTAAAAGGGGTTAAATTTGTTGGTGAACTTCTTATTTTTTGTTGCCTCCAGGTTGTATGGGTCAGTGTCGTGGCCGTGGACATGGTCGGTGTGGATTGGGAGTCAATTTTGGCAACCCATTGCGGAATTGTCATAAGAACCTATCATGCTCTGTGCTTTCCAAACACTGCTCCTCCACTAAGTTTTCATGCAGATCTTTTCACCCAGCCCCATCTTCACATTTGATCCTTTCCCCTCCGACTAGCCAATCTTTTTCTCAAGTGGTTTTAGGTTCTTTTCACATTGAATAATCAACTTCTCCACTCGTTCAGGATATTCAACGTCTCCACTCGTTCAGGATATTCAACGTCTCCACTCATTCGGCCAGTCCTGTCCATGCTCCGTCAATCCATGAAGGAAAATCCACTCTTTTGTTTTCAGATAAGAGATTTTGTGAGATGGCCTCTCCTTCGAATTTTAAGTTATCTACCAATTAAAGAAAATGTAACAATATGAGTGCCAGATATATGTGATTCAAAATATATTTTAAGTCATCGAAGAGCGTTGTGAAAAGGATCATACAAATGGACGTAAGAATATTATTTATTGTTAGACAAATTTTTTTGCTTCAGTGTCTATCTAATCCAATTATTTATTTTTATACTATTGTTTTTCTCTTTAAAAGATATATTCAAAAATTAGCCACATAGAATAATCTAGAACATAGTAAATTGAACACATTGAATATGGCCAAATTAAAAAGCTAACGAAAAATATTTTGGTAAATTATTTACACTTAATATTTAAGAAAATAAAATTATTATAATTATTTTGTCATGTCTTTCTTCAGAAATTCCGTACACTAGAAGCACAATAAATCATGTTGTGTAAGTGTCATTGTTGGACCAAGAAAGCAAGTTCGAGACATGTATGGACGGTTTAAAATCATCAGATCAGATTAAATATGTGCACAATTTTCTGTTACTTCTAAAGATTTATTATAATATCCAAAACCTGCTAATTCTGAATTCTGAATTTTTTTTTGAAATAGAAACTTTACCTTTCTTCTTCTAGGAGGCTTCTTAACCATTTTTTTCTTAAAGTTGCCCGGTTTCTGCACAAGAAAACAAGTAACAAAAAGTGCATATGCCCAGTTTCTAAAATATAAGACAACTTAACATGCAAATGCCTGATGTATGAGAACTGTAGTAATTCTGTTGATGATGAAATTCTTGTTAAACCAGGCTTACAGTTTCCATATGTGATGTGGAAGGCAGACTGTGAGCTTTTCTATTAAATAAGCTGAGCCCAGCCGGAAATTTTCCATTGCAAGAATTAGTTGCACGCCATACTGTCATCAGAGCTTTTCCCATGCCAAACTTCTTATCTGGAACTTTCTTTGCTTGCTTCCCCCCACTAGAAGAAGTGGAAGACTTCAAAACCTGAATATGGATTATTCATGAGAAACTATACAATAACATAAGACAACGCAAAACATAAATAAGAGCTTTACATCAAAATATAAATTAATGTTCCCGCTAATATACAAAAACTAAACTTCATCAGAACGTTCCAATATCAACATATCGCCCCTTGTATTACTAATAAAATGCATATGAGCAAGAAAATGACAATAATAAGAAAGGTGCACACACCACGGAAGGCAGCACAATATAATAGTTCAACAAGAGAGCAATTGAAGAATACTATATACTAGCACTTGTAACAGAAGTAAACTAAATTTGCCAGACAATCTAAGAAATAGATTTAGAATTTCAATTACCTTTCTCCTTTTGAGTTTTCTCTGATCATCTTGACAACAATGACAGTTTTCAAAATCTGACAATAAACAGTTGAATTATGAAAAGATCAGCACAAACTAAATCAAGCATAATTATAAAACTTCAGTTGCAGTAAACAATAACCACTGAATAGCAAAAGTTTATGTATATAGTTGGAAAGTTATAATTTTGCTATCAATATAACTGTTTTGTTTATAAATATTAATATACCTCCTTATTTTTTCAACATTTAATAATACTATAAATAATACTACAGATATTTAATAAAATACCACAAAGATATTCAATGATAAATAAATCCTACAAAAGAGGATTTGTAAACCTGCATAATAAAAGTACGATTTCATTCATGTAAGAATTTAAGAGTTTTTAACGGAAAATTAAATTTTTAATATCATTTAGCATATTTATTTAAATCATATTTAATGGTTTGTTTGAACAATTTTATAGTTGCTACACTTACTATAAAATTGCCCTAAATTTATAGAACCTTAAAAATACTGTTTTCGCGTTTTATAAAAAGCAGCCCCTTCGAAAACAAGCTGATTTTTGAAGCTTTACTCACAAAACTATTGTGTTGCTCCTTTTCTTTCAGCACCACCTCCACCTTTACCGGCTATCACCACCTAGCCAGCATCATAACTGAAATCCCACACTCTCTATGTTCCTATAGGAAGTCACTTGCTCCCTTCCACTTTACTTGAATATCACTTAGTACAACAACCCCCTCGCTATAATCTTCAGAACAAAAACCAACGTGCCTTTAATAAAAATCTAATTTCATTTACTCAATCCTTCACTCCCTCAGCAACTCCATCCCTTCCTCTTTCCACATCCTATCCCAACCCACAGCTGACCAAAAATCAAATCCCTTGCATCTGTTTTATCCATCTTTAATTGCTACCACAATCAACATTAATCCATAATAAAAACTCTCATCTTCATAATATGACACCAAAATGATAATCCCGATCAACTTTAATGAGGCATCATTAAATTAAAATCATATGGACGTATTAGCATTAGTTTCATCAATCAAAAATCATTTCCATTGCTCAAATTTATTCAGCTAGAAAAGTATTTGCCTATTTGATAGGCTCAATTTATAAAAAAAGTAAGATTTACCATTTTGACGATCAAAGGCATTTGCAGGAGGAGAATCAAACTCCAATCCCAATGGTGGACCATCCTTCCGGAAAACTCTACTAAGAATGTATTCCTTTGAAAGGAAGGACTGAATCCCAAGTAGAGGCTTCTTTCCTCTGCAACCCAGTTCATTGCAACCCTTCTTCCTGTGCCTACTATTTGAAGTCAGAGATTCCATTGGACCGTTCGTCTTCGAGCTTCTCTTATACTTCTTACTTCTCGTCATCTGAAGTTCATTCTTTTACCGGATAAAGCTCACAATCAATTGCAGGGGAAGTACCGAAACACCTCTCAAACCCATTCCTACACCGGAATTTTGCCATTTTCAGTCAGAAAAAATAAATAAAAACAAAAGCATGACGGCAGCAATCCAAATTAAGCTCGGAATCAAGTACGCATTTCGTTCCAAGAATGAAACAAAGAGAAAAGTCGTATAATAATAAATCAAAACAACGTAGGAATTAGCTAGCTGGCCAATTTCCCCTGAGAAGTAGCACACTGATTACCTGAAATCTCAAATGAATGTTGAGTTCATCTATAGAATTCTTGCTCCGGCGGCTTTCTCTGACACGCAATCAAACAAACTCCATCATCCGTCATCTCTAAAGCAATTATCCGAATACTACGGTTTCTGTGAACTTGAATCTGAGTTTATTTAAGGAAGAAACTCATCCAAACGATGGCGAGCGGAGACCGGACAGAAGCGCGCGCAGCTTGTTTCTTATACGGGCTATAAAGAAATGGTTCGGCTACATTGTTTTCCTAAGGGTTTAGGGTTTTGTGCGGAAGAGAGAGAGAGAGGAATCCGGTTTAACGTCGAACGGTCCAAATGAGGGCCGGTCGGTTTGAACATTTTCCATTTCATTCGGTTTGCCCCGCATTTCACCGGATTTCAATAAATTGTTTAATATAATATAAATAAGAAGGATCGAATATTTTATTCTCGGTGTAGTAATAAAAAGAGCAATGGTTAAAGTGTAGAAAAAAGAACAGATAGAAAAATGTTATGTTTACCGGCAAGCAATGCGTTGTATAGTGCGCAGCTTACTGAATTTTTCAAGCAAAAGTGCTTATATTGGAGGCTCGGCCCACTTCACAGCTTGACTCGACGAGCAATCAAAGTATTAGCCCGAGCCCAGCTTGAATTCAGGCCGAGACGGTCAAGTGAGAAAACATTTAATCAATTTAATTTTTATACTATATAAATTGAATTAAAAATAGATAAATTTCTTGAAAATACATAAACATTATTATTTGTTTTTACTTGATATTTTAAAAAGATCTAGGTAAATACTTTGATAATCTAACAAAGTTCTAAGATCTAAATAAATGAGGTAGCATAGGATGTATTATTTTTGATATTTAGATATAAAACATATATATTATTTACTAAAGTTTATTTTACTATACAAAAATTGCCACCATAAAGAAAAGTATAATTAAAAACTAACTACAAAATACCAAAATTTAATAATCATTTCACACATGTTGTGTCCACAGTATTCTAAGAAATACTTGCACTGCATTAGTATTTCCCAAACCAAGTTAAGCTTTCATTTTTACTGTATCTTTTATCTATTTAAGAAGATAAAAACTTATCAATAAGTTTCTCTGATAATGGAATATTTTTAATTTTAAAAAACAAAATTAAAATATATACATATTTACACATACTACACTTACACACTAATACACACCAAAATATATAAATGATATATCAGTTCAATATATAAATAAATTATTAATTGAATACATTTTTATGAAATTTATATACAAAACTTTAAAAAAAATAAAAAAAATTATTTGTTCTAAATATTTTTTGATATATATTTTCTTATATAAACATAACATTTTTCATATTTTAAAGCACTGCCACATACCTCAATTTTCTCCGAAAAAAAAAAAACATATAAAAGAAAGTAAATTATGCTAAGTATAAAACAATGATTGGCTCAATACACTTAGCAATATATGTATGTATGTATATATACGGGATCACATTACTGACCGAACATACATAATTTATAAGTTGTAATGAATAAATTTTAATTCAACAATACAGGCACAATGATAATAGAGTAAACAACTACAAGAAACTCCAGACGCTTGCACGCAACATATAAAAAAAGATAAGAACAAATAAGAACAAAAAATTGCAGCAGCAGTGCTGGAAAATTCATAGAGGGGATAGGGTCCATCATGCAAATATGGATATTATATATTTATGAAGTTATTTATTTGAACTCGAATCGGAAAAACTGCTATAGGAAAGCATCCTTCTCTAGAAGCTTCAGCACCTCATCTTGATTGTTCAACTTGGCCACCTCGATTGGCGTTTTGCCGTCCAGATTTTGGAGAGTGCTGCATAAGGAATAAATACACATAAATTTACCCATAGAAAATTTCCATTATATGTATGCAAAATGTGGATGGTGCTGTAGCGCAACGAGTGAGCTATAGAATTTGAATGCTTGGCAAGTCAAGAATTCAAATTCAACCAGCTACATAATTGCAAAACCCATACTCAACTTCTTAAGAAAAAAAAAACGCAAAATCCCCCAAACAAACGTAAACTGATTAATGTGCCCACATGAAAGAAATAAAATAAAATTGGGAACAGCCCTGGTTTCACCCCGGCTTAATCCCTATCAATTTGTATATCATTGCCTCCGTTAACCGATCTTAGTCGGCTCTAGCTAGATTCATCGAGAGTGTTATTGCAAAACTATTTTATTTTTTTTTTAAAATACAATAAAATCAAAATATACCCACTAAAACAATAATTTGTAAACAAAATTTTAAGAAATTGAGCCTTATAAAGCAAATATTTGGCCAATGGGATTTGAACCCTTGATCTGTCAAAAGTTCAAACTCAATAGCCAAACCATTGAGTCATAACACCATTCACCAAACACAATTTGTAAATCTCAGGAAACCTTTTTCAACAATCCAAACACTATTAATTAAATAACATTGTATTTATTGTACCTGAAAATTTTTATATTATAATCATTTTAATCCCGTTATTCTTTTTAACTCAAACCAAATAACCCCTAAAAAAAAACAGACTTTGAGCTTTTGTTGAACTTCAAATTGCCAAGCTAGTAAAATTATATAAATTCCCCCAACTACACTACTGAAAACCTTTTTATATACATAAGACCCAAAACTTGTATATAATTACACAAGTTACATGTGCTGTGCATGTAAAGAGATAATAATCAAAAATGGTTAATTGACTATTGTAATTTATTCATTTGGACTTAATTCTTGTTTATTGACAGTATTAGTGGAACTTATTAAGCTAGTGACTTGGACGTTTTTGTTTATACTTCGCTTTTGTATTTTTATTTTTGCTTATATTCAAATTTTCCTTTATTCATTTTTTGTACTCATCTGCATTTGGATCGTGACCTAGAGCAAATTTTGATCACCTAGACATCAGAGAGGACTAGGATTCAATTAAGAAAATCAAACAATGGCTTACCCAAATCTAGGCGATATTCATAATAACAGTAACAACAACAACAACAACAACAACATTGTGAGGGCTTTAAGAGATTTTACTTTACCAATTGTGGGAGAGATTCAAAATGCAATTGTTAGACCAGCAATTCAAAATAATTTTGAGATTAAACATGCCACACTGCAAATTGTTCAAAATAATCAATTTAGTGGGTGGCCAACTGAGGATCCAAATGGTCACATCGCAAATTTTCTTTAAATGGCATCATTGATGATACCATCAAACTTAGGTTATTTCCATTTTCACTGAGAGATAAGGCGAAAAGTTGGCTCCTATTACTTCCAAGGGATTCCAGCACCACTTGAATGAGCTAGCTCAAAAAAATTTAGCCAAATATTTTTCAAGTGCTAAGACCACGAACCTAAGGGAAAATATCTCTAATTACATCCAACATGATAGTGAGACATTGGATGGAAGCTAGGAAATGTTTAAGGAGTTATTAAGGCGGTGTCTATATGACCATGGCTTGCTCCAATGGCTACAGGTAGACATTCTACAGTGGGTTGAATGCCAGTACCTGAACGCTTATAGACGCAGCGTCGAACAGGGCGGTGAAGGATGCTTAAGTTCTCCTGGAGGAAATGGCCATGAACTTGTATCAATGGCCTATTGAGAGGTTACCCCATCCTATGAGTGAGCAAGCACATGCTGTAAGAAATAATCATGTAGCCCAATTGCAACTTGAACTAACAGCTCTAACCAAAAAGTTAAATGAAATGAGTGTGCTTGCCGTGCATGAAATCAATTGTGAGTTGTTGGGGGGTGTGTAATCGAGTTCCACATGTAGCTCAAGCATCAGGTGGTAGTAGTTCTAGAGCGTGCTTGGGTGTCTCGCGTTGGAGCGCGCCTTGGTTTGCCCATGACACATCCAGGACATGCATCCTGACTCAAAACTTCAGTATATTTAATCTAATAAATAAACCAAAGATTACAAACAAAACACAACTAAATAACCACATTGGGTTGCCTCCCAAAAGCACTAAATTTAACGTCCTTAGCCCGACCAAAGATATTTTATCAATTCATAATTTTCTTCAATACTACTTTCCAAAAAAAAATTATTGTCTATAGGTGAGCACTAGCATGATCTGAATCAAAATCTTGTGTACTAGAAGTTGTGCTACGTTTTGGGATCCATGCCCCATGATTATCATTACTAAGTTTTACTCTATTTCACATTTGAAGGATCATTAATAATGATTCGAGTCTTATTTTTTTCCGCTTCCGCCTACTAAGTTTTACTGCAACAAGAACTATTGTCTTCTCTCACTACCTCAATTTCATCATTTATTCTAACTTTATCAACATAATCATAGCAAAATTCATCTCTCAACTTCCTTGAACCTTTTCTACACAGTTCATGGGTTTTGATATTTCTCCTAGAATCACCGCACTCAATAAATCAATTTCCTCCACCTTGTCATGAACTCTCAACAACATAGTCCATTTCTCTACATCAATCAACGCGCGAGCAGTGGCCAAGAAGGGTCGCCCAAAATTATTGATATTCATCACTCCAGACATCCATCTCGCAAACTATGAAATCCAGTATAACTCTAAAACTCCCAACCTTCACAATCCCCACCGGTTATTGAAGATAAGTCAGCGAGTTGTATGACAATTGGTGTTTCTCTCATCCCTCCTATTCCTATATTTTGATAAACATGATATGGCATAACATTAACAGATGCTCCTAGATCACAAAGAAGATTTAAGAAGTTAAAACACCCTATAGAGCATGGGATATTAAATCTGCTAAGTTTTCCAAGGGTGGTTGGGATAGACATTTCCTTCGTAAATTTTAATGATTCAGGTTCAGCATTTGAAGAGTTGATTTCTACATCATTGCAGGTGAAAATTTTTCCAAGTGTCATTCAACCCACGATTGGCAACCTATTTGATTTAATTGTTGGGTGTTCAACTCGGAATATACAGATTTTGATGTTGAGAAGTGAATTATACCCTCACTTCTTTGGGGTTTACCTCGATGGTACTTGACAGTGCACCTTGAGGTCTACAAGCCAACTGCTGTGATAATTGGCTAATCTGCATCTCTATATTCCAAAGGATTACCTAAGTTCGTTGAATAGAGGCTTCATGATGATTCAATGTAGCTTCCAACCTTTGCATCAACTGCAATGTTCCGATTTTGAAATCATTAAAAGAAATTTTAAGAGCGGATCCAGTTGATTGCTTGTGAGTGCTAGATTGACCAAGGTTATTTTAATTTATCATATAATTGGGTGGTTCTTTATACGATGGAGCATCTCCTTGGTTGTTTTTCCACTCATGATTGTAAGAATTTGAGTTGGGATTGTTTTGTTGAGGAAAATTGTTGTTTCACACAAAACTAATATGCTCGATATTGAGGGGTGTAAAATGGCTGCTTAAACTACATGTGGAACTCGAATGCACACCCTCACACAACTCACACTGGATTTCATGTACCGCATGCACACTCATTGCTCAAATTCAGCAATCCGCCAGACACCGCATCTATAAGCATTCGGGTACTGACATTCAACCCATTGTAAAATGTTTGTACCTGAAGCCATAGAGGCAAGCCATGGCCATGGGGACATCGCCTTAATAACTCCTTGAACCTTTCCCATAAATATTTGGCTAAAAATTTTTGAGCTAGCTCGTTCCAAGTGGTACTTGGAAGTAATATAGCCAATTTTTTGTCCTACCTCTCAGTGAACATGGAAATAACATAAGTTTGATGGCATCATCTGTAACGACCCAATGTCGTTACTTTTCAAATTAAGTCAAAACCCGCCACAGACAACAGGACCCCGGGGAATTTCGAATTATGGCAAACAAAAATACCATATGTAAGAAAAATTTTAAAAATCAAAGTGTCCTAGTTTAGGAGAAATACCTGTTTTATTTTTTGAATTATTTAAATTCTAAAAATCATAAACATTAAAATACGTGCCCAAATTCATCGTTTTCACTGTCGTTATATTAAATATATTATTTTAAGGCTGCTCGAGCAGTAGCCCTTTCCTCCTTACCCCACACAGCAGCAGCCCTTTCCTCCTTTCCCCACACAGCAGCAGCCCTCTCCTCCCTCTCCCACAACAACCAGCAGCCCAGCCTCTCCTTCCTGCCCTCCAGCAAGCAGCCCGCCAGCAACAGCCCCTCTTACTGCAGCCCTCCCTTAGCCAGCAACCCCTCCTGCTTCAGCCCTCCCTCAGCTCGCCAACAGCTAGCCATCCGGCCAGCCAACAGCAACCAGCCAGCCCCGGCAACCTCCTGCCAGCTGCCTTCCGCCACGTTCGGCCTCTCTCCATCTATTTCGGCAACTCCAATCCATGTAAGAAGAGAAGTTTAAGAGAAAGGAAAAGAGGAAGAAAATGACATGAGATTTTTAATATTTAATTTTCTTTATTTCATTTCTTATTAATAAATATACTATTATATTATATCATTGCATTATTATTGATGTCATTAATTAATAATGAACAACAGTATAAATGCTAAAAAATAACTATTACTTCCATACTGACTATTTCAATTCAAACATTTTTTATTCTGTCATTATTACTTTCTGCAATTTCATGCATTATTATTATTATTATTATTAAAATAATAATAACAATGCTATTATAAATATTATTGTCACATCAGTAACTTAAAAATACGAACTTCTATCAAATTGAGAAAATGAAAGAGAAACATAATAGAATTGAAAATAATAATATTAGCTAAAAAGACTAATTTAAAATATCAAAAATATAATTACAGATTGAGCCAACTGTCACTCATCCGAACTGTTGAACTTTTGAACTTATTAAACAAAATACCAAATATCTTTTATTACTCTTGTTTAAATATATTTTTTGCTTAGATTGCACAAATTTGATAAAAGTGCTTTTTAAAGTCACATAAAATGATATATGAACAAGTTTAGCTAAGTGAGAAGCAAGGGTTCCATGTTGATTTATACTTATTGTCTGATCAGACAACCGCTAGGACGGGACTGTCTGACATCGGGAGTCTTAAGGAGCCTATACTGATAAGCCTTTAAGGGGGCAGGTATAGAGGGAAGTTGGGATATGTAACACAAAAATGAACCCCCCTTTTCCTCGATTTTGTACTTGCCCAACAAAATCATATTTTGCCTCAGATATCAAATGCTAAAATTATGTATTTATTTTTGTGACTGCAATTATTTTTATGCTAAGTTTCAAGTGCAATTGAAACAGGTTTGTTGGGATAATTTTGTACAGCTTTTATTTCCTGTCAAATAATTAATCATTTTGCTTATTATTTAACATTTGTAAAAATAACATCAATCAGTACTTAGTTTTACAAATAACTGATATTCGAATGCCCGCTCTTTTGAAACGTGCACAGATCAGGAGTTCGTCTTTGAAGAAAGGTGCTAAAAACCAAGCAGTGCTGATTCTGCTTCCTGCTGATCTTCTGCTTTCTTTTTTTTTACTCTATATTTTTAAAAGTTTGTAACTTTTTTTTTATTTTAATCTTTGTAATCAAGACTTATGAATTAATGAATAAATGAGTTATGTTTGATGTCTATATATCTATCTCTTAAAGCACTCAAAATGATCCTGCGACTAGAGGACTTGTTGTTTTACACAACCACAAACCAATGCTGGATCTGCTCCCGCTGACCCGGTACCGGGTCCTCACATCATCAGTGATGCAATAATACCTAAAAATGTCACACATTTCAAGGAAATTTGCGATGTGAACATTTGGATCCTCAATTGGTGGCCCACTGAATTGATTATTCTGAACCATTTGAAGTATGTCAAGCTTAATCTCAAAATTATTAGCTTGAATTTCTAGTCTAACAATTGCATTTGGAATCCCTCCCCAATTGGTAAAGCATAATCTCTTAAAGCCCTCGCAATGTTGTTGTTGTCGTTAATGTCGTTGTTATTATTATTATGAATCTCACTTAGATTTGGCTTAGCCATTATTTGATTTTCTAAATTGAATACTAATCATCTCCTAAATCTATGGTAAGTTCGGTAAATTCTGTCTATTTCGGGATCGAAAAGCAAATTTTGTTCACCTAGACGTCGCATGCACAAGCTTAAGATTCAATTATATTAGGATGGCTCTATGTCACGACAAAAATGCAGAATGATTACAAAAATGAATAAAGGAAAACTGAATATAGACAAAAAAAATAACAAAAGCAAAATATAAACATAAAAGCATCCAAGTCACTAGCTTAAAAAGTTTACTAATACTGCCAATTTAATATCCAGCAATGACGCCAAAACATTGACAGGCCACAGATGGTGTGACTTTTTATTACACGCAAATGCACGTGGTCTTAAGTAATAATGGAACGGTGAGTTCCGAATTTATTGTCCTCATGGATTAAATGAAGGTTACTAATTACCATTTCATTGCTAATGCCTAAGTAATCGAATATGATTTTTGTTTACTGAACTAGATTTATACATGCAAATAAATAATCATAAAATTGATGAGGATCTTACAAGTTTAAAAGACCGAAGAGAGCTAGGCTAATCAGCTATGGTTAAATAAATTAAGTTCTTGCTAGGTTTGAATTGATTGTCTCATAAGAATGATAATTTTATATTTCAAGGGGCTGCGGATAGTTAAACCCACTAGTAATATCTCACATGCATGAGATACTCAATTTATTGTCCTCAGAAATTAAATGAAGGCTACTAATTACCATTTTGTTGCTAATGCCTAAGTAATCGAATATGATTTTTGTTTATTGAACTAGATTTATGCATGCAAATATATAATCATAATATTGATGAGGATCTTACAAGTTTAAAAGACCGAAGAGAGCTAAGCTGATCAACTATGGTTAAAAAAACTCAGTTCTTGCTAAGTTTAAATTGATTGTCTCATAAGAATGATAATTTTATCTTATAATTTTATATTTCAAGGGGCTGCAGACAGTTAAACCCACTAGTAATATCTCACATGCATGAGTTACTCACCATTAAACCCTAAAGACGTCTTTAGCCGATCTCGTGCGAGACTCCTTGAATTCGAACCTTAACGTTTAAATGATAATTTCATAAATCCTATAGGCATTCCCTATCTAGTGCCACTGGAACTAGATTTTCATCTCTGTTCTCATATACACAGACATTTTCGTGTTCAAAGAAAAGCGTGTAGATCTCTCTGCTCCAACAACCTTTTATTCAGTCTAACCTTAAATATAAGCGAAAGGCCACTTGAAGAGTGGAACATGGAAACATGAAATGCTCAAGTGCACATAAAACCTCGATCTGAAGTTTAGCTTCGATCTAGGGTTTAGTACTATTTAAGTAACATGCAATCACAACATACATCTTGATCAGAACTTATGATTCGATCGAAGACCTAGTGCGATATGAGAGTGTCATTTAAAAGATATTAATTTTTATCATGCAACAAAGAAGATTTTCACAATAAAACAATATGCATTCATCATAAACAAATCATACATCCATACTTAACATTCACAGGAGAGTATCTAATACATAGGTTAAGCCTATCTTTCCCCAAAAAAGGGGATTTCAGCTGCTATTAAAGATGAATCAAGAACAAAAGTGTTTGAAAGATTGTAAGCATTCATGATTTCACAATAAAATGATTTACAAAAAATGGAAAGTAAGAGTTCGAGATTACTAAAAGAACATCCTTTTGAGAGTTTTCTTCTTCTTCTCCTTCATCTTCTTCCTCTTTCAAGTTCTGGATGGCAGCTTTTCTCTCTTTTTGGCTCTCAAAATCCCTCAAGGTGGCTGAAAATATTTCCTTATTTTAGTCCCAAATGATCCTCGTCTATCTAGGGTTTTCGTTTGGCTTAAATACCCCTCTAGCATTGCCCAAAGAAAGGCCAAAAATCGTGTCTTCTTCCTCAATGAAAAAGGTGTTTCAACTTTTGATCTATATTGAGAGGTGTTTCAACTTTTGATCTGTATCGAGCGTCTGGGCTCGTATTTTCCTTTGGTAAAATTTGTCTGACACCTGGGCGCCAGATCTCTTATGTCCGCCCAGCACTCAGGGCGCGCCTGAGTCCGTGTCATTCTGTATTCTTATTCAGTTAGTGATGGGGACCATCTTCAACGCGGGTCCCGCCGCCGAGCCCGACCGGACCCATACCGGCTTTGACATTTCAGTTTTATTTTATGCATTTATTTTCGTCCATTTCAGTTTTATTTTCGCATTTATTTTTTCTGTTTCATGTATTGATCGGAGGGATGAATATTAGCCCTCTGATCGTTTATTAAAAACACTCTAATATCTAGATTGCTTTGAGGGTATTATAAATACCCAAAATCTGTATGTTAATTTCAGTTTTTGATAAATAAAAATTCTGAGCTTTCTCTAAACAGCGAGAGCGGCTCTTGTTTCCCCCAGGGAAACCCTAGTTTCCAAATCCTCCCTCTCCAAACCCTAGCCGCCACCCTCTGAACCCCTCCCCTTATTGCCTTCGGACCTCTCCCTGCAAGACAGCCGCTACCACCACCCCAGCCGCCGCTGCTGCCCGATCACCGCTGTCCAGCCTCCGCCTCTGCCCAGCCGCTGCTGCCAGCCACCACCGCTGCCCCTGCTGTTGCTGCCAACCTCCGCCACCACTCACCGCTGCTGCCCCTGCTGCCGCTGTCAGCCGCATTTGCTGCCCCTACTGTCGCTGCCCCTGCCGCCGCCGCCGCTGCCCCAGCCACCGCTGTCCAGCCGCCTCCACTGCCCAGCCGCCGCAAGAAATCTACTCGGACCACCCTTCTCACTCCCGGTTTAAACCGGCATGTGTTTGTTTTTCCCATACCAAACTGAAATTATTTAATTATTTTCTCGTGCGATTTTCGGGTAGAAATTATTTGTAGGAGCGCATAAATCTAAATCCGGTCGCTGCGAGTGGTTTCGGAACAGAAACGCCTTCGAACACACGCATACAACTCAAACTGCGAGTTACCTTTCCGAACCAGAGCCTTTCCTTTGATCCGGAACTAGTGCCGACCGCTCTTCCTGTTCGTGACTCAGGACACCCCATTACCAACGAAAGTTATTTTCAAATTACTGTGGAATCTTCTGCAGGTAAATGCTAAAGCTTAATTGATCTAAAGCGGCTGCGCGAAATCAGCATTCACAAATATTCACGAACCCTAAGATTGCATTAGAGCCCGGCAACACCAAACCCTAGTGTTGCCCTGCATCAAATTTGGTATAAGAAAGGGCTTCGAAGTTTTCTTATATTTTGAAATCCTATTCTCCTAAGGTTCACATCACTGCATACATAGGAGTCAGGAGTCTAGGTGCATATATATTTAAAATCGCATCCATCATTGCATGCATCTGACAATTAGCATGGGTAGCCACAATCAACACTTAGAGTCTGAGATGCACCAACCGCAAGAGATGTCCCATGTTGCACCGCACTTGAGCCCTGACGAACCTATCTGGTTTAGGAACTTCCGCATGGAATGGAACGCGGAGAAACACCACTTGAGGGAAGAGATGAACACCTTGAGAGCAGATATGAGAGGAGTTATAGGATGGGTGAACCAACTAGAACACACGGGTAGAGGATCTAACCCGCCTGGTTCAAGAGGAGAACCATCCACGAACCGTTTTCTGACTCGAGTGGATGTCCCTCATGAGGATCTGAACCCACATCTAGGTCCACATGATTTACACCACGAGCGAGATGGGGATAGACTAACTCCAGAGATAGATCAAAGAGCGTGCACACCGAGGCCTAGACCTGCTAGACCTCAGAATGTTAGATATGATGGTGCCTTTAGGGCTCGACCTAATGCCCCTTTTGGTGCTCAGCGCTAGGAGGAAGAGAGACCCATACCTGCTGGGCATAGAGATGTGAGATGTCCTGTTCAAGCCCCCCCTCGAGAGGATTATTACGGACCACCTCCCAGAGGTCGGGATGGCCGCCGCGGATTCCCACCCAAGGAATGCGATGACTACCCCCGATTTGAGGATGACTTTGACAGACCTGTGCGAGATAGACGCCCAGACCTGACAAGTGTTCTCAAGCTAGACCCTCCTAGCTATGATGGCACAATGGACCCCAAGATTTTTGCAGACTGGGTTCTCGACATAGAGAGTTATTTTGACTGGTACGGTATGTACGAGGATCAAAAGGTTCGCTTTGCCAAGATGAGACTCACCCTGAAAGCAAAGACCTTTTGGCTAGGAAAAGAGAGATAGATGAAAGACGATGGGCTTCCTCCAGTGACTACCTGGGCTGAGATGAAAGCCCTATTGGAGGCCCAATACATACTGGCATACCACATGAGCCGATTACGCGATGAGCTGACCGCATTGAGCCAGGGCACTAGGACCGTCCCAGAATATCACGCCAAGATGAAAGATCTCATGATACGCTGCCGCATTCATGAGTCTAAGCTGGACACCCTGTCCAAATTCAAGTGCGGATTGAGGCCAGAGTTTCATAGAGAACTCATTCGCTACGGCGTATATAATTTGGAAGGCATTGAGTCTATTGCGACTGATATGGAGACATCAAAAGAGTCGCAATAAGACGTCTGGGACAACTAGGACCGATAGGAGGGATGACTCGAAGGCTCGAGGTGATGGAGCCAAGACTACGGGCGTGGCCACGAGAGAGGATAAGGGGAAGGCCCCCCGTAGGAGCTGTGAGTCTGGCACACATTAAGTGCCTCAGAGGTGGTACGTTTGGGCACTATGCCAGGAACTGCACCAAGCAGCTCACCACATTACTGATTCAGGAGGCTAGTGACGATGAGTCTGCCCCAGCCGGAATTGATGATGTTGGTGTTGTGTTGAATGAGCTTGACTTAGGACCCCCCAGTGATGAAGAGTTTGACCAGAGCCTCCTAGTGGTGAGATGTGATCGCCACACCCCGTGAGTCTACTGATTATTGGAGGACCAACATCTTCCAAGCCTTCTTCCGAGACAAGGAGAAGTCATGCAGATTAGTGATTGATAGTGGCAACTGCATGAATGTTGTGGCAGAGACCGCACTTGCGCATTCAAGGGTCACTGCTGAGCCCCACCCGTCACCTTTTCAAGTAGCTTGGGTTACCAAGACTACCATTCCTGTGACGCGCAGATGTCTCGTACCCATCATGATCGGACCCTATACCGATCGGATCTAGTGCGATGTCATGCCTAAGAATGTTTGTCACGTTCTTTTAGGGAGATCGTGGTTGTATGACATGGACGTGACTATTCATGGCAGGACCAACACATGTTCATTCATGTTGAATGGGCAGAAGGTGGTTCTGAATCCCGTCAGACCCTTAGCCTCACACCCAAGACCGAAAGCCACCAAGGAAACCCTTCCGCCCACAGAACGGAAGAAGGCCTTGAATATTATCCGGGGAGTTGAGTTAGAGAGAGAGAGAGTTTTGCGAATGGCATCTTTTATGCCCTGGTGGTACTCCAATCATCTGGACTGGTGCCTGACACCACCCACCTTCCTGAATCTGCCAGGAAGCTTCTTGAGGAGTTTCAGGATGTCCATCCTGAGGAGTTTCCTGCTGGATTACCTCCCATGAGGTCGATCCAGCACGCCATTGATTTAGTCCCTGGCTCCTCCCTACCCCATTTGCCTCACTACCGATTAGACCCCGCAGCGCACGCTGAGCTGCAGAGGTAGATCACTGAGTTATTAGACCGTGGATTCATTCGTCACAGTATGAGTCCATGTGTTGTTCCAGCCCTTCTTTCCCACAAGAAGGATGGAACATGGCGCATGTGTGTTGACAGTCGAGCTGTCAACCGAATCACTATGAAGTATAGATTCCCCATTCCGCGATTAGATGACATGTTGGACATGCTGAGTGGTGTCGCTATCTTCTCAAAGATAGATCTGAGGAGCGGATACCACCAGATTAGGATTAGAGAGGGAAACGAGTGGAAGACTGCCTTCAAGTCGAAGGAGGGATTGTATGAGTGGCTAGTGATGCCCTTTGGATTATCCAATGCCCCAAGCACCTTTGCTCGGATGATGACTCATGTCTTCCAGCCCTACATGGGTAAGTTCGTCGTCGTTTATTTCAATGACATTCTGGTGTATAGCCACTCTAGCGATGACCACCTGGGTCACCTACACACATTTTCAAGCTCCTGTGAGCCAAAAAGCTGTACATCCACATGAAGAAGTGCACACTACGGACTATGTCATTCAGGATCGGTACCTATTTAGGGGCACACGACTATGCATTCCCAATACGTCTATGCGCAATTTTATAGTATGGGAGTTGCATGGTGGAGGACTAGGAGGACATTTTGGAAGGGACAAGACAGTATATCTTGTTCAGGAGAGATTTTACTGGCCGGGGAATGGTGAGGTTCATCGCCCAGATTGTGAGAAGCTGCAGAGTGTGTCAGGTTGCAAAGGGATATAAGCAACCAAATGGACTGTACACCCCTCTACCCGTTCCTTCCACCCCTTGGGGGATGTCAGTATGGACTTTGTGCTATGACTACCACGTGCACAGCGTCAACACAACTCCATCTAGTGGCAGTAGATCGCTTCTCCAAGATGGCATATTTTATCCCGTGCTGCAAAACTGATGACGCCTCTGCCATGGCAAAACTTTATTTTAGAGAGGTGGTAGCTCATAGGGGTGTACCCAAGACGATAGTGACTAACAGGGATGTCAAGTTCACGAGCTATTTCTGGAAAACCTTGTGGCGTCTCATGGGAACTAAGCTCATGTTCTCGACAGCCTACCACCCGCAGACCGATTGCCAGACTAAGGTTGTCAACCGTAGCCTAGGGAATCTGCAGAGATGTCTGGTTGGGGACCACAAGGCTAATTGGGATATGATCTTACCACACCCCAATTATCCTACAATAACTCATTAAACCGGTCAACTGGGATGTGTCCGAACGAGATAGTTCACGGCCATAGGGCTAGTGTTCCTCTAGATTTAGTTCCCCTACTGTACACTCATAGGACGAGTCAGTTTGCATCAGAACTTGCATTACAATTGTATGAATTACATAAGGAGATTGAGCGCAGATTGCACAGCAACTACAATCATTATAAGCTGCAAGCTGATGCCAGACGAAGGGACAAATCTTTTGAGGTAGGTGACTTGGTGATAGTGCGACTGAGTCCGGATAGGCTTCCCTCGGGAAGCCTGAAGAAGCTGGCTGACAGAAGAACCGGATCATACAAGGTGACGAAAATGATTGGTACGAATGCATACCAGTTAGCCTTGTCATGGGATTAGGGAGTACATCCAATGTTCAATGTGACTAATCTGACCCGATTCTACAGACACCCACTGGGACCTAAGGAGCCTTCTGCAGATAGTTCCGAACCAAAACGTATGAGAGAGCAGTGTGTTGGTGAGGATATAGCTTCACAGACAATCATGCCTACTTTTTCCCCTACTACGACCACCCCTGATGGTAGCACCCCAGCACCAGAGGACGGAGCTTCAGTTGAGGACCTATTGCCGATACCGAGGTCCGCAGACAGATTACCCCGAGGAGATTCACTGCCAAAGCTGATTCTGGATGAGGAGACAATTGCCACTACTGAGGGTGGCTTTCAGAGATACTTGGTTCGTTGGAGAGGACGACCCAATACGGAGGACAATTGGGTACTTGCAAAGGAGATTGAGAAATTGGATGCTAACCTCTTAACCCGCTACAGCACAGACCACTCACCGGTGATGAGTGCTTTCGAGCGGGGGAGAGTTGATGGGACCATCTTCGACGCGGATCCCGCCGCCGAGCCCACCCTGACCCATACCGGCCTTGACATTTCAGTTTTATTTTATACATTTATTTTCGTCCGTTTCAGTTTTATTTTAGCATTTATTTTAGTCTGTTTCATGTATTGATCGGAGGGACAAATATTAGCCCTTCGATCGTTTATTAAAAATACTCTAAGGTTACTTTGAGGGTATTATAAATACCCAAAATCTGTATGTTAATTTCAGTTTTTGAAAAATAAAAATTCTGAGTTTTCTCCAAACTGCGAGAACGGCTCTAGTTTCCCCCAGGGAAACCCTAGTTTCCAAATCCTCCCTCTCCAAACCCTAGTCGCCACCCTCTGGACCCCTCCCCTTACTACCTTTGAACCTCTACCTGCAGGACAGCCACTACCACCACCACCCCAGCCGCCACTGCCCAGCCGCCGCTGCTACCAGCCGCCGCCGCCGCTGCCCAGCCGCTGCTGCCCGCCGCCGTCGCTGCCCCTGCTGCCGCTGTTAGCCGCAGTCGCTGCCCCTGCCGCCGCTGCCTCCACTGCCCAGCTGTCACTGCCCTAGCCGCCGCAAGAAATCTACTCAAACCACCCTTCTCGCTCCCGGTTTAAACCGGCGTGTGTTTGTTCTTCCCATACCCTAAACTGAATTTATGTAATTATTTTCTCGTGCGATTTTCGGGCAAAAATTATTTGTAAGAGCGCAAATATAAATCCGGTCGCTGCGAGTGATTTCGGAACGGAAACGCCTCCAGACACACCAGCATGGCAAGTACAACTCGAAGTGCGAGTTACGTTTCCGGACCGGAGCCTTTCCTTTGCTCCGGAACCGGTGCTGACCGCTCTTCCTGTTCGTGGCTCAGGACACCTCATTGCCAACGAAAATTATTTTCAAATTACTGTGGAATCTTCTGCATGCAAATGCTGAAGCTTAATTGATCTGAAGCGACTGCACGAAAAGTGCTTAAAATTCCAAATACATCTTACAAAAATCTGCATTCACAAGCATTCATGAACCCTAGGATTGTATTAGAGCCCGACAACACCAAACCCTAGTGTTGCCCTGCATCAGTTGGCGCCCGGGGAGCTCCCGAGTGCATAACTTTTTGTTTAATAGGCGTTGCGCACCCTAAGCGCATAACTTTCTGTCTTATGGGCGCTCATGGCATGCCTGAAAGCGTGACTTGGTTGGCACCCGGAGCGCACCTGAGCTCGGGTGCCTCTGTTGGGCACGCGCTCGAGCACGCGCCTGAGCACGAATGCCTCTGTCTTACGTTTCTCAAGTGCATGGGTTGAGCGTTTAGGCGCCCCTGAGCACCTGACTACTCTCATTGACCAATTTTTATATGAAATCATTAGAATGCCTTGGATTGCTGTGAAATCAAAATGCAAACAAAATATACCAAAGATTAAAAAAAGTTTATTCTAACACCAAAATAACACAAAGACCTGTGGTGATTAGTGTAAATACATGACATCATATAAATGTAAAAGTCAAAGACAAATAAATAAATTACAAGAGCTAAGCACAAACTGTACCATAACCATATTATGAGAATAAATTTAAAGGTAAGTTGCTAAATTGTTGGAAAGTAATTTCTATTTAGTTTTTTTTTTCAAGTGATATAACCAGTTAAGCCAAATTGTTAAGTTGTTCGGAAATAAGCAACTAAACTAAGCACAAACTGTCCGCCAATAAATCTAACCAATTGAATGATAGATGGTGAATGGTGTTGTGGCCCAATGTTTGGGGCCCTTGATTTAAACTATTGACCAGTAAAGAGTTCAAATCCCAAATAATTGTTTCGGACTAAATTAAACAAATTAAAAATCAAGGGACTAAATTGAACAAATTAAAATCAAGAGACTAAATAAAACAAATTGAATGGTTGGTACTAATTGATAAAATAATAAAATGTCATGGGACAATTTTAGCAAATTTCCTAAAAACTAGTTTGAGACAAAATTGGTCAACTTAAAAATAGACAAACTTTTTTTGGCAAATTTTCCCTTCTAATATTTGCCAATCAAGCCGCACCCCCGAGAACAAGGACAATCCTATTGAAGCTTTAAAATTTCAATGGATGGCATTGATAATTTTAACAGATTTAGGTGTATATAGTTGGCATGCATGCAAACATTGAAAAAAAAAAGAGTAAAAAATACATCATAACTTACACAGCCGCCCCATTTTTCAACAGAAGTGCTACGCATTCCTTCCGCCCATATCCTGCGGCATAATGAAGAGCTGTATTTTTGTTCTTGTCCAATGCATCCACAGCAGCTCCTGCTTCAAGAAGAACTCGAGCACATTCCACCTTAAAGTAAAAAAAAAAAAATGCAAACAGAAAAGAGAGAATTATTAATTTCCGAATCCCACTACAAATAATAAAAAGTACAGATCCATTTTTAGCATCATAATTATCTTGGTAATAAATTCTTCTAGATTCATTTTTGGGAGAAAAAGGGGGGTCGCATTAAAAAAACATTTTCCATATACAAGCATCCATATCTTTAAAATACAAATATCCAGCAGCCAACATGTCGTCTCTATATATGAAGGATTTTGATCTCAAACTAGGCTGTGATGCACCGACACTTCAAATTGTTTGCAGCTCTTAAGTATTTTTTAAGTGTAATTTATTTTTGAAAAATATCTTTGGGCGGGCACATGTTCAACCTATAAAACTTGTGTCCTATGAAATGAAAAACAATGACAATTATTTGCATGGTAGATTTATATATCTAGCAGTCAAATCCCTATAATTACACTTCATTTGAATAAAATGACTATGAAGTTAAGAGCGTTGTAGATTTTGGTAATGAAGATTTTTGAGTAAACAATAAAACATAATGATTAAAGATTAAATATATAAATAAAAAAGATTTGAATTGAAAATAATAAATTATCCCAATATAAAATAAAATTTCAATCAATAAAGAAGCATAAAACGAAATAACATACTAAAGATAATATTATTTTGATTAAAATGTATTACTTTTGAAGTGCTTTATTTGTGTAATACATTTGTAATTTATAACTAATTTTCTCAGTATCCGCAAACCTATATATGTGTCACTATAATTCATTTTATAAAAACTAATAAATAAAAATGATTGGTATATATTGTTGTGCGCAATAGGTGTCTATCCTAACTTTCACAATGTGTTAGTGTCTCATGTTTGTATCTGTGCATCATAGATCTAGTTCAACCTAATAAGTCTTGAGTCTCATATCTACTTGTTATAATTAAAAATTTTCTAAGGAGAATAAATGATAGCACTTTATTTGTAAACATCAAAGATTAAATCCATCTAATACCTCTCCATAGCCACATGCAAAATGCAGAGCTCTTCTTCCTTCTGAATCCTCTTCATCCTTGTCACCTCCAGCAGCAAGAGCACTCTTCAGTGCCTGTAACATATTGCAAACAGATGAATGTTCAACGTATAACTGTAAAATATAAATATTAGCACATAACCTTTCTTATTTACATATCTAACACCAAAACCCTCATAATTGCATAATTACACCCAATTTATTCTATTTGAACCAAAAGTTGGGTCCTTTCCAAGCTATAGCAGAAAGATGAAATTTCGTACATATACAAGATAATATTAAGTGTCAATATAGGGAGGTTATTCACTTGATTGGTTTGAGATAAAGCAAACTTCAACGTGAAATATATTGTGCAAAAGCATTTTCAATATGCACAAAGTACCTAGAATTAATCAGCCATATATCTAGACTATACTATCAAATGCACTCTTAAAGAACAAACTGTCACAAAACAATGTTGCACTCCCTTTCAAATCCTAATTATCTTCAGATTGCAATGTTTTGCTTAATTCTAGGCTTATTCATCAATCACAATTTATTATTTAATTATCCTGACAACATAGCCATTACAATCATTCTAAGCTTCTGATAACAGATATATAGTGCTAAACTCACACTGAAAAAATTAATTCATTCATAAGGCTGATGACTAAATCCAGACCAAGCTTTATTTCATGAATCAAAAACTTACAACTTGATAAATTACGAAGCACGACCCAAACTAACATTACAAACACATTGAGCACAGTCAAAGAAAGTTTTATTAGAAGCAAGTCCTCTCCTTCTGGCTAACAAGCTTTTTAGAGTATTTAAATATAAATGGAGTTTAAAAATATACAAACTTAAGCTAATGCAGCTTGTGTCAAATAAATGAGCATCAAGGTGTACAAAGATTTTTTATATAACTATTGAATTCTAGAAAAGTGCAACTGCACAACATTCTCATCTTTAACGAGATAAATCATCAGAAAAGTGTCACCGCACCATATTCTTTGTCCTGACTGGAAGGGAATCAATTGTTTCTCTGTTAAATAAAAATCCCGTTATATCCATATTGAGATGTTATTTATTACTTGAATCCATTAACAACTAGTGCTGCTTTACCTCCGTCTATCAGATTTCTTTGACTAGTAAATCCAGCCTGAACTATTACTTTTATGAAAAATGCTACCAATTCGGCCGTGATATCCAACAGCAAATTTTGCTGTGCATACAATGACAATGAAAGAGATGAGAGGCCAGCACATTTTTTCTACAAATGTTGCTGGCATACAATTTTCAAGCAGTCTCCCGCATCTAGCTTTCTGCCTTTGAAACTGCACATAAACAATTTAAAATTCAAGGAATTGATAATATAAAAAATAACTTGGGTTAAAAAACCACTCAGTTTTAAAACTCATTAGAATTCAACTGTAACTCTCTTCTGACAATAGTATAAATTGCAACAATAATTTTGGTGTATTCCACACCCATTCAAGCAAAAAAAGAAACTCACGCATTCTTTCAATTATTAGTATCCACATTTAACATCCAGCACATCCATCTTTTGGGCCAGTAAACTGATTTCAATAGCAGGACAGCTTCTCTTCTACTGATTCTATCAAGTCCCCAGTCTACCTCCCTACAACAGTATTTCTACCTTCCATTCCTCAACACTTTTCAAGCTCACAATAACTTGACTCAACTTGGACAGCTCATATTCATCCAACAAGTTAAAGAAGCCCAGCTCCAATCACACTAAAATAAATTTAAATGAAGCTAGTCATGCCTTAAAAATAGACCACAAAATCCAAGTGTGCCTCTGTTTCTAAAAGAGAACGAATGAATGCCTGGAGTATGCAAATTATACACTGATTGTTCATTCTAGTTTGTTCTAACTATAAATATTTGTAAGAGATGAAAAATTTAGCAGCTTAAGCATCGTTATAAAAACTGAAAGGACAACTTCGTAAATCATAATAGACAACTAGTCATATATTTAAAATTTTTACCTCAACTTGACCATGACTCGCAGCTTGATGGACAGCAGATTCATCCTCATATTCTGCCTCGTCTTCTCCTTGCTCAGGTCCCGATGCCTCAGATGAGGCAGCAGGTTCCCCTGAAGATGCAATTCCCATTGCCTGGCCAAGCTTTTGCAGGACCTCTTGGTCATTCCAATACCTAAGCCAGAATATAACACAAGCTGCATTATATGAAATGGGCAAGTAAGAGAAATTATGAGTAGCTTGAAAGAAGAATGCAGAAAATAGAATTAAATGTTCCACCCAGCATTATCAAGAAAAGAAAATACTGACAATACTGCACGTAGAATTACTAAGGATGTAGTGTGTGAGAAACTAGAAGAGTATATGGAGGTGACAAATTGGAAAAAGCCTTCTTTTACAAAAAATAAACACCACGTGTAGAAATTAAAAATAATGAAAAAGGATTGATAAATTAAAAACATAAATAAAAAGAAACGCTAATAATGAACTAATTAACAAATAATATGCATGATCTTATCTAGTACTTCATCATTGCTGCTGGACCTCCACTTTCAATCTCATCAAGTATTGGCTTCAATGATGGATCTTCTCTTATTTGTGACATACGTTGTTCCATTTGTTCTTTATGAGCAGGATTAGTTAAATTGTCAAGCATGGAAGACATGGATGGATCCTGCAAAGGCATATTACAATTTCTAAATTTCCCAATGTGTTTAATATTCTTCTATAATGTTCAGGTTCAATAAAATCTTTACCTGCATAAGAGCATTTCCGAGACGCTCAGCCATGGTCATAAACTGAGGATTCTGCATCACCTGCTGCATGGTAGAGATGTACTGCTGTGTATCCAATGGAGGAACACCGCCTTCTCCAGCTCCAGCAACACTTTTCTGAAGTTGTTCAGCCATCTGAGTGAATACAGGATCATGTGCTATTTGTGATGCAAGCTCCTTTATGCTTGGATCCTGCATTCATTATTTCATAGCAAAATAAAAAAAATAGATTGGTCAAATCTAAGTAATGCAAGCATTAAAAATTGAGTGAAAACTTGATCCATGTACAATGCTGCCATTTTTCTCAAAATTCGTTTGAATTACAATTCAACTTAAAATAGTTTCAAAATAACTCTAGTTGAGTTACCTGTCAATTTTGAGTTTATGCCCGACCAGGACAAAAATTTCAAATTGCCTAGAAAGTTATAAGAAATTACTTTGCGTAAAAAAGGAAGAAAATAACAAATTCTGCATAAAAGAGTGAATTGCATATGGGTACGGTGGTCAGTTGCTAATTTATACAAAACAGAGGATCAGATTCATACCTGTGTTTTTTAGCAATTTTTATATAATTCGTGACTTTTTTAACATAAGATTGACCAAACCAATATCTTTAGATGAGCTATTATAAGATTATCCCTTCTTCTTCTACCGAGTGTCAAGTGAGTAAATCCCTCTCCTAAGCCTAACCTAGCAGAGTATGTGCATATCATACTGTCATTTCACACTCAGCACATCTTCTCTAGCATGTTTCACACTTCGCACAACTTTAATATGAGCTCCCTTCGCACTTCTTTGTGAAAGTCTTAAGGGTTTGTCTGTTTGAATGTTAGGTGAAATGTTATTATGACAATACGCTATATTGATATAACAAGTACAACATCATATAAACACTAAACATCTTGATGCAATACATTTAAATAAAAGTACCTCTAAAATTAATACTACTTATTATTTTTTTATATTTTTTTTATTTATGGTGGTTACCATACCAATCCCACTTAGTGGGACTAAGGCCGAACCATTGCTATCTTCCAAATAATAATAACCTAACATCTAATACTGGCATTCTACCCAAGAATCTATCTCCAAAGTTGCTCTTGTACATGCTTGATTAATGTTCTATTTTAGTTCAAATTTGTCTCAACAAATTTTTATTTAATTTATGCCATTCTTTTTTGTAAGCTAAGATGGCCTCCACCAATCTTTTTAGAAATGTTATCAACAACATGTACTTTTTGAGCCTTAAGAAAATCATGCCTGTTGTGCCTAGATTAAGATCTTATTTTCTAATCTTTCATAATGTTTATCTGTAATTTCATAGATAAAGCCTTAACCAGATGTGGTTTTTTCTGGTTAATTTGTTTAAAAAAATAGAGTTAAAATAATTTAAGTAAGAGAATGGCATTTTAAACAAACGTTTTTCATCCTCTGTGCAGAGTTTTTGAATGGAACTAAATTTTGAATTTTTCGGAAAGCAAAAAGATTTGACATTAGCCAACTAGATTTTATTTCATACAATTTTTAGCATTTTTTTTTTTTTTGCAAATGCAGACTTGGAATTTAGCTTTGTAGATAGTTTACCTGCTGTTTTTTAACATGTCCCAATTAGCTCTTGTTCCATGCTTATAAATCATGTTACAGAAACATATAAGCACTCTTGACAAATGTTTACAACGGTCAAAAAACCTTGTAATGCCGCGTACTAGCATATTAGAGGAATTGATCGCCCATTGACACAAGATGATCTTCATAAAATGCACTATTAGAGTGCAGACATAAAGTTAAAATTGCAACATGAGTTACACGTATTACTTGTCTAATTGTAATATCAGATTAATCTCAATTTAACATGATTAAAATAAGAGTGTCATTACAATACCCTAATTCTTCCCAAAAGTAACCATTGATGAAGTGTCAAATCCAAATGTAAACAAGGGATAGGTTCTATACACTTAATGATGCCCCACTATGTTCTCTCCTCCTCTTCAAGCACTCTCTCTCCTACTTTTGGGAAAATTGGAAGTATTTTTATATGTACAGAACATCTTCCTTAGAATAATAAAATTAATTAATAATAGAGTGATAATATCAATAATTATAAATTCTAACTGCATTTTAAAATATAAAAATTTCTGTTGAACTCCATTTTTAAATTTTAAATATTGATTTCTGGAGAGAGACAAATCCTAGCTATAGCAGTAGAGTAATCCAGGGAACAATTTGAATTTTAATTATTCTCTTCATGAGTGGCTAACCTTTATAACTCAGTAACTAAACCCCAATATTACCCAATTAATCAGTGTATGCTGTTAGCCTGATTAAAATCATTTAGAATACCTCTAGTTTTAGAGCAAAAGTTAGTAAATGCATTTTTCAGTTTTTGATGAAAAATAGTTTGAGAGTACAACGTTCTCTCCTTATTTCATCCCTCTTCCCCAAATCTGTCTTTTTCCTTCTAATAACCTTCAAATCTCTCTTCCCTCAACCCAATTTCTTAGTCTTCCCTGTTAAGCATTTCCTCCACCACCGCTAGCTCAACTCTACACTACTTCATTTTAGCTGCTGTCCAGCCATTCCAGCCAAAGGTTGACAACCTGTCGCTCTGTTCAAACATACGTATTCCTTTTCCACAATCCAGGGAAACCTATCTTCCTGCTTTTCAACTTCAAGAACAACCCAACACAGTGGCCCCAAAACTATAGAATTTCACAGTGTTTGTGTATGTTTTCAAACACATTCATAGAATTTCCAACAGCAGAACCATTCCCTGATGCTCTTTAGAGCAGTTAAACTGTGACCTCAAAACTATACACAATGACAGAATGTTTTCCAGATACTATTCAGAACAGTTGTGCTGCAAAGACAGCAAAATTGTTGCTTCAAACCTTCAAATTACTAAACAGCAATTATTTCCTTTTCAGCCTCTAAAACCTAACTTAAGAAACCAATTCCTCATCAAATACCCTGAAACCTAATCATAGTGTTTTCCATTCCTTAACAATAAATCCTATCTACAATCAAATAGTGAATCAACAACCACCATGTGATGAGAGCGCAGAACAGTAGATCGGTTTCATATCTAACATAAATAATGTGCTAGCATCTAAAATGCAACGGTTAGCTTATCTATAGATTCCACCACCAACGGCCACAATTCCAAATATTCTGGCTGCATAAACAAAAGAAAATAGAGGCAGTCGAGACTAATGTAACTCAAATTAAAAACAAACAGTTTCAAAAGCTATGAGCAAGTTAAATTTCAGAAAAGGGAAAAAAAAGTACGTTAAGCAGCTCTGTCATAGCAGAAAAATCAAAAGAATTTCCAGGAAAAGCAGTTGCAGCAGCCCTTCTATCTCCAGGTTGTTGTTGAGAAAGTTCTGTTGCATTTGAGCTCTTGTTCTCAGCTGAAGTTAACTTCTCATCTAAAAAAGAAAAAGTTCGTTCTAGTAAAAACAAATAAAAACTTTTAGCATTTTCTTGCAAGAGAGTAAACTAACAAAAAAAATAATTGAAGACTAGATCAATTTATTAGTATTAATGCCAACAGCAAAATTAAATCTTGATTTTTAAATATAAAATTGAGCAAAACTAAATAAATTGTTCGGAATCAGACATGCTTTTAATGTATTGTACCCATTACTGAATCACAAAGCAGGTGTACCAATGATATTTTGGCAATAATGGAGAAAAACCCCAGTTAAAGAACGAACATGTAGTAGTATGACCAAATTTACTAAAAAGCTATTGATAAAGAAACAGAAAAATAAGAATAGCACAAAAAATGCTTAATAACGAAATTTATGTTCAATGAATCACAAGTTGCATACATTAAAATAGACTTTTACATCATTTCGGAGATTAAACTGATTAAAAGAATTGGCTTCGCTGCATTAATTGACAAAGTTCATTAATTAGTTATTGAAATTAATGTTATATTTATTTTTCACTAATACTTTTGAGTATCTAAAGACCAATTTATACTTAGAAAAACGATATATCAGATAATTCTTCAACATTAAATTAATATGTTTTTTAATTATATAGCCCCCCAACTCTTTGACAGCCATATTTAATTAGATCTTCTAAAATTTATTTGATAAAAAATGGTAAAAACATCTCAACTACATTGTTTATGTGATACTTTTAATTGATTTGAAAAAACAATAGCAATTTAATCTCCAACTTGAGTTTGTTAAATTTTGTTCCAGAAGAGAGGTGTAACCAATTCATCTAAAAGGTTTTTATTTGAAATAAACATAAAGGGTTGGTATTGGAAAAAAAGTATTTTACAACAATGAAGAAGAAAACTTTTAATAGGGTTAGTGCATATTAAAAAGTGAGTTTGCCATGGTGAAGGTTAGAAGGCAAAGATCACAACAATTAAGGATGATGAGGTAATATTTAAAGTTATGAAGCATTCTGAACTAATATTTTCCTTTCACAGCTTTTATGTTTCTATACATTATTTTTTTTCTCAATTTCAATAATTCCCTTCGCCCTATATCCATTCCCATGCCCATACCGCATCAAAGAATTAATGAATAAAATTAAATGCGAAGACAATTATGAAAAAAAAATTGCAAAAAAGAGATTGTATCCAAAGAGAGTTGAAGGGGAGTTCCATAAAGAGATGTTTACAGAGGCACAGCCTAGTGCTCTCACCAGTGTCAAGTCTAAGCAAAGGCAGCATGCATGGAAAAAAAGCCCGAATATTAAAGTTATGAAGCCTTCTGGATTAATATTTACCTCTCACAGCTTTTACGTTTCTATACATTATATTTTTTCTCAAATTCAATAATTCCCTCCACTATTTCATTTCCCATGCCCATACCCTATCAAACAATTAACAAATAAAATTAAAGGCAAAGAGAGATATGAGAAAAATAATGGCAAAAAAGAGATTGTAACCAAAGAGAGTTGAAGGGGGATTCCATAAAGAAAGATTTGAAGAGGCACATAGTCTAGTGGTCTCGCCAGTGTCGAGCTTGAGCAGGGGCGGTGTGTGTGAAGAAAAAGAACTTGATATCTAATTGGCAATGGTGATGAAGTAAGCCAAAAAAATGATAAATGATGGGAGACAGAATTTGATGGTTTCATGGCCATGAGACTAGCAGCAATCATTCAAAATCACCATGAATTCCAAATCGAAACTCCCGTTCAGATTATTGAACACACCATGAGAGGCACCTTTTCCTATATAGCTAAAATTTTTCGTCAATGGGAGAAACAAACCAAAAATATGCTACTAGGGACTTGACGTCATGGTGGATGAAGCAAGTCCACATGGAAAGAATAATTAAAACCTATATCTTTGATGAAGTGTGGAACATAAGAACAGTAAAATGAATAATTGAGATACATAACAAATACAAAAAGTGTGTATATTTAGAGCATAAATAGCAGAGAATTAATGAAAGAATAATATCCATTAAACAAAAATATTGTTACCAAAATGCAGGTTTATCATCCAAATAATATGACCGCAATTGCATGTTTGTATCCAGCAGTTCAAATTGAGCCATTTCTTATCTGTTTATTGATTGACATGGCTCAACAATGCTCTAGCCTTATAAATTCTTCACACCATATTGATGCAAACAAGAATTGTTGAAATTCTGACATCCAATAAAAGTATAACTATAAAACAGAAACAACTGTGGAACCGATGCCATCCAATTACTGGTGCTTCTTCCACAAACCAGGCATAAGGAGGCACTATAACTATGAAATTATTAAATTAAAAATTGGAGAGAAAACTATTTTATTAAGGATTAACAAAGCTAGATTAAAGATTAGTAAATCAATATACATATAACTGTGCCATTTGACTAATTGGGATAATTAAAGTAATTAGCAAGCAGACTAATTAGGCTTCTTAACATTGGCTTTCAAGCTATTATAATTAAACTTTTACAAAATTAAATATTAATTGAAAAAATTGAAGATTGAACAACTAATTTAACTGATTGGCCTAATTAAGTGAATAACAAGAAATATACATTATTGCAATAAATACTGCTAGTTAATGATCAAACAAAATAGAAGCTTACTTGAGCTATAAAGTAACTCAGAAATTAATTGGATTACTTAGACTAATTATTATTTAATCTAACTAACTACAGTTGACATACAGTTAGATAAAAAAAGAATCGATAAATTGAATAAGCATTTAATAAGAAACAAAAATCATATAAAGTAGGAAAACACAATACGTCATTGATTAAGCTAAATAAGAGCTCCAAAATATTAAAATACTAATTAAGCAGTTAGACATCACGGATAAACCCCTCCTCCCCATTTCTTCATACCCCATTGTATCATCCACATTCAATCATGGGTATAATTTAGTAATCCATGTAGTACGCTTAACTTCAAGGAACTAAGAATTTAGATTTTAGAGCATAAAACAAGTGGATTAAAGAGTATTGTTATGAAACGGAATAAACAAATTGATTTTCGTTTAAGTAAATCGATAATAAAAAATCCCCGTAAACAGGGGTTCATCAAAAATCCGTCAAATTCCATCAGCAGCAGTGCCGGTCCTAACTGAGATACGGCAATCAGCCAAAAAAGTATGTGCAGAAAATTCCAACCTTTATTTTTCGACGACGACATGCTGGCGTTGCAGGCGGTAGAGACGGAGGCGGAGGCGGAGGCGGCGGAAACGGAAGCGAGCGCCTTGACCTGGATGAAGATCGATAGAGAGGGAGAACAGAAAAAAATGCGGAAATTAAAGCGGATAAAGGGCGGTCGGAAAAACGGAGGAGAGAGACGAAACGCAAGAATAAGGGCGGTGGAAAGGCGGAACTGAAACTAATCTATCAGCTGGACTTAACTATAAAGCACTTGCGCCCGTTGTCGTTTTGCCTTTCGATAATTTTTGTACAAACAATGAATTAATGCTGCAATGTGTGAAAAAACGCTTGAAAAAACTTTTACTAAATAGAATTATTGCTACACTTATATATTAATATATATTAAATATATATTTTATATGTAATTAAATTATTGATTTAATATATTTTTTTTAGCCTATATTAAAAATTAAAAAAATATATATTAATTCTATATTTTTTTGATGTATATTCATATGTAGCGCACTTATAATGAGAAAATATAGTGTGAGCATATTTCAAATATTTACAAAATTATTTATATCCTTATATCTCAAGTATTAAGAATATATGAAGTCTTTTATATAAGTAAATTATATCTTTTAAATTAAGTACTTAATTGAATAATGCAAAGAACAACATAATTGCATATAAATCTAGTCTCAACCATGTGTAGATACACCTTTAACCAAACAAAGCCTATCTACCACAAACTAATAAATTCACAATCTAACTTAAGAGGTTCGGTCTAGCAGACAATTTTCTCTCAAGATCTGCAATTTGCATTTAATAGAAGTATACAGAGAAGTGGCAATAAACTGATCTAAATCCCATATAAATTTGAAAACAAATAAATCTAAACTTATTAAAAATAGAAAAATAAAAAAATGACAAAATAAATAAAAATAACATGATTCTAAATCAAGTTTGGTAAGAAGGGCGACCCCACCCTAAAGAGCCGTTATGTAGACAATTATCTTTATTTGGCAATGGAAAGCAAAGTGCAATCAATAAATATTGAAAAAAATATTTATGTACATAAACAAAAATAACAAAAAAATTAGAAGTGAGAAATTTTTGCTCAAATAGAATTTTTGTCTATAACAGCTCATCTTGTTTGTCTACTAAGCAAGTCATTTGTGTTAAAAAACTAATATAAATAGTATATAGCATAGAAACATTATAAAAATTATACAAGACAAAGTGGGCATCATAAAATATTCAATGCAAAAATTAAAGATATGAGTGATCAATTTTAGAAAAAGAAAATGTTTTTGCTTATTTAGTATCATAAAAAATATGAAAAACATGCCAAGCAAGAATCAATATTGCTTAAATATGTTGAGCTTTAAACATCCAAAAAATATATATAACATACAATCTTATCGTAGAGAGACGCACGAAAAAACAGAAACTAAGAAATTATTTTTCTTTGCACTTAAATCTTTTTCAACAAATAATTCAAACCACATAATAAAAATCAAGTTGCACCTACAATAAAAAAGGCACAATAAAATTCATAAAATAATTAAAGATTAAGACTACATTTATTATCAGGATTTTGGAAGACAAAATAAGAGTATAAATTGTTGCTAGATAGATAACAACACTTTATCGATTAAATAAAGTTAACACTATAATCAAATTTAAATTATGTAAGAAAATATTGAATCACAATTTGTCTCATTAAGCATAAGATAATATATTTTTTATGTTATTGCAAATCAACTATATAAATCATTTGTTCCAGTTAAAAATAAAAAATAATAAAGTATAAACATTTCTTTTCTTAATTTTCAAACTAAGATCAAATGTTAAAATGGTTTAGTAATTAAAATAAAGCTTTCAGCATTATCAAATATAAGATGGTTTAAACAAAAATGTCATTATAAATACAGAATATGCAAGAAACAATTTAAGATCTCTAATTTATAAAAACAGAATAAAAGTATTTACCATAAATAAATTTATAAAGTTTCTCTATAAAAAAAAAAATCATGTGCCCATCAATTTTTGATAATTAGAATCTCTAGAGCCAACCTTGAAATGATAATAGAGTTTTGTAATTAACATAAAAGGGAATGATAATGTGCGATATTAAAATATAATAAATCAGTTTATGAGCACAAAATGCTAAAATTCTCAGCAGTTTTATAATGTTGTTATAATTATCAATAATTATACACTGTCATTTGCAAGAATTGCGATGGTCACACTTAATTTTTAGATAGTAGACATCCACTTTAAGACATATACTTCTTAAACGTTAAGAAAAAAAAACAAAGCAAAAAGTTAATAAAACGTCACCATCTTACTTGATATATGTCGATATTGATTTTATGTATAAATTGTAATCAAAATAAATATTTTTATGAACTAACAAAATTGAATTTATGGAAAAAAATTGTCTTAACTCGGAGCTACGGTTTGAAGAGTAATTATCATGAAAAGGAGAGATAAAATAGCATATTCAAGCAACTCAGAGATTGCAAAATAGAGAAACAATTTTTTTCTATGAATCAAGTCATCAAGTTAAATCTTCAATCAGAAATTCCGCTTTACATTTTGTAGCCATATTTTTTTTAATCAAAGCTTTTAAACATAAGAAAAATTTACCAGCAAATGATTTGAGTACTATATAAGTAAACTCTCTAGTAAAAATAAGGCATAACATAAAAGTGTAAGTAAATCCAATGAAAAGCACGGAAGACATTCATGGAATAGGTAATTTAATACAATCTCAAAAAGTCAAGTATCACAAACAATAAAATAAGAAGAGCTTAATTAAAAAAAAAAAAAAGCTTATATCGACGAAGAGATAGTAAGAAAATTTGAAAAAACATTTTCAAAACTCTAAACAATAAAATCACGCAAATTTTTGAAGTTCAATAGAGTCTCAGTTCCATATTATTGGGAAATAACAGGTGTTTTACAAATTATCTCAATAAAATGTAAAAATACGTTCATAATCTGTGATGACTCACTTAAGTAGTAATAAGTGAAACTCTTAAATATCGAGATGCCTTTTCAGATAACGGTGGAGTTCCTGATAAAAATTCCAAAGTTAAGCGTGCTCAGGTGGGAGCACTCCCAGGATGGGTGATCTGCTGGGAAGTTATCTTTTTAGGGAAAAAATGTGAGGCTTTATAGGCCAAAGCGGACAATACCTTGTGTTAAGAGTTTGAGCTGTTAAAAATGGTATCAGAGTAAATCATAAGGTATTAGATAGGAGCTAAGTGTCATACAGGGCAAAGTATCACTTCATGTAAGCAGCCTCTTGAACCCATGATGGTTAAGGTGTTACATGGTTGTGGGTACCTCTTGCGCCTGTAGGGGTCACCTCTAATCCTATCTACCAAATGGATGGTTCTTGGATCTGTGTGTGGATACTGACAAGGACGTCAGTTACTTAAGTTGGAGAGATTGTGATGACCCACTTAAGTAGTAATAAGTGAAACTCTTAAACATCGAGGCGCCTTTTCAGATAACGGTGGAGTTCCTGATAATAACTCCAAAGTTAAGCATGCTCAGGTGGGAGCACTCCTAGGATGGGTGACCTGCTGGGAAGTTATCTTCTAAGGGCAAAAATGTGAGGCCTTCTAGGTCAAAGCGGACAATACCTTGGTATTAAGAGTTTGGGCTGTTATATAACCGCTCTCCCCAAGCTATCCTAAAGAAATGGTAGAAAAAATCGTGAATAAATAAAGGTTTTAAAGATGCATATAAGAAATGGGAACAATAATCGTGAATCAAAGTTCGAATGAACCGTGGATTTGTTAGTTCCGAGATAGCCAATAATGACGTAATTTTCTCTTGCATATTTTTAATATTTTTACTCTTAATATTTAGAAGATTCTGAGAAAAAGTAAAAAGTATCATAACATAATTTATAAGATGTAGTGTGATCTCCTACATGAGCTGTTATATCCTATCAACACTGAAACTTCTCAAAATAACCACCAAGAAATCAAAAAAGATATAGTAGGACGGGTTAAAATCATAGCTTTTGACAAAAAATATAAATGAGAAACATATTAAGGTTTCTAGTATAATTTACACTAATTTGATGACTAAATTTAATTTAGTTAAAAGAAACATATTAGACTTCTGACGAACAAACACAAGATCTTTCGTTCGTTCGAAGGAAAACTTTCGTTGGAATGAGCGAACGAAAGCTTTCGTTTGCAATCCTTCCGTTGCGTGGTTTCCTACATGCAATCTTCAAATTCGTTCAATTCAAGTGTAATTTAATTACTCGCTTCCTATAAATATTAGCGCAAAATCGAAATACAAAGTAAAATTTTTTCACCGTTTTAGTTTATGCCAACAGTCGAAAATCTCAATTTTTCAAAAAAAAAAATTTTTTACACTTCTTTTGCCTCAAGACAAACAACCTATAGTGAAAAATAATTTTCAACGAGTATTTTCGGCCTTATTTGTATGATCCTTACCAAGAAAATAAAATATGAGAAGAAGAAAATAGCAAAATTGGCTGGGTTATGAGTCAAATTATTGAATTTGGCTAGAATTAAGATTGCTTCATGTGTCATATCGTAGAAGCCTGAGCTAAAAGCATATTAAGCCTTTGAGCATGAGCTGAAAGGCAACTATTACTCCAGATAAGGCACTATTGTGAGCCAATGCAACTTCAGAAACACCCTCAAAACAACTCCCAATTGCTTTTGGGTTAGCTGCTCTCAGGGCAAGCCTGCAACCCAAAGGAAATAAACTTAACACACCAATCTTTCTAGCTCCCTTATCATATAGTTCCTGCACAAAATAGAAGAAAAAATTATGTTCTTTCAATTTAACAAAGAATTCTTTTCTTTTCTTTTTTTGTTCTGAAAAAAAAATAATGAATTTGATGCTCACAAAGAATGCTCAGGACAGATTTCCTATAACCATCCCAACAAAATCCTCTATAGTAAAAATCTCCTACATTTTTGTGTTGCCTGCATAATTAAGGTAATCGTTGGTCGTTGGTCCCGATGCTAATAAAGTAAACAATGTTTGCAAGAAGTTACGAATTGTAGATTTGCCGGCCAATAATGACGGTGACTGCTATGCTTCCTTTCCAGTGGAAGAGTTTGAGAGCGAGGAAAGTTTCAACTGAACCTTTTTCGGTGATCTGTAAATTTGAATGACAATAGGAGGGTTGTCGCCCTCATCTTCCATCGATCACTCTACAGCTTACGTGGCACTCCGTAGGCAGTGAAAAGTTTCAAATGCTATAGCATGCACTAATCTATTTATCAGGTCTCTTCAACTTCTTCTTTTTATTAGTTTTTATATAATTCAAAAAAATTGAGAAAAAGTTTATGAAGAATTGTGAGTTTTGAGAAGCAATGTACACTTCATTTTGCTTTCTCTCTCCTAACACATATATATATAATATAGATAATTGCAACTATGTTTGGTTGAGCTTACCTTCACCACTAATCATAATCACAGCATGAAATATAGCTAACTTGTGATTCAATTTATTATTTCAAATTAATCTAAAATAGCATCAATTTAATCTAAAATAACAAAGTCAAGTCAAATTTAATAGTTAATAATAATAATGATGTTATAATAATTAATATTATTATTTATTATTAAATAATTACCATATTTTAATTATATTAATATCTTAAATTATAATATATTATTAATTAATATTACTAGAGTGATTATTAAGTATTTATTATGATGATCTTTAATATTATTAAATAAATTTAATATTTATATATTTAATATAATAATCATTAGTTATTAATATAATTATACAAATTATCTAAGGTGATTTAATATACATTTATGTGATTGTTATGATACTTATGAAAGAGAATATAAGCAAATAACATCATGATTAAATATGGTAATAAATTACAATTAAAATTTGTAAATTAATTTTGAAAATAATAAATTAAAATGATTATTAATTTTGGATATAATTTTTATTAACTTTGAGATCTAAGTTTTGAGACCTTAAATTTAAATTTTGGACATATATTTTTTATTAATTTTGAGAAATACTAAAATTTTATTTTTAGCCAAATTAGATAATATTATCCACAAGTTTTTAGGATTTTGTAGTTAAATCACCTAATTAATGGCACAAATTAATATTCTAGAGAAATTATTCTCAATTAAGTCAAATTATGCTAAGCTATTCAAATTCCACCATGATTAAACCTACACCATTAAATATTTGCTAAAGATATATATGAACTCCTAGACCTTCTAACCCTAATTAAAACCCTTAAATCCTTCTTTTATTTTTTTTCTTACCTCCATTTGAAAGCATTTGTCAAACCCTTTTTCTCTTCCTCTTCTCCTCCTCTCCAAACCTTAAGAACTTAATCCTTAACCAAATCTCACGGCAATGATAAATCTCGGAAGCTCCAAACCACATAAAGAACAAGATCTATGCTATACTATCTCATTCTTTTCATGGCAAGGATAAGATATATACTTCATCAAAATTTATTTGCTTCAACTTCTTTGATTCTCTCATTATTTCTATTCTTTATAAAATATATTTATATTTGAAACATATATATATATTTATTTATTTATTGATCAAATAAATGATAATTGCAATATTGGTAGGTTATAGGCACACCCACAATGATATTTTAGATTGCTTAATTTATATGTATATATTCATAAAATTCCAAAAAAAATTCTTTGATTTACTCAAATATTTTATAATTCTTTATTTTCATTTCATACTATCATAATTTTTGTTATATTTAAAATTAGTTGTTGTGATTTTGCACACAAATTTTCATATGTATTTTTAATAAATCACTAGAAGACACTACACATTAGTTTTAACTTTAAGACGTTCAAAAATTACCTCAAAATTGAGAACAAAATTATAGTTTATTTAAACATTTTTTTCAGGAATTTCTATTATTTGTCAACTTTGGAGAGTAGTGACTTTTGAACCACTAAGCTCCGAGTGCTATAACTTTACATGATTACTCTCCTATGAATTGTGAACAATTTCACATAAGATATTATTGGTCCATTTGAACTCTGAGATCACCATTTAAGCACTCAACTTCAGCAAACACTCATTTAAATCCAAAAAATAATTATTGGCAGATTTTAAAAATTTTATTGCTAAATTATTGTTATCATAACTATTAATCTAATCGTTGGATTTAGTTGATTTTTTGCATGATTACTCTATGCTATGTTATGAACAACTTCACTGTTGAACGCAACTTAATTTTTCCATTTAGGTCTTAATTTTTAGGTCCAAAATTCAAAAAATAATGTGACTGTTTCTTAGAAAATTTTAGAAACAGTAAACATTTTTCTCAAATTTTGCACATTTATAACTTTCAAAATACTTTGAACTAGTAATTGAAATTTGGTACGCTTAATCTCCAATAATTAGGAACAACTTTCATTTAAACATCAGTAGTTGAAATATATCATTTGGGCATTCATTTAAGTATTATCCAAAGTTTACTATAAAATTTTAATAACATCACCTAACTAATTTTAAAGTTTTCACCCAAACTTTATAATGTTGACCTAAAACCTTTATATAATCATTTTATATATTTTAAAATAAATTAATGATGTATAATAATTAATTTTTGATAGATTTATATAAAGAAAGTTTTGCCTATATTTTAAAATAGTATATTAATGTGTAATAATTAATTTTTAACATATTTATATAAGGAAAGTTTTGAGGAGTAAACGAACAAATCAGGTAGGTAGAGATATTCTAATTATATTATTTTTAGCATTATTTGAGCTTACTCATTTGAATGTATATAATCTTTGCATGTACCACATTGTTATGATAATTTAAATTACATTTTTACTTTCCATAAATGCTTATAACAAATATATATTGTGAGAGTATTTGGAGATAGAACAAAATTAAACTTGTACAAGTATAGTTTGTTAGCAACTCATGAAGGAGGGATCTAGTCCACAAAAAGGGGGCAGAAGATCCAGAGTAAAGACTCACCAAAATGATATTTATGTGAATAATTATCGATGGATAATTTTATACTTTTCTAGAATAATTTTGATGCTAATATCTGAGTTTTCCAGTGAAACTTGGGGGTCTTAGGCCTAAAATGATATATTTATGTCACACAATAATTTATGCTAAGTTATTCTCATTCATATCCATTTAATTTATGCCAAGTGATCCCTATTAATGTTAATTTTTATTTATGCTAAATTATTTTTTTTTATACCAATTTATATTTTACTTTGAAATTTTTTGAACTGCTTGAGCATTGCGAGTTGAAATTAACATAATCTTCAAATTGCAATGATGATATTTCCTTCATACTTTATTACATTGAATTTATAACCTATATAGGATGCTAGAAATTAATACTTTTAGATTCTTTACGTACTCCTGCCTGATTGTCAATATTGATAATTAATACAGATTATGAGAATTAGAAGCAGAAGCTCACTTGATTTTAAGAGCTATGAAGGATCATATTATCAAGAATGAGATGGAGACTTGTTATTTAAATTTTATAAAATTTTATATTTATCTAAGATAATTTGTATAACTTTAATTTAAATTTGCTGGCTCTATGATGTATTGATGTTATTTTATTTAATAGTTCTTATGATGAATTATTATTCTCAAATTATTACTTATAATCTCCCAACCCCTATCTTTGGGTTGTTACACATTAATTTTGAACAGAGCAGGTCAAGCGCAGAAGGGATCGTGCAAGAGAGAAGAGTCGGTCGTCAGTGCTAGTGCGTTCGGGACGTCCTCGTCAGACAGTAAGATTAGTATTTTAGTGAGGGGTTGTAACAACCCAAGGTTGTTAATCACCATTTAATAATCTAATTAACTTAAAATCTCTTCTAACCATTTTACCAAGTCATTAAAAGTAAGTTTCAAAGTTTTAGTTCAGTTTAAAAAGCAAACAAGCAAAACTTAATTTTAGGTAATTATTTAAATCAAGAAAATGTGAAAATTATTTTTACCTCATATTTAAAATCAGACTTTATCGTTGCATTCCTCACCCCCAAATTAAGTAAGGGTAAAAATTTGATGAGTTTTGGAGATCGTTAAAATTTCATGATTATTTTATTATATTTTAAAATCCTGAAAAATAAAATAATCGAGACAATTTCCTATGGAAATTCTGATTTTATTTTTGAATTTGTTGTTCCCAATTTAGTTAAAAAGAATTTTCAAAAAAATTTTCAAAAACAGATAATCTTATAATTCTATTAAAATGAAATTTTAAATTAATTAAATAATACATTATATATATATATATACATATTTTCGTTTTATCCAAAATCCACATTATCCTCTGCCCTAAAGCTAAATCGCACGCCATCGCCTCTCCCATCTCGAAACTTTTTCCCTTCGAGCGACTCGCATTGATGATGCCGCTCAATCGAGGCGAGCTGCCGTCGACGCGTGCCTCACGTCGCGAGAATCTGCCAATAGGAAGCCCTAAGGAGATCATATCGTCGTTGCCATTATCCTTTCACGCCCATATCTCTCATGCCTTAATAAGAAAGAACTCGTGTCTGTTAAGGGATTTGGGAAAAATCATCTCATCGAGCTTACACTAAAATCCTAGCGGCGACCTAACAACAATCGAACAGGTGCTCCACCTAATTTTCTTATCAAGCATAATTAATATAAAATGATCTTGAATGATTTCTAAGACTCGCAGCTAACTTTGTGATGAATCTTTCATTCTAATGTAGATCCTAATAATGCAGTATTTGTAAACTCAAATCTGCAGGCTAACAGAAATATAACAAAAAAAATAAAAAAAATAAAATATATGAATGAATTTTTAGGTAGAACTTAGAAAAGTGGTCTGAAATTTCATTAGCAACATTAAATTCACCTCTTTGTGCTCCCAATATAATATATCTTGCATATCTAATTATTTGAATCAACCTAAAACTAGGCATTTAAATCTCCATTTGGTTTGGATAGCTTTGTTAATCATGGTTTGGGTTTGCTGATTCAGTTTACTTCAATCTTATTATTGTATGTCATTTAACTTGCAATCCTGCTGTTTTATTTAATGATTAACTTGTTTGTGAAAGATTATACTAATTCATATATTTATTAAGAACTCTCTGTATTTTTTGAACTTCTTTTATTTCATCAAAAATTTACTCTTGAGAATATTTTGGTTATAAATATTATTAATGTATTGCCGATAAACCCCAGTAATTTTTGAAATGTTTGGTGTGCTGGTTTCTTTATCAAAAATGTTACTAGTGCTTGTTGGTATCTGATTGTTTGGAAGTTTAATAAATATTTTTATTATTTTGTTTGCTGATGGATTGTAAGAATAATTTAACATTGACCTTTGAATGATATATTGACACCTTAGAATTGTATATATTTTGACTTTTGAAATCACAATATCCTTTCTCTATTTGCTAATGCAATTTATCTTCCTATCGCTATTTTATTTCTTGTCATGGATTTATCTAGAATAAGTTGAATAAGTCTTGTTGTGTATAAAATTTTGTGACACCTTTGCCATGAATTGTATTTTCATTTAAATTAATGGCAGGAGTCAATGTAATAGTTTTTCATGCTGTAACTATAAATTGTTTCACTCTAAAAAGAATGTTGCCAAATTTCTCATGGCTATAAATATTTTATGATCTTTGATCTATGCATTAACAAACTTATTGTAAATCATTTTATTCAAGAAAAAGAATGCTATCTAAATTTTCACGCTTGATACCTATTTAGGAGTAGATGTATTGTAATAACTTAAGGTTGTTACTCAGCTTAATTTTAGCTTAATCGTATGTTAATTATCATTATGTTAATTTCAGCTAGTCGTTAAAACCAATATTTAAAAATTTGGAGCAATTTAGAGCTCAATCGATTGCTCAGAATTATTTTAATATTTAATTAATTAGAAAATTGAGGTATTTAATTTAACATTGAAATTGAAATCCGACTTCGCCATTGTGATTGTCACCTCCAAATTAACTATGGGTGATGTTTTGGACGTATTTGAAAGTCGTCAGATTTTCACAATATTTTAATATAATTAAGTGCACCGAAAAATAGAATAATTAAATACTCGTCGGAATCGAAATTCGACTTTGCCATTGAATTCCTCACCCCCATATTAGCTAGGGGTGAATTTTTGGAAAATTTCGGAGCGCGCTCATAAAATCTAAATTTTTAATAAATTGAAGAATTATAAAATGAATTAAGTATTTTATTTTTAAATTTTTTTCTCTAATTTTTATTTCTCCTCTCTCCTAGCTGGCTCCCCATTCAGCTGATCCCTCTCTCCCTTCTCCTTTTTTCAGCTGACCCATTGCCTCCCCATTATACATTGATGGCTAAGGCTATCCCTCTCCTCCCTAGCTCATGATGGCCTTCCCATTCCTTCTCCTCATATAAATAGAAGCTCAGTTATTTTTCTCTATTTTTGGCTGTCAAGTTAAAGCTCTCAAGCTTCCACCCTCCCACCATTGTTGAGCTTGGTGCTAAAGAAGAAGAAGAAGAAAATACTCCTCCAAGCTTTCTAAAGTTCCTCCTTCCTCTTTTAAAGGCTAAGGTACCCATTTGCTCATTTTTTTTGTATATTTCATATTGCTATCATGCTGGTTTGTATCTTTAGAAATTCATGATTATATTTGGAAACCATTGAGGCTCATTTAAGCATCATATTACTTTGAAAATCGCATGCTATATTTTTCGTCTATTTTGCATACCTGAGCCTTCAACTCCATCATTCGTAAAGTTAAGATAATTCATTTGTACCGATTTTAGTATCGATGGAAAGGTATTGGAAATAAATTTCCAGTGATATATGATACCGCTCATCGAATGCTCTGAATTGAGAGTATTTGAGCTCGAAATATGACCATTTACGGTTTTTGCATGGGCGAAATCATCATCGGGCGCTACAGCACACCGCAACGCCCGAGCCTCAAACTGAATTTGTCGTAGCACGCTGTAGCATGCTACCGCGCGCCATAGCACATTTGGAGCTAAAATAATGGCATGGGAGTAAATCGCCGCAGCGCGCCATAGCAGGCTGCGACATCATTTCGAAGAAAACTATAAGAAATCAAAAGAAAAATTAATTGAACAGTAACCCGCAATTTGGACCGATGCAGTGCAATACAGCGCCACAGCGGGCCGCAACGTCATTTCTAGAAAATTATATGAAATCAGAAGAAAAATTAATTGAATAGTGTTTCCGTAAGTTAATCCGCCACACCGCCCCGCAGCGCCTGAAAGCGCTGCGGCGCGCCGCAGCATTCAGCTCTCGGATTGGTCCCGCCGTAGCGCGCCGCAGCACGCCGTAGTACCCAGAATTTTTTGAAAATGCGCATAATTAGCTGAAATGGCCAAAACTTTACTGTTTTTTTATTTTAAGGTCCATAGGACCCTAGTGGGACTGAATTATATCAAATTTGAACCTAATTTAGTTTAAATTGAGCATTGCATAAAATTGAATGTGAAAATGAAATTTGAAAAGATATTATTTATAACATATGCCTAAAATCTCTTTTAAAATTTTATGCCAAATATTAAAGAATAGGATTCTTGAATATTTGTATTGGCTAAGTAGGTCTTAATAATCAAATTGTATGAAACCTAAGTCTCTTAGAATTGTAATGAAGTGCTAACCTCTTTGGTTTGATTTAAAATTTGGTTAGCCTTAATTACATTCTATTTTATATTACTCTACATTCCTATACTTTCATGATTTTATGATGTATGCTAGAAAACTTTAACATTTATTTAGATACTTAAATGTGCTTAAATTGACATTAAATTATATTTGAATATAAGAATCTTAAGAATTTTATTAAGTAAATGATACTTAATCTAAATTTAAAATTTGACATTAATAATACACCAATAATACATTAATTTGTCATTGATCTTTAAATTAACCATTAGTCTTAAATTTGGTAAGGCTAGGGGTTAAACTCTAACTTGTCTTGATAAAGATCTAAATCTTAATCACCTTAACTAAAGTATTCTTGATTGAAAGATAATTCAATCGACATGATTCCAATAATGCATATAATTTGACATTGATTTTAAATCATGGAATTAAAAGTGCTAAGGTTAATATTAAAATTGTGTGATTGAACCATCTGAATCTAAACTTTAGATCTTTGATTTTCTCTTATATAAGACTATTAACATAAGATGATTAATAAAATTATAATGATTTATGAAATAATCTCACTCTAATAATATCTTTAATTTCATCCTATGATTGTAGAATAGAGTATGACCAGATTGATTTTTATCCATCTGATCTGATAACTTTAATCGAAGACTAAAAAGTAAACCTTAAATGTTAACTTAAGAAATAGAAGAGTGAGATCTCAAAAGTCTTGCTCTAGGATCATTCTTAAATGCTTAAAGACCTTAAATATTAATGCATTGAGGTAGAAAGAACTTTTGTAACTTATTAAGGTAGGAATCTTAAATGATCATTCATAATCTTAGAGGTTAATCTTGATACCTTATGGTAGGAACTACCTAAAGCACCTAGAATGGAACTTATCTCTTGTGGTAAAAATCATTATTGAGTGATCTCTATGATCACATCCTTGGAGCCTTGTGTAGGACTCACTCATTTAAAGTAAGGATTAATAGCTTTGATAAATCCTTATTGATTAAATAGAATTTTATGAACTTAGATTATTAGTGTGGTATTGTGGCGGCCCTGCCCCACCGTGGTCCTATTAACTCTTAAGTTAACATGATTACGGTGGAAGGGTCACCAAATAACAAAGTCCCCACTTAAGATTGGATTAGACACACATTCTAATCCAGTTTAACTAAGGACTTTGTCATTTATTCCAGAATTTATTACTAAATGATCATACAAGAACTCAGAGTGCGGAAGCAGTAAACGGTATAACATCCATCCAATACAGTATAAATACAATAATACAGAATAAGTAAAGTGCTGAAAGAGAAATATAAACCTGTATTATTACAATATTTAATAAGTTTAAAAGAACTGAAAGAAACTCTCAATCTCACTGAAAAACAGAAAACTAAGGCTACAGATCTTCAAGAACGGGCTCCTTCTCCAATGGCAAGCTCTCCACTGGATCTACTGCTCCAACAAACTCAGATCCTACCATTATCAGTTTCATAATGGTAGGGCCCCAGCCAACAAAAGAAAAACTGGTTAGATAATATGTCTAAGTACATTTTAGGGCAAACAATTTTATTAAGTTAAATAGATATCACCATAAAAATAGAACTGAGCAAAAATGGGTGCAGAAAAGTGTACAAAAGAACAGTATAAAGTTATAAACAAACAGTTTATAACTAAAACAACTAGGAAGTAATACATACCTCCTCCAAGCAACTGCAACAAAAACAGGTAAGTAAAAGAAAAGTAAAACTGTAAGAAAAGTACAACCTAAACATGCTTATGATCAAACAAAATATGCTAGGTGACATACATAATTTGAACAGTATAAAATTGAAACACTAACATACTATGTGAGCATATGAAAATAGTAAGTAAAATTATCATCCTATATAAAAACACGTGCAGGAAAGCTGTAAGTAAAATAGTGCTGAAATGCAGAATATGCTAGTAAAACAGTAACTACAAACTGAAACTACAGTAACTATATAAGTCATCTGAACTGAACACGAACTCAGCAATTCTTAGCATATTGAGCTAAGAAACTCTGAACTGATCATCACTGAAACTCTTAGCCTGATGAGCTAAGACAGAACTGAATGTAAGTGTACTTGAATTAGTATAACCATATCAAAATCCTGACTATATAGTCAGTAGGGCAAGAGTCTATCCATCCTATCCCATGGACTAGGCATGGCATAGACTATCGGACTGAAACCTCCTACAAGAAGCCGACCCCGAACGAGTTGATCGAAGAGGTATACTAATCAAGCTACACCTTACAAACCACTTGTGAAACAAAAACACAATGCTATTTATGAATGTTCAAAATTGACATAAGATATTTATCAAATATCTTAAGTACATAATATATGTTCAAGGTATAAGGCTCAAAATCAAGGAATGCGAAGCATCAAAATCAAAGTGCAAGAAAAACTCTATCTAAAACACAGGTGATATCTTTTGTTATCTACTTTATTCGTTCTATCTACTCTAAGTTACATAAGTTTCAGAATTCATCAATTCTTACACATCTGTAACTTAGAATCACGAATCCTACAAGTTGAAGATAATTAGGACTGGCCAAGTCCTAATTATAACTTAATCAAAATATGACTATTTGGTTAAAATGAATAAATCATCGACCTAGTTTTGTAAATTAATTCATCCCAACCACATCTTGATTAGCCAAATCAAGATGTAAAGATTAAGAATTAGACTCCAGATGATGGGGTCTAACCACTTAATCTAAAGGTATAATCTAAGGGTCTAAGGTTTAGAACCCATAACTCATGGATTAGATTAAGGCAAATCCTAATGATAAATCAAATTCATTAGGATAGATCTCTATTCTTAGTTCTAGGGTTTAAAGATTAAATAATCATTTAATAAACTAAGACAAATCTAGAAACTAGTAAACTCAAGGTTTCATCTAATTGAGTAACCCAATTTATTCAATAGATGAATTCTATCTTAAGATCTATTCCTAATCTTAGGAAATAAGGCTCTTAATTACTAAGATTATCTTTCAAGACACACATCCTAACTAATGTTATAAGACCTAAGGATGATTAAAGAAAGAGAACTTTACTTAAGACTTAGGAATTTTCTTAAGAAACTAAGATTAAGATTTTAATCAAAGTCTAATTTAAACTTGGATTTGATTAATTTCAACTATGAATCATTTTATTTACTGATTTTAGTGAATAGAAACTGAATTTAGGGCTTTTAAAGGCTAAACCCTAAATTTGGGCAAAATGACCATTTTGCCCCTACTTAAGGTTTCAAAGATCAACTTTTAATCTAGGGCTTAAATTCTGAAATTTTCTTTTGGAAAGAGATTCTTACTGTCTAATATAAGATTAGATAGCAACTGAATTAATTTTTGGTAATTATTAAGCCATAAGAGGTCAAATTAGTGAATTTGACTCATAAGGGAAAAATTAGTAATTTAACTAAATGAAAGTTAAATTTTATTTCAGATTATTGTTCTTTACTGTCTAAGCTTTCCATAGAATCTTCATTTGCTAAATTTTGATAAGTATTGGCCAAGTTATGGCTAATACAAGATCTAGGGTTTTAAGGTTAATTAAGGGATCCTTAATTATAGGTCAAAAATCTTATCTTTGCCAATTAGTGTCCAAATTAAGCAAAATCAGTGGCTATGAATTACAAATAGCTCACTGATCATAATGACATGTGGTAGGCTCAATTTGGACCTAATTTGACTAAGTTAAGACCTAATTAGGGTTTACGGTGATTAGTGAGTGATTAACAAAATTAATCATTCAAATACTAATCCAACCTTATAGATTGATTCTAAATGGTTCTAGGAGTCCTCTGAAACTTAAATCATTCAATTTGGATTACTAAATTTGCTAATATTCACTAATCAAGATTTAGAGTAATTAAGGGTGATTAGCAAATCTAACCGTTGGATCCTAAATATTTTTACAAATTACTTTTATTTAGGTTTTTCTGATCTAAGTGGACCTTTGGATCGCCAAATTTGGAGCTCAATTGACCAAGTTATGGTCAATTGAAGTTCTAGGTCTAATTTGGGTAATTAAGGTTAGGTCCTAAATGTGATTAGGCAAATATTAATCCAAACAGGAAAGTGAATACTACCAAATTAATTCTTAGAATTTTCTGATCACTTTAAGACCCATATTGGGTATGTTTGGATGAACATACACAAAGTAATGAGCTAAATAAGATTTGTGACATTTAAATTTAACTTAAATTAAACCCTAAATAATCACTTTATTAAATACAGGTCCAAATGCAAAATTATTGGCATCAATAAATTTCTCATATTTTTCTGATTCCAATGATATATAATTTTGCATATTTTGGACTTATAAATATTAAGATATGATCATTTAAAGTTTTAGTGATTAATTAATTAAATTAAAACTTTTATTTAAAATATACAGAATTTAATTATTTAAATAAAATTCATTTATATAATTAATTTAAATTTAAATTTCTGCAGGTGGGACCCACCGCTGAGCCAGCGACAGAGACAGTGCCAGCACCCAGGACACGTGCCAGCATGCCATTTGCTGGCCTGACCGATGTGGGGCCCACCACCTGACCAGCCCGACACGCGGGACGCGTGTCGAAGCAGGATTTGCCAAGGTCAGCGAGAGGGCCCCACCAACCCGTCGCCCGCGCCCGTGGCCCGGTTCAGCCCCGATTTGGGTCGGTGGTTTAGACCGGGTTAACCGGTTTTAAGAATCAACGATCGAGATTCTTTGATCTCAAAAGATGAACAGTCCATATTAACTTATGCAATTTTAACGTTTCGATTAATGATCGGATTTATCTTAACTTATTAAACTTAGCATTAATTGCAATCTAATTAACTCAGATTAATCTAATCTTAATCCAACGGACAGAAATTAAGTTTTCAAATCTACGGCGCGATTTCATCCGCCGATTCGCTTTCCGTCCCGAACCGGACCGGGTTCAGATGGATCATTGAACCGGTCGAAAGTGACCGATTTGAGCAGGAGGGTTCTTCGTCTTCCACCGAAGGCTGCGATTAGGGTTAAGGTTTTCGGCAATGCAATCGATCGAATCGATCGATCGCCTCGCATATCTTAAGAAAGGATAGCAATAATCAACCATAAGAATGCATAAATGGAGATTCAAGAAGTAAGGAGGGGTTCGTACCTTCTTTGGAATGGACGCAGACGGATCTAGGGTTTAATCTTCAATTTTGCTCAACGTTTTAGAGATTTGATTTGTGTAAACCAGGAAGACGGTCAAATAGAGGTTTTAAATGGAGCTTAAGCGACTGGGAGATTGACGCGCGGAGACCTCTGCGTGCGATGTGTCGCCTCCTGCGACACACGTAGTCGCGCGGAGAGGACGACTTGCCAGCCGTCCGATTAGGTCCAAATCGGACGGTCTGGATGACTCCACGCCACTCCAAACGGTACCGACGGAAAAGTGGGATGGCATCAGAAGGGACTGACAGCGGCCGTTAATTACTTATAATATTATTATTTAAATTAAATTACATTCAGATTTAATAAATCAATTTTACCCTATTAAATTTATCCCAAAAATTTCCAATAAATCACCCTTAACTAATTGAAGGGTGAAGAATGCAACGGTGCACTCGGATTTTTATTTCGATGAGTATTTAATTATTTGAGTTTTCAGGTATTTAAATAATATTAAAATATTAAGCGAAAAATCAACAACTTCCAAATGCCTCCAAAATTTCACCCATAGCTAATTTGGGTGTTCTGGATGCAATGGCGAAGTCAGATTTTCAATCTGAGGTCTAAATAAAAAGTCAATTTTCTAGGGTTTGAGATTTTCTAGAATTCCAGATTTGACTTTGTTGACTTCTAGTTTGACCTAGGTTTCAGTGATGAGCTCTAAATTACTTAATTAGTGAATTAGAACCTTAATTAAGACTTAGTTTAGTCTTAATTGAGCAAAGTAATAACTTGAGTTGTTACAGGTATACTCATAGTACTGAATTATTTCAGTAGTATTCAGGATTGGTTGATTCACTTCAATGTGGACTTATGACCAGGCACTACCCTGAGAGATTAGATGAATACAATCCCGTTAGAATAAATCTTTCGAGATTAAGAGTGTTACAATTAGTGAACAAGATCCTTATTTTAATATATAAACTGCGACTAGGTTCTGCCTCCTATCGTAGTGCGTTTTGATAACTGCAGTTTAAGCAAACTAAGTATCTCAAGTCACTTTGCATTGAACACTAAGTATGCTTATAATTAGGTTATTTAACTGCTTAGCTTAAGATATAAACTATGACCGGGTTCTGCCTCCTATCGAAGTGCACTTCGATAAGTGCAGTTTAAAATAAGCTAAGGGTTAAATCCACCTTTCTTGGAAACATGTTAAATATGTGTATTCGACCTTCCCAACTAATAACTTTTAAGTAAAATCTCAACTTTAACCAATTATTGAACTAGAATATAAGAGTCAAAATCCTTCTTTTTTATAGGATTCTGCACAATGGAGACCTTGAATTCATTATCATATTTCAAAATAATTCAGGATTTTTGGATTTAACACATGTAGCTTAGAAGCGTGAACATGAGCATAAGCATGATATTGAGTATCAGTGATGATTTATGGGTTACAGAATATTACATACATCGATTAGAGAAAATTTAGGATGCATCGGCATCACTGTTCCCAACTGGATGTATGTATACATTTGTAAAATACTAGAAATTATTCACAAATTTGTTTGTTAATTTTTAAATAATTTTGACCTCAGATTAAAAATCTAACTTCACCATTGAGTTCACCACACCCAAATTAGCTAGGAGTGAGGTTTTGAATGCATTTAGAAGTCGTTGGATTTGTGACGAATATTTTAATATTATTTAAATACCTGAAAAAATTGAATAATTAAATACTCATCAGATCAAAAATCCGAGTGCGTCGTTGGGTTCAGAACCCCTCAATTAGCTAAGGGTGATTTATTGGAAATTTTTGGGATGCATTTAGATATTTAAAAATTATTAATAAAATAGATACAAAATATTTAAGATATAAATAATTATATAATTATTTAAATAAATCAGACGGCACCATCAGCATTAATGTCACGCCGTCACCTTGTTTTATTAGAGCGTCGTTCGTTTGGAAGGATCACCTGCGCCGTCTGATCGCTTGATCAGACGGCTGAGGTTCATCCTCTTCGCGAAAAGGGCACGCGGCGAAGGTAAACACGCGTCACTCGAAACCCTAAACCACGCGAAGTAACTCCTCGACATGTGTCGTTCTGGACTTCGCGCACGCCTCCACAGTTGCTTCCTCGCCACTTCAAATGACCATTTAAATCCTAATAGAGCATCCTATATCGAATTTTCACCCTTCAAAATCGTGCGACAGTATAAGCCAAATCCCTCGAAACCCTAAAACTATCTACGAAGGTACGTATTCTCCATTCATGCATCCTTATGTTTTCGTTTAAACCTAATATTGTGATACGATGGATCGAATCGATCGATCGTATCACCGAAAAGAAAACATAACCCTAATCACGTCAAGATTGCTTCGGGGAGACGAAGAGCCGAGCCTTGAACCGGGCTTTGGCTCGACCGGTCCAACACGCCGGTTCAACTTTAGCGCTGACAAGGCATGGCGGGACCCTTGTATATGCGTTGTCACCTTCTAAGACTAGCCGCGTGTAGTATGGAGGGTCCCGCGATCATCTCATCAGTGATGCGCTGGATGGGGGACCCACGTCTGGATACTACGTCAGCGCTGTCTCATTTGAGACAACCGTGGGTACCACTCAGCAGATCTCTAGCCAATAACAGGAGGCCACGTGTCTTCTGTGGATCCCGTCTGCAGCAGAAAAAGTTATATATATATATATATATATATATATATATATATATGTATATATATATATATGTATATATATATATGTATATATATATATATATTAATATGTAATTATTAATATATATATATCAAATAAATCAATATGCAAAATCTATACATTAATATTAATAAAAAATTTTATAAATAATATAATATAAAACAGTAACATTAATATAAATATATTTATTAAACAGAAAATATAATATTATTTGATAAATAAAAACATTTTAATTAGTTTAAATAAATATAATTAACAGATAAAATAAAATAATAATTAACAAAAAAAAATAAAAGTAAATAATTAATAATAAATAACAAATTATACATGCAAAATTAAAACTTTTAACTAGAAATATTTAAATATTTACATATTAATAATAATATAATTCAATTAATAGCAAAACATTAAACATTCATAACTCATAAAATAATTATCCAAATCATACAAACAAATACGTTCCTGACAACCGGATCTTTTTGGCAGAAAGTCTCATCCATGGGTTAATATAGTAGGAATTATATTAAATTAATTAGCAAAAATCAAGGAATCTTTTAGTATCATCCAAATTTCAATAAGATTAATATTTTAAATAATGATATTTTAGGATATTTAAATAATTATAAAAATAATACAAAAACTTAGATTAACCATAACTTTGTGTGTGGTTACCCAAACATATCGAATATAGGTCTCAAAATACTCAGAAGACCCTAAGGAACATTTTAGTAGTATTAATCTTGCTGTTTTGATTTGAATTTGACTAATCACAATTATGACCTAACCATAATTAAGCCTTTAACCTTAGAACTTCAAATGGCCATAAGTTAATCAATTTAGCTCCAAATTAGGTGATCCAAAATCAATTTAGATCAGAAAAACCTAATTTACAATAAATTATAAAAATATCTAGGATCCAACAGTTAGATCTCCTAATCAACCCTAGTTATCATAAAATCTTAATTAGTGAATATTAGCAAAACTAACGATCCAAATTAAGTAATTTTAGTTTCAGAGGACTCATAAGGTAAATTAAAACTTGGATGTATAAATAGTTTAATAATTTTATAACTAATTTCACTAATCACTCACTAATTATATTAAACCCTAATTATTAATCATAGAAATTGGATTAGCTATAACTTAGCCAATACATATCAGAATTTGATGATTTTAGGTTCTATGAAAACCTTAGGACATAATCTACAATAAACTGACAGAAATTTTAAGATTTTATTAAGGGTAAAATTATTAAAATGCCCTGATAAGATCAAATTCCCAATTTGACCTTATAAGGCATAATAATTAAGTAACTTAATAAATAAATCAAATATTCAAATATCATTATTATTATAAATTATGTTAAAATCATAAAGCATTAAATTAATGACCTAAACTATTTTTGGCAAATCAAAGAAATTAAATTGGTTGATATTTTGTCAAAACAGTCAGGTACGCAAATTTGCTTATAAGTTTCATTTCAATATTTTTATTTTGAGCCATTTTCATTTGAGCACTATTTATTTGTTACAAAACTGCTTACTGCTATTAAACCTGTAAAAGAATGATATCAAATAGCATGTAACAAAAAGATGAAAAAATGATATATATTATTGTGGTGTTTGTCTTTGGAGGGTGGAACGCAATAATGAGAATCTGTACAGATTGGGTCTGCTGGCAGCCCCTGGGAGTTATATGAAGGGTTTTAGCCCCTTATAGGAAGTGGGCAAATCCAGAGGAAAGACACACCATCAGTTCCTATTTGAGTAAGCTACCGACGGGTATTGAGATATGCTTCGTACAGGTTATGCCAATGGGTTTACCCATTTGGGCTCAGGAGTCTACGGACTCGACTTATTGTTACAAATGCTTTTTAATAAAATTTATTTATTTCATGCTTTCATATTTATGAAATTTCACAGCTAACTTGCAGGGCAATATTTAAATTTGAAAATTTGCTTTTCTTTCATATGCAGATATTCAGTCATTTCCATATTTGATTTGTGCCTATTATAGAATGCTAGAATACTCTTATAAGAACAATTTGCGTACTCCTACCTGACTGGTAACTGTATTTTTTTCAGGTTTTGATAATTAAAATTTAGAAGATCTGCCAAATAAAAAGAGAAGAAATAAAGAAGCGAGAAAATGTGAATATTTAATCTTTATTGTAAATATTAAACTGTTGTAATTTCATATATGTTTGGCTCTATATTTAAAATTGTATAATTGGATTGTGAACATTAATTATATTATTTTCTTTTTTTGTATATAGAAAATGTATGTTTCTAATTGTATGAATCATTCTTTTGAGACTTTCGAACTTCGGTCCCCTGTCGCCACAGAATTAGTATCAGAGCGAAGTTTAAGACAATTTAAAGAATGATTTATTAAAGAGCCAACAATATGAATACAGTTACTAGATTATTAGTAGTTGAATTTTAAGTTGGAGAGCATACTAAGTATAGTTTATTATTTCCCCAGATAATGGAGAGCCATAATCAAAATAACAACAACCAATCTCAGGAGGAAAATATTCCTCAAAATACCCCAAGCCACAATGAGACTGTTTCACCTAACGTTGAAGCAGTCTGCCCTTTTGATCATAATAGAGCAAATCAAATGCTCCAATTCATGAATATGATGAGCCAATTCATGAACAGTCAACAAATCCAGAACCCAAATCATATTTCAATCCAGAAGAAGGCAGTAAATGAAGATATGCATGTTTTTCTCAAACTCCAGCCTCCGAGATTCAATGGCAAGGCAACTCCATATCAAGCCGAAGAATGGATTCAAAAGATAGAGAAGGAATTTAGATGTGCTAAAAGTTTTGAAGATCAGAAAGTATCCTTAGCTACCTACCTTCTGATTGAAGCTGCAGAGAAATGGTGGAAGACAATCAAAACTACTACATTCCAAAACAAATCAGAAGAAGAAATTCAGTGAGAAGAATTTGTGAAGGCATTCTTAGGCAAGTATGTACCCCAGTCTGCTACACAAACAATAAGAAAAAAACTATTGAACCTGAAGCAAGGAAGTCACACCGTAGCAGAATATGAAGAGGAATTCACTCGCTTAGCTAGTTTTGCTCCAGAAAATGGTTACAACTGAAGAAGTCAGATGTCACTTATTCCTTAATGGATTAAGGAATAATTTTCAACATATCTTGACACCCCTTCAGATCTTAAATTTTGCTCAACTGGTGGAAAAGGCCAAACTCATGGAAGCCCAAGAAGAGCAGTATTCTTCAAGAATAAAGAGGCCAGCCTTTTCTCCCCATTTTCAATCCAAGAGGCAGCAATTTTCAAGACCTCAAGAAGGATGTATAATATTCAAAGCAACTCTAGTGGACCTGCTCTGAGAACACCAAACACTTGTAGATTTTATGGAAGAATACACAGTACAGATAAGTGTTTTACCGGTGAAGGTCAATGCCACCGATGTGGAAGAACAAATCATTCAATAAAGTTCTGCTGCACTACTTACACAGTAAACGAGCATCAACTCCCAAATCAAGGCAAGGCAGTTATGAGGAATCAAGGCAGATCACCAACAAACCAAGGAAACAACATTACATCTTCCAGTAATATAAGGAATAAACCAGCTCAAGCCAATATTTTCAATTTATCTCAAGAAGTGGCAAGAGATGAACCTGATGTGGTAACATGTATCATTTTATTATTCCAACACTCTTGTTCAGTTCTTTTTAATTTTGGAGCTACGCATTCTTTTATTGCATCAAAATTGGTTCAAAAACATTTATTACCAATAGAACAACTTTCATCAACACTCAAAGTTAGTCTACCATCAGGAGATTTTTAGAAACAAGTGTCTTTTATAATTATAAGTTAGATATAAGTGAAGTCTCTTGGGAAGCTAAACTCACTGTCATTCTTATAACCACTTCTGATATTATCCTTGGGATGGACTGGATGAGTTAGAATAAAGCATTAATTGATTGTGCAAAGAAGAGAGTTTATGTTTATAGTGAAAGCAAGAAGGTTACATTTATTGGTCAAAGAAGTGCAGTTATTAGTCGTATTCCAGCAAACAAGATTAAAAAGTTTATTAGAAAGAAATACCCCATATTCTTAATCTTACTCTCAAGTTCCGATGCTAAATCTACAACTCTAGAAGAAACTCCTATGGTGAAAGAATATGCAGATGTTTTTCCAGAAGAACTTCCAGGATTACCACCTCAAAGAGAAGTAGAATTCAGCATTGATTTAAGTCAAGGAACGAATCCTTTATTAAATGCTCCATACAGAATGGTGCCTAAGGAGTTAGAAGAACTTAAGAATCAACTTCAGGAGTTGACTGAAAAATGGTTTATCAGACCAAGTAATTCTCCTTGGGGATCCTCGGTCTTGTTTGTTAAGAAGAAAGATGAGAGTATGCGCCTATGTATTGATTATCGAGAATTAAATAAGGTTACCATTAAAAACAAATACCCATTACCAAGAATTGATGATTTATTTGATCAATTAATTGGTGCTTCCATATTTTCCAAAATTGATTTGAGATCTGGTTATCACCAACTCCGTATCAAAGATGAAGATATCCCTAAATCTGCTTTTAGAACGCGTTATGGGCATTATGAACTTTTAGGAATTTGATCTTATCAGGGCATTTTAGTAATTTTACCCTGATAAGATCATATTACAAGATTTTTTCAACATTTATCGTACAAAAGTGAAAATAAAGAAATAAAAAGTTAAAGTAGCACCATCATAGATCCATTGACAGTTTGAATATTTTAAGTATTATGGTTCTTGCGTATATTTTCCTATGAGCACCTGACCTGGTATTATGCAGAAAATAATACCAGAATTTGAATTTCCAGTGATTAGAGAATATTCTAAGTACTGCAATACACAATAATATTTATGTTTTTAAGAGATGCGATTAGCGGAAATAAGGCGGTAATTAAATGCAGAAAAATAAGGCAATAACGCGATATAAATAAACAATTTCCTGCAACAAGTATTATCACAAAATAAATGTTACTGATGTCATTTTCTAGTAATAATCCTGAATGTTATTTATGTCATTTTCCAATAACAATCCTTAATGTTGTTGATGTCATTTTTCTAGTAATAATCCAGAATGTTACTGATATCATTTTCCAGTAATAACCCTGAATGTTATTGATGTCATTTTCTAATAACAACCTCGAAAATTATCAGTTGGTTTTGAACAACCAATCAAGCTTCAAATTGAAATTGGCTCAAAGCAAATAAGCGAAATAGTGAAAATGCAAAATGTAATATTCATCATGTACTGGGTACCTTTGTTCCTTAAGTTCAGAAGTTCAATAGTTCGTATGAGTGACAGTTCGCTCAATTTGTATTTAGGTTTGGATATTTTAGTTTAGCTTTTAACTAAGTTTCTAGGAGTGTTTATTATTTTCTTTTCCATTTTGCTCTATTTTCACATTAGGTTTATTGAGGATAGCGTCATTATTATGATGATAATATATGAAAGTAAAAAGAATGGAAATTATTGAAGTTTAAATTGCAGAAAAAAAAATAATAGTAATTTTTATAACATTTTTACTGTTATTCATTATTACTTAATGAACACAATAATAATGCGAATGACGTACTTGATATATTAAAACTATCATAATTTATCATATACAAAGGATAATGGAAATGTCTTAACTCTCCTTGATTCGTTCCTTTATTTCCTTCACCTCATACCTTGGTTTAGAGTTGACGGAAAATAGAGGGAGGGCTGCGACAGGAAGTAGTTAGTTGCTAGGTGGCTGGCAAGGCGACTGTTGCTGGCTGTTGGACTGGTGTTGGTCGGTCGACAAGGCGGCTATTGCTGGTTGCTGGATTGCTGCTGGTCGGCCGGCAAGGCGGTTGTTGCTGGCTGATGGACTGCTGCTAGTCGGCTGGCAAGGAAGAGTTAGATGGCTGTGAGGGAGGGAGGGAGGATGGAATGAGAAAGATTGGCTGGAAGGAGGAAGACTGGCTGAGAGCTGAGAAGAAAGGCTGGTGGAGCTAGTTGTTTGGAGAGGAAGAGGGTTGCTGTGGGGCTGAGGAGGAGGGAAGGGTTGTGCTTAAATAGGCGCAGGTTCTGCGCTAAACGTGCGCCAATTCAGTGCCTTAATGGTGCACGGTAGGTGCCTGGCACTTCCTGGCGCGGAAGCTTCTTCTACTAGAGGCGGAAGAAACTTTACGTAACCTTAAAGGGGGGGGGTTACGTAACTTTGCGGGGGAAGGGGAGAAATAAAGGAAGTAGGTTAAGAAGAAGAAGAAAAATATAAAAATTTACTAAACTTAAATTAATCGTATTTTTTCACCGTTTGACGTCCAAATACAACAAAATTTGACACCGCAGTGTGTTACAATATTATGAACACCCTCACGCTGAAAATTTTCGATACGGAGTAATATTTTATTTTATATTAATTTCTTAGTTTAAAAACTTCGAAAATTAACCACGATAAAACTGGCCCTAATAATTTGATGAAACTTCTGGAGTAGCCTTTAAATTATATACTTAACACAACAATATTGAAAACAATAAATTTGGATACATATTTCAATATTATTGATTTTTAAAATTTTAAAAATTCAGAAAATAAAGTGGGAGCTTCTGTTATTCAAACTTCTCCCAAATTAGGGCACTTTGACATAAAAATTATTTCTATATATTGGTATTTTTGTTTGCCATAATTCAAAATTTCCCGGGGTCCTAATGTTAGTGTCGAGATTTTGACCTAAATTGCAAAGTAACGAACTTGGGTCGTTACAACATTATATCATAACAATAGTTAAATGTAGACGTTGTTGTTATTCTAGCTTTGTTCAAACCTTAATTCTTAGTTTTGTCATTTTCAAGAATCTACTTCAATTTGCATAATTAAGGAGTGTGTGTGATAACTTAGGCTTTATTATTTTATTTTGAGTAATTTTATTGATATCTAAAGGAGCATATGCAATACTATATATTTTTAAATGCAATATAACATAGAGTATCATAAATGTAAATTGGTGCTGCTTTTACTTCATCTTATTTTATTTGACATTAATATAAATTGTTATTAGAATCACAAATGATTGTGTTAAGCGGCTCATCCTCTACAATCTCATTCATATATTTTATACAAGCAAGATTTTTATTATATTAAGTGTTATTATTATTAACTGCATCATATTTAAGAATCAGTATAGCGAAACTACTAAATGAACAATAAATTGCGAAATGAATAATAAACTACGAAATGAATAGTAAATTGTGAAATAAATAATAAATTGTAAAATGAATAAGTATTGTTGATTTTACAAAATGAATAAGTATCCTTTATAATTGTTCTACAAATAATAATTATTTTGCTGTACAAAAATTAATTGTAAAGTATTATTTCATAAGTAATTATCTTTTGTTTAAAGGATTCTTAAAAAGATGTTAATAAGATTTTTTTAGATCATACAAATCACTACACTTAAAATTACTAATTAACTTAGGAATATATATATTTCTTAAGGTTAATTTGGGATTTTATTAGTCTCAAAATATTATGATAGATAATTAAAAATAAAAAATAATTGATATCACATGATTTACAATACTTTGATAAATTTCTTGTGCTGCAACACGTTGAACTTAAACCTTGAATCATACATCAAAATTTTGTGCATATAATAAACACTTTAATAAGACATTTCAAAGGGGTTTATATGTAGGATTTAGTACAGCTGTCATTAAGCCTGAGCAGACTATTGATGTATCCGAAAACTATATAATTCTTTTGAGGGGGAATGCGTGTATTTACAATTGACCCCACTTTCAGATAAGTTGAGTAGACATACTCAACTCCTCACTTGTTCTGCGCCCACAGAATAAAAATATAAGATAAATAAATCATAATTTGCATTTCTCACAATCTTATTAATTGCGATTAAATATAATCTTATGACTATATGTATATATTTATATATTCAGTCTTTAGAACTGAAACTACTTGCTGTTCCATAGTATTTTTTTTATAATCATGTATGTAGTGTAAGGTTTCCTACAAAAATACAAATTTCATTTCTTACACTATTTTTTTTATTTAACATACAAAATCATTTGAACATATTCATATTTTCTTCAGTTGCAAATATTTCAAATGCTATGCTAATCTATTTACTGCAGGAATTATAAAAATGCTTGAGTAACATAAGAAAGTTTTCTTACTTAATCTCCTTCTCATTTTATGCTTATTGCACCGCTTTTATTTTTATTGTAAATGACTAAAGTGATATCCACTTAATAATTTGTTTATCCTACTTTTAAAATGTACTTAGACTTTTAAAGGCTAATAATTTTTTCTTTTTTTGGCTATGTCCTACCGTATTTAAAAATCAAAATATGATAAATCAGGAGCATGAATCAGGTGCTGCAGTTAAGAAAGAACCTGAACAGTTTTTCGATTAAGGAGCTTATTTACTTTTTATTTCATTAAGTGATTATGAGAGATTTTTATTTTCAAAATTTGTAAACTAAAAATTCTGTGATATTTGTAAACTATTCTTGCATCTTAATTATAGTTTCATATTTTGGATAATGAATGTTTAAATTATAATGATTAAATTTCTTTCCACCCTAGATCCATATAATATAAGTAGTGCTTAATGTTGGGTTAGGATTCTCTAACTCATTATTTAATACTACCGTAACACTCATTGTTGGATTTATATATCTAATATAATAGTGAGGTGTTACAGGGGTTGTGCGTCGAGGGGTTGAGGAGGGGGTCGAGGGGTTAAGGAGGAGGTAGCGACTTCTTGAAGCTTTGCGGCTTTTGTGAAGAGGCCGATTCCACTCGGTGCCTCTAAATAGAGCTTTTTGGAAACCGTTGAATTAATTTCGGTTTCATGGAACTACTCTCCAACATTCATTTCTAGCAAGGGAGAGGAGCGAGGGAGAGGGAAGATCTGCGTAAATGGTTTTATATTCTTTAAAAAGGTGCGTAAGACAAGAAACTGGAATGCATATTTTAAAATTTTCGATCTTCAAGATTAAATCCGTCATTTATTTGAATTAGTAGTTTTTTTAAATCTCATAAGATAAGAAACGAAAGCTAAGTTGACTAAACAAGACTTCAATTTTTCAGCAAATTTCTAACAAATCCTAATGTATACAACATCCCAAAATAGTGACTTTTAATCATAATTTAGGTTGTTAAAAGTGTGCGACAAAAATATACAAGGAAATTAAAATGAAACGAGAACTAGCAGAGGCAGTTAATATAAAACGAAAATTTGCGGGAAAATTAACTAAAAACTTAAATTCAACGTATAATTAATGCAAAACAGGATTTAGAGGAAAAATTAACGAAGACACGAAATTTGAGAGAAAGACAATGTCTTTGCTTGAAATGACCTAGGGTCATTACATAATATGCCAAAACCATCCAAGATAACATTCACCAATCATTTTCATTTTTAAATTCACTCAAACCTTACTACTAATGAACACATTTCTCATCCTATCTTGTTAGCATACACAAACATCCACCTTATCATCATCATCTTTGTATTACTCATTTTATAGTAAGTTCCATTATTGTTGGCCAACATTTTGCCCCCTTCGATTGCATAACCCTCCAAAAGCACTCTTCCACTTCATCCATCTAGCTTGGATGTTATTAAATGCACATTCAATTAAATTTATTAATAATCATACTTCATCTATCTCATTATTATTTGCATAATTGAACCAAGGTCTTTGGACCTCTATTTAATCACATAGTTCTCACTAATTATGTCCTCGAACCTACGACTTGAATTAAATGCCGAACTTACACTCCACACATTCCATTTTAAATCTACTAAGACAAAGCAATTTAAGTTCTAAAGTAGTCCTCAATAACTTAAGTAAACCCCTTTCCATATCATTTTCATAACTATTAAATGTACTCATACTAATTGTATTGATACAATTTTCATTAAAAAGCTTAGGATAATAATCATCAATTTACATTGAATATTTTTATTTCTTAAAAAAAGAAATCATCTTCTTTAAAATATTTTACTTAATCAATTTTTTAGTTTTTTTATCTCTTAATTTAGCAAACTTATATAAATGTGTATCTTCCTCAAATATTTTTCATTTTTATATACATCATCAAGTTGTGATTTTAATAATCACATATTGTTGCTTAAATTCACAATTAAGTATATATTTCTTGTAATTCTCATCATTCTTAAAGTTAAATTCTCTCCATAACAACTATTTCAAGTCTTTATTTATTCATCTTATTTCCATCACCAAAAATTCATACTTTTAGTGATCCTCCTTTCAATTCACCAAGCATATGTTTAACTATCTTGCAAAGACAACAAGAAATTAAGTTTCATATAAGATTAACTTCACCTAAAAGTTCAATTATCCATTTTTAAAATCTCAACCTTAAAAGTATTTATATTACTCATCTTGAAAGTTTACCATTTAGTCTTCAATCATATCCTAGACCAATTATTGTTTACTCATTATTTTCAAATCTAAATTAAAAAATGATGTTGGTCATCAAGCAATCACCCAGAAGAATCTTAGAATCCAAATGATAGAAACAATTTATTTCTTTAAAATTAAAATATCAATTCAAGCTTTAAAATAATCAGTTATATAAATAAAAATATTTTTATCTATTTTCCTAGAATAAATATTTATGATTAAAGCAAACTCTAAAAACATTATTCTTTCTTCAATAATTTCCGTCAAATCAAATCTATCCTATTATTAAAAAATATTTACCACATTTTTAATATATTCATTTAAATCTCCCACAATAATATTCCCTTTTAAGGTATTCATTATGCCAAAAGTTTCTCTTTTATGCCCATACCCAATCCTATTTGAGAGCACAAACACATATTATTTTTTAAAATATAACTATATCTCTCAAACTCTTAGCTTCACTCACATCATCTTTTAAATTTTTATCAAATATGATACCTATAACATTTATATGACAACTCTTACTCAATTACAAGAATTTAAAACACAATGAATCAATTTATTTTGCTTCCCCACCCTCCACCCCTGCCCGCTTTATTTCTTAATAGTAGAGTACTAATATTCCAACTCACTGTTATTGACTTAGTGTCTTAACTAGTTTCTTTATCTGCATTCATCTATGATGCAGGCAAAAACCCTTATCTAGATATAGGGGCCTTTGCACACTTTTCACTACATTTAGATAGTGCAATACATTACCTACAAAGGTTGCCCAATCTCTAGTATAATATCTTGTGGAATTCATAGCATAGTAAATTCAATAAAGTTTTATGTTGTTTGTAAACTATCTAATGCACCCCTCTACTTGCTCATTAAGTGTTTGGAAACCAATAATAGCATAACATACCAACTAGCTTTATTAAAAGTTCCATCATATTGATGAAAAGGATAATTAACTATAAGAGCGTGCATGAATATTAAGCCATAGCATCAAATCAAAAATTGTATCACAAGAGGATAAAATCTCTGCTTTCAAACAATCTGCATCCAAAATGAGACTGCCTCCATTTAACAATGCATTCTAAGATCGCTAAACAAAACAGCTCCTAAATTAAAAATAAGACACATCATGATTAAAATTTCTCAAGCACAATTATATTACCACAATACACAAATTCTTCTACCAAAAAGTTCCTAAATCAAGGCATGAATATAAGGATGTCTATTGAAGACTATCTTGCACAAAATTCATCAAACATGATTCAAAAAACCTATCATTTTATCATATAAAAAATACTGAAGTTCATTAAATAACACCAACATCGATCGATCTCCTTGCATCCATCATCATAAATAACTCAACATAATTGGAACAAGAAACCAGCCGACCAATAGCATATCTTCTCATAAGATCATCTGAATTATCAAAATATATCTAATACCACATCTAGAACACAACACTATGACATTTTGAAAGTTATGCATAACAAAGGCTTTATAGGAGATGCAACAGTCAAGATCAAGCTGCTACCTGCTGATCAATAGATCCTTCAGAAGCTGCAGCATTAATGGGTGGTACCATCTGTTGATCAGAAGTAATTCTATGATTATAGTTTTTCTTTCCGGCAAGCAGCGATTCCATCTCTTCACCCCGTCCGGCAATCTGAAATTTATCCGATACAAATGAATAGAGCTCCGAGCTAGCACGAATGCCGCCTCTTATCATCTCTTCCAACAAAGTCTTTCCTTTGTCCAAGTCCCCTTCTTTACACAGCTCAGTGACCAAAATCTCATAACTTGATGGATTTGGCTTTAGGCCTCTCTCCCCCATCTTCTCAAAAAGCTCCATAGCCTGACCCAAGCGCCCTGCCCTCACCAATCCACCAAAAGCCTTACTGTACAGTTCCTGTACGGCCTTCGGCGCACCCTCTCCGCTGCCCAAAACCTTACCAAAATACTCCATTGCATCCTCAACCCGGCCAGCCTCAAAGCAAGCATCAATTAAGAACCCAAAGGAAGCAGCATCAGGGCTGATGGATTTACCAGTCATTTCCTCAAACAGCTTCTCGGCCTCCTGCAGCATTCCATTCCCGCACAGCTTCCCAATGATGTTATTGTAGCAGCCGACGTCCATGGCCAAAGGCTTCAACCCTGTCCTGTGAAAAACCTCCACAGCCTCCGCAAACTTCCCTGCGCTGAAGCATCGATTAACCATTATGTTGTAAGTTTCCGTATTCAGCGCCATGAAATTCGGCGGCTTGTGCTCGTCGAGCATGTGGCCGAAAAGCTTCTCGGCTTCGGCCACCTTATTGTGCTTCAAAAGGGTCTCCAGGAGAACGTTGCAGGTAGCAGGAGTCATCTTGAACTGCCGGTCAAGAAGAGACTGGTAAGACTCCATGGCCTCCTTGTCCCTGCCCATCTTCCAGTAAGCCTCCATGAACGTGGTGTGAACGACGCCGTCGTAGACGAGGCAACGCTCCCGGAGCTCGTCGAAGATCTCGAGCGCCTTGTCCATGTTGCCGAGGGCGATGAATCCGGACATGAGATTGTTGTAGACGAGCGAATCGGCGCCGTGCCCGCGAGCGAGCATTTCCCGGAGAAGATCGAGGGCTTCGGTGATGCGACCGGCGTCGATCAGGCCCTTGGTGAGGTGCCGGTATGTGACTGCGGATGGGGAGAAGGGGGCGTGGGCGAGGACATGGCGGTAGACCTCGAGTGCGGTGTCGACGCGGGAGGCGTCGCAGTGGGCGTTGATGAGGACGTTGTAGGAGACAACGTTGGGGATTACGTTTTGCTGGACGAAGAAGAAGTGGAAAAGGGCGACGGCGTCGTCGAGGCGGCCATGGCGATGCATGGAGGCCATGATGGCGTTGCAGGTGAAGACGGTGGGACGGATGGAAGAGAAGACGGAGTGACGGGCGTGGGAGGAGGCGGCGTCGAGGTCGCCGGAGCGGATTAGGGTTTGAACGCGGTTGTGGAGAGAGAGGCGAGGGCCGACGAGGGCGGAAGTAGAGTCGGGAAGGCGAGGGGCGTTAGGGTCGCGGGGAGGACGCGGGGAGTTGGGATCGCGCCGCAGGGCGTGAAGAGGAGGCTCTATTCGGAGGCGCCGCTTGCGACGGCGGCGCTCAGCGGCGGCTTCCTCGGCGGAGGAGAAGGCGAGAGAGCGGGAAAGGAGGAATTGGGGGAGAAGCGCGGAGGACATTGACGCGGAGGAGCGCAGGGATTGGAGGAGAATTTGACGGTGGAAGGGCATCATGGTTGATTGCTAGGGTTTGAGAGGTCGGAGGGGTTTTGGAGAGGGAAGACGAAGGGAAGTAGTTGAAAGTTACATGTGAGACTCTACAAGACTATTCATTAACATTTTAGTTAATATTAGAGTGCATAAAATTTCTATAAATTTTCTTTATGTGTCAAATAATAAAGCTGAATTAATGCAACATAGCTAAGTGTATAACTTAAATGAATCTTACAAAGTGTTTGAAGTTTCTATGTTGAATACATAAATTGCACTTATGATTCTCATGTTTTGTACACATGCTCTTACTATCACAATGTATCTATCACTCTAATAAATAATGAAATGAAGAGCATGGAAATCATTTTTCACTTTTAATGTTTTGTAATTGTACTACATATATTTTGTTTGAGATACTTACATTTTGATGCAATTATGTTATTTTGTGTTTAATTATTGTTATGCATATAAGTTATAAATGAAATGATAGGTTCACCATATGGTGATGAGGGGGGCATATGTCTTATTTATGGAACATGATGTAGTTGGATTGACGTATTTGGCTCATCACATTTAGGTTATTTTTCATGAAAGGACAAATTCACCTGTTATTGAGTTTTTGTTTTGTGATTTAAGTGATTCTGGCACTATCATCAATCTTTATGGAAAGTTGCGTATGCTATCTGGCAACCACTTGCTCTACAAACACTTACCATTATTTTGTTATTTTTTCAAAATAATGGTGCACTTTGTATTTGACTGATAAAACATCTGGGCTCAAAGTTTGTCATATCATTCTAAAATTCAAGTCATGTTTATTGCTAATATTCATGTATTTGTATATAGTATATTATTTTCCATCAACCCTTATCGGTCTTGATTCTATCAATGTAACTTATCTGCAAATTCGTTTTATTGTCTATTAACAATTTATCCGATATTCTTCAATCTTCAATTTAAATATTCTCACAATAATTCATAACTTTTATATAATTTTCCATCAACCCTTATGAATCTTAATTCTGTCCATGAAGCTTATTCGTAGATTAACAATTTTATCCTTGGACATGAAGGACTCACCCTTCAATTTAACTCATAACTAACAACATTTCACAACTTTTATATTTTGTTTTGATGCTTAATCATCTGCACAAATTTAGATTTTTCACTCATTTATTGTTTTTTCATAATTACTTTTCAACTTGTAAAGCCAAATAATGTCGGCAACGCGCGCAATAGGGGAATTGTTCCCGTCATAGTTCACGAAGATCCACTTCCTATCTTACTCAGTCCGGATTATGGAGTGCAGAGAAGACCTGAAGTCTATCCTCCCATTTCTTCCTTTCATCCAGCGCTCCTCCACCCTTTTCTGGCCTCCGAAAGCTGTCGAATCGCTCAAAGCCCTTGCACTTGGCCCCGATATCAGCGGCGTCGAGTCCGGCGAGATTCTATTTGACGCCATCATCGATATCAGATACTCTCTCGGCCTCTCCTGCGAGCGATTGGATCGACATGCCGCTGAGGGATACTCACTTTTCTTTGACGAGGTAGCTCACTTATTTCTTTCATCCTGCGCATATTCCAATCATCTAACTTGATTGTTTTGTTGTTTTGGTCTGTTTGTTTGCTTTCTCGGTTTCCGGCAGTTGATATTGAGGGTGGACTCGAGGTTTTGGTTCAGAGAGGTTGTGCCAAAGTTGGCGAGTCTGTTGGTGCGATTGCCGGCTCTTCTGGAAGTGCATTATCAGGATTCTGATGCGAAGTTTGGAAAAGGGAGGGCCGGAATTCGCTTGATGGATCAGCAGGATGCAGGGATTGTATTCCTCAGTCAGGCACGCTTTACTGATGCATTGTCGTTAAAGATTATTGCCATAGTTTAGCTTGCTTGAATGTTTTCCTATTTTCTTTCTGGGTTTATTTGATTTGATTTGATTTCCTGTTGCATTTCAGGAGTTAGTTGCTGCTCTTCTTTCATGTGCACTCTTTTGCCTTTTTCCCACTAGTCGCAGGGCGTGGAAGTCTCTTCCTGTCATCAATTTTGATAATCTATTCGCGTTAGTGCCTCAGCGAAATTCTTTATTTTAGTTCATATAATCTGTTATGTTCAATATGTTTGTTCAGAGGAGCAGCAGAAGTTCAGGACACAATAAATCATGCTAATATTTTTTAAACGTTCTTCTAAAGTTTCTTATATGACATATTTTACAAATGTGAATACTATTAAGGCAAGATCAGTTAACTAATTACTCCTCTACCGTTACATGTATTATTAAGGCACGATCCATTACCTAATTAATCCTTTACAGCTACATGTATTATTAAGACAAGATCCGTTACCTAATTACTCATCTGCCATTATATGTATAATTAAGGCAGGATCCGCTACTTAAGTACTCCCATACCGTTATTATGTATTACTCATTAAATTGTGGTAATTATTTTGTATATATAACTGTTACTAGCGTCTTCTATTTATTAGCCATTACCATCTGCCATAATGTACAAATTCAGCATTTCTTGATTCCAATACATGTAGTTCTCGCTTGCTTCCTCTCTTGCATTCACTTCTTTATGGTATCAGAGGGTAGGTGATTCCATGGCCTCATCAACCGATCTCCCTCCCACTCAATAGTTGCATAAGATCAAGATGATGCCTCGGTACTCATTCCTCCTCTCTCGATCGACACGTCCAAGTTTGGTGATGCTTCCAATCTTAACAATGTGCATCATATCATCAATGTTAAGTTGGATACATCCAACTACACGTTGTAGAGATCTCAATTCATTCCCCTTTTTTGTGCTCATTGTCATTCATTGATGGAACCCTACCATCTCCCCCGTTGACTCCCTTCCGACAAAGCGAATTCTGGCCATGGCAGATGGCTAACGACGGATCAATTGATCCTAAGCTGGATTATCTCTCCCTCACAGAACCTATTCTTGCACAAGTTCTTGGGCATGATTGTGACGACCACAATATTGGAAATCACTTAACTCAATATTGATACGTCACCCCACAATACCTAATACTAGATTAGAAGAAAGCTAATCCAAATCATTAAGTATTGTGTTTGGCCAAGGATTTAGAAGAGGGTCTTAAGTTAAGATGGAAGGGAAGTTATGAATGGTATTTAGAAGTTTGTAAATAAAGATGCAACAAATAGATTTTAAGAATGAAAGATGATAGAATTGAACATGCAATTTATGAAAGAAGACATGAGTACATGTAATAATAATCTAAAACAAATGAACTACTTACATTTAATCATAGACATGTGATTCTAATTATTTATGGGAAAATTAACATGTGACTTATGGGTTTATAATTTTTTCTTCAATTATTCTAAGTCTAAATTTTTTTTAAAATTTTGGCAGAGTCTCCTTTGTAAATGGTTAAGGAAACACCTGCAGAAGTACATGCAATACTCCCATTCCAATGGGAGTTATAATTTAAAAGAAAAGACATCCTAATCTATCATACATTCAATCCGTTTTAACTCCAATTTTAATATAGAGTTCAATCATTTTTATAAGATTGCTCATTTTCAATTCTATATAGAGTTCAATCCTTTTTATGAGATTGCTCATTTCCAATTCTAAAAGAAAAAGGGAGAGAAGTACATGTGTAACAATTGTCTACACTATGGTTTATTTTATCAAGACATTAAATATTCATAGGAAGATATGCAAAGACTTAATTAACACACAAATTTTATACATTTAATTCCCATTCATCCATTCATTTACTCATCCATTTATTCATCACAAGCATTTAAGTATATTCTAAGCTCCAACAAGTATGGTAAATTATAGTAAATGATATTATTACAAAATAACAGTAAATTGAATAAGAAAAGAAAATTTACAGCTCATTTGAAGTTTTTAATAAGCTATAAATTTATAATATATGATAGGCGGAAGCAATTTTAGTTTTTAGCGCTTGGTCCAGCTCCACTAGCATCCAAGTGCACCTGATTTATCACATTTTGACATTTAAATGTGATAGGGTAAAGCCAAGAAATAGAAAACCTGATTAGATTAAACAGTCTAAGTATAATTTAAGATTTGCTAAACATGCTATTGTTATAATTGGATATCACAGTTCTAGTTATAATGCAAGCACAAGCATAGGTGCAATATGATAAGCATACAAATAAGGGAAGAAAAAACAAGTGAGGTAGAATGCTCATTTAATCAAATATCCTAGCCTACAATCAATACAAGGGTGAAGCATCTTAAATAGGCTAGAATGAACTAGTGTGCATATGAAATTAAATGAAATAAAGCATGATATGTTCAAATGAATTTATGCTTAGTAAGGAAAATAAACAATGAAGCATTTAAATGGAGTTATACAACATTCACTGTAATCTAAATAAACTGCAAACAAGTAAAGTACAGTCCTAAATCATAGAAAATGCATAGTAAAAAAATTGAAGGAATAATCTTAGATTTAAATCTAAGATACACATAGCCTACGATTATGTAAAGTGGTATAGCTAAAAGTTATGGTGAATCTTAACAATCTATAAGATTGAAGATCTCACATGTTTATTAATCTGTACTCATTCTGTGGGCATATTCAGAATGAGATGAGTTAAACACGTCTGCTTAACATCTAAGGAAAACGGAGTCCATACCTAAAACACTCACATTCTCCATCTAAGAATGCGATGTCTCCTTATTACTCCATTTTAGTCTGCCCTAGACTGGTCCATCATATAGAACTCCTAATAATTTTAGGTAAAAGTTTTGTTCATGCACAATATTTTTATGAATGATTCAATGAATAAGGCTCAAAGCTAAGCAAGCCAACAAGAGAAATTCAATATTTGCAACTAAGTGATATCCAAAGTTATCTAATTTTAATGATCTACTTAATGATTGGAGCTAATTGAGCTCCCAATTAACTTTGAGATATTGATTTCAAGTTAATTGTAATATAATAGTAATTAGGATTTTGAAAATTAATAAATTCAATTCATTTAATATGATGTGATAAAATAATTTGTAAATATAATGATTGTTGTTAGAGACTAACTCTTAATCTCTTCCTAAACCATAAGATCTAACTTAAGAAATTTGAAACTAATGAAATTCTACTACTATTCATTATGGTTTTCTAGCTAGGTTATAGTTTGAATATTCTAATCAAACATATTAATCTAACTAAGTTACAAGTAATTGCAAAGTTTAGGATAAGTACTAGACTTAAGAACTACAAGTTTTATGTTTATTATTAATGTATGTTTAAATAATTCAATAGGCTCCCTAAACTAATCTAAGTAAGTTAAGGATACCTATTACTATATCTTAATTTAATAAAATAGGTTTTAGGGATTAGGATGAATAAGCTAAATATTGAATTAATCACTAAAACTAGATCTAGTTGGTTAACAAATCTACAATTACTAATTATTAAGACTATTTATTCTTAATGGTTGCAATTAATAGACTTAGGATCTAACTATAGATCAATTGCAAATCAAATCCTAGGGTTTCTACCTTAGGGTTAAAAAGTGAATTAAGCACTTGACAATTAATTCACATAACTAGGGAATTGAGAACTAAGCTCATAAAAATATTATCTAAGTGCCAAGGGAGATAATAAATGTGACAAGTTAGCTATCCTAGGGTTTATAAGACTTATAGTAAGCTACCTAGAAATTTAGGTTAATCACAATAACACTAAGTGAGAGTTAAAAACCTATTATCATAATTTTGTTGTCCAATTGAACTCTTTTATAAATAAATGAAATCCTTATTTCATAAGGAGAAGATTGACACTAAGTTTGTCAATTTTGGACAACATTGGAAAATTAGGGTTTTAATGACTCCTAATTAGGTTAAAAAGTGATTAAGAAAATTAGATTTTAAATATTGGATTTTATTTCATATTATTGATCCTCACATTTTTGTGAGTAAAATGGACTATTTGATCTTTTGATTTGGAAATCAATTGATCAAATTAAGTCACTTGAAAGATTAATATTAATATGACATTAATTGATTAATCCTAATTATTTACCCAATAAAATAATTAACAAAACTGAAATTAAATTTCATATTATTGATCTACTCGTTTTTACGATCAAATTGATATATAATATTGCATATATTGGGTAAATATTTCATAAGGTATGTTTTAATGAAACTTATTAATAATTAAACTTATAATTTAATAAAAATCCTTAAGTTATTCCTACTGTATAAATGAACCGCACGGTTCAAAATAAAAGAATCGCTCGGTCCGACAGCAATGCAGCCCGAAAGAAATTCGGGATCGGCTAGAGCGTCGCCTTCTTCGCAGGGGAAAAAATGCCGACCGAGATGACGATAGGAAGAGGCGAAGAAGGATGCCGACGGAGGAAGGTTGCCGACAGAGGAAAGGCTACCGACAGAAAGAAGGAAAAAGGTAAAGTCCTACTCGATCCTGGGGACGGCCTGCACGCCGGCGAGTGAAACTCGCCGAAGCTATCTTCCCAGGTCAAAAGTGGACTTGATGAAGTGAAGACGACGCTACCGTAACTTTTTCGGAAGGGAAAAAAATCGATACGTGCGTAAAAAGGAAAGGAGATGAAAACGGAAGTACTTGAAGATCCCGCACAGAACGGCTCGTCGACGGAGGCTTAAGGTACGCAAAGCTCTTTCTTACTCCTTCTCACGCGCACACGTCGATTGCTTCGCTAGAAGTCGCAACCCTACGAAGAAGCTCCCGCAAGCACTTTGGACACAGCAGTTCTAGAAATTTTCAGTAAACGCCCAAAAATCCCTTAGGAAAGGAATAGAGGGGGATTATAGCCACGGGGAGGCCAGCTGGAGAACCGGACAGTCCTTCTCTGGCAGCCGCGATCGTGCGTGAGGCGTACAGGGAGCGGGATCTGGCCGTTCGTTCGATCGGTTGATCGAACGGCCAAATCTCAAATTTTTGGTTTGATTAATGCTAAACCGCCGGATGAGACCCAAAAGGACGAGCGACGGTCGAGATGCTGCCGCACGCCTGCTTCGTGCAGTACCCGCCACAGTGAATTCTCTTCCACTAATAAAAAGGAACCGTTGGATATTTTTAAGCTTTAATTAGGTTGTTTAACAATGTTTTTAAAAGCTAATTAATTTATTTTAGTAGGAGGCTGTTACAATGATTTTGCTCTAGGTATGTGGCAAGCTCAACTTGAATATCAACTTCGCACTCTTAAAATAGGTGAGTCTTCCATGGCCCAAATATCTTTAGCAGATCAAACATTTTGCTCATCAACTCGCCATTTCCGGTTCACCTCGAACCGATCAACAAATTGTCCTCAACGATTGATCGGCCTTGGTTCATAATACTTATTTTTTTGCTTAAATTATGTGATAAAGTTAATTGTTTTTCTTGTTTCACTTGAACATGTCTTTTTGGTTCAGGAAAAAATTATCTTTTAATTATTTGATAAAGTCAGTTTTTCGTTGAAATGATCTCTTGTGGTTGCCTAGCGTTCAAAACATATCTTTGTATTTGGGACCGTTGTTCTTAAAAAATCATCTATAATTAATTTGAATCACTTGTATAGGATCAATTTAAGCCAAGGCACAACTTCAAAATGAATATTTTATTGATATTTATTTTGCTACAAGCAAAGAACTTTTCCCATGTGCAATCTCAAGTTCTCTCTGACTCATTTCTGCTGTCCATGAGTCCACATATCCCACATAACACCTCCAATTGTCTTCATTTGAAAAAATATTTCCTCCGCATGGCTTGTTCTATGATTACCACGTTTCTATCTTTGTTGTTGTCTCTGCCTAGATTATTAACTTGCATGTGCTTACCTAATTTGATCCTTTGCATTGGCCATCCTAGCAATCCTAAAATATTTCCTGCTTCTGGCTTGATACATGAAAACCATGTTTTAACTTTGATGTTGTCTCTGCTTAGATTGTTAGTTTGCATATGCTAATCTGACTTAACCCTTTGCATTGGCCATCCCAGCCATCCTAACTCGACACCTTGTTTCAGTTTATTTATTTTGGCACTTCTCTTGCGCTGCAAGTTTTGTTTTATATGAGAATGCAATTGACCTTGTCTATTATGCCTACCAATCAAATTATTGTTGGGACCACAACAATGTTTTCGAAGAAAATTAAATCTCACAAAAAACAGATCCTCACTAGAAAATAAAAAATCAACATAAATTTACAAGTACAAATCATAAGTGACATAAGAATTTATGTGATTTGGTGAGAATCACTTATGTCCACGGGAAGGAGAAAGAGAATTTCACCATGAATAGAAGAAGATTATAAGATATCTCAATACACTTCTCCTTCAACTATTACACCTCCTTAAATAGGCTCCAAACGCTTCAAAATCTTTCACAAAACGCATGTAACCCGCTCACCTATTTGCTCATGTAACCACTCATATAGCCGCTCATGCAACCGCTTACTTAACCACTCATGTAACCGTTTACGTAACTACTTATATAACTGCTCCAAAACATTCAATAATTCTTTACCTTAGCTCTTATATGCATTATATGAGAGATGAAACCAACACACACTGACATGTAGCGACTGCACCCATGATAGTTGCATACGTATCCTCCTTTTAAAGGAATCAAGCCGCACGTGGTATGCCATCAAAATGCGTTTTCAGCAAAACCTACAAACAATCACATAGCCAATCGTAGACCGACGCCTATCGAGATCTCCCGTATAATCAAAATCTACATAACATGCATAGAAGTCACCAAGAGATGCTTGTATTTTGAACCTTAAACCAACATCAATTGTACCCTTTAAGTACCTCAAGGTCCACTTCATAGCTTGCCAATGAACTCTACCTGGGTTATCACGTACCGACTTACCATTTCAACTGCATGTGCCAATTTTGGCCTTGTACTCACCATACGTACATTAAACTTTTAACAGCACTAGCATACGATATCAACTTCATTGCCTTCCTTTCTTTATCATCATTGGGACAACTAAGAATTCAACTAGAAGTGATGCTAACGGAGAACTTACATATATGGTTGAATCATCAATCTTTGAAGAGCCAAATTCTTCCAACTTCCTTGTTCTGATGAATATCTATGCCAAGGATTTAATGGGCTTCCTTTTACTCCTCCATCTCAAAATGTAATGATATTTGTTGATTTTATTAATACATGATATGAAGCAATCAACATCATCCACTTATCATCAACTTATCATCAACATACAAAAGCATGTAGATAAACTCGTCGTTGGCTAATCTCTTGAAGTACGCACAATGATCAAATTGACTTATCGTATAATGGTGTCTTTGCATAAATTGATTGAATTTTTTGTACCGCTGTTGTGATGATTGTTTCAAATCATAGAGTGATTTGTTCAGCTTGTACACCAAATCCCTCTTGTTTGTGGCACTATACCTAGGAGGTTGCCTTATATAGATTTTTTCTTCCAATTTCCCGTGTAGGAGTGTGACAAAATATCACCATCTGTCAAATGACACTGTCTTCGCCGAACCCCAAACATCTGTGTGCATATAATACTTAGTATCTGTTCAGTATACATGTGTCATTTTGCACACCAAGATGCTCCCTATCCTAACGATACAACATACATGATTATTATATATCGTCAAAGCACCACACTCCAACACCTTGCAAGTTTGGAACCACTAACGACATTGACAAATATGATAGGTAGCACCCGTGCCTATAATCTAATACAAGCCATCTGTGTATAAGCACTAGACACAATTGTAAGAGAAACATCAGAGTCATAAGCATTGGTGTTCGCCTGTGTAATATTCACTTCAGCATCTAATAAATCATCAATTATATTCTTTAATTTTGGATAGTCCTTCCAATGGATGTTCTCCAAATAAAAGGCACACAATGCCCAAGGCATCAACCCTTTGACTTGTCCCTCTTCTGGCTACTGCCGCTATTCTTCTTCTTCTTCCATTATTTCTTCTCAAATATTTCACGTTGGAGGATAAGTGCTTCGGCCATCTTTGACTTCGTAGACTCCTTGTATCTTCGTTAAAGTTTATGATTTAACAATGCCATCAACACTTTATCATACTTCAAGACCTCGTTCCCATAAATGAGCATCATGGTGAAGTTTTTGTACTCATTCGGGAGCGAGTTCAATTAAAGGAGCGCCTTGTCTTCATCCAAATTGAAAGATTTGCCAACAATTTAGTGAAATCGTTAGTATGCTCATTGATTGAGATACCTCTATGCAACTGGAATCTACAGAGCCTACACTTCATGTGGAGTCTATTTTCCACACTCTTTACCAGGTACTTGTTCTCCAGAGTTTGTCATAACTTATATGCCAATGCTTCTATCATTACCGAACACTTGTAGTTCTGCGTGAGACAATTGCGAATCAATCGGCATGCGCTCTTATTTATCTTTACCAAATCTTTAACTGATATATTCGGCTTCCCATCGCCTTCTAGAACATCTTCAAGATTCAAGGCACAAGAGCATCCATCACCTCACACTGCCACATCCCAAAGTTATTATTCTCATAAAATTTAACGACACAATTTTTGCAGTATGCGTCATAATTTGATGCACAGATTTTTCAGACAACCTCCAATGATTAAGTTTCTCCATCATTCACCATGATTGTATAGTTGAAATCTAAAGGATGAGTAACAATTCTTGCAGTACAACAACCTCGCTCTGATACCATTTGTTGGATCACAACAATGCTCTCGAAGAACACTAACTCCCATGAAAAGCAAATTATCGAGAGAAAATAAAAAATAAAAGAAATTCACAAGCACAAATCACTAGAGACAATAATTTATGAGACGTTCATGTAGAATAGATGAAGGATTTCACTATGCATATAAGAATATTATAAAATGTCTTTTAATACTTATCTCCTTTAACCGCTATACCTCCTTAAATATGCTCCAAATGCTCCAGAACCGTTCACAAAATTGCATATAAATGCTCACAAAACCGCTCATGTAGTCGTTTGCGTAACCGCTCCTGTAACCATTTACGTAACCGCTCATGTGATCGCTCCAAATTTTCAATAGTTACTACATTTTCCAGCTAATACATTTAGTTGATCTACAAGAGTCCAATATGGGATGATTTGATGTTTTGCCAAAGTAAGTATTTTGGATTGTTAAACATGCTATCCTAGGACATTTTGTTGATTGAGACCCATTCCTAACAAATTACTACACCTATATCTATCGATTAGATTATTCACCTACCCTTCATAGTAGAAGGGGAGAGTTTTCGTCCTTCTATGGATTAAATTGAGGCATCCTTTTAGTTTAACAACGACTTCATTCTCTTTTAACTACTTATTTGGTGACTCCCGCCTCCTGTACCATGAAAATAAAGGGTTGGGGCTTGTGTTTATTGCAAGAGGCAAGAAGGAACCCTAAATCAAAAGCATCATCCGTAACGACCCTTGGTCATTACTAAGAAAGGCGCTAACGTCCCCGCCAATCATAAATGTTCGTTAATTACCCGCTATAATATTAATATCCGCGAAATTATGTTTTTCTGTCAGTTTTTCACGCCGAGATTCATTTTGACGTCGATAACCCGCCAATCTATTTTTACAATTGATTAACCAACCTCATTTCAATTTTTTTTTTGTAACGGTCACTTTTAAACTTGTAGACCCTCCAATTGCCGCCACCTTCCAGAAACGGCGCCTCTATCTCAATAAGGCGTGAAGTCGCTTGCGGAAGGGGGGGTGACACTTTGAAAGAGTGGATCGATAGCGTATATAGGAAATGGAACCTATGATACCCGCGCATTTAAGCTATTGCAGCTCCCGTAAAATCCTACGCTTTATCTTCTTCTCTGCTCTAGACCCAGTGACCGAGCCGACAAAGCCGCAGTCTTTGACGCAAGCAGAGACGCAGCCACAACCAACGGAAGTTTTCGACGCCGCTGTTTGATCTTTCCGCTCCGAACCTTGCCAATTCCGTAAACTCTTCTCCAAGCCGACAACGCCAGCCGCAGCCTTGGGAGAATACGCCGCAAGCAAGGACGTAGCCAGCCGCAGTCTTCGACGCCTTCAGTCGCCCTGCTCTGAACTTCTGAGCCAGCTCCTCCGTGGCTTCTTAATTGCCGAAGAAAGATCCGATCCTTTAAGGTATGGAAAGATTTGTTATAACTACTGAAACATGTTTTATTAAGAAATTTGATCCTGTGTTAGAGAGGCAGAGATTTTGTTAAACATTAGCTGTTAAGATTTCTAAGTTCTATTTGCTATTAATCGAGTATGTTTGAAGCTTCAATGATTCAATTAGAGATTAGGAATCCCAAAATCATTTACATTTATTCATCTATGTAATACAACTTCAGATGGAGATGCAACATTGGATAGTAAGGACCTTCCCTTCTGCAAGACCATTATCTTCTTCACCTTCCTTTATCAAATGAGAGTCCTGGATGTTTGAAACTTTTTATTTATCTTTTAGTTTTATCTTACAAAGAAAGAAGTTGTGGGGTAGGTTGTTAATCCTCAATATTAGCATGTTTCATGTACTAAGTGGCAGTGAATTGAGCTCAATCTATTAAATAGTATGCTTAAACATATGAATGCTGAACCATTTGCAATCTTACATGAATTTTGGGAGATTAAATGCTCATCTCATTGTAATCATTTATGTTTGGCGATAGAATGAGCATTCATTATTGGCGAACATGAATTCTTTCCTTGTAAGTATACTTCTAATATGATCTATGTACTCCAATGAGTCATAGAATGAGTAGCTGTGACAGTTTTCATTATTTCAAGGGGAGCTGCATTTTCTTTTAAAGATAAGTTGGCGTAATGACTTTTAGAATTACAATCTGGTTATACTTATTTTGGTTTCATCAAGTGTGAGAACAATATTCTCAAGCTTTAGCACCATTACCTAGTGGGATTAAGGGGTTGGTGTTCTTATTATTGTTGTATTACTCTTAAATTTGTGATGTTGTTGGGCACGTTCTACCAAAATACTTGTCTTGTTTGAACCATGAATGGCATCTAGGTTCTAAGGTATCTAGTACGAGCATATGGTGGATTGAGATGTTGTTATATCTCAACATAACGTGTTAAGTTGCTTTAATAACCTAGCACTTCTTTTTAAATATATCTAATACCAATGATGTGCATGATCTCATTCTTTTGATTGTAAATTTATACCAATATATATAAATAATTTCTTTCTTTTGTAGCTAAAGCAAAGACAACTTACATAAGTTACCAAAATAAATGTAATAATATAAAAAAAGTGACTTTTAAGATGAGCTATAAGTTGCAAATTGTCACAAGTCACAATTTGTGAGTAATACCTTTATGTTATAGTCTGGATATGAGATCAATAGGTATTAGGTACTAGTTTATAATCAAACATGGCTAGTATTGTTATTTAATTGTAAAAATTGAATTATTACTTTGTAAATATAAGTTTAATCATAGATATAATTGTAATTTAGTAAAGGCACGTTCCTCTCTAGCAAAAGGAGCGGATTTAGCACATCGTCCTTATGTAGACTTAGGAGTAAGAATTTATATTTCATTATTATATAGGTCATTTACAAAACCTAATAATATTACAAATATAACTTTTGCAGACACAACAGATTTTTGAGTGCTAAAATCAGCATATTCGAATACCAAGGTACATTGATTTTACTGTTTACAGTTAAAATGCTTTTATTGCCGCTTTAGCACCGCTTCGAGCTTTTTTCCTGTTGATAAATGAAATGCTTGTTAAATGTCAGAGTAATGTCATAAATAAAATGTATATGTTATGTATTGTGCAAGGGTTTCGAAATGGTGGTTGATTAGGTTAGGGACGGGGCTAGTCCATCGGGAGTTATAAGGTTGCCATCTGGAGCCTTTGAGGTGGCCCAGATGAAGGAGTTGCTCTTGTTGAATCCAGTCTCATGGTTCTGAATTTGCCCAGCAGAACTACTAACGTTGCTTCATGAAATCAAGATATACATACAACATTCATGAAACTTATTATATGTTGATAATATGACTGGTGACAATATTATGGCAAGAAAAATGTTTAATCGGCAGAAATATGTATTTTGTTTTAACTTTTGATTTTTTGCAGAATTATCTGTTTTCTTGCTTTCCGCATTTGCTAAGTGTAATCTTTAATATCTTTTGTACTTAATATGTATATTAAGACATTATTCTTATAATGCCAGATCTGATGCAGTTGGAGGAAGTGGATATAGCTCAAGAAATATTTAAAGTATTGTGGTGCCGAGATTATGCATAAAGCTTTGATTTTTATTTTAAATTTTAAATTGAAAGAAAACATTTACTTATATTGATTTTAGTTTGTAATAATCTGGATGTTATATTCTTTAAATTGAATGAATGACAAGTTTATTGTGTTGCATGGCTATATTATTTTATTTATGTCTGAATGCTATTTTCTCTTAACTGCCAATATGATCCTGCGGAGATATACCAATGGGTGGTTGGGTTGATACCTAACCTAACCATGGGTCATCACATCATCTCTCTCTTTCTGCCTCCTCTATTCTATGCATTATACAGGTTTTAAATTCTCATCACCAAACTCTAATATTCTCAACACATGGGGGGAAGTGCTTTTCATCAATTGAAAACAAATGCATATCAAAACTAAACCACCTCTTAAATTATGCGTCATCTCTACTTCCATTGTAGTTTATTTGCTCTTTTGTTCTAGTTTAATTTTCTAGAAAACTTTTCGTAAAGAAGTCATAGCTATTACTACTTTATTTTTCTTTCATCACACTCTCAACTGGTAGCACAAAGATTATGTCTTTGTTAAAGGAGGATAAATTTTTGTAGTTAACATTCTTAACATTCATTGTGGGAAGATAATGTGCATATGCTATCACCTGGTAGCACAAAGATTATGTCTTTGTTAAAGGAGGATAAATTTTTGTAGTTAACATTCTTAACATTCATTGTGGGAAGATAATGTGCATATGCTATGGAAAGAAACTTGTCACAAGAAGCCAAAATATATAGCAATTATGTTAATAAAAATGATCATCTTTTTTTCTCATGCAACTAGAGCCCATGGAAGACAACTAATGCCAAGGAAGTGTTCAACAGTGCCTTACAAACTTGTAAAGACAAGTTATTGATATGCTTAGTGTAATGACCCTAGGTCATTTTTAAGGTAAACATTGAATTCCCGATTCGTTAAATCCTCCCACAAATTTCAGTTTCCCGTTAAAACTCCCGTTAAAATTTGATTTTTCAGTTTCAATCCCTAATTTAGAAAGTTTTCAAATTCGACAGTTACGAAATTAAATAAAATTTCTCCATTAAAAGCAAATTTCGACTGTTATGCCATTATCCTTAATCTACGGGCGTTTTGAGGAGAAGCCAGTCAGTCCAAATGGGTGTGCGTTGCACGCACACCCTATATAACCGAGTGTATGGCATTCGATCATCACCACGCTCAATTCCCTTCGCCTCTCCCTCTCAGTCGCTCGGTTATCTCCCGTAAGACGAGATCCTCCTTCCGCTCGAGCGTACCTGGAGACTGATCGAGCAGGAAAGATCGATCCTCCTTCCGCTCATGTGCCGAGAGACGAACGGCAGGAGCTAGCAGCGCACGACCTCTGCCTCTGCGCCGACTTCTTCCTACGCTCGATCGATCGCTCTGCTCTGCGCGTCGACCCCCCTTGTGCTCGATCCCTTCCTTCCGTGCGTCGGCTCCTTTGCGCCCGATTCCTGCAGCAGGTAAGAAGCCCGACTGCTCCCATATTTTATAGACACTTAATTAGGGATTAGCAAATAAATATTAAGTTGATAATCAAACTAGAAGGTGTTAAATTAATTTGACTTTTAAGTTTTATGTATCGATTTTCATGTTTAGTATAATTCAATTTATCTATTGTATGTTGGATCAAAAAGCAAAGCGTCTATTTCCGTGCGTTAGTAGCAAACCCTAAATGTCTAATCCCAGCTTTAATTTAATTATTAAATCATTCTATTAAAAGATTTGAGAAATAGAATTTGATGTGGTTAGTCATTAAGATTGTATATGCTTAAATTGAAAGTATAAATTAAGTGAATGCTATATTATTTTAGATATCATCAGCAACTAGATTTCTATATGAATGTGCAATATACTTGAATCCATACTTTGGTGTTTATACAAATACCAGGAATCTGAATAAAAAAAAATTATATTCAGGTTACACTCAAGCTTAATTTAATGAATTGCCCAATAAATGCTACAGTAGAATTATTTTCAATTCCTTAGTCTAGTAGAAGTATTAGAACCATTGTTCATTTCAAGGCTTTTATAAATAAATGTTAAATCTTGAGAAGAGTAAAGATATTATATTGATGAAGTTTGAAGTGAAAGAAATTAGATTTAGAACTACTTCAATATTGAATTTTTGTCACTGTGTGATTGTGTTGCATGTAATCCTTGCATTTAGGTCTATAAATCAGCAATGTTAAGTATTGAATCATGTGAAGGAAGTTCTAATCTATTTCTTTTGATTCCAACCTATAAGTCTCTTTATATTTATGCATTCAAAATTTGAAACAAAATTAAGAAATCTAGGAAAAAGCATGGTTTAGTCTAAAAATTCCTATGACTTTAAGATTCTAAGTATGTAAATTAAAAATCAAGCTTAGGAACAGGAATGTAGGTTTTAAATCTTATAAATAAGATTCGTTGAAACACAACATCACTTTCAAAGTATAATAGAATTCCAAATTTATAACTTTTGCAGATATATCAAGGTTGTGAGTGAATCTTCTTATTAGTCAAAACACAAAAGGTACACTGGATATTATTTTTATATTTTTTACTATCATATGTTGCTTATGCATCGCTTTGAGCCTATTTTGTATTGCTACTTAATACGTTATTCTTAATACTAATGATGTAAGAGAAATTGACTGGTGTTTATGTATCTTGTGAATGTTGCAAGAAGGGTTCCGAAACGGAGCATGAATAGGTTAGGGATGAGGCTAGTCCTCGGGAGCTATAAGGGTGCCATCTGGAGCCTTTGAGGGAGGCACAGGTGAAGGTTATACTTAAATGCATGTTTATTGTCATATGAGGCTCTTAAGGGGGTCCAAGGAAGGTTTATTCTTAAATGCATATGAACACATCTTCATAGTTCTGGCTTTGCCGATCAGAACTGCTATTATTGCTTTATGATATCATAGACATAAACATAAACATGAATTTTTATGCTATTATTACTTTTCCTTTTGAAACTTGGCATGTGAAAAGAACATTTATTTTGCAGGAGACATGATCGTCTTTTATTTGAAACACACTGTATTTCCCTGCAAATTGTTATCATTTTTGCCTTTCGCTTTTGCTTTAAGTATATATTTAATATCCTTTGTATTTAGAATGTGCACTAAGGCATTATCTTTATAATGCCAGATCAGATACAGCTAGAGGAGACGGTTGATATATAGTTTAAAGGCATGGCGAGAAAAAATAACTGCCCCCTTCAAGGGATAACTATTTTTGTATATTGAAATCTATGTAATAAATTTTGGATATTGTTTACTTTAAATTAAATGAATGTTATTTGAATGGCTTTGAATGTTTGTTTAACTGCTATTTTACCTAACTACCAATATGATCCTGCGGAAAGATGCATCCGATATTAGTTTGGTTGTTACCAACTTAATATGGGTCATCACATTTTGTATTAAAAAATAACAACTATGCTAATCCCTTCGCTTGGACTGGGACGCATAGTGCATTCACCACTCCAATGAAAAATTTCAAAAGTCAATTGTAGCTTTAAATCATCCATATGGAGATTTATATTTTATGCTCCAGCAATCCTTATATAGCACATTTTTAAATTGACACTCTTCTTTATCCTAAATAAAGATAAATATCCATGTAAAAAGTACAAGTTTCTTCCATTTTTTTTTTCATATGTTATTTAAGCATTAGATATCTAACATAATTTTTCTTTTTCTTGGCCTTAAATATTGATAATGAAAGATAGAACATTTTAATGATTTATGATTTGGAGTTCGTTATCTTAAAGTGCCTATGATTTGCATCTTTTTCTTCAGTTGATTGTACGCCACCAATTGCGATGTTGTCGTGATCATTGCTTGTTTCATCATTAGCTTTGATTATTGCAGTAGGGATAATATTCTTCTCCTGTTGAAATTTCTATATAGGGGCCTAACTTATTCTGTTATAGTTCTAGTGATCTGTTAGATGTAGATGTCTGTCGGTCTACATCATCACTAGACACAACTTACCCAATTAAAAATTGAAACTCATCCTCTTATTTCTTGAAGTCACTTTCTTCAATGTTCCAGATCTTCTCAACCTAAGACATAAATTTGAGCTTTTACTGCAACTCAGTATTGGGGATATTTAAAATTATTGAAGTGTCTTACATTATAACTCGAGAAATAATTTTCCCAAAATGGTGAATTACACCTTGATTATTTAGCGTCCGGTAGCAAACTTCTTCTTTTCCTTAATTGAAAAATATTGTTTGAAGTGGTTTAAATTAATCCCCTTCATTATTTGAAATGACAAAAATTATTTGATGATTTGTTCTAACAAAAGCAATCAATATATTTAATACTCATAATTGTTTATAGAAATTTTAATGTTCTTGTTGAATAGTGGATGGGTGCAACTTAACAACAAAAATGTAGAAAAAATGCAAATCTTCCATTTCAAATGGATTTAAATATAAGTTGAACTTGATGTTAACATGTCTTTTGTTGGGTATCATAAAGGCATGCGTTTAGTTGTGATGGCCCATATTAGGTTGGTAACAAGCAATCTAACATCGGGTGCATTTTTCGTAGGATCATATTGGCAGTTAAATAAAATAACAGTTAAACAACATCCAAAACTATAAAAGAATAAGAATATCATTCATTCAGTTTAAAATAAATATCTTTCAGATTATTACATAATTGATATTATACAGAATAAAATGTTTGTCTCTTGAAGTAAAAGTTTTAAATCTTCTGTTCTGCACCATAATGCCTTAAAACACCCTTAACCTTTCTCTAGATATACCTGGCCAGACATTATGAAAATAATGCCTTAGTGCACATTTTAAATACAAATGATATTAAATAATACACTTTTTAAGCAAAAGCGGAAGATGAAAAATGATATAATAATAATTTTAGGAAAATATGATATAATGCAAGTAAAAAATAATCATAACTCCTACAAATAAACATTTCTTTGTCACATGCCAAATTTCAAACGATGATCGCATAAGAATTTTTGTTTATGTTTATGACTTGATATCATGAAGCGACGGTAATAGTTATGATGGGAAAAACCAAAATCTTGAGGCTGGGTTCAATAAAAGCGTAATAACATATTCTTCCCTGGGCCCCTCAAAGGCTTCTGGCACCCTTATGTCTCCCGGGGACTATCCATGTCTTTAATCTATTTATGCTTCGGAACCCTTTGCAACACTCATAAGATACATAAACATCATTTTGTTTCTTTACATCATTATTAGTAAGAATAACGCATTAAGTAACAATATAAAATAGTCTCAAAGCCATGCTTAAGCAGCAATGAAAGTAATAAGAGTATAAAAAATAATATTCAGTATACCATTGTGTAGGTATATAAGATGATTCACACACAATTTTGATGTAGTACTTAGAGATTTGATGTGCCTGCAAAAATTATATTTTGTAGTTTTATCAACCTTTGAAAATGTCAGTCTTTATTATTAAAGCATATATTCTCTTTTCTAAGTTGATGTTGATTAGTTTATGATTTTCTCAATATTTTAGATCCTCTTAAGACTTTAAGACCTAGGTTAGGAAAAATGAAATTTATAGGTCAATCATATTCTTGACCAATTTAATTAATAAAATGCTTAAAGAAATCAAACACTTTAATTGATATTTTCATTTATAATTCTCTCATAATAAAGGTCAACATGTAAAAAAAATAAGTTAAATCATAGACTCGAGATTGTTTATTTGATTAGAGAAAATCATTATAAAATCAATTTGCAAGGTAATGTTATAACGGCATCTAGAAAGTACTGATTATATTCATAGGTTTGCTTATTTTAATTATTTTGGAACTCAACAAATTGATTAATCTCTCGAAAGGATCAATCCATTCTTCACAACGACTAATATATCTCTATAAATAATCACCATAGTATGACAAGCAGCAAAAAGAAAGTAAAAATTAGTAAAAATAGAACATCACCCATTAGAATAGATCTATTCAAAAATACCATAAGCTGTCTAATCTGTCTCAAGAAATTCACCTAATCATGGACTTAACGAGGGAAGATTTAATAAGATTCTTATATATAAATTCGATGCCTACAGAACTTCACAGGCAACTCTATTAAAAAAATAGAATAATCGTGCTTACTAATCTCCCTAAAATGTTGCTCCTAGCATTCGGCTCTCCCAATTGGCTTAAGGTAAAAGAAAAAAAGGGCAAGGAGATCGTACTTGCAGAACGTCTTCTTCGTCTGTGTCTCCGTCGAGCGGGAGCTGCTGGGAGGATCGGGGTCTTCTTCGTTCGTTGGCTTACGTGCAACTGGCTGCAAGATTCGTCTCTACGACTGCTGCCTCCAGAGTCTTTCCTTCGTGTGGGAGAGTCGAGCGGGAAGAGCAATCGTCTGCGCCTCTACTGCAATTTTTTGTTTGTTTCCGTCCGCTCAGGTAAGCTTCGGCTTTTCTGATTGAGCGGGGTCGAGAGGAAAAGAAGCGACTGAGTGCTCAGTGAGGGTGGGGAAGAGTCGAGCAGCCTTACATGAGATTAAATAGGGTGTGCATGCATAACACACGCCTGCTTCGCCCGGCTGGGAAGCTGATTAACGCGCGCATGCTACGGGAAATAAGGGAAATCGGAAGTCGCGTGATTTTGGGCGTTTCGTGTGTTTCGTCGATCTTCCCTAATGAAACTGTAGCACTTAGATTTCAGTGGAAGGTACTCAGCACGTTTGAAATTGACGATTTAAATGTCTTCCGTAACTCTTGCATTGATTACTGGAGTGGAAGGAAAAAAAATTGGAAATTGCTTGGCTACATAAATTTTGCCTGTATGTGCCTGGAATGTTTGCATTTAAATTTCAAGTGAATCAATGAATACTTACACTTTCCTAAACTAATTATTCAATTATAACAAAATCAAGCAATGGTTGATTAATAAAAAGAAAACGAATTTTAGCGGGAAATTTTAACGGAAAGCGGAAATTTGCTAGTAAACAACAATAATTCGGTATAGCGGGGATTTTAACGTCTTCTCAAAATGACCTAGGGTTATCACATTAGTTATGCTCTTTGAAAGAAATTCCTCTATTTTTTGTCATAACAACTCAAAATGTTTCCTACTTGACCAAAATTTGAATTTCATGATCATTATAAGAAATCATGATTATGGCCAATGCAAAAAAACAAGAAATTGAAAAATTAAATTATAAATCCATCTTGACCATTTCATTTATAATACTCTTGAACTTCCACCCATGCATTTATAATACTCTTGAGTTTCAAGTGGCTAAATATTTGATCTAGACACAAATGTTGACATTGGTTTGATGGGGGACAAAGAGGAGGAAATATGTAGAGGATTAAGGGAGCATATGAGTTAAAAAATAGATAAGTTAGAAAAAAAATTATAAAAGGATGAAGAAGAAAACTTTATAAAATAAGTGAGGTGAGAAGATGAACTAGAGAAAATAGTTCTTAAACATTTATTTATTCTAAATTTTTTGAATAAATGTCCAACAATTTAATGCACATTTATTTTTTGGAGGGAATTAGGCCAGTCAGTTACTCAAAATTAAGACTCAAATATTTCATTTGTTTTAAAATTTTTGAATTCTTAATACAAGTTACAAGATGTAAATAACCCGTCAATTTAATTTAAAAGTTTATTTTGGAGGCAATCCTAAAAGGAAAATACAACAATTACAAATTCTCATATAATTAATGAGATTTTTGATAGGTGCACCTATTCCTTTAGGAAATTGAAATTTAAATTTGAAATTAGCGAAAATTTTGGCTGTTATTCATCCTTAAACTTGCAAAATAACATTACTAATCATTTTCCAAATTGAAATTTTCATTATATGGAGATTTCCAAAATAGAGTTTTCACACCTACTTTTCTTAGCATTATTTTATTGTTCATATTGATGACAAATATGTCAACATAGGATTATCACAAAATTGCTATTTTTGTTCTGCACCGGGGTGCACCACCTTTCAATTCAATTTATGCCCATAAAATAAAAAAATTATCTTGTTAAAATACTGCGGGCCGCTTCCTTTATTTGTAGCGCACATTGTAGATGCATAAGAGGAAGTACGGAAGAAATGTTGCGTGCCAATTTTGTCATAACATTCCAGCTATTAGTTGGCCAGCATTTCAGTTTTTTTTGTGTGTAAAATTCTTGACTGATAGTCATTTTAAGCTCTCTTATGATCTGTCATCCCGTTCTTAATTAAAAGCAACCAAATAATTTTCTTAAAGAGCTATGAAGTCATTTTGTGATGCAATGAGAGGAGGTATAGAAGGAATTGTGCGTGTAGGTTTCTTTAGAACATTTCCATTTATTTGTTCACCAGCATTACACTATTGCTTTGTATAACCTTTCAACTCATTCTTTTGAGCTCTCTTAAAAACTTTTCATTACATTAATGATTAATAGTTGGTAATGTAATTGCTTTGATGCATTAGGAATGTAAAAATTAACGTCCTTATTCCTATATCATATGGAGATCCTACCTATAGTTTAAAAATCAATCTTATTTGACAAAAAGCTGATTTAATTTCTTGATTAATTACTACCTGTTGCATGCTAGCTAATGTTAAGTTTGAGACATTTAAAGCGCCTTGCTTATTTTTCAGATCCATTCATCTTCATTTCCAAGAAAGTCAGGAACACAAAATCAAGTGCCTTGTTCATTATTTTGAAAGGATATGTCAAAGTATGCCCCAAGGCTTTGTATCTTTTGAGCGGAAGCTTCTTACTCTCAGGCAAAGTGGCAATACCGCTTTCTATCCAAAGGCTTCATTTTGGAACCAATCTACAATTCCTTTATGCTCATTTGAGGTAAAACCTGAAATTTGTATCACATGGAATAAAATTTCATCAGTTTTGCATTTTATTGTGAAAAAGTTCTTCTATATCATTTGTTAACAAAAAGATTTCTAAAAATAATTTGTTAACCTTTGGGCTTTCTTGATTCAATTATCTCACAATGCTTAAAACCTTCTTGAAATGATCATTTATATGCTTTTTTTGCCTAGTGCTTCTCATTATTTCAATTGCCCCTTTATTATCTAGTTCAAGTTGTTCTTTACTTCTGTTATTATAATATTTAATCTCAAGTGGTTATTTCCGATATCCTATTGCATTTTTTTATTTTGTTTGGTTTGTTGTTCCAGTTGACTTTAAAACATATCTTTGCTCATAGGCGTTTACCTCAGGCTTTATAGAAGACCAACAGCATGAAGCTCTTGAAGTTGATTTTGCTAATGAATACTTGGGCGGTGGTGCTCTTAGAATGGGCTGTGTTCAGGTTATTTCTTCTTAAATTTGTTTAATAGAGAGTCCCTTGTTCTTGCTATTTATGCCATTTTTAACCAAATCATTTTCTTTTCTTTTTTAGCTACTTAAATAAAAGCTTACTGTTATTTTAGTTTTTATTGTTTGGAATACTCATCCAAGAGCATACCCATAATTGTATGTTGTGACATCATATGCTGGACATTTTCCCGACTTAATTTAAAGCAGCATACAACATGTACCTTAGACAGTATGATTGTGGCATAAGGCACCTGTGAAAAGTTATGCTTATGATTACCTCACTTATGCACATGTGACTGTGATGTTGATTTTTATGCTAAATATACTTGTGGAGGGTATTTTATTTTGTTTGGGTTTGTTGGTTTTCTTACAATTTATTAGGAGGGTACTGAGGTAGCTTGTACACAGGGCTATCCTATTTTTTTTACTTATTTGTTTTTATTATATTCTATTATAGACTCTGGTTGGTTTTTGTGAATGGTTTTATTTATAAGCTTTCCTACACAATGTATCATTCATACCATTTCGACGTTACTGACAGTTTTATTACTTAGCTCTTAATTTGAACATTTAATTAGAGGTTAGATAGGATGACCGTAGTTGAACGTCAAAGGTAAGGTTGCGGAGTTGTGTTTTAACTTAAATTTGTTCCATTACCAGCATCAGTTAATCATTGATAAAATCTAGTTTGAAATTACTAATATAATAATCTTAACCCAACAATTGCTTGGTTAACCTTATGTATTTCAACAAGTCCGTAGCCAGCTGGACATACAGGCTGGTTTTGGAAACGCTTGCAAGTATCTCATACAGGGTTGTTATTTCATTTGACAGTGCGAAGATGATTTCTTGTTGAAATATTTTCTTTCTTATTGTCTTTACTGCCTAATACTTCTGCAGTTTAACATAGCGTTTAAATGATTTTAATGTCTGTTTCAAAGATTTATATTTAGTTGAATGATAGTTGCACACCTAACTCTGTCAAAGTTTGCCATCAAATGGTAAATGAAAAATAACATGTCCCAACAAATAGACAATATATTTGACAAAGCATGTGCTTATTTAAAAGTTAGAAAGAGAGATGCCTAACTCTTAAGTAAAAGTGCATGCCATCAATCTTAATTTTACACTTCGAAGTGCCAGCTCACCAAATTCTTCATTTATCTGTTGTTTGGCTCATGTTTGAGCACTCACGGCAAATATCTTTTTCTGCTCACATTGCTTATGTGTTATGCCCAAAGCATAGCATGAACTGAGGTGAATGCTTATTGTTCATGCGTAGTTGCAACGTTGTTTATCTACGATTCTCTGAAACTTCAATATGAAAAATGTTTATGGAAAGAGAAACATGTTGCAAGGGAGAACTCATTTCTTTCTATTCTCACTTGTGTTTTGATGGCATATAGTTTGATGACTATAACCACCTACAGGAAAAAATGGGTAAATATATTTCTACGGACTCAATCCCAGTGATGATAGATTTAGCATTTTTTTACAGAATTCATATATGGAAGGTCGAAGGCCACATATCCGTGGGCTAGTGGGTGACTGAAGGTTGAATTCCCAAATGCAGTATTTTGGGGAACAAAGCATTCGGTCTGAATGAAATGTGTGTTGTGTGATGGAGTGACAGACCAAAAATACGTAGTTTGTGCTTGTACGCAAGTGTACGTGATCTGAATAATAGGAGATGGTAAGATCTCAAGATTTATCATCCACTGGGAACAGTGTTTTATTTTGTTACTAGAGTATACCTAATTTTACTAATGTTTAAGTGTTAAGATGGTGTGTTGTCTTTGGTCATAATAACAATTTTAGAGTTTCTAACTTGAAATTATTTTTTGGGAAAAATAGAGTTGGAATTTAACATGTAAGTTCATATGATTCATGCAAGCTCTCTTCTTTTCAACTTCATGTTAATTTAATTGGATTATTTTTATAAGTCTTATTCAAGTTATTTAGTCTTCTCTAATTATATGATTGTATGTACTAAGTCTTGTCTAGTGCTCTGAAATGAACTATAGCAGGTTCAATTTCGGCACATAGTCATTCATGTGATCTTTATCTTATGAGTTCATCTCTTACATCTAAGTTATGAAATCTGTGTTTTAGTTTGAGTATCACATGAACTTGAATCCACTAATGGCTCACATGCATCCCCTCTTGATTTAGCCAAGGAAACAATCTGCTAGGCTAAATGGGTTATGTCACATCACCCATAGCTCTTAGCGCATTCGTAACCTCGCATAAACCTAATGTGAGCTATAATCAGTGGCTCTCAGCTCACATGCGTCTACTCTTGATTTAGCTAGGGTAATGTTCTACGAAACTAAATAAGCCAGTCACATGACTCCAAGCCTTTCGTGCAATAATCACCTCGTGTAAATCAGGAGTGAGTTATGAAGCTCAAAGAGTGTTAACATTTTCTCATGGTTTTATCGATCAAGCTTTGTCCAAGGTTGTGCATGGGCTGTTTTTGCACGATGAATGTTGCCACATACATTCGCGGCGTTAATGCTCAAGCATGCACATCCTTTGAACATGACGATCAATGAGATCTATGATATTTATATGATAACAAATATTTATTCATAATTTATATAAGGAATCATAAGTTTCCAATTAATTTATTCGCACAACATGCAAACATTCTAGAATTTGGACAATCATTCATTGATAGGAAGAACACCTTGCCTTACATTCATATAACTATACATGTTTTACCCTCCCCAATGAAGGTTTAGGCTGCCATTATATTGGGAATACAAGGAGAGAAACAACAAAAATTAAGCCTTTGCTTGGCTTTTACAAATAAAGAAAAAGAGTTAAGAAATAGTACAATACTAGGGAACCGCTGTCGCATTCTCTTGGATCTCTCTTCCTTGGATCTCTTTCGCTCTTTGCTTTCTATTCTTCTCCTCTTTCTTGGCCTGCAGCTTCTTCCTTCCTTGGGTAGGGGGCTCTTCTCTGATAGATCTCAATAGCACTTCAGGTTAGGAATTCTTCCGCTAAAAATTCAGAACCCTTTTTAAGTCTTCACTCTTTGTTTTTATAATCCTTCAAATGAATATCTCAGCATTTACACAACTAACCAATCTTTTTTTTGAAAGTTGAAATCATATTTAAGTTTATTCTTTTATTCCATTGGTAATGAAGGAGATTTGAATGGATGTAATTAATTTCTGTTGTGTGAAGTGAAAGAAAGTTAAGTTCAATCGCTTTCCCAATGCTGATTAGGAGGTTAATTTATGGCAGAAATGTGGCGGGCGCTACGGCGCGCTGTATTGCCAAGCCTTCTGTTCATCGGGTGCTACGGCACGCTGTAGCTATTGGCTTTCTGTTTAACTGGCGTTGCGGCGCGCTGTAGCGCCAAATTCTCTGTCAGATGAGCGCTACGGCGCGCTGTAGCGTCGAGTTCTGTGTTTGAATCCGCTACGGCGCGCTGTAGCGCCGAGTTCTGTGTTTGAATCCGCTACGGCGCGCTGTAGCGCCGAGTTCTTTGTTTGAATCATCTACGGCGCGCTTGTAGCGCGCTGTAGCGCTTAGCTCTCAGGTTGCGTCTTCCACGACGCGCTGTAGCGCCAAGCTCTCGAGAATCCTAGTGCTACGGAGCGCTATAGCGCCTTGCTCTCGGGAGCAGGGGCACTGTGGCGCGCTGTAGCGCTCCTTTTTGCACAAATCTTTTATTTCGGTAATCTGTTCACTCTAGAGCTGCAATGACATTAAAACACACTAAAACGACTGGTTTTGGGGAAAACATGCATTCTAAATAAGAACATGATTATAAATATGGGGCTCATCATGGAGCATCGATTACATCGGAGCGAACACACGATGGCTGAAGATCGATTGGAGATCAACCGGACAAAGAACAAACTTGAAGAAATCAAAGTAACATGTTATGGGCGTTTTGGAGCGCTCAAGCGCCAAATAATTTTTATGCAACTGAGAAGTTGACGCTTAGGTGTGCTCAAGCGTTAGATATATTCTGGAGCAATTGAAGGTTTGACGTTTAAGTGTGCCCTAGCTGTGGTGACCTGACGCCGGTTCAGCGAGAACTGTCCCGGCATTGGGTACTCACATACCGCAGGATCATATTGAGCAATTTGAGAAAGATAAGAAACACATAAAAATTAAAAGATTTTTCTCATTTAATAATATTTCCAATTTTACAATGTAGCCCACAAACTTCTGACAGAGTTCGTCTTCTAGAACACAAGAAGAACTTTGAAAAAGTAAATAAAATAAAAGTAAAAGTTGCGCCGTAGATTCTTTTGCCAGTATAAAATTTCAAGGTTCTTTTTTAAGCTCTCCCAGAAGTATCTGACCTGGTATTGTACATAAAACAATATCGGGATTATAATTCACAATAATTAGAGAATACTCTAAGTGCCACAATAAACAATGAAGTATTACATTTTATAATAGCAGAGAAGCGATTTGCGAAAATAAGGATGCAGGAAAAATAATAAGGTAAAAGCGCAAACGAAATAATTAATTTCCTGCAAAAGATATTAGCTCAAAGATGTAGGTTACTAATATCATTTTTCCAGTAACCCACCATGAATGTTGTTACTGATATCATTTTTCCAGTAATAACTCACGAATGCTATTACTGATGTCATTTTTCCAGTAACTAGCCATGAATGCTGTTTACTGATATCATTTTTTCAGTAACTGGCCACGAATGCTATTAATGATGTTATTTTTCTAGTAATTAGCCACGAATGCTGTTATTGATGTCATTTTTCTAGTAACTAGCCACGAATGCTGTTACTGATGTCATTTTTTCAGTAACTAGTCACAAATGTTAATTTCGAACAACCAACCAAGCTTCAATATGAATTTGTCTAAAAACAAAACTAAACAGCAGTAAAAGTACAAAATATAATACATGTCATGTGTTCGGTATTATTGTTCTTTAAGATCCAAGTTTGACAGTTCAACTTTTGAATCTGTATTTAGATTTGGTTACCTTTAGATTAGTCTTTTAGTTTATGATATATTTTCATAAATATTTATTGTCTTTCTTCACTGTCTTATTTTTTTTATTGAAATTTGATTTTTTTAAGTTACTGTGATAGCAGAAATATATTATTATTATGATAAGAATAATGTACAAAAGAAAAAAATGACCGAATGGAAATGACTGAATTGAAATTGGTAAAATTGAAAATAATAGTCATTTTTATAACATTTATATTATTCCCATTATTAATTAATGAGAATAATAATAATGTGAATGACTAATTTATTAATTTTATAGAAATGATTTATTAAGTATAGAGTAAACAGAACGAAGAAAACAGTAGCAAAATACTCCCATCATTTTCCTCTTTCTATCTCATCTCACTTTAGGATTAGGATCGCTGAAAAATAGAGGGAGGCTGGAGCAGGATGGCCAGAGTCTGGCAAGTAGCTGGCTGGCTGGAGGAGGGCTGGTTGGGCTGCTGGTGTGAGGACCCGGTGCCGGGTCACCGGGAGCAGATCCAGCACCGATTTTGGGGATGTAAAACAGCAAGTACTTTAGCCGCAGGATCATATTGAGTGATTTAAGAGACAAATATATAGACATCAAACATAACTCATTTATTCATTAATTTATTAGTCCTGATTACAAAGATTAAAATAAAAGAAAAGTTATAAACTTTTAAAAATATAGAGTAAAAAAAAAAGCGGAATATCAGCAGGAGGTATTATCAGCACTGCTTGGTTCTTAGCACTTTTCTTCAAGGATGAACTCCTGATCTGGGCACATTTCAAAAGTGCGGGCATTTGAATACTAGTTAGATGTGAAACTAAGTACTGATATATGTTATTTTTACAAATGCTAAATAATATGCAAATAATTAATCATTTTACAGGCAAGCCTATTTTAATTGCACTTGAAACTTAGCATAAAAATAATTGCAGTCATAAAAATAAATACAGAATTTTAGCGTTTGATATATGAGGCAAAATATGATTTTGTTGGGCAAGTACAAAATTAAGGAAAATGGGAGTTTATTTTTGTGTTATATATCCCAACTTCCCTCTATACTTGCCCCTTCAAAGGCTTATCAGTATAGGCTCCTTACTACTCCCGATGTTGGACAACCCCATCTTAGCAGTTGTCTGATCAGATAAAAAGTGTAAATCAGCATGGAATCCTTGCTTCTCACTTATCCAAACTTGTTCATATATCATTTTATGTGACTTTAAAAAGTACTTTTATTAAATTTGTGCGCTGCTGAGCAAAAAACATATTTAAACAAGAGTAATAAAAGATATTTGGTACCTTGTTCTATAAGTTCAAAAGTTCAACAGTTCGGATGAGTGACAATTCGCTCAATCTGCATTTGTGTTTTTGATATTAGCCTTTTTAGCCAATACTATAAGAGTGATTTTTATTTTCATTTCGATTTATGTTCTTCCTTCGCTTTCTTATTATGATTGAAGTTCGATTTTTTTTTTAAGATACTGTGATAGCAGTAATATTTTTTATAGCGTTTATTAGGTCACTGAGGATAGCAATTATATTGATATAATATTATTATTATCATTGTTTCAATAATAATAATAATATAAGAATGAAAGAAGAATATAATAGAAATGACTAACAAAATGAAAACGCTTAAATTAAAATAATAGTCATTTTATAATATATGTATTGTTTATCATTATTGATTAATGACATGCTCATGTGATGACATAATCTTATTTTCATAAAGATTATTAAGTATATATAATAAATAAAGAAAATAGCAAAATAATTTCTTCTCTTTTTTTCTCCTTTTTTTCTTTCTCTTATACTTCTTTTCTTACATTTAGGATTAGGATTGCTGGAAAATGGAGGGAGGTCAGAGTGGGGTTGCTGGCCGGGTGGCTGGCCAGAATGGGGTGGCCGGATGGCTGCTCGATGGGTGTTGGCCGGCTGAGGGAGGGCTGCAGCAGGAGGGAGCTGGCTGCTAGTTGGCCGGCTGCCGCTGTAGGAGGCTGGCTAGCAGGGGCTGGCTGGTAGGGAGGGGAGGATTGCTGGCTGCTGATAGGGGAACGGAGGGCTGTTGGGTTGGCTGGCTAGGGTTACTAACACGGGCAGTGAAATCATGTGGATTGTTCACCTTCTTCGTGCCATCAACTTTTCTCACAACTCCGTTCCAACCATTTGGTGTGACAATGTTGTGGCAACTTATCTGGCTACCAACCCAGTTCTTCACACATGGACGAAACATGTTGAGATTTATTATTATATTGTTTGTGAACTTGTGGCTTCCAATAACAGCTTGCACATATTCTCACCAAGCCTCTTTTGCTGAAATGGTTCAAAGAACTCACATCCAAGCTCGTCGCTACAGCCATGTCACACTTGAGGGAGTATATTAAATTAAGTATGTATAGGTACTTACCTAAACCGGCTGATACGTACGTGACGTATCTAATCTTGTCTTCGCTTCTTTCTATTTTCCAAACATTATGTTACTTTTCGAGTGCTATATGTATCGGGCAGAGCCGTGTTATCACGAGCAGTGTAGAAATAAGAAACCATGAGTCTTTCACTTTGTCCGTCTTTCTCTAACACATCTATCTTACCTCAAAGTATTTGGGATTTACTTGTTGCAGGATAAAAAAGCAAGCTGAATCCTAAGGCTATTGAACCACACTCATATATTAAAATGTTTTTCATTAATTTAATATTTCCATCGAAAATGAATAAAAAATTCAAAATGAGATTAATTTGAACTTTTAAAAAGAGTTGAACTTTTTTTGGCATTTTAATAGTTGGAGATTATGTTTCAATAGTCGATGGACCATTTCAGGAAATGGTTCCGGTTGATGGCTTTTTTGAACATAGCTCCAGCTGATGGCTTTTATGAACACTGGCCCACATTTTGAAATAAATGAAAGTTTATTTGAGGCTTTCAATATGCATCAATTCAACCGCCACATAACATAATTTCAATGTTGTTTTGGTCAAAGTTATTTTTAAAGAAGATTTAACATCATTTCAACATTTTCTTATTTTTGTAGCAGCGTTGTTTTTTGTAGATTGTAACCTGTGGGGAGATATCTTGTAAGATTGTTATTAGCTACATAAGAAAAGTGCTAGCGTAGTATGAATTTCATGTTAAATGAAAAGGGCAGCCAATTAGAACAAGCGAGCAATGTGCACATTGCATTCAATCGCTAATTTGCAAATTAATGCTTTCTCAATAGTTGTTATTGCTTTTATTATCTTCTTTTTCTTGGAATTATATCTTTCTTTTCTTAGAGTTAGAATAACCGTCCAACCTAAATATTTTGCCGTTTGATTGTGGCATGGAAGGCCGATTGGAGCTACCTCTTCCTAAAGAAAGGAACTGGAACATTCTTAAATGAAGCATTTTTTTTTCTAGTCTCCACATTTAAGTTTTGTAATTCTACAAGCTATTTTGATGTAATCTTATGTCATGCCAAAATGCTTACTCTGATTATCTTAGTGAATCTTTTCTCACTCTAGAATTTGTTCCCGTGTAATTTTGGTGGCAAAAATAGCTTTTGAATATGATGTTTCCTTCTATTGTTGATACCCCACTTTATATTATTTGGTTACATCTTATCATAAATTCTTGTATGGCATGAATCAGTGACTGAATGAAAATTGGGTTGATTCAAAATAGCAATATAGTGCCAATGGACATAAATAAAACTTTACAAGTTAGCACCATAAAATTAGTGAATATCAAAGAATGTCCTATATAAATTTTACAAAAAAGTAGACTATGAAAAATTGTGAGAGGAAAAATAATAAGTTTATATTAAAAATTACCTTTGAGGGAAGTGTTGGCAAAAATTGAGATCTGACTATTTTAGAGCCTAGGGCAAATAATTGTGAGGGGTGTGGTTATGGCTAAGCTTGCCTTGGTGACATTGAGAGTAGTATTAGTTGAGGTTGAGATAGTGGTGGTTGGAGGAGTCGTAGAGCATTGAAGTCATCAGACATCAGACAAAAGATTGGAGAGAAATTTTGCTCGAGAGTAAAGGACGATGAGGAGTTTTGCACAAGAAAATGGTTCAATGCGGAGTCTAGTATGCAATAGCAGTTGACGACTTGTTTTGTGCCCTAGGGAGGGGTTATCAACAAGTTTAGTGCTTAAAGGAGGGCCGATGAAAATTTGTGCCAAGGAGGAATTGAGTAGTTCAGAGCAGATGCTGGGATTTTGTGATGTTTCTTGCCAAACGAACATGTTTATGAGCGAGAGTAGATTTGCATGCAACGGACCCTAAAAATGTTTCACAATAGTTTAAAAGCTGACTGTAATTTGTGAAAAACATTTAGCTTTTCAGTGTTGGATCAGGTCATACTAGGGCTGGCTTCGAGTCTAGTCAATCATACTCGAACTCGAATCGAACTTGTTCAAGTTCGGGTTTAAATCAAGTTCTAATCGAGTTCGTGTCGAGTTCTAGCTATTTCAAGTTATTTTAAATAGAGTTCGAGTCAAGATGTATGACTCGAACTCGACTAAAAAATTTTGAGTCGAGTTAAAATGTCTAAAGTTCAGGTCAAATTGCCAGTCCTAGGTCATAGTGTCTACTGCACACATTTGGGCATGTTTTAGGTGTATTGGCTCCATATCTTGGTTTAATTTGGCTTTTAAAATGCTATGGGAGCAATTCATTTAAGTGTGCTGAGCACTTGTGCAGGTGCTATGGAGGAACTTGGAAACGGTTTCAGAATGTTCATACTCTAAAGATGATATATATTTTGTTACAGTGAAAGGTGTGAAATCAAGGGTCTATTTTAAAAGATTTGAGAATATCATGTTCATAAATTTGATATGAGAATTTATTTTAGAGAATTGAAACATACAAGGATAGAAGATTCAACAGTATTTGATGTAGTATGGATTAAATGATCGCTTGATTGATGCAACTGATCCTATCTTTCTTAAATGATAATATTGTTTTTTTTCTTTATACCACTGCTCATCTTAAATTTTTTTGTGTGATCTATTGGATTGGAATCCTTGTGACTATAAATCCTTAAATCTGCCCTTCATTTCTGCTTGCAACATGTTTCCTGTTCACCCCTTGCTGTTTTTATATCAAAATGCGAAGCTTCTTTGAGCTTTGAGTTTTCTATTGAGCACCTTCTATATTTTCTTTAACATTGAAAGTTTTTGACTCATGAGACTTTATGTTGTGTTACTGATGCAACTGGACTTAGGGAAGCAAAATAGTGTTAAGTATCTGATCTCTATTGATCATAGAGGCTGCATTGTTTTTATGCATACTTGTAATTATATTTCGACAGACATTTGTCTGAATTTTATAAAAATACTATTTCTTGCCTTCTGTTATTGAGAACATGTTAAATTGGCAATATTATTTCCAAATTTAGGTACCATCTTTCCTTTACTTTTTCTTGATTTACTTGCAATCAAGACTATTTTTCTTAGCCAATAAATGGATTCTTATTTTAGTGAAAAGTAGTACATGCTAATGCCCAAAATAACAGGTAAAGAGTGTTTATTAACTGTGATAAGAGATTAAAGGATTAAGTTGATTTTATAGAATAACGCTCATTTTCTTTGTTCGCTCTATGTCTATATGCAGGAAGAGATCCGTTTTATGATTAATCCAGAATTGATTGTTGGGATGCTTTTCATGGTCTCAATGAAAAAGAATGAAGCAATTGAAATTATTGGTTCGGAAAGGTTTTCGTGCTACACCGGGTAAATTTCTTGAGTTTTCAAGTGACCTTTGCTTTTTATTTTGTACTCATTTCTAAGACCTATTCCATGGCCTAAATTATTTTGTTCTGTAATGTTCTCAACTAAATAACATGTATTTCAAGTGTATAGACAATGTTTTTTTCTGTTATGCTATAATAAAACAAAACTCTATTCATGCATGCAAATTGAATTGCTCCTTGAAAATTCTGACACTATAGGCATTAAAGGATGTCAGAGAAACTGTGTAGCATGTATCGTTTTACTTTGCATTAAGTTTTAGCAAATCAAAGTGGTCCAGTCTTGATAGTTTGCGCTCATTAGAAAAGTAGCAGTGCAGTGTCACTTTATTATGAAGCCGTGATTTTAGAAACATTAGAACTGGGGGTATGACCAGCTTCTTTATTTTGTTTTGGTCACAAAAACACAGATTGGAGAAAGGGTTCAATTTGCCTGCTTAATTGTAGGGACTGAGTTTTCTTGACGAAAGAAGTTTATAATGCATTGTCATGATAATTTGAGAACTAGTAATTGTATCTATTGATCACTGTTGAAAGCCAAAGTTAAAAAAGCCTTTAATTGATCGCGGTATAAAAACAAGGTTAAACTAACCAGTTCCAACTAACATGGCCTTCTTATGTATATGAACCTGAAGCCTTTTAGCTTAATCATTATGCTCCCTGTTTCTCTTGGTTGATGCACAAGTTTGACTCCAATACGTTTTATACATTACACTTGCACTCTACATGAAATTTGGTTTGCAATGAGGTTGTGCCTTATTTTTTTGTAATTGGTCTCATGCCTACTTTTTCTAACTTGGGTTTGTGCTATAGTTTTAAGCAATATAATATTTAGGACATGATTCTGTCCTTAAAATGGCAACAATCTTGATATGTGAGCATTACTTTACAAATGCATATACTGTTCCCTTTTGCAATGATGACACTTAGGTTTTTTATGTTGTAAGCTCTCGTTTTCATTCGAACTTGTTATTGTGGCACTCTCAATAGTCAACATGTTGGTTTTTTGTTTATGTAACTTAGTAAAACATTAACTTAATTATCAGAATCTCTACACCTTCAAACATGTTTTGATGGTAACAATGATTACTGATGTATATAAATAATGAATAGTTGAGTTGCGCAAAACATTTATTCTCATTTTTAATCCTTTATTTTTGAATTTGTTTGCCATTACCAAGAAAATTTCTTCCTAATACATGCTTGTTATAAATACCATCTATATTTGGTGTGCAAAAGTTTCAAACTCTCATTTTTCTCAATTATTGAAGAGAATTTTTGGAGGATAACAAGATTGAAGCAAATGAAGAACTACTGTAGATATATGAAGAAGAATGTTGTTCTAAAATAAAAATAAACATAAAAGAGAAAATTATTAAAATGATCTCTTAGCTTTTGCTAAATGTTCAAAATAGTCTTTGACTCTTGTAAATATTTTTTGGTTGCTTAACTCTTATTTAAGTAGTTTTTTTGGTCTTTGTTGTTAGTTGCGCCTAATGTCCAGTTCCTTTCGTTCGTAATTCCAGCGGAGCGCTTCTTCGTTATTCTGATTCCAATTGCATGCAACGAATCCGTCTGCAAGCGGCTGATTCTGGCTGCAACGACTAATTTCGGTTGCAAGCGGTCGATTTTAGTTGCAAGCGGCCGATTCCAGAGACACATACAACCGCTGAACTCTTATGGTAACTTCTTCAGATTCCATCGGCGGAATTTAGCGACCAATTACAGCTGCAAGCAGTAGATTGCGGCTGCAGGTGGCTGATTCTGGCTGTAGCGGCTTATTTCGAAGACGCCTTCTGCAACCGGAAGAAGTTTGCGTAAGAGTTTGACTGCTGTATGCGTCTTTGGAATCGGCCGTGCAACTAGAATTGGCTGTTTGCAGCTAGAATCGGTTAGACAAAGAAGTGCTCCGCTGGAATTACGTAAATAAGTAACCGGATGTTAGGGGCAACTAATGGCAGGGACCAAAATAACTACTTAAATAAGTGTGATAATTTTGAACATTTTACAAGAGTCAATGAACCATTCTGGTAAAAGTTTCAAACAAATACTAACTTGATGAAAAAGCATTAATGGAATGGTGAGGAAAATGTGGAGAAATCGAAGAACACGAAAAAAAACAAAACATAGAGATAATCACCCCGGTGAAGTTGCCTCTATACTCGCGCACAAAAACTGGCATGGTTATGCTCACCACCACCTCTAGCGCTCTTGCAAGAGTACAATCTCACAAATTGAGGTAAATGAGCTTTCCTTCATTACATTCTAAATGAGCATACAAAGATATATATTTATATATACACACACATATATATGTACATATATACATATACGTATACATATATATATATATATATATATATATATATATATATATTTAAGTATTCACGAGTAACTACCATCACATTCCATGAAATTATAAAATAACAAAAACTAAATACAATACCACATGAACACCAACACTAACACTAAGTACAATATGACACCTAATGTAAATATGATGCAAAATAACTCAACAACTCATTGCCCAAGTCATGATCTTCTTAATATGTGTTGCTTGCCGTGCATCAATATTATTTCTTTTTTTTATTAAGACCACCTATTCTTGGCTTATTTAAACATATTACATGCTTTCAAAACATTTATTTGATATAGGAAATCATCCCTTTTGAGTCAGCTTCATCAACTTTGATAATTAAGTTTATGACGACTTAATTTGTTTCACTCTTTTTTCAAGTCATTTTAGAATCTGTCGTTATTTATTTGTTCATGGCTTTATATCTATTTTCATTTCATATTTTGGTTTTTGTAGTTCATTAGATGCTATAGAAATTCAAGCCAGAGAATGAATTTATGATTTAACTGAGTAGTTTTTTCGCTATGAGAATTGGTTTCTTGTTGTGCATTGCACCAACCTGCAAGGTGATTTATGGTTTAATAATTGAAGGTAGTCTTTTGTTATATCTTACCTTTTTTTTCATTTCTATTCAAATTAGCTTCTTTACAAAATAACCTAATTAAATCCCATTCCATTGGCTACTCTAATAAAACTCTAAATAGTTGGGCTCGATTACCATTGATGCATACTTATTATTTTTATATTCTTGCATCAATGTTAGTGTAAACCACAACATTTAAATTGACATGCAAAGTGTGATGAATCAATAATGTTTTATTCTTAACAAAAAAAACACAAGATACATAATCAATTCAAGTTTTGTCGTTCCTTTCAGCCTTTTACCTCCTTCATCTAGGTAAAACTTATGCTGATATTATCAATTCATTGTTTTTGCATTTATTGAGCATGTTGTCTTTGTCATGTGAAGTTTTTACTTCTCCTTGATGTTGAACATATGTTGCTTTGGGCCATCTTGTGAAGCATTGGGTAAATGTTGTTTTGTACTTTGATAGTTATGAAAGTTATGCAGCACAACTATCATTGGTTCGGCTCCGCATTGTGATGCGAGCTTATGCTAAGGATTTGAATATTTGAAAATTTAAATTTAGTTTATTTTTTGGAGTTTTATGAGTGATTTTATGTAATAATGTTGTATTTTTATTTTCATAAGCATGTGGGTCTAGTTTGTTGTGTCGGTTCATCAAATGAGTCATATTTTGAGTTTTAGGATTAATCGGGTGGATCCGATTATTTATTATTGTTTTATTTTTATATTTTCATGTATGAGGCTGATGGATAATGTTATCATGATATATTTGGTCCTTCATCAATGTTGAGGAGTGAAAGAGTCACTTGGGAATCTAAAGGGTGTTAAGGAGGGGTACTGTAGTCATTTGACTAAGGGCTGGCCCTAGGGTTTGCAAGAGCTATATATTGTAATGCTTCTCAATTCTAATGGTGAATGATGTTTTCTTCTTTAATTTTTGGCTTAAAGCTTTTGAGTTTAGCGTGGATAACCGAAACGACCGTTGGTGTGCACAATTCGAGGTGTGTACAATCTCAATGGACTTGTGTGTGGATAATCCTGGTAGTTATCTCTTGTTTTATTTTTGTTTTATGTGATTTTCTGGTGTGTTTTGAAGTGCTCTTTATTAGCTTTGAAACTCATCCTGTTTCGTTTGATCCTGACTCTGTTTGCCCATTTAATCGTCCACTTTACGAATATTGTACAAAGTGTGATCTTTGGACACTCCACTCATCATCTCTCTCTCAAATCTTCACTATTTTCTTTGAAATCAGTGCCTACAGTTTCCCAACATCCATTCATGCAACATTTTAAAATTTCATAACATTCCGACTTTGTTTTGTCCTTCATACTGTCGATCGAAGTCAAACTATAGTTTTTTCACTCGCAAACCACTTTCACCACCTCGCCCTCTTCATTTTTGGTATAAGAGCTCAGTTTCATGTCCCGACATAGCAAAGAATGTTATTCGAAACGTCAAAATCTATCTACACAAATTTTTTCGATTTTTTTTTTGAATTAAAAAAATCCATATTTTTCTCTCATGTTCACCGGAAACCACCGCTACCGCCGGCCACCACCAGTAACCCCTTCCATTCGCGAAACTTCTAGTAACCAGTTTAGATGGTCATCCGTCTTCTGGTGACCGGTTCAGCAGGCTGCTCGAAAACATCCATCTGAAGACAGATTTGTTCAGTGAATTTTTGGGAAGCGTTGCAAACTCATTTAGACTCAGAATTACGATCCGAAAGTTGTGCTGGATTCGTGACAGAACAATCTTCAACCCAAAAGTGATAAAAAATTCAAAATCATCTTCAGAAGTGTGCTAGGAACTTTTAAAGTGGACTATTACCCGTGCATCCTGCACTGAAGTATAATCTTGCAAACTTTTGTTTAAAATCAGTTTAAACTTGTTAATTGAATCTCCTGTTGAGTCTTGGGATATTGTATGTCTTGTTGCAAGTTTGGAAAGTTGATATTATATTATGATTCATTAGTAAGCTCCACCACCAAACCTAGGTTATTTGCCCGCACCTGTTGAACCAAATTTGAGTGATCACTTGCGAGGAAGCATTTCCACCTAAAGAGAGCCATCCTAAGGTGCAATCCACCCATTTACTTAATTGAACAATCTATTCTATTTTATTGCTATATTTGCTTTGGTTTGTATATTTGAAGTTGATTGTTGTTATTTGTGTTTTACTTGATTGCACTTGTGAAAACGTGTGATAAAAGATAATTGCAGCAATGAATGATCAAAACACTCCCCAAAAATCACCTAAAAATTAATTAGAACATAGGGTGCAAGGAGTAGAAGCCACTTTAGTGAGGGTAATTGAAGAATTGCGTCAATTAAATATGGCTATTAGAGAAAATCTTTGAGCGCCACCACTTGCATAGCCGAATCCACAACCTCCACGATGGTCACAATTTCTCAATCATCGTAGATAGGAACATGAAGAATATGATGTTGGGAGGAACCCCAATTATAGAAGAGAAAACATCCCTATGGACAATTCTAATTTAGATGAGTTCAGAGATGATCGATATGGAGGACGTTATTACCCAGCTAGGATCAGAGATTTTTATGAGAGGCCTAAGGTTGAGCCGCAGTTTAGATGTACTGTTAGGAGAGAAAGTATGGAAAGAGAAGGAAATGAGTATGACCCACTGAGGGATATTAAAGTTGTAACAACCTGTATTAGTTACAAAAAATTTTAACTGCCAAAATTAGTTAATGACAGGTTTGAGAAGCTTTGGAGGAGGTTTGGTTGATGTTTTTCTTTTCATTTAAAGAGTATTATTAACTAACTAATTAATAATTAATTAAGTGTTTATACCGTTAGAATATCAGCCGCTGATCCTCAAAAAGGACCGGACGGTTCAGATTGAACCGTCATTCACAGAGACGGAAATTCACGCAAACGCCTTTTGAATCGACGACAAAGCCCTTGATTATGCTGCTCAAAAAGCATGTCATACCCTCCCGTTGTTACGTTTGATTACCTGAAGAACGAGCGCAAGCGCTGTTGAAGGTTGCTGGCGCGCTATTCGAGCGGGAAATCTTCCAGAACGACAGAACGAGAGCTTTCAGACGGTGCTCGACAGGTACCTTGTTTTCTTACCGTAAGAGTTTCGTTTTACCTTCCATGCCCTTCGAATTGCTATTTCTATGCTTGCGTGTATGTATCGTACCTTGATCGGCCTCATTCGAGCCGATCAAGGATTAATTAGCGCCTATTAAAGGTACTTAGGGCGTGACGAAATTAGGAGATAGGACGAACAATCGATGGATTTCCGCCTACTTGTTTGTACGCCACCTAGGACCGTCGGACATGAAGAAGATGACGAAGCTTCGAAGCGACTCCTGACGTCCCCAATAGCGAAGATGGAGTGGAGCCGAGCCGTCTGTGTCTTTTTGCGTCTGCCCAAGTGTGATGCAAATGGCTTTAGGACCGCACGCAGGCTAGTTTAGGAAACAGTGGGCGGAAGAATTAGGGACTAAATAACTTAATTAACTCAAATTTTTACATGCTTTATATCTTTTTATTTAGTAACCAGAACACATCCATATTATATCTCATTTTACTCAAAAAATTGTATAGAATAATATGGTGACATCTAACTTATAATTTGATAACTATTTACAAAAATCATATTTTTGGTATTTTCAATAATTAGGTCAAAACTCTAAGATGCTCAATTTAATTTCAAATTGAATATACTCACTATTTTAATTTCTATTATGCTATAGGGAGTGTTATGTAACTGATTTCATCTAAGATTGGATAGCAACTTTTTGAGAAGATTGTCATAGATGTGATCTCAACCTTAGAAGAATAGTCGCTTGAGCCTCTACATATCAATTAAATCATCGTAGGTGAGGGAGCAATAATGATGAACTCTTAGAGGAATTATGGAGAATTGAAAAGAGGGAAGTTTGGGAAAATTAGGTCATTGGATATGTATACTTGTACTGAGAATTTTGTTTTTGATAAAGTATGTATTATTAGCAAGTGGTTAGATAATTAAACAGTTTAAACATTTAGATATAAATTGTTAGGAATTGTGGCTTTAGGTTCTTAGGTTATTATATGGAGATTTCTTAGGCAAATGTCTTAATGATGGTAATGTCTAGTTGATTGAAGTGAGTTTAGCATAGAGTAAGCACTTGTGAGGTTCAACCATAGGAACTCTTGAGGTAGATTAAACTTAGATTTAGGTTAAATTCTTAAGATAACATATTTTGTCTTAGGAGCTTAATTGTGATGACCCATGTTAGGTTGGTAAGAACCAAACTAACATCGAATGCATCTTTCCGCAGGATCATATTGGCAGTTAGATAAAATGGTAGTTAACGAACATTCAAGCCATTCACATAAAAGAAACGATATTCATTCAATTTAAAATAAAAATAACATCCAAAAATTATTACATAAAATTCCATATACATCAAACTATTAATCCTGAAAGGGCAGTTATTTTCCTGTGCTATGCCTCTAGGCTATATCAACTGCCTCGAACTGTATCTGATCTGGCATTATAAAAATAATGCCTTAGTGCACATTCTAAATACAATGGATATTAAAAATATATTTAAAGCATAGCGGGAAGCAAAATGATAATAACTGCAGGAAATAGTGTGTTTCAAAAATAAGAAGATAAATATGTCTCCTGCAAAATAACTGTTCTTGCACATGCCAAGTTTTCAAATAGAAAGCAATAATCGCATAAAAAATTTATATTTATATTTATGTTTATGTCTATGATATCATGAAGCAATAATAATAGTTCTGTTGGGCAAAGCCAGAACCATGAGGCTGGGTTCATATGCATTTAAGCATAAACCTTCACCTGGACCCACTTAAGGATCTCAGATGGCAACGTGCATTTAAGCAACCTTCATCTGTGCCTCCCTCAAAGACTCCAGATGGCACCCTTATAGCTCCCGAGGACTAGCCCCGTCCCTAACCTAATCATGCTCCGTTTCGGAACCCTTCTTGCAACATTCACAAGACACATAAACGTCATTCAATTTCTCTTACCTCATTAGTAGTAAGAATAACGTATTAAATATAAAATAGGTTCAAAGCGATGCATAAGCAGCAAATGAAAGTAAAAGCATATAAAGTAATATCCAGTGTACCTTTGTGTTTTGACTTAACTAGATGAATCACTCACAACGTGTTGTGTCTGCAAAAATTATAATTGATATCCTATTAAACTTCGAAAGTAAAGTTTGTGTTTCAACGAATCTTACTTATAAGACCTGCATTCATGTTTCTAAGCTTGACTTTAATTTACATATTTAGAATCTCAAAGTCAATGAATAATTTTAAGTTAAACAACGTTTTCTTAAAAACTCCTAATTTTATTCCAATTTCATGCGTAATCTGAATGCAAGTATTTATAGGTTAGATAATGTATCAATTTCTATTAAATAGAAGTTAGTATATCGCATAGATTTTCCTAGTCTAAAACATTTTCATAAGTGATATCTAAAATGGCTATGTATTCACTTAGTTTATACTTTCAATTTAAGCATATACGAGTTTAACCCCGTCAAATTTTATCTCTTTAATCTTCTAATAGCATGATTTGAAATTTAAACTAAAGCTGGGATTTGACATTTAGGGTTTGCTTACTAATGTACAGAAATAATGTTTTGCTTTTGATATAATAATTTAACTGAATTATACTACTCATAAAATTATAACATAAAATTTGAAATCAAATTAGTTTATTTTATTCTATTTTTATTATTATTATTATTATTATTTGTTTATTATATATATACCTATACCAATATATATATATATGTATATATATTTATATATATTCATATATATATGTATTCATATATATATTATTAGAAGATGTATATATATACATTTATATATATATATATAAACCTATTTACGTTTTAATCATTTAAGAAGATCGGCAGCAGAGTTCCTACCTCACGATCCGAGCAGACGATTCGAGCAGACGATTCGATTCGCACGGATGCAATGGATCGAGCGATCGGCGTCGAATGGTGGGAGCGGTCGGTACTTCGTCAATTCGGCGAGGGCACCGCACGCGAGCAGTGGTCGAGCGCTACGAGCTCAAGGTGTCCGTCTCTTGGCGCACGAGCGGAAGGAGGATCGAGCGCGATCGGCTCTTACGGCTGGACTTCGGCTCAGGTGCGCTTATACGGCTTGAGTGGAAGAGAGGGAGAGGCGAGGGGGAGGTTGTGAGCGGTGAGGAGTCGAATGCCATACGCTCGGTTATATAGGGTGTGCGTGCGTAACGCACACCCGTTTGAACCGACCGGTCTCTCCTCAAAAACTCCCGTATATTTAGGGGTAATGGTGTAACAGCCTTAATTTGCTTTTAATGGAGAATCTTATTAATTTTTTGTAACTGCTAGTTTTTGAAAACTTTCTAATTTAGGTATTAAAACTGAAAAATCGAAATTTCAGCGGGAGTTTTAACGGGAAACAGATAATTGCGGGATATTTAACGAATCGAGATTATAATGTCTTGCCTTATTAATGACCTAAGGTCATTACATTAATGAATGATAATTGATGAATTTGAGGATGGTGACCTTAAGGTTAGGTTAGAAAGTCTTAAGTTTGTCTATTATTATGGATTATTTTCAAATTATAAAACCATACTTTTATATATATATACATATCTAACAATTATCTTGAGATCAATGTTTTAAGTTAGTTGGGGGTTCAATTAACCCCAATCATTAAGATAGATTATTAAAATTAGACAACAAAGGATATCACTGCTTAGTTTACGTGGCATTCTCATTGAATGCTGCTACATTTTGAAATTTTGTTCAATTGATCATAATCATTGTATAATAACAAATATAATTAAATAAGGAGCTTCAATTCAAGGTGGATCAGTCTGTACAGACAGTTTGAGCCAGGGCTAGCTATGGAGAGATTCAGAGACCACACATGTCCTTGAAGGTGAGTATGTGGTTATATAGGAGACCCCATCTTAGATAGTTGGGTGTACGTAACTAACTCCTCTTTTATTCTGATAGTACCCACAGAACACAATACAACATAACTTAAATAAAACATAAAATATAAATCAGTTGCTTTACATATTTCTACATTTATTTTTGCATATTATAATTCAGTTTATTCATTTGCTATATTTTTTTATAGGATGCTAGAATTTGTCTTTTTTTCCTTACTTGCATATAGGATGCTAGCCTTCACCTGATTTAGTTTTTATATATAGATGTTATGTATACTTAACCATTCTTTTGCAGGACTGCCTAGTGTGCCTTAGCACATATACTATTTTACTTTAAATGCTCATATTGTATGTTCTTTTTATTAGTTTATTTTTCTTTAAATGCATTGTGCACCCTACTTCCTAAACTCATATGATATCCTTAAACTAAATAGGTTAGAAACTATAAAATGTGCTTAGACTTTATTAGTCTAACCACTTATTTTATTTTATTGGTTGTGCCCTATTTAGTTAAAAAAATCAAACACGGTAGATCAGGAGCCTGGAGTTGAGCTGACAGACAAATAGGAAGAGGAGCTGGAGTTCTAGGGGTAGATCTGAAGACCTCCAGAGACTTTTTCACTTTATTATTCTATTATGTGAGAGGAGAGTTTTTATTTATTTAAAAACATTTAATGTAATAGTTTAAGTATATGGACTTTAGTATTTATTAGACTCTGAGATGAATGTTTTCTTTTATTTTTTTGGATGATTGTAATGGAATGAATGCTTTATTAATATTACTTTAAAAATGCATTTATGTTTCTCTATCTTATAGATTCTTTGTCTGTAGTAGTTCCTAATAGTGGATTAGTAGATACTGATTCATTATTAAACATTACAGTGGCATCCAGTATTAGGTCAAAATAGCTAATCTGACACTAGGTCGCCACAAAAGTGGAGGCATCCATTTGTGACGGAACACACAATCCTGATAGATTTCTTGATTGATTGACACAAATTGAAGAACTCTTTGAGTGACATGAGTTGGATGACTATCAAAAGGTGACTTGTGAGAATGATGTTAATTGGTCAAGCTAAGATATATTGGAATATTTTTTTATTAAAAGAAGAGAGGGGAAGTAGAAGAAGAATTAGTTGGCTTGAGATGATGGAAGTGCTTAGGGATAAGTATTGTCCACGTTATCACCATAAACAACTACATACTATGTATGACACTCAGACAAGGATCTATGAGTGTTACTGGGTTTCTTGACATCTTTGAGGAGCTAGTAGCTAGGATTGATTGTTAAGATCCTGATTGGTAGTTGGCCAATAAATTTGTGTTAGGATTAAGAATGCATCTTAGACATCAAATAGAGTTGAGGGATCACAAATTGTAGAAGAAGCCATACGATGCTTTATTGTTAGAATCCCAATCAAAGGCATCATCATCTAGATCTAAGAGTGTTGTAATGCCAAGTCCAAAGGTTAATAAAAAACCAATAACAGCTTAGTCTACTCTTGCTCCAAAAACACCTATAGCATAGACCACTAGGACACTCAATGATATTATTTGTTATAGGTATAATAAGAAGGGTCATTTGAAGCATGAATATAAGGCCATTTTGACTACAACAAATTTAGAAGACTCTGAGGAAGAAATGTGTGACTCTTTCCATGGGGATGATCAGTTTGAAGATGAAGCGATTGAACTCAATGAGGATACACATCTAGGTGTAGTCTATTGTTTGAGCACCACTATTATTGAGGAGGATTGGAGGAGGAATATTTTTAGTGCCTATGTCATGCAATAGTGTGGGATGTAGATTTATCATTGATAGAGGTAATGCGATAAATGTAATATCTACACAAACACTGTCTTAAGGACAAGTTAGTTCCCAAATAGCGCCCAGTTCCATTCAAGGTTAGTTGGGTCAATCAGGCATCTCTCTCGGGAATTCAGAGATGCTTAGTACCCATCAAAATGGGAAGTTATGAAGATTAAATCTGATGTGATGTTTTTTCTATGGACATAGCTCATATACTTTTAGAGAGACCATGGCTATTTTACATGGATGTAATTCACTATGGGAAGGAAAACACTTATGCGTTCAAGTTCAAACAAAAGATGATCAAGTTGTATCCCATTAAACTAATGGTTAGAACACCACTTTCATCTTCTTCTAGTGCATCATCTACATCATCAACATCCATACCATTTGTAGGCCCTGTGACTTCCAGACCCACCACTAGTCAACCTTCAAGTGTGAAACCATCTCTAAAAGTAATGAAATGATCTAGATTACAGCTGATCACTGTATCACAATCTATTCCACCATCCATTGATAGCTCACTTCTAGCTATGGGATCACAGTTTGTAGACCTTCATGTCGAATATGTTAGATTAAAGAAATTGAAGAAAGAGTTTATTGGATCTATAGCAAAACATTTTGCATTGAAGGAGATTGTACCTAATTCTGATGGTGTGCTTGTGCCACTGTGTTGTGAGATTACTAAAATATTTTCCTGTAACAAGCTTGGATGAGTTACTTGATGAATTACCACCGCTTCGTGATATCCAACATGTTATTGTTTTGGTTCTTGGTGTTGAATTGCCAAATTTATTCCATTATCGACTTAATCCCACTAAACAAGTTGAGTTGCAATGTCAAGTTGATGAATTATTATAAAAGGGTTTCCTAATAGAAAGTTTAAGCCCTTGTGCTGTGCCTGCCCGATTAACTCTGAAGAAAGATGGCACCTGGAGAATGCGTTGATAATAGGGCTATAAACAAAATTACTATTAAGTATAGGCCCCCTATTCATCGCCTGGATAATATGTTAGACATGATAGCCAATTCCACTTTATTCTCTTAGATTGATCTAAGTGTGGCTATCATCAGATTAGAATGAGACCAAGAGATGAATGGAAGACTGCTTTCAAAACACCAGAAGTATTTTATGAATAGCTTGTTATGCCATTTGGATTATCCAATGCACCTAGCACTTTTATAAGACTAATGAATACTGTGTTGAGACATTTTCTTTGAAAATTTGTGGTCGTGTATTTTGATGGCATACTTATTTACAACACGATTGAGGGGAGACACCTAGAGCATCTGAGGAAAAGCTTAGAGAAGAGAAGTTCATAAATAGCAAGTGTTCTTTCATGCAATATGAGGTTGTATTTCTAGTCTTCATAGTATCATCTTTAAGAACACAAACTTGATCTTGTCAAAATTCAAGTGATAATTGAATGGTCTACACCTACAAGTGTCACTGATGTTTGAAGTTTCTATGGATTAGCAACATTTTACAGGAGATTTGTTAGAAACTTTAGCTCTATCATGGCTTCTATTACTGAGGTACTGAAGGGGGATAAATTTGTTTGAACCCATAATGCTGATTGAGCTTTTCACCATATTAAAAAATCATGACATAGGATTTGCAAGGACTATATATTGTATTGTGGTCATTTTATCAATGGTTGGCCATAGGATTTGCAAGGACTATATATTGTATTGTGGTTATTTTATTAAGGTTTGACCATAGGGTTTGCAAAAACTATATATTGTAATACTTTTGAATTCTAATGGTGAATGAATGTTTTCTTTTTTGAATTTTGGCTTAAAGTTTTTGAGTTTTAGTGCGAACAACCAGAACGGTCGTTGGTGTGCACAACCAACGAAGCTTCGAGGTGTGTACAATTTCGGAGGACCAGGGTGTGGACAATCCTGGTAGTTATCCCTTGTTTGCTTTTTATTTTCTGTGATTTTTTGGTGTTTTGAAATGCTTTCTGTTAGCTTTGAAACACATCCTGTTTTGTTCGATTTTGACTTCGTTTGCCCATTCAATCGTTCACTTTACAAACATTGTACAAAGTGTGATGTTTGGACACTCCACTCGTCATATCTCTCTCAAATCTCTACTAATTTCTTTGAAATCAGCACCTACAATTTCCCAACATTCTAAAATTTCGCAACATTCTAAAATTTCGTAACATTCCGTCTTCGTTTTGTCCTTTAAACTGCCGCTCAAAGTCAAACAGTGATTTTTCTGCTCACAAGCCATTTTCACCACTTCACCTCCATCAGAAAGCTTGGCAAAAAACTTGTTAGTAAAAATCTTGTATTCCAATCCCTAAATTTTTTATTTTATTCAACTCCTTCAGAAAAGTAATAAGCAAATTTTGAACATGTCTTAGTTTTGTCTAATTGAGCAAAGCAAAAAAAGGTTTCGATATATGTATACATGTGTATAACTAGTGTGTATAACTAGCAGCCATAGTTTAGGAAACTTTTGTACTCATATTGTAATTTGTAGATGTGCCAACACGTGATTTCCAATCTGCACCAAATGTCCAATTTGGCATTGAAGCTCTAGCATTTTGGGTAGTTCATGTAATCCATGAATCTATTCATGTCAAGAAGATTATTCTCATGAGGATTGTCTTCTATTTTTTTTGTAGCAACATACTATCTTTGCTTGCATTTGTGTTGGCTGTTTTTGCTTTCATCGGTGTTGTAACTTGAGCATTATATAACGTTTTGAAAGCAGAAATGGTTTTATTTTATTAAGAAATAGCGAGGATTGTACATTTGTGTATTTTATTTCTAATTAGCAATAATAATTATATATTTTAATTCTTTATTTTTACAAATCTTCTCTCATATTAAAAGAGGTAGAGGAAGACCCAAAAGATGTGTGAGGAATCTATTAGGAAGGATATTCTCTATATGGGACTTAGGAAGTGGCTTCTATTTGATCATTCACAAGCACAAGGGAAACAAAGGATGCCTGTAGCCGACCCCACCTAGTGGGATTGAGGGTTATTGTTGTTGTTGTTGTTTTTATAAGTTCTAATTTTGAAAAAAAATCATTATAGCTTTTTGATCATGTGCAACAGTCTTTTAGATGAACATATTCTATTAGTGCTTTTTATAAAAATGAATTTACTTAGTAGAACTTGTCTCAATATGTAATGACCTTTTTCTAGTAATTTTTAATTTGTCTTAACTAGGTTATTACTATGATATTATTATGAGAAAGCATGCTAGCTGATTATTTTTTAACCTTTTGAATAGGTATGGCTCTTCGTTTCGTTTTGTCGGAGATTTTGTGGATAAGAAACCACTTGATCCTACAGGTAGACGGAAAACAAGAATCATTGCTATAGATGCTCTCCATTCTCCAGGAAAATGGCAATATGGGGTCGATTGCATTGTTAGGTAACCCAAGAATTTTATTGTCTCTGATACATTTTAAAAGAGCTATGCAAAACTGTCATTATATTATTTATGAACTGCTGGGAAATAGGTATTATGATCTTAGAATCTTGTTATTCAGCAAGCATACATATTGTTTTAACCGAATTCAAACCTAAAATTGTTTAAATTTGTTGAGTTTGATTCATAATTAAATTCTAATGTTAAGTTAAATAAAATGTTTAGTCCCAATTATGAAATTAAAAAGAATAAAGGTGATCTAATAATAATTGATCTGTAAGTTCAAGGTTTTAAGCTTAATTTGGGTTTGATCATAATAGATTTAACTCAATGTTAATTCCTTTTTTAGTTTACACTTCTCAACAAGTGGTGCCATATAGAGGGTTCGACATGAGGTTATTTTTTTGTGTGATTTATCGCTTCCTTTTGTCTTGGCAATTTTTACCATGGTAGATCAAGTTCAAGTGTGAACTACTCATAGTGTCACCATGTTGCTGAGTGATTCTTTGTGCATGGTTTTCTATAATGTTGAATATCTTTAATTTGAGAGGGGAAGTAATGTCCGGTAATGTGAACATGTCAGGGAGATGTTAAGTCGTGTGAGATGTTTAGGTTCACATTATAATGTTGAAAATGATTGTGGTGTTGAAATTGTGTTTGCACCACCCTACTTATATGCTTAAATTCTTGGTTGAAATTGGATGTAACACTGATGTTTTTTGCTCAACTTAAAAACCCCTCTTTGGTTCATTGGATTGTATAAAAGCTCTGCTCTCACTTTATATTTTCTTGCTTTAATTATGGATATTCTTATTAAACACATACTAACACTTTGCGTGATGCAAGAAGTTGGATGAATTGGCATAGCACTTCTGGAGTTGTGGTTGAAAACCCCACCCAATTAAAGGCAAATTTAGTCTCGATATACTATTGGCTATGTTATATGTGGCTGATTATTGGCCAACAAAACAAACAAAAATCTTACTGGTAAAATAGTTGTTATAGTGATGAGAATACTAAGTTTTTAATGAGTGGGTATATTCAAAAGGATAGGATGGGAAATGCATTTGTTGATGGATAAGACTTCGTTGTCTTAGATGATTTAAGCACGTTAAGTGCGTAGATCATTTGACGCCTCTATTAAAAAAATTGAGTATATAAATTTTGCCTTTGTTGAAAGAGAAAGAGGAGGATCAATAAAGATATGGAAAGAAACTATTAGAAAAGATTTTCTTTATTTGGAACTTAGAGAGAGCTTCTATTTGTTCATGTACAATGGAAACAAAAGATTCATGTAGTCAACCCCACCTAGTGGATTGAGGCGTGATAACGTGAGGTTGTAAGAAGATTTTATTATAGATCTAGAAGGAATGTAACATCATGCAGTGTGCTTCCTGATGAGAAGTAGTCCTCTCTAGGAGTTAGTCGGGCAAGACTGATGATGGAAATCTACTTATTCTAATACCATATTGAGAAAGAAGAGGAATCTCATGTGTATTAAGGAATGCAAGAGGCCTATAAATAAGCAATATAAGATAATTAAAGCTGAAAAAGAAATAAACGAAAGAAAATATTCAAAAAATATCAAATCACTCAATATGAGCTCTTTTTAAATTCACCCTCTTGTAAATTCGACCACTAGATTTTCAAAATGTCTAGTTTTATACTTTTGATGGAGTTCATACTGGTCTGTTAACAAGTAATCATTTGTTAATTTTTTTTTGTAAATATTGTTGGAACAGAGAAATAAACAAGGCGTACTGTGGTTTTTTAGATCAATCAAAATATACATGCTATATGAAGAGTTTTCCGGAGACTTCACCTTTCAACAGAGTTCTCACACAGGATGATGCTTCTACCGATGCCATCAATGGTTACTGTGTAAGAATTATTTTGACTTGGCTATTTTTTATACTTCAAATGTCAGCATATACATATTATTATTGTTTTATAACATTTTTTGACCAGTGGGTACCATACTGTTTTTTCCCCTTTTTTAGTTTAGTGATTTAATTCATTCAAATTAAACTGAAGAAATATGCAGATGGCATTAATCTTCTCAAACTACTCTTTTCATTGTAAATTTTTATGGTTTAAGATACAAAATTGCTAGGAAGATTGTAATTAAATAATCATCTATTAAGTTTTATTGGAAATGCATTTTAAAAAAGAAAAATGCAAGTGATTTAAAGAGACATTTTGCCTACCTTGGATGGTTTTTTTGTTCCTTAATTTTTCTTAATTTTGTGGCCTCCTTTTCCACTACTACTTTCATGCAAAGTATAATAATTCACTCCATACTGTGTTGTGCTCCTTTTGCATTTTAATTTTATTTTGTTTATTTTATAAAATTTGAAAGGAATTATGTGCTTTATAAGAGAGAGAGAGAAAAATGTTGGAATTCAAAGATAATATAGAGCTTTTTTTCTTATGGGATAAAATTGATGGGAATATTAGCTTCTAGCATAACTGATCTAATCTAGATATGTTAAGCGATTCTTTTGAGCTTGTTAACAACAAACTAAGGGTTTCTTAAAGCTTAAAGGAAAAAATCATTGGAATATGCACATTTTATCATTTTGTGCCCTTAATGATTTGCTTGAAAATTATTCCCATTCAGCCTAAATTAATGAAATAAAAGTGGGTTGTGTTGATATTGCCCCTGTTGGCGCGTGACACATGCTAGTACATTTTCTTGGCATTTTTTTTCTCTTTTTCTTTTTTTATGTATTTATTTCTGACTGTATTCTCTATCGTGTTGTATGCACGTGCGTGTCAGAGGAGGGAGTTCGGCCTGGTATTTATAGAGGGCTAGCTAGGCTTCCAATGGGGAAAAAATCTGGTGATATAACCGCTTGCGATGGTTTCAAGCAGTTGCGGCAACCACTCGGCGGAAGGTTCTTCGCACGCAACTCCCTCATCACAGCTCCATATATTCAGGGATCATGGGCGATTGCTGGGGGGAGGCAAACTTGGCATTGCAATGTTAGTGGCAATTCTTCATGCTCTCATCAAATCATGTCCAGTCAACTCTTTCTTCTTCTTTCTCTCTCTCTCTCTTTCAACAAACACAAGAAAATAGGTATCTTTTCATATCGACCAAAATCATAATCATTATCAAACATAAATGGATTTAACAAGTTTATCACTTTACATACAAACCATGAATCAAAGCTTACGAAATCATGAATAAAAATATGTGGCAGTAGAGAATTGAGACCGGAGATAAGTCACCAAATCCTAACATCTATCACTGCAGCAAGATTTGTGCGGGAGAAGGATTCTGACCGTTATTGCCTCGTGAGGAGGACCACTGCGCCCTGCACTGCAATTCTTGCCGAGACTGTCGACCTTTCTCGTGGGTCTTTGCTTTGAGATTCACAACAGAAGGGTCAGCGCACAGCAGTTCGCATAACTTGGCTCTAATCATTTCCTTGTGAGGGCTCAGCTTTGGCCTCTGAAGAATTAAGGTTGGCATTCAGATTTCCGAGCTCATAACCAGCCTCATATATTTGTTTAACCTGCCATTAAACTACAATATTAACACTATATTTAATTATAAAAACAGAAATACACTGACCTTTTACAGTAAATAGCAGCAATTAGCCTTTAAAAAAATGTTGAGATATAGCATTTTCATGGCTTAAGAAAATTGCCTGGAAGCAGAGTTTGATAGCTGTAGAATAGTTGAAGTAAAAGCATCACAGGAGGAGTGAAACTGAACATCTGAAAAAGTGAGAGCATTGACAATATTTTCAAAATTACTATCCAATGTTTGCATCAAAATTGCTCCCCAATTAGATTTTTCAATCTTTTCAAGTGGATGAGATTGGTTGAGAATAAGAGTTAGTTTGGCAGAGCAGAAAAGCATATAACTATTGTAGAAGCAAGACTTAACCTATTAGCTCAATCTTCTTTGTTATTTCGGTACTGGGATGAAGCGTTCGGAGCTTCAATTTTTCTAATCAACAGCGCGTTAACACTTGTTTTTAAACTCAAAACACATCTAAAAGTCCTTTTTTATTGCAACCAAGCTATATGCAATCCAAAATTGCATGCTTTCCAAGTCTTAAACCATAATATAGACATAAATTCCAAGTTTAGATTCAATCGGCAAACATTTTGGCTATAATTAATTTACAAAGATTACCCAAGCCTAAAGTTTATCATGCAGCTCATGAACCTCACTATGTGACTGAAGCCACGCAAAAATAGGCAATGAAAAAGTTCCATAAACGTTGAATATCAAAATTTGCTAAAAGTGATACATGGAGTTTAATTTCTTTATCCATCAGTTAGAAAAGTAACTGGGTGCAAATGAGTGTTTAGTGAAGGAAATCCAAGATGGCTCTGTTAACAAACACGTAGCACTTAAGTAGCAAAGAGATATTATCAAGTCTAAGACTTTGATTTCAAGGACACTTAACTTTTGTTTTAAAGCCAACATCAATTAGTGTTATTGCCATTTTGGTGTTCACAAAATTGGCTATTAGATAGCTAACAATAACAACAGCAACAACAACATCATTACTTAATCCCACTAGGTAGGATCAGCTATATGAATCCTTTGTTTTCATTGTGCACGATCAAATAGAAGCCCCTCCCTAAGTTCCAATTAAGAAAGATCCTTCCTAATAGTTTTTACCCATGGTCTTTATGGCCTTTCTCTTTCTCTTTTAAAATGGGCAAAATTCCTAAACTCAATTTTTTTAACCGGGCATTGCACGGTCTATGATTAATATGTCCAAACCATCTAAAAGGACATTCTTTAAACTTATCTACTATTGGAGCCACTTCATCCTTGCTATGTATAAACTCATTTCTCATTTTATCCTCACAAATATGCCCACTAATCCACCTAAGCATCCTTATCTTTGTAACACTTATTTTATCTATAAGTTTTTTTTTTTTGGCCAATATTCAGCCCCATATAATATAGCTGGTCATATAACTTTATAAAACTTTCCTTCATTAGGATTATCATTCACAAGTCTTATTGGGTACTTTAAGCAAAATAGATAAAATATAATGCAATTCTCATTCAATAATTTGATGACGATTTATCCATCCATAGTATCAGGAATCTATGTTCAACATGTTCTCATGCAATAATCTCAATAGAAATAATGACATCAATCTCAAAAAAGAAAAGTTCAAGAGTTTCTAAAAATAATGGCATTCCATCCCTTTGGAGAAGTACTTGTTTTTCTTGTAAAAGTTCTTTAGAATATGAAATTAAATATTTAATATTGAATACAAAACATAAATATATCAAAAAGCAAATCAATCGAGTAAGCATTCTACAGTAAGCTTTTTAAATTTGATCATTGGATATCATTCTAGGCAAATGTGATTGGTACATAGTCACTTTCATTAAAATTTCTGCTAGATCGATCATGCTAACATTTTAGCATAATCTTCGTTAGTTTTCTCAATTTGATTTTTAATTTCATGATGTATTTTATGAAAATTCTTAGCAAAAGTAAAGACAATTTTAGAATATACATGGCTAGATAGACTAACTAGGTTGATTGGTTTCATAGGATTGTACTCATGAATAAATTCAAATGGTGCTCTCATTGTTATCCTATAAATAGTACTTTTGCATGCAAAATCTATTGTAGGAAGGTTTAAATCCCGTGTGACTAAGTTTTCCCCCACTAATCTTTTTGCTGGTTTTATTAATAACTTATTTATCGCTTTAGTTGGACCAACCATTTGTGTACTACCATTAACCACCATAGGCTCAAACTCTCCCATAGGAAAGTATTTTTGGATTAAAGCTTCTACTTGCTATTGAAGCTCAACTTGGTCCCCAAGATTAATGTAGTTATTCTAAAATGTTTTGGCATGTCTAATTAATTTCACACTAGCAAAGACAGACTTGCTGATAATCATCAAAATTATGCCATATGAAGATTTCTTTCAATTAGGTCATCTAGTTTATAAAAATTTCAGGATCATGAGTTCCATCATACATAAGATTTTCTACTTTGGTTTTGCCCAATGGGGTTATCCTATCATAACTTTGGTGGTCACTCCGCGGTTTCTGGCAATGGTGGCCGCCGATGGTGATGGTGCCGGAACTGTATAAATAAATAAAAATTCAAAAAACTTGGGGTTGAAAGTTCTTAACGAGTAGAACGGCTTTTCCTTCTACATCAAGGTGTGAAAACTTGCTCCGATACTATATTAATGGTGCAAAGTTGAAGAAGATGGTTTGTGAGCACAAGTGACCGTTCAACTTCAGAAAGATGCTTGGTGGGTCAAACAGAATCAGAATGACTTGAAATTTTAGAAGAATATTTTGGTGGATGTTAGGAATCTATAGTAGTTTTTTTTATATGATATGATGACTGTTTGAGAGGGTTATGAATGGTGAAGTGAAAGGGCGTCATGGTTTGCATATGTTTCAGTTGGAGGGGTGTTTGGTGGCCGAAACAAAAGCAGATTTTGATGAAATAAAGTGGAAATGAATCGTAAAAGAGGATACTACGTAATCAAATAGAAAAATGAAAAAATAAAATTAGATAGATCCTAAAATTATCCACACCTTAGTTCTTGAAGGTTATACAAGCATTTAAGTCCTTTGATTGTGCACACCGAAGGAAGCAATGACTATCCACACCACCAAGAGCTCTCATTATTTCTTAGAAAATAACATTCATTTCATAATCTTTTCCAAATGACATACATGGGCTATTTATAAATATAACCCAAAAAGCCTAGACGGCCAAAAACACACTAAACAATGGCCGCTCTAAAAAAAATTCAAGTGCAAAATGACACAATATTAGATGATAATAATTGGATCACAACACGATTTGAAACAAAAACAAATACAACCTGACTCAATAACACATCAATCCCCAACAGCCAAGCTCTGTACAAATGATCAATTCATGGGCTCCTCCTCGCATATATTCGCTGTCCTGCATCATTAAACTCCTCAGTGAAATGAGAAGTTTTCCTTATGCGCAATTAAGCTCTAATTTTGGTGCCATTAGGTTCTAAATGGAACGACGCGCCAATTGGGCTAGATTTTGCTTGAAATGGATGGAGTTTGGGTCAAATTTTGTTTTAGGGTTTCCCCTGCATCATGGGGTTTGTCGCGAGCTTAGGGATACACTAGAGTATTGGGTCATCTTGGGTTGGGCTCAGGCTTAAATAAATTTGTATAATTAAATGTCAACCATTTGATTAAATTCTATGAATTTTATTAAACTGATATGTTGATTTAATCTTGACTGTTGAATTGAAAAAGTAACGATGGATTAAATCTAAAGATTAGCCATCAAATTATAATTTGTAGTTTAATGAAATCTCGATTGACGAATCAGACAAGAAAATATCGATTGTTAGATTTTATGTGGTAAAATTTAATTAAATAATATATATATATATATATATATTTAATTTCAAAGTTTAAGAAATTTTAATTGTAAGTTAAGTAAATTATGGAGACTCGACTAATCTCAAAATCATCTATTTTGAATCATTATATTTTTAGTTTTTCAAAGTTTGTGATTTAAAACAGTTCAAAAAATTATCAAAGTTTCACAGAAAGTTTATAAGATTATTTCCTTAAATACGACATCTTTATATTATAAAATTTTTTTAATTTTTTTTAAAAAATTTATATATTTAAATTTTCAATTATTGTATTTTTTTATTAAAAAATTATAGATTTTTAACTTGGGATAATAATATTATACGTACGTGTTTTGGCATTTATGGGCTCTTAGAAACAAGTTTAAGTATCATCGCAAAGAATAAATGTAAGTAAAACCTGTCAAAATATTCTTGAAAACGTGCCGAGATGGTCTCTGCTTTCACAATAAATAAATTTTATCGGAGTAATATCAATGTTGATAATTCAAACCTGTTTTTTTTCTTACATAACCTGGGTGCCAGTTGATGATGAATAGTAGGACGATTAATATTTTGAAATGTGTTACTGCGGTGTGTCTTCAGCTAATGATGAATTATTTGATGTTGATGAATCTACGGGTGCGAGCATCTGATGATATGTCATTGCTTGACTTTTATGATGAAAAATAAGCTTTTACTATTTAAAGGGGCCATGTGCTGGTATATTTTACTGCAAAAGAAATCGCTTGCTCTCATTATTCACAGCTATAAAATTATTAACTGTATCTATGGGATCAAACTATATTATGTTGGGAATACATACGACGTTCATCACACATCGTTCAGATCTTGGGATCATTCCTGTTTGAAATGGCTGAAGTAAAGGTAGTGTTTATTAGTTTATTTGCCTATCCATATCTGAACAATTGTCATCACTCTTTTCTGTTTCAGCATTGTCTCTGTAATGGGAGGTTGTAAGGTTTTGGTACTTATTGTTTTCAATTATAGTTATAGCTACCAAGTACAAAAATTCCTGCATATTTTCTTGATAAATATCAGTTTTTTTTATTTGCACGCCAATTCTCTCAAACTAGGTCTTATTCGTACTTTTTGAGTGGATGGTAGATGCAATATATAGTTCAAATACTATTGGTCTGCTAATTAAGTTGAATTCTGCTTTGTTTTAGTCGTGGCATTAATCTCACACAAAATGGGGTGTGAATGTTACACTTAACTGATTTTCTACCCTGTCTGTCATAAGAATTTTTATTCGAGATCAAAACTACATCTGGTGGATGGAAATCTTCACAATATCAATTTTGGCAGCGGTAGAGTCTTTTGGTAGGTACCACCTGCTATTTCTTAGTTGCTAACATGCTTTACGGGATCCCAAATAAGTTTACATAATTATGCAATTGGAGACCAGCGTTCAGGGAAAGAGAGCGAAATTCTAGAATTGCATTGCATTGGAAACAGTATTTGTAGGTATCCACTATCTTGCTAGGTGCTATAGAACATGAAGCTTATCACACAGGTTTTTGTTGAAGTGCGATCTTTGAGAACTTCGAAAAATTTATCATCTGAAGGCGGCTGCAAAAGAATCTTGAAATATGATGAGAATAGGGCTGATAAGTTTGCTCGAAACTTGAAATTTGCTAGAATTTTAACTCAACTCAAAATCGATTTGAAATTTCAAGTCGAATCATGAGTGGAGTCTTAGACTTGAATTTTTTGAGTTTAGGTTAACTCACTCAATTCACAATTTAAGTCGACTTAAAATTAATAATAAATATATTTAATATGCATTTATAATCAAATTGTAAATAAGTGCAGTTGGTTTGGGGCATGATATACTTCAGAGAGGTTGATGATTCAAATTTCCTCTTTTCATAATTTAATATGTATGTTATTATTCAAGTGAAGATCAAAATTGATAATAAATATATTTTGTATGCTTCTTTTGACTAAGCCAAGTGTCTTGCTCAGTTGGCTTGTGTCATAATTTTTGAATGAGAGGTTATGGCTCCAAATCCTCTCTTTGGGCTTCATATTTACTTCTTTTTTTTTCAAGTTGACCTATGGGCCTTGACTTGAAGCAGCTCTCTTTATTGAAACTTTTCCAGCATCCGCTATTATTCTCTTACCCAAACTATTGACTAACTCCATTGAAGCCAACTTCTTAAGAGGAAGAACGAAAATCTATTTAGAACCTAGGACAGGTGCCTTTGAATGGATTGGGCACATTTGACCTTGTCGCGGATCATTTCCTTTTGTTTGTTGTGTTATGTTTTCTTAACCTTTTTTGTTCTTTTCATAAGAATATTTGTTGGCTTCTTTTTTTAGTTTTGCTCGAACTTTGTAATTTCCTTTTATAAAGAATGTAAAACTTCCATTTATATATGTGTGGGTGTGAGTGATTACACACTATTAGCTCATGCTATTGTTTTCACTTAATTCATTCTTTTTTGTTTGTCTTGCTTATCTTGTTTAGATGTGAAGAAAATACTGTGTTTCACTATATGCTCTTTTTTCCGTGAAATATTATTTTGCTTGTTGTGAATGGAAGTTTTATATATTTTTATTAGTTGTGATGATTATTTACCAAATAACCAAATCTTATGTATTTGCAATATAAGCACAACATTAAAAAAAATAATTAAGCCCCTAATATTTTCTCTTATATTACTATCGAGCCATTTCTGTATTTACAAAAGAAAAAAATTATTCGACTCTTAAATAGCTCTAAAAAATAATGAACGATTAGAATTTTCATTTAAATGATGTTTTTTTAGTGAGCTGCATACTCAAAAAGTGTATTTAATACTGGTTTTTTATGAGACTAAATATTTTGTTCTTTTTGGGAGGCTATTTTGGAGCTTTATATCCCAACTCTTTACAAAATTGAAAAACTCAGATTAAAAATAAAAGTAGATTAGCATGCACCTATTTTGTAAATACCATAGTTTTGAGTGTTTTGTATGAGAAAACCTCTATCTTTTCTTCTGAGTTTTTGTTGTGAATATATGATAAATGTCAAATGTTTATTACTTGCAATATAATTATTATTATTATGATTTCACTTATCCTATATCTTTGTGAATTTACTGTTCGCATTAAAAAAAATATTGCGGCTATGGTTTTGAAGGTCTCCAGTGATGCTTCCACACAAACTCCGGACCCTATTGTTTCTTCTTCTGAAGACCAGTGTGCTGATAGGTTTAACTCGACTTCAAGCACTGGTTCAGAGAACTTCCCAGAAAGTACTGGAATCGCAACTGGCAATTGGGGCTGCGGTGCATTTGGTGGAGATCCTCAGATTAAGTGCGTACTCCAGTGGCTTGCCGCATCTCAGGTTGTATTATAATCTATTTATACTGAATTATCTTTGTGAATTTTGGCATAATAATCCTCGATTATTTCAATTGCACAAAAAATATCCTAACTGTTCAGTCCCCAACTATTTGAAATGTCCCCTGAACTTCCTCAAGTTAGTAAAATAAGACAGGTGTATTAAACATGTATTGACACATACATGTATAGTTTTCTGTTTTCAAATTAGGATAAAAAATATGATTTATATTAAAAATTGTAATTTAATTAAATTAAAGTATTATGTTAGTTCCCTTAAATTAATATAATACGGGTTTATAATGTGTAAATGACCCTTATTATGCTCTGCATTCGTAAAATTCCGGGATTTGTTGCGGGCTTTAAAAATATGAAAAACGGAAATTTATTGAAGTAATATGTACATATAGGTATTATATAAATAGAATATGCTAATTAACTGAGTTTACTTTGGTCTTAAAAATGATAATATATGAACTAAATAGGTCTTAAAAGGATTAGTGGTAGGGCTAAATTAGGCTTATTGAATAGATGGGAGCTGAATTGGTCAATTTGAAATAGTGAGCAACTAGTTTGGTGACCATTAACTATATAAATCTATAGCATCCAACCTTGGATATATATATAAGTATTTTCATCTCATATTTTATATACTATATGGAATCACAAATCTACATATAATTAAAATAAATGTAAGATTGGTAGAATAATAGTGCATTATATATATACGAATAATTTGTCAAAATATTTGTTTCGCTGTTTTAGCTTCTCCAATTTAGTCCCATAATGGTTCATTAAACATTAAAATATGTATAATTTAGTCTCTTAATTATTTATTTAATAACTATTTTGGATCCTAAATATTCATCTCTTGGGATAAAAGTGTGCTTAAAATGAATAGTTCATGATCTATATTGAATACATTGAATAGTTGAGGGATTAAATTTGACAAATCAATAGTTTAGAACTAAATTGGCCAAATTAACTTAGGTGAGGGATAATTTTGGCAAATATTTGTAGTTATATATTGAAGTATGGGTAATTAATATGTAAATTATAAAGATTGTGGGCGTAATTTATGTTATAGCTCTTATGATTGTGGGGTGTTGGTGTCATCTATGGATATTCTTGCATTGATTGGAAGAGGCTAACTCGGGTTATGGTTTTGGTGTAATAATAGGTTTTGGGTTGTAGTTTTGTAAAAATAAAAAAATCAGTGTTAGATATGTTATTAATATGATTTGAGATATGCACGAGTTTCTTCCTTTTATTAACTATATTAATGCTGCAGACACTGAGGCCCTTCATACATTACTATACTTTCGGAGCAACAGACTTGGAGAAGTTGAACGAGGTATCTTCTTCTGCTATCATAATCCTGTCATTCTGCTAATGTTTCATAATAAATGTAAATGCTGGTAACTTTGAAAGTTTTTCTCAACTTTATGAATCAATTGGCGGACCGTTTTGTAATTTATATATAAAATTGTCCCAATGTCCAACCAATTTTGTAAAACGCAAAAATAAGAAAAATGAAAAAATTGTGCAGTATGTTTCAATGGAAGGGATTCTCCAAAATGGCTTGTTCTGCCTTCATGTTGTGATGTTTGATCGGAAAGTGCAATCTCCAGGATGGCTTAATGAGCCTTAATAATTTTAAAATTGGATCATTTACTTGGCTATCACCTTAATTTTCTTATTTACAAGCAAAACACCCTTATCTCATTATTTATATCAAAATTTACAATTTGCAGGTCTTCTTAGCAAGATTGGGATAGGTAAGGTTGGGTGGAGTAGTAATGCCAACTTAGTAACTTAATAACTTCAGGCTGGTCAGTTTGGTCCCTTTATTTACGGACATTATAGTTGTTTGCATGAAAATATCTTTTTACAGGGAATTTAATATATTCCACTCAAATTTTTCTTATTTACATATCTAACACCAAACTTCTTAAGTTTCTCAAAATTGTCATTCACTCAAATGTTAATTATTTTGTTAAGTAATTTGTTAAAATAGTCCCTTGACTATTTTAGTTTTGCCAATTTAGTTTGGTTATGGAAATCGTTCATTTTAGCCCAAACTATTGAACTAATTTAGTTCCAAATTTTTAATCTCTTGGGACTAAATTGGATACATTGAATAGCCGATGCACTAAATTGATAGGTTGAATAATCTTTGTCTAAGTTGGCTAAATTAAAATATTTCTTAGAAAACTACCGCCTCACTTAGTCATTGCAAGCAGATGAGCTTCTATGATTAGGGATTTGTTTGGGGCAGCTATCTATCTATAAAGCTGCAGTCTTCATAAAACACATCTTTATGAAAACAGTCTTCAGAATGCAGTTAGCTGCTTTCTGTTTTCTTAGCATATAGTGATCATAAGATCTTAGTACTCAGGTGTAAAACTTATAGTCCGAAACCCTGACTTGAACTAACCCTTGAGGAACCCAAATTCCTTCTTTATAACTATTTTTCTAATCTCTTATTGCTGGTCCTAAGGTTTGAGTTTTGTAAACGCCAGACCATGTACTCAAAAGATCTAATATCTAAATACGACTCAAATGACCTATACCATCAAATTCCTAATCATATTATAAACTATAAAATATGAATAATTATCTGATTTTTACAAAAAAAATATGAATTTGATTAATGTATATTAATCGGTTTTCGACGGCAAAGTTCCATTATAGGACCTTTAAACAACAATAACAACAGCATCTTCACAGAAATCATCAACCGCCTACAATGGAGCCTATGTGTCTATTAATCATCTCTATTTTTTGAAGGCATCTCAATGGATCTTATCTCATGGATGGACGGTGGGAGATCTGTGGAGCCTTCTGATCGAGTATGCCACCCAAAGACTGAACAGGGAAACCGGCGCTGGTTTCTTCAGCTGGCTTTTGCCTAAACATTCAGAGCTCTGAATAAATTTAGGTTTGCCATTTCACTGCCTTTCAATCTTTCATGTTATATGCTGTATATTGTTTCAGATTCTCTGCTCTCCTTTATATATATAAAAGTATTTATTTGATGGGTTTATATTGTTAAAATAAAATTCGCAGAGGTATTTTCTTACTTGGGGGAAGTTGTATTAAAGCCTTGAATGGGCTCGAGTGCTGAGTCGATTTGAAACGGACTCAAAAATTTTGAGATGATTCGCGAGTTAAATTTGTTGGCTCAAATAATTTTCAAGTTAAGTTCGAGTTGGCTAAAACTCAAATTGAAAACAGAATCGAGTTAGCCATAAATACAACAGTGTTCTATCTTCACGCGCGGGTATCAGGCCTGAACCTCTCTTGTAAATCTTGTGGGTTTTTCTTTAATTCTACTGAAATTTATGGATTTTATATTTATATACAGGTTTTAAAAAAATGTATTCCCAAGCTTACTCAAATCAAAGTTGGGCTAAACTCGAATTCGGTTTGTTTTGATTAAAACGATTCAAGCCATCTACAAAACAAATATAGCATGTATTATAATTGTCGCAAGGGTAACAATGGTTAGATTAATCTCTCATATGATTCCATTTATAATGTAAATAAGTTATAATTAAGATTTTAATTAGTGAATGAATTACAAATTTTGTATGTTCAATTAATTCAAATGCATTAATTGTGATAGAATATTGAATGGGTTCTGAATTAGCGTTCAATTGTTAATTAATAATGTCGTCAATTATAATTTGTTAATAATTGTATTGCATTCACTATTATCTGCTTTGATTGTTGTGATAAAAAATGATAATTATAGTTTATAAAGAATTTAATCATAACGCCTCAAATTATATTTTAAAATAAAATTTTGATGAGATTATATTTCTTATAATTTAGATATGCCATAGCACCAAATGAAATGACATTGGGCATATATATAAACAATCCATTTATAAATTTTATTATAAATATTAATATGGTCAACAATCTATATATATATATGCTCACAACTTTAGATTTGACTCGAATGATTCATCAAATGTATAAATAATATATGATTCATATTTGATATATATATATCATAACATATAACACAACATATTAAAAAAGGGATATTATATTTCCCAAAAATATATAAAGATATAATTTAAAAAAAAAAAATAAGAAACTTATTTCAAAGTACATTATACTAATCATAAATTTACAAATATATATAATCAAACTTATTAGTATGATATGGATTAGGAAACGTAATAAAATTCATTGAAAAGTACACCATTGATGCATACAAGTCAAGTTACCTACTAGTGTCGCATGTCATTGAGGGTCCATTTTGTAATTTAGTATTCATAAATTCAATAGCCCTTGTTACCCCTAATCCTTGCCCTCATATCGACCTGCATATTTCAAAAAGAAAATCAAGAAATTGCTTGATTTGTGCTCAATAACATAAATCCAATAAGAGAATCATAGAAAATGATATTACATGGTTGTTTGAGTAGAATATTTTCGATAGAATTTAAAAGGAATGTCATTAACAGTGATATAAGAAAATAAAAGCTTTTGAACGCCCTGATCTAACTTAACCTGCATGCTGCAACATTTGAAAGAAATACAATGATGAAAACTTGGGCCGTAGCCTTATAAATATTAAAGTTTGGGCATTCGATGTGTAAAAACATGGAGTATAACTGAGTCGAGCCAGCTCGATAGAATGGCTTGTGAGCTTGAGACAAATCCGACTCGGCTCATTAGCTCATAAGTCAGATCGCTCAGTATTAATTTTGAAAATATCAGTCAAACACTGTTATAATACTCTTATTGTGCCATCCAATGCCCTAGCACAATTAATACATCTAAATATAATATTATATTGATATTAATTGAAATTTATTAATCAAATTTATACTATAAATTCAATAAATGTATTCAAATTGATTAGAAAAAATGTTGGGGCACAGACGCATTTTCCTCATTTTTCTTCATTATCTATTGATTGAATGTAAAATTATGCATGATTTGTAAAAAGATTTACAAGTAGTATCAAGAAATATTATTAAAAATAATTTTATGCGCATTCTGAGTAGGGAAAAGAGTCATCTTCCTGCTTTATTTGCTTTATTGAAGAAAATTTGCAGTAGAGGATTTATCAATATCAATAAAATCGTTAGTTCAATTTGTTTAGACACCAATTTTATTAAATAAGGATTATGGCAAACAAAAATATCCTTAAAGGACAAATTTTAGATCAAAGTGCTCTAATTTAAATGAAATCTGAATAACGGAAACTCCCGCTTTATTTTTTGAGCTTTTCAAATTCTATAAATCAAGAATATTGAAATACGTGTCTGAATTCATCGTCTTCAGTGTTGTTGTGTTAAGTATATTATTTAAAAGCTGCTCAAAAAGTTTCATTAAATTCTGAGCGTCGGTTTAATCTCAATTTATTTTTGAAGTTTAAAATTTTATAAATTACTTAAAAATAAAATATTGCTCTGAATCAAAAAATTTCGGCACGGGGGTGTTCGCTATGTCATAACACATCTTGGTGTCAAGTTTCGTTATTTTTTTAAGACAAACGGAGGAAAAATACGAAAAATTTAGCTTTAAGTATTTTTATAAAATTTCCTTAATTCCTTCTCCCCCCAATCGATCGCAAATCCTGCGATTGGACTCTGTCGCGCAACAGAGCCCTGTACGCGGAACCTTCCGCGCCAGGGAGAGCCGCCTGCGCCGTTTTGGCGCAGGTTGGTCAGCACCTGGCTGACCCAGGGCTCTCCCTCTCTCTCCCATCCCCTATTTAACCCCCTCAGCCACCCCCCTCCTCCCTCACACCCTCCACTAGCTCTCTTCTCCAAACCAGCAGCACCCCTTCTCAGACTCCTCCTGAAAGCAGCCCACTGCCATCGGCTAGCAGCCAACCAATCACCACCTGCTAGCCTCCGGCCACCCCCTTCCGACCCCTTCAGCTACGTCCAGCTCCCAGCAACCAAACTTAAGTTAAGCGGAGGAGGAAAATGAGTAAAAATTTGTATATATTTTTTTATAAGTATGTTTTCTCAATTAAGTCATCACATTTGCATTATTGTCATTAATCAATAATGACAAACAGTACAAATGTTGAATTTGACTAATATTTTTCATTTTGTCAATCTAAAAGTCTGCTATTTTGTCAAATTGCAATCATTTTCATTCCATCTTTTATTATCATATTTTATTATTATCTTTAAATAAAGATAATAATAACGCCATTAGAAATTGCTACCCTCAATAACAAATATGCTGTCTTCTATCAAGAAAAGAGAGTTAAAAAAAGACAAATGAAGGACATAATAAATACTTATGAAAATATATCATAAACTAAAAGACTAATCTAAAAATAACCAAATCTAAATGCAAATCCAAAAGTCGAATTGTCAAAACTTGGATCTTAAAGAACAAAGGTACCCAGTACATGACATGTATTATATTTTGCACTTTTACTACTGCTTAGCTTCGCTTTCGAGCCAAATTCATATTGAAACTTGGTTGGTTGTTCGGAACCAACATTTGTGGCTAGTTACTGAAAAAATAACATCAATAACAGCATTCGTTGCTGGTTACTGGAAAATGGCATCAGTAAAAGCATTCGTGGGTTGTTACTGGAAAAAAGACATCAGTAACAATATTTGTGAGTTGTTACTGAAAAAATGACATCAGTAACAATATCCGTGGTAGATTACTGAAAAAACGACATCAGTAACCTACATCTTTGAGCTAATATATTTTGCAAAAAATTTATTATTTCGTTCGTGCTTTTACCTTATTATTTTTCCTGCATCCTTATTTCCGCAAATCGCATATCTGCTATTATAAAATGTAATGCTTCATTTTTTACTGTGATACTTAGAGTATTCTCTAATTACTGAAAATTTTAATCCCGGTATTATTTTATGTACAATACCAGGTCAGGTACTTCTGGGAGAGCTTAAATAAGAACTTTAAAAATTTTCACTGGCAGAAGAATCTACGGCACAACTTTTACTTTTATTTTATTTTACTTTTTCAAAGTTCATATTGTGTTCTAGAAGATAAACTTTATCAGAAGTTAATTGGCTACATTGTAAAATTTGAAATATTATTAAATGAGAAATATCTTTTGGTTTTTATATGTGTTCATTTTCTTTCAAAATTGCTCAATATGATCCTGTGGTATGTGAATACTCTACGTCAGAAAAATTCTCGCTGAACCGGCGTCGGGCCACCACAATATGTAAATACATGACTAACATTACTTATATGTGTTATTATTTCCTCTCATTCCCCGCAAACGAGCAATCAACAGTAGAGCTTGTGAGTTTGGACAGATGCTTTAGAAATCTTGCCTTTGGTAATGATTTTGTAAAGATGTCCGCGATCTGATTTTCTGTAGAAGTGTAAGAATTAAATTTCTTGTTTCGATAACTATTTCGAGTAAAATGGCAGCCAACCTCAACATGCTTTGTTCTTGCGCGGAGGACAAGATTCTTTGCTAGAGCTATGGCGGAGAGATTATCACAGTACATCTTGGTTGGTTCGATTGGGGAATTGTCAAACTCGAGTGGTAGTCGTGTCCAAATAATGGTCGTTGTTGCGGTTGTTAGAGCTCAGTATTTTGCCTCTATGGAAGAGTGGGAGACAATGCTTTGCTTCTTGGCACTCCAAGATATTAGAGTGTTCCCCAAAATAAAGCAATAACTGGTTGCAGACTTGCAGTAGTGAATGTCCCCAATCCTATCTGAATCTGCATAGGCATGTAGTTACAGATTTTCTAATGTGATGGGAAGGCCGATGTGGATGGAGCCTTTGACGTGCTGGAGAATGCGCTTTAGCTAATTGAAATTTTCTTGTGAAGTTGTGGAATGTATTAGGTTTTTGAAAGATTTGGGATGTATGATGCCTGTTTTGAGGTGAGTTAGCATGGGATGTGTGAGAATTTTTGTGTTGAGAATTAGAGGGAAGGTTGGGTGTTTAGTGGGTGAGAGGGAATGAGAGTTTGAGGTTGAGCTGGGAGTATTTGTGTGGTTGGGTTTCGGTTGTATGGTAGGGTCTGGAGATGGTGGAGGTGATGGGGAAGATGGTAAGGGTGTTTTGATGTATGTTGGTTTGAGTATGGTTGTTGTGAAGGTTGGGATCAGATTAGTGGATTGGTAGATAACTGTTGAGTTTGAGGAGTGGTGTTCAGTGGATTAGTTTGAGAGGGAATTTATTTTCGATAAATTTGACGTATAGGGATAATAAAGGAGGAAGATGTTTTGGGGTTGTAACATATGCAGCCCTTGTGGTGTTGTGAGTAGCCGAGGAAGATGCTTGGAAGACTTCTTGGGATGAGTTTGATTGTTTTTGTGGGTGGAAGAAGAGGATAACATAGACAGCCAAATACTCGAAGGTGGTTATATTCAGGTTTTATGTAATGTAGAAGTTGAAATGGGGACTTATTTGCGTGTATTGGGTGAGGGGAGGTGGTTGATTAAATATGTAGAGGTGATGGCTGCGTGTGGCCAAAATAGTTCAGGCAGGTGGGAGGTTTGTAGGAGTGCTTGAGTGGTTTCAATGATGTGCCTATGTTTGCGTTCTGCCACATTGTTTTGTTGAGGTGTGCATGGGCAAGACATTTCGTGGTGGATGCCATGATGCTTGAGTAGGCTAGTGAAGATATTTGAGTTGTATTCACCCCCTCCATCGGATTGAAGAACTCTCATATGTTTGTTGAATTGACATCTAATATATTTTTGGAGTTCAATGAATTAAATAATGGTTTCATATTGAATTTTGAGAGGAAATATCCAAGTAAAACATGAGTAATCATCCACAAATATGACATAATATTTGAATCCTTTATTAGATATAACGAGGGCTGGGCCCATACATCGGTGTGTAAAAATTCAAAGGCATTATAAGTTCTGCTAGAAAATTTGGGAAAAAGACGCTTGTGAAGTTTTGCTATGATACATGTGGTACAGGAGGATGGATTATAATTTTTGCAGAGAGATAGATTTTGCTTCAAGAGGATTTGATGAATGTCGGTGCTTCGGTGTCCAAGTCGGAGATGCCACAGTGGTTCGGCTGAAATTGTGGAAGGCACATAATAGTTTTGGTGGAGGAATCTAGTAATTGACGGATGGTGTAGAGTCCATTAATGTAGCTACCTTGGCGAATGGGAAGATTCATATGGAGATCCTTTATAATGAATTCATGTGGTTTGAATAGAATAGAACAGAAATTGTCAGATATTAGTTTGTTGATAGAAATATTATAATATTTGCAATATGGAACATGAAGCAGATTTTTTAGAAAAAACTTACGATTTGGTATTGGAAGAATATCATTTTCAATGTTGGAGATTGGGATGGATTGGTCATTACCTACAGTTATTCTGTGTCTGTGCCTTGATAGGTGTTGGCGACTGATAGGTGGCTGAAATCGATGGTGATGTGGTTGAAGGCACCGGTGTCTAAGTACCAACTGTGATCAGTCAGTCCATCTGCCAGTAAAGCTCACGAATGAGGCACTGTTTGATGGTATCCATATTGTGCCAACAGGTTTTGGCTGTGTGACCGTGTTTGTTACATAGTTGGCAAGACGTATGGTGTGTGAGTATTCCTTTGCGCCAGATGGAAAGATATGTTGGATGTTGATGATAGTCTGTCGTGTCCTCTGTTCATTCTACCATGGCCACGAAATTTTCCTAAGAATAGAGATAGGTGTGGGTTAGTTCTGGTTTGTAGAGAGGGATTAGTGAGGTGGATCTCCTTGTGTAAGTCTTGTTGTATGTTTATTTCTTCATTACTAGGGAGAGAGTAGAGATCGTCTAGGTTAATGGGTGTGAGGTTTGTACGGACAGCTGTCTTGAAAATTGATATGTTGATAGATGACCATTCAAAGTGTACAAAATGATGTCCTCATTATCGTGTTTAGAGCCTGTTGCTGCTATCCTGTCCACCAAGAATTTGATGTTAGATAGATATTTTGTAATTAATCTATCATTAAGAGATATGTTATGTAGCTGGCTTTTTTGAGTTGGATGACTTTGGATCGGTTTGTAGATTGAAAGTGGTTTTCCAAAGTGAGCCAAATTGCTGCGCATAAATCAGCTTCGATGATGTAAGTATGGAGAGTGATATGGTTGAGTATAGTGTAGCTATTAGGTGGCGATCAGTGGAGATCCAACAGTGATGATTTGAGTTTTCAATAAGGGGTGCAGATTTGGTTCCATTAAGATGGTGGTATAGGTTTTTTTTTTTTTGAATATTTGGGCAATTGAGCAAGCCAAATGGGGTAATTTTCAAAGGTAAGATGATTATTGATGATGTTTATGATATTTGCTATCAAGAATTTGAGGTTTATAGTTCTCGATGGGTTGGTGGAGCTGCTTTGATAGGTGTTGGAATTTCCGCTGTGTGGAGAAGATTCGATTGGGGACTGTTTGATTGTATCTGTAACAGAAGGGTGTAAGAATAGATGATGTGCTGGGTTTTTTGAATTTCTTGATTAGCGGGGTGCGGGAGATTCTTGATGGTGTTAGAAAAAGGAATGCAATTGCTGCTGCTTGAGAGGTCCTTGAAATTCTATGCTTCTTGGAGGGCATAAGAAGAGGGAGGAGGGTGGAGGGGCTGGGTGCTGAGAAAATTTTTGAAGGCTGTTGAGAGATTCTTGGTAGTTCTTGAAGTAATAAGGACGAGAAAATTGAGGGTCTTTGGTACGGTTGGTTGCCTGAGAACAAAGTTCAAAACGGTGGATGCTTGAAGAGTTCGGTTAGTGTTTGGAGAGGAAGGATCTTGAGATGCGTGAGCAAAATAACTCTGATACCATGTAGAAGCAGAAGAAAACAAGGAAAATGTAGAAAAAAAGAAATAGAAAAATGATCTCATACAATAAGTTACATGGTAAGGTAGTACAAGTATATATAGGCATAAGTAATCTAGCAATGATAGATATGTAAACACATGGTTGATATTATGTATATGTGTTATTATCTTCAAGTGGGCTAAAAGAAATAGCTGAGTTAATTTTAAAGGTTTCAAGATTTTCCTTTTGTTCATGTAAAAAATAGACTCAGATGATCAAATGTTGTCAACACATTTTAGCTAAAGAATTTGCATGAATTTTGCAAAGGTAGTTTGGAATACATATCAACCCAAGATTTTCACTCGTGCTGTGAGTTAAGAAAGGTCAAGAAAATTTTAAAATCAAATTTCAATTATGTTTCTGTAGTAATTTAAATGATTATAATAATTTTTTTATGTAGGGAGATTTTAAGACGTTAAAATTGGTGAAAGTTGTTAATGGTATTTTGAGAAGAACAAATCAGGATATAGAAATGAAAAAAAAATCAGGATATAGAAATGACAGGTGAATTTAGGTTCTTCATTATCATAGCTCTTATAAAAAATCAAACTTTATATTTATTGCAAAACTAACTCCACTTTAAGCTAAACGTGTAAATACTGTTTAAGAAAAAGTCTCATGATGGAGGATCAATGTTACTATATATCATCAGGTATATTCCTGATTCTAGATCTCATGGTTGTGTTTATTTATTTCTATAAAATCCAATTAAACCTTAAATAATATTTTTTTTATAATGCATGTTATAGACATTATTTAATGCAATAACACAACTAATAAATGCATCATTAAACCAACAAAAATGTGTCAATATTGGATACCTTCAATTATGAAGTCATACTTTTTTCTTATTACTAATGGATTACATCAAAGTTCTGCCCTCAGTTCATATTTTTTTAATTCAATTATAGATGTTCTTACTTAACACATTCAAGAATATGTTCCTTAGTGCACATTATTTGCAAATGAAATTCTATTAATTAACAAGGCTAGAGATGGAGTTGAAGTAAAACTCTAGTTATAGAGAACTACTATAGAATCTAAAGGTTTCCATCTTTGTAAAGTTAAATCAAAATATTAGAGTGTTAAGTTAATCGTAATAGAAACCATAATCTCTATAATATAGCTATTGAGCATCACATGATCAAGAAGAGCAAGGTATTCAAACATCTTGGTTCATATATTCAAAATAATGATGAAATAGAAGGTGATGTGATTAATATGATCTAAGGTGGTTGGGTGAAGTGGAGGAGTGCTTCCAAAATTTTGTGGGATTAAAAAATGCCACTAAAATTTAAGGGAAAATTTAATAGAGCTATTGTACAACTGACAACATTATATGGGGCTGTATGCTAGCTAATACGAGGAAGAACAAGAAAATACAAGAAGAAATCATTAGAAATGATTTTCTCTATTTGAAACCTATGGAGGGGCTTATATTTGACTCTACATAATGGAAACAAACAATTCATGTGCAGACCCCGCCTAGTGTAACTAATGCTTGGTGTTGTTGTTGTTGTTTACCAACATCCAATCATCTAGATCTTTTGATGAAAGAACTAAAATAAAATCAATAATAGAAGAATGAGATTTTAAGAAGGGATGCTAATTTATAAACCTAAAATTTTAAGTTGATTTCAGATTGTAAAGAAGAAAATAGTTCCACCTTATAGTTAGAATGTAAAACTTTATTTTATAATTTACAAATAATTTTAGCAGACGTTTTAGATGTATTAGATATACTAACACATGAAATAGCAATCAATTTTGTAGGATTGAATCTAATCTGAAGATCATTGTCCATGTTATGTAAGATTGATTCAATTTGTCAAATGTTCAGGAAAATAACTTCATTCTATTTAATTGTTATACTATAGTCATAAGGGAAGCTAATAAGTAGTTTTAATTCGAATTGTTTTATCAAATGTCATATTAAAATTTCTGATATTAAGTTGTAATTTGTTCCCACCTAAAATGATTACAATATAATGCAAGTTATGATTCCTAATCCTATAAGAAAATCATAACCACGCAGCTTTAATTAAATTTTAAATGTTTAAAAATAATTAACTGAAAAAAATAAGCTAAATTTAATATGAATATAAAAATAACTTGATATCAAAGCTAATGGATTTTAATCACAAGCTAAACTTCATAAAAAAATCTGCTTATGAACAGTGATTAAAAATAACTAATCTGTGATTAAAAATTATATGATCATGAAAATTTATGTTTGCTTGGAAAATCTTATAAATCATTGGCTGTCTTGAACGTATTATTATAAATACAATTCTAAAATTACATTTTAAATTTTGCTAAATAAATTTTATCATTTGTCACTCGTAGTTGTAAGTCACATTTTTGTGAGGCTGTTGAAGCGTTGCAATTTCCATAAATGATTGACTGTCATAATTTGAAAAAAGCAGCATTAAATTTTAATTTTAGTTTTAAGTACCAAGTATTTTCGTTATACAAGGATCATCCACCTCGTCAGACATAGCATTTGTCGTTCAAGTTATCAAAGGAGTAAAATATGAGAGGTTATTCATCTGCAATCGCGAGCCAAGCAAGTTATGCAAGCACTGGCAATTGAAACAATGAGACAAGGAAAATTGTCAAAATAGTCCCTTGACTCATGCAATTTATTCATTTAAATCCTTAACTTTTATATATAAGTAAGATTCAAGGACTAAAATAAATAAATTGCAAGAGTTAAGGGATTATTTTAATAATTATCTCTTTTTATCAATCAAGTACTAACACATAAATGGACAAATGGCAGACCTTGCAAGTGATGGTTTCACAAAAAAGTCCATAGGCCAGATATCCTGGGGGATTTGCTACAAGAGCATGGTATTCTGAACAGATAAACATATCCTTATTAGATGTAGAATAGCAAGTAAATTTGGTTTTGCCTACACATCCATCCATTTAATTGCATCTATATGAGCATGTCTAAGAATTCAAGTGTAACAAAGAAATAATCATATGTAGAAAGATTGGAAGATAGCAGTATCCTTCTGGTATGTCTTCAGACGTTAATCGTGAATAATGACTAGTTGGCAATGTTACTAATTACATTCCTACATTTTCTGTGATTGGTAAGTCATGAATTGTTTAAGTCCCCTTGCAAAGTAGCAGTGTTACAACAGAACAGACTCTGACGTTTTGATTTATGAGTATGAATTGACTTTTTTTATATGGATATAAACTTCGTGATGCCAAATTAAACAAGGAATTTATTTACGTTTTGTTGCGCATCTATAGCAAGTAATGTGTGCTTATTACATACCTGGCCTCTCTTGCAATTGAAATATGTTTCTCTCAGACCAACACATTCACTTGATATATTAGGTTCCTTCTCTCCAGCACATTCCCTATATGGTCTACTTTGAACCTGCAACAATACAGCTATACTAATCAAAAGGCGGGCATTGGTTAATTAAACTTTTTTATAGCTTTTTACAGAATAAAAAAAAGAAATATATTCAAATGGAAAGTGTCACAAAAATAATGCAGCTTTTCTTTGGGGTTGTGATGTCGCTTGAGATTTCCATTAGGATTTTGAATTTGCGCAAAATTATCCTTTTTAAGAATTATTATGGCAGTTGGAACAGAATGGTCCAAATTTATATCAGATCTTACCTTGTTACTACTATACCCTATATCTGAAAATAATATAAATGACATAATTAAATTACCCCTTCTATCTTATTCTTCTTCTCTTCAACTATAATTGCTAGCAATGTAATTCCGCGCGCAATTAGGTTCTCAATCTGGTACTTGAACATTGTCGATTATGATACACAATCCAGTCAGTTCCACTGTCAATGCATACCTATTGGTCAATGCCTTCCATGTCCATGGGCTACTGCCTACCAACATCCCTCCAAGCCCATCCGAACAAGACTCAAGTGTAATCAATAACATTCCCACCCATATAAAATGTTTGCACATATCCAGTCTAGTTTGGTCCAGTAAGGATAGACAACTCGGCATGGCCTTGTTAGTCAGATAGACTCGGCTCAGACATCTCAGTTGATAAGGTACAGCAAAACAAGCGGACTTAGCACAATGAGATGCTCTCTTAAATCGAACATGCCTCTTGGCTCATAGTAACAATCGGACTGGGCTTGAATGCCCAGCCACCAAGCCAGGCCTATGCAGCTGGCTTGACTTAGCGTGGCTTAAGAGATCTAGCCTTCTCAACGTTTTTGCCCTTGCCATTTCCCAAAAAGCATATAGTACCCAAAATGATCCCTTGCCAACCAGCATCATGAACTCCACACTATCCATCATGCTCTGTAGACCCTGAGCACCATTCACCTTCGGTTTTGAGCCTGCATTAATACATAAGTTGCATGAGCAAGAGTGAAGGGAAAATGCAAGGAGACGGATGTCTAGAATATAAAAGCTAATTTAAAAATAAATGAAAGGTAAGGGTGGAAGATCTATTTCCCCTTTAGTCCTAGCCCATTTTACTTCATCCTCTTCAGCAAGTGCAAGATATCTCCTCTCCTCTTAATCCGCATATCAAGAATGCCCCCATCAATAAATATGGAATCCCTCTGCCTCGTGCTTCCACACTTGAGAAAGATATATTCTGAAGCCTTAAATATTAAAACTGCCTCAAGCTCCCAAGATAAGGTATTCACTGCATATCCACCTTCAAATCGCTCATATACTCATGATTCAGTTAAGCTATGATGCTTCACATACCTATCTATCAAGTCTCACCAGGAAAAAAAAAAAATACCCATTAATAATAGCCAAAACCGTCACCTCCCTCGATTTCTCAACCTCACTGCCACTCTTGGCTGCTCAGTTCCCTATCAAAGCTACTCAGCACCCCAACAAGAAGCCTAAACACGTCATTGCTAAAATTCCCACTCTGCACCTTGCTGAGACACTTAGTAGATCCCTACAAAAATACACATCCACGGTAAGCATGAATCAATCGCATTGATTATATAGAATATTTGATGGTTCCCTTTTGAGGGCTAAGTGTTATAAACGGTCTTCATCAAACCATGAGGTAACTTCCTACACATTTTGTTTCTATTAATAATTTATTACTAGATCTCAACTCTACAGATTTAGACACTTTTACATGCATTACTTGGCTCAACAAGTACCAAAACATTACCATGACACCACTTTATGTTTATCACCAAGACTAACATTCAAACCTAACGCACACTCACAGACTTCTTACTAGAAATATCATGCATTATACCTCCTACTTAACGTGATGGCTACAGAACCTAAGCAATAAGAAATTGCATTGCAAGAACTATGTATAATTTGAAGCCTTTAAAATAAGCCTCTCATGCAAAGTACAAAGGTAGTATTTGTAATGTATACAAATGTTCAACACTGTAATAAACTTTGTAGTTCTACAAATTACAATAGATCAAACTTATCCCATAAATCATAATTTTCATTATATATATAGCAATTTGAACATTTAACCATTAAGGTATCATTCGCTTTGCCCTTAGCAGCCTCATAGTTTTATCCTCAAGAAAAAACTTTCCAAGAGGTTCCTGTCCTAGGAGTACTCCAGCATGAGAACACCTTTGGGTTCTTGTAAAAAACCCCATTATTATTTCAAAAACACTTTGATGTTTAAGGGTTTAACATTTTATTATACTTTTAAAACCTTTAATACATATAGTCCTAGATAATCTGTCCCTTTCAGTATGGGTTTCATACATTCTTGCTACCCTTCTCTCATAAAAGTCTGTCAAGGGCTAGTCACTGTCCAAGCCGTCATGCCTCGGTGATCACACAATGCTCTCTTCAAGTTTGAGTAGCCACAAACCCACCAACATCCACTTAGTTCGCCCTCGAGCCACGCCATCGTACTAGAGAAGATAATGCTTTGATATTATCTGTAATTGCATAAAATCTTAACTATCAAGGTATCATTCTCTTTCTCTTTGGACTTGATAGCCTCGCAATTTTATCCTTAGAAAAAAACTTCAAAATTAGATAAAATATACCTCACGGTATTGCCAAAATGAGCATAACTTCAACCTCAATGCACTCTTACAAGCTCACATAACTCGCTTGAGACATTGCTAATATACGCAAGGGTTCCAAAGCAGTTCAACACCACAACAATGCTTTCCAGAAATTTGAGAAATTCCAAACGGCCAAACAGTATTTATATACCTTCTGTCGCGTCTAGGCGCATGCTAAACGCATATGGGCTTGTTGTTGCTAGTGCAGGCTAGGACGGGTTACTTAATGTGATTCAGCTCAAGCTTATCAAATGGCATCTTGGCATGTGGTGTCCAGATGCGCATTAGATGAGTCAAGGTGCATCATCCCTGCTCCTGAGCGCGCATTCCGGACACTTGTACGCCATTCCAAAATAATAATAATAATAAAAATAACAAGTAAATACAGATTATGGGTAATAATAAAGTTATTAAAATTGTTTAATTTACCAACATACAAAGAATTTTTTGAGATGATTTTTGAGGGAGTGTAATTAAACTTCTATAAAATAATCTATTGTTCAGCGTTCAAGGATACATAAATAGAATTGCAACAAGTGGTTGGGAGCTTCATTCCTTACTACATGGCTCACACTTTAACGCATCTCTTGCTCAACTCATCAAGTTACTCATTATGGGAAGGAATATTACACTTTAGTGCTCAATCAAGCTTGTGCCATGGATATTGAAATTTTGAAACACTTCATGTCATGCTTGATTGAAATTTAATGAGAACAATACAATGGATGAGAAGTTTAAATGTAAATGTTATTGGGAATTCATTATATGTTTGGCTTTTATCCAAGATAGCAGTATTCACCAAATAAAAGGGTTGTTTGGTCTACCAAAATAATAATGTACAGATACCAGTATACGAAGTTGTAAGAGATTTTGCAAAAATATTATTTTTCAAATTCCAACAATTGCAAATTTGTCACTACAAACTGATTTATATGCCGCCCAAAGCTGGTCAACAATTTAAATGTCGAAACATGCTTCTATGATCAAAAAGATGAGCATTGATTTTTTTGGTAAGGAAGAGAATAGCCAGCATAAAAGTGCATCCTTGTAAGGTGATGACATAGGGTGAGGTTTCCCAATTGCAATGAGCTTATTTGAGAAACTTTACAACAAAATAAAATAAGATATAAGGGAGAATATTACCTAAAATTAAAATACAATACACCATTTATAAAACAAAAGCATTAAACCAACCAGATTTTGATATCTTAATAGCAATGCATTTACATAGTATTACATCAAAATAGCATTCATCAAATATAATGTCAAAATATTAATGAACCAAGCTAGCCTACAAAGCTTTTATTAGTTTTTTGAGATATATGTTTGTGGAAATGTTTGGATCAAAGATGGGGTTTGTCACCTATTTTGATTATTATAGGAGCTCTACAAGCTTAAGAATGCATTTGGAAGGATTACGGATCAATTAGAAGGGAAATGCGTGCAAACAGACCCAAAAAGGGTTCTGTAAGACAAACAATTTTTGGGCTGGCGCTTGAGCCAAACTTACTGCATTTTGGGTGTTTTGCTCGGAAACAGGCACAGCAGACAGTGTTGACAATTATGGGATGTTGTATATCCAAGAGATGCCCAAGAGCTCGACGAACTGTTTTTGCCCCGTTTATCCAAGGAGCTGATGCTTGGGCGCACCTAAGCACCACCCAGTGCAACTATAAAAGTGTCTGAAACCAATTTAAGGTATTGCAGGGGGTTCATTTAAAGTTTTGGTGGCTACCAAAAATAGAAAAACAAAACCCTAAGAGGAACTTGATGAAATTTGGTGAGTGTTAGTCTATTTTTTTAGTTTTTTGTTGTTGATCGTCATTAAAGTGAATCCTTATGTATTCTTCCTCTCCTACATTGATTAGTGAAATCTCTTCCTCACCACTCCGTGGATGTAGATAAACCTCACCAAACCTCATAAATTTGTGCTATGTTGTTAGTTTTTTATTTCTTCATTTGTGTGATTGTGTTATTCAAGAGCAGTCAAGATTTATGATGGCACTATGAGTTCCTTGGCAACGACGTTCCCAACAAGTGGTATAAAAGCCGATTGTTATTGTTATGAGATTTGGTGGAGGTTCGAGTGTTTGTGCCATGTTGGAGAAAGAGAAACTTCATCAACTTCTATAGTGACTGAGAGACAAACATCAATTGTCAACCTATGCGTTGATTATATGGATTCAGACTATGCAAATAGCAAAAGCACCAGTTAGCTAAAGATCTATATTGCACCTCATAGTTGCATTATCTACTACTAAGGTAGAGTATATGACTATCATAGAAGCAATAAAATAGGTGATTTGAATGCAGGGCCTATTGAATGATCTGAGGGTGTGATCTGCTTAACTACAAAATTAGTTTAATGCAAGGGCTAAACATATTGAAGTTCATTATTACTTCATTCTGAACTTGACACCAAGAAGAATTTGGTAAATATGCTTACCAAGGTTCTACTACTATAGAAGTTCACTCGTTGCAAGAGATTAGTGAACATTGGATATCAATATTGAGAGCTATATCTCTGTATGAACTATGCATTGCTTGATGTTGGGTTTGTGGAGCCTCGAGTGCAGCCCAAGGTGGTGCCCCAAGTTTGGGTGCACCTGAACACATTGAAATGCATCAATGCAAGGGAAAATTGGATGTGGTGGTGAAGCCTCGAGAGCATTGGATTAGACTTGGAGTAGAACATGGGATGATCGCAAATGCTTGGAGTAGTTCTAGGTTTTAACCATGGGCTAACAGAGAGCGAGCTGAACCCAAATCGAATCAAGTTGAGCCAAGGCAAGCTAGAGAGCCTGGACTAGGCACCTCAGCACTTATTGGGCATCAACAAGGCATAGGATACTATGTTGTGGTCAAGAGCCCGACGCTTGTGTGCACTCAAGCACCAGGGCATTGTTTAGGAATCGAAGGCTTAGCGCTTGGGCAATGGAAGAGGCTTGGGAGCTTGGACATGCTCAAGCGCCAGCACATTCACAAACATTGAAGCCAAGACCGAGAGCCTAACGCTTACGGGTGTCTAAGCACCAACAACAAAAATCTAAAACAGAGGCTTGGCACTTGGACATGCCCAAGCGCTATATATTTCAACCAAACTTGTCTGATCCAAGAACTCGGCACTAAGGCGCTCTCAAACACCAGGCCGCAAATGCAAAAGCTAGAAGACATTTTAGCGCGCAGGGATTGGCTACTTAGGACGTGGCACATCCAAAAAGGTGATGGGCGACACGTGGCAAGTATGCAATAATCATAGCATCAAATGGAGGCTTTTGGGGTTGTTTGTTAGGGCTATAAATACCTAAGAAATGGGGCTTTTGTTGTATCCTAAATGATGTGGTGGCTAGAAAGGGCCAAGGGGCTGTAGCGACTATGAGTTGTGAGAAAAAGTTGTGAGTGTGGGTTGGAAGAAGCCGATAACTTCTAGAAAGTGATTTTCTCTAGTATTTTCTTCATATTTATAGTAAAGCTCTTTATAGCGTGACTTTGTGATTTTTCCCCGATCTTGAAATTTTTTATATAAAATTTGTGTACTTTTTGTTTACTCTATTTTGCTATACTTTTCTATCTTTGTTGCTTGGCTATTGTTTCTAAAGGTGACAAAGTCGATGATCTCTCAAAGTTTTTGTTACTACATCCTCATCATTGCTTAAACATAAACTAGAGAGGTGGACATAATCTCAAACAACTGGTATCCGAGATAATTGAGCCTTGTTCAAGTGGGAGCATAATAGAGGCGACAAGGTTCAGCATTGAGAAGTTCAACGGAATAAACTTTGTATTTTGAAAAAACCAAATGGAAGATTCGGTGTACCAGAAGAAGTTATATCTTCTATTGGGAGGCATCGAAAAGAAACCGCAAAAAATAAGCGACAAAGAACGAAGGATTCTTGACAAATTAGCCCTAAGGATGCTTGGAGTGTCCCTAACTTCATGTGCCATTCAACATTGTGAACAAGAAAATTATTATGGATCTAATGGCTGCATTGATGATGATGTAAGAAAAGCCATCGTCGTTAAATAGAGTTCTTGATTAAGAGATTGTTCAATGTGAAAATGATGGTTCATCGCTTGGTGACAGAGCCATGTGAACAGCTTCAATACTATCACGAGTCAACTGAGCTCTTGAATGTCAGATTTGATGACAAAGTACGAGTACTATTGCTACTGTCTTCCTTATTATAGAGCTAGGATGGGTTGGTAACAGTAGTAAGCAACTCAACAGGAGCTGCAACTTTGAACTTCGATGATGCGGTTGAGCTCTTCCTGAACAAGGAGATGAGAAGAAGATCCGGTGGTGAAGCGTCAACATCCAACGCATTGAGTGCTTAAATCAAAGGAAGGAACTATGAGCCAGACCCGGAGTCGAGTCAAGACAGCTCCAAAGAAGGGAAATCGGTGAGCCAAGCCAAATGCTAGAATTGCAATGAAGAAGGCCATCTCAAGAAGGATTGCACGGAGTGGAGAAAAACTGGAGACATGAATTGGGAGAAATGTGGTGCAATCGGCAAAGCAATAACAGGTTTATAAGATGTGTTGATCATGTCCCTATACGAGATAGTATCTTGGGTGACGAATTTAAGAGAGTCGATGATCCTATCTCTAGACGAGACAACATCTTTGGTGGTGGATTCAAGAGTATTGTGCAATGCAAAGACGAGACAACATCTTTGGTGGTGGATTCAAGAGTATTGTGCAATGCGACATCAAGCAAGATGGTGTTCAAGAACTACATTGCAAGCCAGCAAAGTTGCATGGGCACGAGAGATGACACCGCATATATAATCATGGGGCAAAGAGACATGAATGTTAGATTATCAACCAGAGTGACATGACAGTTGAGAAACGTCTAACATGTTCCGAGCCTAAAAAGAAACCTGATCTTTGTCGACCAGCTAGCATGAGCTTAACTTGCAATCAAGTTATCGAAGAACTCCTAAAAGATGATCAAGGGTGCGCTGGTGGCTGCACATGGGAGCAAAGTTTGGTCACTATATGCGATAAGTTTGGCTTTAGCAGCGAGGTATCGATCAAAAGAGAACAATAGAAAATGACATTAACAAGCGGCAAAGGAAAGTCAATTTTGCTCTTGGCAATAACTCTGATGGTTGGAGAGAGATTGAAAAGGAGGTTCAGGGAAGACAGGTCGAGCCTTAGACACTTAAGATTGAACCCCATAAATCTACCAAGTAGAGGAGTGCCCAAGGTAAGTGGGAGTGGGCCAAGAGTGGCAAGGTGCAGCACTAGCAGGAAACTTGGAGGAGCTACCAACTGAAAGGAGATTATTCTTCAAAAGTGGGTGAAGAGAAAACCCAAGGGCAACATGTGTTGCAAGGCGGAACGTGCACAAGACGTACGGGTCGAGCCAGGATTTGACTACTATAACTTGTTTACTTTGGTAGCAAGGCTCAGGGCGTGATTGGAGATTATGAAGAAATTGTAACATGAACTCAACTTCTAAGTGAGAGATTATAAGGTTTGTAGAGAATCAAGTGCGACCCAAGGTGGTTCTCTTATTGTCGGTGCATCTGAACACAATACAGAATACATCAATGCAAGTGAAAATTGGACATGGTGGTGAAGCCTCAAGCACATCAAATTGGGCTTAGAGTAAGCCATGGGATGATTGCAAAGTTTAGAGTGGATTTGTGATGGCCCATGTTAGACTGATAACAACCACTCTAACTCCGTGGAATTATATTGGCAGTTAAGTAAAATAGCAGTTAAACGATATTCAGAGCCACAGAAGAATAAGAAAATTTCATTCATCCAATTTAAAATAAATATTATCCAGATTATTACATAAATTGACAAACTACGGAATATAAATATTTGCCTCTCGTAAAGAAAATAAAATCTAAAAATATATCCCGCGCCATAATTCTCTTTAGCATCCTTAAGCTACATCAGCCTCCTCCAGTGGAATCTGGTCTGGCATTATGAAAATAATGCCTTAGTGCACATTCTAAATACAAAAGATATTAAATAATATACTTTTAAGCAAAAATTGATATGATAATAATTGCAGAAAAATATAGAAAAATACAAATAAACGATAATCATTACTCCTGCAAATAAATATTTCCTTGTCCTATGCCAAATTTTCAAATGGTAATCGCATAAAAATTCATGTTTATGTTTATGTTTACATCTTGATATCATGAAGCGACAGTAGTAGTTCTGATGGGCAAAGCTAGAACCTTGAGGCTGGGTTCAATAAATGCATAAAAGCATAACCTTCACTTGGGCCCCCTCAAAGGATCGATATGACACCCTTATGTCTCCTGAAGATTAGCCCTATCCCTAACATATTCATGCTCCGTTTTGGAACCCTTAGCAACATTCACAAGATACATAAATATTATTTTGTTTCTCTTTCATCATTAGTAGTAAGAATAATGCATTAAGTGACAATATGAAACAGGCTCAAAGCGATGCATAAGCAGCAATAAAAAAAATAAAAGTATATGAAATAATATCCAGTGTACCTTTGAGTTTAGTTGTGCTAAGAAAAGTACTCAATTATTTGATGGGTCTGCAAAAATTACATCACAATTTTATTCGTTTTACAAAATGCTTATATGCACTATTAAAGTTTATTATCTTAATTTTTCCTTACATCATCTTACCCAGTGATAGGAGAACTAATTATTTCCCAAAATTTAACTTTCCACTCATTTATTTAAGTTATGATTTGCAATAACATGAAGGTTTTATCAAAATGATCTAATCACTTAACAAATATATATTTTAGATTTTTGAATACAACTTTCGATAAGGTTTGGATCTATATAGAATTTGCATTAGGTTTGATTATATTTATTCTAAAACGGCTACATATTGGTTTATTACAAAAGCTCTAAGTATTCTATGTAAACTAAACTTACACTAGATTAGATTCAAAGAGACTAGACAATTTTATTCGAATGACATTCTAAATCAGATTATCGTATGGAAGTAAAATAATCATCTTATTGAATCACTAGAGTGGTCTAACTAACTATGATTCAATAGATCTTTATTGGAGAATCATGGGTTAAAATATTAGTCTACACATGCAAATAGCAAGAAAAATAATCAAATTATAATTGGATCAATAGCATTTACATGAACTGTAGAACTATAGTTAGATAGATTAAATAATGTACCAAGGTTGTGGGTATATTACATAAATTTATTGCAATAAATTTACTTTAGTCTAACACATTCGTATAGACATCTAAATGCAGGACATCTAGCAATGACATTCAATTGATTCACATTTTTAATGCAAGTATATATGTTAACCTTAATAAGCTTTCTACATACAATTCTAAGTTTATCACATACATCTTAATTATTTGATATGGTTTGTTAATCTGATTTGAAGTATTAATAGTTCATCTATACGACTCCATCCTATAATAAAAGAATCAACAAAACAAAGGATTCGTACCTGCAGAAGGGATAGGGCGCAAAAGAATAGTGCTAATTTCTAAGACGTCGACGGCAAGGTTCGTCTCTTCTTCCGTCTGTGTCTCTGTCGAGCAGAAAGAGGAAAAGATCGTGCGTGTCGAGGTCGAACGGAAGGGTCGAGAGGAAGAAGCGAGTCTGCAATCGTCTTTGGCATTGAACAAGTCTGCGGTCATCTTCGCCTTTGGCTTCAGCGTCGAACGATTCTTTGTCTCCGTCAGCGAGTTGGATCGAAGGGCTCGGTCGGCTGAGGAGGAGAGCGAGGGTCGAGAGCAAGCAATGACCGAGTGGGGAAGAGTCGAGCAGCATGCGCTTGATTAAATAGGGTGTGCGTGCGTAAGGCACACCCGTTTCGTCCGGCTGGGAAGTCGATCAACGCCCGTATGTACCAAAAAATAAAATATGGGAATAGCATAATTGCCGGCAGTTTCTACATGGGTAGCCAATTCTGCCTTAATGAGGTAATTTATGCTTTACTAAATTAAGTATGAGTTAATGACAAATTTTAATTTCTATTTCAGCATTAGATGAGTTTGAAAACTTTCTCAATCAAAAATTGTAACCGAAATTTTTTTGACAAAAATAGATTTAGCGGGAGTTTTAACTGAAAAACTGAAATTTGCGGGAATTAACGAAATCTAGACATTGCGTAAAATTAACGTCTTCCTTATATAAATGACCTAGAGTCATTACAGGATTTGAGTTAGTCATGGATCAATTGGATGCAAGCTAGACCTGAATCAGATCAAGTTTAGCCAAAACATGCTAGAAGACTTGAACTGGGCTTCAGATACAATGTTGAGGCCAAGAGTACGGCATTTTGGCGCACCCAAGAACTAGGCATTGTTCAGAAACTGAATACTCAGCGCTTGGGCATGCCCAAGTATCGAAGGTGTTGATCCAAATTTCAATGGGTTGAGGCTTAAGCGCTTGGGCACACCCGAGCATCGACACATTCACAAACAACAAAGTTTAAGCCGAGAGCCTAACACTTGGATACTCTCAAAAGTCAACAACAGAAATCTATAATAAATGCTTTAACACTTGGGTGCGCCCAAGAGCTCTGTGTATTTCAACCAGACTTGCTTGGCCTGAGAACCCGGTGCTTGGGTTCACCCAGACGCCAGGCAGCATCTACAAATGCCATAAAACTTTTTGGCACGTAGGGATTGGCTACTTGGGCATGTGGCACATTCAAGAGGGAATCTATGGCATGTGACCAACATGTAAGGATCCTAAAGACAAATGGAGGATTTTGAGGGATGTTTGTTATCTATGAATACCTAAGAGATGGGGTTTAGGTTATATCTCGAATGTTGTGGTGGTTGGAAAAGGATAAAGGGTTATGGCAGTTGGAGGAAGAAGAAGTTGTGGATGCAAGCTGGAAAAGTATCTCAAAGCTCTTGAAAAGTGATATTTTCTTCTTTTTTTCTTCTTGTATTTATCCACAGTGAAATTTTTTGCGGTGTGACTCAGTGATTTTTCCCTAATCTTAAGATTTTTTATACAAAACCTGTGTGTTTGCATTTGTTGCATTTCTCCTTATTTTTGTTGATTGTTTGCTTTTGTTTCCAATAGTAAGTAACAATGTCGGTGATCCCTCAGTATTTCCACTGCTAAATCTTTGTTGATACTTAGACAAGAGGGGCTTAAGGGGTAGTCATAGCTCCTAACACTTGATTCCTTTGAAAGGGAAATACGTAAGCAATTAGTTTGGGTACAACCCTTCAGTTGTTTTGTCTGCTTCAATAAGGGTCATCCCTCATTTGCCGCAAAAGATAGCTAAGATGGAGAATTGCTTAATTATAAAGATTGAATAAGAGTTTGGCACCCGTTTTTTATTATTAGAGGAACTTTAGGATCTTAAGAATGCAATTGGAAGTATTACAAACTAACTAGAGGTGAAGCGGACTGAAAACAAACCCAGAACAAGCAAGCTCCTGAACAAAAGCTGATTTTTTTGATGGCGCTTGAGCGCACCCAAGCACTTTTTCTCCAAAGATAGGCACCCAATGGGTGTCCAAAGGCTATGTACACTTGAGAGGTGGGTGCTCGCTCAAGTGTCTGACAAACTATTTTTGCCCCAATTAGCCTCAAAGTTGGTGTTTGGGTGCGCCCAATTGCCTGATACAGTAATAAAAGCATCTTAACCATTTAAGGTTATTACGGGGCTCATTTGAAGTTTTGGTATACCTCACCTCCATTGACTAATGAAATCTTTCTCCTCCCTGTGAACATAGATAAATATCACTGAATCACATAAATTTGTGTTGTAGCATGAGTCACATTTTTGTGATTGTGTTCTTTAAGAGCACTCAAGGCGCAGCGATATCCCTCTCTCTTTCATTGCTCCCCCAACCGTTTGGCAAACCACACGATTCTCCGATTGGCGGAAAGCATCGATAAATCACCACATTAGCACCAAATCAAACAACAAAAATCTTCTTATAAGATGACAAAGCATCAAGAACAAAAAATCCAGAGTAAAGCGGGGATGAATTATCTATTAAGAAAATCTAAAGAATGAAATATTTCTATTCATCTTCAAACTGAGCTTCACACGCATTTATAGTTAAGCATCACTCACCTTGACGCATTCGGTTTCGCTGAGACATTTCACGAGCTCCATCGCCAAACCCTTGCAAGACTTCGACATTCGCCTTGAATTCTCAAGAAACGGAGGGAAGCGGATATTATGCGCCGGCTTATTTAATCTATATTATTTTCTTAAGAAATTGAGTCTTAATTACCCAATTATCGGTAAGCTTTTAATCTTAATCCTATTAAGTATTCAAATTTAAAATTTTTATAATTTACTTATAAAATATATACTTTTAAATATTAAATTGTTTGCTATCTAATAGGAGCTCGACACAATTCTAGTACTCTAAAGTTAAATATTTAAATTTAAATATTTTATAGGTATGTTATAATAAATTTTTTGAACAATGCTATAGTACCCTATTTTTTACTCCCATATTTTTCAGATGACTAGGATGCTGACATGGTCTGTCAGCATCTTTGCCCTAAATTCGTTCGAGTCGACCGTTAGCTCTCCACAATGAAATTTTGCGGCTTCTAACATGGCTTCCCTTTCTCTTTTGGAGCGCAAGGCCCGCGGCATCTTTGCCCTAAATTCATTCAAGCTGACCATAAGCTCTCCACAATGAATTTTTGCGGCTTCTAAGTTAGTTTCTATTTTCTCCTTTGCGAGCGCAAAGCCCGCAGCTTCTAACCTAGCTTCTCATTTCTCATGTTCGAGCGCAGAGCTCGTCAGCCCCCGCTATCGTGAGCTCTCCACAAAGCACAAACCCCTCATCCGTCTCCTTCCACGCTGTCATCCGCCGTGAGTAAGTATTTGAGCGATTATATCTGCCTCCGAAGTTTTCTTGCCTCGCCTAGCATCGAAGCTTCGTTCATCCCGCTGACGTCGGCCTTCCTACTTCTCTTGCAAGCTCCTAATCGGTCTGATTTGTAAGCTACAACACCTACCGGCATTTTAGTGATTTTGTCAGTAGCTCTTCAGAGATGAGCATATTCTCCAATATAACGCAGATTGATTCATTTATTTGATTTATGTAGCATTTTTCAGAGCACGGGTTTTGATTTTTGCTGCTGCGAGTTTTCTATTGATGGCATGTAGGTTTTATATATTTATCAACGCTTATGGAAATTTAGAAATATTAAATGGCATTTGAAGCTTCATGAGAATACTTGTTATAATTTGCTTGATACAGCTTTTTTCACATTTACTTGTTATAGTTTGACAACAGTCAAAACCTAATAAGTTTACTTATCTGATTTCTCACATATGGAGAGAAACCAACCAAGTAGCTGATTGGCTTATTAATCAAGGCATTGAAGGTCATAATGTAGTCATGTTATATCTAAGTAATCCACATCATATTAAAGGCATATTTGTGCTTTATAAATTTAGCTTCCTTACATTATGCTTTGATTGTTGTTATTTATCATGATTTTTATTTTCTTTTATTTTTTAGAAGTATTATGTTGACACTTTGAACAGTACTTTGACAACTGCACTTTCAATTAATAGCATTTGCCTCAAGCATAATAGTTTCAAACAATTCCTTTTATACAGCCATCAGTTGTTGCCATTGCAATGCTTAAGTAAAGTGATATATAGCAACTTATATAGTAAAGTGATTTTAATTGATCTAAATATTGAGTCTTTTATGTATTTAAATTCGTGTGATATAAATGACAATTTGTTTGAGAAGGAATATATTAGCCTTTTTTTTTTTTGAAACAATGATAGATTGTGATGCTACTTTAGGCCTCATTCGATAATTTTTATGGCTTCCTTTGGTCATACCCCTTGAACAGATTCTACAATGATTTTAAGGATTGATGTCTTATCAGGTTTTTTGTCTTCTGTGTGCCTCATTTGGAGGAGTTGAATCGTAGTCTTCTAGTCTTTGAGTCTTTTAATTGTTTTTACTTCCATTTGTAATTTGAGTTTTTGAGATTTTTTTTTTTTTTGTAACATTTGCAATTTAAGTTTTATTATGCTTTAGTTGTTCTCTTTAATATTGAGCTAACATGCAACACAGTTTTCTTCTAATGTTTGGTGATGTTGCATTTTTGGCCTTCTCGTTGTGTATTTTTGTTGAAGCAAAAGAAAATTCTCAAGTGTGATTGTAGATAATTGATTTTACTGATTATAGAAGTTATAATGACAATGATAAAATATTTGGAGAGTCTGTTATCAGGAAATGTGAGATATTCAATATGTTTGTTCAAGCATGTAACCTAAGACGCTTTAGTCTTTGGAGTTGTTGTATTTGTTATTCATTTTCCTTATTATTGCAATATGTTGCATAGGATGATGCACTTGTGCTTCATTTTTTTGATGATGCTGCATTTATGCTTCTTTTCTACCTCTTAATAAGAGTGAATATATTTAATACTTAATTCTTCAACTAAAAAAGTTAGTATAATAGAATGCATTTGTTCCTTGTTTCTAAAATGTTCTTTTTCTATATTATATATAAAGCTTTAACATTGATTTATAAGCTTATATGCTATATTAAATTTATATTTATCATATTTAATTTACCTAATTTTTATCTTAGTTAACAAATGCATACACATTGATGCTACAAACACCACGCCTCATTTTATTGATGATGTTAGCAATTTCGGAGAATGAACATTGGTAATGATGGTCGAATTTGAGTTGGAATGTTGTTCGCAATTAGAAGAAGAAATGCTAGTAGATACCAACTCATGTTAATTATTGTGATGTAACAATATAACGGCCGGGGAATCTAGTTTGAGAATTTTTAAGAAATAATTTATAATTTGAAAACATACATTTATAAAAGTAAGAAAAACAAAATATATAAATATTCATAATTACACAATTTATAATTATTACAAAAAAAATTGAAATTTAAAATATCTTCATTCTACTCACTTCTCAAAAACTTTGACTTTAACTTTAAAATGCAAAAATATATTCTTAATTATCAAAATTTGAAAATTTTCAAATAATACTAGTCAGGCAGGAGTACGTAAACTATTCTTATAAGAGTTCTATTATAGCATCATATAGTAGGTATAAATCAATATAAGAATGATATGAAGAAAATTTTGCATCACATATAAAAAAGTAAAGCAATTGCCAATATAATTAATTATTACTCTATATATTAGTCTTGTATTTAAAACATGAGAAAATATAAAATAAATTTTATCATAAAGTTGAGTCCGGAGACCCCTGAGCCCAAATGGGTAAAACCCATATACATAACCCTTAGGAAATTTTCTCGCTACCCATCGGTAGCTTATTCATAATTATGAACTGATTGTGTGTCTTTCCTTTGGATTTCCTCACTTCCTAAAAAAGTCTAAACTCCTCCATATGACTTTCAGGAGCTGCCAACAGGCCAATCTATATAGATTCTCAATATTGTTTTCATCCTCCAAAGACAAACACTACAATAATATAATATATTTTATTTATTTGTTACATACCTTATGATAATATTTTTGTAAGTTAATAAATGTTAAGTATATTAGAAAGCATAAACAATATTCAAATTAAAATGACTCAAAATTAGTATGCTAAAATAAAACTTATAAATAGATCTACGTACCCGACTATTTTGATAAAAATACAACCAAATTAATTTATTTGATTTGCCAATTAATGATTTAATTTATTAATTTAATATTTTATGAGTTAACATAATTTATTATTTATTAATATAAACTTGGGTTTATAAACACTAAATTTAATAATTTAAATTTTTAAAATAAGAAAATAATCTAAATATTTTTAAATTTATTTTCTATCATTAAATTACTAATTTAAGAGATAAATAATATATTTAAAATATTAAAATTTACTTAATTTAATACTTGGCCAAAATAATCAAAATGCCCCTCTTAAAGAGGTCCAAAAAATGATTTTAAGAATTAGAGTTCCAAACTAAATTTTGTTAATATCAAATATTTTTTTACAGTCTAATTTGAAGATAGACACTAAGAACACTTTATTTGGCTAAATTTTAAGGCTAATAAGCTTAATTTATGATTTAAGCTCATTAATAAATAATTAATGAATGATTAGTAAAATTAATTTCAAAAAAATAATTTTGATAGTGCCATTGTGCTCTCTTTTACTTTGAGTCATCAAAAACTTAAATTTTAATTTTAGATAATTAATCAGTTTAATATTTACTAATATATATTTAGACTAATTGGGCTAAATTAAGAAATTTAATGATATAAATTAAAATTTTCTTGCAGATTAATATTCTTTGTATTTTTTTGATCAAAATAATTTATTATATCATATACTTTGGAGCTAAATTGGCTAAGTTATGTGATAATCAATTTATAGGGCTTAATGAAGATTTAATTAACATAAAAAAGTCATTAGTTAAAATATTTATCAAACAACAAAGTTAATACTATCAAAATATTCATTATATTTTCTGAACAAAATAAGATATAACTTAGCTATGTTTAGATTTGTGGTTACAAAGTTATCGAGATTTTAAGTTTTCTATTTAAATTAAATTAAATTTAATCTCCTAAAATTAATGTTCCCGAGGAACAGTAATTCTACATCACGATGTGTGCGACTGCCACCCAGCGGCGCGCACGCGAGCCGACCCGCGGGTTGGGCCCGACTCGGCCGACTCAAAATGAGAACGGACGGACGAACCGAGAGGATGTCACCCAGGGCAAGCGATTACTCCCAAAATATGGCACCTCACGGAGCATACCACATATCGATGAAAAGCTCTCTTCGACACCTTTCCAGTGGTACCAAAATAGACAAGATTGGAGCACGTTAACATTTCAAAACATGAAGCCCTATCAATGGATATACGAAAAAATGTATTGAATTTAATGTTCATCCTTGCTAATTAATGCGAATTTGAGCTTTCGATCAAGCTCGGTTGAGCCTAATGTGGCTTAATAGTGATATGCAGGGGTCTTAATAGTTAATTGAAAATCAAGGAAAAATAATCGAGAGGTAGATGGTTACCTTTGATTTGGTGATTGGAAGAAGAAGAAGAAGCTTTAATAATGGAGACCTCTTTAGCTTGTAATAAATTTGTCTTAGCTTCTTTGAGATTTCCTATTAGTATGAAGAAAAAAAATGTTGTTATTTGTGTCTAAATAAGGAAGGAGAAGGATATGAGCTTGAATGAGGAGATAAGCTTGATTAAATTAAATAGGTGGTAAGTCCCACCATTTAATTTATTACTTCATTATTTTATTAATTAAGATTATGTTATTTAAACGACCTCCGAAAAATCCCAAAATTTCATTCCTAGTTAATTTGGGGGCGAGAAATACAATAATAAAGTCAAATTTTAGTTTTGAGATCAATTTAATTCTCATAATATTTGGGGTATTAAAATACATTAAAATATTCGGAAAAATCCAACAACTTCTAAAATTTGTTAAAACATCACTTCTATCTAATTTTGGGGTGATGAGCGTGAGGGCGAAGTTGGATTTTCAATCTGAAATCAAAATAATTAGCACATTTTTTAATTAAATAAAATAACCAGAAAATAATAAAAATTTGAAAATTTTCAAATAAACATTAAAAAAAATTATAAATATTCTTAGCAATCCTATGATTTTATTTTGTCAATTTATTGTGAAGTTAAAAAAAAATAAAAAATTAGATTTGAAAAAATATGGTATTTCACAAATAAAATATTATATAATTACATTATTATAGCAATGAATAGTGTTAATTATTTTAATCTAGGCTTAAAGATTTTAAATAATTGTGTGAATGAAAGTGATCGTGTATCTAAAACTGAAAAAATTTTTATTAAGTCCATGAGATTGGAATGAGCTTTAGTTCTCTTGAAAAAATATTCAAATTTTATAAAACATATGGGTATTATAATGTTTTCGACGTTAAAAATCATTCAAATCATAATTTTTATGGGTGAAGAACTCGTTCTGTGTATACTTGTTGTAAAAAGGGAAAGCCATATACAATAATAAAAACAAAAATTATGCAAAAATTTGATAATAAGAACAGGCTGTAAAGCAAAATTTGTTATTGTAAATCATTGTTTAAAATTCAATTTAGTAGTTGATAATATTTAATTGGAGTATAATCATGATTTGGTGCATCAAATGGTTCAATTTATGCGATGCTATCGTGAGTTCCCTTTAACTATCCAAAGACAACTGATAGTTAATGATAGGGCTGAAATTCTGCTAAGTAAGTCTATTAATGCAATGTTTACACAAGATGATGGATTCGATAAGTATTTGTATACTGAAAAAGATTGCATAAATTTTATGATAAAGTATAAAGCATTGGATTTAGTTGAAGGGGATGCAGTTGCTTTATTAAATATTTTGAAAGATTGTAAAATGCAAACTCAAAATTTTTCTATAATATTGATGTGACATATGTCAATCAACTTAAGAATGTATTTCGAGCTGATTCATGGTGCCAAATGGCATATAATCATTGTGGTGATGTTATAAATCTCACAAATTGGTATGACATGTACTTTGCATCATTTGGGGGTGTGAATAATTATGGAAACTCTATTCTTTTCGGTTGTGCATTATTATGTGATGAAACAAGTGAAATATTTTTATGATTGTTTAAGCGGTTGTTAGCTTTCATGCATGATAAACATCCAAATGATATAATAACTGATTAATGTCAAGCAATGAAATCTGTAATTTTGGATGTGTCACCATTTACCAAGCACCATCTTTGTTTGTGGCATATCATGCAAAAATAGCTAGAAAAACTAGGCGGTAGATTAGATAAACAATCGTTAATCTCTGAATTTTCATCTATTATGTATGACTTTTTATTTGAAGATGAGTTTGAACATGGTTGGTTGGCAATGATGGTCAAATACTAGCTTATTGAAAATAATTGGTTCACGTCTCCTTATGAGAAAAGGGCGAACTGGGTGCCCATATTCTTGAAATATCTCTTTTGGGCTGGAATGTCGACTACAAAATGAAGTGAAGGCGTAAATGCTTTCTTTGATGGGTATATGAATTCGAAGATAACTATATATTTATTTGTTGAGAAATATGAAAATGCTCTTAGAGATAAGTTAAAAAAGCAAGCTCAAGCATATTTTAAATCATATATTTTATAACCACAACTTATCTCATATCTAATTTATGAAGAACAATTGTGTAAATTCTATACTCTAAATATATTTTACAAATTTTAAGATGAAATAAATAAATTGATGAACTGCATTATCTCAAATTCATAGCTTAATGGGTCATTTAAAATATATATGGTAACTATGTGGGATAAAATGAGAAGACTTAATTTTAGAGTTATTTATAATCTCATCAAAGATGATATATGGTGCATTTGTCGCTCATTTTAGTTTAGTGGGATTGTTTGCTCATACATATTGTGTATTTTGCGTCAATAAGGGAATACCAAAATTCTTAACAAATTAGTAAGCTTACAATGGAGAAAAGATAATAAATAATTTGCTCATTTATTAGATTCTTAAACTCACACAACCAATTAGAAGAAGATTAGACAACTATTATGTTGAAAGCATACGACATGCTAATGAGAATATTGATATTGGGGGAGTAAATGATGACGCTCGTGCATATACATTAACTACCTTACAGGAGCTTAAAGAAAAGATTAAAAATTTTTGTGGTCATGAAGTTCCAAATGTAATAAAAGTATTCGCGCACACCCAAAGGGGCACCCACCAACCAAGAGACTTATAAGTCATCATGACATAAAAGGGAAGAAGAAGCTCAAAACTTAAATGTAAGGGTTAAGCAACATAGACTAGCATGCACTAAAATATTGATATTGGGAGATCATTATAAGTGTTTCAATTGCTTTGAATACTTTGAATCTATAACATAATGTGTCTAGATTTATCAAAATATTCAAGACATTATATGGGAATTTTATAGTAGCAATACTAAAGAGAATATATTAAATTAGTAAGGTTATAATCCTGTTAATTACTTCTCCTCCCATAAAGTTAAAGATTTCTTTGTTGGTAATGCTTGGAAAGCTTAGGGATGTCTTTCATAACAATTGTTGTATTATTGAGGAGATCGCCACAATACCTTTCAGCGTTCACGAGAAAGTTGTGATTATTTAAAAAGGTGATGGTCTGTGCAATTTTATTTTAAAAAGCGCTTTTAATAACATTGCATCAAAACTAATCATTTTTCCTAAGGTGTGTTACTTGACATAAAGTTATCATAACCATAATTATTTTTGCTAAAGATTATTTTGCAATGTTATGCCTGTTGATGAAATTTGACGCATGAAAGGTTTTTAGCATCCTTGAAAGTGATATTGTTGTTCTATTAAAGCTAAAATTATAAATCACCTTTTCAAAAATAGTGACAATGCTAAACTTGTTTGGTGTTATTTAGCTAATATTATTGGTTTTCATTTTAGCTCTCAAGAAATTGTGTAATAAAATGTCATATAAGAACTATCATCACTCTACTTGTTCTCTTATTTTTATGGGTAGAATGTACTTAACTGTATATACATAAATTTTTATTTTAATGTTAATATGGTTATTTGAAAAATTATTTTTTGTATCAATAATGCTTGTAAAATGAATCTCATTAGCTCTATGAATAATTGTGGCGGCCCTGCCCTGCCGTGGTCCTGTTAACTCTTAAGTTAATATGATTACGGTGGAGGGGTCACATAAATGACAAGGTCCTTACTTATAATTAGATTAAGTACTCATCCCGATCTATCATAATTAAGGAATTTACCATTCTCCAAATATAATTCACTAAATGATAAGTACTAGAAAGCAGAGTGCGGAAGCGAAAATAATAAACACCATTCATTATAATATAAGGAACTAAACATCCAACTCAGAATAAGTAAAGTAACAAAATAAATAAAGTTAACCCTATATTATTACAACATGAATTTAAAGTTAAGTAAAAAATAGAAATATAATCTACTCATTCTCACAATGCAAGAAAGAAAAGCTAAGGATCTTCAACAGTTTGGACCTCCTCTTGAATCTTGTCTTCAAAAGGCTCCACAATCTCAAAGAGCTCAGAGTCTACCATTGTTAGTTTCACAATGATATGGCCCTAGCCAACAAAAGAAAAATTTAATTAGACAAAATGTCTAAATATAATTTAGGCTGCAAATTTTATTACGTTAATTTAGATATCACCATACACTTTAAATTTAAAACAAATAGTAAAGGAGCAGAATGCGTATGAATGAAAAAGACAATTATAAACTATAAGTCTATAACTTAACGAAATAGGAAGTAAGCACATACCTCCAAGTATAGCTGCAACAAGGTCAGTTATAAAATAAAGACTAAGTACTATTATAACTGAAAGACAACTCAACCTAAACATGCTTATGATCAATACAAGTATATGCTAATTGACATAAAGTAAACTGTACATAAGAAATAATTTAAGTAACTGAAAATGAGACTAACATCCTATGTATATGAAAATAATAAGTAAGACTAGCATTCTATAAATAAATAAAGCTAGTAATGCAGTAAAACATTAAATAAGAAAGTGTTAAAATTATAATAAAATAGACTGAAACATAAAGTATAAGTTGAAACACTGTACTGGCCAAACTTTTCATCTGAAAGGAAAATATAAGAACTCACTTACTGCCTTATCAAAACCGGGCCAATAGCCACATAAGAAGTATAAGATGAGATAAGTGGAACCAAGAGGCAGAACACTAAGTAGAAGTGCATCTAAAACTAGTACTACCATATTGGGACCGGGCCAACAGCCACATAAGAAGTATAAGATGAGATAAGTGGAACCGAGAGGTAGACTAATTAGATTACACTCTACAAAACTAAAAATATCAATAAAATACAAATGTTGTTTATGCAAATTCAAAGATGACATGCGATACTTATCAAATATTCTATGTCCAATATATGTGAACAATGTATAAGGCTCAAAACAAGGTAAGCAATGCATCAATTTTCAAAGTGAGCAAGAGACTCTACTAGGACGCAGGTGATATCCATTGTTGTCTAATTTATCTATTCTATCTACTCTAAGTTACACAAGTTTAGAATTTTCAATTCTTATTATTGAGTGTAACTCAGATTCACGACCTTATAAGTTGAAAATAATTATGACTAGCTAGGTCCTAGTTATAAGTAAATCAATGTCAAATATATAAATTAAAGGATAAATCATTCAACTTATTTTAATGATTTAAGCAATCCTAAGTCATCTTGATTAGCCAAATCAAGATGAAAGAATTAAGAATTAAACTCTAGATATTGGGGTTTAGTTACTTAATCCAAAATGTGATTTTAAAGACTAGGTTTTAATACATAACTCACAGATTAAGATTTAGGCAAATCCTATTAAGTGAAGTCGTACTTAATAGGATGGATCTCTATCCTTAAATTTAAAGTTAAGAGATTGAAAAATCAATAATAATTATGAAAATTTTTAAACTATCAAAATTAAGGCTTCATATATTGAGTAACATATTTACTCAATAGATGAAATCTAACCTAAGAACTAATCCTAATCCTAAGGAAATAAGCTCTTAAATATTAAGATGAATTCTCAGACACACAACCTAACTAATGTTATAAGAAAGATTAAGTATAAATTAAGGAAGTTCAAAAAAGAGGTATGATGTGAGATGAATCTCACATCATACAGCTAAAGAATTATAATAAATTTTCCAAAGTAAGAAAAATAATTATTTTTGCTTAAAACTTAAATTATGATTTAAATTAATGAAATTTCTTTATAAACTTCACTATTTACTAATTTTAGCAATTATGATATAAAATTAGGGCTTAAAAGCACTTAACCCTAAATTTGGGCAAAATAATCATTTTGCCCCTACTTGAGGATCTAAAATTCAACTTTATGAATTAGAGCTATAATCTGAAATTTATTGAAGTGGAATAATTACTTACTGTCTAATATAAGTTTAGACAGTAAGTACATCTATTTTAGATAAGTATTATGCCTAAACTTATCAAATTAAGAAAGTTGACTTTTGAGAGCAATTTGGCAATTTTACTTAATAGATTTTAATTTTTCTGTCAATTTATTATAACTTGCTGTCTAAGATTTCCATAGAACCTAAAATCACTAAATTCTGACAAATATTAGCTAAGTTATAGCCAATATAAAATTTAGGGCTAATTAAGCAAATTAGGGTTTCCTAAAATGGGTCAAAAACCTAACTTTTCCAAATTAAGTTCAAATTAAGTAAACTTGGTGGCTATAGCTTCCCTATAATCCATTAATTGCTTCAATTGGGAGTAGACCCAAATTAGACCTCATTTGGTTAAGTTATAACTTAATTAGGGTTTAGGTGATTAGTGAGTGATTAGTGAAATTAACTATAGAATCACTAAACCAATTACACAATTAGGTTCTACTCTACTCTATGAGTAATCAAAAACTAAAATTACTTAATTTGAATTATTAATTATACTAATATTCACTAATTAAGTTTTAAAGTGACTAGGGTTGATCAAGAGATCTAACTATTAGATCCGAAATAATTTTGTAGTTTATTATTAATCAAGTTTTCTTAATCAAAATGGTATATTGGAAGACCTAATTTGGAGCTCAATTGACCAAGTTATGGTCAATTAAAGTTGTATGGTTAATTAGGGTAATTAGGGATATGTCCTAAAAGTGATTAAGCTAAAACTAATACAAATAAAGATTTGAACACTACTAAGTTGTTCTAAATGTTCTACTGATTACTTTAAGACCCATATTGCTTATGTTTGGATTAGATGTTACAAAGTTATGAACCTTTCAAGATTATAGTTTAGGTCCAAAAGTGATTAGTCTAATTATGTCTCAAACAAAAATTTTAACCCTATAGGAATGTTTCTGAGGCTTTTCTGATTACTTTGAGACCCATATAGGATATATTTGGGTTATTGGTTAAAAGTTATAGTTAATTGAAATTTTATGACATTTAAGGTTTAATTAGGGGTCATAAATGTGACAAGGTAATATAATTATCCAAATATAAAATTGACAGTGCCAAAGTATTCCTCTCAATTTTCTGATTCCAATGATATATAATTTTGTTATAATTGGATTTATATTTTGCAAAATATGAATGTCTAAAGTTTAAGAATTAATTGATTAAATTAAATTTAATTATACTGATTTAATTTAACTAATCTTATTTATTTTATTTCTAATACTTCTATAGGTAGCGGGTCCATAGACGACACTTGGCAACCTGAGACACGCCAGTCAGGTGGGTGGGGCCCACACATGTCCCGAATAAGACAGCCCTGATCGGTTGATCAGCTGTGGGTCCCACCACATATGCGCCTCCACTAGAATCGCGCCACACTGACGTGGTCTTCGAAAACTCGTTGGTCGGGCTCGGGTCGACTCGGCCTGAACCGAAGTCGTCTTCTTCATGACGCAAGAACCCCGAAGCCTTAACGCTAGGGTTCGAGATTCTGGCGACTTCCGACAGCACCAGACTTCGGACCGCATGTAAACTGGTGAGGGGAGGTCAGGCCTTCCTAATGGTGAACGTGCTAAGACCTAAGATGGTCTGAATCAGAGACGACGGCCAGGCCTAGTTGCACGACTACAGGTTAACAGTAACAACTGTCGCACCTTCGCCAAATTCGAGTCAACCGAACCTGATCAACCCGATCAGGTCTGCTCAAAATTCAATCAGAAGCATGAAATCAATATATGAATAAGGAAATACAATAATTGAATGTGTAGATCGAAAGTAAGACGTACTTTTTCTTTAGCAGTCCAGAACCTAGGTTCAATTGAAGGTTCAATTCTACAATTCTTCCTCAAGATCTATCAAAGCATTTGATTGATAAAGGTGGATCAGAGTAATAAAAAAGTGATAAGGCGGTGGATTCGGCAGATTAACGCGCGGGCGAAGGATATAGATGACGCGCGTTAAGCTCCTCGCTGCGTGTTCTTCGCGGAGACGAAGTGTAATAACGCAAGGTTATTACTCAGCTTAATTTAAGCATAATCATATCTTAATTATCATTCTGCTAGTTTCATATAGCTATTAGAATCAGTCCCTAAAAATTTGGTGCGATTCGGAGCTAAATCCAATATTTGGATTATTTTAATTTTAATTAATTAGAAAATTGAGATATTTATTTTGACCTCGAAATCAAAATTCGACTTCACCGTTGCAATCATCACCCCCAAATTAGCTAAGGGTGATGTTTTGGATGCGTTTAGAAGTTGTTGAATTTTCACGAATATTTTAATATAATTAAATGCATCGAAAATAAAATAATTAAATAATCGTTGGAATCAAATTTCAACTTCGTCGTTGAATTTCTCACCCTTAAATTAGCTAACGGTGAAGTTTTGGGATTTTTTGGAACACATTTATTTAATCTAAATTTTTAATAAATTAAAAATTATGAATAATAATTAATTATTCCTTAAGTTGTTTTTTCTCTTTTCTTATCTCTCCTAAATTTTGGCTAGCCATCCCCTTTCATTCAGTTGACCCCTTACCTCCCTATTGCACATTGAAAGCTGAGGCCATCCCTCTCCTCCCCCTTCTTAATTGCAATGCTTAATGGCTAAGATCATCCCCCTCCTCTTACCTCGTAACTCCCTAACTCATGGCCTTCCCCTTCCTTCTTCTTCTTTAAAGAGAAACCTCATCCCTCCTTATTTTGTTTACTACCAAGCTAAAAGTATCCTCTCTATTTCCCCCATTGTTGAGCTTGGTGTTGACGAAGGAGCTTCCCTCCCTCAAAGGTCTTGAGGAAAATAAATGTTTCTTCTTCCTCTCCCAAAGGCTAAGGTACCCTTGTTTACTCTCCTTGTACATATTTGTTATTATTCCTTGGTCATTTCATTCCTCTATTATGCTTATTTGTATATTTAGACATTCATGATTAAGTATGGAATCCATTATAGTTCTTCAAAGTAATATACCTCATGCTCTATTTTTCGTCCATTCTGTATACCTCTGCCTTTATCACCATTGTTCATAGAGCTAAAATGATTCGTTTGTGCTGATTTTGGTGTCAATGGAAAGGTATCAAAAAAACCTTTCCATTGATATATGACACCGCTCATGGAATGCTCTGGATTGAGAGTATTTGAGCTCGAAATGTGACCCTTCACGGTTTTCGCACAGACGAAATCACCGTCGGGCACTACAACACGCCGTAGCGTCCGAAAAATTCATTTAACCATATCTTAGTTATTTATACTCCAAATCCAAAAATTTAAAGTATTAGATAGCTTAGAATTTTAGTGACAACAATAATCTAAAATAATATTTAGGTTTCAAACCCTAAAAAAATTAGAAAATGACCAAAATACCTCTAACCTTAATTAGGTCATAACTTGACCAATTGAAGTCCAATTTGGGTCTACTCCTAGTTAAAGTACTCAGTGTGATATAAGGAAGCTATATCCACTAAGTTTGTTGAATTTGGACATCAAATGAAAAAGTTAGCTTTTTGACCCCTTGGCTTAGAAAATTACCAAATTACCCTTGGAAATTGAAATAGCTATAACTAATTCATAAACTTTAAAATTTAGTGTTCTTAAACTCTTTAGAATCCTTGAATAGCAACTAATATTAAACTGCATAAAAATTTAGATTTCATTATGTGTAACTTACTAAAATGTCCCTTAGGTCAAAACCTTAGTTTGGACCCATATGACTCATTTCTTATCCAAATTACATGATTAGGGTGCCATTAGTTTCATTATGTAGAGTAGAATGAATATGCTAAGTGATTTATTTTTCTAATTTCTGTATTTCAATTTATGTCATAATCTTATTAAACCATAATTAGTAAAAATTAAGATTTGTAATCATTAGATTTTAGCACACTTAATCTCTGATTAATTGTATGATAAGATAAAACTTATGAGCCATATTGTATGAATTTTTCATGGTTAGATTTGTAGTTATGTACTAATTATTTTGGATTAATTTAGGGTTTGATTAACACTAATTACTTTCTGGTTTCTGAAATTTTTCTATTAATATGATTCATAATAGTAAGGATCATATATGCAAATTTAAGATGTATAAATTGAATAAATAAAAAATGGAGAACTTAATTATCATAATTAACTTAAGAAGTCTCAAGACTTTGATCAAGCTATTAAGATTTGATCTAGGTATAAGATTGCCACCAATAATATATCCCAAATTCACTGATTTGACATTTGATTTATAAATAAACATTTGATCTTAATTGGGCATGAGTAAGGGGTCAAACCCTAATATAGTTGATTAAGATCTAAACTCTTAAATCCTTAATTAAATTGACTTGATTACAAGATAAGAAAATTGACATTATTTCAATAATGTATCTAATTTGGTATTGATCTTAAACATTTGAATTAGACATGTTAAGATTATTGATAAATCTATGTGATTAATTAATCTGAATTTAAACTTTAGATTCTTAATTTTCTTCTAAATAAGACTACTAGCATAAAAAGATAATAGAACTAAATTGATTTAATAATTGATCTGACTCTAATAACATCCTTGATTTAAATCCCATAATCTTAGAATAGGATATGATCAGACGACTTAATCATCTGATTTGATCACTCTAAACCTAACTATTAAATGGAACATAATATGTTAGCTTTAGAATTAAGGGTATGAGATCTTAAATATCTCAATATATGATGGCCTCTGAAATATTTTAAAGATCTAAATTTAAATATACATTGAGGTAGGAAATTTTGTATAACTCATTGAGATAGAAGTTTAGATGATCCTTTAACCTTAGAAGTTGATATTATCCTCTCATGGTAGGAATCACTTAAGATATTAGAATGACACTTTTTTCTTATGTTAGCACCCATATTTAGTGATCCTTGATCACCCTCTTTTTAGAGCTTTGTATAGGACTTACCTATTTAGTATAGTAATTAATAGTCTTAATAATTTCTTATTTATTAAATAGAATTATTTAAACCCATGTTATTGGTTGGTGTAGTAGAGTATACCCATACTATTGGATTATTTCAGTTTTATTTAGGATTGGTTAATTCACTCCAATGTGGACTTATGACCAGGTGTTATCCCGATGGATTAAACGAATATAGTCCCGTTAAAGTAAATATTACAAGACTAAGAGTGTTATTGTAACAACCCAGGTTGTTACTTTGCTCAATTAAGACTAATCTAAGTCTTAATTAAGGTTCTAAGTCACTAATTAAGTGATTTGAAACTCATCTCTGAAACCTAGGTCAAATCTGAAGTCAGCAAAGTCAAAACAAGAATTCTGGAAAATCCCAAAACCTGGAAATTTGACTTTTTATCTAGACCTCAGATTAAAAATCTGACTTCACCATTGCGTTCAGAATACCCAAATTAGCTAGGGGTGAAATTTTGGAGGCATTTGGAAGTCGTTGATTTTTCGTCGAATATTTTAATATTATTTAAATCCCCTAAATAATCAAATAATTAAATACTCGTCGAAACAAAAATCTGAGTGCGCCGTTGCGTTCCTCACCTTTCATTTAGCTAAGGGTGATTTATTGGAAATTTTTGGGATTCATTTAATAGGTTAAAATTAATTAATTAAAACTGAATAATTTAATTTAAATATTATTATTTAATTATTGCATTTAACGGCGCTGTCAACATCCAAGTAACGCCGTCGCTCCATAATCTAAGTGGCCGTTTGATCTAACGTGCCATCCGCGCGGTCTGATCAATCGATCAGACGGCTGTGGTTCATCGTCTTCACGGGTTAGACGCGTGGAAGCGAAGGCGGCACGCGGCAGAGGTATCGAGCGATTGAGGATCCAACGAGTAGGTCACTGCCTTCGAAACCATTTAAGACTCCATTTTCTCGTGTCTGTCGTTTATCATCGTTTAAGTTCAAGAGGAAGCATCGATTGAGTCCAGAATCAGAAGCCCTAATTTTCTCTGCAAACCCTAAGGTACTTCACGATCCACCCTATTTCCTATATGATTGTCCATCTGAATATTCGAAATTCTATTTCAAGTCTTCGATTTATCGTTATCTATGCCTGATCAAACAATGGATGGTTTGATCTCTTTAATTTTGCAGCTCATCCACAGTTCAAACCGTTATAAACCCGCTACTAGAGTATTTAGGGTTTAGATTTGCGCTCTAACTCGACCACCTCAGCTGCAGAACCTTATACCATTAGATAGCTAAGCACTTTCTCTTTTCATAGTCATGAGGGTTGTGAGGTTTGGACGCCGGGAAGGACCTCCATTCGCGTGCCCTAACTCGCACCCCTCGGGAGATAGAGGAAGTTGCTGAAGTTGCCGGGCTGGCCCGAACCCGGTTCGCGCTGCCTTCGATGTCCAGATTTCGGGAAGGGTACGTGGCATGCATCCAGGCATCCCGCGACAGTGGTGGGACCCACAGTCAAACAGCCGCGTCAGGCGGTCTTAATCAAGTCACCTGTGGGGCCCGCTGCAGTTTGCCCAGCCAGTGGCTATGCGCCACGTGTCCTGATTTAATTATAAAAGTTGTATATTTAACAATATTAATAATAACTTAAATTATATATATATATATTCAAATCAAATCAGAATAATTAAATTAATTAAACAGAATTTAATTAATTAATTAAATCAAATCTTTAAACCTAAATAACTCCTAAAATATGCATCCAAAATATACAAATAAATATACCAAATTAATCAGAAAAATATGAGGAATTTATTGATACCAAAATTTTTGTTGTAGGATCAATATTTTGCAAAGTGATTTTTCAATGATTAATTTAATTTAAATTAAATATCACAAACCTTATTTAACTCATAAATTTGTACCCAATGATCCAAACATACCCAATATGGGTCTTAAAGTGATCAGAAAACCCTAAGGATTAATTTGATAGTATTTATCTTGCTGTTTGGATTAGTGTTTGCCTAATCACATTTAGGACCTAACCCTAATTAGGTTAATTAACCCTAGAACTTCAATTGACCATAACTTGGTCAATTGAGCTCCAAATTTGATGATCCAAATGTCCATTTAGATCAGAAAATCTTAATTAATAGTAATATATAAAAATATTTTAGATCCAATGGTTAGATTTGCTAATCTTCCCTAATTACTCTAAATCTTGATTAGTGAATATTAGCAAATCTAATAACCCAAATTGAGTGATTTGAGTTTCAGAGGACTCATAGAACCATTTAGAATCAATCTATAAGGTTGGATTATAGTTTGAGTGATTAATTTTGTTAATCACTCACTAATCACCTAAACCCTAAATAGGTCTTAACTTAGTCAAATTAGGTCCAAATTGAGCCTACCACATATCATTATGATCAGTGAGCTATTTGTAATTCATAGTCACTGATTTTGTTTAATTTGGATACTAATTGGAAAAGTTATGATTTTGACCTATAATTAAGGATCCCTTAATTAATTCTTAAACCCTAGATCTTGTATTGGCCATAACTTGGCCAATACTTATCAGATTTTAGCAAATTTAAGTTTTGTGGAGAGCTTAGGTAGTAAAGAACAATAATCTAAAGGAAAATTTAACTTTCACTTAGTCAAATTACTAAATTGCCCTTATGAGTCAAATTCACTAATTTGATCTCATATGGCTTAATAATCACCCAAATTAACTTAGTTGCTGTCTAATCTTATATTAGACAGTAAGAAACACTTTCCAAAAGAAAACTTCATAATTTAAGCCCTAGATTAAAAGTTGATCTTTTGAACCCTTAAGTAGGAGCAAAATGGTCATTTTGCTCAAATTCAGGGTTTAGCCTTTAAAAGCCCTAAATTCAGTTTCTAATCACTAAAATCAGTAAATAGAATGATTTAGAATTGAAATTAATCAAATTTTTAATTCTAAATTAGGTTTTGATTAAAATCTCAGAATTTGCTCATTAAGAAAATTCCTAAATCCTAAGTGAGTGTTCTCATTCTTTAATCATTCTTAGACCCATCCTTAGGTCTTATAACATTAGTTATAATGTGTGTGTCTTGAGAGATACTCTTAGTAATTAAGAGCCTTATTTCCTAAGATTAGGAATAGATCTTAAGTTAGAATTCATCTATTGAGTAAATTGGGTTACTCAATTAGGTGAAACCTTGAGTTTTCTAGTTTATAGATTTTTTTAGTTTATTAAATGATTATTTGATCTTTAAACTTTAGAACTAAGAATAGAGATCTATCCTAATGAATTTGATTTATCATTAGGATTTGCCTTAACCTAATCTGTGAGATTTGGGTTCTAAACCTTAGACCCTTAGATTATACCTTTAGATTAAGTGATTAGACCCCATCATCTGGAGTCTAATTCTTAATCTATTCATCTTGATTTGGCTAATCAAGATGAGGTTGGGATGAATTAAATTTCAAAAATAGGTCGATGATTTATTTATTTTAACCAAATAGTCGTCTTTTGATTAAGTTATAATTAGGACTTGGCCAGTCCTAATTATCTTCAACTAGTAGGATTCGTGATTCTAAGTTACAGAATGTGTAAGAATTGATAATTCTGAAACTTATGTAACTTAGAGTAGATAGAACGAATAAAGTAGATAACAAAAGATATCACCTGTGTTTTAGATAGAGTTTTTCTTGCACTTTGATTTTGATGCTTCGCATTCCTTGATTTTGAGCCTTATACCTTGAACATATATTATGTACTTAAGATATTTGATAAATATCTTATGTCAATTTTGAACATTCATAAATAGCATTGTGTTTTTGTTTCACAAGTGGTTTGTAAGGTGTAGCTTGATTAGTATACCTCTTCGATCAACTCGTTCGGGGTCGGCTTCTTGTAGGGGGTTTCAGTCCGATAGTCTATACCATGCCTAGTCTATGGGATAGGATGGATAGACTCTTGCCCTACTGACTATATAGTCAGGATTTGATATGGTTATACTAATTTAAGTACACTTACATTCAGAGTTTCTTAGCTCATCAGGCTAAGATTTGTTGAGTTCGTATATTTGCTATAGTTTCAGTTTGCAGTTACTGTTTTACTAGCATATTCTGCATTTCAGCACTATTTTACTTTCAATTTTCTGCACATGTTATATATAGGATGCTAGTTCTACTTACTGTTTTCTTATGCATACTTAGGATGTTAGTTGTTTTCAATTTCATACTGTTATGTATATCACTTAGAATATTCTATTTGATCATAAGCATGTTTAGGTTATACCTTTTCTTACAGTTTAGTTTAGTCTATTACTTACCTATATTTGTTGCAGTTGCTTGGAGGAGGTACGTTTTACTTCCTATTTGTTTAGTTATAAACTATGATTTATAACTTATTATGTTCTTTTGTACGCTTTTCTGCACCTATTTTGCTCAGTTCTGTTTTTATGGTGATATTCAGTTAACTTAAATAAACTTTTGCCCTAAAATGTACTTAGACATATTGTCTAACCAATTTTTCTTTTGTTGGCTGAGGCCCTACCATTATGAAACTGATAATGGTAGGTTCTGAGTTTGTTGGATTAGCAGATCCAGTGGAGAGTTTGCCATTGGAGGAGGAGCCCGTTCCTGAAGATTTGTAACTTTAGTTTCTGTTGCTTGTGAGATCGAGAGTTTCCTCTTTCAGTTCTTTAAACTTATTAAATGTTGCAATAATACAGGTTTATATTTCTCTTTCAGTACTTTACTTATTATGTATTATTGTATTTATACTGTATTGGATGGATGTTATACCTTTTATTGCTTCCGCACTCTGAGTTCTTGTATGATCATTTAGTGATAAATTCTGAGATGAATGGCAAAATCCTTATTTAAACTGGATTAGAATGTGTATCTAATCCAATCTTAAGTGGGGACCTTGTCATTTGGTGACCCCTCTACTGTAATCATGTTAACTTAAGGGTTAACAGGACCACGGCGGGGCTGGGCCGCCACAGTTATAATTAATGAACAAGATCCTTAGTTTGAGACGTAAACTACGACCGAGTTTTGCCTCTTATCGTAGTGCGCTTCGATAAGTGCAGTTTAAGCAAACTAAGTATATTAAGTCACTTTGTGTAGACCACTAAGTATGCTTGTAATTATGTTATTTAACGGCTTAGCTTGATATATAAACTGTGACCGGGTTCTGCCTCCTATCGTAGTACGCTTCGATAAGTGCAGTTTTAAACAAGCTAAGGGTTAAATCCACCTCTCTTGGAAATATATAACCATGTGTATACAACCTTTCTAACTAATGATTTTAAGCAAATTCTCAACTTTAAGCAATTATCGAACTAGAACTAGGAGTCAGAATCCTTTTAGCAGGATTCTACACAATTGATACATTGAATTCATTATTATATTTTAAAGCATTTTCTATATTTTTTTGGATTTACCTCATGTAGTTTAGAAGTATGAGCATGAGCATAAGCATGATGTATGAGTATCATAATGATATATGAGTATCAGTGATGATTTATGAGTTACGGAATATTGCATACATTGACTGGGGAATTTCATGATGCATCGGCAACACAGTAAACGTCATTTCCAATTGGATGTATATATACATTGGACGGTACTACTCATAGCAGTTCAGTGATATTTTAGTTACATATCAGTAGCATACAGTGTTGTGGCATATTCATATGCACAGTTTCAGTAACATATAGCATAGTTCTACAGATCATTACTCAGTTTTCAGATCCATTACTATTTTTGGTCAACCTTCAGTATTCAGTTTACAGTTCAGTTTTACTTTACTTTGCTTCAGTTTGTACAATTTTATACTTTCAGCTATCTTTACAATATTACTATAAATTTAATTACGTTATGTAAATATTAAATTAATAACTAGAACTATTTAGATTAGTCTCGATGTGTTAGACTTATTGTTTAACACGAGGTACTTTTGGGATCCAGCAATTTGCTAGATCTTGAGCAGTATATTAAGTCAGGTCAGGAGGATACCCATGAGATTCAGGAGGAGCCAGTGGAGCACTAGTGGACTCTTCTTCAGCTTTACCTTTTACTTAGTTCAATTCAGTACTAACTTTTATATCTATTTCAGTAAAATGTTGTAATAATTCTGGATGTATCTTCTTTTCTTTTTTGAGACGAACATTTTCATACAGCTTCTGTGATGAATTTTTTTGGATGTTCGCTTAGCTTCCGCACTCTGTTATATACTACTTATACTTAATATTGTGATGTGATCACTATATGAGAAATGCTGATATCTTATGCATACATTGGATTTCTTATGTTTGTTTCAAATCTAATGTATATATCGGTCTAATACTTATGATAAGAATACTATTCTTTTCTTAAGTATTAGCTCTCAACTCTCCTTAAGGTTTAGTCAGCAGCCCTTTAGAGGGGTTTTGTTTCAGCTATGTAGGGAGTCGGGATATTCCTCCCCGAGTGGCGCGCCGCTCTGCCGCCGATCTGATTATACATATCTTTTGCGCGCGGCGATGGGCGGGGCGCTACACGAAGGCTCTCGACTGTCTTATCAAGCGATCAGACGGTCCAGGCGCTCTGTTAAATTAAACGTCCCGAAAATAAAATGAGGCAACGGCGTCAGGTTAAGTGGACGACATCATTATATGAGAATTAAAATACTAATATTATTAATTAACTTATACTAAATTTATTAATTAAAATTATACATTTACATATCTAGAAAATTTCCAATAAATCACCCCTAGCTAATTGAGGGGTGAGGAATGCAACGACGCAATCAGATTTTTGATTTGACGAATATTTAATTATTTGATTTTCCAGGTATTTAAATATTATTAAAATATTTGTCAAAAATCCAACTACTTCCAAAAGCATTTAAAACATCACTCCTAGCTAATTTGGGAGTGGTGAACGCAATGATGAAGTCAATTTTTTCAATTTGAGGTCAAATAGACAGGTCAATTTATAAGGTTTTTGGAAATTCTCAAAAATCAGAATTTGATCCACTTGATTCCTAATTTAGACTATGTCTTAGATGTGAGCTTCTAATAACTTAATTAGTGCACTGAAACCTTAATTAAGATTTAGATTAGTCCTAAATGACCTAAGTAATAACCTAGATTATTACAATAATAGAGAGATATGTGTTGTAGCTCTTTTTTGTGGGTGACTAAACTTTGAATGCCATTAAAAGTGGTGTTGTTAAGTGGCGTAAACTCAGTTAAACATTGACGGAAGTATAAAAGAATTATCTAAGAAAGTTACTTGGACCACAATTTTTTGCTTTTTACCAAACCTGAGTATCTTCTTCTTTCATTACTCAAGTTAAAGCTTGTTGTTTAGTGTGAATTTTCTACAACAAAGAGATTAGAAATAATTGGATTGAGTGCGATGCTCTTAATCATATACATATTATTAACTCTAAAACTCGTGGTGGTTGGCAATCCTGCTACATTTTGAAGAGAATGTATAATTATGCTTTGACTATTATTATATCTTCTATAATGGTTCTTTTTTTCTATTATTTTATATCTTTTGATTTTAGCTTTTTTTGCTTTTATATCTTCTATCATGGTAATATGCCGCAATGCTCAAGTAAAGTGATATATAACAACTTATATAGTAAAGTGATTTTAATTGATATGACTATTGAGTCTTTTATATATTTAAATTTGTGTGATATAAATGACACTTTGCTTAGAGAGGAATATATTAGCCAATTTTTATTTGAGACAATGATGGATTGTGATGCTATTTTAGACTCTTTTCGATGGCTTGGTGATTTCCTTTGGCCATACCCATCGAACACATTCTATACTAATTTTAAGTATTGATGCCCAGTCGAGTCTTTGGTCTTCTGCGGGTCTCATTTGGAGGATCTGAATCTGAGTCTTATAGTCTATGAGTCATTTATTTATTTTTGCTTTCATCTACAATTTGAGTCTTTGAGCTAAGAGAGAACAAGAAAAAATACTCTTGGAGAAGAACTAAGAGAAAACAAGAAAAAACACTCTTACAAAAGGCGAAGCTCTCGGATGCACCGTGCCATCCATACAAACTGTGTATTTTTCAATAACTGCACCAAAGTAAGAATATATATATATACTATAAAAAAGAAATATTAAAATCAAAGACCAAAGCTCTTGTGAATGTTGATAAGTTATGCGTGAACCAACAATCATAAGTTATTGATGCCACAGGTGAGACAACTCTTCATCTAAAACCCAACACACTTTTTTGCTACAGCTTGTGAATAAATCTCTAATCCTTATGTGCATAACATACACATTTTTTGAACATGGCCATGGGCATCTCCTTTTAAAAGAGAGCTAGTAATAACTTCAACAAGTGAAAATGTTTCTCTTTCATTATATTAAATATTAAAAATATTAAAAAATATTAAAAAAAAAGTTTATAATTATACCCCACCCTCTCCCATTTCCTCGTCTCCTCCCCACTATCTTCTCCTCTCCCACTCCCTTCCCCCACTCACTCTCTTCTCCCACCTCTCTTCTCCTCCTATCTCCCCCTCTTCTTCCTCACCCACTATTAGTTTTCCCCACTAACTTCTAGTAAAGCCTCATAAATGCTAATATATGGTAAGAAATGAGAAAAAAATAAAATATTTTCTATTCCTTCATTTCTTCTTCTTCTTTTAATGATAATAATAATATTATTATTAATATTAATATTATTAGTATTATTATTATATTTCAATTTCTGTCATTTTATTTTTTTCTATATATATATATATATTCTAATTTCTACAATTTTTATTTTTGTCATTTTTTTTCTATATATATATATATATATTTTATAATTTCTACTATTTTTATTTCTATCATTTTCCTTTTTTCTCTATATATATATATATATATATTTTCTAATTTCTACAACTTTTATTTCTGTTATTTCCTTTTTTTCTATATATGTATATATTTCCTAACTTCTACAATTTATGTTTTTGTCATTTTCTTTTTTTTTATATATGTATATATTTTCTAATTTCTGTAATTTTTATTTATATCAGTTTTTTTCTTATATATATATATTTCCTAATTTCAGTAGCTTTTATTTCTGTCATTTTATTCTATTTAATATATATATATATATATTACTTATAATAATAAAAAAATAAATTATTATTTTTAATATATAAAGATAAATAACTAAAATAATATTAATATTGATATTTTTACTAAAATAAAATGAAAAATATTATTTTTTTATTTAATTATTTCATTTGCAGCATTTGCATCGTTATTAAGCTTTGAACCACTTTAATATATTTATATGAAATTTTGTGCTCATAACTTAAAATAAATGATAAGAAATCAGTATCATGGGTTCATTTAGGTTGATCTCAAGTCCTTACATATAATGCATTAGGTTATGATAAACTAATATCTATAGAAATAAGGAGATTGCACATAGTTTTTGACAAAAAATGTATAGTTATCATGAACCCACATCTCAGATAGTTAAATAGACATATATAACTCCTCAATTATTTTATAATTTTGTTAGACATAATAATATTATATATTATTATATTTTTTTCAAGAATAAGCATATATCTTAAATATATATATTGCATTAATAATTGTAAGCATATCATACTTTAATATCACCTTTTATTTGTATATACTTCTCATGTGGAATAATGCCGCTTAAATGTAATTTTTGATATCCTACAAACCTTATTTATACATTTGTGTGTAATTATATATATATATATATATATATATATATATATATATATATATATAGTAGCTTAGAAATAATCTCTGGATCAAACTTTTAAGGAGGAGCTGATACATAATGGAGCAACTTAGATACTAATTTTCTTAAGGTTTTAAATTTTTATTTAGTGTGTAATAGATTTTGTAAAATAATTATTATCTTTATAATGAATATATTTCATTTATTATTCTGAAATTTCTGAATGTTATAATAAATGTGGAAATGTGTATTTATTACGCCTCTAAATATACTGTTATACTAAATTCTGATATGATCCTTGGGAGTGAGCACATAACACTGGATTAGCTATATTAATCTAGCAGTGGGTCGCGACAATTACAATGGCAACAATTGATGGCTATATAATGGGAATTGTTTGAAATTGTTATGCTTGAGGAAAATGATATCAATTGAAGGTGCAGTTGTCAAACTGCTGTTCAGAGTGTCAACATAATAATTCTAAGAAATAAAAGAAAAAAAATCATAATAGAAAATATAGCAATAGTCAAAGCATAATGCAAGGAAGCTAAAATTTTAAAAGCACGAATATTCCTTTAATATGATGTCGCAGATTACTTAAATATAACTTAACTACATTATCACCTTCAATGCTTTAATTAATAAGCCAATCAGCTACTATAATAACTTTAGTATTGTTATCATTAATTAGTAATATAATTGACTCTAATCCTTTTCCATTAGTCTTATAATAATATTAGAAGCATCTATTTTAGTTTTCGTGCGATTTGGAGATTGTTTGACAATTTCCAATATTTTCTGATAATTCTGAGAGTGCCTAATTTATTTAGATATCGGAATCAAAAATGGAGTCTACTGTTGAACTCACCACACTCAAATTAGCTATGGGTAGTATTTTGGAAGTATTTGGAAGTCATCAAATTTTCCCTGAATATTTTAATAATATTTAAATACCTAGGAAATTAAGATAATTAAATTGACCTCCGATCAAAAATTCAATTGCATTTTTGAGTTCCCCACATCTTAATTAGGTAAGGGAGAATTTTTGAGATTTTTCAGATTGCATTTGGTTATTTAATTTTTAATTTTAAAATGTGTTCAATTAATTATTTAAATAAAGTAAATAAATTAAATAATATAACTATATTTTATTAATATTCTCTCGGCAAATTTGGGACCGCGCGGATTCCGTGCATGAGTCCAACGCACGGGACACCCGCGCGGCCATATCTCATCCATCGGTTCCTTCCTCTAGAAATCCAGCGGTCTTTATTCGTGCGTGTGCTAAAGGATTGTGAACCGTTAGATCTCCTACCTAATCGTGCGGTCCATATCAAGCTACTATACTCTGTATTCATCCACGGTCTCAGACGTCAAACAAAGGACCATCCTTTTAGCCAGCTGCCCTCCCGAATGCCATTATGTTTCAAATCCTTTTTCCAAGCACTCGGTGATTTTTTCCTGAGTTATCGTTACTAGTGCAGCTGTGAGAGCTCTAATCAAGGGATTATCTTCGAACCCTAACTTTTCTCCCCCAGCGAGCTTATTATCGTCAGATACATATCCTCCTCCTTAACCATTAGCCTTAACATTTCCTATCTACTTGGGTGCACTAGGATGTTAGTTTGGGGGTTAATCGAGTTCAGCCGAGCTCGAATCAATCCCGATTGATAATGGCGTTTTCCAATTTTTGGATGAATCCTAATTTTAGGGCATCTTCGTAAATAAACCCTAATCATCTCTCGGCCAAGGTCACAGCAATTTATTACTCGCCATATTGCTAGCTCTATTTCAGAATATGGATTGGAGCTTAGAACCTGCTATGTTGCATTTTTTTTCTTTAACATAACCCTAATTTCCTTCGCCTCTGTTTTCGTCATGATGACAACCTGTTTCAAAATCGAACCGGCCTACCTTGTCTTCTTGGATCGACCGATCGAGTGTCCAAAAAGCCGCACCGATACTCGTAATATGAGAACGACACGTGTCGATCTCTGGGTTAGCTGTGTCAGCAGGAATGATTTTTGTGCCGTGCTGAAATCATTTGTCATCATTTCCATAATTTATGACTCTAAAACTTTGTACTATTACTAATGATTGCTGATGTTTATTTAAATAATTTTATATAACTTAATTAATTTAAATATTCAAAATTCATTTAATAATAACTTAAATATACTCATCCAAATAATACAAAATTATATACTATTTCACTCACAAAAATAAGTAGATTAATATATGTAATTTAATTTTAATTTTGATAAATATTTTAAATAGTTAATGTTTAAGATTAATTAATTACTTATAAAATAATTTTATCTTCATGTGATCTAATTTGGTCATTTAATATCTAAATTAAATGATTAAATAATTCATTTCACTCATAAAAATTTGAGAAATAATAATATGAATTCAAAATTCATATTTGAATCTTAATTTTCTCAATCACTTTTTACCCTAATTAGGAGTTCCGAAAATTCTAAATTTCAAATATTGTCTAAATTTGATATACTTAGTATCATTTTTCTCCTTGTGATATAAGAATTTCAATAATATGTATATTATTTCTATTGGATAATAAATTATGATTTTAAGTTTTTAACTCTTAATTAATATTATTGTGATGAATCCTAGTTTCCTAGATATCATGTTTTTTGTATTATAAAACTCTAGGATAGCTAATATGTCACATTTATTATCTCTCATTTCAAATTATATTACTTATGTTTGAGTTTATTTCTCATTTTCTAGTTACGTAAATCAATTTCAAATTGCTTGATTCACCTTTCAATCATAAAGTAGAAATCCTATGATTAATTTAAACATGAATTGTAGTTGATCTCTAAATCTATTAGTTACATTCATTAATAATAGTTAGCCTTAATGCCCTTTATAATTATAAATTATTAAATCAACTAGCACTAGCATTTAGTGACTATATTTGTAACAGTCAAAACTCTTAAGCACCAATGTATTGTCCGTTTTGGCCTGAAAGGCCTCACAATTTTGCCCACAAAAGACAACTTCCCAGCAGGTCACCCATCCTGGGAGAGCTCCCACATGAGCACGCTTAACTTTGGAGTTCTTATCAGGAACTCCACCGTTATCTGAAAAGGCGCCTCGATGTTTAAGAGTTTCACGTATTACTACTTAAGTGGGTCATCATAATGTCCCCAACTTAAGTAACTGACGTCCTTGTCAGTATCCACACACAGATCCAAGAACCATCCACTGGGTATATAGGACTATAGGTGACCCCTACAGGCGCAAGAGGTACCCATAACCATATAGCACCTTAACCATCATGAGTTCAAGAAGCTGCTCACATGAAGTGGTATTTTGCCCTGTATGGCACTTAGCTCCTATCTGACACCCTATGGTTTGCTCTGATACCATTTGTAACAGCCCAAACTCTTAAGCACCAAGGTATTGTCTGCTTTGGCCTGAAATGCCTCACAGTTTTGCTCACAGAAGATAACTTCCCAGCAGGTCACCCATCCTGGGAGTGCTCCCACCTGAGCACGCTTAACTTTGGAGTTCTTATCAGAAACTCCACTGTTATCTGAAAAGACGCCTCGATATTTAAGAGTTTTACTTGTTACTACTTAAGTGGGTCATCACAATATTAGAGTTTAATTTATTCTTCTTATTCCTTAAAGTATTCACTTGATTATTTTAAGAGCTAGTAATATGAATCATAATTCACTTAGTATAGTTTAGGAATCCTATTGAATTCTTTAAACTTTAGCTATTATGGTACTTAGAACTTGTAGTTTTTGAATCCCATTATTTATTTATTTTAAACCTTTCGTTTTATTATAACCAAGCTAAATTAGCACTTGATTGGATAAAATCTTCAAACTACAACCTAGCTAGAGAGCTGTAGTTAATAAAACCTTAACTTCAAATTCTTTAAGTTTGATAATTTCATAATCTCAATCTTTTCCTACTAGTCACATAAGCTTTAATTTAATTATCATAATTAAATCTTATAGTTTAGGACTAGAATATAATTAGCTTCTATTTGGATTGATTATACTTATAAACTATTTTGTCATATCATACTAAATGAATTGAAACTATTATTTTCAAAATCCCAACTATTATTATATTTATAATTAACTTGAGATCAATATCTCAAAGTTAAAAGGGAGCTCAATTAGCTCCAATTATTAAGTATATCACTAAAATTATATAATTTTGGATATCACTTAATTGTAATTATTGAATTTTCCTTGAATGCTCGTTTAGCTTTGAGTATTATTTATTTGAATCATTCATATAAGACATTGTGTATGAATAAAACTTTCATATTAAAAATTATAGGGGTTCATATGATGGTTAAGCCAAAGGCTGACTAATAAGGAGACCTCATATTCTTATATGGTGAATGTGAGTGTTATTTTATTTGACCTCGCTTTCCTTTATTTGTTAAACCAGTGTGTTTAACTCTTCACTTCATTCTGTATTTGCCCGCAAAATGAGTACTTTCTAAAATAATTTCAATCATTTAAAATATGAGATTTTCTCCAATCTTATAGATTGTTAAAACTCATCATAGCTTTTAGTTATATTATTTTCTATAGTTCTAAACTATATGAATTTTAGATTAATAGTCTAAGATCTTCCTTCAATTTTTATACTATGCATTTTTCATATTTTAGTACTGTACTTTACTTGTTTACAGTTTACTTTGATAATAGTGAATGTTGTTAAAATTACATTTAAATGCTTAATTGTCTCTTTTGTGACGTATAAGTCATTCAATTTTGATTGGCTATCACAAAAGATAACTCAAACTAAGTCTCTTTAAGTTATCTTACCATAAGGCATAAGATCAACCATCTAAGATTTGATAAGATTTATCTAAGGTCCTACCTCAATGTAAAATAATTAAGGTATTCCTATCTTAAGGTTAGCTTATTTAAGGTCACAATTAGTCACTTAGACATAATACTATCACTTATCGCTAGTAAAGCTTAAAACTCTTATCACTTAATTCACAACATAATCACTAGAGTTTGATTCTACAATCAAAATATAAATATGTACATGCTAATTCATCAGATTAATCACTAATTAAAAAAAAAATTAATCAAGTATGCTAATCCCTTAGACTTAAGATTTGAACCTTCAGGTGATGAGATAAATCATTAAATATTTAAAGATTGATTGTTTGATAAATCAAGCATATTTTATCAAGGCTATTTATATATCCACTTGTATGTTAATTTGAAAATCAATTGTATATAGAATTGGAAAGTAGCTTCATGTTTGAATTGAGAATTTCTCCTCATCCATTGTATGTATTAAGTGATATGTGAATTGTGCTTACTCTATGATAGATAATTGTTACATATATATTTTTCTCACTTCAAACTATTAAAATTATAAATAAGCAATTTCATGTAATAGATTGATTTTATATTAGAATTGTAAATGAGCAAATCCTATGTAACGGATTGGCTTTATATTAGAAATAGAACTAAACAATTCTATGTAATTGATTGATTTCATATTAGTTTTAGGTTACTTTCTTTTAATTTAATCTTTCATTGGAATAGAAGACTTGTATGTTTAAATCTGCAGGTGTACTTTTAACCAAATACAATAGAAGTTATGCTAAAATTTTTAAAAATTTTATGACTTGGATTTATATTGCATATTGTACACTCATATCCTATATGTTAGATTTTAGAATTTTCACACCTAAATTGTATGTATTCATATCATATGCCTTTAAATTCATCTTCTCATATGTAATTCACATAATGTTTCTCATAAAATTTCTTCTATCTTAATAAGACCTTTTTTTAAATTTTTTGCCAAACACAATATCTAATGATTTGGATTAATTTTCTTCTAATATAATAATATGTATTGCGGTGACATATCAATGCTGAATTTAGTGATTCTCAATACTAAGGTCATCACAACTACTTGGTTGGCCTCTCTCAATATGTGAGAAATTAGATAAGTAAACTTATTAGATTTTGATTGTTATCTTAAGAAAACTATAACAAGTAAACGTGAAAAAGGTTGTTTCAAGTAAACTATAATAAGTCCTCTCGAGAAACTTCAAATGACATTTAATATTTATAGATTTTCATAAGCGTTGATAAATATATAAAACCTACATGCCCTCAACAGAAAATATGCTGCAGCAAAAATCAAAACCCGTGCTCTGAAAAATGCTACATAAACCGAATAAATGAATCAATATGCGTTATATTAAAGAATATGCTCGCCTCTTAAGAGCTATTGACAAAATCGCTCAAATGCCGGTAGGTATTGTAGCTTACGAATTAAACGAATTAGGAGCTTGCAAGAGAAGTAGGAATGGTCGGTGTCAGCGGGATGAGCGACGAAACTCTGATGCTAGGCGAGGCAAGAAAACTCCGGAGGCAGTTAAAATCGCTCAAATACTTACTCATGTCGTGGACGACGATGTGGAAGGAGACCGAAGGAGGGGTTTGTGCTTTGTGGAGAGCTCCCGATAGCAGGGGTTAGGCTAGAAGCTAGATTAAAAGCCACTGGCTTTGCGCTCGCAAAGGAGAAAATAAAAGCTAGGTAAGAAGCCACAAAATTTCATCGTAGAGAGCTTATGGTTGACTCGAACAAATTTAGTGTAAAGTTGCTGCAGGCTCTGCGCTCGAAAAAAAAAGAGAAAAGAGAAGTCATTAGAAGCTGCAAAAATTCATTTTGAAGAGCTGAAGACCCGCTCAAACAAATTTAGGACAAAGAGGTGACTGGTTTTAGTCATCTCGGGGTAAGAAATAGTATTATATAATTGTCCAAATTTTTTAGTTACGCCATAAAAATCGTTCACTTTTTCCTCCCATTTAGGGTTCTCTATTTTATTAAACTCAGGCTGCATTCGGTCGTAGTTCAGATCACAGGAATGGGAGCAGTGAGAGAGGCAGTGCTCGACGAATCCGTCCTCTTCTCCGAAGATGCCATCGGAAACCCTTGCCTTCTTCCAGCTTCTGCTTCTTTCCTCCGCAGGCTTCGCTACTCCAACCTCCGCGTGGTAACAACTTCTCAATCTCGATAACCTTCCTTTCCCGATCGTCTTATAATGCCGTATTAGAAAGTTGTGTTCTTCGTCGCGTTATCCGCTACCATATCCTTGAGTTGTAAATTTGTTTCAAGTAAAACACCATTAACTCGGTTGACCTTCTACTAACTTTCCTCTCCCGATCATTCTCATACTCGAGGATGTTTTTTTTTATCCCTTGGTTTCTTAACTTCTTCTTGCTTATACATAGCTGCTGTTCTTAATCGATAATATATAACTAGAATTTCTCCTATTTTAAGTTCAAATGGTAAAAATCATAAGAACGAAAATAACGATGTATTAAACAATAAATTTTTAGATATTGGATAGTAGAACATTATGGTGAAAGCTGGTTTTATGTAATCATTGCTTGTTAATTATATATTAAAGTGACTAAAGTTAAGTTTGGTTTCTATGATACAATTATTGACTTTGTATGACAAATAGTTTCTATAATCCTAAACAAATGCTAGGCTAGTATTATTTCTTAAAAGAGCAGGGTCTTAGAGATTAAATAGCAAAATATTGTATAAGTAAAGTGTGTAAAGACTCGAAGAATTTTAAAAGTGTTTTTTAACAGTAAAATGCTTGCAGCTGGAAACAAGATATTTAAAAATACTATTTTAGTGTTTATGCTGCTTGCAAATAATATTTTCTTATTCATAGGATTAAAGATGTGGTTAATGTGAAACTTGAGGTATGAGGAACGTCCATAGGATTTAAAGGGTTTTGTTTTAATAGATCTAAAATGAAATGTATGTAGTGCAATTTAAACATCATAGAAGTTGCAATATTGAGAATATGGCAAATGAAAATTAAGTTGTCAAGAAGAGTGAACGGTGCAAAATCTTTGTTCTATTATACAAAATAATGGCGAAAGAGAGGGCAATGCGATAATCAAGATCTAAGCATGTTGGATGAAGTGGGTTAGCTCTTTTAGCGTGTTGTGCTATTGAAAAATTATACTTAAACATAAAATTAAGTTTTATAATATGACTATTTGACCAACGATGTTATATGGGCCAATACATTGGTATGTATAACAAACTCAAAATAAGTGTGCAAAGATGAGGATGCTATAGCTTATGATTGTTTGTATTTAAAAAATGATATATTGAGAATGACCTCATCCATGGTAAATTTGAAGTAGTTTTTATTGATGACAAGTTTAGAGAAAGTATTATTAGATGGTTCAAATATTTTAAGAGGCTATTTGTTTCAGGCCCGGCTTAGCACTAGCCGGTCAAGCTAAGCTAAATTGATAAGCATGTTAGATTGCTTGTTGTTGTTAAAGATGTTTTGAGCTTAAATTGCTTAAGATGAAAAATGTTTAGTTTGTAGACTGGCTCCAATCTAATTAGACTTATTAATTTATATATTATAATTAATATAATGATAATAAGGATGATAAAATTAACAATATTATTATTAAAATATTTTTATTTAATTTGATTTGCTATATAGTATAAGTATGATATAGTTATAATTATTAATTTAGTTTGATGTATCACCCAAAAATTTGTCTATTTTTTGACATGCTAATAGAGTAGCATTTAAGTGAGGATGACTCAATTACACAAGTAAATTAGGCTGGTAAATGTTTTTTTTCTTTCATTTTTTGTATTTTATCATATAAAACATTAAACATTAATTGAGATTGCTTTTTGGGAGTAAAGCATTTTCTCTTGTTTGCCATCAAACTTAATTTTTATTTTGTTGGTTCATGGTTTTCTTATATAGACAATTATTTATCTTCTCAACTTGCTCCTGCTCTAAGCAGGTTAAGCATTGCGGATGATGACACTTAAATGGTCTGGTGAGCTTGAGCTTGGAAGCTTAAGTGGGGGTTGCTAGAGTTTTTTGGGTGCTTAGCTTTAGTTAAATGGCAATCTAGTACCCGTTGGTGCAGAAATTGTTGGAAATTTATTTTAGGAGTATATAGATAATAATTCTTGCACATTTAATAAAATAGGAAGAGAAATATCAACTTCTACATGATGAGCCTATTAGAAATGATCTTGCATACTTAGCTTGGGAAAGCATTTCTATATGATAGAGCATGGCGGAGGCAAATGATTTATGCAGCTGATCACATATAGTGAATTACGGCTTGGTATTGTTCTTGTTGTTAGGGATGCGTTTAATCTGTTCATGCCAGCTTTACTACACTATTGGATAAGCTTACAAGCATATGCATCGTTTCTTTATAAATTATGATGGATTGTTCTTTGTAGTACAGTTTTGCTGAATAATTTGCACCTATTTCAGGGAATTTGCTATCAAGATAACGGCACATCTCAGAAGGTGCATTTCATGATTTTTGTATTATCGATTTCTTTTCATTTTATTTCAAGTTAATGAGAGGTTTGATAGCTTTTTATGCCAAATTGCAGAGGCTTATTGAGAAAAAGTTTTAGGCTGCATTTTGTTTTGGTACATCCACCTGGTTCGTTGAGTGATAAACTCGTTTGTCAAATTTAGAAGGATGCTTTAATAACATTTCTTGCCAAGCTTAGTGCAAGCAAATAAGCTATTTTTCTTCATTTGATAAAATTTATGTTTTAAAATAAGCATCAGCTGTTTATAGTCTGCTTATTGAATTTTACTTTTTTGTCTCTATATCAAAGGCTATGGGGCTTGCTTTAATTTTCAGGGTTGCTGTGACTGCTTTGTGCCAGAAATTATTAATACAATAATTCAACGGTCAAAAGTTCATCAAATATTTTTGGTTTTTAGATTATGACCTTATTTTTATCTGTTAGTTAAATAATGTTTTGTTAGTGCAAATCTGATGTAAAGTATGTAATGTTTGAACCTACTATGGATTCCCTCCTTTTGAAGATCATTGAAAAGATGTTTATAAGTTTTTTGTTTTGAAAAATTAGTAGTGCAAACTAAAATGTTTTCGTAATTTCTTGGGTTTGGCCAGATAATGAAAATCTTTTTTATAGTGGAGTGAGGCAAATTATTCAAAGAGGCAAAATAGGTGAATCCTTCTATTAATTTGAAGGAATATCAATTTCACTGTGTGAAACTCTTACTTGGAACCCTTCTACCCTTGCTGACTATGCCTTGGCTTTGAACAGAACCTGTCACCACCTTTGTTTCCCTTCTTTAAACTTGGTTGGGTTCTTGCAGCCACTTACTGTGCTTTGCTGATCCGGAGCTGTTAAGATATAGGTCACTCTCATTTATAAAAATGGGGTATTTAAAACTTAGATTTATTATTTATTCTTAAGAAAAAAGATCGTTTATGTTGCAAGAATTGTAAGATTTTCATAAGGGATTGTTTGAGTATCCAACATCGGTTATTAGTCTTAGTTTTGAAAATAAGGAGTAAAAAAGTATACTAATTAAAATTGTGTCTTAAAACTAGATTGTGAGATCTTAAGAAGGATAACATATAAATTTTTAGGAGTGAATTTTTAAAACTTAGATACTGAGAGTTTCAAGATGATGAACTTTGGGTGCAAGTTGTATTTGCAACATAGTTAAGAGTATACTTGGTGAATCAAAATGAACAAACCTAATAGTAAAGATGTTTAGTAGTTGAAACAAAATATTCAAGTAAAGTTAAAAATTAAAAGATATGCTTAAAAGTGATTTAAATATAGGAATAATGAAAATTGGAAGAAATATAATTTAGCTTATCGTGAATCTAAAATAATAATTTGCTATGTAAGATTATAGCATTTGTGAATTCATACGATAAATTAGAAACTATTCAGGGAGAGATACACATTTATAAACTTGCCAAATTAAGAGATAAAATAATAGAAACTTGAGTCAAATCAAATGTATTAAAGATGATAAAATTTTCTTAGGGATGAATGCATTTAGTATAGATGATTTTATTATTTTACTAAGAGTTATAGTGAATGTTGCACTAGTACAAGTAATTTAAGTGAGCTTAATAGTTACAGAAATTATATCAGTTACACTTTTACTTTATTCATTAATAAAGCTAGGTTTTGGAATGCTTTAAAGAGGATGAAAAGTGGAAATGTGGTAGAATGAATGGCATCTCTATTAATGCGTGGAAATATTTGGGTGAAGAGTTTCTTGGCTTATCAAATTCTTTTAACGTTATTTTGAAGACTAGAAAGATATTTGATAAGTGGATAAAATGTTTTACTGTACGAATTTACATGAATAAAGGCGATGCTTAAGATTGTGTAAACTATAGGGGGACATTTAATGTGCCATATGTTAAACTTTGGGATAGTAATTAAATATATTTTATGAAGGGATATTTGTATTTCACAAAGTCAATTTGGTTTTTTATTATGTAGACTGCCATATAGCCATACATTTTTTAGAAGATTTGATAGGGAAGTTTAGAGAAAAAAAGATCTTTAATTTATCTTATTGATATTGAAAATGCTTATGATAGAGTACCACGAGAAGTTCTTTGGAGAGTTTGGAGAGATTTTATTTGTGTAACATATATTGATATTTTAGAGATTGTAATGGGTTTTTTTTAACATGTGTTTGATCGCAATGTGTCATGTATAATGATTTTTTTGTTATTGGATTATATCAAGACTTTGTTCTCACTCCATAACTTTTTGCTTTAATTATGAATATTTTTACTAAGTGTTTTTAAGAGGAGGCTCCTTGGTGCATGTTCTTTGCAAATAATATTCTATTATTTGATTAGTCTAAGGATAAAGTTGATGCAATCCTCGAGTTGTGGACGACTACTACTTTAAAATCTAAGGTTTTTCCTCTTAGAAGATCTAAAACAGAATATATTGAGTGAAAGTTCAATCGTAATGGAAGCTCTAATCTTGAGGGCATAACTAGTGATAACCATGTGATCATGCAGAGCTAGAGGATCAAATACCCTAGTTCAATTATTCAAAATAATGGTGAATTAGAGAGTGTGATTAATAGGATCCAAGCTGGTTGGATGTAATGGAGGAGCGCTTTTGGAGCGACTTGCAATTGAAAAGTCCCTCTTAAAATTAAAGGAAAGTTTTATAGAGCATCTGTATGGCTATCTCAGTTATATGGGGATTAATGTTGGCCACAATGAAGAACCTCACTAATAAAATAATTGTTACAAAGTTGAGGGTGGTAAGATGGGTACGTGAATATACTCATAATCAAAGAATCAAAATTTGTTTTATTCGTAGTAAGGTTGGAGTGGCCCTAATAGTGGATAAGCTTAGAGAATATCATCTTATAGTGTTTGGGCATATTAAGGGTAGACCGTTCAATTTCCCTATTAGAAAAATCGAGTATGTTGATTTTGCCCATGTTTAAAGTGGAAGAGAAAGACCAAAAAAGATATGGGAATAAACCATTAAAAAAGATTTTCGCTATTTTAAACTTAGGGAGGGGTTTTTGTTTGATCAAGCACAATGGAAACAAAGGATTCATGTAGCGATTCCACCTAGTGGGATTAAGGCTTGGTGTTGGTGTTGGTGTTGGTGTTGTATTAATTGATGATATTGATATTTTTAATAATTATTCATTTTATTTAGCCTAGTTCTTACCTAGCCAAATAAATCAGTTTTCTCAGTAAAATATTTTCTTACATTTTCTTTTTCAATATAGCTGATAAAGCATTTAATTTTTTATGATTTTCTTATAGGTCAATAAACATACTAAAGTATATATTCAAAACTTGGGCTGAGCTTTGGGGACCTGTAATTTTAGCTCATCCATCACTTTTTGTTTGAATACATTGCACTTGACTTTGAGATTAACTCTCATGTTAATCATAAATTTCTTGGTTATGTTGGAAGAATTTAATATCTTATTTTACAAGTCTACGAGTATTCTATTAATTATGTTTTATACATTGCTTTGTATTGTTTCTCGTCATTTTTCAAAAATATAGGTTTGAACTAATGAGAATTTCATTTTAACTTTTTTTAACTTATTTTTACTGCTAAAAACCATGCCTGGCTTAAAATTGAAAATTTTCATATCATCAAAGGTGGCTAAAATTGACAACCGTGCACTTCCTCCATCATTACAATCATGCGCACTCATATCATCCCATCATCCATGCAATTAACTTCATAATCATCTTTCATATTTGTATTTTTCTTAATGATAGTGATTGAATCAAAATGTTTTTCCTATCACTTGTGAATTTTAGCAAAAAAATAACATTTCTGTAAATTACTCATCGTATTTTTCTTCACTAATTGTTTTTAAACAAAACCATCGCTGTTATCAAATCTTCTGTTGCTATATTCAATGGCATCATCGTTACTGTTGTCATTACTTGAATGAGAGTCAACATTATCATCCAAACCACTAAAAACTATATAAAATTTCTTTCACCAAGGCGTTAAGGCACTATAAAAAATAACTTCATAGGTACAATCATTATTAACATTTCTTTGAAATGCATGAAAAAATTCTGTAAATTTTAATAATATGATAAAAGTTAACATGAAAATTAACCACCTGGTGTTGGCTATAGTAAATTGTGCTCGTTGTTTGTGGTATTGAATGGCGAAAGGCATTTATAGGGCTCTACACCATATTAGATCCAAAATATGTTGATTTCCTTCTTGATTTCAACATCAGAGGTAAATTTGTTTTTAGAAAAAAGGGAAATTGATGTGGGAGTAAACAACACAACAGTCAAAAGAAGAAACCAGAGATGATGGTTCTGGTTTAAGGCTTCTTTGTGACGTTGGTGCTGGCTTTCCTGCAGATGCGGGTCTAGGATAATAGGGTTGAAGCCGCAATGTTGTGCTTTGTCTCATGAGGCTTTGCGGGTAGTTGACCTAGGGTAACTTGTGCTGTTGTTGGTTGGTGCTTATTTGCTGATTCAATTTAATTTCTTAAGATCAATCGTTTGAACTTAATATGGCTTTTATTTAATAACAGTACTTGATGGTCATTATGTTTGAATTTGATGAAGAAATTTCATTTCTTTTTGATGTTAATAGTTTGAAAATAATTTTCATTCCAATTCTATAAACATCCAAAAGTATTCCTGTTGATTTTTATAACCAAATACATAAATGAAGCTATAAACTAGAAGGAAAAACTACATCTCTTGGATTATTGGGATATGGAATTAAGAGTTTATTTTATTCGAAAGCTAAAAAGCTAGTGTAAATGGACACCCTTTTTTGTAAAGGTGACATGTGAGAGCCTTACAATCTCTTTGACAAAATTGACTAACCTAGATATTTGGAACATTTAGAAAGAGATTTCATGGTAGTAGTGGCAAACTCGTAAGAAAAGATATGGAGTGCATCTTGGTCAAATTGGCATATGCCTTGTCTAGTTCGGGGGATCAGAATGAGGGTGATGCATCTATAGCTCTGTTGTATTTTATAAAAGGGTAACATTTTGATTGTAATCTGAATCAATATTTGAAGTTTCCAGTAAGAAAGATAAATGATTAAATTCACACTTTACTGTATTGCTAATTAATACTTAAAATTGTATTTGGATTAATTTAAGCTTTTTATCCTTTTATAATTCTTTGATAACGGGTTATACATAAGTAACACTAAATTTAATATTACATATTTAACACAAATTTATTTTTTCTTATTTACCACACTTTAAATTTCAAAATTTAACTAAACCACTTGTCCTTATGTTGTTGAAATCCGATAGGGAAGCTGTCAAACAACAGGTTGTTGGCCATGGAGGGGCTCATTAATAAACATACTAGATGACGTTTGCTTACTGGCGAAGCTTCTTTGAAATCTGCTAGGGCAAAGTTACTAAGGGACACCAAAGATTAGCTCAATGACAATGGAGTAGCGACGTTTACCTCGATCAAACCAGAAATATTTTTAGGCACGACTCGAACTCCTCTTGGATACTGAATAATTTCAACTTGATTAAGCTAAACTTGAAATGATTTTGAATTTAGATGAACTTAAAGGGATTATGATGCTGCATATCATCAATGTTTTTTATTTGTTCAAGACTAAAGGATCTTATTTGACATTTAAGCTTCATATTGTCTGAATTTGGAAAAATGACATTTTCTCTTAAAATATTTTTAAATTTAATTAAGAAATTTAATTTATTTGAAAAAAGAATTAATCTATCATGATAATTTATTTAGATTCTCTTTCATCTTTCAAATAGACTTGTAATCAAATTTTGTGAGTTTGTTTTTTTTATGAGAGAATTAATCTATCATGTTATTTATTTAAATTTGGTTTCAATTTAATTTCCATCTTTTCTTCATGCAAGTACAATTAAATTTATGGCAACCAGCCTTTATTTATGCTTCATGAAAATCATGTATTGAATGATACTTAAGAATTGTCGCTCTTATTATAATTATTTTCTACCCTTTTTTGTCTTCAAATTGTATGATTGGAATCATTTGTATCAAAATGTCAAGGTGTCTTGATAAAGCTAATATTCCAAACCCAGAAAAACTAAAGTAACCTATTTCTTTCCAAGATTAAAAAAAAATCTTTATGGATTTTTCATAAGAATTACAACCCTTATTCTCATCTTTTATAATCATCCATTACCCAAAAAATATGTAGAGGTCATTAAGAGCGACATCACTCTCATTGTCATAATTTTCTCAAAGCACTTTCAAGGACTAACTATATCTAAACCCATCTAATTAATGTTAAGTTCGGAAATAAGCCCATCATTCCTGTCTAATTCAGATGTCTGGTTCCTATTAAACTAGGTAGTCTTGAAGAAAACAGTGTGATTTCTCGATGAACACTTTGCATATCATTTTAGGAGATTTATGGATCGAATAAATTTAAGCATTTTTTTTTTCTATAGATCTACCTATTTCTGATATTGAGGGTTGTTTTTCCAACTTATGTTTGTTATGCTTATCCATTAAATAGCAAGAAAAATTAGGTGCCAAGTCATTTCTGAAGTATTACGTGGTTGTCTTCCACCAACACAGCATTAAGAAAAAAAAATTCTGTTCCATTGCCGCATCAGCATTAGTGGATTCTAGCTAACATTTAGGAGCTTAATACAAAATTGAGCTTAATACTCAATTTTAAGTTTAAATTTTAAATTTTCAAAATTTAAAATTTGGGTTTAATAAGAATGTTCATTTAAAATTAATAGTTAACTCAAAATTTAATAAGAATGCTGGAAAAGTGCTAATTAACTCATCATGAAAATTATTTTGATATTTAAATTGAGTTCAAATTTTTATTTCCCTCTCATACTGTCATGAGAGTTATAATTAAATATAAGAAGGCTCAATTCACCTTGAGAATTAGTTTGAATTTAAAATAGCTTCCCATTGATCTCATTATGACAGTTGCATTTGAATTAAGTATGACAAGGTTATATATATGTTAAAAATTTTAATGGAACTCTTTTACTGAATGATAGTTTGAATATTTTCATAATTTTTTCTCATGCCTTCTTTCTCTTTCTCTCTCTATGTCGGAATTAATACCCTTATTATATGCTAGTTCCTCTTTTCCTCATCTCTAATTATGATAGTTAAAATTAATCTTTTGCGGCCACCTTCACAATATTATTTACACATCAAACCCCATATTATTTAATAATTACAAAACTATCTCTCACTTTCTTGTTATTAAATCAAAACATTCTCAATTTCTCTTGTGTGATTTTAAGGATACGTTGTAATTTAATAAAATCTAATGTTTAGTTGCTAGATATACGAATACTTTAAGTATATGTATTACAAGAGAAAGTATCTTTAAAAAAATACACAGATGGCTCAAACTTAAGTCATACAATTATTAAAAACATTGATGATACTCTCAAATCAGTAACCCGTTATTAGATTGTTTACAATTTTGTATATGAACTGTACATATATATAAGTATCAAATAGGCTTTTAATATTTTCTAGTGAGTGTACCTTATCTTGTGAGTCATCAACTTCGGGTTGATCCCCACCATGCTTTGTGCTCTACGTCCTTGAGCTGCAGCATCGAGCTACCTTGCTCTGCCTCACCCTTTTGAATTTAGGCTTTTGATATGTAAATTATAAGGTTTATGTGAAAGTATTTAAATAGTCTGATTTAAACTTTTTAAAAGTTGCTTGATCCGTTTATTGACTTTTTATTAATTAATAGTAATTTTCTTGTTAAGAAGGCAGCGTGCAGATTCTTGATAAAACTATAGCTCTTAATTAATAGATGAAACTATAATAAATAAGAATAAGATGCTCTTCTTTAAATTAATTAAAAAAGAGAACAAAATTTTCTTACAAAAAGCAAGCACAACATGCATTTGGGTACTGCTGTAACCGAAGAGGCCTTTGGATATATATATATATATATTTATGTGTGTGTGTGTGTGTGGCCGGTTGGATTTGAATTCATGACCTGGAATAATAAATTATGAGCCCCAACTACTGAGCTGCAATACTATTCATACAGATAGATAGATAGCTAGATCAAAACTCTGTGGTGGATTCAATTAAGGAGTTAAATGATATTTTATGGATTCAGAAACATTGATTGATTTTCTTTCTAGGAATAAGAGGAAAAAAAAGAAGCAGAAAAAAGAAAAGTTTCAGATATAATAGAAAATCAAGCTATAACATGAGAAAAAGATGTGATCGCTAACTGGGAGAATTGGTTTTTCTAGCACTGAGACATTCAACTATTGTTGAGATTTTTTTTTTTTGAGATATCTTTTGGAGTTTGGTGACCATATTGTAATTTTGCTATTTTTAGTTTGTAATTGTTTCTTTTTTATTATTTTCTTGTTTGAGTCACTAACTTTTTATCTGTTGTATACCTTTCATTTTAGATTTATAAATGCATCAGATTAATATATATATATATGGATTGATAGATACTTGTATATAGTTGGTGGCAATGTAGTTTATAAAAAGAAAACAAGTGATTTGTGTTGGGAGCTGGTTGATGATGGTAAATGGTATTGTTTGCTCGTTCTTCAGTTGAACTATTTCTGACTTGGCGTATATTATTGCTTTTTAACTTAATAAGTATTTTATTTCTAGGTTACATGGAAAATGGTGTGCTGCTTTTTTTTTGAATTATCCAAAGATTTAGTGCACTCTTACCTGTTTTTTGGTAGAACTTTTTGGCTGTTTGTTTTTCAAATATATTGCTGTGGATATGAACTAGAATTTGTTGCAGGCAACCTTTATTAAAGGAATTGCTGCGACATACTCCTTGGGCTCTTTTCCATTATTTGGAATCGAAGAAAACTCGTTTAAGAATTCTTTGCTATCATGGAATGGCACTGGTTCTAGCTCTTTGTTCATAACTTCCAGAAAGATCGAGTTATTTTTTTCAGAACTAAAGAACATGTGTTGGAGAATTGTTTATGTAGGTGAGCATGTCAGTGTTCTTTTATCAGACTACGTTGTTTAAAAGTGTTAAAAAATACCTTTTTTGACGCATGAGCCTTACTATTATTATCTAACTTGTTTTTAGCTAATGTTGCATTGTCAGTTTGAGGCTGCTTTTTGTGCATGTAATTGAAACATACTTCTATGTTTCACAGGTGTCGACAGTAACTTTGCTACAGATGGTGAAATTTTCAACGTTGACAAATTAGAAGCAGTTCCGATCACTATTTGCAATTTGAATAAAATGGTCTTTTTAAAGCAAAACCAATCTCTCACTTCTTTATTCGCCTCCATTAAGTGTCATAGGTTCTTATTAAATGCTGCTCCTTGAATATAAATGCTTAGATTTCTCTTACATCAGGCTATGCATGACAAGTCGGTTTTGACAATTGGCTATGTTATGAAGCCATCTCGTGTAGATGATTTTTCCAAGGCAGGTATTACTGCAACTTAAATGTTACAGATTTATTTATAAACTATGGATTAGAGCTTTATTCCTAATCTCTTGTTGTCAGAGGGGGGCATTCCCGTTGCATCCAACTGATAATGGCTTACTGTTTACTCCTCTATCATTTGAGCTTCCGTTAGCACTACAAATAAAACAAATTGATGCGATTCTCCATAAGGCAACTGATGAAATCATTAGCATTGACACTTCATTAGAATTTTCTGAAGGGATTTTATTCTCCAAGGGAATGAATGAACTTAAAAGGTATTTCCTTGATTTCAATGCTACTTGATATCCTGAAATTGTCATCAATTAGGCTTTGTACATATAAATTGTTGTTATCGCACTATTATAGATATAGCTTTGTCATGTTTTGACAAAAATGTTTGATTTATTTTAAGCATCATCTCCATCTTACATGTTCCTTTTTTTTCTTAAATCAGAAATCTTTGGGACTATATTGAGTATTTAAAAAGAGTTGTGGACTAATTTAACTACTTACTTTCTTATCATGACAAATTTTTATTTTTATAATTTTTATACTCTTGATATTAATATGAGAATAGTTTGCATTGGCATATGTTACATTCAAATTCTGTTGTATCCTATCAATGAACTGCCAAAGTAGCTTATTTAATTAATTCTCTACTATTTTGTGATGAGCAGGATTACTGAAGACATGCCAGATTATTGTGTGCTTGATCCTTTGAACAACATTTACCCAGTATTAGATCGATACAAAATTCAGGAAATTTTATGCAAATTGGTTGATTTCAAGATCCAAGAACATCGTAAACTTCGGATACCTCATTTTCTAAAGGTCTTTTTGTTGGAATGGTATTCATTTGAAATTTTAATGACTTCATTCATTGAAATTTCAATCTGACTTCATTCATTGAAATTTCAATCTGACTTCATTCATTACTAAAGTAGGCATTTAAAAAAAAAATTATTATATGCAATGTATCTTCCTACATCCTATTGTGATATGAAATATGGACGACTCACTATGGAGAGAAAATTTATGGAATATCGTGTAACATTTAGTTCTACATTTGGATATATTGTATAGCCAATGGGGCTTAATTGATCAAATTAAATAATGGCCTCGCCTAAATTGACCATTTCGAAAATAGTTGAAAGACTATTTAGGCAGAATGCTCATATTCAAATAGCAGTTTAAAAATTGTTCCTTACATGCTCTCTTCAATAAATTTGAACCAGCTATTCGAGCAACAAAGCCTGCATCACACATGTAAAATGTAGTAACATGCATGCACCATACAATGTGCTATCATTTTGTTTCTTATTGTCAGCTCTCTTGTATCATTTTACAGGTGGATAATTATTACTGTATCACTTTAAATGATCGATTATCTGAAGCCAAACTATCATTCCCAATGATTGTGAAACCCCAAGTTGCATGTGGAGTAGCTGATGCTCACAATATGGTAATGTTCTGACATTTATATCTGATCTGAAATCGTCAATTTGTTCTACTTCTGGCATTTGTAGGTTCTTGCAAATTTTATTATGTTAAAGAAGATTTCTGTTATTTTTAAGAGTATAAGGCAGGCATATTTCCTCACTGTGGCTCTATTTATGTCTGTAGGTTAAATAGAAACCTAAATAAGGATCACAAAACATATTTTGATTTGAGCTGTTTCTTGCACATTCTTTTGTATGTTGCACAAGAGCCTTGAGTTTTGAATAAATTCGTGGTGTCTGTGGAAACTCTTAGTGGATTAATGGTAGCATTCAGTCCAACTGGAAACTGATAGGCGTCTATTTCTTGCATTTAAAAGGTTAATCTAAACAAGGAAAACAAATTCAGGTAAAACAGAGTGAAATTATTATTTTTGATGTCTGGTTGGGTAGACGCAAGTACACTGAAACTTGAATGAAAAATGCTGCTGCGGGGCTGGGTGAAGAGTCCGCCCTGAGATCGGCAAAGGCTGGCAAGGTGGTCTTTATGTACCTAAGTGTGTTTATGCCTTGTAATTTGAGTTGGCTTATATTAGAATGATGAGTTGATAACTGTAAGAATAGAATCATGATTAAGATTAGACATTTGAACCTATCTTGCATACCTGGTTTGGTTGGACTATATGGTAATTTACTAAGTATTATAAAGGTTGTGTGCTAAATATGTGAATTTCCTTTTACAGGCCATTGTATTTGCAATTGAAGATTTTGAGAATCTATGCGTACCACTTCCAGCTATTATTCAGGTAAGTAAATTGTATTAAGAGTTCATTTGCATAACTGTGCGAATCTGAATTTTTGTCAGATATACCAATTGTTTATTATTTTTGTTGCAAAAATTTAATTCACATTTCAAAAAATTTCATTATTTGGTTTGCATTTTTTGTTCTAAAAAACATGAAAAAATGGATAAAATATGTATAAAATGAAATATAAAGAATAAATAAATAAAAATTGGCTCGTTAATATTCTATTTTTGTTTTTGCAAAAAATAAGTTTTAAAATTTAAATATAAAGAAAATTTAATGATACTTTATAAATATTTTTTAAAGCTTGTTTTATAATTGTGCATAGTTAGCAAACATGTTTTATTTTTCTATTAAAACAACTCCTGTTTAGTATATTTCACATTTTGTAATAATAAATAAAGAAACACTACATCACATTTTAAAACCTCAGACGATTTAATAAAAATAAGTATCTTTATTAGTTATATGAAAATAATAATAAAAGGATTTTAACTTATACTAACATTTCATAAAATTTTAAAATATTATTAAATAAATATTTTGTAATGCTTTAGATTTATTTTGAAAAACTCTTTTTACTCTTAATTCCATTCAAAATTAATGGTAAAGTCAGCCAAAGGAGTAAATTGATCACCATAGTGAGAGTTGATGGGGAATTATTTCATAGTAATTTTTCAAAATAGTTCTCGAATTCTTTAAATTTATCCAAAATAGCTCATTGACTCATAAATTTCAAATTTGTCTCTCAACTTTTTAAGTTACTACAAAATTAATCGCTTTGTTTAATTTTTGTTAAATGTTAGCTGACATTGCAAATTAAGTGGTATTTTGAGAAAAAAAATGCAATCAAAGTTGATTCAACATTTGAAGTCAATAATTATAGGGTTTATAGTAAAAAGAAATAAATGTAATATTTTTCATTTCAAAATGCTTCTTATTTGCAAAGCATATTGTAAAGATCCACTTAAGTAGTAATAAGTAAAATTTTTAAACATCGATGTACCTTTTCGGATAACCATAGAGTTCCTAATAAGAATTCCAAAGTTAAGTGTGCTCATGTGGGAACACTCCCAGGATGAGTGATTTGCTGGGAAGTTATTTTTCGAGGGCAAATTCATGAGGCTTTTCTGACCAAAGCGGACAATACCTTGGTGCTTAAGAGTTCGAGTTGTTACAAATGGTATCGGAGCAGACCATAGGGTGTCAAATAGGAGCTATGTGTCATACAGGGCAAAGTATCACTTCATGTGAGCAGCCTCTTGAACCTATGATGGTCAAGGTGCTACATGGTTGTTGGTACCTCTTGAGTTTGTAGGGGTCATCTCTAGTCCTATCTACCCAATGGATGGTTCTTGGATCTGTGTGTAGATACTGACGAGGACGTCAGTTACTTAAGTTGGGGAGATTGTAAAGACCCACTTAAGTAGTAATAAGTGAAATTCTTAAACATCGAGGCGCCTTTTCAGATAATTGTGGAGTTCCTAGTAAGAACTCCAACTCCCAAGATGGGTGATATGGTGCCCCGATGCCGATTCAGCAGAAACCGTTCCGACATCAGATGTTCACTTACTGCAAGATCATATTGAGTAATGAAGGAAAAGGGACATAAAAATATAGGACATTTCTCATTTATTTCAAAGTTTATATTACAAGACTGTCATCGTACTCCTCGTACAAAAGTGAAAAAAAAATATAAAAGATAAGCAAAACAACGCCGTTGTAGTTTGCGAAAGAGATGCAAGAAAAATAATAAAGTAAAAAGCGCAAATCAAATAATTATATTTCTGCAAAAGATATTAGCACAAAAAATGCAGGTTACTAATGCCATTTTTTCACTAACCTGTCACGAATGTTGTTACTGATGTCATTTTGCATCGTTGTAGATCCATTGGCAGGTTAAAAATTTGGAGCATTATGGTTATTGTTTAAGTTCTTCCAGAAGTACCTAATCTGGTATTGTACAACAAACAATACCGAAATTTGAATTCCCAGTAATTAGAGAGTACTTTAAGTGCCACAATAATCAATGCAGTATTACATTTTATAATAGCAGAGATGCAGGAAAAATAATAAGGTAAAAAATACAAATGAAATAATTAATTTCCTGCAAAAGATATTAGCATAAAAAATGCAGGTTACTAATGTTATTTTTTCAGTAACCTGCCATGAATGTTGCTACTGATTTCATTTTTTCAGTAACAACCCACGAATGCTATTACTGATGTTATTTTTTCAGTAATTAGCCATGAATGCCGTTACTGATGTCATTTTTCCAGTAACTGGCCACAAATACTGTTATTGCTGTCATTTTTCCAGTAACTTACCACGAATGCCATTACTGATGCCATTTTTTCAGTAACTAGCCACGAATGCTATTATTGATGTATTCTTTCCAGTAATTAGCTATGAATGCTGTTACTGATGTCATTTTTTCAGTAACTAGCCACGAATGTTACTACGTTAGTTCCGAACAACCAACCAAGCTTAAAATTGAAATTTTGGCTCAAAGCAATTAAAAGCTAAGCAGTAATAATAATACAAAATATAATACTTATCATGTACTGGATATCTTTTGTCCTTTAAGTTTTGATGAGTGACAGTTTGCTCAATCTGCATTTTAAGTTTTCGATATTTTAGTATTTAGCTAATGATTTTAGGAATATTATTTCTTTTTAAGGATTTACATTCTTCTTTCTTGTCTTTATTCTTTCACATTCTTATAATGATATAAGTCTGTAATTATTAAGTCATTTCATATAATATTTATCATATTAATGTTATGCAAGAATAAAGACAGAAATAAATTGATTGATTAGTAATAATAAACACCTTCATTACATTTTCACTGTTATCCATTATGATAATGTGAACGATATTATTGAGATGTTAATACCATTATTATTATTATTATCATACTAATGATTAAGCACATAAGGAAAATTTTCATTTCTTTTCTTTTTCATTTCTTACCTTAGATTAGGATTGCTTGGAAAATGAAGGAAAGTTGGAGGCTGGAGGAAGGCAGTGGGGCTGCTGTTGGCTGGCAAGGTGGCAGCTGGCTGCTGGCCGGCTGCTGTGGGCTGAGGGAGGAGGGCTGGCAGGGCTGAGGAGGGGAGGTCGGCTGCTGAGGGCTGAAGGCTGGGGAAGCTGCTGTGGAAGTTGGAGAGGGCTGGAATGGCAGGAGGAGGAGCTGCTGGCTGTGGTAGGGAGCTGGCTGGCAGCTTGTTGGCTGTTGGGGCTGCTGGCCGGCTGCTGTGTGCTGAGGGAGGAGGGCTGGCAGGGCTGAGGAGGGGTTACTGGCTGGGAATGGGGAGAGGGCTGCTGCTGTGTGCTGGCTGGGAGGGAAAAGTGGGGAGAAGAGGGCTGGCTATGGGCTGAGGAGGGGCTGCTGGCTGGGAATGGGAAGAGGACTGCTGGAGAGGAGAAGGAGGCTTGGCTGCTGTGGGCTAAGGCGGAGGAGGGTCTGCTGTGGGCTGGTTGGCTGTGGGGAGAAGAGGGCTGGAATGGCTGCTGTTTGGAGAGGAGGAGGCTTGGCTGCTGTGGGCTAAGGAGGAGGAGGGGTTGCTGTGGGTTGGGCTGGCTGTGGGGAGAAGAGGGCTGGAATGGCTGCTGTTTGGAGGGGAGAATGAGGCTTGGCTGCTGTAGGCTGGAGGAAGAGGGGCTGCTGTGGGATGGCTGGCAGCTGGTAGGGGCTAGCGGGGAGCTGCTGCTGCTGGGAGAGGGCTGGAATGGCAGGAGGGAGGAGGGCTGGTTGGCAGAGAAGGGAGAGAAGAAGTTGCTGCTGTGGGGGAGAAGAGAAGTGGGGAGGAGAAGGAGGGAATGGCATAGGATAAGGGAGCTTTAAAGTGCCATTAAGGTGCTAATTAGCGGCTAAAGGCCGCATTTTTCCGCAGGATGGGCGGAGAAATTTGTAAGTTTCGATGGGGCGGGAGAAAGGAGAATTTTCGAAGGAATTTTCTTAAAACTACTTAAACTTAAATTAATCACATTTTTCACAATTTGGCATTCAAATACAATGAAACTTGACACCGATGTGTGTTATGATATTACGAACACCCTCGCACTAAATATTTTCGATTCGGAGTAATATTTTATTTTATATTAATTTTTGAGTTTAAAAACTTCAAAAATTAACCACGATCAAACCGACGCTCAGAATTTGATGAAACTTCTTGAGTAGCTTTTAAATAATATACTTAATATAACGACACAAAACGATGAATTCGGTCATGTATTTCAATGTTCAAGATTTTTAGAATTTAAATAATTCAGGAAATAAAATGGGAGTTTCCGTTATTCGGATTTCTCCCAAATTAGGGTACTTTGATCTTTAAAATTATTCTTACATATGGTATTTTAGTTTGCCCTAATTTGAAATTCTCCGAGATCCTGATTTCTAAGGCGGGATTTAACATAATTTGCAAAGTAACGACTTTGGGTCGTTACAGGTGATCTGCTGGGAAGTTATTTTCTGAGGGCAAAATTGTGAGGTCATTCAAGTCAAAGCAGACAATACCTTGGTGCTTAAGAGTTTGGGCTGTTACACATAAACTAGATGTTCAAATTCAACATTAGACTAAATTTACGTCAATTTTAAGAGTAAAGGATTATATTGGAATTTACAAAAGATTATTTTGGCAACTTATTATTTTACAATTTCTTATTTTTAGGAATGAAGATACCCATTATCGATGGATAATTTATTTTAATAAGCTTTGTAGTAATAAAGGTTGTACTAATACAATTAATAGAAGTGATTTTAATGATTATAAAAATAGTATCAATTATAGCTTCATTTGATATGTTGGTAAAGCTCAAATTTAGAATGCTTTAAAAAGGTGAAGAGTGGAAAAACATTGAACCGGTTGACATCCTTATCGATGTATGAAATATTTGGGTGAGAAATATTTTGGTTTATCAAGTTATTTAATAGTATTTTGAAGACTAAAAAGATGTCAAATGAGTGGGGATAGAGTATTGTTATACATATTTACAATAATAAAAGTGGTGCTCAAAATTGTACAAATTATAGAGAAATCAAGTTAATGTGGCATACATTGAAACTTTGGGATAATAGAATAATTAAATAAAATTTATGAATGGATACTTTTATTTCTAAAAATGAATTTGATTTTATGTTAGATTTACCATAGAAGTTATGCATATATTAAGATGTTTGATGGATAAATTTAGAGAAAAGAAGATTAATTTCATTTAATTTATATTAATCTTAAAAAGTTTGTGATAGATTTTTAAGAGAATTTTTTTGAAAAGCTTTGGAGATAAAAGGATTTGTGTTGCATAGAAGGATAGAATGAGAAATTAGTTTATTTGTAGTTGGTTGAATCAACTCCAATAGTGGATAATATTAGAGAATGTTGCCTTGGATGATTGAGGCATATTAAGTGTATACTTTTAGTGCCCTTGTTAAAAAAATTGAGTTTATGATTTTTGCCCATATTAAAAGAGGAAGATGAAGATAAAAAATATAGTAAGAAACCTTTAAAAAGGATATTCTATATTTGGAACTTCGGGAGGGGTTCGTAGTTGATTGTGCATAATGGAAAAAATGATTCATGTAGCATACCCCACTTGGTGAGATTAAGGCTTGGTGTTATTGTTATTGTACAATGTCTTTATTTTAATTATTTGACAATTATCTTGCGTTTAGTGGTTTTAATGAGTATTTATCTTATTAGGTTATAACAAAGCATAATTAAAATTATTATATAACTATTAAACACTTATATTAATTATGTTAGTATAACCTTCATTAAAAAAAATTGGTAGAATAATCCATCCAAGTTGAATATTTTTATTCCTAAAATTTTTTTTTTAATTATCATCTTTAATATATTTTATGTGAATTAAATTTTTAATTCTTTTCTTTTAATTGGGTTAGCCTATAAATGTCTATCTCTCAATAGTTTCTAATTTATTAATATAAATCATTGAATGCTACTCTTAATAGTATGAACTACCATTTTGGAATCACAATAAGTTAGCTTATATTTCTTCCAATTATCCTTTGTGTTACAATATAAATCATTCTTTATAAATACATTTTTAATCAAAATTATATTTTTATATATCTAGCACCAAAATTATGATAGTACAACCACATAAATATAAATTTTCATTTTTTTAAATGATTGTAAGCAGTTAAGCAGTGCGGCAATTTCAATATTATTATAAGATTTAATGTGGTAATTTTTTAAAACTTAAAAATTGGGTGTTAAATATGAAAAAAAAGATTTGACTTAAATGCGTAATGAAAATGTTTGATAATTGTGAAGATTTGACTTAAATGCGTAATCCCACTAGCTATATTTTGTCGCCTCAGCGAACCTCTCACCTTTTAGATAAAAAAAAAAGTTATCCCAAAAATTTATAAAGCCTAGAACTATATTATATTCAGAGAAGAAAATAAATTATATTATATTCAAACATGAAAAAAAGTTAGTGTATTATATAATATAAACCAATGCATAAATTTTATTTTATAAATTCATTATTTTTTTACTAGATTTATAGATTTCATCTAAAACTCTGCCTACTAGTTGAGCTTTATGTCAATAAATGCAAACTATATAATGAACTTTTGTATTAATTTTCTTTAATGAATGTGCCTTACTTGGACATGCAATATTTTGAGTGAATCAAGAAACTTATTACTGAGCAGTGTTGGCAATTTGTGTGCATCCCTACATTAAGTTAATTCTTAACTATTATAAAACTGCCCCAAATTCGTGTCTTGCTTACCATCTTCTAGCAATCCAAAATGAAGAAAAGTGATGCTAGTCTCTTAAATATCGAGATTTAGGTACTGGATACGTAAATACAATCTGGGTTGCGTCATATAGGTAGTTTAGGTGATAATGCTCAGATAATTAGGTTTTATCAGCACTCTTTCTTATATGCATAGCATTAAGCAAACTCTGTCAATTTTCAAGGAAGAGTTGTGTTGGGCTGTCGACAACCAATGTAAAATTTTATTAAATCCTCTTATGACTCCCTGTTTTTAGATTTTGTTAGGAATTGAGATGATTTAGGTGCTAGTTTTGTGAGTATGTACATGCTTAAGATTATATTAAGTGGCATTCATATTGGTGTTTTGATGTTAGCGCAGGAGTATGTGGACCATAATTCATCACTTTTCAAGTTCTATGTCTTGGGTGAGAGAGTCTTTCATGCCATCAAAGAATCGCTGCCAAATTCCAATGATCTTCTATCCATGTCGGCAAAAAAATCTGGTTCTTCCTCCCCTATAATGTTCAATAGGTAACCACTGCGAAGCATTTTTTGTGGGGTATTTATAACATACCGCTAGCATCATTTGCTTTTTGTATTTTTTCATATCTAACACTAGGTTTTTATAATGTTGCATATATTCACAAATATTTATATAATATAATTGTTTGTATGAATGCCATATATTAAAATCCAAGTGTTCGATATGAAAATAAAGAAATCGGTTTGTAGCATAAAAGCCTTTTTTTTTTTTTTTTTGCTAGCACTCATAACTAGGCTGGGATTTTTGCTCAAAGCTTGTGATCTGTTTGAAACTCGCTCAGATTTTGAGATTCAACTCGAAATCAAATTGAACAATTTCCAGCCATGCCACGAGTTGTGTATCGGACTCGAAATTGATAATAAATGTATTTTGTATGCATTCTTGGCAAAGTTATAAATGTATTTTGTATGCATTCTTGGCAATTTGTGCGTTTATCTCAGGAGGAGATGCTATAATTTAGCATTTTATTTTACAAGCCAGGCTTAAATCAATTTTGAGTTAGCACCCAAACTTTAATAATACTTTATGAAAAAAGTGCCATCACATCCTCAATTAGAAAGTTTAGAAGATTTCTAAGATCAGTAAAATGACAGTGCTTTACTTGTACATATTAAAGTTTTGTGTGCTATGTATTCCACAGTTTTTATTTTCTTGAAAGTAATCTCATCTCAATCTTTTCTGACAATGAAGCTTGAAGTCTCTCCCAGTTGATGAGGAGCATAACGACATTTCAGCTCGCCGCGAAAAACAAGCAAACTATGATTCCATTGACTTGGAATCGGTCATCCATTTCGCAAAACGCCTTCGAGAACATCTCAAGCTCACCATCTTCGGATTCGACGTTGTTGTAAGTAATCCACCTGCTCTGCCGATGCTATGTATGCATATATCACGGAAAATCCTGAAGTATGTATCTAATGCACAATTTTTCTTATTCACAAACTAAATCATAGGCAATTGTAAATATAGCATATAAAGTTCCACTACCACCGAGCCTTGTACTCTTATTCAATTGTAAAGAGTTAGTCTACCACGATCCATCTATTACCTGATTTCACTTAAGGTGCTGAAAAAATTTGCATCTCATTTTAGGGAAATACTAACTTTCCAAACCCCCATGCAAAAACACTCCAAAAGTGCATCAATGTCGGCAAAAAAAAAAAAATTTTGGTTCTACAGTGACACTCAGTGCCACAGGTTTTGGTCGTTGGGTTAGACATTGTAGCAACCCCTCATTGAAATCCAGTGATAGATGGTGGATGATGTGACAGTTGAAGTTAATATTTTTCTGTTCTTGTATATATGATAATACAAGGAATCTTATTTATTTTTCATGCTCAACTCGTAAATCCCTAATTGGTGAAGAGAACGTAACATCTTACGTAGCATTCTATATTATCTTGAAACTGTGGTAAGGAGAAAGTGTTAGATATGTAAGATGACAAAAATAATGTATTTGGTGGGCAGATAGAAGAAGGGAGCGGGGAGCATGTGATAGTGGACTTGAACTATCTCCCGTCCTTCAAAGAGATTCCGGATGCTGACGCCATCCCTGCTTTCTGGAATGCGATCAGAACCTCCTACGACACCTGGAGAGCATCTGTTGCTGTATCTACCTCAAATTAGATATACTGAAGGCAAAATTAAATCGTCGCATTTGCCGTATTTTTTTATTTTTATTTTTGAAAAATATTCTAAACTATAAAACTTCATACAATAATGGTATTTTTTTTTTAAGTTACGTGACTTTCAGATAAATGTAATATTTGAAGTGGAATATTTACAATATAATTCACAACAATAATAAAATTTATTCGTCTTAAGTTTGGGCATTCATCATATTCGAACATTACTTATATGCACAATCATCTGGTGCTGCTTGGTTGAAATTTAAAATATGCAACAAAAAAGATCAGTTCTTGGTAAAATAAATGTTGTCATGATATAATTGATTTTTGATGCTTAATTGGGAGTTCTATAAACACAATGTTTAAAAAATAGCCTTTTAAGGTGATGAATTTATTAAATTTTCAACCTCATCAAACACATGGTCTCAATCTAAATTTCTTTTCTAATTTTAGAATTAAAGTATAGTATAACCTCCCCGTGCTACGCATAAAGGTATTTTTGAACTAAGCATAGCTTAATAAAGAACTTTTTATTAGAATAACATTATCGCTAATGTTACAACAAATAATATGTTCAATTTCGATAAGACACTTACCTAACATTACCCTATTAACACTGAATAATAGTGTTAACTCGGTCATTTTCTTGATAGGCAATTTTTTTCAAATTCAATTTAACATATAATAGCAGAAGAGAACAAATGTACCACCATAAAGAAAACGCTTTAATTTTCTTTTATCACAAAATATAAAACAAGACCAGTAGCACAAGCTAATAATATTCCACATTAACTAGTTTAGCTTTCTTTCTCTTTTTCTTTTGTTTTGGTTCTCACCAACTTTAGGCAAAACAAACAAAGTAGGGGCAATAATCCATCGAATTCCCTATTTCCATATATAGAGCGTTGTTGTGAATATGTTTTATATTCCCCAACAAACCAACAACCACACAAAGGTACAAGGGCTTTGAAGAAATAACTGGGTTCGTAGAATCACTAACCGGTCGCAACAGCAGAGGGAGGAGGAACGATGATAGGCTTTCCGCGGCCCGTCGCAAAGCCTCTCGTGCCGTCGGGCATTCTGGGTCCCGGCGGATGCGCCGACGAAGAAGGCGGAGTGCCGATCGGCGCATGGCCACGGTGAAGATTGCCGCTGTTGAAGTTGCTATTGTTGCTGTTGTTGTGGTACTGTCCGCGAGTACCGCGGCCTCTGCCTCTGCCCCTAGCCTTGCCGCCACCGCGCCTTCCGCCGCCTTCCCGCTCGACAGCGGCAACAGCGCCTTCTTCCAAGGGATCAAGCGACGAATCAGCTTGTTGCGACGAATCTTCGGGCGCCTGCTTATCGCCGCCGAGATAATTGTTCGTCACATGAGCCTCTTCCTCATCTCCGTCGCCATCGTTTCCCGGTTTCCTGCCGCGGCTGGGAACGTGCTTTGCCTGAGAGGGAATAAGAGGTTAAGAATATAGAAAGAAGCCTTCGGTATTTGCAAATTTCCTGAGTTTTGGTACATTTATACCATGCACTTATTTAACAAACGGAGCCTCAGGCCACTTCTCCAGTTCCTCTCCTTGCTAACCTCAGCTACCTGCAGTTGTTTATGATATATTTAAATAAAGGAGAAATTTAGCAGATGATGATAAAATAGTTATTAATATATATATATATATATATATATATATATATATATAGAGGGAGAGAGTTTTTCATACAGCTCGCTCGGCATCCTCCACAGTTTCATACTCCACAAATGCATGCAGCTGCAAGTTCAAAAATGAAAAAAATAGAAATATATAACTCTGCATATGTATAAAATATTATTATAAATATAAATCATCGGCAAGATCAAATAAATGCAGAAAATAAATGGGTCTAATAATAAGAAACGTTCATAATTAGTAGTGCTGCAGGCAGCACACCAGCAAATTGCTAAATATTTCCAATATACCAACACTATTTAGAAGCATAACTATCATATCAAAATGATAAAAAGATTCTAGTTTAAAAAACTCAAGACTGAATTTTACTTGAACAATAGCCAGACTTTTATTCCTCGAATAGTTTCAAATGGTTTTAACTCTTGTTGCCTGATATTAAGTCCCGAATGAGAACAAGGAGAGGTGTGGGTTATGCGGTCTAATATAAAATTTTGTTAAATCCTATTATGTCATGAATCCTTTAATTAATTGTGCTAAAGCTAGGGTGTCTGAAAAGTGATGTGTTGTATTGTCTGAATGTAGTGAAAAATGTGTAAAAATTATTGTATCAGCGCTCTGGTATAAGTAATGATTATCGAATTATGGACGAATACAAGTGTAAAAATTAGTCTATGCTTCTAAATTAAGATTATGTAGTTAAAATATAACTACTCTTACTAATATATAATGTCATCAAGAAACTAAATAAGAGGAACCGAAAAATAGAAAGTTACACTTTGAACTTTGGTGGTAAGAATTGCTATAGAAATTGTGTATCTTTCTGGAAATGAATCTAAAAAATAATATAGTGAAAATTAAGAGGTTCGGTTATGGAATAATATCGCTTTGAACCTTTAGAAATTAATAGAATTTTTTTTAATATTGTTAGCATTTATGCCTTTCAAATAAGATTGAATATTTTAAAAGAAAGATTTTGGTATTATTTAAATTAGTTCAAGGAATAACTTATGAGGAGATACTTTTATAAGAGGATATTAAAATAAAAAGATAATTAAAGAGTTTATTCATAGTCATGATGATTTTGAAGAAATTAATGAAGAATAAAAGAATGATTTTAAATTTTGATTTAGCTTATAATCTAATGCAAACATTTATTTTAAGAAAAGGGATCATGCCAAAACTTAAAATCTTAAGAATGATATATATATATATATATATATATATATATATATATATATATATAAATATATATATGAGTTAAAATTCAGCAAAAGGAATTTTAGAATGAAGCCAACTTTATGAGAAATTCAATTGATAGAATTATTCATAATGTAGTAAAGAGTTGATTAATCAAAAGGGAGAGTACCCAATAATAAAACTACATGGTGGTAAAAACACAAATTAAAGTCAAGGATAAAAAAATATGATATAAGAATGGTTTAAATATAAAACTAAAAAGAATTAAAAAAAATACAAATCAGCTTACTGTGAATCTAAAATAACAGTTTGTGAGGCCAAGAGTATAACATTCAATGATTTACATAATAAATTAGAAGATATTGATATTTATAAGCTAGTTAAATTAAAAGATAAGAAAACAAAAAATTGACATTAAATACAATGACAAAAAAAACTTTTTTAAGGATGAAGATATTCAGCATAAACATACGAACTATTTTACTAAGCTTTTAAAGAATGTTGTACCTATAAAATCAATAATATTATATTAGTAAAGCAAAAATTCACAATGCTTTGAAGAGAATGAAGAGTAGAAAAGAAGTAGGATCGAATGACATCCCTATTGATGTATGGAAATATTTGGGCGATGAAGAAATTATTCGCATACCATGTTATTTGATATTTTTTGCAGACTAAAAATGTCAACTGAGTAAAATAATATCGTTATACCTATTTATATGAATAGGTGTGATGTGCAAGTCTACAAATTATAGAAAAATCAAGTTAAAGTATCATACATTGAAACTTTGGGAGAGTAATTAAATATAGATTACGTAGGGTATTTGTATTTCTCAAAATCGATTTGGTCCAAGAAAATCTGCTATAGAAGTCTTACAATTATTAAGAGGTTCGATGGAGTAATTAAATATAGATTACAAAGGGATGCTTGTATTCTCAAAATCGATTTGGTCCTATGCCATGACGATCTGCTATAGAAGTCGTACAATTATTAAGGGGTTTGATGGAGAAATTAAGAGAAAAAGATCTTCATTTAAATTTTGAGTTCCACTACACGTATAAAAATAACCAAAATTAGAGCCAATTTTAGGCAGGAGTGTGCGTTGTGGCTCACTTTGCACGTGTCCCGCACATTTACGGAACCGTTGTCGAATAGGAAAGCATTAGCGTGCGCTAGCACATTTTTTTGGCTGCCTGATTGGCAAGCCAAGTCTTTTTCTTAAGTTTTATTGATCTTGAATAGACTCATGATAGATGATTGGAGAAGTTCTTTGGAGAACTTTAGAGAAAAAAAAATGTATTGCATATATAGATATTATTGAAGTTGTAGCATATGCTCAACACAAAATGACTTGTCTAATAATTTCTTGTCACTATTGAATTTCATCAAGACTCAACTCTCAGCCCATATCATTTTATTTTAATTATGAATATTTTTACTGAGTACATTCAAGATGAGATTTATTAATGCATATTATTTGCAAATGGCATTATATTAATTGATAAGATTATGGATGGAATTAAAACAAAACTTGAGTTATAAATGCCTACATTAAAATCTAAAAGTTTTCATCACTAGATCTAAAACATAGTGTATATATATATATATATAAATATATATATGGATATAGTGCAAGTTCAATTGTATTAGCAGCACTAATCTCGAAGACAACTATTCAAGATCATATGATCAAAAAGAGCGAGAGGATCAAATACCTTGATTCAATTATTCAAAACAATGGCAAAATAGAGAGCGATTTAATAGGATACAAGTTAGTTGAATGAAATGGAAGAGCGCTTCTCATGGGTTGAACAATCGAAAAATCCCATGCAAAATTAAAAAGAAATTTTAGAGCAGCAATACGATCGATAAAATAAGCATTGCACAGATGAGAATACTTAGGTGAATGAGTGGGGTACTCAAAAGAATAGAATGAGAAATGAGTTTATCCATAGCTAAGTTGGAGTGGCTCCAATAGTGAATAAGATTAGAGAATACCAACTTATATAGTTGGCGCAAATTAAGTGTAGACAGTTCAATGCCCCAGTTAGAAAAATGGGTTTATAAATTTTGCTCCTATTAAAGAGGAATAGAAAACCATAAAAGATATGGAATAAACTATTAAAAAGGATTTTCAATTTTAATAAGGGACGGGCTTCTTTTTTGATGGTGCATAATGGAAACAAGGATTCATGTAGCCAACCCCACCTAGGGGAATTAAGGCATGGTGTTGTTGTTGAATAACATCACAAGGTCTTTAAGAAAATAATGTGAATCTTTATAGAAGAATCCCTACAGCAAGGAAATTACCCAAACATAGAATAAGTTTTGAATCCAACTCAACCCCACACAACTCATAGAACAAATCTAGCAGCCAAGGTGTGGCACTGTCGAAAGTAGCCACGATGCTAGTACAAAAGTAGCCAAATGTACACAGCTGGATCAAAGTAGCTGAGTAAAGTAAATGTGATGGCCCGATGCCGGCTCAGCGGAAATTATCCCGGCATTCGGGTGTTCACATACTGCAGGATCATATTGAGCAATTTAAGAGAAAAGGAAATACACATACAAAAGCCAAAGATTTCATTTCAAAATTACATATTACAAAAATTTTAATCATACATCACGAACATTGTTCAACTTTTTAAAAATAAAGAGAAAATAAAAAGATAAATAAAAATTGAAGTAGTGTCGTCAATCTATCGGCCAATTGATAATTTAAGTTTTAAAGTTCTTCTTCAAACTCCCTCAGAAGTACCTGGCTTGGTATTGTTCAGAAAATAATACTGAGATTAAAATTCTCAATAATAAGAGAATACTCTAAGTACCACAGTAGACAAAATAATATTACATTTTTATAAAAGCAGATATGCGATTAACAAATATAAGAATAAAAATACATGAAAAGTAAGGCAATTGCGTAAAATGAATAATCAGTTTCCTGCAAAAGAAAAAGTATTACCACAAAATATAGATTACTGATATCATTTTTCCAGTAAGAGGAAGCGTCGGGCATGGAGCCCTTCTGGGGAGGGATTTCTGTGTCCAGGCCCTATCTCGATCACTGAATAGAGGGGGAGATCTTAAGGAAATTTCAAAAAAAATTACTTAAAAGTTAAATTTTTTGTATTTTCTCGCCGTTTGGCACTCAAAAATAATGAAACCTTACATCAAGATGTATTATGATGTAATGAACACCCTTGCATCAAAAATTTTCGATTCGGAGCAAAAATTTTATTTTATATTAATTTCTGAAGTTTTAAACTTCAAAAATAAATTTAGGTTAAACTGACGCTCCAAAATTGATGAAAGTTCATGAACAGGTTTTAAATAATGTACTCAACATAATGACACAAAAATCAACGGATTCGGACATGAATTTTGATGTTCTTGATTTATTGAATTTAAAAAGCTCAGAAAAATAAAGTAAGAATTTCCATTATCCGAATTTCTCCGAAACTAAAGCACTTTGATCTAAAATTTATTCTCATCTAAAGGTATTTTTGTTTGCCCAAATTTGAAATTTTCCGGAATCCTGATGCTAGAGTCGGGATTTTGACCTAATTTGCAAAGTAACGACATTGGGCCGTTACAGTAAATCACTTGCATCGGAGTTCAAAATTATAATGTTCGAGTTAAAACAAACTTGATAAAAAAGTAATGTTAAGCTGGTAATTAGGGTGTTTTATGGATATCTCGCAACACATGGGCAGCCCTGATTATGTGTGAAAAAGTAGGACTAAAAAAGATGAAAATATTTTGAAGAACTTTAAGACCTTTGCCTAGATTATTATTGCCTTCTAGTAAGGCTTTTCGCAATAAAGATGCCAAGAGCCATAAACACTTTGAGAGGCAATGATGGAGAACTAGTACTTGATCTTGAAGCGTGCAAAAGTAAATTTTTTTGACCTTAAATGCACACTAGCTGCTGTCATTGGGCTCTTTGGTAGAACAATTCCTTCCATATCCTAATAATAGAGGAACTAAAAAAGATGGAACTTTTTTGGAGAACTTTAAGAACTTTGCCTTAGATTATTATTGCCTTCTCGTAAAGCTTTTGGCAATGAAGATGCCAAGAGCCATAAACACATGGGTAAGCAATGGCTTATCGGCAGCCAAGTTTTATTCTAAGTGACAAAGTTGCATTATCTACCCCAATGTGGATTCATCTGTTGGGCCTTTCGACGGAGTAATTTATTGAGAGAAGACGTATATGCCAGCATTGCTGCTGAGATTGGGAAGCCGTTGTGGAAAGATAGCCCAATGATCAACATCATGGAAGGGTCATTTGCACATGTTTGCATCAAAGTAGACCTTTCAAAGCCGCCAATCCTTGATATTATTTTCAGATGCACATGTGGGCTAGTCAATCATCAGCGAAAGATTTAACACTGTTATGTCTTGATTGAGGCAATGTTGGCCATCAGAATAGCCGCAGGGTAGCTAATGGAATGAATGCCCCACAAACTGCAGTTTAAGATTCCAACAACACAACCTATCAACAGGAACTCTGAGGACTCAATTGCAGATAGCTCGCAAATTTCAGCTACTGCACAGCACCTTAATGAAGGACTGGCGTTCGGATTTGGACAGTAGTGCAGCACAGGAAGGCAAAATTCAAGCTGTGAGTCTCGAAGATCTGGAACTGATAGCACTTCACAATAGCCCAATACCTCAAAAAACAGTGGCCAGTAAGCATCAGGCAACCACCAGAAATTCAGCAAATGTTCTTTATTTCAGTTATCAACACCATCAAATGCTGCTGTTATGAACAAGATAAATATTAAGTGGATCAACAAAAAAATGAAGCAGAGTCCAATGTCTCAAGGGATGATGTTGGGGATGGCTTTCCTTAAGGTTCATAATTTGGAACTGCACGTTGCCACATTTCAAAGTTTCACCTGGATTGCAAACCAAGTATTTTTGTTTTCTTAGGAAAGCAGGTTGAAACATTCACTCGTAAGGAGATTGACTGGTCGTCGGGTCATTATTGGTAAATCGGGTGGCATAATCTTTTGCTGAAGGGCAGATTAAGTTAGATGCAATTGTCCATTCAGTATCGAGCATCTCCTTATGGCGTGATTTTTGCTGGAGGGGCAGATAATGTTAAAATGCAATTATGCAATTTAGTATCAAAAATCTCCTTATGGCTAATATAACTTTCCATAATGGCATTTGTTTATGTTAGGGGCTGTTTATGCTTAGGAAGGATACTCACAAAAGAAGAAAGCTTTGGGGCACTATAGCATCAGCTTAAGTAGAAAATTAGCCTCTTGTGCTTGAGGGGATTTTAATTGCATTTTGGCACAAGACAAGGCTTTGTGGGAAGCCTTTTAGACACTCAGTGACCAAGTGGACTTCTTGGAGTGTTTTCATGGTCCAGGCTTCTTTAGCTAGAAGTTTACTAGAAAAAAAAAAGGAGCTCACAGCCAAGAATACTGCCTTTAGCATGTCAAGCTCAAAAAGGCATATGTCGATCCGTTTATTTGCAAGCAACTTCGGGAAGCCATGCAGAAACTTAACAGTATTGAGGCTAGAATCGCGCATAAGGACAGCAATTTCAGGCTTTTCAAAGGTTTGCCACCCAAAGAAAAAGAAGTAATAACGTTGGAGCCCTCCTTGATGAGAATGAAGAAATCACATCGGGACCAGTGGCATCAACTCCCTCGTGTTGAATTTTTCTGAGCTAAAGTGGGCTCCATCCATGAAGATTAGCACTTGCCTTATTGATTCTCCAATAATCAAATGCTTAATGCTGTCGACTGTGCCTCATTGAACCGATCACTGATGAGGTGATTTAGATGGCTTTGAAGGAGATGGAGAATAATAAGGTCCCAAGCATTAATGAGGTCACCCGTCCTTCTTCAAGGTGCTATAGGGTATCACTTGGAAGGGAACTCTGGTAGTCATCCGCCATTTCTTCACATCAGGCAGACTGGTGAGAATTGTCTCACAGCTCAAGAGATCTTGTCAAGATTTGCCTACTCTACCTCCACACTGAACTTATAGCTGTGATTTGCCTACTCTGCCTCCACACTGGACTTATTGTGGTGAAGGTAAACAAAAAGTGGGATTATGATCAGATAAAAAAAGGTTGTTTAAAGGAAGTTCTCATATATTTGAATTTCACTATCTTGACCAATAGGGTGCGGTGCTCAATGTGCAATTGGGCCTAGATTTGGGCTCTTAGTGAATGGCAACAGACTGCCATGGATCAATGCATGCAGAGAGATTAGGCAAGCATGTTCACTCCACCATACCTATTCATACTATGTTTCAAGCGGCTCTCTTTGATCATTAGCTGAAGCGTCACCGTTGGACTCCCAATTGGCATCAAGTTGGATATCGGTGGACTGTCTTTTTCCCACCTTTTATATGCCAACAGCATCATTCTTTTTGCACAGGCCTCAATATCTGTTGACAAAGAGGCCGGTCATACTTTACAGCTGCAGCATAGTGTTTGAATTAGCCAATCTGTCAATGACCGCAAATTACAAATTTTTGTTTAGTATAAAAACATCAGTTTACAAACAAACAAAGATATCTTCATACCTTGGATATGCCCAATATGATTATTTGTTGTATTGGGGAACTAACATCAGTGGGAGACCATCACAGGACTATTGGCAACATCATTGAGAAGGTGAGAGTTCAGATTGCTTTTCTGAAACCCAGCTTCTCTCTTTGTCCGGTAGAGATTGTTTAGCCAGCTCTTTTGTTTATACAATGATGTTCTTGCTTATTTTGAAGTCATGCATTCGTAATATTGAAAAGATTAAAACGCTTTAACAGAGAGGCTGTGATAGCTGAGGGCTGCATATGTGAAGTGCGACAAAGAGTTTTCCCAAGCAAGTCGGTGAACTTGGTAATCGCAATCTCAGCTTGTGGAGGTGCATTCTCTTTTATTTTTATCGATAGAGCTGACCGTATGTGGGTAAAAACAATGGTGATTAAGTATAGCTTGAAAGGTAGGCACTTTTTGTTAAGCACAATTATTCTCAAAAGGTGAAGCATTTGCAAAGGGTGGAATGTAGTCCAAATGCATGCAATATTGAGGGTCTGAGGTGGGGGGAAAAAAGTTTCAATTAACTCAGCCAAATTGGCAACCTTGCAGATTATTACATACATCAGGGAGGTGGCAAACGGCTGGCAGGAGCAAAAAGTCACGACCTGTATAGAGTTCAGTAGAACATAAGATTTGGCAAGTTAAAGCACACATTAAGGGACTATAAGGCTAGCTATATATCCAACAATGTCTTTTTTAATCAACTGAACAGAGATTCACTGATTTGGAAGTTGCAAAATTACAGATATAACTCCTCAAATTTTAGATATATATTAAACCAAAAACAGCTGCTCAGATTGTTCGTTCCATCTCCTTTGGATATTAAAAGTGAGACCAAGAAAAGCTTATCTTGATGGGTTTATCCTTCATAATGCTATCCCAACCGATCATTGGTTCAACGTTGGAGGCTTTGCAAATGCGCTCAATTGTGTTTGTGGCAGGAATGTGGTGTACTGTGATCACTTTGCAACCAATTTTCCATACACTTTAAAGGTTAGTGATACACTTTCGAATTGGGGAATTTTGGCTCCTAGAGTTCATGATTGGGATCAGATATAAAGCCTCTTTTCATGCTAGGACCATCTGCACACCAATGAGGCCCTCTTAAATATCAATGCGTCTTTTGAGATAATGACGGAGTTTCTGATAAGAACTCCAAAGTTATGCATGTTTATGTAAGAGCACTCATAAATGAATGACCACCTAAAAAGTTATCTTTTGTGGACTTTTATGAGGCCATTAAAATCAAAACAGACAATATATTGGTGATTAAGAGTTTGGGTTATTATAAATTGTATCATAATAGAACATCAGGTGCATATGGGAGCTGTGTCATATAAGGGAAAATGTCATACCATGGGAGCAACCTCTTAAGCCAAAGATGGGACAAAGTGCTACATGATGGGTGACACCTCTTGAGCCAATAAAAACCACCTCTAATCCTATCTGCCCAATGTATGGTTCATAAATATATGAGTGAATACTGACGAGGATACTAGCTATTTAAATTGGTGAGATTGTGAAGCCCCCTTAAGTATTTGTAAGCTAAACTCTTAAATATCAAGACATCTTTTGAGATAATGGTAGAGCTTCTGATAAGAACTTCAAAATTAAGCGTACTTGGGCAGGAGCATTGATAAGATAGGTGATATCCTAAAATGTTATCTTCTGAGAATAAAACCGTGAGAAGATCAAAGCAAACAATACCTAAATACTTAAAAGTTTGAGATGTGGCTTTTATTTTTCCTTACACTGACCATATGTGCGTATGTCATTATTACTGTAGCAATCAATGTGGGTTTTTTCGCTCAGTTGGGATCCTGCACACCATAGTCTCGAGGGGCCATTTTACCACATCTCCTTTATAATATACCCCACTTAGGTGACTTAACGCCAGTGGATAACTCGTTCTTATATGGCTTTTGAGGGAGTTACTTTGAAAAATGAAGGCACAAGTTTGGTAGCAGCTTGTGATTTGTGGCATTTGGATTATCACTACAACCCTGCTTGAGGCCAAGGTACATATTGTCCTCCTCTTGAAGAACTTAATCAAAAACTAGATGGGCAAGCTTGACGACATCATCATCAAAGATGATAGCATCACTATCAATAAAAAAAGTCAAGCATAGTTGAGAAGGAGAGCTTGCAATGGAATAATAAAGCTAATCTTAGATACATTCTATTTACTTTGACGTGTTGTGTTATTATAAATTTTGTTCTCTTTTTGTTGGTATCTGGGACCTTTTTGACCTTGGGGGATACTATTCCTAATAGTTTTTTATCAATAGGATAGCATCTTGTAATTATTTTTTTGAAATATGATATATAGGCTTTGGCAGGCTTTAAGAAAAAATCTACTATCATAATTGTTGACTCAATGAGTCACGAGCGCATCTAGTTTGGTAATGGATGTCCCAATTTTAATAATAACAAAACATTGTATATAACTTTTGCAAGTACTAACATTTGATGTTGAGTCTTAAAAAAACTAGTACCAGATCTAGTATCAGGATAATTAGAAAGTCATCAGCTTCAGATGCCAAAGGTGATCAAGTGCTAAGTATATGAAGAATCAAGTAAAGCATGGAACCCTAGCATTTGAAAAAACAATAAGAGATTGAAGATGAAGCAACAACAACAAACATGAATACAATTACCTTTGGCACTCAATGTATATGAATTTCTTCTAAGGCTAAAAAAATATTTAGAAGTTTTAAAATTGAGGTTGAAGATCAAATGAAATTATTTTGTAATAATAAATTTGACATAAAATTTGCTCAAAATCTTGTACATCATAAGCATGCAAAACATATTAAACTGAACAAGCATTTAATTATTAAAAAAATTATTGTGGAGAAAATTGCATCCCTTGGTCACCTCTAGGAATAAACTTGCAAACATTCTCACGCTAAAGAGGTTCGAAACACAATGTTCAAGACGCTCATTAAGAACTTAAAAATGGACGATATCCATTTATCAACTTTATAGGACCGTTTAATGGCAACAAATAAAAAATCTTCTAAATTTCCTCCATAATGTAATTACCTAAATCCACAATGAAATTATATAATTCCATGGATGTCCACTACCTAAAAGAGTTATGCTATTCTACTCAAATTTAGCTTAACAAAAGCCTAATTTTATACCTTAATAATTCACATGAAATCATACAATTTTATACATTAATTAGAAACCTGTTTTTCACTATTTTTAAGAAAGCTTGAAATCTTTCAAGCATTCCAGCAATCGGTTGTAATAATGGAAGGTAATTACCAGAAATATATCACATGCTTTTCTTCTTAATAAGAAAACCATGTGCTAATTAATTTTAAATTTTATATTTACTTCCCAATATAGTTTTATCCATTAACTACCAACCCAAAATCGTAAACAGCCATTTCTCCCTTACCCAAAAAAAGTTTAAATATCGAACAAACTACATGCTTAAATCCTAGACCATATAATACTAGAATATAACTAATAAATAAAATATAACTAAGATGAAATAAGCATCGCTGACTAAAATTAGCATATCTGTCAATACATTAAATAGTATCTAGCATTTTAACTTTAAATAAATTTAAACATGCAAATTAAAATTAAAATAAAAAAGTAATGTGCTTGTGGGAAAAATGGAAGAGAAAATATTTCTTTCAATATAGCAGATTGCCCTAGCTGCATTTTCATCGGTTCCTAACACAATTAAGAAACTAATTGAGACTAGTATAGCATCAACCATAGAGTATAACGTGCTAGAACTAGTGTATTCCGTGGTAAACATGGTAAATATGCTTCTAGTTCACATAAACAAACCCAAAATTGTTAAAAATTCATGAACACACAGCATGAACTCGTAGCTTAATATACATGATTGGCTTGATTTAAGTGATATTACAAGAATGTTCGATAAGAAAATGTCATTAAACATTCTATTTACATGGTGGCTGATTAAATTACAAATTCCTATTTGTACTGTGCGAGTAGTTTTACTATGAAAAATAGCACCTCTAGATGTCCCATTCATTAGCATTTCCATGTGCAATACGTGCCAAAATAGTGCCTCAAATATTTTGTTTTGGCCAATTTTATCCTCCACAATTAAATGTATCCCATTTAATCCCTTGACTACTCATTTTGAGCCGAACTTAGTCCCACAAATGAAGTAGGGACAAATTAGCCTCAAAGAGATAGATGAATTAACCAAATTCAACGGCCAGGAACTAATTTGGCCAAGTTGAACCAGTTGAGGGAATATTTTGGCAATTTACTCATGTTGCATATAACCACCAAGCTGTTTGATGCTATATAAATGGCATGTAAATGCAAAAATAAAATGCACCTTATTACAGAAAAGCATATCCAATTTTGAAGATCTATTGGTTGGAGCAGCCGTGCCATTTGAAGTTTGAGGATAACAGGTGCGGATTGTCTTTACACTATAAAAGAGCTTGATGACCTTAGTATAAACAAATCAATCAAAAGTCATAATTTTAAGAGAATTAATAGGATAAATACCTTCCGGCAGTAGAAAATATCTTCATAAGGTTCTGATAAGCATGGTCCTCAGGAAGGTTTTCAGCCACAACAATACGAGACTATGTAGAGGAAAAAAAAAAAAAAAAAAAAAACATAAGTAGGTCAGAGTTTTTCCTATAATTTTTTTATCTATACATCAGAAAAAAAAAACACTCACCTGCAATTCCTCAACGTCAGCTTCGGTGAAAGGCTGTACACGTCTAACTCTCTTCCCATCATCACTGACAACCTGAAAAAAAAAGTGTCGTGCATTTAAAAAAATATTACAAGCGCAAATATTACTGAAAAAGTTACAAAATTCAACACAAATTGATACATTTTGAGAAAGATTATTAATAAAAAAAATTCTTTACAGACAAGAACTGCATCAGAAGCATACAAGTTTAGAAGATGTCCTTAGGGCATTAGCAAGCATCAAATTGCTGTGTACCAATGCCTTAATCTTCTTAAAAGAAGCAACAACTGATATCGGAACTGCAAAATCAGATTATACAGTCATCAGATCATATTGAAACAACTTTGTGAAATTTCTAAAAGCACGCTCAACTTTGATTTAGTATATAATGGGAAAGCAGATGATGGAACAAACAACTATATGAAGTAAGGGTTGCTACTACCCAATTAATACAGATTATCATTACAGCGCACAAATTAGAATCACCATCATAATAAGCCTTAACAAAAAAAGTCAGGTTCAAAAGTCAAGCTAAAATTCATTAAAAAGAAACCAAATTTAAAAATTAAAACAAACATACGGTTTTCAGAATATGCATTGCACATAACATAAAAAAAAAAAAAAGACAGGCTTCTAATACACCTGGTACAAGCCACTAACTCTACATCAGAACAGGATGGTAAACACAAGTTCTGTGCAATAGAAAGATTTACCGTAACAAGGTAAAGCCATCAGTCTATCAATGAAAAAAAATCGGTGAATAACAATAATAGCATAGCATGTAGCAATGAATTACGATATCATAGACCAGCAAATCATATATGCAACTTTTTATAAAAATTAGTTCAGTGTTAAACAAATTGCAATGACTTTTTTAAAACTGTGAATGAGAACAGAAAGGCATATTTAAGGTAAACATAAAAAATTGGCAAGTCTCTTTCAATGAAGCTTGTACTTACATCCACCCTACTGAGGTTCTCAATTCTATTGTACATAAAGCTGAAAGTTTCTACATATAGCTTCAATATTCAAAAACACAAAAAATATAAATTTTAAAATATGGTACATACTAAATTCTATCAGTTACTTGAAAGAACAAAAATTGAATGTGAAAGTAAACCTGGGTTGTTAACTCACCAAAACCCTCTGGGTCTTTGCTAATGAACCTCATCAAATGTTCAGTGGTTGCCAGATTTAAATCACTAAAATAGTATTCAACCTGCCATTGTAATGAATGCATCATGTGGATAATAGAGCAATACGAATTAAAAAATCCATTTAATATATCAGATATGAAAAGTTGGTTACAATTAGTCAGTTCATATTAGAAGGATGGCAAACTCATACAAACAAATATATGCAATGAAGACAGAATAAAGTTACATTAATCATATCATAATAAATTAATAAAATTGCCATAAAATAAAGTAATTACAATCTCGAGTGATGTTGTACTTTGTCACTAGTAACAAACACCAAGACTACAGAGTTCTTTCTCTTGACATTGCAAACACCAGCAACTTTGACATAATATTAAATCAATCAAAGCCCCTGTTTGTTTCAAAGCACACGTTTAGATGTAGTTCAATAAATATGTTACAAACCAATCCCCAAAAACTTACTAAATCAGCACTTAATCAGCTAAATAAAGTGATAGTTTCATATCTTAATTAAAAAATATTTCATAATTGTTCTTTAATTGTGATGTACCCTTATCTCACTATGGTGAGTCAGGTATATGAATCCTTCATTTCCATTGTGCACAAGCAAATAGAAGTCCCTCCTTAAGTTCCCAATACAGAAGATCCATTCTAATAGTTTCTTTTCATATTCTTTTCAGCCTTCTACCTCCTCTTTTAATATGAGCAACATTCATAAATTTAATTTTTTTTGCAAGGGTATTGAATAGTTTAAGAGCTTAATATGCCCAAATCATCTAAGATGGCATTCTCTAATCTTATCCACTATTAGAGCTTTGGGTTAAATTATGTACAGCGTATAATAAATTATTGCCATAATATTTTGTAGTTCTTGGTTTTGATAACTATGCAGTGATTTATGTTCTTAACATTAATGTATTTAAAATAATCACAATTACTAAGTTTAAATGTATATCCTTGTTATGAATTCATATGTGCATAATTAAACAAACCGTATTTTTCAACTAATTACCGCACAGTTATTTAGCAATTTGCTATCTTAATGACTTGTTAATTGCACAATTTATTTTTTCAATCAAAAACCATAACTCTCTACAGATCGAAGCAGCATCTAGTCAATTCTTCATTAAATGATTCGCAGACTAAATAATTAGGCCACTAAGTTTCCAAAAAGCTAGATTTAATAGATGCTTACTAGGTAAATTTCAAAGATGTTCTAATTAATCCTGCTTGATAGAATTCTAACTAGATAGAACAATTTTTTGTGTAAACCATTATACAATAGTCCATGATAAGACTAAATAGGAAGTACTGATCAAATTTTTTTACTACCTGTATTTTATTTCACTACCACACAAACAAATGATAATAGAAGAAGTCGTGCACAAGAACTCTCGTCGTACAAATTAAAAGTTTTGGGTGGAGGGAGTAGATAACGAAGTATATGCTGCCCCCAGCAAGACTTAGTCATTTTTTCATAAATTAACGAATTTAAATAAGAATTAAAAACCAATGGCAACCACCATATAAAGTGTTTGCTGCCACAAAACCAGCTACAAAATAATCAAAAGAGCTTTACCCAAAATTCGGAAATCAAACCCAACACGTGGACCTCGAAAAACGAAGTTGAACAACATCGATGACAATAACCTAATCAGACAACTAAACCGAAAATTTTGATAACAGAAATATACAGTTCAGTAAATGACAACCAATCGAAAACCGATTAACCTGCTTCGTGATTTTCTGCACGACATCTTCGGGCAAACAATCCCTAGGAGCGAGAGTAGAATCAGAATCAGCTGGGTGCTGCACCGAATCATGATCGCTAAACCCCCCTCCTCCTCCTCCACCTCCTCCTCCCCCGATCGTGCCCCCGTAGTAGTCATACACCCCAATCGGCGGTCCTGGTGGAATAAATTGGGGGCTCACAGAGGGCGAAGGTGGCGGAGGCGGATGAAAGACGTGGATCACCGGCGGTGGAGGAGATGGATGATGATGGATCTTAACAATCCGCGGATGGCCGCCAGTCTGTGCAGGCGGTCCAGGAGACGGGGCCCGAGGGACGAACTCCGGGGCGCTGGCGTTGAGACGGCTGAAGGACCCGCTTCGGGAAATAGAGAGATCTGAGGCGGTGTTTCCAGCATCAGCCTGCGATCGATCGGAGGAGGAAGAAGGAGCAGAGAACGCGCTCGGGTCCTCTTCTGAGATTTCTAGGGTTTTCTTCGTTGTATCTAGCTGCTCCATCGTTAGAATCGCGCTTAAGCTAGGGTTAATCAGGGATTTTTTTTCTTTCCTCTTTGTTTTTGTACAGTGATTTAAGGAGCAAGGAGCCCGTGAGGGCGGAGAATGGCGGAGAGGAGATTCTCAGGGTGATGGGATTGGGAGAGGGTATTTATAGCCCGAGTGGGCGAACGCCGACCAGTGCTCATTCGCCACTCTAAATACGGTACGGACAGTGACCAATACTAGTGTTTGGAGATGCCTCCGGAGATGCCTACGATTCAAAATTTCGCATAAATAAATAAATATATATATTATATATGGTAAAATATTACTTTTTCAAAAATAAATTTATAAAAAATCATGATATATGAACTTACCTAATAAAAATAATTCTTTTCAGATTTTTATTTTTAAGTTGATTAAAAATTAATTCAAATAAATTATAAATATTTTATAAAATATGTATAACGCCTATATAATTATTTGGAGAAATGTATATGTGTATATTTATACAAATTATTGATATTTTGAATTAAAATAAAAAAACATAATTACTAAGTTAAATAGTAATTTTTATAATAAAATTTGAAGAATGTGTTGAATATATATATATATATATATATATATATAAAATGTGAGTGAGAGTATATACTTAGCAAAATATTGATATTGTAATAAAAAATTAAAATTAGAAAACAAAAATTATAAGAAAGATGAAAAATAGAATAAAAATAAAAAAATAAAAAAAAGAATACACTCTTCTCTTTCTCTTCTCACTCACATAAAGTCATGATTGTATGTGAAGTTAAGAATAATTTTAGAGAATTTAATGAAAATTTTAAAAAAAAATTCATGAGAGATTTGTTTCCTATTATTTTATTATGAATTAAAATAAAAAATAATTATAGAAAATTAAAGAAATTTCCCGGGAGATTTTTTCCGCGGTAGCGCACAGCTGTAGCGCCTCGCCCCGTCGCCACGCGCAAAGGTTACAATTATAATCAGATCGGTGGCGGAGCGGTGCGCCACTCGGGAAAACGAGCATAGCCCATCTTCCCGAATAGACTAACTAAAACTAGCCACAGTGAAGGGCTGCTGACTCGAACCCAAGAGTATGATCGAGAGTCAATACTTAAGATAAGTATATGATACTTGCCTTAAGTATTAGACGAATACATACATTTGATTTAAAGAGGTAAATATGTGAAGATCCACTTAAGTAGTAATAAGTGAAACTCTTAAATATTGATGAGCCTTTTTAGATAACGATAGAGTTCATGATAAGAACTCCAAAGTTAAGCGTGCTCAGGTGGGAGCACTCCCAGGATGGGTGACTGCTGTAAATTTATCTTCTGAGGGCAAAATCGTGAGACCTTTTAGGCCAAAGCGGACAATACATTGGTATTAAAAGTTTGAGCTGTTACAAATGGTATCAGAGCAAACCATAGGATGTCAAATATGAGCTAAATGTTATACAGGGCAAAGTACCACTTCATGTGAGCGGCCTCTTGAACCCATGATAGTTAAGGTGTTATATGGTTGTGGGTATCTCTTGAGCATGTAGTGGTCACCTCTAGTTCAATATACCAAATTGATTGTTCTTGGATCTGAGTATGGATACTGACAAAGATGTCAGTTACTTAAGTTGGGGAGATTGTGAAGACCCACTTAAGTAGTAATAAGTGAAACTCTTAAACATCGAGACACATTTTCAGATAACGGTGGAGTTCCTGATAAGAACTCTAAAGTTAAGTGTGCTCAAGTGGGAGCACTCCTAGGATGGGTGACCTGTTGGAAAGTTATCTTCTTAGAGCAAAACTGTGAGGTATTTTAGGCCAAAGCGAACAATACCTTTGTAACGCCTCATCCCGTCACCGTGCGCAAAGAGTAATTTAGCGTCGGTACGGTGCGTTACTCGAGGAGGAATAACCTGTCTCCCCGAAATAGCTGAAATACCAAACCCCTCTGAAAGGGTTGCTGACTCAACCTCAAGTAGGGTTGAGAGCTAATAATTAAGATAAGAGTAGTGTCCTTATCCTAAGTATTAGACAAATGCATATATTTGATTTAACATATAACAAGAATCTAATATATGCATAAAATATCAGTATTTCCAGTATACTGATCACATCACAATACTAAGTATAAGTAGTGTAGTACAGAGTGCGGAAGCTTAAAGCATACATCCAGATACATTCATCACAGAAGCTGTATAAGACATTCATCTCAGAAAAGAAAAGAAATACATCCAGAATTATTACAAACAGTTTACTGAAATACTGAAGTAAAACTAGGTACTGAACTAAAAATACTAAACAGAAAGTAAAACTGAAGGAGAGTTCACTAGTACTCCACAGGCTCCTCCTGAAACTCCTGGGTGTCCTCCTAACCTGTCTTAATATACTGCTCAGGATTTAGTAAATTGTTAGATCCCAAAAGTATCTCGTGTTAGACAATAAGTCTAACACATCGAAACTAATCTAACAGTTCTAATTATTCATTTAACATTTACATAATACGAGTAAATCTGCAGAAAAATTGTAAAGGTAACTGAAAGTACAAATCTGTCTAAAACTGTACAAAACTGAAGCAGTGTAAAGTAAAACTGAACTGTAACTGAATATTGAAAATAAATCAAAACAGTACTGAATCTGAAACTGAGTAATCATATATACAATTATGCTGTATGTCACTGAAACTGTATATCTAAATATGCCATAATACGATATGTTACTGATATGCTACCAAAATATCACTGAACTATTATGAGCAGTATGGTCCAATATCTACATATATCCTGTTGGGAATACTATTTATTAATGACACTGATGTATCTAGAAATTCTCCCGTCAATGTATG